>CM070770.1:219159121-220436192 GCA_036346955.1 Dipus sagitta
AGAGTGTGTGGTGCCCCACTCACAGCCTTAATCCTGACACCAAGGAGGTTAAGAGTTCTGATCTGTTGAGGGTTCCAAGTCAGCTTGTGACCAAGTGAGACCCTTCCCTGGTGTAATCCCAGTTACCTCTGCTCCTTCTTGTGTCCCGCTGTCAGTTCAAGTTGGCGTGGCCGGGTCACTGGATCTCTGCTCTGTTCACTGGAGGCGGGCACTGGTGGTGGGGGAGGGGAGGCTGCCGATGCTGCTCTAGTTCACCCGCTGTTCCACGTGTTCTTCTACCTTGTGATCTGCTCCTCCGTTGTTCACTGCCGTTCTCCCTTCACATTTCTTGAGTTTGTGGACAGCCCTGGTGTGAGTGGAAAATTCCCTCACCTGGCATTTCCTCAGGCTCAAGCCGAGCCTGGCAGCTTTCTGGCTGCTGCCGCTGTGATCTGCAGACCTGCCGGTGCTGTTTCTGCCGGTCTGTGTGGGCTGTGGATGCTCTGGATCTCTCCTACTTCTCCGCTGCCATTTCAATTTGCTATTCGCCTCACTTTTTACTAAAAGTGTGTATTTTGCTGCAGTTTTTTTCAGCTTTTTCAACCCTAGGCTGCTTTGGCATGGTACCTATGCCACCATCTTAACCAGAAGTCTTCCTAAGAGGTAAATTTATACTTTAAGTGCCTATATTAAGAAATTAGAAAGGTTGCAAGTAAATGACCTAATGCTTCACCTTAAAGCCTTGGAACAAGAAGAACAAGGCAAACCAAAAATCAGTAGATGGGAATAAATAATAAAGATTAGGGCAGAAATTAATGAAATAGAAACAAAAAAAAATCCAAAGAATCAATGAAACAAAGAGCTGGTTCTTTGAAAGGATAAACAAGATTGATAAACCCTTAGCAAATCTGACCAAAAGATAGCCGGGCGTGGTGGCACACGCCTTTAATCCCAGCATTTGGGAAGCAGAGGTGGGAGGATCGCTGAGAGTTTGAGGCCACCCTGAGACATAGTTAATTCCAGGTCATCCTGGACCAGAGTGAGTCCCTACCTCGAAAAAAAAAAAAAAATCTGACCAAAAGAAAGAGAAAAGAGACACTAATTAATAAAATTAGTGATGAAAAAGGTAACATCACAACAGATACCAGAGAAATTCAAAAAATCATAGGGACATACTATAAAAGCATATACTCCACTATGTATGAAAATCTGAAAGAAATGGATGATATCCTTGATTTATATGACCTAACTAAATCAAATCAGGCTGAGATTAATCACTTAAGCAGACCTATAACAAGCATAGAGACCCAAGCAGTTATCAAAAATCTCCCAACTAAAAAAAGTCCAAACCCATGGATGGATTCACTGGTGAATTTTACCAGACCTTCAGGGAAGAACTAACACCACTGCTTCTTAAGCTTTTCCATAAAATAGAAAATGAAGGAATCCTACCAAACTCCTTCTATGAAGCCAGCATCCCCCTGATCCCAGAACCAGGCAAAGATAGAACAAAAAAAAAAAAAAAAAGAAAGAAAATTACAGACCATATACATACATATATATACAGGTTTATTAGGTGGGTACTGACCTGGTGTAATCCCAGTTACCTTTTGGGATGATTTTGGTCTCAGTTATTCTGCTCCTGCTTGGGTCCCACTGTTGGTTCAAGTAGGTGTGGCCATGTCCCTGGACCACTGCTCTGTTCCCTGGAGCTGGGCACTGGCAGTGGGAGAGGGGAGGCTGCTGATGCTGCTCTAGTTCTCTTGCTGTCCCACGTGTTCTTCTACCTTGTGGTCTGCTCCTCCATTGTTCACTGCCCTTCTCCCTTCAGTTTTCTTGAGTTTGCGGAGAGCTCCAGTGTGAGTGGAAAATCCCCTCACCTGGCCTTTCCTGTGGCTCAAGCCGAGCTTGGTAGCTGGCTGGCTCACTGCCGCTGTGGTCCTGCAGACCTGCCAAAGCTGCTTCTGCCAGCCTGTGTGGGCTCTGGATGCTCTGGATCTCTCCTACTTCTCTACTGCCATTTCAATTTCATATACACCTCACTTTTTAGTAAAAGTGTGTATTTTGCTGTTTTTTGTTTTTGTTTTTGTTTTTGTTTTGTTTTTTTTTTTTTTTTTTTTTTTTTTTTTTTGGCTTTTACCCCCTAGGCTGCTTTGGTGTGGTACCTACACTTCCATCTTAACCGGAAGTCTCCCCACTTTTGTTTAGTATAGTACTGTAAGTCTTAGCCATAGCAATAAGGCAGGAGACACACATAAAAAGGATACAAGCTGGGCATGGTGGCACATGCCTTTAGTCCCGTCATTCAGGAGGCAGAGGTAAGATGGTCATCATGAGTTTGAGGCCACCTTAAGACTACATAGTGCATTCCAGGTCAGCTTGATGTAGAGCAAAACCCTACCTCAAAACTCCAAAAAAAAAAAAAAAAGTATACAAATTGAAAAAGAAGATATCAAATTATCATTATTTGCAGATGATATGATTTTATACATAAAAGACCCTAAAGACTCTACCAGCAAACTGTTAGCACTGATAAACACTTAGAGTCATGTAGCAGGATACAAAATAAACACACAAAAATCAGTAGTTTTTCTATATGCTAACAACAAACACATAGAGGATGAAATCAGAGAATCACTCCCATTCACAATTGCATCAATCAATCAATCAATAAATAAATAAAGTACCTTAGAATAAACCTAACCAAGGAAATGAAAGATCTCTACAATGAACACTTTACAACTCTCAAGCAAGAAATTGTAGAAGATACTAGGAAATGGAAAGACATCCCTTGTTTTTCAATCAAAAGAATCAATATTGTGAAAATGGCAATCTTACCAAAAGCAATCTACAAATTTAATGCAATCCCCATCAAAATTCCAATGGCATTCTTCACAAAATAGAAAAAAAAAACAAAAATTCATTTGGAAACACAAAAATACCTCGAATATCTAAAACAATTTTGAGCAACAAAAATAAGCCTGGTGTTGGGGGCTGGAGAGATGGCTTACTGGTTAAGCACTTGCCTGTGAAGCCTAAGGACCCCGGCTTGAGGCTCGATTCCCCAGGACCTATGTTAGCCAGATGCACAAGGGAGCACATGCGTCTGGAGTTCATTTGCACTGGCTGGAGGCCCTGGCGCACCCATTCTCTCTCTCTCTCTCTCTCTCTGCCTCTTTCTCTCTCTGTCACTCTCAACTAAATAAATAAAAATAAATATAAAAAATAAGCCTGGTGGTATCATCATACCTGATTTTAAAATATATTACAGAGCCATATTTTAAAAAAGCAGCATAGTCCTGGCACAAAAACAGACATGTAGACCAATGTAACAGAATAGAGGACCCACATGTAAGTCCCGGTAGCTATAGCCACCTGATCTTCAACAAAAATTCCAAAAATACTCATTGGAGAAAAGATAGCCTCTTCAGCAAATGGTGCTGGGAAAACTGGATATGTACCTGTAGAAGGATGAAAATAGATCCTTATCTCTCTCCATGCACAAGAATTAAGTCCAAATAGATCAAAGACCTTAATATCACTCCTGAAACTATGAAACTGCTAGATAAAAAAGTAGGGGGAATCCTTTAACATATTGGTCTTGGCAAAGACTTCCTGCATATAATCCCATTTGCTCAGGACATAAAACCATGGATCAACCATTGGGACCTCATGAAATTACAAAGCTTTTGTACAGCAAAGGAAACTGTGAATAGACGAAAGAGACAACATACAGAATGGGAGAAAATATTTGCCAACTATACATCTGACAAAGGATTGATATCCAAAATAGACAAATAACTCAAAAAACTAAATAAGAAACCAAACAACCCAATTAAAACATTGCTTATGGGTTATGGAACTAAATACAGAGTCCTGAAAAGAACAAATACAGATGGCATATAAACATCTAAAAAAATTAGACATCCCTAGCCATCAGGGGAATGCACATTAAAACCACATAGAGATTCCATCTCACTCCGGTCAGAATGGCTACCATCATGAAAACAAATGACCATAAATGCTGGTGAGGATATGGAAAAAGCGGAATCCTCTACACTGTTGGCGGGAATGCAATCTGGTCCAGCCATTGTGGAAATCAGTGTGGAGGTTCCTGAGACAGCTAATAATAGATCTACCATATGACCCAACTATAGCGCTCCTACGCTTATATCATAAAGACTCATCCCATTTCCTTAGAAGTACATGCTCAACCATATTTATTGCTGCTCAATTCATAATAGCTGGGAAATGGAACCAGCCTAGATGTCCCTCAACTGATGAGTGGAAAATGAAGATATGGCACATTTATACAATGAAGTTCTACTCAGTGGTAAAGAAAAATGAAGTTATGAAATTTGCAGGAAAATAGATGGATCTTGAAAGGATTATGTTAAGTGAGATAACCAGGCCCAGAAAGCCAAACATTGCAGGTTCTCTCTCATATGTGGATCCTAGCGACAGATGATTGGACTTCTGTGTAAGTAGGAAGAAAACTCAGTATCAAAGGCCAGTAAACTAGAAAAGAGATATAAAGTGAATAGAAAGGAAAGGAGGGGGTACTTAATAGGATGGTATTGTATATATGTAAGTAGAAGAATAGATTAATGGGGTGAAAAGGCCTAAGTGAGGTCAGGGGAAGAGATTGAATAAAGGAAAAATGGAGGGAAGGCTAACCAAAATCTAAGAGGATATAAATAAATCATATGGAAACCTATCTTTTTGGACAATGGAACACTCAGATGCCATAGATTGTTACTAGAAAAATTTTAGTGCCAGGGATGGATACCTTCCAGTGAGTTGTTGGCCAGGGAGGTCACTGATGCCCCCAAAACATTTCAGGCTATTGTTAAGGTCCTTGGTTTCCCACCAGGAATAGATGGTAATACCCTCTTGCTGAAGACTTCACATACTTGGGTTACAAATCCACTGAGAAATCCTGTGGGAACTGAGCTGACAACCTCCTCTATGTAGACCAGCTGACAGAAAGCTGGAAGAAGCCATTCTGCATGCAGTTCAATGTGGGAGAGAGAAATCACCAGTGAAGGTACTCAACAATGGACACTGCAAGCCTTATATTTTGCCAGCCAGGCCAAATAAGCCAAAAGGTGCAATAGTGGCACATCTGTCATGGTGGTAACCAACTGCACTCTAATTGGACTGGAGGTCCGTTCCATGGGAGGGAATACATCCCTGATACTGAAAACCTACAACAGGGGTAGTTATGGGCCCTGGGGGTGTAACATCTGCTGATGTCTGGCTAAATGTATATAGTATGATCATCAAACTGACCAGTAAGCATTTCTCTTAATGTTCATAAACATATAATGCTACTCTCACTTTTGGTAGAGAACCTTCTCTTTTCAGATGGCAGTGACCTTGAGATGACTCAGAAGACATCATGGTGCTGGGAAGAAGTGACAGAGGAGTGCCCAGTACTGCAATATCTCTATCACACCTTCCAAGGCTCAGGATCCATTGCGGATTAGGTTGCAGAAAGAATGTAAGAGCCAAAGGAAGAGTAGGACTCCCTACAATGTGCTCCTCCAGACACAAAATGGCCTGGATATCCATGACCTACAGTGCCTGACACTACCTACACAAGACCATCACAATAGGAGGAAAAGATCATGACATCAAAATAAAAGAGAGACTGTTTGAGAGGGGGAGGGGATATGATGGAGAATTTCTCAGTTCCATTTCTTTAGCCAAACACATCAGTCCATTACAAATTCAACCTTGATCAAACTCTCTCGGCATGGCCAGCAGAATGCAACCAGCCCTTATGCCAGTAGCCCAGGTCCAACAAAGTTATATTCAGTCTTTTCTTCCCCTTTGAAAGTTCATAATCAAGCCTCAAAATACAATTATCTCTGCAGTTAGCCTTTTCAAACTCTTGCCAGAATAGTCCATAAAACTTTGCTTACTGCTCTGCAAGGCATCTTCAGCTGCAAGTACCAAGTCCATTCCCATTCCTCCAAAACAAAAGTTCCAAAAGACTGAAATCTACATGGTTAGATTTATTGGGCAGCAACAACCCACTCTCTGGTGCCAATTTCTATCATAGTCAGCTTCACTTGCTAGGATAAACTTCCAAACCAGGCACAAGTTATGGGAGGAAGGGATTTATTGAAGCTTACAGATTTTGGGAAGTTCCATAATGTGGAAGAAATCCCCCCCCCCCACCACACACACACACTTCGTAGGTCCATGCAGAAAGAAATACCACCAGCAGCACCATAATCAAGCTCCAGGAACCCCAGGCAGAGCTCAAGTACTCTGCATATCTTAGGCTAGAAACTCTGGATCCATTTTCAAACACATCTTAGGGCTGGACCAAAATATCTGCCCATAGTGACACCTCTTCCAGCCAGGTGGCTACAGATGTAAAGCTTTAATAAACCCCTGAATTTATTGGGGGACATCCATTCAAATTACTGGAGCTAAAAGATAATTTTTCAGGCTAAACCCAGATGAATACTATACCTGATTGTTAAAATGTAAGGATTCTCATCTGTTTCATGCTCTTAAAGATGGTCTGAGCTTTCCATGTATGGGCACAGACATAATGACAAACTATTTAAATTCAGCTTAAATTAGGCACAAATAAAACCCTGTTATGTACCACAAGGTCATAAGCACAAGTATACTTCATATTCTCTGGGTGTGGTGGTTTGGTTCAGGTGTCCCCCATAAACTTATGTGTTCTGAATACTAGGTCCCCAGCCTGTAGCAATTTGAGAATTTTTCTTACTGGAGGCAGTGTATTGTTGGGGGTAGGCTTATGAGTGTTATAGCCAGCTTTTACCAGTGGTTTGGCACACTTTGCTGCTGCTTTTGTCCACCTGATGTTGGCCAGGATGGGGTGTCCACCCTCTGCTCATGCCATTGTTTGTCCCTGTCATCACAGAGTTTCCCTTCAAGTTTGTAAGCCAAAATAAACCTTTTCCTTCCATAAGCTGCTGTTGGTTAGGTGTTTGTTTTCTGCCAGTAACAGGAAACTGGCTGCAATAGTAAAATTGGTACCAAGAAATGGGGTTATTGCTGCTAGAAAACTGAGTCTGTGGATTTGGCCTTGTGGAACTGACTTGCAGTGGGAATGTGGATGGATTTGACACCTTGGCCTAAGAGACACCTTCCAGTGCTACAAGTACAGATTTATGGACCATTTTTGTCAAGGTTTAAAGGCCTTAATGTAGTAAGATCTGTGAGGTTATACTTATTAGGGTGAGAAGTAACTTTGTTAGGACTGGTCTATAAGCAGTTTGTGTGAGAGGCTTGCTATGTTCTGCTCCTCTATGTCCTGGGAACTTGTGCAGGGTGCATTGCATAGAAATTGGCTGGTGTGAGCAGAGGGATATGGCACAGAAAGAAATGAAATCTTTGTGCTAAAACCACTGACCTTTCAGCTGCAATTATTTGAGAGATTACAACCATTGAGACTGGGCCAGCTGATCTGCATTGGTACAGCAAGAAGAATGCAGACTCTTTGAAAAGAGCCTTAATGCTGAAGAAGTGTCTTGTTCTTCAAAATCTGCTGTCTTCCACCTGGATTAAGAAGTTGTTAGCCCACCTAGTACTATTTATCATAACAAATGCAGGAAAGAGAGGGTCATTGGATTTGCAACATGGTTTTGTACTTTAGAAATGGCCATGGACCATATGAAGAAATCTTGTTAGATTACCTGCATGGAGGCCTCATGGAGCCATGAGTGTGAACCATGAGTTGCAGTGGAAACCCAATGAAGATACCAGGACTATGGAATGGCTGCCAAGGAGAGCTGCCACCACTGAATGAAGTTTTATGGGACTGGCAGTAGCCTAGCTGGAGGGGCAGAATTGGAATCCCAGAGACTTGTCAGTGTTTAGAATTATCAGACATAGAAACTTGTCACTGGTTAGAGTGGTCAGACTTGGAGTTACAGAATTTGACATTTCCCCTATTTTGTTTTACATCTTATATTGGCCCAATATTTAATTTTTATGCCCAGTGCTATCTTTTGCAGTGTGAATGTTTATCCTGTGCCACATTTCTTTTATTTATTTATTTATTTGCATTACAGCTCAGTTAAAAGACCTTGGACTATAATATGGAGACTTTTAAAGTTGGACTGAATGTGTTGCATTTTACATCAAGGATGGTTACAAGTTTATGAAGGTCAAGGGGTGGAATATGGTGGTTTGATTCAGGTGTACCACATAAATTTATGTGTTCTGAACGCTAGCTCCCCAGCTGGTGGCAATTTGAGAATTGGAGCCTACTGGACGCAGTGTATTGTTGGGTGTGGGGTTATGGGTGTTATAGTCAGTTTCCCCTTGCCACTCTCCTGCTGCTGTTGTCCACCTGATGTTGACCAGGAGGTGATGTCCACCCTCTGCTCATGCCATCATTTTTCTTTTTCTTTTTTTTTTTTTAATATTTTTATTTATTTATTTGAGAGCGACAGAGAGAAACAGGCAGATAGAGAGAGGGAGAGAGAATGGGCGCGCCAGGGCCTCCAGCCACTGCAAACGAACTCCAGACGCGTGCGCCCACTTGTGCATCTGGCTAACGTGGGTCCTGGGGAGTCGAGCCTCGAACCGGGGTCCTTAGGCTTCACAGGCAAGTGCTTAACCGCTAAGCCATCTCTCCAGCCCATGCCATCATTTTTCTCTGACATCATGGAGGTTTCCCTTGAGTCTGTAAGCCAAAACAAACCTTTTCCTCACACAAGATGCTCTTGGTTGTGTGTTTTCTGCCAGCAATGTAAAGTTGACTGTAACACTGGGCAAATGTCTAAGCAGTTTATACACAGGTGCAGTCCTGTTACATTGATATATCATGAACAGGTAAAATTCTCATTTATTTTAAATTCCCTGTGTAGGAACAAGAAAGCAATCTCAAAATAGGACAAAAGAGTCCCAGCACATCAGTAATCTGAGATTATAGTGATGGTTAGTTCTCTGTTCTGTCATGCCTTCTTCTTGCTTTTAATTGGTATATTGTCATATGCTGTTTAAAGATGTTACAAGCTGACTGTGAGTTCAGGGTCAAGCATTTCCCTGTCTCAGATCCAAGCAGATTCAAATTAATTTATATGTTTGCCATTGCTTCCATTCACAGATCAGATTGACCATCTGATCAATACTGGAGAAAATGGAAAACAAACAGCATACTGGTAATATTAATCTATACTTCCTCTCTTGCTTATGATCATCTAAAGTCACCTCTGGAAGATAAAATTTCCTGCTAGATAGAGAGATCAAATGGGAAAACTGAGTAAAGATATTTGATCATGTTATAAATTCAAATACATAAGACAACCAGTAGAGCTTATACCAGACAAAACTCAGGTACTATCATAAAGTCCTTCCTAAAAAGAAATCAGATGGTTAAGTTCTTAAAACACCTGGCACATAAAAACCACTCCACCAGAGGTTTAAACCCATCTGAAAGCATCAGTAGGTTAAGGGGGTACCCAATGCCAGGCTCCTATAAGCAAGATATGGGAGAGAGGTCCCAGATCAAAAAACCTAACCACCTCCTGAAAGAGGAGCAGGAAGATTATGAAGACAAGGATGAATTGGTGCAAATCCCTATTTGTGTCTGCCTCACTTAGAGACACACATAAACAGTGTTATGTATCATATGTTGGCCTCAGGGTAGCTCTAGGAGGAAGTCAAGCCTGGGAGAAGGCTGAACCAGGGATGAGCACCAAAATCCCTACTCAGGTCTCCCTCACTCCAGGAGACACACAGACCACACTATGTGTCCCCTAGATAGGGGGGGGGATGGGGACAGAAAATTCTGCAGGTAAGAGATGGGAGAAAACCCTAGTGTCCTTCCCCAAATGTTGACCTGGTGGTATGCTCACCCCTTTTAAAAGATACAGGACAGGATCCAGTGAATACTGATCCTACCCTTTTCCATTCTTTCTTCCTACATTTTGTTTCAGATGGGACAATCTGCCTCTGAGGCTCACCACCACCATCAACCTGAGGGAAAAATCAGGTTAGTTAGGCTATTCTAGATTTAATTGAATGTGTACATTGCTCAGATAAATTTTAGAATTTGCCAATAATTTGCTCTACCCACCCTACTAAAGTACTTGCAAAGAAGGAAACTCAACACCTATAGTCAGATCTGTTGTTACTTTGGGAGCAATATAAGAGCCACACCAGGACCTTAAACTTCTACCCTGAAGATATATTAAGTCAGATTTACACATCTAAGAATACTGCAGATAATTAGAAAACCCAAGCATCAAATTATCTCAAGATTCAAAAACCTCTACATTGTAATCCAAAAAATCAAGACAATAAAATTCCACCAAAAATTTTAAATCCAGGCCCAGGCCTGACTTAGATAGAGAACTAGCCAGCTAATGTGCTGACCTCTGCTTCTGTAAACTTCGCTTGCTTGCTCAATTGCTGCTTTTCTCCCTAAAGTTTCTGGGGAATCTCCATTTCAAGGACATTGCAGAAACACTCCACTGAGGTCTCTGATCTCCTGCTTAGATAAGAAACTAAGGAATCTCCATTTCAAAAGTCATAAAATACCACTGTTTACTTAGCCCATCACAATGGACATTACCTCATCTGCCTGGAGTGCCCCTAGCTCCTGCCCCCAACTTTGCCCGCTGAAACCCCAAGCCAATTAAAACTGTTTAAATCAACCAATCATGTATCTATCCCCTACTTCTTTGTTCCAATTCCTATATGAACCCCTTCCCCCAAAAGGAAGGGGCTCTTTCCCTTACTACCGCTGTGTCAGACTGTAGGGATGGAGCCCAGGCCTAGGCTTGCAATAAAGAAACCTGTTGCTTTTACATTCGAGTGTCTCGGCTTCTGTGGCGGTTCTCTTGGTGACTCCTGGGTGACCGGGGGTCTTGGCTCCTGGTCAGAGGACTTGGCACAACAGTATTATGTATCATATGTTGGCCTCAGGGTAGCTCTAGGAGGAAGTCAAGCCTGGGAGAAGGCTGAACCAGGGATGAGCACCAAAATCCCTACTCAGGTCTCCCTCACTCCAGGAGACACACAGACCACACTATGTGTCCCCTAGATGGGGGGGGGGACGGGGACAGAAAATTCTGCAGGTAAGAGATGGGAGAAAACCCTAGTGTCCTTCCCCAAATGTTGACCTGGTGGTATGCTCACCCCTTTTAAAAGATACAGGACAGGATCCAGTGAATACTGATCCTACCCTTTTCCATTCTTTCTTCCTACATTTTGTTTCAGATGGGACAATCTGCCTCTGAGGCTCACCACCACCATCAACCTGAGGGAAAAATCAGGTTAGTTAGGCTATTCTAGATTTAATTGAATGTGTACATTGCTCAGATAAATTTTAGAATTTGCCAATAATTTGCTCTACCCACCCTACTAGAGTACTTGCAAAGAAGGAAACTCAACACCTATAGTCAGATCTGTTGTTACTTTGGGAGCAATATAAGAGCCACACCAGGACCTTAAACTTCTACCCTGAAGATATATTAAGTCAGATTTACACATCTAAGAATACTGCAGATAATTAGAAAACCCAAGCATCAAATTATCTCAAGATTCAAAAACCTCTACATTGTAATCCAAGAAACACAAAAAATCAAGACAGGGCTGGAGAGATGGCTTAGCAGTTAAGCACTTGCCTGTGAAGCCTAAGGACCCCGGTTTGAGGCTCAATTCCCCAGGACCCACGTTAGCCACATGCACAAGGGGGTGCACACATCTGGAGTTCGTTTACAGAGGCTGGAAGCTCTGGCACAACCATTCTCTCCCTCCTCTCTCTCTCTCTCTCTCTCTCTCTCTCTCTCTCTCTGCCTCCTTCTCTCTGTTGCTCTCAAATAAATAAATAAACAAACAAACAAAAAATCAAGACAATAAAATTCCACCAAAAATTTTAAATCCATCAGAAATGACCTCCAGTGAAACTTATTTAAATGAAATGCCTGAGAAATATTTCAAAAGAATGATTATATCTATGTTCAAAGAAAGCAAAGGAATCAAAGAAGAAAATAAGCTCCTGAAGGAATCCCAAGAGAACACAGGAAAGCAACTTAATGAAATAAGGAAGTCAATACAAGTCATGAGTAAGGAAAGAGAAATACTGAAGAAAAACCAATAAGACATATTAAAAATGAAAAACACAGTAAGTCAAATAAAAAACTATGTAGAAGGTTGGAGAAAAGGTATAGCAGTTAAGGCACTTGCCTGCAAAGCCAAAGGACCCAGATTTAATTCCCCAGTACCCCTGTAAGCCAGATACACAAGGGGATGAATATGTCTGGAGTTCATTTGCAGGGGCTAGAGGCCCTGGCATGCCCATTCTCTCTCTGTGTGTCTGTCTCTCTTCTCTCTATCTCTTGCTATCTCTACTTGCAAATAATTTAATTTAATTTAATTTAATTTAATTTTTAAGATTCCTGTAGAAAGTCTCATCAATAGAATGGATCATAGAGAGGACAGAATATCTAAACTAAAAGACCAGGTGGCAGATCTAACACAGTCCAACAAAGAAAAAGACAAATTAATGAAAAGGCATGATTGGGAAATTAAGGATGTTCAGAACATTGTGAAGAGATCAAACATAAGAATTCAGGGTGTAGTAGAAGAATTTCATTCCAAAGGCATAGTATATATTGTCAACAAAATCATAGAAGGAAATTTCCCCCAAATAGGGAAACTGATGCCAATACAAATATAGGAAACCTTTAGAATTCCAAACATATAAAATCAGAAAAGAACCTCTCAACACTGTATTATAAACTACAAAACATATAAACCAAATAAAATATGTTAAAAGCAGTTAGAGGGGAAAAGCAAGTCACATATAAAGGCAAGCCCATCAGGATAATAGCCTACTACTCAACACAAACATTAAAAGCCAGAAGGGCTTGGAATGATGTATTCCAAGTTCTGAAGGTTAACAACTATCAACCAAGATTACTTTATCCAGCAAAGCTGTCCATCCAGTTTTATGGAGAAATAAGGACATCCCACAACATAAGCAGTCTAAAGGAATATATGACAACCAAACCAGCTCAACAGAAAATACTTTAAGGAGTCCATCATGCTGAAGAGAAAGAAAAGTACACACATAAGAAAACAGGAAAAAATAAACCATACTCAAATAATAGTCAATAGAAAAGAGTAAAGGAAAAAATAGGAAGAACTTGTAGAAATTCTCTAGAAAGATCACTCCAATGCCAGAATGAGTAAAAGGAGAGGAGTTTATTACCCAGGGGGCAAAAAGCTTGAGGTAGCTATTCAAAGCTTTGGAACTAAGGTGAGATTTTATTTCCATTTTATGGTTTTCATGGCCAAGGGGAAGGGTAAGTGAACAAACAAGATGTGGCGATTTGCATATCAATCATTTCTGTAGTCAGGCCACCCTAACAATGAACTCCATTTGACTTTGTTTTAGCCTAAACTGCCTTCCTTCTTGTCATCCCTTTGGGCTCTTTCTGGACAGTTCCTTCTTTGGGATTTTTCCATCTGCTGACAAAAATAAGGTTTAGCACCTCAGAAATTAACTCTTACAATAATGCAGTGAATCAGTTCAACTTTTAGCTTCTTTTCTACAACATTTCCTCCTCTTTATCATCATAACACCTTATGATTTTGTATATAATGGCTGGTATACCTGGAGTATTACCTCTATTTTAATTACTTCCATTCTAGATTGGATGAACCTTGACAGAGCATTTTTTAACATGAGTCCCAGCATAATTATTATGAAAGGCTCCATTAAAGGAGCTAGCCAGTGTCCCCATGTAATCCACATATGGAGCAGGCTCAAGGTTTGGGGTACATGAGCTGTAAGACTTCTAGAGCCTGGGGTAAGCATGACTTTGAGGGCTAAGTGTGTCAGTTATCATTTGGATTGTTGACATTGTTATTATTAAATCTTCATTATTATTATTAAATCTTAAATTAATTTTCATCAGCAGGAAATGGTTCATGATTATTGTCCTTGAAGACATGGGTGGCAACACAAAAGAATTATTATAATGAGACTTCCAGTCAAGATGGCGGCATAGGAACCATGCCAAAGCAGCCCAGGGGAGAAAAAGCCAAAGAAAACCCAGCAAAATACACACCTTTACTAAAAAGGGAGGTGTTTAAGAGACTAAAACGGCAGCAGAGAAGTAGGAGAGATCCAGAACATCCAGAGCCCACACGGGCAGGCCGAAGCAGCTCCAGCAGCATCAGCTCAGGCTCCGGCAGTGGAAGTGGCAGAGGAAGCTGTGACTCTGGCTCCAACAGCAACATCAGGGCCAGATGGATTCACTGCTGAATTTTACCAGACCTTCAAGGAAGAGCTAACACCATTGCTTCTAAAGCTTTTCCATGAAATAGAAAAAGAAGGAATTCTACCAAACTCCTTCTATGAAGCCAGCATCACCCTGATACCAAAACCAGGCAAAGATAGAACAAAAAAAGAAAATTACGGACCAATCTCCCTCATGAACATAGATGCAGAAATTCTCAACAAAATATTGGCAAACAGAATACAAGAATATATCAGAAAGATCATTCACCCTGACCAAGTAGGCTTTATCCCAGCGATGCAGGGATGGTTCAACATACACAAATCTATAAATGTAATACATTATATAAATGGGTTGAAGGACAAAAATCACATGATCATCTCATTAGACGCAGAGAAAGCATTCGACAAAATCCAACATCCCTTCATGATAAAAGTCCTACAGAGAGTGGGAATAGAAGGAACATATCTCAATATAATAAAGGCTGTTTATGACAAGCCTACAGCCAACATATTACTAAATGGGGAAAAACTGGAAGCTTTTCCACTAAAATCAGGAACAAGACAAGGGTGTCCACTGTCCCCACTTTTATTTAATATAGTTCTGGAAGTCTTAGCCATAGCAATAAGGCAAGAGACATGCATAAAAGGGATACAAATTGGAAAGGTAGAGGTCAAGTTATTATTATTTGCAGATGACATGATTCTATATATAAAGGACCCTAAAGACTCTACTAGCAAACTGTTAGAGCTGATTAAAACCTACAGCCATGTAGCAGGATACAAAATAAATACACAGAAATCAGTAGCATTCCTATATGCTAACAACAAACACACAGAGGATGAAATCAGAGAATCACTCCCATTCACAATTGCATCAAAAAAATAAATAAAGTACCTTGGAATAAACCTAACCAAGGAAGTAAAGAACCTCTACAATGAGAACTTTAAAACACTCAAGCGAGAAATTGTAGAAGACACTAGGAAGTGGAAAAACATCCCTTGTTCTTGGGTTGGAAGAATCAATATTGTGAAAATGGCAATCTTACCAAAAGCAATCTACACATTTAATGCAATCCCTATCAAAATTCTAAAGGCATTCTTCATGGAAATAGAAAAAACAATCCAAAAATTCATTTGGAATCACAAAAAACCTCGAATATCTAAAATAATACTGAGCAACAAAAGTAAGGTTGGTGGTATCACCATACCTGATTTTAACCTATACTACAGAGCCATAGTAACAAAAACAGCGTGGTACTGGCACAAAAGCAGACTTGTAGATCAATGGAACAGAATAGAGGACCCAGATCTAAGTCCAGGTAGCTATAGCCACCTGATATTCGATAAAAATGCCAAAAATACTCATTGGAGAAAAGACAGCCTCTTCAGCAAATGGTGCTGGGAAAACTGGATATATGTCTGTAGAAGGATGAAAATAGATTCTTTTCTCTCTCCATGCACAAGAATTAAGTCCAAATGGATTAAAGACCTTAACATCAGACCTGAAACTCTGAAACTGCTAGAGGAAAAAGTAGGGGAAACCCTTCAACATATTGGTCTTGGCAAAGACTTTCTGAATACAACCCCAATTGCTCAGGCAATAAAACCACAGATTAACCACTGGGACCTCATGAAATCACAAAGATTTTGCACTGCAAAGGACACAGTGAATAAAGCAAAGAGGCAACCTACAGAATGGGAAAAAATCTTCACCAGCTATATATCTGATAGAGGATTAATATCTATGATATACAAAGAACTCAAGAAGTTAAATAATGAGTCAAACAAGGCAATCAAAAAATGGGCTATGGAACTAAATAGAGAATTCTCAAAGGAAGAAATACCAATGGCATATAAGCATCTAAAAGAATGTTCTACATCACTAGTCATCAGGGAAATGCAGATTAAAACTACATTGAGATTCCATCTCACTCCTGTCAGATTGGCTACCATCATGAAAACAAATGATCATAAATGTTGGCGGGGATGTGGAAAAAGAGGGACCCTTCTACACTGTTGGTGGGAATGCAATCTGGTCCAGCCATTGTGGAAATCAGTGTGGAGGTTCCTAAGACAGCTAAAAATAGAACCACCATATGACCCAGCTATAGCACTCCTAGGCATATATCCTAAGGACTCATCTCATTTCCTTAGAAGTACGTGCTCAACCATGTTTATTGCTGCTCAATTTATAATAGCTGGGAAATGGAACCAGCCTAGATGTCCCTCAACTGATGAGTGGATAATGAAGATATGGCATATTTATACAATGGAGTTCTACTCAGCGGTAAAGAAAAATGAAGTTATGAAATTTGCAGAAAAGTGGATGGATCTGGAAAGGATTATACTAAGTGAGGTAACCCAGGCCCAGAGAGCTAAGCGCCACATGTTCTCTCTCATATGTGGATCCTAGCTACAGATGATTGGGTGTCTGTGCAAGAAGGAAAACACTCAGTAGCAGAGACCAGTAAGATAAAAAGGAGATATAAAGGGAAGAGAAAGGAAGGTAGGAGGGTATTTATTAAGTTGGTATTGTATATATGTAAGTAGAAAGATTAAGATGGGGAGGGGATATGATGGAGAGTGGAATTTCAAAGGGAAAAGGGGGGGGCGGGAGGGTACTACCATGGGATCTTTTTTATAATCATGGAAAATGTTAATAAAAATTGAGAAAAAAAAAGAAATCTGAAAAAAAAAAAAAAAAGAATCAGTATAATGAAAGAAAGAGAGCCAGGAGGGTCTTCTCTGTACAAGATTAGTCAACAGGGGTGACTGATCAGTCTTATTGTAAGGATGAGAGCACAGGGCATTCCTGCAGTAGAGGGGGTTTGTACCACATTCCCCAAAAGAAATAGATATTCCTGTGGAAGGAAAAGAATGTAATATGAGGGAATAATAAAGAACTGTATCTTGGGCTGGAGAGATGGCTTAGCAGTTAAGTCGTTTGCTTGCAAAGCCAAAGGATCCAGCTTGATTCTTCAGGACCCATGTTAGCCAGATGCACAAGGGGGCACATGCATCTGGGGTTCATTTGCAGTG
Source organism: Dipus sagitta (assembly GCA_036346955.1). NCBI lineage: Eukaryota > Metazoa > Chordata > Mammalia > Rodentia > Dipodidae > Dipus > Dipus sagitta. The sequence goes on from CM070770.1 coordinate 219,176,391, forward strand.
GCTGGAGGCCCTGGCACACCCATTCTCTCTCCCTTCTTCCTCCTCCTCCTCCTCCTCTTCCTCTTCCTCTTCTTCTTCTTCTTCTTCTTCTTCTTCTTCTTCTTCTTCTTCTTCTTTTCTTCTTCTTTCTCTCTCAAATAAATAAATAAAATATATTTTAAAAGAACTGTATCTGTTCAGGGATGAAAGACATAAAAGTCTCTTGGAACCAAAGTTTCTCTGTGGATCCCATGAGGATTTCTTTCTTTCTTTTTCATTTTCTTTTTCAAAGTAGGGTCTCACTCTAGCCCAGGCTGACCTGGAATTCACTATGTATTCTCATGGTGGCCTTGAACTCATGGCAATCCTCCTATCTCTGTCTCCTGAGTGCTGGGATTTAAGGTATACACCACCATGCCCAGCTCCCACAAGGTTTTCAAATGAGCTGATTCACCCAGCAAATGGAAGATGTTAGGATCCTACTTATGTGCCTGGTTTTTTGGCATCTCATGTTTTAGTCCTCAGGCTTCTTTCATGCATGGACCAGGGCCACAGTCTTTTTGGCAGGGGCAGATGTCCTTCAGAACTTGAATTTGAGGGGACCCTCTGGGTCCCTGGTGACCTGTTAACTGTTACAATTTGCTGAGGATACTGTCTTGTTGATTCTGATGTGATGAGTTTATGTCACTTGACTGATGGGTGTGGGCCAAATTTCTCAAGGGTATGTGGGTCCCCTTGTGTTACAAATTTTAAGGAAGCATCATCTGTGGCAGGAGAATCTGGCTTACCTCTATAATTCCAAGCAAAGAGAGATCATCAAACAACCAGCACCACCAACATTAGCAAGTACAAATTGCCAGAACTCTAACTTGATTTTAAATCTTAGGGCTAGGCTCTAGATTTACCCTAAATGTACTTTAGGGCTTTGCTCTGAGATCTTTCCTTAGGGATATACCTGCTTTTAATAAGACATATAAAGGAGAGATTGGACTAATACAAATCAATAATTATCAGGTAAACGTAATCAGTGAAGACAATTTTGGATCTTTGATTTAAAGGCAAACAGTGGCTGACTAATCAGGGTCAGGCAGAGGCAGAAGATGCAAGTTAATAGTTTAGTACTGTTAGTCAGTATCAGGTAAGGCAGTGTCTATTTGTCTGAATCTTGGTTTATATTGTAAAATCTTATCATTATATGCTCTTAATAGGTGTTTAAGACCATGTAGGCAGCAAAAATAACTATGTATTATATTTTAGAGGTCATTAATGGCTCTGTAGGAGAGACTTAAGGGACGTGTGAGGAGTTCTATGACTCTCAGCATTGTCATCTGCTAGGATAAGTTAAGACCATGCTGACCAAGTGGCCCTCCCTCTTTTTGGAAGCCTGGAGGAATGATTTTCCTCTGATGTGACTCTCCTGTTGCAGATAAGTTGATATAGAGTCCATGTCCAGGTCTCCAAGTCTTCCTGATCAATAAGACAGGCAACTTACCAGAGGCTAGAAGTTAGCAAGTTTCCCATCGTCTCCTGTGGCCTTCTGACCTGAGAGCAGGAGACAAAATATTGGTTATCCTTTTAACTCTGATGTTCCCAATTGACCTTGGCTTCTACATGGGGTTATTAATCACTCAGAGAGACTGTACATATCTGACTAGCAAAACAGATTTAGTTAAAAAGGTGCAGAACATATCTGTCTAGCAAAGCAGGTCTGGTAAGAGAATGACACAATAGTTTAAAATCATTCTGATTAGCATTTAAGTTTAGTTGTCAGGTAACAGTATGAGCTATATCTGGAACATAGAAAATATACACATTTTATCTTTTAAGTATCTGTATAAGTATAGGTAGAACATGTTAGCAGCACTGGAAACAGTATTTTATCCAAAACTTTAAATCAATTAATTTGATCTAGAAACTGTATGTCAGAAAAAAGACAGCATAAAAACTTGGTATCTCCAACAGACCCAGTTATTCCCTTACTGGGCATCTACCCTAAAACCTTCAAACCACAGGCTAGAGAGATTTGCTCAACCATGTTTATAGCAGCTCAATTTGTAATAGCTAGGAGCTGGGATCAACCCAGATGTCCATCACTAGAAGAATGGATAACTAAGATGTGGTATATCTATACAATGGAATTCTATACAGCAGTAAGAAAAAATGACACAATGAAATTTGAGGAAAAATGGTTGAACCTGGAACAGATCATTCTCAGTGAACTTACCCAATCACAGAAAAAATATCACCACATAGTCTCACTCATCTACAGCACCTAACCTGAATCTACCCAACATACCATACATACCCAGCAAGCATCTCCTGGACTAGACACTAGGATGGAAGAGGAGGGAGGGGAGGGCATCAAAGGGGTGGGAAACACAAATTTAGACCCAAATGGCAATGGTACCATAATTTTCTACTTACTAAAAGACAGACCAAATGGCTGATCCTTCACCTTACAGGGAACACTTGAACCACAAGACACTGGAGAGGGTAGGATCAAGACTAACCTTAATCTTCTACATCTTCCCTCCCTCCCTCTCCCTCGCCCCCTCTCTTCTCTCTAACTCTTGTATATTAGTTATCTTTTTCCTCATTTTCTTAGTGAGCACTGACCTGTAACTCCCAGAACCAGCATGGGGCTATCATCCACAATGAGCTTTTGATCAGAGAGACCTACAAGGTTCCCTAAAAAACAGACAGATTTCTGTCAGAGTACTTGATGACCCACCAAATGTTAGTGGTAAGACCCTACTGCTGAAGACACCTTATGTGGTTGACATGCAAAATAGAATGGCATGGCTGGAAGTTGGAAGAGAGTCAGTCCCCAGATAGTCAGCATGTCTAGTGCCAGAAGGTGCTACATGGGCGACTGGGGGAAAATGACCAATATCTGTCCAAGCAACGCATGGTCTAACCTACTTAGCAGCAAATAACTTGTTGTGATGCCCACACAAGTGCAGCAGTGGCACACAGCCATGGTGGGGAACCAACTGCTCTCAATTTGGCTAACTGATCCCCTCAGTGGTATGGGACCCATAGCTGGAGTTGGGAAACAAGTCAGAACCATATCCAAACATAAGCCCACTCTCCAATATCAAGCTATCATCAATCATGGGCTACAAGAGGGCCTACACCTATTAAATTCTCTATTAAAAAAAGTAAGGGTTATCTCATTTGTCCTGGTGCTAACTTACTCTCCGTTGGAAAATCTGCTTCTCTTTTTCAGATAGATGTAGATCCTAAGGAGAGAGCCACCCCATCATACCTCAAAAGGGCCCCAGCTGAAACTAAGGAAAATTGGCGAAACAAGCAAGGGTGCTGTTTTCCTGATGAACCGGATACCAGCACAATAGGGAAGGAGATCAACACAGAGAAAAATCAACTCCTACCAAATCAGAGAGCCAGAGCCTTAGAGGCCCCCAACACCTCATCACTGAAGCAGATCAAAAATGAAATCAACATGGCTCAGGGAAATTTTGCGGAAGAGGGGGCGGAAAGCATGTCAGAGCCACATGTTGGGTCATGATGTGCAGAGACATTTATCTTACCCATAACTGTGGGCTAACTCCACAATGCATGACCCATATACCTCAACAAGGAGGGGCCAAGGGGAGGGGTAGGTCACGGATGAGCCTAATAATGGTACCAAACTGACTGTATTTTCTAAATACAAAAGTAACTAATAAAGAAAAAAAAGAAAAAATAAAAAGAACTTTTATAAATTAAAATTTAAAAAAAAAACTTGGTATCTGTGTTTGAAAACAACTTTGGCTAGTCTGTATACCAATGTAGGTACCAATTACCCCACAAACTGGCAACAAAACAGCAGCATTTAAGATCATTTTTCTAGAGCAGGGACCATGTCCTAAGTATCAATATATCTATAAGCAATGAACTTAAGACACAAAAAAATGAGACAATTACTTAAGTAAAACCTTGGCTGAGACTGATTATACATAGCTTAAGAATATAGCCAAGCCTGGTCATTGTTGAGTTAAATTAATCTGATTTTAACATACATTAGAGACATTATGCTAGACATAAAATGATATCTTCATCAAGTTCCTTTAATCACTGAGCCATTTTTAAGTTAAACATAAGGCAATATTTATGACTGGTAAAATATGAGGCCTAGACAAACTATATTAACATTGTTTGTATATTGCAGGCTTTCCTAGGACAGGAGGGGTTTCCTCAGTTTCCCTAAGAACAAAGTCACAATGACTAAATCAGCTTTTATAAGACTTAGACAATAATGTCAGTAATAATCACCCAATAAAACAGCATGAACAAAACAGGAACCATCGTAAGATTACAGTGTTTTGGGTTTTTTTGTTTTGTTTTAAGATATTTTATTTTTATTTATTTTATTAAATAGCAAAAGGTTGACAAATAGAGGAACATACCAAAGTTGGTTGAGAACTTTAAAGCCAGTCTTTTACAACCTAATAACTGTTATTATGATCAGATTAACATCAGTAAGTTAAAGTTTTAAATTTCAATCTAAAAAAAAAAAAATAGGTCAGTTCGAGGCCACATTGAGACTATGTAGTGAATTCCAGATGTACCTGGGCCTAGAATCACCTTCAGTCTCCGAGACATTCACTGAGATGCTGATCCTAAAATAAAACGGCAAACCAGGTTTGGAGTCGGATGTAAAAAGCCTTGGAGACACAGGCTGCTCTTGGTTGGGTGATGTCTACCAGCAATACGAACCTGACTGCAACATGCACAGAAGGTGGCACATGTGTCTAGAGCCTGATTACAGTGGCTGGAGGCCCTGGTGCACCAATTCTCTCCCTCTCCCTCTCTCTCTCTCTCTCTCTCTCTCTCTCTCTCTCTGATAAAAACAAAGAACACTGAGAAAGACCTCAGTCAGTCTTCTTTGAGCTGGACGACTACAACCGTCTATATCTGAGGTGTTGGCACCTTTATTTTCTTCTGTGTGGGAGAAATGAGAGAAACCAGGTGGCGATGAATAAAAACAGTGAATCAAAGATTAAAAAAACAAAAAGAAGCAACGATTTAGAGGTGGAGAAGAGAGAAGGTTAGTAGGCTTCCTGTTGTCCAGGGTTCAGTCGACAGGAAACTCCTGAATATTACTTAACACCCACTCTCCATGTCTCGTGGCTGATGTCTTCTCTCCGCCTACCTTCAGTGGGTTGCGCGTAGGTCTGAGACGATGTGCCATCCCTATTGGCAATAATGGCTACATACCTTAATTTGGCTCAATCTGATTGAAGATTTCCATCCTCGCCTAAGGGGCAAAGTGACTCTTGTGCCCGATATGAACATGCGAATGTGTTCTGGTAAAACAGGTGGTCAACCTACAGGCTGTTGTTGCCAACCTCTGCAAGAAGCTGGTTAGAATCGGTTTTCTGACACTTCTTGCCAAAACCACCATGTATACAACACATGGGTTCTCACCCGGTTTAGAGACATACCGCATCTTGCTCTTGGGGAGTATCTAAGGGATCCCCGTGGCCGCAGCTGACAGCTAAAATATGATCAGGTCCAGCATAAAACTCCAGCCAATCACAACCATGTAGGATAACCTCATGGGGAAGGGCTGGGTGGCGTTACTCTACCGTGATCTCTTCAGTAAAAATTTCTTATGTAAAAAAAAAAAAAAAATAGACCAGACTTGACTTACATTATTTATTCAGAATTTACATATAGATTTTATCATCTGTTGATTTTTGGAATCTCTTTTTATCAGCTTTCTGAAACACATATTTTAAAATATGAAAGCAAATTAGAACATTATTAGAAGTTTAGAAATTTTCTGACAAACTCAGTATTGAGTACTTCTCAATCTAAACACAAACCTTGGGACTGTTGTCTGTTAGCAGTTCCATAGAAGCATAGAGAGATAAAGTAAACTTAAAACAGTTACACATGTCTTATAAGAAGTCCCCATCTGTCCGCAGCAATTTGGGACTCCCCCATCATCATGTTGAGATCAGGACCCTGAGATTCCCTGTGCCTGCAGCTCCCCCTGGCTCTGCAAGGCTAGGAATCCAAGAAAGCAGAGCCATCAGGGATTTTCCTGGGGTGGCATAAGCCAAGAGAAGCTTGTGACTTGTCTCTCTGCCCAATGAGGCTTGTGTGTCAGGTTCCTCCTCCTATTCCAGGGCCATCTAGCCATCATGTAGGTCAAGCCCTGCTGGGGAAGCACTAAGTGACACATTGCAATTGCAAGTTCCTGTTCATGTGTACTCCCCATTTCATCTTTGCCTTGGAGAGCTGTCCCAGCTACAGCATGTGAGAGCAAAACAGGCGAGTTTCCCCAGGTTTCTAGCATTTGCCTGGGACTGGCCCCAGAATTTAGCTATTCCTGATTGACCTTTTGCCCCTGGGGAACACAGCATGACAGCATAACCCTTGTCTGCAAGTGTGGAGGGGCTTCTCTCCTCTTCTGGTAGGTATGTGGTCGGTTTAGGGCTTGAATGACTTTCATCATATTCATTTAACTCAGAAGCATTTGTAAAACCTTGCAGTGAGACTTTTATCTTGATTTGTCTTTTCTATCATTTAATTTCTTCCTCAGTGTCTGGCCCCAGAGTGGTGGAATTTCCCAGTAGCCCAGACAACATTATCTCCTTTTACTGCCCCCCACCCTTCTGTTGCCTTGTGTTTTGCCAATTTTTAGTTCTCTCAGCCAGTACCTCATTACTAGAGAGTGTTAGGAGGAAGCTGTGTGGGGGTGATCTCTGGTCTTGAAGCTTCTGTACTAACTCTAGTTGAGAGTGTTGTTGTTGTTGTTGTTTTTTCCCAGGGAGAGTTTTGGATTTCTTTCTGAGCTACAGGGCAGCTCCCTGATCTTGCCATTTATATCTTCTAAGCATAGGAGAATTTTGCATTTTTCCTGTCTATAATCTTAGTTACTTTCAGTGTTTCCTCTGGGGACCATTCAACATTAAAGGCTGACCTTCCTAATTTTACAGAGGCCTTTAATTTTTCTGATGTCCACTTAGTATTATAATCTCCTGAATATTCCCTTCTGAAGTATGGTTTGTTTTAGACTATGCAGTCTAGGACAGTGGGCTTGGTGGAGGACTTCCCCCACAATGAATTTCCCACTGTGTCAGGGCTGCAGAACAGACACAAAGACAAAGCCACTCTTCAGCCTTGGGGCTGTGAGCCACATACATACTTGTACACACATTCATATCAAGTGAACTTTGCATATAGACACTAGATGCCCATCTCCCCCTCACACATGCATTCATTCATTTAGAGTTTAAACAATTTTTCTTATCTAATCCCATTCGTAACCCTGACTGAGCTTGTTAAAGAGACGAGCAACATTAATCTTATCTAGCTAGTTACTGAGACTGAATACCATCGGTCAACCTGAGGGAAAAAGGACCATCGCCTTGCAGTAGTATTGAGGCTCAGGAATTCCTCTCTTGTGGGGATCAGTTCCCACTGGCTCCTCCAGACCTGACTAGTCACAGTTTCCAGTTTCCCTGGGGAATTCTTACCTGGTCTGGACATCTGACTCAGTCTCATCTCCTTCCCCTCATGAACTCTGGTCTGGGGCTTCACAGTCTCCTCAGGTCACCTGGAAGGGGACCCTGCAATCAAATCAGGGGCATACACTTCCCAGTTCCAGGGACCTTTGGCAGGTTGAGAGGCCCAGAAGCAGCAGTCCTTCCTGACCAACCAGGGTCATGGTGAAGGAAAACCTCATGGAGCCTCCAGAGATGTTGTAGAAATTCTCTGGAAAGATCACTCCAACACCAGAATGAGTGAAAGTAGAGGAGTTTATTACCTGGGGCGCAAAAGGCTTGAGGTAGCCCTCCAAAGAAGCTTTGGCCCTGAGTGGAGATTTTATTCCCATTTTATAGTTTTTATAGCCAAGGGAAGGGGTAAGTGAACAAAGAAGATGTGACCATTTGCATATCAATCATTTCTGTAGTCAGGCCACCCTAACAATGAACTCCATTTGACTTTGTTTTAGCTTAAACTGTCTTTCCTTCTTATCATTCCTTTGGACTCTTTCTGGACAGTTCCTTTTTTGGGATTTTTCCACCTGCTGACAAAGATAAGTTTTAGCACCTCAGCAATTAACTCTTACAGTAACTCAGTGAATCAGTTCAACTTTTAGCTTCTTTTCTTCCATAGAACTACAAAACAAGAATGGCAAGAATAAATGCATACCTTTCAATAATAACTGAACATCAATGGCCTCAATGATGCAACCAAAAGACACAGGCTTGCAGACTGGGATAAAAAATAGGATCCTAGCCAGATGTGGTGACACATGCCTTTAATCCCAGCACTCAGGAAGCAGAGGAAAGGAGGATCACCATGAGTACAAGGCCACTCTGAGACTACATAGTGAATTTCAGGTCAGCCTAAGCTAGAGCAAGACCCTACTTCAAAAAAAAAAAAAAAAAAAAAAAAAAAAAAAAAAAAAAAAACAAGCAAAAAGAAAAAAACCACAGGATCCTTCTATCTCTTGCTTCCAAGAAGCTCACCTTTCCATAAAAGACAGACACTATCTTAGGCTGAAAGGATGGAAAATAGTATTTCAAGGAGATAAGCCTAGAAAACAAGGAGATATTGCTATCCTAATATCTGGAAAGGTAGACTTCAAACCAACATTAGTGAGGACTAAAGGAACCCTCCAACAGGAGGACATTACAATCTTAAACATATATGCACATAACGTGGCAGCTCCCAATTTAATCAAATAAACACTTTAGACTTAAGGTCACTGATAACACCGAACACCAAACATAAATTGTAGTGGGTGATTTTACTACCATGGTCTCATCAATTGACAGGTCATCCCAGCAAAAAATCAACAGAGAAACATTGGGATTAAATGAGGTCATAGAACAAATGGACCTAACAGATATCTAGAGATCATTTTATCAAAGTGTTGAAGAATACACATTCTTTTCAGCAGCACATGGGACATTCTCTAAAATAAACCATATATTAGCACACAAAGCAAATCTTTTGTTTATTTTTTTGTTTGTTTTTTATTTATTTATTTGAGAGCAACAGACAGAGAGAAAGATAGATAGAGAGAATGAGTATACCAGGGCCTCCAGCCACTGCAGACAAATTCCAGATGCGTGTGACCCCTTGTGCATCTGGCTAACATGGGTCCTGGGTAATTGAGCCTCGAATTGGGGTCCTTAGGCTTCACAGGCAAGTGCTAAACCACTAAGCCATCTCTCCAGCCCACAAAGCAAATCTTAACAAATACAGAAAAATTGAAATAATGCTGTACACTCTATCTGATCACAATAAGATTAAACTACAAATGAACAGCAAGAAAAGTTATAAAGCATACACAAAATCATGGAAACTAAACAATACACTACTAAATGATGAATGGGTCAATGAAGAAATCAAGAAGGAAATCAAAAAAATTCATAGAATCAAATGATAATGAGAACACAACAGACCAAAACCTTAGGGACACAATGAAGGCAGTCCTAAGAGGAAAATTTATAGCTTTAAGTGCCTATATTAAGAAATTAAGGGCCGGGCGTGGTGGCGCACGCCTTTAATCCCAGCACCAGGAGGCAGAGGTAGGAGGATCGCTGTGAGTTCGAGGCCACCCTGAGACTCCATAGTGAATTCCAGGTCAGCCTGGGCTAGAGTGAGACCCTACCTCGAAAAACCAAAAAAAAAAAAAAAAAAAAAAAAAAAAAAAGAAATTAAGCCAGGCATGATGGTGCATGCCTTAAATCCCAGCACTTGGGAGGCAGAGGTAGAAGGATCACCATGAGTTCGAGACCACCCTGAGAATACAGAGTGAATTCCAAGACAGCTTGGGCTAGAGAGAGACCCTACTTCAAAAAAAAAGAAAGAAAGAAAGAAAAGAGGAAAGGAAGGAAGGAAGGGAGAGAGAGAGAGAGAGAGAGAGAAAGAAAGAAAGAAAGAAAGAAAGAAAGAAAGAAAGAAAGAAGAAAGAAAACTAAAGAGGTCACAAGTTTAAAAAAACTTAACACTTCACATTAAGGCCTTGGAAAAAGAACACGGCAAACAAAAAAAAATCAGTAGATGGGAAGAAATAATAAAGATTAGTGTAGGGCTGGAGAGATGGCTTAGTGGTTAAACGCTTGCCTGGCTCGATTCCCCAGGACCCACGTTAGCCAGATGCACAAGGGGGTGTATGCATCTGGAGTTCGTTTGCAGTGGCTGGAAGCCCTGGCATGCCCATTCTCTCTCTCTCTCTCTCTCTCTCTCTCTCTCTCTACCTGCCTCTTTCTCTCTGTAACTCTCAAATAAATAAATAAAAATGAATAAAAAGAAAAAAAAGATTAGTGCAGAAATTAATGAAATAGAAACAAAAAAAATACAAAGAATCAATGGAACAAAGAGTTGGTTCTTTGAAAAGATACAAGCCAGGCATGGTGATGCACACCTTTAATCCCAGCACTCCACAGACAGAGGTAGGAGGGTTGCCATGAGTTCAAGACCACCTTGAGACTACATAGTGAATTCCAGGTCAGCCTAGGTTATAGTGAGAACCCTACCTTGACAAACTTAAAAAGAAAAAAAAGAACCATGTGTGGTAACTCATGTCTTTAATCCCAACACTTGGGAGGCAGAGGTAGGAGGATCACCTTGAGTTCCTGAGTTCGAGAACACCCTGAGACTCCAGGCAAGCCTGAGCTAGAGTAAAACCCTACCTTGAAAAAAACAAAACAAAACAAAACCAACAACAACAAAAAACAAGATTGATATGCAGGGATAGATCAACATACACAAGTCAATAAATGTAGGACAAAAATCACATGATCATCTCAATAGATGCAGAAAGGTATTTGACAAAATCAACATTCCTTCATATTAAAAGTCCTAAAGAGCTGGGCGTGGTGGCGCACGCCTTTAATCCCAGCACTCGGGAGGCAGAGGTAGGAGGATCGCTGTGAGTTCGAGGCCACCCTGAGACTCCATAGTGAATCCCAGGTCAGCCTGGGCTAGAGTGAGACTCTACCTCAAAAAATAAAAAAATAAAAAAAATAAAAAAAGTCCTAAAGAAACTGGGAATAGAAGGAACATATCTCAATATAATAATAAACATTATTTATGACAAACCTACAGCCAACATAATACTAAGAGGGGGAAAATTGAAGCTTTTCCACTAAAATCAGGAACAAAACAAGGGTGTCCACTGTTCCCACTTTTATTTAATATAATACTGGAAGTGTTACATGGCAATAAGGCAAGAGACACACATAAAAGAGATACAGATTGGAAAGGAAGAGATCAAATTATTTTTTGCAGGTAATATGATTCTATGCATACAGGACCCTAAAGATTCTACCAGCAAACTGTTAGAGCTGATAAACACTTTTAGCAATGTAGCAGTATACAAAATAAACACACAGAAATCAGTCACCTTACTATATACTAACAACAAACATGCTGAGGATGAAATCAGGGAAACATTTCCATTCACAATTGCTTCAAAAAAATAAATATATAAAGTACCTTGGAATAAACCTAACTGAGGAAGTGAAGGATCTCTACAGTGAAAACTTTAAAACACTCAAGATAGAAATTTCTGAAGACACTAGCAAGTGGAAAGACATCCCGTGTTCTTAGATTGGAAGAACTAATATTGTGAATATATCAATCTTACCAAAAGCAATTTACACATTTAATTCAATCCCCATCAAAATTCCAATGGCATTCTTCACCAAAATCGAAAAAAAATCCTAAAATTCATCTGGAAGCACAAAGAGCCTCAAATGGCCAAACCAATTTTGAGCAACAAAAATTAAGGCTGGTGGTATTTCCATACCTCATTTTAAACTATGTTAGAGATCCATAGTAACAAAAAAACAGCACAGTACGGGCTAGAGAGATGGCTTAGCGGTTAAGCGCTTGCCTGTGAAGCCTAACGACCCCAGTTCGAGGCTTGATTCCCCAGAACCCACGTTAGCCAGATGCACAAGGGGGCGCATGCGTCTGGAGTTCATTTGCAGTGGCTGGAGGCCCTGGCACACCATTCTCTCTCTTTCTCCCTCTTTCTCTCTCTGTCTGTCACTCTCAAATAAATAAAAATTTTTTTTGAAAAAAAGCACAGTACTGGCACAAAGACATGTAGATCAATGGAACAGAATACAGGACCCAGTTATAAGTCTAGAAAGCTACAGTCATCTGATTTTCGACAAAAAAATGCCAAAAAGAAAAAAAATTCACTGAAAAGAAGACAGCCTGTTTAACAAAGAGTGCTGGGAAAACTGGATATCTATATGTAGAAGGGTGAGAACAGATCCTTATCTCTCTCCATGCACAAGAATCAAGTCCAAATGGATCAAAGACCTTAATATCAGACCTGAAACTCTAAAACTGCTAGAGGGAAAAGTAGGGAAAAGATGGGAAACCCTTCAACATCTTTGCATAGCCAACAACTTTCTGGATATAACCCCAGTTGCTTAGGAAATAATAACGCTAACCAACCACTGGGACTTCATGAAATTAAAAAGGCTTTTGTATATCAAAGGACACTATGAATAGAACAAAGAGGCAAGCTGCAGAATGGGAGAAAATCTTTGTGAGCTATACATCTGACAAAGAATGTATCTAAGATATACAAAGAACTAAAAAAAAAAAAAATAGGGCTGGAGAGATGGCTTAGTGGTTAAGGTGCCTGCCTGAGAAGCCTAAGGACTCAGGTTTGATGCTCCAGGTCCCACGTAAGCCAGATGCCCATAGTGGCACATGCATCTGGAGTTCATTTGCAGTGGCTAGAAGCCCTGGTGTGTCCATTCTCACCTTCTCTCTCTCCCTTTCTCTCTGACTGTAACAAATAAATAAAAAATTTAAAAAACAAATAATAAGAAATTAAACAACCCAGTTATAAATGTAGTGTTCTTAGGCTGGAGAGATGGCTTAGCAGTTAAGGCATTTGCATGCAAAGCCAAAGGATCCCAGTTCAACTCTCCAGAACCCACATAAGCCAGATGTACAAGGAGGGGGCACATGCATCTGGAGTTCACTTGCAGTGTCTGGAGGCCTTGGTGTGCTCGCTCTCTCTCTCTCTCTCTCCCTCTTTCTGTATCAAATAAATAAATAAACAAAATATTTTTTAAAAATGGAGAGTTCTCAAAAGAAGAAAAACAGATGGCATATTAACATGTAAAACAACGTTCTACATCCTTAGCCATCAGGGAAATGCAAATTAAAACTACTTGGGGACTTCTGGCCAAGATGGCGACCGCCTAGCTGCGCTGCAAATCCCAGGGAAAGAAGGATAGATGTAGATCCTAAGGAGAGAGCCACCCCATCATACCTCAAAAGGGCCCCGGCTGAAACTAAGAAAAATTGGTGAAACAAGCAAGGGTGCTGTTTTCCTGATGAACCAGATACCAGCAGAAGGGGGAAGGAGATCAACACAGAGAAAAATCAACTCCTACCAAATCAGAGAGCCAGAGCCTCAGAGGCCCCCAACACCTCATCACTGAAGCAGACCAAAAATGAACCCAACATGGCTCAGGGAAATTTTGCGGAAGAGGGGGCGGAAAGCATGTCAGAGCCACATGTTGGGTCATGATATGCAGAGACATTTATCTTACCCATAACTGTGGGCTAACTCCACAATGCATGACCCATATACCTCAACAAGGAGGGGCCAAGGGGAGGGGGTAGGTCATGGATGAGCCTAATAATGGTACCAAACTGACTGAATACAAAACTAACTAATAAAGAAAAAAGAAAAGAAAAAAAAAAAACTACTTGGGTTTCCATCTCACTCCTGTCACAATGGCTATCATCAAGAAAACAAATGACAATAAATGTTGATGAGGATGTGGAAAAAAGAGGAACACTACTACACTTGTTGGTGGGAATGTAGTCTGGTACAGCTGTTGTAGAAATCAGTGTGGAGGTGCCTGAGACAGCTAAAAATAGATTTTTAGGCATATGTCCTAAGGACTTGTGTTACTACCTCCTTAGAGATACTTGCACATCCATGTTTATTGCCGCTCTAGTCACAATAGCTAGGAAATGAAACCAGCCTAGATGTCCCTCAGCTGATGAGTGGATAATGAAGATGCGGTACATTTATACAATAGAGTTCAGCAGTAAAGAAAAATAAAATTAGAGCTGGAGAGATGGCTTAGTGGTTAAGATGCTTGCCTACAAAGCCATAGGACCTCAGTTCAATTCCCCAGGACCCACGTAAGCCAGATGCATAAGGTGGCGCATGCATCTGGAGTTCGTTTGCAGTGGCTGGAAGTCCTGGCATGCTCTCTCTCCCCCCCCCTCTCCCTCTTCCCCTCTCACAAATAAAAATAAAATAAAATAAAGAAAAAATAAAATTATGAAATTTGCAGAGAAATGGATGGACTTGGAAAGGATTATACTTAGTGAGGTAACCCAGACCCAGAAAGCCAAGCACCACATGTTCTCTCTCATATGTGGATCCTAGCTACAAATGTTTGGACTTGTATGTGAGTTGGAATAAAACTCAGTAGCAGAGGCCAGTAAGCTAGAAAGGGACTATAAAGGAGGGAGGTGAGGGGATGACTTAATAGGGTGGTATTGTATATATATACATATATGTAGAAAAACTGATTACTGGTGGTGGAAAAGCCTAAGTGAGGTCAAGGGAAGAGGTTGTGTAAATTAAGGGTGGGGAAGGGTCAATCACAATCTAAGAGGGTATGAATAAGTCATATAGAAACCTACTTTTTTGTACAATGGCACATCCAGTAGCCATAGATTGTTACTAGAAAATTTTCAGTGTCAGGGATGGGATACCTTCCAGTGAGTAACTGGCCAGGGAGGTCCATAATGCCCCAAAACAGTACAGGCCATTGCCGAGGCTCTTGTTTTCCCACCAGGAACAGATGGTAAGACCCTATTGCTGAAGACTTCACATACTTGGGCTGCAAGGTCACTGAGAAATCTTCCTGGACCTGAGCTAATAATCTCCTCCCTGTAGACAAGCTGAGACTGAAAGCTGGAAAAATCTATCCTGCCTGTAGCCCTATGGGAGAGAAAATTCACCAGTGGAGATAAACAACAGTGGACACTGCAAACCTTAAGTTTGGCCAGCCAGGCCAAATGAGCAAATGGGTACAATAGTGGCACGTCTGTTATGGGGAAAACCAATTGCTTGCTAATTGGACAGGAAGCCTGCTCCACAGGAGGGAATTCATGCCTGGTACTAAAAACCTATGATGGGGGAGGTAATGAGCACTAGGGGTGTAATGCCTGCTAGTGTCTAGCTAAATGCCTATACTATGCTCACCAAACTGCCCAGTGAGTACTTCTCTTAATGTTCATACACATATATTAATGCTACTGTCTCTTTTGGATTAGATAAGCTTCTCTCTTCAGATGGCAGTGACCTCTCGGCTGACTCAAAAGTCACCATAGTGCTGAGAAGTTACCGAGTATTCACCACTGAGACATCTCTATCACAGCCTCCAAGGCTCAGGTTCCATTGTGGAAAAGGTGGCAGAAAGAATGTAAGAGCCAAAGGAAGGTAGGACTCCTTACAATGCATTGCTCCAGACAAAAAAGGCCTGGGTATCCATAACCTTGCAATGTCTGGTACTACCTACACAAGACCCTCATAATAGGAGGAAATGCTGATGACATCAAAATAAAAGAGAGACCAATTGAGAGGAGAGGGGATATAATGTAGAGTGGATTTGTGAAGGGGAAAGTGGGGGAGAGGAGGGAATTATCATAGTTTATTGTCTATAATTATGGAAGTTGTAAATAAAAAATTAAAATAATAGTTTTAATCAAGGTTTTACCTAAATGAAATTCTAACTTTGCAAGTTCATTGCTTATAATTCTCAAGCCATATTCCCTGCTCCAGGATACATCTTAAGTGATCTTCATCTGATAAAATGGTCTTGAGCTCCATTGTTCTCTTTGTACTTGTTCCTGGGTAACTGATACCTGCACAGGTATACAGGCTAACAAAACATATTTTCAAGGTAGGGTCTCACTCTAGCCCAGGCTGACCTGGAATTCACTATGGAGTCTCAGGGTGGCCTCGAACTCATAGCGATCCTCCTACCTCTGCCTCCCAAGTGCTGGGATTAAAGGCGTGCGCCACCATGCCTGGCAACATTCTGTACTTCTTGTCTTTTCCTGATATACAATGTCTAGGTCAAATCAATTGATTTAAGTTTTCTGGTAAGAATATGGTTTCCAGGGCTGTTAACATGTTCTGTCTGTACTTACAGCTGTTAGAGACTTAAAAGAATAAGACATGGACACCGGGTGTGGTGGCGCACACCTTTAATCCCAGCATCCAGGAGGCAGAGGTAGGAGGACCGCTGTGAGATTGAGGCCACCCTGAGACTACAGAGTTAATTCCAGGTCAGCCTGAGCCAGAGTGAGACCCTACTTCGAAAAACAAAAACAAAAACAAAAGCAAGATAAAAGAATGAGACATGCCTGCTTTCTATGCTTCAGATATGGCCTACATAGACACAGGAAAACTAAACTTAAATGTTAGACAGATGACTTTAAGCTCTTTTGCTATTCCTTAACTAGCTCTGTCTTACTAATCAGATATACTATATATCCATACTCTTCTTTGTTTTATTAACAACCTCCATAATTATACACAATAAACCATGGTAATTCCCTCCCATACCCCCAACTTCCCCTTTGCAACTCCACTCTCCACCATACCCTTTCCCCCTCTCAATCAATCTCTCTTATTTTGATGTCATCATCTTTTCCTCCTATTATAATGGTCTTGGGTAGGTAATGTCAGACACTGTGAGGTCATAGATATCCAGGTCATTTTGTGTCTGGAAGAGCACATTGTAAGGAGTCCTACCCTTCCTTTGGCTCTTACAGTCTTTCTCTCACCTCTTCCACAATAGACCCTGAGCCTTGGAAGGTGTGATAGAGATGTTTCAGTGCTGAGCACTCCTCTGTTACTTCTCCTCAGCCCTATGGTGCTTTCTGAGTCATCCAAGGTCACTACCATCTGGAAGGAGAAGATTCTCTAACCAAAAGTGAGAGTAGCATTAATATATGGGTATGAACATTAAGAGAAGTGCTTACTAGGCAGTTTGGTGAGCATAGTATATACATTTATCCAGAGATCAACAGATGCTACACCCCTAGGGCTCATGACTACCCTTGTCATAGATTTTCAGTATCAAGCATGTATTCCATCCTGTGGAGTGGGCCTCCAGACCAATTATAGAATGGTTGATTTCCCCATAACAAACATGCCATTGTTTCACCCATTGGCTCATTTGGCCTGGCTGGCCAAATTTAAGGCTTGCAGTGTCCACTGTTTTTACCTCCACTTGTGATTTCTCTCTCTCTCCCATGGAACTGTATACAGCATAGTTTTTTCCAGCTTTCTGTCAGCTGGTCTACATGGAGATGTTTTCAGCTCAGGTCCAGCAGGACTTCTCAGTGAACTTGCAGCCCAAGTGTGTGGCATCTTCAGCAATAGGGTCTTACCATCTATTCCTGGTGGGAAAACAAGAATCTCAGCAATGGCCTGTAATGTGTTGGGAGAGGGGCATCAGGGACCTCCCTGGCTAACAACTTACTGAAAGGTATCCCATCCCTGGCACTGAAAATTTTCTAGTAACAATCTATGGCTACTACGTGTGCCATTGTCCAAAAAAGTAGGTTTCTATATGACTTATTCATACCCTCTTATATTTTGATTAGCCCTCCCCCACCATCCATACCCTTCTTTAAGGTAAGGCTGGTATAACTCTCTTTCTAAGTTCTTTTTAATCTGTAGAAGCCAAAGCCAATTGGGTACAACAGAGCTCAAAAGGATGAACAATACTTTGTCCCCTGCTCACAGTTCAAAAAGGCCAAAAGGGATGACGGGATAATCCTAGCATATCCTACAACTCTGATAAGTCACCTATCTTCTTGATTAGGAAGGATATGGAGACCCTGAGACTGGACTCAAAATCAATATACAATCTAGAAGACAAAAGCCAAAACAGGGGGAATAGTTCCTTCAGGTTTCCCAGGAAAGCCACTTGGTCAACACAGTCCTGACTCATCCTAGGAGATGACACCAATACTGAGAGAGCCATAGAGCTCCTCCAAGGTCCATAGAGTCTCTCTTAGAGAGCCACTATTGACCTTCAAAAGTATAAATTTGGTTAAATTTTGGCTATGTATTTGGTCTTAAGCACTCAGAGAGAAAAGTATAACCAAAAAAAATATTGTGCAGATAACCATTTGCCACTAATGATCTTCTTCCTGGCAAAGAAAACTGCTGTTCAAATTCGAACAAACAGACTCTACAACATCTACTAGGATTAAGCACTCTGGCTAGGAATGCAATGGACAGCCCATAACGTCACCCAATTACTGCATGGCACTAATCTTTGACCTTATCTACTGCCAGCATGGATTGGAAGGTGTGTTCTATGATTTCCTTGAATATAAGAAAAACAGGTAAAAACCTTAGAGTGCCCTGTCAACTTAACCATATTGAGATACTAATGGATCAGAAGTATTTTTTGCTGGTACAATTATTCATCTTCCACTTTTACTCCATCTATTGGCTTAGAAGATGTCATTTGGCATATAGAAGCTCTCACTGAATAGACTCAATAGGCTTTAAAGGAAACAGCTCAGGGAATCTCCCTTCTTAATCCTGAGGTTCAAATGATGAGAAAGGCATTTATACAAAATTGTATGGCATTAAAACATCCTCACAGCAGCCCAAGGTGCTATATGTGCCATTATCAGCATTGAATGTGTGTCTGTTTTCCTGATAACTCTGATAATTGTCTCATCTGATTTACAAGATCTATAGAAACAGATTTAGACCATGTAAGACACCACCATGTCATTTGGTGAACAGGTCTGGAAGTAGATCTTGGGATTTTCATGGTGGAAAAATCTTAATCTTAATAATCTTAATAATTATTCTATGCATCTTGGAACTCTGTATACTCAACTGATGTTCTAACTTTATTTCTGCTCATTTACAGACAGCCCACACTCAGATGGTCATACAACAATCCAACTCCATTTACACAGGCACCCTGATAACCTTCTGAGAGTGGACAACTTCCCACTTCTAACAGAGCTTCCAACCATCCCTACCTCACAATATTAAACTTCCTGGACCCAAAGATGGACTCCAATCTTTTATGTTACTAACACCTGTAATCCTCCCTTATACCAAGTCCAGAAAAACAGACAAAAGTAAAGAAAAAAAAAACCCTACATACAGATGGCAGTGAGACATCCAACTGACTCACATGTTTCTTTCCTGGTCCCTTAGACAGCTCCTCCCCAGAGACTTGAACTGGCATTCTCTGTGACCCCATTCAGCTTGAAGTAATTAAGGAATGGTCAGTGTTCCCTTTGCTCTAACAGAAGTTAGAGTTTCTTCACAAGAGGGGGGGGGGGAGTGAAGGAGAAATGGGAGCAAAGTAATTCTTTTTATGGGTAGTCAGTGTCACATCCAGCCTCATCCTTCAGTGACTGCATCCTCTACTCAGGTATGCTGGCTTCTTTTTGAGTCAGTCTGCTGGGTCCAAACCAATCAGCTCTCTCTCAGGCCCACCTGAGGGTAAAGCCCAACCCTAATAAGCTATAGCTTATTAGGAAGGGCTTCAGCAGGTGGGCAAGACCTTCTTTTTGGCTGTTCATCTCTTCTGATGCCTGTACCCCCAGATTCCTGCTCTAATAAGCCCTTTCCCATCACTGCCAGGCTGGACTGGGATGGTAGGGCTCTTCCTAACTGACATCTTAGCTCTTTTCCTAATGTGAATGTGAAAGGTTTAAATCCTTTTGTTGCACTTTCCACGTGGGTGTATGTGGTTGTGTTTCTTCAAGCTCTGCCCTTTTTCAAGTTCCCTGGAAAACCCCTTTCACATTTCACATTTAATGCAATCCCCATAAAATTCCAATGGCATTCTTCACAGAAAGAGAAAAAAAAACAATCCAAAAATTCATTTGGAAGCACAAAAAAACCTTGAATATCTAAAACAATACTGAGCAACAAAAATAGCATGGTAGTGGCACAAAAACAGACATGTAGATAAGTGGAACAGAATAGAGAACCCATTTGTAAGTCTGGGAAGCTATGGCACCTGGTATTTGACAAAAATGCCAAAAATACTCAATGGAGAAAATACAGCCTCTTCAGCAAATGGTGCTGAGAAAACTGGCTATTTATCTGGATAAAAAGGATAAAAATAGAACGATAAAAATAGATCCTTATCTCTCTCCATGCACAAGAATTAAGTCCAAATGGATCAAAGACCTTAATATCAGACATGAAACTCTGAAACTGCTAGAGGAAAAAGTAGGGGAAACCCTTCAACATATTGGTCTTGGCAAAGACTTTCCGAATATAACTCCAATCGCTCAGGCAATAAAACCACAGATTAACTGCTGGGACCTCATGAAATTACAAAGATTTTGGACTGCCAAAGACACTGTGAATAGACCAAAGAGGCAACCTACAGAATGGGGGAAAATCTTCAGCTATACATCTGATAGAGGATTAATATCTAGGATATACAAAGAACTCGAAAATTTAAATAATAAGAAATCAAATAACTCAATTTAAAAAATGGGTTACAGAGGGCTGGAGGGATGGCTTAGCAGTTAAGGCATTTGCCTGAAAAGCCAAAGAACCCAGGTTCGATTTCCCAGGACCCACGTTAGCCAAATGCACAAGGGGGTGCATGTGTCTGGAATTCATTTGCAGTGGCTGGAGGCCCTGGCATGCCCATTCTCTCTCTCTCTCTTTCCCTCCCTCCCTCTCTCTCTCTCTCTCTCTCTCTCCCCACCTCCCTCTTTCTTTGTCAAACAAATAAATTAATTAATTAAAATATTTTTTAAATGGGCTATGGAACTAAAGAGAGTTCTCAAAAGAAGAAATACAGCCAGGTGTGGTGGTGCACACCTTTCATCCCAGTACTCGGGAGGCAGATGTAGGAGGATCACTGTGAGTTCGAGGCCACCCTGAGACTACATAGAGAATTCCAGGTCAGCCTGAGCTAAAGTGAGACCCTACCTTGGAAAAAGAAGAAGAAGAAGAAGAAGAAGAAATGCAAACGGCATATAAACATCTAAAAAATGTTTTACATCCCTAGTCATCAGGGAAATGCAGATTTAAACTACGTTGAGATTCCATCTCACTCCTATCAGATTGGCTACCTTCATGAAAAATGACCATAAATGCTGGCAAGGATGTGGAAAAAGAGGAACCCTTCTACACTGTTGGTAGGAATGCAATCTTGCCCAGCCATTGTGGAAATCAGCGTGGAGGTTCCTGAGACAACTAAAAATAGATTTACCATATGACCCAGCTATAGCACTCCAAGGCATATATCCTAAGGACTTGTCTCACTACCTTAGAGATACTTGCTCAACTATGTTTATTGCCACTCTATTCACAATAGCTGGGAAATGGAACCTGCCTAGATGTCCCTCAACTGATGAGTGGATAATGAACATGTGACACATTTACACAATGGAGTTCTACTCAGCAGAAAAAAAAAAATGAAGTTATGAAATTTGCAGGAAAATGGATAGATCTGGAAAGGATTATACTAAGTGAGATAACCCAGGCCCAGAAAGTCAAACATCACATGTTCTCTCTCAAATGTGGATCCTAGCTACAAATGATTAGACTTCTGTGTGAGTAGGAATAAAACTCAGTAGCAAAGGCCAGTAAACTAGAAAGGAGATATAAAGAGAATAGAAAGGGAGGGAGGGAGGGAGGAAGGAAGGGAGGGACTTAATAGGATGGTATTGTATATATGTAAGTAGAGGAATAGATTAATGGGGGGTGAAAAGGCCCAAGTGAGGTCAGAGGAAGAGATTGAGTAAAGGAAAAGTGGAGAGAGGGCTAATCAAAATCTAAGAGGATATAAGTAAGTCACATGGAAACCTACCTTTTTGGACAATGAAACACACAGGAGCCATAGATTATTACTAGAAAATTTTTAGTGCCAAGGATGGGATACCTTCCAGTGAGTTGTTGGCCAGGGAGTTCCTGATGCCCTCAAAATCCTGCAACAGTGGTATATTGTCTATTTAAATGTAGGTTATCATTTAAAAAAATTTTAAAGCCGGGCACACACCTTTAATCCCAGCACTCGGGAGGCAGAGGTAGGAGAATTGCCATGAGTTCGAGGCCATCCTGAGATCACATAGTGAATTCCAGGTCAGTCTGGACCAGAGTGAGACCCTACATCGAAAAACAAAAGAAAAACTTTTTTTTTTTTTTTTAATGGCTGAGGAAGTAATATCTGTGTCTGCTGAAATGAATTGTTCAAGCACACAGGCAAATAGGTGGCTGAATTTTCTTCCTCAAAGACATGTTTGCACCTATGACATTGAAAAGGAGAAAAAAAATTGTAAATGTGAGAAAGCCCTGGATTACAAGAAAATGAGTTATACCTCAGAGAAAATAAACAATGTCATAAATAGCTCTAGCTTAAAGGGAAGGGTACCCATTTGTCAAACATTGCATTGTACTTTGTGCACATAGCAGGCTGTTGTCCACATGACTTGGAGGCTTTCTCCTCGAGTGTGTTATAGATTTTTGCTGAATAGGTAGGAAGGCAGCCCCTAGGGAAATACTTAGCAGAGCCAGTAAAAGAAAGAAAGAAAGAAAGAAAGAAAGAAAGAAAGAAAGAAAGAAAGAAAGAAAGAAAGAAAGAAAGGAATTCACCAGTTGTAGTGGCTCATGCCAGTAGGAAATTACCAAGGAGGTGGAGGCAGGAGGATCAGAAGTTCAAGTCCAGCCTTGGATAAATATTTGGCTGGGGAGATGGCTCAGCAGTTAAAAGTGCTTGCTTGCAAAGCCTGCCAGCCCAGATTTGATTCCCCAGTACCCACATGAAGCCAGATGCACAGTGATCCATGCATCTGGAGTTTGTTTACAGTGGCAGAAGGCCCTGGCATGCTCATTCTCTCTCTCTTCACAAATAAATGAATAAAATTATTTCAAAAGAAAGAAAGAGAAGAGAAAGGGAAATACGGAAAGAAAAAAATGAAGGCAGGACATAGTGGCACATGCCTTTAATCCCAGCACTTGGGGGGCAGAGGTAGGAGGATCTCCATGAATTCAAGACTACCTTGAGACTACATAGTGAATTTCAGGTCAGCCTGGACTAGAGTGAAACCCTACTTCGAAAAAAAAAAATGAAATGAGGGCTGGAGGGATGGCTAAGCAGTTAAGGTGCTTGCCAGCAAAGCCTAAGCACCCAGGTTAGACTCCACAGAACTCTCATAAACCAGACGCACAAGGTGGCACATGCACACAAGGTCACACATGTACATAATGTGGCACATACATCTGGAGTTTAATTTCAGTGTCTAGAGGCCCTGGCATGCCAATTCTCTCTTTTTCTCTGGCTCGCTCTCTCTCTCTCATGAAAACTTAAAAAATAAAGAAATTAAAGTCTTGGATTATGTTAAATCTATTAGCCATTATGATGCAGGCTTTTAATATAAATACATATAATTTTGTATGTGATATGACATTTACACATGTTGAAAATAGTAACTAGCACAGGCAGTAGTTGGGTTATTGAGGAGTCTGTAGAAGGGAAGAAAGCAATTTTAATTTGTATAATAGTCTAATAACATTTCTGGAAATATGAAGATCTGATTTAGGTAAGGTTGGTAAGTATAAAAGTTTTCTACTTACTTGGATCCTAGCTACAAATGATTGGACTTCTGTGTGAGCAGGAAGAAAACTCAGTAGCAGAGGCTAGTAAGCTAGAAAGGAGATATAAAGGGAAT
Organism: Dipus sagitta; assembly: GCA_036346955.1. Taxonomy (NCBI): domain Eukaryota; kingdom Metazoa; phylum Chordata; class Mammalia; order Rodentia; family Dipodidae; genus Dipus; species Dipus sagitta. The sequence continues at coordinate 219,200,097 of CM070770.1, forward strand.
AGAAAGGAAGGGAGGGGGGACTTAATAGGATGGTATTGTGTATATGTAAGTAGAAGAATAAATTAATCGGGGTAAAAAGGCCTAAGTGAGGTCAGGTGAAGAGACTGAGTAAAGGAAAGATGGAGGGAGGCTAATCAAAACCTGAGAGGATATAAATAAATCATATGGAAACCTACTTTTTTGGACAATGGAATGAATACACAGGAGCCATAGATTGTTACTAGAAAATTGTCAGTGCCAGGGATAGGGTACCTTCCAGGAATTTGTTAGCCAGGGAGGTCCCTGGTGCTCCCAAAACATTACAGACCATTGCCAAGGCCCTTAGTTTCTCACCAGGAAGAGGTGGTAAGACCCCATTGCTGAAGACTGCACATACTTGGGCTGCAAGATCACTGAGAAATCCTGCTGGAACTGAGCTGAAAACCTCCTTCATGTAGACCAGCTGACAGAAAGCTGGTAAAAGCCACACTGCATGCAGCTCAATGCGAGACAGAGAAATCAACAGAGAAGATACTCCACAGTGCACACTGCAAGCCTTATATTGGGCCAAATAGTCCAAATGAGCCAACGGGTGCAATAGTGGCACGTGTGTTTGGGGGAGACAAACTGCCCTCTAATTTGACTGGAGGATCGCCCCATGGGAAGGAATACATTCCTGATACTGAGCCCTAGAGGTGTAACATCTGGTGCTGTCTGGCTAAATGTATATACTATGCTCATCAAACTGCCCAGTAAGCACTTCTCTTAATGTTCATATCCATATATTAATGCTATTCTCACGTTTTCATTAGAGAACTTTCTCTTTTCAGATGGCAGTGACCTTGGGATGACTCAGAAGGCATCACGGTGCTGAGAAGTGACAGAGGAGTGCTCAGCACTGCAACATCTCTATCACACCTTCCAAGGCTCAAGGTCCATTGCAGAAGAGGTGGCGGAAAGAATGTAAGAGCCAAAGGAAGGGTAGGACTCCTTACAACATGGTCCTCCAGACACAAAATGGCCTGGATATCCATGACCTCACAGCACCTGACACTACCTACACAAGATCATCATAATAGGAGGAAAAGATGATGACACCAAAATAAAAGAGAAACTGTTTGAAGGGGGGGATATGATGGAGAGAAGAGTTGCAAAGAGGAAAGTGGGGGGGGGGGGAGGGAGGGAATTACCATGGGATGTTGTTTACAATCATGGAAGTTGTTAATTATAAAAAATAATTTTAAAAAATTGTGGAAATATGAAGATCTGATTTAGGAAAGGTAGGTAAGTATAAAAGTTTTCTACTTACTTGGTACAGGCTAATGGTCTGAACTAGTGAAAGTGTGTCAGGCTGGATATGCTTAAAAGCTTTGATTAATTTTAATGACTCATCATTGTCACCTGTTTAAACATAGGAATCATGAAATTTTGTATAATTAGACCCAATTTTTTTTCCCATTAGAATGAGGTTTTTTTTTTTTAATTAAATAAGGTTTTACCTATCAGGAAACCATGTGAGATTAGAGCAATATCTAAGCATAGAGATTCAGGTGATATATTGAACTGCCCCAAGTAATTTCATTTTGGTTTAGCTGACTCCATTTTTGTGCTGATCTCCCCCTCTGAAAACCACATCCTGGTTTACAGAACATTTTTATCCAGTTATACTTGCTATAGCAGGAAGTTTATTGTTTTCTGCAGCTGTAGTGAAATAGCTAAGATAACACTATCCTGTCCTAATTAGGCCCTGACCCCATTTTGTGGCTGCCTGGAGTCTTTTAGTTACAAACTCCTGGAGGGCCTTGTCTGCATTGACAGCACTTTCAGGGCTTCCCATGACCCCAAACATGGCCCAGATGTATAAATAAGATAACTCTAGAATATAATAGTAAAAGAACTGCAGTTTCAAGGATTACCCTGACCTATATCTGGCACTTATGTCTTTATGATTTTTATGTTCTTTTGCTTTTCAAAACACTGTATCCCTGAGGCTTAATAAAAGAACTCTTAATTAGCTTAAGAAGCATGATTATCTGTAATTCTCTCATGTGAACTATAACATTTGGAGGAACCAGCGAGATCACCCCATGCCTACTGAACTCGGCCTTACACTGGGTCTCACCAGTCAGTGGGGAGGTTGCAGAACAGACACCCCTCCATGCCTCCCTCTGAATCCAGAGAGGTCTAGAATGACTGTTGTTTTCCCAGACACAAAAATGGGATGGAGAGATTGCTTAGTGGTTAAGGCACTTGCCTGCAAAGCCTAAGGACCCATGTTTGACTCTCCAGGTCCCACATAAGCCAGATGCACAATGTGACACAATCGCACAAGGTCGCACATATGCACAAGGGGGCACACGTGTCTGGAGTTCGATTGCAATGGCTGGAGTGCCAATGCTCTTTCTCTAGTTCTCTCTCACACATTAAAAATAAAATAGCCAGTCTGTTGGGCTTGCCTCAAAAAAAAAAGGGGGGGGGGAGATCAAGTCCTTCTAATTCTCCTAGGAGGTAAGCCTGTATACTGCCATTAGTTCTGGTTCAGGTTAAGAGGGACAAACCTCACAAGGAGGCTTCTTAAAAGCCACAATAGTACACTTCATGACTATACAGAATGGAAACTAGAAACTGCAGCCACTCCATGAATATGCAGAGCAAAGGTTGTAGCCTGTGAGGGAAAGGAGCTATCAGGAGCCATCAAGGAAAGGCTCAGTAGTACACTCAATGAGTATTCAGAGTGGAAACTGCCACCTGTCAAGGGGGGAAAGGATAGGCCTTGTGAGGAACCTTATTAAGGGTTTGGAGGGAAACGTCTGATGAGGAGCCTACCCTTGTCCTCTAGCATTATATTTGGGAGGCCAGTAGAGAAGGACCTTGTAATGCACTCCATGAGTATGTGGAGTGGAAGCTGCAGCCTGTCAGGGGCACGAGAGACCTAAATTCAGTTCGGTTTGAGTGCATGGCTAGCCAAATTACTGTATGAGCAATTAGATGCATCTTTCAGATCTAAGACTGTGTACCTGTTACTGAAGAATGATTGTGTTCATACACCCCCTGTGGTGGTTTGAATAGAATAGATGGCCCCCAATATATTCAGTTGTTTATTTGTTTGTAGTTTGCATCTCTAGCCATCTGGCTGGAGGCAATGCCATTGTGTAGATCTTAAAGTGTGGTGGTGGGTTTTAGATTTCAATCTAAAGATATGCAAAGTGTGCCTAGCTGGAGTTCCTGAAGTGTGCTGTGGCTTTTGACCTTTAGGCTTGTACTGCTCTCTCTCTGCTTGGGCCTGTGAAAACAGGCCAGTTTCTTCTGCTATTATGGAACTTCCCCTGGATTTGTAAGCTTCAATAAATCCCTTCCTCCATAACTGTGCCTGGTCTGGAAGTTCATCTCAGCGAACCTGAATCTGTCTGTTACAGAACTTGGTACCAGAAGTGGGGTGAGATGAACCTTACTATGTGGATGTTGATCTTGTGGAACCTTTGTTTTGGAGGAATAGGCATGGACTTGGTGCTTGCAACTGAAGATGTCGTCTGGAGTGGTAAGCCAAGTTTTATGGACTATTCTGATGAGAGTCTGAGAATGCTAAGTGCAGACAGCATTGAACTTCGAGGCTTGGCTTATGAGCTTTCTAAGGGGAAGGAAAGACTGCAGAGGACTTTGTTAGAACTGGGCTACTGGCATAAGGGCTGGCTGTGTCCTGCTGCCCAGGCCCAGAGAGTTTGATCAAGGTTAAATTTGTAATGGACTGATGTGCTTGGCCAGAGATATTGGACTGAGAGATTTAAGATTTTTAAGCTGGAAAACTTTAAGCAAGTTAAATTTACTGGCACAGAGATTGGTTTTAGGTTACTGAACCTGCTATTGTCAAACACATTAGCAATCTTAAAGAAGATGGTCCAACTGCTTTACATTAGAACAATGGAAAGGATGCCTGAGGAAGGACTCTTATAGAAATGCAAACTCTTTTGGAAAGAGTTGACTGGAGAAGGAACCTGCTTTTCAAGGCTATGATTTGTTTCGTCCCTGAATTAAGAATATGGCTGTGTCCTGCACACCTGGTATTGGTTTCAGAAGCATGAAAAATGCAAGGAGTGGTCGTGAATTGCACATGCTTCCAGGAGCTGCCGCTGAGATGTGGCATGAGGTAGGGCCTGATGCCCTGATAGACTGAAAGAGCCTTTGGAAGATGTGAAGAGTGGCCGCGAATTGCACATGGTTCCAGGAGCTGCTGCTGAGATGTGGCATGAGGCAGGGCATGATGCCCTGATAGGCTGAAAGAGCCTTTGGAAGATGGACCATGGTTTGCATGAAGACCTGAAGATGTTTTGTATATACCAGGACTGTGCAAGGGCTACCATACAGTGCATTGTTGGCCTGGGATGGAAGTGTTCCCTGGCTACTCTGCCCAGCTGGAGGGGTGGAATTGGAAAGTCTGGAGACCGTTAGTTTCTGGGTATATTGAACTTGAACTGCAGAAGTTTGATGTTTGTTTGATGGTGGTTGAGTTTACATTGTTTTAGTCTCTCCTTGCTGTGCCTTATACCAGTTAAAAATGTTTACTCTGTGCCTTTATATGTTAGAAGTGTTTAACTTGTTTGATTTTACAGGTCCTCATATCTTAAATTGGTCAAGACTGTGGGGACCTTTGAAATTGAACTGAGTACAATTTATAATGTGTGATGGTTATAAATCTATTGGGGGCCAGGGGTGGAATGTGGTGGTTTGAATAGAATAGATGGCCCCCAACATATTCAGTTGTTTATTTGTTTGTAGTTTGCATCTCTAGCCATCTGGCTGGAGGCAATGCCATTGTGTGGATCTTAAGGTGTGGTGGTGGGTTTTAGATTTCAATCTAAAGATATGCAAAGTATGCCTAGCTGGAGTTCCTGAAGTGTGCTGTGGCTTTTGACCTTTAGGCTTGTACTGCTCTCTCTCTGCTTGGGCCTGTGAAAGCAGGCCAGTTTCTTCTGCTGTTATGGAACTTCCCCTGGATTTGTAAGCTTCAATAAATCCCTTCCTCCATAACTGTGCCTGGTCTGGAAGTTCATCTCAGCGAACCTGAATCTGTCTGTTACACCCCCTTAGATGAAAACATCCTAGACACTGATATTCATGAGTCAAAGATTTGACTTAGTGTCATATCAAAGGGAGAAATGGAAAATGGAATGTGAAAGGAATGCAGATGTTTACTGTTGCCTAAGGAATAGGATGATTCCTCTATGCAATGTACCATGACCTTCCTGTATCTCTTTGTTTCTAAATATCTTTGTGATTACATAGCATAGAATGTTTCTTGCCTAAGTTCCACCTATGTAACCTTGTGATTGCTTGTAATGGCCACCCCCACTATGTTTAACAGTATGCAACTTTGTGGTTTAATTCCTGACCCTGTTTTGACTATAAACATCATGTGGTTATTTCCAATAAAATCTGACACTCCCAATAGGTCAGGGCTTCATCTTGAGATCCAAAACTATGAGGTGCAAACCTGGTGCACCAGCTTTCTTCTTTTCCTTTCTTTCTACCCAGTAAAGCCTCACACACAAAAAAAAGACATTGTGTTCTTGTGAGCTTGAGAGTGTGCATAGGCATCTCTATCACCACCTACACAAGACCATCATAATAGGAGGAAAAGATGATGACATAAAAATAAAAAAGAGACTGATTGAGAGGGGGAGGGGATATGATGGAGAGTGGAGTTTCAAAGGGGAAAGTGGGGGGAGGAAGGGAATTACCATGGAAGATTGATTACAATCATGGAAGTTGTTAATTATAAAAAATAAAAATAAAAATAATAAAAATTTTAAAAAATGGGCTACAGAACTAAATAGAGAGTTCTCATCAGAAGAAATACAGATGGCATATAAACATCTAAAAAAAAGTGTTCTATGTCCTTAGCCATCAGGGAAATGCAAATTAAAACTCTTTGAGATTCCATCTCACTCCTGTCAGAATGGCTACCATCAAGAAAACAAATGACAATAAATGTTGGCAAGGATGCAGAAAAAGGGGAACCCTTCTACACTGTTGGTGAGAATGTAATCTGGTACAGCCATTGTGGAAATCAGTGTGGAGGTTCTTGAGACAGCTAAAAATAAAATTACCATATGATCTAGCTATAGCACTCCTAGGCATATATCCTAATGACTCTTTTCACTACCTTAGAGATACTTGCACAACCATGTTTATTGCCACACTATTCACAATACTAGGAAATGGAACCTCCACAGATGAATAGATAATAAAGATGTGGTACATTTACACAATGAAGTTCTATTCAGCACTAAAGAAAAATGAAATTTGCAAGAAAATGGATGGATCTGGAAAGGATTATAGTAAGTCAGCTAACCCAGGCCCAGAAAGCCAAATGTTACATGTTCTGTCTCACATGTGGTTCCTAGCTACAAATGTATAGACTTGTGTGTCATCTGGAACCAAAAATAGGTGGCAGAGGCCAGTAAGCTAGGAAAAGGCTATAAGGGAGGGAGGAAAGGGAAGAACTTAAGGGGACAGTATTGTATACATGTAAGGAGAACAGTCTACAGGAAGGGGAAAGGCCTAAGTGAGGCCAGGGGAAGAGATTATGTGAAAGAAGGGCGGGGGGGGGGGAGGCTCAATCAAAATTCAAGATATTCTGAATAGGACATATGAAAACCTACTTTTTTAAATAATGGCACATCCAGAAGCCATAGATTGTTACTAGAAATTTTTCAGTGCCAGGGATGAGATACCTTCCAGTGAGTTGTTGGCCAGGGAGGTCCCTGTTGCCTCCAAAACATTACAGGCTATTGCCAAGGCCCTTGGTTTCCCTTGAGAAACAGTTGGTAAGACCCTATTGCTGAAGAATTTACATGCCTGAGTGGCAAAATCACTGATAAATCAAGCTAGTGCTGAGCAGAAAACCTCCTCCATGTAGACCAGCCAACTGAAAGCTATAAAAAAAGCTGCACTGTATGCAGTCCTATGGGAGACAGAAGTCATCAATGGTGAAAACAGTGGAGGACACTGGAAGCCTCAAGCCCAGACAGGCCAAATGACCAAACGAGTGCATTAGTGGCATATCTTCTCTGGGGGAAACCAACTGCTATCTAATTAGACTGAAGACCTGCTCTATGGGTGGGAATACTGCCATTCTTTAATAAGCTATATTTGGGGTTTGTTATTTGTTGCTTCTTGATTTATAGTGGTTTTGTTTCCTCTTCTGTTGTTCATTAGGGAGGGTCTCACTTGGTCACAAGCTGATTTGTAACCCTCAACAGACCAGAAATCTTAACCTCATAGTTGACAGGATTAAGGGTGTGGGGCAACACACACCCTAAGGGACTGTAACTTTGTTAGAGGATCTGGTTGTCATAATACCTACTCTTGCATAAATACTCTGTGCTGTTTTTCATTGAATGTGTACATTGTTTCATTAAATTTTAGAATCTGCCTGTATTTTGTTCTATTCAGCCTACTTGAATACTCTCAAAGCAGGCAAACCCCATATCAAGGGTCATTTCTGTAGATACTCTGAGAGTCTTAAGAGCCACACCTAGCACCTTAAGCTCCTACCCTGAAGATATATAACATCAGATTGATTGATACATCTAATAATGCTGCAGCTAACTAGAAAATCCAAGCATTAAGAGCCAGGCGTGGTGGGGCATGCCTTTAATCCCAGCACTCAGGGAGGCAGAGGTAGGAGGATCACCGAGAGTTCGAGGCCACCCTGAGACTACACAGTGAATTCCAGGTCAGCCTGGGCTAGAGTGAGACCCTACCTCGAAAAAAAAAAAAAAAAAAAAAAAAAACAAAAAAAAAAGAAAGAAAGAAAGAAAGAAGATCCAAGCATTAAATTAATCCAAGATACAAAAATATATACATTATAGCACAAGAAACACCAAAATCAAGACAATATAAATCCACCAAAAAGTATTAATGCATCGTAAATGACCTCCAGTGAGAATAAGTTAGAGGAAATGCTTGAGAAAGATTTCAGAAAACCAGGAAAAAAAAGAAAAAAAAAGATTTACTCAAAGGGAAAACATACAAGCATAGTATTAAAATATAAATTAATTTCAGGTTAATAGAGACTTCAGTTAGTAAGAACAGAACAATATTTAAGAAACCTGCTGAGAAAAAGTTCTGGTTAAGATGGTGGTGTAGGTACCACGCCAAAGCAGCCTAGGGGAGAAAAAGCCCCCCCCCCCAAAAAAAAGCAAAATACATACTTTTACTAAAAAGTGAGGTGTATAGGAAATTGAAATGGCAGTGGAGAAGCAGGAGAGATCCAGAGCATCCAGAGCCCACACAGGCCGGCAGAAGCAGCTCCAGCAGGTCTGCGGGCAGCGCGCCAGCAACCAGGCTCGGCTGGAGCCTGAGGAAAAGCCAGGTGAAGGGAGTTTCCACTCACACTGGAGCTCTCTGCAAACTCAAGAAATGTGAAGGGAGAACAGCAGTGAACAACGGAGGAGCAGATCACAAGGTAGAAGAACACGTGGAACAGCGGGCGAACTAGAGCAGCATCGGCAGCCTCCCCTCCCCCACCGCCAGTGCCCGGCTCCAGCGAACAGAGCAGCAGTCCAGGGACCCGGCCACGCCAACTTGAACTGACAGAGCACCAAAGAGGGACCCAATCAAGAGCACACCTGAGACCAAAATCATCCCAAAAGGTAACTGGGATTACACCAGGTCAGTACCCGCCTAATAAACCTGGTATATAGACCTGAACCAGAAGTGCTAATTGCACCTTCCATATCAGGATAAATTACATGTTAAATCTGATGGATGGTTGGATTTGCCATTCTTAAATAAGCTGTATTTTGGGCTTGTTATTTGTTGCTTCTTGAATTATAGTGGCTTTGTTCCTCTTCTGTTTTACATTAGGGAAGGGTCACACCTGGTCACAAGCTGACTTGGAACCCTCAACAGATCAGAACTCTTAACCTCCTTGTTGTCAGGATTAAGGGAGTGGGTGAGGCACCACACAGCCTAAGGGAGACAGACAGAGGATCTGGTTGGCATAATACCTACTCTAGGATAAATACTCTGTGCTGTTTTTCATTGAAAGTATACATTGTTTAGTTAAATTTTAGAAACTATCTGTATTTGGTTCCACTCAGCCTACTTGAATACTCACATAGCAGGCAAACCCAACACCTAGGGTCACTTTTGTAGATACTCTGAGAGTCTTGAGAGCCACACCTAGCGCCTTAAGCTCCTACCCTGAAGATATATAACATCAGATTGATTGATACCTCTAATAATACCCAGCTAACTAGAAAATCCAATCATTAAATAATCCAGGATGCAAAAATATATACATTATAACACAAGAAACACCAAAAATCAAGACAATATAAATCCATCAGAAAGTATTAATGCATCAGAAATGACCTCCGGTGAGAACGAGTTAGAGGAAATGCCTGAGAAAGATTTCAAAAGAATGATTATAAGTATGGTCAAAGAACTCAAAGAAGAAATCAAAGGAAGCAAAGAAGACACAGGACACCAATTTAATGAAATAAATAGGTCAATATTAGACACAAATAAGGAAATAGAAATAATAAACCTGCTGAACATGGTGATGCATGCCTTTATTCCCAGCACTCAGGAGGCAGAGGGAGGTGAATCACTGTGAGTTTGAAGCCAGCCTGAGACTACATAGTGAATTCCAGGTCAGCCTGGGCTAGAATGAGTCCCTACTCTAAAAGAAAAAATAAATTTTTGAGCACTTGCCTGTAAAGCATAATGACCTGGGTTCAATTCCCCAGTAGCCATGTAAAGCCAGATACACAAAGTGGCTCATATATCTGGAGTTCATTTGCAGTGACTACAGGATCTCTCTCTCTCTCTCTCTCTCTCTCTCTCTCTCTCTCTCTCTCACACACACACACACACACACACACACACACACCTCTCTGCTTGCAAATAAATTAAAATTTTAAAATTTTATTTATTTATTAGAAAGAGCAAATGGGCACATCACAGCCTCCAGCCACTGCAAACAAACTCCAGATGCACACGGCCCCCTTGTGCATCTGGCTTACATGGGTCCTGGAGAATCGAACCAGGATCCTTTGGCTTTGCAGGCAAATGCCTTAACTGCTAAGCCATCACTCCAGCCCCTAAAAACATATTTTTAGAAGAAAACTTAGCTGAGCATGCTGGCACATGTCTTTAATCCCAGCACTTAGAAGGCAGAGGTAGGAGGATCACTCAGAGTTCAAGGCCACCGTGAAACTACATAGTGAATTCCAGGTCAGCCTGGGCTTAGATAAGCAAGAGCCTATCTCGAAAAATCAAAAAAAAAAGTTTTTTTAATTAGAAATATATATTCTCTTAGGCTCAAAACATGGCTTAGCAGTTTAGCAGTTAAGGTACTTTCTGGCAAAGCCAAAGGACCCAGGTTGGATTCCCTAGTACTTATGTAAAAAGTCAGATGCACAAGGTGGCATATGCATCTGGAGCCCATTTTCAGTGGCTAGAGGCTCTGGCACACTTATTCTCTCTCTCTGTCTCCCTCTCTCTCTCCCTCTCTCAAATAAATAAATAAAATATTTTTCAAAAAGAAATATATATATTCTTTTTCATATCTCTATCTAGGATCAGTTCTCTGGTTAAGAGTGGGTGGTTCTTCTCTTTTGAATACTGGCATGGAAAAAGGAAAATTGATGAGTCTTTTAACATAGACAAAGTACATTAACAGTCCTGTGTCTTATAACTAACCCAAATTAATCATTTGGTAAAAAATTTAAAACATGGGCTGGAGAGATGGCTTAGGGGTTAAGGTGCTTGTCTGCAGAGCATAAGGACCCAGGTTCCATTCTCCAGGTCCCACATAAGCCAGATGTACAAAGTGGCACATGTGTCTGGAGTTCATTTGTAGTGGTTAGAGGCCCTGGTGCACTCATATTCTCTTTCTCTCTCTCTCGGAGAGCCTCTGTCTCAAGTAAAAATAAACAAACAAATAAATAAAATATTTAAAACATGAAACATGACAAATTGCTAGCCAGCTTGAACATAAACACAGGGGACATGGACATGAAGCGAAACATGTAGCATCATTACAGAGAACTTTTGAATTCTAGTTGAAGCCTTGAAAGCAGGCATGAATCATCTCATTAAAAAAGAAATAACAGCCGGGCATGGTGGCGCACGCCTTTAATCCCAGCACTCGGGAGGCAGAGGTAGGAGGATCGCTGTGAGTTTGAGGCCACCCTGAGACTCCATAGTGAATTCCAGGTCAGCCTGGGCTAGAGTGAGACCCTACCTAGAAAAAAAACAAAAGAAAAAGAAATAAGGGGGATGGAGAGATAGTGGTTAAGGTGTTTGCCTGAGAAACCTAAGGACCTAGTTTCAATTCTCCAGAACCCACAAAAGCCAGATGCACAAGGTGGCACATGCATCTGGAGTTCATTTGCAGGGGCTGGAGGCCCTGGCATGACCTCTCTCTCTCTCTCTGTCTCATCTCTCTAATACATAAATAAAAATAAAAAAATAAAGCCTGGGGTATGGTGGCCCACACCTTTAATCTCAGTACTTGGGGGACAGAGGTAGGAGGACTGTTGTAAATTCAAGAGGCCAGCCTGAGACTAAATAGTGAATTCCTTGAAGAAAAAAGAAAGAAAGAAAGAAAGAAGAAAGAAAGAAAGAAAGAAAGAAAGAGGCAAGCAGAAGGAGGGAGGGAGGGAGGGAGGGAGGGAGGGAAGGAAGGAAGGAAGGAAGGAAGGAAGGAAGGAAGGAAGGAAGGAAGGAAACTGACACTAGGGGCGTGGTGGTGTCTGCTCTTCTCTGCCTTTGGGTTGCCTTGCTTGGGGTCTTTGCAGCTTCCGAGGGGCCAGAGAAAAATTTTAGAAGTTATGGTTACAGGAAGGTTTACGGTGTAGACCTGATTGGGATTGAATGTAAAAGCCAGTTTGCGAATAGTAGCTGAGGGCAGACAAAGCAAGTGTCCATCTGCTGGGAGAAAGCAGCCTGGGCAAATGCGCTTTATTGGCAGATTCACCTGTCAGTCTTGGTGTGGCCTAGCACTTGCAGCAGAGAGGTGCTGGACCTCAGAGAATTGGCTTTCAGAATGTGAGCAGACACAGGAAAAGAGATAGATTGACATAGTGCCACTGTGTTGTGTGGGGATTGTCCCAGAGTCCTAACCTTTTCCTGTTCCAGAAAGATGTCTAAGGGAACAAGCTCTGGCAATTCCATCAGACAGGGAGAGGCGAGGCCAGCCAGCATTGTAACTAGCTCCCCAATATTTCCTAAGAGTGTGACTTGGCCACACACAGAGAAACCAGGAATTGGAATGGCACCTCTCCCAAATTCTTCACTAAGTTTAGGTGGGGGGAGAAGAGGAAACATCCAACTCACCAGTACTGAGATTTTTCAGAACAGAACCGAAACAAGGCACAGAGCTAATAGTGAAGGACACAGGAGAAAGATAGCTTCTTTCAGGCAGTTAGACAAGGACAGAAGCCTAATGAGGGAACCAGCAGATATCATCCTCCCTGGCCTTGACAGGATTGGAATTCAGCTTCTGATCCCATCTCACCCACAATGACTGCAGTGCCCATCCTGCTTCCCCACTCTTGCACACTGCCTAGGTGTGCTAGCCTCTGGGTCTGCCCTGTTTTCCCCTATATACTGGAGTCGGAGGACAGAAATCCATCCAAATGAACTATAAAGGCTTGTTGTGCTAACTGAAAAACCCCGGCTAGACCGCTGTTACACCATTTTGACTGCTATTTTGCAAGGCTTGCACGAACAAGCACCAGTTCAGGGCAAGGTCACCAATCCCTAATAAATACATCTAACCTGCTTCTTTGGCTTCTGTACAATCGCTTGCTTAACATAAGGCACATTGTATGTGACTTTCTGCAACCAGCTGCCCGGGCTCAGGTAAGGAAATAGTTAACTGAAGTACCGACCTTTGCCTTAGAAACCTGTGCCTGCTTGCTCAACCGCAACCCCCATACCTAATCTCTGAGAAGCCTCCGCTCTCTGGGAAGCCTCGGCTCAGAGGCAGTTGAACAATGCCTAACTGCAGGGGCCCTAACTCCCTGCCGAGGTTAAGATAACACGGCCGAGGCGACATCCTGAGCTCCCTGCCCAAGGTCAAGATAACACGGCACGGCACGGCCGAGGCGACTGCCTGATGACGTCTGAAAAGTCCCTGAACTGAAACATGTTTGAGATATTTCCGCATGTTTGTGGCTTTTCCCTTTAAAACCCCTACCTCCCGGCTGCTCGGGGCTCTTCACCCCTCCTGCGTGAGGACTCCGTGTCGAGCCCCGGTGCACCGGTACCCACAATAAAGCCTCTTGCTGTTTGCATCTCGTGGTCTCGGACTGGTCTCTGGGTTTCAGGGTCTCTTCCTGGGGAAAGACTCCCCCTCAAGGGGGTGCTCTTTCACTTGGGGGCTCGCCCGGGATTTGAGACCCCCACCCAGGGACCACCGACCAACCACCGGGAGGTAAGCTGGCCAGTGTTATTTGTTTCTAGGTCTTGTCTGTGTCTCGACTTGTTATATGTTCACTCAGTAAGATTCGATCGGATCCATCCGTATCTGGCGGGTGGAAAAAGGAACTGATGAGTTCGGACTTATCCCCCGCAGCCCTGGAAGACGTTCCAAGGGTGTCTGGAGCCTGATTTTTCGGAGCTCAGCCCGTATCGGCGGGATACGTGGTTCTGCTGGAAGACAAGGGACCTGGACCCTCTCCGTCTCCATCTGAGTTTTTGCTTTCGGTTTTACGCCGAAGCCGCGCTGCGCGTTTGTCTGTTGTATTGTTAATTGTCGGTCTCTTCTGTGTATTTCTAACCCTTTATCTCTTGTCTCTCGACACTATGGGACAAACCTTAACTACCCCTCTTAGTTTGACTCTAGATCACTGGTCTGAAGTCCAGCGTCGGGCAGGCAATCAGTCGGTTGAAGTGAAAAAGAAAAAATGGACAACTTTCTGCTCAGCAGAATGGCCCACATTTAATGTGGGATGGCCTCGAGATGGCACTTTCGATCTTCACATTATTTCCCAGGTCAAAGCTAAAGTGTTCGATACCGGACCCCATGGACACCCAGACCAGGTGGCTTATATTGTGACCTGGGAAGACCTGGCCTACGACCCCCCTCCTTGGGTCAAACCCTTTGTCATTTCGGGCAAACCTCAACTTCCTTTCACCCCTTCAGCTCCCGAAGCGCCTCCTCCGTCGGGAGGCAACTTCTGCACTTCTCCCTCCCCCTCCTCTTCTCCCGCTCCTTCTTCCTCTTCCCTATATCCTACCCTCCTCAAAAAGGACCCTCCAAAGTCTCTTCCCCCCGTCCTCCCTCCCGACCCTGATTCACCCCTCATTGATCTTCTTTCAGAAGAACCCCCTCCATATGCAGGACTCAGGGGAGAACCAGAGGCTACAGCCGCCGCAGCGACTACCCCTCTACAAGAGCCTCCGGCCCCCTCGCCCATGGCCGCCCGGCTAAGAAGCAAACGCGAGCCGCCACCTGACCCTACTTCTCAGGCTTTCCCTCTCAGGGAGGGCCCGACTGGCCGACCACAATATTGGCCGTTTTCAGCTTCTGACCTTTATAATTGAAAACAACATAACCCCCCCTTCTCTAAAGATCCAGTAGCACTGACTAACTTGATTGAATCTATTTTAGTCACTCACCAGCCCACCTGGGACGATTGCCAACAGCTCTTGCAGGCTCTTCTGACTTCAGAAGAGAAACAAAGAGTCTTTCTAGAAGCATGAAAGAATGTTCCGGGTGACAACGGGCGCCCAACCCTGTTACCAAACGAGATTGATGAAGCTTTCCCCCTGACTCGCCCTGATTGGGATTTCGCAACGGACGCAGGTAGGGGACACCTACGTCTTTATCGCCAGTTGCTCATAGCGGGTCTCCGAGGGGCAGCACGCCGACCCACCAATTTGGCACAGGTTAAACAGGTGATACAAAAAAGTGATGAGACTCCATCAGCATTTCTAGAAAGACTCAAGGAAGCATATAGGATGTATACTCCCTATGACCCTGACGACCCCGGTCAGGCGACTGGCATGGCTATGTCCTTCATCTGGCAGTCTAGTCCAGACATTAAAAGTAAATTACAAAGGTTAGAGGGTCTACAGGGATATACATTGCCGGACCTATTAAAGAAGGCAGAAAGAATTTATAATAAGAGGGAGACTCCTAAAGAAAAGGAAGAAAGGTTATGGAAGGCTCAGGAAGAAAGAGATAAAAAAAGAAATAAGGAATTAAGTAGGTTGCTGGCCACCGTAGTACAGGGACGAGATAGAAAGGGAGGCAGGCCGGGAAGCCAGAAGGAGGCCAAAGTGGATAAAGATCAATGTGCCTACTGCAAAGAGCGAGGACATTGGGTCAGAGATTGCCCAAAGAAATCTAAGGGATCCCGAAAACCTAAGCCACAGACTTCCCTCCTTGCTCTAGATGAAGACTAGGAAAGTCAGGGCCAGGAGCCCCCCCCTGAGCCCAGGGTAACCCTAAAAGTTGGGGGGCAACCAGTCACCTTCCTAGTAGACTCTGGGGCCCAGCACTCGGTCCTGACTCGGACATCAGGCCCACTCAGCCATCGATCTGCTTGGGTACAAGGAGCAACCGGTGGAAAAAGGTACCAATGAACCACGGAACGGAAGGTGCAACTGGCTACTGGTAAAGTAACTCATTCTTTCCTACATGTTCCAGATTGCCCCTATCCCTTGCTAGGGAGGGACCTCCTCACTAAATTAAAGGCCCAAATTCATTTCGATGAGAAAGGGGCTAGAATAACAGGCCCTGAGGGTGATCCCCTCCAAATCCTGACATTGCACTTAGAAGATGAATATAGACTCTATGAATCTCAAGAGCCACAGGAGACTGACATGTCCTCCTGGCTCAATGACTTTCCATTAACATGGGCTGAAACTGGGGGAATGGGACTAGCTCTGCAACAAGCTCCGCTTGTTATCCAACTAAAGGCTACAGCTACTCCTATTTCCATTAGACAGTACCCCATGTCCCATGAAGCATACCAGGGCATTCGCCCCCACATTAAGAGACTGCTGGACCAGGGTGTCCTTATACCCTGCCGGTCTCCATGGAACACCCCTTTGTTGCCAGTAAAGAAGCCAGGGACGGGAGACTATCGGCCGGTACAGGACCTAAGAGAAGTTAATAAACGGGTGGAAGACATCCACCCCACAGTTCCTAACCCTTACAACCTATTGAGCACCCTGCCACCGTCTCATGTCTGGTACACCGTACTAGACCTGAAGGATGCCTTCTTTTGCCTACGCCTACATCCTAAAAGCCAGTCTCTTTTTGCCTTTGAATGGAAAGATCCAGAACTTGGACTTTCAGGCCAACTAACCTGGACTAGGCTTCCCCAGGGATTCAAAAATAGCCCGACTCTCTTTGATGAGGCCTTGCATAGGGATCTGGCGGACTTTCGGGTACAATACCCGGCTCTAATTTTGCTCCAATATGTTGATGACCTCCTCCTAGCAGCCACCTCAGAAAAGAAATGTCAGGAGGGTACCCGGGCCCTTTTACAGACATTGGGACATCTAGGCTATTGGGCCTCAGCCAAAAAGGCTCAAATATGCCGGAGTAAGGTCAACTATCTGGGCTATCAGTTGCAGGATGGACAGAGATGGCTAACTGAGGCGCGCAAACAGACTATCACTCACATCCCTGCCCCTCGAACCCCTCGCCAATTGAGGGAATTCCTGGGGACCGCGGGCTTTTGCCGTCTCTGGATTCCCGGGTTTGCAGAAATGACAGCACCTTTGTACCCCCTCACCAAGCAGGGAGTCTTATTTACATGGGGAGAAGAACAACAAAGAGCCTTCACAGACATCAAAAAGGCTTTGCTAACTTCCCCCGCCTTAGGCCTCCCTGACATCACTAAGCCCTTTGAGCTGTTCGTAGATGAAAAACAGGGCTATGCCAAGGGGGTACTGACCCAAAGGCTGGGCCCTTGGAGGCGACCTGTGGCTTATCTATCTAAGAAACTGGATCCGGTAGCAGCCGGTTGGCCACCTTGTCTGCAAATGGTGGCAGCCATTGCGGTCCTTGTTAAGGACGCAGGAAAACTGACTCTGGGTCAGCCTTTGATTATTCGAGCCCCCCATGCTGTGGAGGCCTTAATCAAGCAACCCCCAGACCGCTGGCTTTCCAATACCCGTATGACTCATTACCAAGCCCTGCTCCTGGACGCTGACCGGGTGCGATTCGGACCTGTGGTCACTCTCAACCCCGCCACCCTGCTTCCCTTGCCGGAAGCAACAGAACAACACGACTGTCTCCAGATTCTTGCGGAAGTACATGGAACCCGACCAGACCTGACGGACCAACCTCTTCGGGATGCAGACTACACCTGGTACACCGATGGTAGCAGCTTCCTGGCAAATGGGGAACGAAAGGCGGGAGCAGCAGTGACCACTGAAACTGAGGTAATCTGGGCTACAGCCCTACCACCAGGCACCTCAGCCCAAAGAGCGGAACTCATAGCGCTGGCCCAGGCCCTCCAAATGGCAGAAGGTAAGAAACTAAATGTTGACACTGACAGCCGCTATGCTTTTGCTACTGCCCACATCCATGGGGAAATCTACCGGAGGCGCGGCTTATTAACATCAGAAAGAAAAAAAATTAAAAATAAAGTTAAAATCCTGGCGCTACTTAAAGCCCTATTCTTGCCTCAAAAACTGAGCATCATGCATTGCCCTGGCCATCAGAAAGGAAACCACCCTGAGGCAAAAGGGAACCGCTTGGCAGATGCCACTGCCAGAGAGGCTGCCCTAAAGCCGCTTGACACCTCTCAATCTTTCCCCTTGATGGACCCAAGGGAAGATAAACGGCATCGATGCTCATTACAATATAGTAGGGAGGATACCGACCTCCTAAAGAAAATGGGGGCCACTTATGACCCAAATAAACACCATTGGGTCTTTGAAGAGAAGACTGTTATGCCAATACGAGATACCTATGAACTAATCAAGTATTTACATAAATTGACCCATTTGGGACCAAAAAAGATAAAAACCCTATTAGAACGCAGTGAAGCTGGTCCCTACCTCCTGAACAGAGACAAGGCCCTACAAAAGATAACTGATGAATGCGCAGCCTGCGCCCAAATAAATGCAGGAAGAACTAAGATTGGGACTGGGGTTCGGATGCGGGGACACCGGCCGGGGGTACATTGGGAAATAGATTTCACTGAGGTCAAACCCGGACTATATGGATACAAGTATCTACTGGTGTTCGTGGATACTTTTTCAGGGTGGGTAGAAGCTTTCCCCACCAAACATGAAACTGCCAAAATAGTAACTAAAAAGCTTCTGGAAGAAATCTTCCCCAGGTACGGAATGCCCCAGGTCCTAGGCACAGATAACGGGCCCGCCTTCGTCTCCCAGGTAAGTCAGTTGGTGGCTAAGCTATTGGGGATCGATTGGAAATTACACTGTGCTTATAGACCCCAAAGTTCAGGACAGGTAGAACGCATGAATAGAACAATTAAGGAGACTTTATCCAAATTAACGCTTACAACTGGCTCTAAGGACTGGGTGCTCCTCCTTCCGTTAGCTCTATATAGGGCCCGCAACACACCAGGCCCCCATGGACTCACTCCTTTTAAAATACTTTATGGGGCACCACCCCCATTTATAAATTTTTTTGATCCAGACATTGCTGATTTTGCTAACAGTCCCTCTCTGCAAGCTCATTTGCAGGCCCTGCAGATCGTGCAGAGAGAAGTCTGAAAACCCCTTGCAGCAGCTTATCGCGAACAACTGAACCAGCCGGTACTGCCACACCCCTTCCAGGTCGGGGATACTGTCTGGGTCCGCCGACACCAGACTAAGAACTTGGAACCTCGGTGGAAGGGTCCCTACACCGTCCTCCTGACCACCCCAACGGCGCTAAAAGTCGACGGAATTGCAGCTTGGACCCACGCATCCCACGTCAAAGCGGCTCATACGCCTGAAGGGACAAAACCAACCACCGGTCCAACATGGAAAATCCAACGCACCCAAAACCCCTTAAAGTTAAGACTTGTTCATGGAGATGGGAACTCCTAATTTTGGTGTGGTGGGCCCTGCTACATATAGGCAGGGCAACTAAAAACCAGAGTCCCCACCAGGTACATACCTTGACTTGGCAGACTCAATCTCAAACGGGTAAAATTGTTTGGGAAATCCAAGAAAATCACACATTCAATACCTGGTGGCCTACTCTAACACCTGACTTTTGCCAATTAGCTGCAGGCATGGATTCATGGGATATCGCTGATGCAGACCCCAGAAAGTTAGAAAAAACAATAAGGTCCACCTCGGGGGGTATAGCCATAGAAGGGTGTTCCTCCCCGACAAGACGATGTATATTGGCAGGAGCAGACTTTTTCCTATGCCCCAGAGATGACAGAAGCAGGGCCGAAGCATATCGCTGTGGGGGATATGAAAAAACTTTTTGTGCGGCCTGGGGATGTGAGACGACAGGAGATGCCTACTGGAAGCCCCACTCTAGCTGGGATAAAATCAAGGTCACCAGAGGTTGAAATAAACCCCCCAAGGAATGGTGGCCAAACAATTATAAGGGGGGATGTGGAGAAGAATCCACTAAGGAAAACTGGGGAAACTTTCAATGTGTAAATGGTACCTGCTTACCCCTTCAAATTGACTTTACAGACTCAGGAAAGAAAGCCACTGGCTGGCAAGAAGGGTATACCTGGGGACTCCAATGGTATCGGATAGGCAAGGGACTGACTTTTAAAATTAAGCTTAAGGTCCAGGCAACGACCCACTCTATAGGACCTAACAAGGTGGTGCCACAACAAAGGCCTCCCTCCCTGCCAGAACAAAAGTCCCCCTCTGAGAAGCCTCCCTCTCTGCCAGAACAAATTAAACCCGTAACTCCTCTCCCTACCCTAAAAACCCCTTCTAACACTGACGTATCCCCTCCCTCTCCTGGGACAGGAGACAGACTAATAGGCCTGATTCAAGGGGCATATCTGGCTCTCAATCTCACCAGCCCAGACAAAACCACAGACTGCTGGTTATGCCTAATTTCAAGACCCCCTTATTATGAAGGAGTAGCTGTCCTGGGTAATTACTCCAATCAGACTTCAGTTTCCCCTAGTTGCATCTCCAGTCCCCAACACGGATTAACCCTGTCAGAAGTTTCTGGAAAGGGGCTTTGCTTAGGGACAGTCCCTAAAACCCATCAGGCCCTATGTAACCTCACAATAAAAGTATCCACTGGTTCCTACTACTTGGCCGCCCCCAGCGGAACTTATTGGGCATGTAGTACTGGGTTAACCCCTTGTGTCTCAGCCTCAGTACTCAATGCGACATCAGATTATTGTGTACTAATAGAATTATGGCCCAAAATTACTTACCATAAACCTGATTATATCTATAGCCAATTTGAGGACAAATCTAGGTACAAAAGAGAACCCGTCACCTTGACCATGGCCATACTCTTGGGGGGTATTACTATGGGGGGAATAGCTGCCGGGATAGGGACAGGAACCTCAGCCCTCATAGAAACCAATCAGTTTCGGCAGCTGCAAATAGCTATGCATGCTGATATCAAGGCCCTAGAGGAATCAATCAGTGCCCTTGAAAAGTCACTCACCTCCCTCTCGGAGGTAGTCCTTCAAAATAGAAGAGGTTTAGATATGCTGTTTTTGAAGGAGGGGGGATTATGTGCAGCCCTAAAAGACGAATGCTGCTTCTACGCCGATCATACTGGATTGGTAAGAGATAACATGGCAAAACTTAGGGAAAGACTCAAACAAAGACAAAAGTTATTTAAATCCCAACAGGGATGGTTCGAAGGGTGGCTTAATAAATCTCCCTGGTTTACAACTTTAATCTCCACCTTGATGGGACCTCTAATAATTTTCCTTTTAATACTCCTGTTCGGGCCATGCATTCTAAATCGGCTGGTCCAATTCATAAAAGACAGGCTGTCAGTCATCCAGACTTTTGTTCTGACACAGCAATATCAGAGACTGCAACAGCAAGAAACTAAAATCCCATAATCTGGTTTGAATAAAAGATTTCACTCAATGCTAAAAGAAAATGGGGGAATGAAAAACCCCGGCTAGACCGCTGTTACACCATTTTGACTGCTATTTTGCAAGGCTTGCACGAACAAGCACCAGTTCAGGGCAAGGTCACCAATCCCTAATAAATACATCTAACCTGCTTCTTTGGCTTCTGTACAATCGCTTGCTTAACATAAGGCACATTGTATGTGACTTTCTGCAACCAGCTGCCCGGGCTCAGGTAAGGAAATAGTTAACTGAAGTACCGACCTTTGCCTTAGAAACCTGTGCCTGCTTGCTCAACCGCAACCCCCATACCTAATCTCTGAGAAGCCTCCGCTCTCTGGGAAGCCTCGGCTCAGAGGCAGTTGAACAATGCCTAACTGCAGGGGCCCTAACTCCCTGCCGAGGTTAAGATAACACGGCCGAGGCGACATCCTGAGCTCCCTGCCCAAGGTCAAGATAACACGGCACGGCACGGCCGAGGCGACTGCCTGATGACGTCTGAAAAGTCCCTGAACTGAAACATGTTTGAGATATTTCCGCATGTTTGTGGCTTTTCCCTTTAAAACCCCTACCTCCCGGCTGCTCGGGGCTCTTCACCCCTCCTGCGTGAGGACTCCGTGTCGAGCCCCGGTGCACCGGTACCCACAATAAAGCCTCTTGCTGTTTGCATCTCGTGGTCTCGGACTGGTCTCTGGGTTTCAGGGTCTCTTCCTGGGGAAAGACTCCCCCTCAAGGGGGTGCTCTTTCACTAACCTCTTCCTCTCTTCCACTTTAGCGACCTGATGGATCTGCACTTCCTTAATCTGAATAGTGTCCACCCCTCTCCCAGCCTGCTGAGGGACAGGGCTCTCTCATTTCCAGTCTGGGTGTTTCTCTGTTGGTTCCTCACGTGTATTCTGTTTCCAGACATCTTTTTCATTTTGTTATGATTTTCCTTTATACTCTGGATCTACCACTGTGCAATTTCTCTAAACTCTGACTTTCTTTACTACTCATTTTCCAGGCATCTTAATTGCCCAGTCTCTATTTTGGTGTTGGTATCCTTCCTTAAGCCCTGAGTCCATCACTACCTACTCTTCATTTTCTTGTATGTGGAAATACAGAGCTGGTGCTTTTAGAGCTGGTGCTTTTATGCTTTGCTCCCACATGAGTGTGTCAGTTTCTTCTAAATCTTTTGGCACAGAGGTTCCAGAGCCTGTCTTCCACATGTATAACTGTTCCAGCCTTCTCCTAGATATAAATCTTCCCTAATTGAATTTTATAATTCATAATTTCTTCCTAAATAAACTCAGTAATTTACAATTTATTCTTTTTGGTATGTTTTTTTTTCCAATTCTTTGTTAAATAGACAAGAAGGGCTAGAGAGATGGCTTAGTGGTTAAGGCACTTGCCTGCGAAGCCTAAGGACCCAGATTCAATTCCCCAGTACCCACACAAGCCAGATGCACAAGGTGGTATGTGTGTCTTGAGTTCCTTTGCAGTGGCTGGATGCCCTGGTGCACCCATGTCCTCTTTCTCTCCTCTCTCTCTCAAATAAACAATATATTTAAAAATAGACAAGAACTCAAAAGTTGTGGTTCACAGGCCTGGAGAAACCTCTCTTTAACCCCCAAACCCTGTATTAGTAGCAGCAGATGTTTAAGCATTTCTAATCAGCTTACTGTGGCAGGTGGATGGAGCAATGGCAGCAGAGGTGGGAAACTAGAAATCAAAGGACATAGCCCAAGAATGCAGTCACTCCCAGAAATACTTTTACAACTGGGCAGAAACACCATTTCTATTAAGAGTTTGGACACAGGACCTGGTATGCAATTTATTGGCACAGAGAAATCATTTATTACCTGGTCAGAGCAGCACAGTTTAAGAGGGGGTGGGGAGGAGCAGGTCAGGGAGAGCAGGAGAGAGACCACCGCTGCCCCCACTATGGCTGCAGCGTGGATCGTTGGTGCAGCCAGGCAGGTATAGCAAACCTTGGAGCAGATTAGGGAAGACATGTGGAGAGGAGCCGTGTCTGGGCTAGGAAGGAGGGAAGAGAGAGGGAAAAGAAAGAGAAGGAAAGCAGAGAAAGAGGTGCATACATAGGAAGAAAGACGGACAGATGAGGTGAGACAGGGACAGAGGGAAAGATACAGTACAGCCAGAGATAGAGAAACATGCATCTTGAAGAAAGAGGGCAAGAAAGAGAAAGAGAAAATGACATCTGGAGAGATTTTTATGTCTGTGCCCTCCAGCCAGGGCACTGCCCAGTGGGAGGCCTTATGGAGGTGTAGGCCTATACTCAGGGAAGGAGCCAGGTTGACTAGATCTCCTGTTGAGTTTTGGAATTCCATACCAATTCCTATTCTCTTACCATTCCTAAGTGCTTTACCAATACCCATAACTCATACAAATTTCTCTCTCAAATTGACACCAATTATCTTTTCATTGCCTCTGGAGACACCCAAAACTTGGCAATAACATCTAATGCACTTGCAAACTGCCCTTGCAACCTGGAACACTCCTGTGAGCACAATACTGGTGACGATGAGAAAGGATGAGTACTTCCAGGCCTTCATGTAGATGATGAGCACAAGCCACTTCGTGTGCTTATGTTCTTCATACAAGGACGGTATAGGTATGATTGGAGCCTAGCTCATTGGTAGAGTTCTGGCTTTGATTTCCCTCACATAATACTGACAGAATGGCTGGACAGTAAAACACCTGCCTAGAATCTGCAGTGAGGGGCTGGGTGCATGGTTCAGTGGCAGACTATCTGTCCAAAGTCCCCAGTGAGGGGCTAGGTACATGGTAGAACATCTGTCTAGACTTCCCATTGAGGGGCTGGTGCATGACTCCGTGGTAGAGCATCTGCCTGGAAATTCCAGTGAGAACCTAGGGCCAGGTGGGCTTACCTGTAGAACACCTGCCTAGAATCCACAGTAAAGGACTGGGGTCATGACTTAGAAGTAGAGCTACCCAGCCCCCTTTTAAAGAGAGAGAGAGAGGGACTGAGTAGATGGCTCAGCACTTAAAAGCACTTGCCTGCAAAGGCTGTCGGCTTAGGTTCAAAACCCCAGCATCCATGTAAAGCCAGACACAAAGTAGTGCTTCCATCTGGTGTACATTTGCAGCAACAAGACAGCCTGGTGCATACATACACACATACATGTGCAAATAAGTTGTGTGTGCATGTATGTGGAGAGAGAAAGAGGGGAGAGAGAGAGAGAGAGAGAGAGAGATGAAGCCAGTGGAAGTGCTACCTGCATGTCATTCCATTCCTAAGGATCCTTCTGCAAGAAGATCACGATTTAGAATCCTTCTGAGCAACTCAATGAGACTTAGATTGTCACTTCTGTTTATTAAGTTACAAATTGCAGTGTGTGGGTTTCATGGCTCTGGCCCCTCTGCCACCCCCACCCCCCAGGTATCCACAGTTCTTGGAGTGCAGAATGGAGGCTGGTAGAGTGTCAGACCCCAGGATGAGCCCTCTGGCCCAGGGTTCCCGTGGAGTTCCTTGCTTCAGGATGGAACAGGGATGATGGCCCACCTGGGCTGTGGTATTTGGGGAGTCAAGCGGAGATTGCAGGGTAGGGGGCTCTATACAAAGTCACCCTGCTAGAGGAGGGGGCATGCTCAAATTACTGGATCTTGGCTGGCCGGTGATTACTGGTCTGCAGGAGCAGGCTGAGGCTCAAGCGGCACTTCAGCCTTGGTCTCTGGCTCTAACCTGGGCTCTGGTTCAGGCTCCCACAGTAGAAACTCATGCAGGAGGGTGTTGACGATCTCAGGGCACTCCAGCATGACCATGTGGCTTCCTTCTTCAATGAGCTTCAGGAAGGCAAGGAGTAGGATCTGCAAGATTGAGGGATTTAGGATGGGTGGGGACTCTCCCCTACCCGAATTGAGTGGCCCAGGACATTAGGAAGTCCTCCCTGCAGTCTATCCTTCAGTTCCACCTAAGATGAAGTCAGGGAATGGCCTGTCACCCTGCTACAGCTAGCCTGATTTAAGTGTGGGTCACTCCCACCCATATACCAAACCCACACACAGGCCACACTCACATGACAGGTATGCCTGGCAGAGGCCAGGACCCCTGGCCATGCACAGAGGGTGATCTACTGTGGTGTGTGCTATAGCTCCTACCTCAGCCATTCGCTGGTCTTCCTCCACAGGCACAAACTTGTCATGCATACCATGGACAAGCAGGACTGGTACGGTGAGCTCTGCATGGTAGACTTCATCACCCTCGGGCCAGTACTGGCCACTCATCATGGCCCGCAGTACGAAGGATGACACATTGAATGCATTACCCTCTTTCAGCAGCTGCTTCTCTTTGGCCCCTTGGCGGGCAAAGCCAGCTCTAGGGATACAGATACATTAGCCAGCCAGTTCATCAAGACCCTCAGTGCCAGCCCCAGACAGCCTCCCTTCCTGTTGTAATAATGCCTGAAAATACCAGAGTCCCACGAGACTGAGCTCATAGACCATGGGGTGGGGCACTCACTTGAGGAAGCTCCAGGCCAGGCAGGGTGACAGGCAGTGCAGTACACAGGTGGGCATATTGAAGACTGAGCAGAGGCTGGGCTCCAGTGCCGTGGGGCCCCCGCCATTGATCATGATCACCTTGTGCACAAGATCTGGGTACTCATGTGCCAGGAAGGTACAGAAGGAGACACTTGGGTGAGAGGATTGAAAGATCATAGTCAGCAGGACATCTGCAGTGATGGGGACTCACACACCTCTCATGCACCCCAGCTATGATCTCAGAGACCAAGAATCAACCCCTCCCTCTGGGTTATGGGCACCTGATATGCTGAGGAACAAGTTTAGGGGCTTGGGTGTCCCATCACACCCAGTTTATGCAGTACTAGAATTTCATATTTGCTAAGCAAGCATACTATCAACTGAGCTACATTCCCCAACCCTTTTTGTTTGTTTTGAGACATGGTCTCATATAGCCAAAGCTAAATTCAACATTAATGTATAGCTGAGATGGGTCTTGAACTCCTGATCCTCCTGTCTCCATCTCCCTTGTTCAGTGATTATAAACATGCACCACAATACCTGTCTAGTCTTTTGCATATTTTTATAACTTATTTTTCCTGTCTAATTGCATGGGCTATTATCACTAACACAGTAATTCTTAACTCTGCTGCCTGACCAAACTGACTTTCTCCAGGTGGGAATGTGGCTACTAGGCAGTGGTCAGGATCCTTAGGCCCCTATACTTCCATGGAGTAGAGTTTGGATAAATGCCAGGGGCCATCATCTCTTGAAAAGCTGCTGAGAAGTGACAAGCCTTGCCTTTGTATACAGAATTTATGGGATTTCGATTATCCTTCCGTACTGCAGTAAAATTTTGAAATTCCCTTGGATGGTTCTCAGCTAGAGGTGGTTCTGCCCACCTGGGGCCACCTAAGTACATCTTAAGACATGTTGGACAAGTCAGACCATTACTAGAAAATTTTGATAGAGGCACATCTAGTGGACAGAAGTCAGGGTACTACCTGGTCCCCAAATGGTTCTGGAATGATAAAATCTTTTCTTCACATCTCTCACTTCTCTTCCTTTCTCTCTCCTCTTCCTCCCTCACTCCCTTTCTTTTTGAAACAGGGCTTCTACACCATGCCCCTAGCCCTTCACTGTGGGATTCTAGACAGATACTCTACCATTGAGCCACTCCTCCAGCCAGCACTGTGTATTTTAAGGAGGCACTCTACCACTGAGTCAAGTCTCCAACCCTCAAGCAAATGCTCTACCTCTGAGCCATGCCCCAGCTCCTTACTAGGCAGGCACTCCACTGAGTCATGCACCCAGCCCCTCACTGACAGAATCTTAGCAGGCACTCTATTGCTGAGCCACTCCCACAGCCCCTACTGCAGTTTCTAGGCAGATGCTGTACAGCTGAGCTATGCCCCCAGCCTCTCATGGTAGATGCTAGGCAGGCACTCTACCACTGAACTACCCAGCCCCTCACTAGTAGATTTTAGGGAGACACTCTAGCACTGAGTCACATACCCTTCCCCTCACAAATTGATTGTAGGCAAGTGTTCTACTGCTCACCACTAGGGGATTCTAGGCAGGTTCTCTATAGTTAAGCCACGCCCCCAGTCTCTCCTTGGCAGATTCTGGTCTGGTATTATACTGCTAAACCACACCTCAGCACCACTATAGATTCTAGGTAGGCACTGTATCACTGTGCTTGCTCCTCCCAGTCCCTTACTGGGGACTACTTGGTAGGCATCTACCATTAAACATGACCTCAGCTCCTAACTGGAGAGTCTAGCTAAACACTCTAATACTGAGCCATGTACCTCCTCACTGGCAGAATCTAGGCAGACATTTTTCCACTGAGCCACACACATATCCCCTTATTGGGGATTCTAGGCAGGCACTCTATCACTGAGCCATGCTCCTAGTCCCTATCCATCTCTGAAGGATTCTAGGAAGGAACTCTATGTCTAAGCCATGCCTCCACCACTCAGTGGTGGATTCTAGGCAAACACTGTACCACTGAACTTCTTATTCATTCCCTCCCCTGGGAGTCTAAGCATGTACTCTACCACTAAGACACACACCCAGCCTCTAAGTAGTAGAATCTAGGCAGATGTTTTCTGCTGAGTTGCACACCCAGCCTTCACTGGGATTTCTAGGCAGGTGATCTACCAAGGAGCCACACATTCAACCTTTCACTACAGGATTCTAGACAAGCATTCAACCACTCAGCCATGCCCCCATCTACTCAATGGTAGATTTTAGGTAGGTGCTCTACCTACTAGCAGTACTTCAGTTGCAGATTCTAGTCTGGCACATGTACATCTGGGTCTCAACTCAAGCACCTCACTTAGGACTCTAGGCTGATATTTTTCCACTGATTCATGTCCCAAGACCCTTACTGGATACAGCCCTACTTCTGAGCCATTACCCCATCCTCTCACTGGAAGTCTAGGCAGGTACTCTTCCACTGAGACACACCACAGACCCCTCACTGGGGATTCTAGACAGGTGCTCTACCCCTGAGCCACATATCCAGCCCCCCCCCCATTATCTACCCCCCCCTCTCTCACACACACACATACACACACACACCTAGACACACAGGTAGATTCAGAGGTTACGCTGCTGACCCACACACTCAGACACTTATCAGAGGATTCTAAGCAAGCACTCTAGTGCTGAGCCATGCTTCCAAGTATTTCAGTTGTGGATTCTTGTCAGGCACTCTACTTCTGAGCCATTCCCTAAGTCCCTTAACTGGAGTATTCTAGCCGAGCACTCTACCTCAAAGACAAGTCCCAGTCTCTCACAAGCAATTCTAGGCAGGCGCTCTACCACTGAGCCACACATTCCCAGAACCCATTGTGAATTCTAAACAGGAGCTCTACCACTGATCCCTCAGTAGGGGACTGGAGACAGGCACTCTACTGCTGAGACACACAACTGGGCCCTAACTAGAGTATTCTGAGCAAGTGGTCTACCACTGTACCATCCACTCATTGGGAGATTCTAGACAGGTACTCTACCACTGAGCCATGCTCTCAGGCGCTCTCTGGCACATTCTAGGCAAGAGCTCTAATGCTGAGCTACTTCCCTAAATCCCACTGTGGATTCTAGACCTGTGTACTACTGTGAGCCACACCCCCCAGCTATTCAGTGGAGCATTCAAGGCAAGCACTCTATTGCTGACATTCATCCCTGCCCCTTATTAGGGATTCTAGGCAGGCCACCTACAACCCTTAGTTCCTCGTAGATTTTAGGCATACACTCTACTGCTGAGCCATGCTCCAGACCCTCACTGGTGGATTCCTAGCAAGTGCTCTACCACTGAGCCACACCCCTAGTCTCTCATGGGGGGATGCTAGGCACTTGCTCTATTGCTGAGCCACACATCCAGCCTGTCACTGAGGGATTCATTCTATGGCGTTGCTAAACCACTGAGCCATGACTTCAGTCTGGCCTCCCATCACTCCCCTGGTGGGTTCAAGACAGGTGTTCAACTGCTGAGCCACACCCCAAGTCCCTTCCTAGGAGATTCTAAACTGAACCATGACCCTAGCCAATGACATTTTCAAAGGAGCAAATTGTGAGCATGGTGATTCATGCCTGAACGGAAAGGATCATGCAAGTTCAAAGTCATCCTCAACTACCCTGTTTGAAGGCCAACCTTGGCTCCTTAAGTAAGACCCTATCTAAAAACAAAAGTGGCCAGGCATTTTGAAGCACACCTTTCATCCCAGCACTCAGGAGGTAGAGGTAGGAGTATCACTGTGAGAGCCAAGCCAGCCTGGGACTACAAAGTAAGTTCCAGGTAAGCCTGGGTTAGAGTGAGACACTACTTTGAAAAAAATAAAAATCAAGAAATCAAAGAAAGAAAACAGCTGGCCTTTAATCTCAGCACTTGGGAGGCAGAGGTAGGAGGATCACTGTGAGTTCGAGGCAACCCTGAGACTACATAGTGAATTCCAGGTCAGTCTGGGCTAAAATAAGACCCTCGAAAAACCAAAAACAAAAACAAAAACAAAAAGAGAGAGAGAGAAGAAAAGAAAAAGGGAAAGTAGAAAATGCTCTCCAGCAGGGAAATGGGTATTGTGTGACAGGGCACTCACTGTCCTAGGGGGCCTTACCCATATGAATGCCCAATGAGCACATTTCGCTTCTTTGCATAGCGCTTGAAGATGGCACGCATGTCCTCCGCCAGCGCATAGAAAGTATAGGCAGCAGCCACCTGAGGCGCGGAGCTAGCCCCATGGCCCGCCAGGTCAGGTGCCACTACCTCATAACCCAGGCGCACAAAGAAGTCCAGCTGCTCCTTCCAGATAGCCAGTGAGCCACCTACACCATGGATGAAGAAAAGGACCACGTCGGCCTGTGCCCCCTTGCAACTGGTGATGCGCTTCTCACAGTCAATGTGGATGGTCCTCTTGGGTCGTCGAGGTCGTCGACGCCGCCCGCTGCCAGGGGTGGAGCGCCCGTCACCTCCTGCAGGCTCAGCCAGCTCTACCTCCAGGGCGGCGGGTGGCTCCCCTGAGCCGTTCTGTCCTTGCAGGAGGTCAGCGCGGGGCGCCCGGCCCAGGTTCTCCACCACCAGCCTGCCATTGCGGTACAAGGTAATCCGGCGCTGGCAGCGCACCAGGCCCGCCCTATCCCCTTGCTCTGAGTCCAGAGGAGGTGGGGGGGGCAGGGGCATGGGGACTGTCGCAGGTCCTGCGTGCTTCACTCGCAGCACCCGGCCAGGCTTCACCTCAACGAAGGTGTAGCCATCGCTGGACTCCACACTCTCCAGCGGCCGCACAGCATTGTGGGGTGTCCCCAGCAGGCAGCAGAGGAAGCCATCCGTCACCCCAGTCAGCATGTTGTGTCCTGTGGGTGTGGAATATTGGTCAGCTCAGGGGCCCTCAATCCCTGAACTTGGATTGGATAAGCAGGACTAGGAGGCCTCAGCCAGCCAACTGCCACCAGCGATGTAGTACATCCTTATGGGGTGTCTAGGGAAGGTGGTTCAGCGGACAAGGAGGCTCCCTGGAGGAGATAGTGAAGCATGTGAACTAGTCATGGGGTCACCATTAGTGCTTCTAGTTGGAATTTGTCAGGGTCTCCTACATCCAATTGTTCATGCATCCATTCATTTGTACATATCCTTGTTCATACCTGCAATCTTCCCCTCTCTTCCCCCAGGCTGGCATCACACTATATATAGCCAAGGATAACCATGAACTCCTGATCCTCCTGCCTTCACTTCCTGAGTGCTAGGATGACAGAACATGCACCACCACACCTGGTTTATGTAGTGCTGGGGATAAAACTCAGAGCTTCGTACATGCTAGGCAAGCTCTCTAATAACTGGACTACATGCCCAATTCATGCATTCACTCATTCATGCATGCACTCTGTTTTTGTTTACTGAGACAGTGATCATGTAGCCCAGGCTAACCTTAAACTCCCTAGGTAGCCCAGCCTGGCCTTGAACTCCTGATCCTCCTGCCTCAACCTCCCATGTGCTGGGATACCAGCCATGTGCCACCACTCCCAGCTTACATGCACCATAATGACATAAATTTAAATATCCCAAGAGTCACTTAGGGTGGCTTATTTATTTATTTACTGTTTTGGAGTTGTGTCTAGGCTGGCTTTTGTTGTTTTTGTTTCTGGCTTGCAAGGATTTGTTTGTTTTGTTTTGTTTTGTTTTTTGAGGCTAGGTATCACTATGTAGCCCAGGCTGACCTCCACCTAGTGGCTCAGACTCCTGAGTGCTAGGATGAGAGGCTTGGGCCATCAAGCCCTGGCACTTTTTTAAAGGGCGGAGCTCTCAATAAGCCCCCAGGTTGTGGCCTTAGGCTATAAATCCAAGCCAGAAAAGATGATGCCGCTGGAAAGAGGGCTAGGGACTGGCCTGAGAAGGTCAGGTCACCAAGCCCAGGGTGACCTGGGGCTGTTTCACGGACAGGCAAGGTGATACTAGGCCCGCCCCAGGAAAGGAAGCTGCCCTTGGCACTCTAGCGGGTACCCTGGGCTCTGGAGGTCGGGGTAACCACACAGCCTCAACTGTTGACCACAAGGATGAAGGCAGGACCTGGCCAGGGCCTCAGGTCCTTCATCAGATTCTCGGGGCCTTCACCCGCCCCATCCCGGTGTCCATGACAACCATAGGCAGTTACATAACTCCAGGGGATACCGCGCAGCGCACAACTATTGTCTCAGACCTGGAGACGGGACCAACCTAGTTCTCTCTCCGTGACCTGGGCAATACTGGGTTGGTGCACGTTGAAGACCCAGTCCGGGGTTACCCTGGATGTAATGGGGGCGGAAGTAGGCCATGACCCTCACCTCCAGGGCCCCCTAAGCCGGATTGCGGACGCACCTCCAATGCACCACGACAGCTCTCCTTCCTAGAGTTCTATTCTCGTCCCCCGGGTGCCCGCCGTTACTACGGTGAGTTCTAGGCCACTGGGGTTCAGTAGCTTTCTGAGAGTCTGCGCTCCGGCTTGGGGAAACCCCCTTTCCGAAGTGGAGGCCTGAGGACCGCGAGGCTCCTCTCTCGGGGGGAACCGATCCAACTCACCTACCTCATTGAGGGGCCTGGGGCCTGGGGCAGGGCGCAGGGATCCCGGGCGAGAAGCCAGCGTCCTCCTGCCCGCGCTGCTTACATGTTGGCGCTGGGTCCGGCGCATTAGCACGGGCAAGCGCGGGCCCGGGCTGTCAGCGCAGGGGCATCTCGCCGACCCGCCGGCCCTTTAAGTCCCTCCCAGATGGGGGCTAGACCTCGAGCCGACGGGCGGGCCTCTCACCCTATTGCCACTGAGAACCTATGTAGCTGTCCAATCAGAAGCTGCGTTTCCAAGATTGGCGCGGTACCTGGGAGCAACAGTTCCGCCCCACTTTAAGGTTTTAGGGAGGTGGGAGGAGGGATTGGGCCTGGCTCAGGGCCAAGAAGGGGCTGTTTGGAGCCTGTGCTCCTGGAAGAAGGCAGCCTGGGCCCTCCCTCTTAAGAGTGGGTGACCCCAGCCAATTTCTGCCTCCAAAATGCCCTGTACCCTCAAAATGCAGCCCTTTTGCACCTCTCTGTGTGTTGACTTTTCTATTCTAGAAACAGATTCCTGGGTCTTTGCAATTTCAGGTGGGGAAACAGGCTTACAAAGGGAACACGTCAGATCTTGCATTTGAAGTAATAGCTATATGAGACCCACGTCCTCGGATTGTTACTGAGCACAGAGCTGGTGAATCGGAATTTCACCATTAGCCAATGTAACCAGTGACTGCAGAGACACTCCTGCTCTGAGAGGTGGAAATCAGTGAAACCAGGGTTTATAAATTCAACCTGACCATGGGCAAGCCACTTCCGTGAGCTGCCTCTGACTTCTGTGTGCTATAGCCTTCATGAGTTTGCTGTGCAGCAAGAACATTCACTGTGCTCAATAGAAGACTGCTATTGTTGGGCTGAAGGGATGGCTCAGGGGTTAAAGGTTCTTGTTTGCAAAACCTAATGGCCTGGGTTCGATCCCCTAGTACCCATATTGGCGCATGCGTCTAGAATTCGTTTGCAGTGGCAAGAGGTCCTGGTGTGCTCATTCATTCTCCCTCTCCCTCTCCCCCCGCCACCCTGTACAAATAAATGAGGAAAAATATATTTTAAAATAGACTGGTATTGGGCTGGAGAGATGGCTTAGCGGTTAACGCACTTGCCTACAAAGTCAAAGGACCTAGGTTTGTTTCCCCAGGACTCACGTAAGCCAGATGCACAAGGTGGTGCACGCATCTAGAGCTCGTTTGCAGAGGCTGCAGGCCCTAATAAAAATTTTAATTTTTTTAAAATTTTATTAAAAGACTGGTATTGTTGCAGAAGCCCAGGTGTTAAATTGTCGATAGAGTCAGAGGTAGGTGCGGCTGAATTTTAGGAAGCAAGGCTTTGCATGCCTACTATTAGAGCGACGGGGTGTGTGCGCAGGGGAGGTGTTCAGATCTGAGTACTAGGGGAAATTTTCCTGTAGGGCCAGACCGTCGGATCTAAACTAGCCGAGATCAAGCTTGCAAGTTTTACAAGTTGAGAAACTGAAGCCTGGAAAAGAGCTGGGATTATCCTCAAGGACATCCAGCCAGATTGAACTCAGGCTTTCGGGCTACCAGCCAAGGAGTGGAGACTTTGCAGCCACAGATAAGCTGCCAACCAGCTGTGTGTCATCTGCCCTCCTCTTTCTGGGTGTTGGGGGGGCGTGAGGCCAGGCAGAGGCTTCCTGTGGGTTGCCACCAGCTGAGCCGCCGCCACCCTGTGGCACCCTCTGTTGGTGGACAGTGGAAGGAACTATAACTACCAACAGAAACCTGGATTTAATGCCTTCCACTAGCGCAGGTTTGAGGAGGCGTCATTCGCCTGCCACCTGCTGGTTGTTTATAAGAATTACACTCCCTACAGGCACAGACGCTCTCCCTTCTGGTGCGCAAGCGTAGAACTGCAATTCCCAGAGTACCCTGCCATAAAGAGGGCCCTGCAGTAGGAGAAACTACATTTCCCAGAAGACGGTCCTACTGAGCGGCTGAACCTGTGGTGCGGTGAATTGTTGCGGGCCTAAACGGCGAGAGGGACCTCTGGGCATGGCTTTCTTAGTCGGATCCTTGTTGCATCCCGCCGGCAGGTCAGCGGCGCTGTGTGGTGGCAGGTGAGTCCTCAGAGGACCCTTCTCGAAATCTGGGAATAAGGAAGGCCTACTGACCGCCTTGCGCACTTACACAGCGCCTTTTGTGTCCAGGCTACGGATCGCGAATCTGAGGCCTGCAGAGGTCACACTGAGCTCCTATCTCTCCCTTCTCTCCGCTCCCACAGGATACTCCAACTCCGTGTCTGGAAGGGACTTCCAGACGCCTGGGGCCTTCCTTTCCTGCAGCCGGCTCGTGGCAGGACGCGTGGGAACGAGTATCAGCCGAGCAACATCAAACGCAAGCACAAGCACGGTTGGATCCGGCGCCTGAGCACACCTAGAGGTGTCCAGGTCATCCTTCGCCGCATGTACAAGGGCCGCCAATCCCTGAGCCATTGAGGAATGTGACGCTGCTGATGTGACCCCTGTAAAAGCATATCTTCGCCTCGGACCACACCGAGTTTCATCTGTGCAGGAAAAGAAGACCCAGGCGCGACTTTTTACAGCTTTGGGTTATGAAGAATTTTGAAAGTACACAAAAGTTCACGGCCCCCATTATCCTGCCCCTCCCGCACCATAACTGTTCTGGGAATATTTCGCTTCCTTCCAAAACAAGGGTTTTTTTAAGATGTATTCACTAAGTTTAGGGTACCATCACACACCGTTATCAATAATGTCGAAGTATCATTAGTTGTCCAATAAATGTTCAACTTATACCACTTGTATTGTGTCATAACCTAGAAATTAGTGGGAAGGTGAGGAGTTTCAGGTCCTCTAGGGAGGACCTAGGTAACCTTGGACAAGGCCTTAGCCCTGAGGTTCACTCACTCACAACAAAGTGCTCATTTCTTCTTTGGTCCATTGTTGTTGTTGGAATAATAATGCCTGCAAGAAAATGGCTCAGTGCATAATGTGCTTTCTGCACAAGCATAAGGACATGCGTTCAAATCCCCAGCACCAATGTAAAAATGCCAGGTGTGATGGAACATTCTACTCTTGGGGAGGTAGAGACAAGGAATCCTTGGAGCTCATTGGCCAGCCAGTCTAGCCAAATCAGTGAACTTCAGGTTCAATGAGAGACCTTGCCTCAAAGAAAAGGCAAAAAGACATTTGGCATCTCTGGCCTCCACATGCATGTGTACATATTTGCATACACACCCTACACACTTGTGTCCACACACAAAAACACATCCACACAGAAAACAACAATAATAATACTTAATAGCGGTGTTAGCAATTTATTAAGCACTTGCTATGGATGAGATGCTTCTTGTCCTGAAGGGGGCACCTGTCTGATGGTTAAAGTAGCCATAAAGCAGTGAGGACGCAGTGGGATCAGAGCTGAGGTACAGACAGTGGCAGTGACTCCTAAAAATGAGTCCCACCTGTCTTGGCTTTAACTACAGTGCCATCAAGGAAGGCTTCCTGGGAGGAGGGGGTCACCAAACAGGCTGGTGAGGGAAGTAAGGAAGAGAGGCTAGAAAGGTTGGACTAAATCCTTGGGCACTGGGGAGACAGAGCAGGCACTGAAGTAAAAGTCTGATAGCTGGGTGTGATATTATATACCTGCCCTTTCCAGGACTTGGGTGGCTCAGGCAAGAATCAGGAGTTCAAGGTCAACTTGGGCTACATGAGATCTGGTCTCTAAGAAAGAAACGAAAAACCAAAATAATTTGAGTTGTCAGTTCAAAAATAATTCTAGCAGCCAGTTCAGGAACCATTTATGCTAAACTCAAGGTTGAGGTGGGAATGGAGGCATATATCTTATTCCAGCACTCTGGAAGTTAAGGCAGAAAGATTGCTGTGAATTCTAGGGCAGCATGGGTTACAGAGTGAAGCCCTATTTCTAAAATTAAAACAGAACTAAAAACACTAGCACTCTGGAGGCTGAGATGACTGGTGTGAGTTCAAGGCCAGCCTGGGCTACAGTGAGACCCTGCATCAAAAACATAAAATAAAATAAAAACCAAGGTTGGGTCAGGTGTGGCAGCTCATACTTATATCCCAGCAGCTAAGAATGTTGATAACTTTCACAGGAGGCTGGGAGTGTTTTGATTCCCCTCTCACTACTGTAAGAACTTCATAAGAGACACCTGAAAAAGCTCAATAAACTCAGACACCAGCAGCATCTCGGGGAATTGTGAACTACAACTCCCAGGAGAGCGGACGGGCGCGGCCTCCGCCCACTTCCTGTTCCCTTCCCATGGTTTCCAAGTCCCAGGCGGCATTTTGTTCCTTCAACCTAACTTGATGATAAAGGAGGATGCGTATTGACCAATAGGAGCGTGGATGCGTAGGATTTGGCCAATGGGAGGGCGTAGAGGACCTTGACCGTGAGGGGCGGGGCCACAGTGCGGACCAATGACGCG
This sequence comes from Dipus sagitta, assembly GCA_036346955.1. NCBI lineage: Eukaryota > Metazoa > Chordata > Mammalia > Rodentia > Dipodidae > Dipus > Dipus sagitta. The sequence continues at coordinate 219,236,571 of CM070770.1, forward strand.
CGTCGGTATCGAGATCCAGTGTGAGCTGTGCCGTGGCTGGAAGTTACTGTGCGGCGGCGGCGGCGGCGGCTAGCAAGGAGGCTGTGGCGGCGGCGGCGGCGGCGGCCGGGGCGGCGACGGAGAAGTCGGAAGATGGTGAGTGCGGCCACAGGACCGGTTCTTCCCTTCTGCTGGATACAGTGCTGCCGCGGGAACCCCTCTAATGTTCCCCGCCCTGCCCACCCGGCCCCGCCCTTCTCACTGACCTGTGACCCTGAGACACCCCCCCATCCCCGTCTTAGGTTTCCCGTCTACTCCACCCCAGCCCTCTCTCCCACCCCTGACCCTAAATAGGATTCCAGGCCTGACAACTCATTTATTTCCGGGTCGCGGCTGTCTCCCTCCCGGAAATTGCCCGGGTCGGGTGGGAGTCCACTGAGACCCCGGGCTTTGGCCTAGTCCTCGGCTCTTTTCCTCTTATTCCAGGGGGATTTAGGGGCCGATTTGGGCAACAGGACCGGGGAGGGGGCTTGACACTGCCGACACGGGGCTTTGTCACCAGAGGAAGTGCGACATCACTCATAGCCACTATTTCCCAGGATCCCGACCCCTCCCCACCGTCTCGAGCCTCCGTTTATCCCTATAGAAGGGGTTAGTTTTATCTCTCTCCCTTATCACATGAGGGTGTAGTGAGTCTCCACCTCAAAGAATTGTGACAACTTATGGGATGAGATGGATGGCTTTTGGGAAGGGGGCATTCTCCGCTCACTGTCCTCTGATCTTGAAGTGGGGGTAATCTCAGGTGCCTTCTGGGAGGTTAGGCCCCTATATGAGGTTTAGGTTCTGACCTATAACATGGCATGATGGTGACGCTTCAGGGTTGAGCTAAAGTTCTTCCCCAGTTACTATCCTCACAGCTGATACAGGTGACAGGAGGTTTGGCCAAAATCTAGTCTCTATGACCGCCCCCTCCCAACATCCCAGCCCACCCCCCAACATCCCAGCCCACAGCCCTGGGGATTGATTAGGGGATAGTCCAGGAAGTGTTCCTGGAAGGAGGAACACATGGCTGTGTGGGCCCCCAAGCCTGAGTGCTGTCCTTGGTTCATCTCTGTAACCTCATCTTCAGTGTCCAAAAGCCAGCCATGGTACCTTGTCTGTCCTCTAGTCCCATCACCTTCTGGACAGGATCTGCCCCAGCCTCCTTCCTAGTCTTTAATTCACCTGGAACCAGGAGCTTTCAAAGATGCCAGTCAGATTATACCATTTTCTGATTTATTAACTTCTCCCCCAGGGGGCTTCCTGTGGTAAGCCAGCTCCTGCCCTGTACCACCAGAGCCCCTCCCAGCAGCTGTGAATGTGAATTCATCCCTGTATTGGCTTACTTTACACTTCCTCTCTTCCAAGTTCCTGCTACCCTTTGCACCAGTTTTGCTTTCTGCCTGCAAGGCTGCCTCCCAGAGCATCCCTTCCTCAGACCCAGGGCAGGCTTTGGAGGGAGGCTATATCTTTCTGTGGCTTGAGGCTTTGCTGGCCAGTTTAGGTTACAGGACAGCATACAAGTAGGTACTAACAGCCACTCTCCAGAGAGGCCTGTGCCCAAGTCTTGTCCTGTCTTCCTGAGAACTGAACCCCAGTCAGGTAGCCACTTTGGGGTGATCTTTTCACTGGAGCTCACTTGCCCAGGTCACTCAGCCAGCCCAGCCCTGTGCCCTCAGGGACATAGAGGGGTAAGAACTTGCCGGCCCTGTGGTTTATGAACTAGAGATGCCCTGTGGTGTGGGGACAGTGGTTTGAGATGATGAGAAAGTTGACATTGTGTCCCAGATAGAGAAAGGGGTGGCAGGCAAGTGACAGAAAGCCAGAGGGAATCAGAGATACCAGAGCAGGGGAGGAGGGACTTTTGTTGGGGGGGTGGTGAGACAAGGTGTCATGTATCCCAGGCTGCCCTCTGAACTTACTATGTAGCTGAGGCTGGCCTTGAACTCCTGATTCTTCTACCACCTCCAGGGCTGGGATGATAGATGTGGGAGAAGGGGGCCTACAAGCTAAGCCAGGATGTCACTTCTTGAATTGCTGCCTCTGGGAGGCTCACCTGGGTCTCCCAGACACTGGCTGAGCACAATGATCTCAAGGTACTGTGGCCTACTCCACTTATACTTTGCTCTCCTGTGTTTCCTCAGCTGGTACTCCTCTAGGCTTTGTGGCCCCAGGGTCAGCAGCAGCATAGATGAAGTGCTGGGACTAGCATCTAGGGTGGGCAGGAAGTAGCCTGAGGGGCTTTGAGCTGGCCTGGAGCAGCAGGTCACAAGGAGGGGAACAGAGGCTACCTAGCTACATTCCAGGCCAACAGAGGAGGGGGTGGTCTCCAGAACTGGTCACTGATACTCCCTTGCATTGCCTCCAAGCTGAATTAAGCATAGCTCTGCCAGGACAGCCAGCGCCAACCCAATGGGGAGGTGGCATGTGCCATCAAAATGTCATTACAGCATAACAGGAGTGTGTGACTATATGTGTGACTGTGACCACACTGCACTGCCTTGGTCTCCTGTCTGTATCGTGGGGACATACCTGCACATTGTGACATCATCTGCAGAGAGCCCCTGGCCCAGAATGGGGTATGTGGGAGTACTACAGCATGCACACCCCATGTATTCTTCCCCTATCCAGATCTGAGGAACTTTTGAAGAGACAGTAGATTGTATGGCCACCTCCCCAAAGTTTCATGGCCTGCAACTGAGAGGACCAGCCCCTCGCCACCCATAGGGCAGCAGTGTCAACCTGCTCCCCCCCACTAACAAGGCAGGATACCCCTTTCCAAGCCAGGCTCAGACCCTAGGACCACCACTCAGTGTCCATGCCTGTTACTTCCATTCATGTTGATTGTGTGTCTGTCTTGTCTTTCTGTTTGAGAGAGTCTCATGTAGTCTAGGCATCTGTCAAACTCACTGTGTAGAAGAGGATGATCTTGAACTCCTGATCCTCCTGCCTCACCTCCCACATGCTACGACTGCAGACACAAGCCACCATGCCCAGGTGTTGGCAGTTACTTTCTCTTTGCTGGGACAAACACCCAACCAGAAGCAGCTTATGGGAGCAAAAGGTTTATTTCAGGCTCACAGATTCCAGAGGAAGTTTCATCATGGCAGAAGAAGCTGGCTCACTTCATCCATAGCAGAAAGGGAGATGAAGCTGCCTCCGAACACACCTTAAGACTGGAATTCTGATCCACCCCCTCCCCCAGTAACACACCTCCTCCAACAGGGCTTCACTTGCTAAATGGTCCACTTAATCAGAGCACCTGAGGCTGTGGGGACATTACATCCAAACTATCATACCAGTGAAATATTCCCATTTTGTTCACAGGAGAAGTGGGGTGGGTATTGCTTTTTTGTTGTTCTTTTGAGACAGAATCTCACTCTTTAATTCACCTAGAATCAGGAGCTTGTAAAAATGCATCAGGTTATACTATTATCTGATTTATTAACTTCTACCCCGAATGGGCTTACTGTGGTAATCTAGCTCATGCCCTCACCACCTCACACTTTGAGCAGTCCTCCTTCATCAGCCTCTCAAGTACTGGGATGACTGGCACAAGCCTCTGTGCTAGGCTGTGTTGTGGCTTTAAACAAATAGCCTCAGTTTCCTCCCTCTTGACTGGCTTGGGTGTGGTGAGGACTCCCAGAAGAGCCTATGCCTGCTTCTGTATGGGGACGGTGCACCCAGATCCGGGTATTCTGGAAAACTCCAGCAGCAAAGGAGGGTAACTAGAAGGACCTCAAAGTGGCCTGAAGTATGCCTCCCTCAGGAGTTGATGGGAAGGCAGGCACCCCCCATTTTCATACATTGGCCTTTCCTGTCTTCTAGGCAGACTTTCTGAAAGGATTGCCCGTCTACAACAAAAGCAATTTCAGCCGGTTTCACGCGGACTCTGTGTGCAAAGCTTCGGTGAGTGTGTCGAGGCGTGGGGGAGGTGTGACTCTCCTTGAGGGTCCCCAACTGACCCCTCCTTCACCTCCTGCAGAACCGACGCCCCTCAGTGTACCTGCCAACCCGGGAGTACCCGTCAGAACAGAGTGAGTGCCACAGGCCTGACCTTGGCCAGGACAGGCAGGGAAGTGCTGATGGAGGGGCAGGAGGTGACTGTGGGGATTCATGCTGGGGGCAGTAATGGGATACCCACCTACTCTGCCTGGGAGCAGCAGAAACTGGATTTCTCATGGAGCCACTCCTACATCTGGTCCTGAGAGGGCTAGTGGTGCCCTTATCTATCCCTCACTGTCCTGCCCCCTCCCAAAGGCCATATTGGTGTCCCTTACCAGCTAGGAAAGTAGCCAAGAATGGTGACCCAACCCATCCTGAGGCAGATAATGGGGATCTAGGCAGAGGGGCCCATAGTATAGGAGTATGAGGCCATGAAAGTTTCATCAAAAATGAATCTTGGCACTTGGGAGGATCACTGTGAGTTCAAGGCCAGCCTGGGACTACAGAAGTAAGTTCCAGGTCAGTCTAGGCTACAGTGAGACCCTACCTTGAAAAAAAAGGGGGAGGCTGGAGAGATGGTTTAGCCATTAAGGCACTTGCCTGCAAAGCCTAAGGACCCAGGTTTGATTCCCCAGTACCCACATAAGTCAGATGCACATGTGGCACATGTGTCTGGAGTTTGCAGTGGCTAGAGGCCCTGACGTTCTCATTCATATCTTCTCTCCCTCTCCCCCCCCCAATAAACAAATAAAAGTATTTTTAAAATATAAAAAGAAAAAAATGGGACTGGAGAGGTGGCTTAGCAGTTAAGGCATTTGCCTGCAAAGCCTAAGGACTGATTTTTGACTCTCCAGGTCCCACATAGCAGACACCCAGTGATGCAAGTGTGCAATGTTGGCACATGCACCACAAGGGGGTGTGCGTGTCTGAAGTTCGTTCACAGTGGCTGGAGGCCCTGGTGCACCCATTTTCTCCCTCCCTCTCTCTCTCTCTCTCTCTCTCTCTCTCTCTCTCCAAAAGGAAAAGAAGAAAATAATCTCAGGGCTGGGGAGATGGCTCAGTGGATAAAGCATTTGCCACACAAGCCTGAGGACCAAAGTTCAGATCCATAGCACCTAAACAATGCCAAGTGGAGTTGGGGAAATGACTAAGCAATTAAAGGCATTTTTTTGCAAAGCCTGCTTAGCGGAGTTCAATTCCCCAGTACCACACATAAAACTAGATGCACAAAGTGGCACATGTGTCAGGAGTTTGTTTACAGTGGCAAAAGGCCCTAACATGCCCATACTTACTATGTCTATCTCTATCTCTACCTTTGTTTCTCTCTTTCTGCTCTCAAATAAATAGAATTTTTTTTTTTAAATGCCAGGTGGATATAGTGGTTCACTTGTAATTCCAATGCTTAGGAGGTGAAGATAGGATCCCCAGGGGTGGCTAGCTAGAGTAGCCAAATCATCAAGCTCTTGGTTCAAGTGAAAGACCCTGCCTTGGTAAATAAAGTGGAGAGCCATCAAGGAAAACAACCATTGTCAACCTCTTGCCTACACACATGCACACAATCATGCACACTAGAAAAGAATCTGTCTTGGACAAGAGATGTGACTCAGCAGTGAACACTGGCCTAGCATGCATAAGACCTTGGGTTCCACCCCTAGCACAAAAACAAAATTGTAGCAGTTATATTTATTGTTATTTGTTTCGCGACACTCAACACTGAGTGAACATGAAATAATGCCTCAAAGACAAGGTGCCTTGCCCTAGGGAAAATCTAAAGAATTTGAGGGCTGAGGGTGTGGCTCAGTAGCAGAATGCTTACCTGGGCTGTGCATGTGAGAGGCCTCCAGTTCTATACCCAGCACCATAGAAAACATAACAGAGCACCAGCCCTGCTCCATCCTATAACCTCTGTGGCCACAGTGCAGCTGTGTGGATCTGTGTCAAGTTGGGAGGGCTGAGTTTGAGTCTCAAGAAGCCCACCTAGGCCTGAAGCAGGGTAAGAGGCTAAGGAAGGGTGAAAGCCCTATCCAGGAACCACCTCCACCTCTTGCACCACTTTCTCTCTTTCTTCCCTAGTTATTGTAACAGAAAAGACAAACATACTCCTGCGTTACCTCCATCAGCAATGGGACAAAAAGGTAAGACACATATGTTTTGGATGCTGAAGAAGTGGCTTACAGCTGAGTGCTTAGTGGGGCAAGAATTAGGGTCAGGATATTTGAGTGGGGACTTGAGAGCTGAGTTTTCTAGGAGGCCAGGAGAGGAGCAGAACACTCCAGTGGAGAAACCAGCTGTATAGATTTTAGTGCTTGGGAGCTGGGGACAGATTCCAGGGCTCAACAAACACTCCGTCGATGAACTGCAACCCCAGCATCTTGTTTTAATGGTAGAATGTACACATGATTAAAAATCCACTCAGGACACTACCTACACAAGACCATCATAAGAGGAGGAAAAGATGATGACATCAAAATAAAAGACTGATTGAGAGGGGGAGGGGATATGATGGAGAATGGAGTTTCAAAGGGGAAAGTGGGGGGAGGGAGGGTCTTACCATGGGATATTTTTTATAATCATGGAAGTTAAGAAAAATTTGAAAAAAAAAATCCACTCACGAGAGGCAGGATTGTAAGTTCAAGGCCAACCTGGGTTATAGGGTGAGACCCTGTTTTTGTTTTTTTAATTTGAGAGAGAGAGAGAAAATGGGCATGCCAGAACCTCCTGCCACTGCAGATGAACTCCAGACACATGCACCAATGTGTGCATCTGGCTTACATGGATACTGGGGAATCAAACCAGGGCACTCAGGCTTTATAAGCAAGCACCTTTAACCACTGAGCCATCTCTCTAGCTCTGGTGGGGAGGGGGTATGGGGGGGGTTAAATATTTTTATTGACTTATTTGAGGGGTGGGGGGGGCGAGAGAATGAGACAGAGGAAGAGAGAGAGGATGGGCATGCCTGGTCATCCAGCCACTGCAAATGAACTCCAGACACATGTGTCACCTTGTGCATCTGGTTTACCTGGGTCCTGGGGAATCAAACCTACATCCTATGGCTTTACAGGTAAATGCCTTAACTGGTAAGTCATCTCTCCAGCCCTGGTTTCTTTTTTTGAGGCAATGGTGGCTTGGAACTCACTATGTAGCCCAGGCTATCCTTAAACTTGGCAGTGAGCCTCCTGCCTCAGCCTCCCTAGGGCTAGGATTATAGACGTGTGCCATCATGCCCAGCTGAATCTGGGCTTTTGTTTTTTGAGGCAGAGTCTCACTTTAGCCCAGGTTGAACTGGAACTTTGTAACCTTTAGGATAGCCCTAAGCTCACATTGATCCTCCTGAGTGCTTTGGAATAAAGGCATTAGCCATTGCTCTAGCTGAGTCCATCCTACCCTTGCCTGCCTTCCCTTCTGTGATGGCCAGAGCATGCCCAGGTAGCTCCAAGGCTCTTTTATGGGCTTGGCCACTAGCCCCCTCGGGGTGTGTGAGAAAGTACCAGTCTGAGAGCTGGCCTAGTGCTTCCCCACTGGGTACCAGGGGTTTAGACTGCTGTAAGGTGGCAAAACATTGGGCTGGAGCCTGGCTGTCCCTGCTAAAGAATACTCATAGCGCCTGTCCTTTCTCCTGGTCCTCAGAACGCTGCCAAGAAGAGAGACCAGGAGCAGGTGGAGGTGGAGGGCGAGAGCTCGGCACCACCACGCAAGGTGGCGAGGACCGACAGCCCCGACATGCCCGAGGACACCTAGGAGCCCTGCCCGCCCCAGTGCACTCCCCATGTGTGTAAGCGCCGCCCCACCCCTGCCCACCACCAACCTCATAGGAGCCATCTATTTATTTTCCTTGAGTTTTTATTTATGCTGTAACCCAGATCAGGCATTGGTTAAAGGGACATCATACCCAGTCGTAACATGTTGGTGGATGCCTTTTAAAAACCCAGTGGTCCCTGACCTGGCCCAGCTTATCCCGCAGGGCACAGGCGGCGAGGGTCCAGAGTTGGAGTGTCCAGCCGTGTGACCTTGCCTCCTGCACACCAAGCGGCCTTCTGCCTTTCCACCACCTAGCCCACCTCACAAGCCCAGTCCCACTGGGTCTGGGGTCCCCACAATCCCTGGTCTCTTGGTGCCCAGGCCTTGCTCTGTGTGTGCACGTGGGCAAAGCAGAGCCGGGCCTTCTGGATCTTTCTCTTAAGTCATTTTATCATGGACTAGCGTGTGCTCCGTGTCCACCCCAATAAAAGCATCTTTCCTACTCTACCCAGTGTCTTTGCTCCACACACTTTGGCCTAGAGAACAGAGCCCTGAGCAAATGTCAGGCCACCAGACCCAGAGGCAAGAAAAGAGCCTGGGACTTAAGTCTGAATCTAGCAGTGTGAAGTTGCCTGGCCACTGGGGGCCTAGGGTAGTAGGACCTTGCTTAGCTCTGGTTTACCTGCTAGTGTCAGTCCTTTAGCTTGCCCTGGGCCACTCAAGATATCTTCACCAGCTGGGCTTGGTACAGGCCCGAGCTGGGAACATCTGGATACACTGGCTTTGTGCAGAAGGTCCCAGCCCTTGGCTGGGGTGCAGTGCTTCCCTACCAGCTGAGTTTTGAGACCTGGGGACACTCAGGAGGTATGGTGACTGACATTGTCACCATGGTCCCTGACTTGGCTGGTGAGTGGCTGTCCCCCTATCATAGAGCTTAGGCTAAAAAGATTTCACAAGGTGGGCACCTTTGTGAGTCAAGTCCCTGGAGCTTGGCCAGGATTTTGTGTTAAGAGCCTGGGGTGGGGTCCTGAGAAGGATCCTGGTGTCCTTTGCTTGGTGACATATGCAGGCACTCCTAAAGTTTAGGCTGAGGGACAGTGGGGTGGCTGCAGCTTACTTCCCCTGTGCTAGGCCTACCAGAACCATCCTTTGAGGAACCAGTTCCTGTGCTGCTCAGACCGAGACTGGTGGTGTTTCCTCCAATGGCCCATATCAGGTGGGACACTGGGCTTCCCCCTACCTTGTTCCCCCCTCTCCCATGAATTTCTCCTACTGCCCTCAGGAGCCCTGGCTGAAGCCTGCTGCCCCTTGCCCCCCCACACCCCACCAGCCTTGGTTTCCTGTCCTCCAGACTGCCCTCCCATACCTGCACCTTCACTCTGAAGCCTCAAACCCTGGCTTCACTGCCCCCAAGATAACCTCCACAGACTTAACTCCAGGCCCTGGGACATAAGCAAACATACTGATCCTCTTCCAGGCTGCCTTCCTGTCACCAGGTTGCACAAGGGACAACCTGGCTGGTGTCTAATTCCAACCCATATGTCCTAACACTCCCAGTGCACCATCTTTTCAATGCCACATCTTGGGGACAACAGGGCTCAGGGAAGCCTCATTTTCATGTCTGTGGTGGTTTGATTCAGGTCTTCCCCCATAAACTTAGGTGCTCTGAATGCCAGGTCCCCAACTGATGGCAATTTGGGAATTGGATACTCCTGGTAGTGTATTGTTGGGGGCAGGCTTATGGATATTATAGCCAGCTTCCTCTTGCCAGTGTTTCGCCCACTCTTTCTGCTGCTGTTGTCCACCTGATGTTGGCCAGGAGGTGATGTCCACCCATCATTCTCCCCTGCCATTATGGAGCTTCCCCTCAAGTCTGTAAGCCAATATAAACCTTCCCTTCCCCCCCACCCCCCACAAGCTGCTCTTGGTCGGTGTTTTCTGCCAGCAATATGAACCTGACTGCAACAATGTCCCATGTCATCCTCAATGTCCCTGGCTTCCCAGATGGCAACCCTAGAGGCTGACATGCCAGAAAGTTCCATCTCTTCTAACCTCCCCAGCAGGCCCTCCAAGCTGAGGACTGAGTCATGGAGAATGTGATGCTGAGACCCTTAATGCTTTGTCTCGGTAGCTGCAGCCAAGCCCTGGAGTTTGCCATCCTACATTCCTGTGAGATCCAGTTTTGGGGAGAAGGTACCCAAAGGTCAAACCACTTGTGGCAGACCTGGGTGGGGGAATATCTAGTCTAGGCCCCCAGTTACCCATGTCCCCTGAAAGCCTCTTTGCTCTGACGTCGAGCACTGTTGAAATATACTTTTTATTGCATTTCTGCCGTTTTACAAAAATATGACAAAATAAATTAAAAACAAATAATTGCCTATTCCGGTTTTTATGTATTGGTATTTGGGGGGGGGTTCTTGCATTTGTCTCCCCATCCTGGTCAAAAGGAAAACGGCAGATAGGAGGCCTGTGCAGAGAGGCCAATACTGGGGGTGCCCCCACGGGCCGCGATATTGCATATGAAGGAAGGAAGAAGGCTGGGCGAGCGGGCTAATGCCAGGCGCCGGGCCAGCACGCGGCCTGGGGGCTGGGGCTGGGACCGGGTGGGGACTCTGGAGACGCCGGGGACGCTGGGGACTCGAGCGCGGGTGGCGCGAGGCTGTAGAAGCTGCCATCCCCGGGCAGGGCCTGCGGTTCCGGCCCGGCCAGGGCGCAGGGCGGACGCTGGGCGCCGTCGCCCCCGCAGCCCCAGGGCGTGTCCCACTGCCAGCAGGTGGCGGGCGGCGTCGGGGGCCGGGACAGCGGCCTCGATGGTGGTAGCGACGCGGGGCTCCGGCTGCGGCGCGTGCGCAGGACGAGAGCCGGCGCAGTCCCTGCGGAGGCGAGAGGGGCCGTTCGGGGGAGCCTGTCGCCCCCCGCTGGTCCCCGCGCGGGTGGCTTTGTGTCCCCTCCCGGCCGGTAGGCATGAGGAGACCTTATTGCTTCGGAACGGGATATGGGGAGGGGGGGCGACTCCCCGGGGCGCTTCGAGGAGGGAAGTCCCTCTGGCCTCTGGGACGCCCTGGGGGTAGGGCTGCTGCACCCCGGGGTGAGGTGAGGGGATGCCGGGTTCGGCATGGAGGGTTCGACTGGAGCGCGCAGCCCGGGTCTCCACGTCCTAGCCCTTAGCAGCAGGGGCTTTTGCATAGAGGCATGGGGGGCCCGGACCCCCAGAGTGAGCTGGGTGCTGGGGCGGGGACGGGGACGGGGACATCCTCATCCGTCCTGACACGGGGGCGCGGACACCCTGCGAGGGAACCTGGACAGGAGCTTTGGCGACCCTCCCCGGGGTCGAGAAGAGTTAGGCACAGAGCAGGCATGACTAAGCAGCTCCTTGTCCCCAACGGGGAACTCCTAGGTCCCCTCCAGCCCCAACCCTTGTACCCCAAGACAGGCCCAGCGTCCCCGCCCCCGAGTTAAAGCTTGTGACCTGAGCCCTCCTCCTCGGGCCGGGCGGCTTCCAGCTCCTCAGCCGAGACCTCGTCCCCCGGCCCGCTCCGGTGCACCCGGCTGCCGCCGCCGCCACCGCACGAGGCGGCGTCTTGCCGTGCCTGGACGCTCGGAGCCCCGTTGGATGTGGCCTCGGCCCGGGTCCCCCCGAAGGGGAAAAGCTTGCCGGCGTGGAAGGTTTTGGGCGGCGAGTGGCTGCGTTCGTGGTCCCGCCGCGCCTCGGGGGACTTGAGGAACTTGAAGCTGAGGAAGGCGGGCAGGCGCGTGTCCCCGGCCGTGGGCGACTGCGCGGCGGGCGCGCGCGCTGCGGAGCCGGGCCCCGCGGCCGCGGGCGACAGGAACTTGGCCTGCAGGGGGATGATCTGCTTCAGCTTCATCACGTTGTTAGGGGCCAGCAGGGACCCCGGCCGCCTGGGCCGCTCGGCGCCATGGCCACCCGCGGCGCTGCCGCCCTTGGCCTTGGCCGAGGACTTCTCTGGGACGGCGGGGTCCTGCCCCGAGCCCTCGGCGCGCGCCTCCTCCCGGCCGCCCGGGTCGCGCTCCCGCCGCGCGTGATGCTCCGCGTGGCGCTGGCGCTCTTCCTCCTCGCGTCGTCGCCGCTGCTGCTGCTGGAAGTGGTGCTGAGCCTGCCGCTCGTGCCTCTGCGGGAGAGGTTACCACGGAATGCCGGGCCGTGCGCGCTTTGGACGCCGCCGGCACCCCTACATGGATATGGGGCTACTTGAGGAACAGGGAGACCTAACCACTTCTTGGGCACCGCCTGCATCTTTACACGGATGCCAGCGTTCTGGGTGGAATCCGGAGACCTAAACACTAAATGAGCGCCAAAGAAATCCCCAGACCCATACTCTCTATCCCTGGAAAAGTGTAAGAGATCCAAACACTTATTAAGCTCCACCTGAATCCCTGGACTTATGCCACTGCTTTCTACAAACTGCGAGAAAACAAGTGCTCTCCGGCCACCAAGTCTGTCCACAGCCCTAGGGAGGCAGTCTCTTAAGAGCTGAGAGGATGTAAGTAAATGCCAGGGCCAAGCCCTGATCTTGGGAGCAGAGTCCTGAGGCTAGAGCCTGACTCGTCCCACCAGCAGTCTCACCACGAGCCCCTCGCATTTCTGTGTTGTCTTTGGAGACTAGTTCTTACTATGTAACCCAACGTGACCTGGACTCTCAATCCACCAGCTTCAACATTTTTAGTGCTGGGATAATAGGATGTGAAAATTTAAATTAAAATTCAATAGAAGCCAGGGATGGTGGCGCAGGCCTTTAATCCCAGCACTGGGGTGGGGGGCAGAAGTAGGAAGATCGCTGTGAGTTCGAGACCACCCTGAGACTATCCAGGTCAGCCTGGGATACAGTGAGCCCCTACCTCGAAAAACCAAAAATAAATAAATAAAACTTAATATAAAGCTGGGGTGGAAACAGCCCTGGAACCCCTTGCCTAATATTCCCAATTAGGGGCTGGGGGCGTAGCTCGGCTGTACAGCCCCGCCTAGAATGCCAATAGGGGTAGAGCCTCGCCTAAAATCTCTAGTGAGGGAGGGGCGTGACTGGGGGTAGAGTCCCGCCCAGAATCCCATGAGGGAGGGGGCATGGCTGGGAGGAAGAGCCCCACCTACAATCCTAATGAGGGGGCGTGGCTAGGAGTTAGGTCTGGCCTAGAATCCCAGAGAGGAGGGGGCGTGGCTGGAGGGGCCCTACCTATAATCACCCTTGAGGGACTGGGGCCGTGGCTATGCTGTACAGCACCCACACTCAAGGCTGAATGGCTCCTTGATCCTTCCTTCAGTTTTCAGAGGAAACTGGAAGAGGCAAGGCCTTATATAAGAAGCATGGGGCCGGGCGTGGTGGCACACGCCTTTAATCCCAGCTCTCCGGAGGCAGAAGTAGGAGAATCACCACGAGTTCGAGGCCACCTTGAAGCTACATAGTGAGACTATAGAGTGAGACCCTACCTCGAAAAAACAAAAAAACAAAAAAAGAAAGAAAGAAAGAAAGAAAAGAGAAAGAAAGAAAAAAGAAAAAAAAGCACGGGGTATCCCTGGCTGTGAACAGGATTTGGCGCCAGGAGGGCTGGTGAATGGCTGAACATCTGGAGAGAGCTTGGTGTCAATGCCATGAAATTTCTAGCAGACACTGGGCCCCTGTGAGCATTAATTACAGTCATCCCTCAGTACCACACAGGATTGGCTCAAGGATTCAATTAGGATGTCATTTCAATGGCACAGTTGTGAGCAGAACCTGAGCCGTCTCTAGTAGACTTCACATTGTGTCTAGATGACTTAGGATGCCTGACACAGACACGATGGGAGTGCTCTGCAAACTCATGACAGTTTAAGGGATGAAGCCAACAGAAAAAAAGTATTAACTAGACACTGTGGTGTACTCCTGTGGTCCCAGCTACTTGAGAGACTAAGGCAGGAGGACTACTTCACCCCAGTAATTCTAAGCCTGAGAAACATGAGGCCAATCTCAAAAAAAAAAGAAGAAGAAGAAGAAGAAAAAGAGAGAAAAGAAACAAAAAAAGAAAAAGAGAAATTAAGCATGGTGGTGCATGCCTTTCATACCAGCACTCAGGAGGCAGAGGTAGGAGGATAGTGAATTCCAGGTCAGACTGGACTAGAGTGAGACCCTACCTTGAAAAAATTAAAACAAAGAAGAATGCTGTACATATTCAAAACGGATGCACTTTTTTCTTTCTTTTCACTGTACAGGGTCCCCTGTAGTCCAAACTGGCCTCAGACTTCTTATGTAGCCAAGGATGACCTTGAACTCTTGATCCTCCTGCCTCCACCTATGCAGTGCTTGGATAACAGGTGTGTGCCATGCCAAGCAAAGGCAATTTATTTTCAATTTACTTTGAATCCACAGATGTGGAAGCTCAGATAAACGGGTTGACCATAATACCCGTGCTCTATGCTGTTCACCCGTTTTCCTTCACACCAGGGCATGCACTTCTGGGATCTCAGACTTCCCACAACGTATCCTCCAGAACCCGCCCCGGCCGGTGTACCTTGAAGGCCTCCCTTCGCTGGTATTCAAGTTTGGCCATCTCCTCAGCTACCCAACTGGGGATATCGGGGATGGCCGCATGGATGAGGTACTTGACAAGCAGAGCAAAATGCTGCAAGGAACAGAGAGGTGGCTGCAGTCTGGGGATGTGCCCTCCCTCCCCTCCTCTCAGCTTCCCCCCTTAGGCCACCAGTCCCACCTCCAGCACCACCACCGATACAATGGCAGCCTCCGGGCTCAGCCAGGGGAAGAGGCGCTGCAGCTGCCCACATTGGCCTATGAGGTAGCAGTTTACCACGATGGCCAGCACGCCCATAGCCTCCATGACCTTCTGCAGGGGGCAAAGGGAAGCTCAGGGAGGGGTCTAGACTAGTTCCCTCCCCCCATCCCTGCTCTGCGCGGCCCTGCCTCATTCTGCCCAGCTGAGCCCAGATTGGCCCCACTGGGCCCCGCCCCATTGCCTGTTCTGCCCCACCCTACTCTACCCCTGCACTATCTCATTGGCTCAACCCCGTCCCTCCCTGCCCCCTTCATCTGGTCCACCTGCCACTGGCCAATGCTCTGGACGCGCTGGCCAAAGGGCCGCTGCAGGCCCGTGCACAGCTTAAAGGCATCGCTGCGGATCTCGATCAAGTTGTTCACCAGGGCACACAGTGCGGCCAGCGGGAAGGCAGAGGAGAAGAGCACCACGTAGCCGAATTGCACAAACATCTCCTGGTAGTCTTGGAACGTGTCCTGAGGGCAGTTGGTCATTAGTCTATTGGCCTCTCACCCAGCTGCCTCCCTTGGATTATGGCTGCAGGCTCAAGGTTTCTCCCCATCTTCCACTTCATTCTGGACAAGTCCGCAGGACTCCTATCTCCCCACAAGAGGCATCCATTTTCACTCTGACTGCCTTCATCTGCAAACTGTGCCCAACTCCACCCTCAGACATTCTTACCTTGTATTTTTTTTGGAGAGGGGATGGGGTTTGGTTTTTTGATTTTGATTTAGTTTCATATGACCCAGGCTGGCCTCAAACTCACTATGTAGCTGAGAATGACCTTGAACTCCTGATCCTCCTGGTTCTACTTCCTGAGTGCTGGGATGACAGATGTGCATACCATGCTGGGTTTATACAGTGTTGAGGAGGGAACTCAAGGCCTTGTGCATACTAGACAAGTGTTCTACCACCTGAACCACATCTCCACTGGGTTTTTGTTGTTCATGAGACAGGGTCTCATGTTGCCCAGGCTAGCCTCAAAATCACAATTTTCCTGTGCCTCCACCTCCCTGGCAATGATATGACATGCACTCACCACCACAATCTGTTCTTACCTCATACTTCTTCATACAGCTCTCTAGCTCTGCTTGCGTGAGCTGGGGTGAATCTTCTTCCTCAGGTGGATCAATCCAAGATGACCGGTTCTGCCTCTTCTGTCTTCCTACCGTGTCACCAGAGCCTGTCTCTGGGTCCCGGCCTCCATCTGGCCCATGGTCACGGCCCTCACCACCAGCTCGCCGGAATAGGATGGTCTGGGGCACCAGCTCAGGGCTGCTAGGAGGTCCCTCAGGATCCTCATCTTCCTCAGCCAGAGTGAACACCCCTGGCTCCAGCCCCTTCTCCACCATGGTGGGACTTCCCTCCTCCAGGAGGGCCTCTGGGCTTGGGCCAGGCCTGCGTCTCCCAGCACCTCGCTCTGCAAAGCTGACCTTCTTGAATCTCAGCCCACAGTCCAGGAGGCCTCCTTCCTCGCCCTCATCCTCTTCCTCATCCTCCTCCTCTTCTTCCTCTTCCTCGTCCTCCTCTTTGCCACCCTGAGGCCCATCCCCAACCTCCCCACCTTCCCCAGATGGCCTCAGCTCCACTGTGGCCTCTTCCTCCTCCTCAGGCACCCCACAGCCTCCACCCAGACACCTGCGGCTCCCCACACTGCCCTCATCAGCCTGGGGCTCCAGGCGGCGGGACAAGGGGATCCGGAGGCTCAGCAGGCCCAGCAGGGCCCGGGCCAGCTCCCAGATAGCCTTGAGGCCCAGCTCCCCACTGCCCAACCGGCGGTACAGGTGTGGCTGCAGGACTTCACGCACATTTTGCAAGAACTGCCGGGTGATGAGCAAGGTGGCCAGCATCTAGGAACAGAAAGGGGCTGCATGGGGGGCTGGGCATGGCTTGAGTACCTAGAGTTGCACCCCAAGCACAGATGCACGTGCACAGGGTACATCCCAGTGGCCACCTGCAGCTTTGATGTCCCTGTACAATAAGTTCCCAGCCCAGCCCTGTTCACCAGATATACACACACACAGCCTCACAGCCAGAGCACTACAATGCACAGAGCCAACCACCCCCAGGTCTGGCACAGACAATCTCCACCCCACCAAGGACCTCGTTGTGTCCCCCTTGGCCTGCACTGGGCTCCATCTTTGCATGTGCCTTCAGTTTGGCATGTCCACCCTCCAGCACAGCCACATGGCCCACCCAGCATTGCCCCTCGGGCTCGCCATCTGCCCATACTTTTGCCCAGGCTGTGAACAGGAGACCCTGGAGGGAGAGGAAGAGCAGGCGAAACCGCAGGGCCACGAGCGGGACCAGCACTGCCCGAAGCTGCCGCTCGAAGCTCTGAGACAAGGACAGGATAAACAGGAGCTGTGGAGGGACCGATGGGCAGATGGGGGGATGATAGGCAGAGAGGATGCACAGACAGATGGACAGACAGAGAGGAGAGAAGGAGGGAGAGGGGGGCTGGAGAGCTTGTGGTCCCCTTGAGTCAGTTCTGAACCCTCTGGCCACTACAGGGGCCCAGGACACTGGTGCTCAAGTGGCTGGGGCCATCCTCACCTCTTTTAGGCGCTCCATATCCTTGAGGTAGAAGCCAATGTAGAAGAGACTCAAGTATGAGTTCACAAACTGAAACTTCAGGAAGCAGACAGATGGTAGGGTGGTCACCTGCAGTCCTGGCTCCTCCCCCACACCCAGGGTCCGTGCTGTCCCCTTGCCCTCTTAGTAATGCCAATAGCAATGGTGCAATGGCTGCCACTCACCAAGACAACTTTGATGATGAGATGTTTTTCATAGGCACTCTCTAGCCGGTAATTCTCTAGGGGGCCAAAGAGGCAAGTGAGGGAGCCACCCATACCTTCCCAAAGGCTAGAGAGATCCCCAGGATGGGCAACAGAATTCCCCCTGTCAATACATACCCATGTCATTGAGCCATATTGCAAGCTTCTTGTAGCCCTCGGCACTCACACTGACCAGCAGAGCCAGCATGACCTTAGGCAGGAAGCGGGTGAGGCGGGGCAGTCCCTTCACACTCAGCACCAGTTCCTAGAACAGGCAAAAGGCTGGTGGCTCAGCCAGGTGAAGCTGGAACAGGTAGCTGCCAGGTAGGATCTACAGGAGGGCTGGGGAATCCCAGAATCACCTGCAACTGGAAACAGCCAAGCATGAGTAAGAAGACACAGACAAGACAGGCCAAGCACAGCGGCAGGCTCACGAGCAACTGGAACAGCAGCCGTTTCCAGGGCGGGTAGTAGAACTCTTCGGCTCGAGTTACAGGGCTGATGCGTCGCACACCCTGGCAGAGCAGGAGATGAGGACACATGTAAGACCAGTGGTCACACACACTTCCTAAAACTCCCAGCTTGATTTCCCTCTACTACACATGACGCCCCTCTGCCCAGGCCTTCAAATCCAATTTCCCACCCCTCCTCTTTGGCAAAACACATGAGGCTCCTATAACCTGCACACCATCTTTGATGTTGCCAGACTATTTCACAGCTACTAGGTTGGGAACATAGTTCATCATTAAAGGCATTTGCTTGCAAAGCCTGCCAGCCTAGGTTTGACACATGGGCTGGAGAGATGACTTAGGTGTTAAGGCACTTGCCTGCAAAGCCAAAGGACCCAGGTTCAATTCCTCAGGACCCACATAAGCCAGATGCACAAGGTGGCACATGCATCTGGAGTTCATGTGCAGTGGCTAAAAGCCCTGGCACACCCAATCTCACCCTCTCCCCCCCCCCCAATAAATAAATAAATAATTTTAAAAAGCGATGCATACATCTGGTATTTGTTTGCAGTGGTACAGGTCCTGATGCACCCATATGCACACATGTGTGTGCACACACACATTCAAGTAAATAAAGATATTTCTTTAAAATAAAATTAACCAGGCATGGTGGCACACACCTTTAATCCCAGCACTCAGGACCCATAGGTAGGAGGATCACTATCAGTTTGAGATCAGCCTGGGTACAGTGAGACCCTACCTCAAAAAAAAAAAATTCAAAAGAAAAATAATAAAATAGTTGACACCATCCTGCCTTTGCTGCTCCAGTGTCCACTCCACACTCTCTGTTACCCTATCCTCTGAATCCCTGGACTCAGTCCCTGACTCACCCTGAACTGGGGACGTGGCTCCTCCACAGCTTCCCCAGGCGAGTCTAGCGTCCCCCACTTGTAGGCCAGCTCGATCCCTCTTCGTTTCCACTCCTCCAAGAACAGCGTTGACCAGATCACATTGAATAGAGCAAAGACCACACAGGACACATCCCGGCTTGTCTGTGGGCAGCAGAAAAGAGCCAAGCCATTTGCTGAGACAAGCCCTGTGAGGTGGTACTTCTGAGGCACCTGCCCCAGCCCTTGCCCAGCCCCCCACCTGGTACCTGATCAGTCTCTGTGAATGTATATAGAACAGAGCCAAAGACAGCTGGGTACACCATCGCAGATGTGTAGAAGCCCAGCCAGGCAAAATACATGGCAATCTTCACCCCAAAGTAATCACAGATGTCATCTACCAGGGGACAGGGGAGTCCCAGTCACCTCTGTGTGCCCCTGGGGCTCCATCCCATTCCCCAGTCCGGGTCCACACCTAAAGGCTGGTTTTCACACACTGCCTGTACCCACGACTTCATGAGACGGTTCAGGATGCGCTGTTCGTGTACTGGGAACACCTGCTGGATGATCCCTCGGGCAGCCAACTCAGGGACTGTGGAAGGAGGAATGCATGTCAACTTCGTGTACCCAACTTTCGCAACCTCCATAAGCTGTAGGTAAAGACAGTTATTTGCCAGCATCTGATTATCCTTCAGGATTTAGAGGTGCAGGAGCCAAGGAGATGGGGTTCTGAGTTCCTATGATCTAGTCTCATATAACCGAAGCTTGTCTTGAACTCATGGTCTCCCTGCCTCAGCCTCCTGAGGGCTGGTGTGACAGGGGTACCACCACATCCAGGAACGGTGTTTTGAAATAAAGCTATTTGACCTCTGTTTGGGGACCTGAATGTCTAAGAAATGGTACAAGTCTGGCAATGAAAGGTGAACTTGAGATGGTTTCCTAGAGCAGAAACCAAGGCCCAGGTTTCCACCACGTAGCCCATGGAGAACTGTCCATGGTCCTGCTTGAACCTTATCTCAGACCCAGAAAAGCCTCACCTGGACACACCTCCCAGAGGATAAACTCAATTCTTTTTTTTTTTTTTGTTTGTTTGTTTTGTTTTGTTTTGTTTTTCAAGGTAGGGTCTCGGTCTGGCTCAGGCTGACCTGGAATTCACCATGTAGTCTCAGGGTGGCCTCGAACTCACAGCGATCCTCCTACCTCTGCCTCTCGAGGGTTGGGATTAAAGGCGTGTGCCACCACGCCGGGTTTAAACTCAACTCTTTACAAAACCATGCTCCTGACTGGCCAAGTCCTAGCTATAGAGGCCACACCCCTTGAGCTCATTGGTTACCCAACATTTTGCTAACCCTTTGACTGGTTGTCTATAGGCTCTTCCCTCTTAATCCCCACAGGCATTCCTCTATGCGGCCTGCCCCGCTCTCAGCCTGTGATTGGAGAGTCAGCCCCGCCTTGCTCACTGATTGGTTGGTCCTCCAGGAAGCGCACGTTGTGCAATGTCTCCCCCTGCTTGGCTCGCAGGTTCTGCAGCCAGAATCGTATGATGCTCTGGCGCTCCTGTTGGGAAGAATGTGTGAGCTCTGCAGCAGCCCAGGAAATAGAGAAGGATACACTGGCACAGGAGGTAGAGTCACCTGGGAGGTGAAGAAGCGCAGCTCACTCTCCACGTTCTCATAGATGAAGTCCTCCTCGCAGGAGAAGCCCCGGGTGCCCCCGCCGAACTCGGCCTTCACTGCTTTACGCAGACCCAGCTCGTCTGCCCCACGGAGGAGGCTGCAGGGAGCACAGGGGAGGTAGGCTCACAGGGGGATCCCAGATCACCATTACCGAGCTAGCAGCCTCGTGGAGCACACATAGGGCAGCTGGATGGCACGGTTGGCGGCGGGTGACTTGGTCACGAGAGGCTAGAGGCAGGTGACTCGCCTCTCATAGGTAGCCGTGACGAAGAAGGCGTAGGCACGCGTGTGGCGATGATGGCGAACTTGCACGATGAGTTCTGGAATGCCTACCCGGATGTGGTTCAACAACCAGAGCAGCGTATGGTCATCAGTGGTGTCTGCTAAGGGATATAGGTACTGATGGCTTTTGCTACGGGGGGGGGGGGGAGGGAGGGGGGCAAGCGTCCTCTCTATCCCCACGGGCCCTGGGCAGGTGGGTGTGGGTACCTGGAAAAGTCATCAACACATCGCAGTTCTCGGTGGGCACCGTCCTCATCCATGCCTTGTGGGACACCAGGTAGCGACCTGCCTGCAGAAGACGCTTCCCGAAGAGCTTATCTAGGGAAGAGGCATAATTGCAGGCCAGGGCGGTCAGGCCCCTCCAGGGCCCCAGACAGTCCTCATCAGAGATGGCCAGGCCAGGTAACTGTGGCCTTAGCTTGCTTTCTTCTTGGCACTCTCTGGCACCAGGCAGGCCCTTCCCCGCCCCAAGTCCTTCCTTACAAATCTTACTCACTGTGGAGGCCCAGCTCCGCCTCCAAACGTCGATGAGGAGCTGACTAGCAGCAGCCCAGGAGTCTGATAGTGTATCGTCACAGCAGCCACATGAACTGGGTGCGGTTCTTACCCCCATTTCACAGGTGACCAAACTGTCGCCCAGAGAGGTTAAGTCAAGCGCCCAAGGTCACGCAGCCGAGCTGACATCGGAACCCAGGACCGTGGGATTCTATATCACCATGCCCTTCAATCTCCAGGTGGCAGGGCGGGTTGGGGGTGTCAGAGGGGTGTGTCCAAGTCCCTGCGTCGGGGACCCCCACACGCGTGCAGGACTGCTCAGGCCCCGGCGCAGTGCCACCAGGAACAGCCCCCAGGCCAGACTCCAGGCCTGGACTTTTGACCCCAATCCTCCTCCCCGTGCAACCGCCATGCACACCCCAGCCACTAGCCACCATGCCACCGGCCGCACACGTACCAAGCACTCCAGACGCAGGGGCCGCGGGCTCGCCCTCGGGTGGGGGCCTCTTGCCACGCTCCCCATCCATGGACGCGCCCCCGGCGCCCGAGGCTGTCTCGGTCATGGCGAGGACAGGGTCGCAGGTCAGGGGCTGCGGGACACCCGGGCGCCGGGGGGCTGCGGGCTCATGGGGACCCAAGTGTCACCGCCGAGCGCGAGGGAGGAGGAGACAAAGGCCGCGCCCGCCCGCGCAGACTGGCGTCCTCGCGCTCCGGAGCGCGGCTGCTTGTCGTCCCCGCCCGAGCTAAACCTCGAGTCTCCTTCCCGGCTGGGCGCGCGTCACTCTCTGACACTCAGTCCAACCAGCCCGCCCGCCTGGCTCTCTGGTTCTCGTCCCTACCCGTGTAGTTTTCAGGATTTCCTCCTCGCCCGCCCACTTCCATCTCTGGTATGTGTCCCCGCCCGCACAGAAAGGATGCAACTCCACCTTGGAGCCATCTACAAACTAGAGTTCACGCGGCTTGGAATCCGATAAACCTGATTTAATCACTGCAGAATGTGGGAGACAGAAGTTCCTGGTCGGGGGACATTCCTGGAAACAATAATTCAGCCACCCCAGTAGAGAATGTAAATAATTATGACATGTCCTGCCCCAGGGTCTTTGCACAAGCTGTTCAGATGCCTAAAACACATTTCATGCCCTCTCTGCCCACTCACTCCTTACTCCCTTCAGAATGTGACGCCTTGGAGGGGATCTAATACAAGTATCAAGTTTAGCAAATAAAAATACTTTTCATAGGAACGTGGGATGTAGCTAAGCAACAAAATCTTGCCTTAGTATGCACCAAGTCCTGAGTTCGATTCCCAGCGTCAGACCCAAAGAGATGCTGGGGCTGGAATTCAGTTGGTATAGTGCTTGCAGGGAGCCCTGGCTCCATTTCCAGCATGCATAAGTATAAACTAGGGTGTGGTGGCACAAAGTAGTCATCCCAGTATTTAACTTGGGAGATGGAGGCCAGAGGATCAGGAGTTCAAGGTCATCCTTAGCTACATAGAAAGCTCAAGACCAGCTAGGGCTACATGAGCACTCCCCCTGATCCACCACCAGAGAGAGAGAGATATCAAATATGAATCAAATACTGCAAGTGATGTAATTACACGAAGACGCTATTTATTGCCTTTTGGAAGTTCGCTTTTAACTGGGAATCTTTGGGGGAAAATTCTGAGGTGGAACCCAGGGCTCTGCCACGGAGGTCCCCCTCGCCCGCCCGCAGTCCTAGGCGTCCGCTTTTTTGTCTGATTCCCTGGCCACACTGAGTTGACTCACTGGACACGAAGAACGTCATTGTTCCTGAATAACAGACCTAGCTTTGTTTTGTTTTGTTTTCAAGTCGGGCACAGCAAGACCCAGGGTGAGAACTCCAGCGTGCCCCACAGAAGGCTGACCCCGAGCAGGGCGCCGCCCGCCCACTCCGGTCTAGAGCCACTGAATTGGCCACGCGAAGGCAGGAGCTCTCGGAGCCCCGCCCACCCTCTGCCCGGAAGTCCACCCTCAGCGCTCTATCCCGCGGTGCCGCTGGGTTAACCCGAAAGTAATTGCCAGACTCCTCGGCGACCCCCCACCCCCCCGATCGTACACTGATGTGGGCCAGAGAAGCTCGGGGGGAAGGGGAAGCTGGGCTGGACAGGCCTAGAAAGCTTCCTGAAGATGAATTTGCGAAATGAAGAAATAAGACCTCTGAGGCCAGGGAGCTGCTGGGGAGGGGAGAAAGGCTGCAGAAACCCGGGAAAAGCAAGAAGGAAACTTCCCGGAAGTTTGCAGGCCCTCCACCCTCGACAAGGCCGTTAATTCCCCGGAACTCATCCCTGAGATGAGTCACTGAGATGCTCTGAGCTTCCGGTCCCAATCTGGGCGCGCAAAGGTGTAGTCCTTTTCTTGGAAAAACTAGATGTAGCTTCTTGCCTCACAGGAAAATACGGAATGGGCAAATGGAAAATACGGGACTCGAATTTTCGCCTTGCTGTAGTTTCCATCTATCCTCTCTCCCACCCTTCATTTCCATTGTCTCGACCCGGCTGCCCTGGGAACCTAAAAATCAAGTCTAATGTTGCCTAGGGAATATCATTGCGCTGCCCCACAGTTTCCCTTACACCAGCTTATTGGAACCAAGGATTTTAGGTGGTGGGCGGGGCATCTAATGGCCCAATGGTAGCTAATGATTGTTGAGCGTTCTGCCAATCATGGTGGTGGTGGGTGGGGCTTCGTGCCCAAACGTGGAGCTGAGCAGGAAGATCCTTCTGGAGGCTTGCAAGCTGTAAATCCATGGGGACTCCCTGGATTCTCTGTGCCCTGGCATCCTGGGCGGGACGTGGGCCTTGCAGGTGGGGTGACCCCTTGCAGAAGGGTTTCACATCATAGGCCTCTTTGGAGTTATAGGTTCTGGGGAGCCCATTCCTTGTATAAGTATCATTTGTGCTCTTCCGAGTCCCAATATGTCCATCCCCCCTGCTGCAGATTTCACATCTGGGATATATCTCCCGAGCGTCACGCCCTGGATCCATCTTAGCTTTGAAGCTAAGCCTTGCACATGTGCAGACTTCTCTCCTCTCCTGCCCCAGGCTGTGCACACGCCTAAGCGGCCAGGCCTCCAGCCTGAGTTTCCGGAGTACCATCTTCGCCCTGAGCTCTGGCCAAGGCCGCTGCGCCATTGCCGTGATCAGGACTAGCGGCCCCGCCAGCAGCCAAGCGCTCCGGAGCCTCACAGCGCCCCAGGACCTGCCCCCCGCCCGCCGTGCCAGCCTGCGTCTGCTCCGCCACCCCCGCTCCGGGGAGCCGCTGGACCGCGCTCTCGTGCTGTGGTTCCCAGGTGAGGGGGCCCAGATCCGCGATCCTACAGCGCCCATGACCCACTTCTAACCAACTCCCCCCCCCCCAGTGTCTGCACAAGCTTTGCCTTCCATCTATCTCATCTCTTTGCCACACGAGGTCCCCAGAGCTTCACAGGTGAGGACTGCGTGGAGTTCCACGTTCACGGAGGCCCCGCCGTGGTGAGCAGTGTCCTGCAGGCCCTGGGTGAGTCACTGTATCGGGTTCGAGGCTTGTGTCTACCGGTGTTGCAGATTTTCTTACCCTCCAGTCCTTGTCTCCTAACCAGGAAAAAAGTAGACAAACGGATGAGAAGGAGTAAGGCAAAGGAAATTTATTGAGAACACAGTGAGAGAGCCCAGAGTGCCAGGGCTTTGGCTGGTATCCCAAGAAAAGATAGAAAAGGGAAGGAAAGCTAAGGCTGTGCGTAGTGGCTCCTGCTTGTTATTCCGGCACTAGGGTGAGGCCGAGGTAGACAGTTATCCATGAGTTTAAGGATAACCTGGGCTACATAGTGATTTCAGGACAGCCTGTAAATGTGGAATCAGGTGCTGGTCCAAGGGAGAGGCTCCTGGGATGTATTTGTATATTATCTCATTAAGGAGCTGACTCCCACCTCCATAGTATGTCTCTAAGTGAAGGGTAGGGAGATGTGATCTCTTGACCAGGTGGGTGATTGACAGTTGGATTAACTGGTTTTTGTTTTTGTTTTTTGGTTTTCCAAGGTAGGGTCTTGCTGTAGCTCAAGCTGCTGGTATTCACTATGTAGTCTAGGCTGGCCTCGAACTCATGGTGATTGCTCTGCCTCCCAAGTGCTGGGATTAAACAGTATAACATGATCCCAATCCCCTCCCACCACTTCTCCCTCACAAGGTCCCCCTCCACTGATTACCGTCTTTCTTTTTTTTTTTTTTAAAGTGCTTTGTTTTGTTTATTTATTTATTTGCAAGCAGAGAGAGAGAGAGATAGACAGAGACAGAGAAGAGAAGGAGAGAATGGGCATGCCAGGGCATCTAGCCACTGCAAATGAACTCCAGGTGCATGTACTACTTTGTGCATCCGGCTTTTGGTACAGGAATTTTGGGTTCCTTGTACGCCAATGTGCGGATAATTTGGGGTGTTCCTCGATCCTTGTCCTATGAATTTGAAGAATGAAATCCACACAACAGAGGATAAGGTTCAGAAAGATTTTATTATAGCTTAAAGCTTTTAGAGGCTAAAGAGAAGGGGGCTTTAAGTCTAGAACAAAAGAGAAGGGAGGCAAGGAGGCAAAAGGGGGTTTGAGAAGCCCACCTCGAGGCTGAGATCTGGGTTTGGTTTTTTGTTTTGTTTTTGTTTTGTTTTGTTTTGTTTTTCAAGGTAAGGTCTCACTCTAGCTCAGGCTGACCTGGAATTCACTCTGTAGTCTCACAGTGACGGTGGCCTCAAACTCACAACAATCCTCCTACCTCTGCCTCCCAAGTGCTGGGATTAAAGGCGTGCGCCACCACGCCCACTGGAGTGGCTACATGAGGAAGACCACGTTAGCAGGATGCTGTGGAAAAAGACCAGGTTTTACAGCTTTGCCAGTAATCTTAGGTGAGGATCAATTTCTGTCTTATAGGAAGGGTACAAGCTTAATCTAGAAATTTTACTTGGATGGTATAACACCCAGGTTTCTGAAAGCTTAGTGACATTTCCTGCTTTTAGTCAAGGAGTAAAAATACCATTCACTTTGGGGTTCTGTTACCCTGACTGCCTGTCTTCAGCAATAGTCTTTTTTTAAATTGTTTATTTTTTTTTAATTTTTTATAATTAACAATTTCCATGATTGTAAGCGATATCCCATCGTAATTCCCTCCCTCCCCCCACTTTCCCTTTTGAAACTCCACTCTCCATCATATCCCCTCCCCCTTTCAATCAGTCTCTTTTATTTTGATGATCTTTTCCTCCTATTATGATGGTTCTTGTGTAAGTAGTGTCAGGCACTGTGAGGACATAGATATCCAGGCCATTTTGTGTCTGGAGGAGCACGTTATAAGGAGTCCTACCCTTCCTTTGGCTCTTACATTTTTTCTGCCACCTCTTCCACAATGGACCCTGAGCCTTGGAAGATGTGATAGAGATATTTCAGTGCTGAGCACTCCTGTCACTTCTTTCCAGCACCATGATGCCTTCTGAGTCATCCCAAGGTCACTGCCATCTAAAAAGAAAAGGTTCTCTGCCAAAAGTGAGAGTAGTATTAATGTATGGGTGTGAACATTAAGAGAATTGCTTCCTGGGCAGTTTGATAAGCAGCAGATGTTACACTCCTAGGGCTCATGACTACCCGTTTTAAGTTTTCAGTATCAGGGATGTATTCCCTCCCATGGAGCAGGCCTCCAGTCCAATTAGAGGGCAGTTGGTTTCCACCATGACAGACGTGCCACTGTTGCACCCATTGGCTCATTTGGCCTGGCTGGCCAAATATAAGGCTTGCAGTGTCCACTGTTGAGTATCTTCACTGTTGATTTATCTCTCTCCCATTGAACTGCATACAGAATGGCTTCTTCCAGCTTTCTGTCAGCTGGTCTACATGGAGGAGGTTTTCAGCTCAGTTCCAGCAGGATTTCTCAGTGACCTTGCAGCCCAAGTATGTGGAGTCTTCAGCAACAGGGTCTTACCATTTTTTCCTGGAGGGAAACCAAGGTCCTTGGCAATGGCCTATAATGTTTTGAGGGCATCAGGGACCTCACTGGCCAACAACTCACTGGAAGGTATCCCATTCCTGGCACTGAAAATTTTCTAGCAACAATCTGTGGCTCCTGAGTGTTCCATTGTCCAAAAGAGTAGGTTTCTATATGATTTATTTATGTCCTCTCAGATTTTTATTAGCCCTCCTTCCATCTTTCCTTTACTCAATCTCTTCCCCTGACCTCACTTAGGCCTTTTCACCCCTATTAATCTGTTCTTCTACTTACATATATACAATACCATCCTATTAAGTCCCCCCTCCCTTCCTTTCTCTTCCCTTTATACCTCCTTTCTAGCTTACTGGCCTCTGCTACTGAGTTTTCTTCCTACTCACACAGAAATCCAATCATTTGTTGCTAGGATCCACATGAGAGAGAACATGTGATGTTTGGCTTTCTGGGCCTGGCTTACCTCACTTAGTGTAATCCTTTCCAGATCCATCTTATTTTCCTGCAAATTTCATAAAACACAGTCTTTTTTTTTTTTTTTTTTTTTTTTTTTTGAAGTAGGGTCTCACTCTAGCTCAGGCTGACCTGAAATTCATTATGTAGTCTCAGGGTGGCCTCAAACTCTCTGCGATCCTCCTACCTCTGCCTCCCAAATTCTGGGATTAAAGGCATGTGCCACCACACCCGGCAAGTCTTAACATCTAGTTCTGGTGGGCAAGCAAGAGCTTTGGCAATGGCCTATACTATTTTGGGGACATCAGGGACCTTCCTGGCCAACATGTATCCCACCCATGGGACTGAAAATTTTCTAATCACAATCTGGGTACACTATCCACCTTCACAAGATGCCCCTCTCTCTCTCCCACTCTCTCTTTGGTTTTTATTGTTGTTTTGTTTGCTTTTGTTTTGAGGTAGGGTCTCATTCTAGCCCAGGCTAAACTGGAACTCAGTCTGTAGTTAGCCTCAAAACTCGCAGTAATCCTCCTACCTATGCCTCCCAAGTTCTGGGATTAAAGGCATGCACATCATATCCTGCAAACTTTCTGTTTTTTTGGTGGGGGGTTGTTTTGTTTTTTGTTTTTCAAGGTAGTGTCTCACTATAGCCCAGGCTGACCTGGAATTCATTATGTAGTCTCAGGATGGTCTTGAACTCACAGTGATCCTCTTACCTCTGCCTCCCAAGTGCTGGGATTAAAAGCAAGCGCCACCATGCCCGGCTCAAACTTTCTGTTTTTTAACGTATATCATTAGTTAGTTAAAAAAAAAAAAAAAAAGAAAGAAAGAAAAGAAAAGAAAAGAAAAAAGAAATGGGTTTCCATGTGGCTTATTCATAAATATTAATGTTTTTCCTTTTTTTTTTTCTTTTTCGAGGTAGAGTCTTACTGTAGTCCAAGCTGTCCTGGAATTAATTATGTAGTCTCAGGGTGGCCTTGAACTCACGGCGATCCTCCTACCTCTGCCTCCTGAGTGCTGGGCTTAAAGGCATGTGCCACCACGCCTGGCTATAAATCTTAAATTTTGACCTCCTCCCATCCCTCCTCTCCTCCATCCCCTTCTCTTAGACCATTCCTCTTTCCCCTGTCCCCTACCAGCTGCCAATATGCTGCCTCTCTACTTACTTATCTACTATACCTTTGCTTTAAGCCCTTTCTCATAGCCTCTTTCTATTTCTAGCTTCCTGGCCTCTACTACTGAATTATTTTCCAATTCACATACAAATCTAAACATTTAAAGCTAGGATCCTCTGTGTGTGTGTGTGTGTGTGTGTGTATGTGTGTGTGTGACATGCCTTTAATCCCAGCACTTGAGAGGCAGAAGTAGGAGGGTGCCATGAGTTCAAATTCCAAGTCAGCCTGGGCTAGAGCGAGGCCCTACTTAGGGTGGGGGGGGAGGGTGGCTAGGATCCACATATGAGAGAGAACATGCAGTTTGAGTTTGTGAGCTGGGTTACCTCACTTATTATAATCTTTTCCAGATCCATCCATTTCCCTGTAAATTTTATAACTTCATTTTTCTTTACCGCTAAATAAAACTCTTGTTTAAATATATACCATATCTTTATTGTCCATTCATCAGTTGAAGGACATCTAGGCTGGTTCCATTTCCTAGCTATTGTGAATACAGCAACAGTAAACATGGATGAACAAGTATCTCTATAGTAATGAGTAGTCCTTCAGGTATATGCCAAGGAGTGGTACAGCTGAGTCACATGGTAAGTCTATTTTTTTTTTTTTTTTTTTTTTTTTTTGAGGTAGTGTCTCACTAGTCTAGGCTGACCTGGAATTCACTATGTAGTCTCAGGGTGGCCTTGAACTCCCGGTGATCCTCCTACCTCTGCCTCCCGAGTGCTGGGATTAAAGGCGTGCACCACCACGCCTGGCTGGTAAGTCTATTTTTATCTGTCTCAGGAACCTCTACACTGATTTCCATGATGACTGTACCAGTTTACATTCCCACCAAAACTGGAGAAATGTTCCTCATTTGGTTTGGAGTAGCTTGGAAAACTATACTTTCATGGATCATTTCTTTTCTTTTTTTTGGGGGGGGGAGGGGTTGAGGTAAGGTCTCACTCTAGTCTAGGCTGGAATTCACTATGTAGTTTTAGGGTGGCCTCAAACTCACAGCGATCCTCCTAGCTCGGGGTTAAAGGCGTGCGCCACCACACCCGGCTTCAGGGATCCTTTCTATAGTTCGTTACTAGAGAAGTTTCTTTGACTGTAGAGTACTGGAAATCACGAGGAGGAGGTGCAGTGTTCTCTCCTGAGTATGAAACCAACTCTTGGTTTTGCTTTGCGACAATTGCCACTTGCCATTGATGATCATTCTTGCTGTCTTTCAGGATAGCTGGAAGGAGAGGACACAGTCTGAGTGGCAAAATCAAAAAGAAACAAAAACAGAATAGCTTAGAGTGTCAAGACCCTATGCAGGGCCTGAAGATTTTGTTCTCTGACCAGGAGGAAATAGCTTTTCCTATAATGAGTTCTGACACCTCCACTTTCCTTTTTTTCATAGTGTATTTTAAATCCTTGGAGGGGCAATCGTGATGTTTTTCTGCTCAGTGTTACCAGGGATACAGGAGGTGGGGGGGTCTCCAAACCTGTTAATGCTTGTCTGGCTGTTTGCCATGTCCTGTGGGTTTGATTGGGGATCACAGTGCCCAGGATAGGGGTCTTTCCTGCAGGCAGTGTGCCAGGGCTACAGCCAGCAGAGGCTGGAGAGTTCACCAGACGAGCATTTGCCCATGGTAAGCTGAACTTGACAGAGG
This sequence comes from Dipus sagitta, assembly GCA_036346955.1. Classification (NCBI taxonomy): domain Eukaryota; kingdom Metazoa; phylum Chordata; class Mammalia; order Rodentia; family Dipodidae; genus Dipus; species Dipus sagitta. Next base: position 219,266,827 of record CM070770.1, read on the forward strand.
TGGAAGGTCTGGCAGATCTCATCCACGCAGAAACTGAGGCACAGCGGCGGCAGGCCCTGAGGCAGCTGGATGGAGAGCTGGGACAACTGTGCCGTGGCTGGGCTGAGACCCTTACCAAGGCAAGACCATGATTGCCCATCTCCCATATGAACCCCTGACTCATCCATTCCAAACATGAAGGGTCCCCACCATTAAGATGCCAGTCTGCTTCCTTAGGTCATCTGGACTTGTCCATGTCCATGGGTGGGGATATGGATTCCTAGGGGCTCATGTCACCCACCTCTCCCCTCCTCTCCAGGCTCTGGCCCATGTGGAGGCCTATATTGACTTTGGTGAGGATGACAACTTGGAAGAGGATGTCCTGGATCAAGGTGGGTTGACCTGGAGGCAGGAAGGTTCCTAGGAGCTGGCATTTCAGCCTCCACAGACTCTTCTGATTCCCTCTCTTCTGCCTGTTTTGCTCCATCCACAGTGGACAGCCAAGTGCAGGCTCTGGAGGTGGCACTCGGGACACATCTGAGAGATGCCCGGAGGGGTCAGAGGCTCCGCTCAGGGGCGCATATTGTGATCACTGGACCTCCAAATGCTGGCAAGAGCAGCCTGATGAACCTGCTTAGTATGTGGGAGCTGGTCAGTGGGTGTGGCCTAGAGTTGGGGAATGGCCAAGTGGATGGTGTCTAGTGCTGGACCAGCATGGGCAGGCCCTAGTGCTGGCATGGGGCTGTCAGTAGGCAACCTATACAGTTCAAGTCTGAGAAACTGTCCACCCAAGGAATGAGTCTGGAAGTGGAGCTCTCTTGCTTCCACCCTCCTGACCTTTCTCTTGCTCTCCCTCCCTTCCAGGCCGGAAGCCTGTGTCCATCGTATCCCCAGAGCCAGGGACCACTCGTGATGTGCTGGAGACCCCTGTGGACCTGGCTGGGTTTCCCGCATTGCTGAGCGACACAGCAGGATTGCGGGAAGACGTGGGGCTAGTGGAGCAGGAAGGTGTTCGGCGAGCCCGAGAAAGGTGAGCAAACTGGCTGGGGAACAAGAGAACAGGACCTTCTTCTACCTTTCTCCCTGTTGCATTTATTTTTCATTCTTCCTGTGTCAGAAAAAGGTGCTAAGCTCACTGGCTGGGGAGCTCGGTGATTTGATTAGGATCACTATTTACCTACAGCATGAATGGCCATGCCCTCAGCTGGGCTCCTTCCCTGTGTCCTGCCCACTATGTTCTACATTACCTTCTCACTTTGCCATGCCCTGTCATATTTCTACCTACTTCCATACTTAGGAAGTACGATACTTCCTCCTTAGGCCACAGCCCATAGAGCTCTGTCATGTACTCATATACAATACCTGAGCTATGCCTGGCCCCATCATGCTAAGCCACACTCACTGTCAGCTCTGTGCCATGCTCCTAAGCTGCCCCACTATACTCCACCAAGCTTTGTCTAACACACCTCCTAAGCTTGGCCACACCCAAGCCTGGGCACACCCAGTGTGTTTAACAGCCCCAGGCCATACAGTCCATTGCTTCTCTCTGCACCCCCAGGTTGGAGCAGGCTGACATCATTCTGGCTATGCTAGATGCCTCGAACCTGGCCTCTCCCTCCAGCTGCAACTTCCTAGATACTGTGGTGGCCCCACTAGGAGCCCAGAAACCTGATGGCAGCCACCAACGCCTCTTGCTAGTGCTGAACAAATGTGACCTGCTGCCTCCTGAGGGTCTGGGCAGGGATCCTGCCCTGCCCCCCTACTTGCTTCTGTCCTGCCTGACGGGAGATGGACTGGATGGCCTCTTAGAGGAACTGAAGAGGGAGCTGGCTGTAGTGTGAGTCACCACTAGCTTTGGGCACATAACTCTGTTCATTGGCCTCAGTTTCTGTATCTTCAAAATGGTTCAAAAGGTGTCTGGCTACAAAGTTTGATGGAGACAATGGGTCTTGTCTCTGGCAGGTGCGGGAACCCATCCACTGACCCACCACTGCTGACCCGGGCAAGGCACCAGCATCACCTCCAGGGCTGTCTGGATGCCCTCAGCCACTACAAGCCTAACACAGACCTGGCCCTGGCTGCTGAGGCATTGCGTGTGGCCCGAAGGCATCTGAACCACCTCATAGGCGGAGGAGGCACTGAGGAGCTGCTCGATATCATCTTCAGGGACTTCTGTGTGGGCAAGTGAAGGAGAGTCTGAGGACAGCTCAGGCCCCATGGGACTCTCACATGGAGGAAGAACTTGATCCAAAGTGATGGAGCCAAGAAGCTGCCTGCGGGGGCTCCTGAGAGTCCTGTGGGAACTGGAGGGACTCCAGCATTTGGGCAGGCTGGGGATGTGAGTGCAGGGATAATTTGGGTTTTTTATTGTTGCTTTTTTCTTGCTGTGCTGGGATAGAACCTAGGACCTCCACATGCTAAGCAGTGGATCTACAACTAAGCCTGGCCCCCCACCCCTTACTGGGGATTCTAGGCTAGGCAGGGCTTTACCATAGAACCACACTCCCCAGGCTCATTTTTCATTTATTTTGCAAATGCCAAAGAAATGTGAAAAACTCCAGTAGCCCAGCAATGTTTGCACAGAAGAGCCTGCCTTATTGCCTCTTGTGGGTAATGGCTTAACACAAGTATTTCCAGAACATTTTTTGTGTTTCCATCTTATGACTGCATATGTGTGGTAGTTTGAATGGATGTCTCCCCATAGATTCAGGGGTTTTATTTAAGCTTGTAACTTGGCTAGAGGAGGTGTCACTATGGGCAGATCCTAGGGTCCAGCCCTAAGGTGTATGAGGGGGCAGATCTAGATTTCCAGCCTAAGGTCTGCAGACAGCAGCTCTGCCTGGGGTTCCTAGAGTGTGCTTGCTTATGGTGCTGCTGGTGGTATTTCTCTCTGTGTGGACCTGTGAAAGGGGGCCAGCTTCTGCCATTATAGAACTTCGCCTGGATCTGTAAGCTTGGATAAATCCTGTTCCTCCCATAAACTGTACCTTGTTTGGAAGTTCATGCCAGCAATGTTAAACTGACTATGACAACATGTCAAGAAAATAGATTTCAAAAACGTTTTCTGAAGCTGGGCATAGTGGCTCGCTCATATGTATGATCACAACACTTGAACTGAGGTAGGAGGATCGCTATTAGTTTGAGCCCAATTTGGGCTACAGAGTGAGTTCTAAATCAGCCTGGACTAGACTTAGACCCTGCTTTAAAAACAAACAAACAAGCTGGGTGTGGTAGCTCATGCCTTTAATCCCAGCACTCACACTCGGGAGGCAGAGGTTGGAGGATTGCCATGAGTTCAAGGCCACCCTGAGACTATATAGTGAATTCCAGGTCAGCCCGAGCTAGAGCGAGACCCTACCTCAAAAAAAAAATTGGAAGCCTTTAGTCCCAGCACTCGGGAGGCAGAGGTAGGAGGATCACCATGATTTCGACGCCATCCTGAAACTACATAGTGAATTCCAAGTCAGCCTGTACTAGAGTGAAACCCTACCTTGAAGAAAAAAGGGCACTTTGAACTCCTGATCCTCTTGCCTGGACCTCTCCAGTGCCTTGTTGAATATTTATAAAAGCCTAGTGCTGTAGGCATTTTGTCCCAGGCTGAGAGGTGAGGAGGGGCTTTGAGGCAGGTTTCTCACTCTAGCCCAAACTAACCTGGAACTCACTCTGTACCAGTCTGGCCTCAGACTCAACATGATCCTCCTACCTCAGCCTCCCAAGTGCTGGAATTTATAGGAGTGAGCCACCAAGCCCTGCTTGTCCCAGTTTTACAGATTAGGAAATAGGTTTAGGAACGTAGTGGCACCCCAGCTTTATGATTTGAACCCATATATGTGGATTCCCCATTGAGCCTTACTAGGGACTTCCTGTGTGACAGGGACACATGCAGTGTGCTGCAGAATAGCAGGCCTGGGTCTGCCCTTACGAGTCATGTCTGATGGGATTGTAACATTTGCCACGAGGAGACATGACCTGATCAGGAATATGAGGGTATGTCACCCTACAGAGGTAGCATCTGTACTGTGTTCTGATGTTGAGGAGGAAGCCTGATGGGAAAGTGGGGGAAGCATCCCAGGGAGAAGACATGGCGCATACAAAGGCCCTGTGATGCCGGGTGTGGTGCACACGCCTTTAATCCCAGCACTTGGGAGGCAGAGGTAGGAGGATTGCCATGAGTTCGAGGCCACCCTGAGATTACATAGAGAATTCCAGGTTAGCCTGGGCTAGAGTAAGAACCTACCTTGAAACTCCCCCCCCCAAAAAAAGCCCTGTGATTAGAGCATTTATGTTCAAGGAACTGTTAATGTAAAAGGGCCAGAAATCCTGGGAAGCCTGATGAAATGATGAGTGACCAGCAGAGAGCGCCCTGCCCCAACAGTCAGCTGTCCTCCAGGCTGCCCACTAAGCTTGCTGTGGTCATCACAGCACTTGGGAGATTGAGGCAGAACGATCCAGAGTTCAGAGTAAAATAAGCAAAACTGGGAGGGCTGGAAGGGTGTGGCCCTTCAGCCTGGGTGGGGCCCAGGAAGCTATAAACCCTTCCACCCACCACGATCCTGCTGAACCTGGGTCCTGTCACACAGCTGGATGGAGGTCTTTGGCTAAGATCTTTTTTTTCCGAGAAGGGTGTGAGGTATTTGTGGGAAGTAGCCGTAGGGGTTATTTATAGAGGGTGCAGGAAATCCCCAAAGAGTCAAGTCCTCACCCATCGGAGATGGCCTGGCCTCAGGGTCAAACATATGCCAATAGCACCCTGCTGGGCACTCAGCCCCCTTCTGGCTGAGGATCACCAACCAGGACAGGAGTTTCAGCAGGAGGGATGTGACTGGAGGACAAAGGCAAAGCAATGACCATACTCATAGGGCATCAGATAAGGCTGTTTTAAGGAGTATAAATAGGCATTCTACCCGTGTTGAGCCACTCTCAGCCCCTTACTGGGTTCAAGCCTTGTGCCTCTAAACCACATTTCCAGCCTTTCACTGGGCATTCTAAGCAGTTTTTCAGTTTTGCAAATATTGGGCCTTGAGAAGTTGTCAGGCAAGGAAAAAGATATTCTAGCCAGGTGTGATGGTGCACACTTGTGATCGTAGCACCCTGGAGGCTGAAGCAGGAGGATCACAAGTGGAAGGCCAGCTTAAGCTACATAGTGAGACCCTATCTCCAAAAAAAAAGGTGAGGGCTGGAGAGATGGCTTAGCCATTAAGTCGCTTGCCTGTGAAGCCTAAGGACTCAGGTTCAGAACCCACATAAGCTAGATGCACAAGGTAATGCATGCACACAAGTGGCATGTGCACACAGGTGGCACACATGGTCTGGAGTTCATTTGCAGTGGCTAAAGCCTTGGTGTACCAATTTTCTCTCTCTCTCTCCTTTCTTATAAAAAAAATTGAGGAAGTGATTGTTGCTCACCTTAATTAATCATTCTTCAGTCAGATAATTAAGTAGCCAGGACACACAAGAGGCAAGGGCTGCAGACAAAGGAACTGAGGACTTAAGTGTGTTCCAGGATAATGGAGAGCCATGTAAAGAGTGTGAAGGAGCCGGGCGTGGTGACGCATGCCTTTAATCCCAGCACTCGGGAGGCAGAGGTAGTAGAACCACCCGAGTTCGAGGCCACCCTGAGACTACATAGTGAATTCCAAATCAGCCTGAGCTAGAGTGAAACTTTACCTCGAAAAACCAAAGAAGAAAAAAAAAGTATAAGGAGCAGGAGAGGGACTTGGTCAGATTCTGTGAAGGATATCTCCCTGAGGACCAGCACAAGAGCACAGTAGAGACAAGAATGGAGTCAAAACTGGGTCATGGGATCTGCAAAAAACAATGGTATATTCTGGAATGTTCTGGATGACAGTCACCCCTGAAAGGCTAGAGGCTGATATTTTTTGTTTCATTTTTTTCAAGGTAGGGTCTCACTCTAGCCCAGGCTGACCTGGAACTCACTATAATGTCCCAAGCTGGCCTCAAATTCATACCGATCCCACCTCTGCCTCCAGAATGCTGGGATTAAAAGCATGTGTCACCACGACCAGCCACAGCTATTATTTTTGTTTGAGATGGGGGTGGGGGGTTGAGGAATCTCACTGTGTTGCCCAGGCAGGCCTTAATGTCCTGGCTCAGCCTCCCAATCAGCTGGGATTAAAGGTTTGTGACACCATGCCTGGTTTTACCATTTGTACCCATGTCTTGGATATGAAAATACAGACTGAAATTAAACAAGATTCACCCAGGATCCACAATCACAATGACTCTTGTAGTCACGGGGGCTGGATAGCCTCAGCATCTTCCTCAGGACCCTAGGCAGTGGGGGCTGTAAGGCTTAGAAGCATCCCCCCATTTCCTTGGGTCCTCCAGTCTTGGGAGTGTCTGCGCTGCCTGGCCTGGCTGACCCCAGGCTCCGGCTTGGCATAGCCCTAGCCGGAGTGTTTCCTGAGTGAGCCCGCTGTTTCCTTATCCAGGAAATATCACTCCTTTGTCCCTGCAGACCAGCCTGCCCAAGCCAAGAGCTGCCAGCCAGGCTCTCTCCCATGATTCATCTCCTCCTCCTTGGCTGGGAGGGGTCCAGTGGCCCTGGGGGAAGCAAGCACATTCTAGACTACAATTTAGATACTTTTCCCTCAACAGCCCTTGGCTTTGTTTCCTGGAGCTCTTGTTAGGAACAAAATCCCAGGAATGGGGTTGCTGAGTTAAAGAATATGTCTATCACATTGCAAGCTTTATATTTTGCCAGCCAGGCAAAATGAGCCAACGGGTGCAATAGTGGCACGTCTGTCATGGTGGAAACCAGCTGCCCTCTAATTGGACTGGAGGCCCGCTCCATGGGAGGGAATATATCCCTGATATTGCAAACTTTCAACAGGGGTAGTCATGAGCCCTAGGGGTGTAATGTCTGCTGCTGTCTGGCTAAATGCATATACTATGCTCATCAAACTGGCAGTAAACATTTCTGTCAATGTTCACACCCTTATATTAATGCTACTCTCACTTTTGGTAGAGAACCTTCTCTTTTCAGATGGCAGTGACCTTGGGGTGACTCAGAAGGCATCATGGTGCTGGAAAGAAGTGACAGGAGTGCTCAGCACTGCAGTATCTCTATCCCACCTTCCAAGACTCAGGGTCAATTGCGGAAGAGGTGGCGGAAAGAATGTAAGAGCCAAAGGAAGGGTAGGACTCCTTACAATGTGCTCTCCCCAGACAAAATAGCCTGGATATCCGTGACCTCACAGGGGCTGACACTACCTACACAAGACCATCATAATAGGAGGAAAATATGATGACATCAAAATAAAAGAGAGACTGATTGAGAGGGGGAGGGGATGTGATGGAGAATGGATTTCTAAGGAGAAAGTGGGGAGGGGGAGGGCATTACCATGGGATATTGTCTACAATCATGGAAGTTGTTAATAAAAAAAATTAAATTAAAAAAAAGAATATGTATCAGCCAGGTGTGGTGACACACACCTTTAATCCCAGCACTTGGGATCCAGAGGTAGGAGGATCACTGTGAGTTCAAGACAACCCTGAGACTACAGAGTGAATTCCAAGTCAGCCTGGGCTACAGTGAAACCCTACCTCAAGAAAAGAAAAAATATATATGTGTGTGTGTGTGTGTGTGTTTTGTTTTCCTCTTGAAGCAGTCTCACAGTGTAGACCAGGCTAGCTGGCTGTCCTTGCACTTGTACTCTTGCCTCAATCTATACCACCATACCTGCCTATAAATTATTTATCACCAAAATTCATTTCTATAAAGACCTTGTTATAATTTGCATCTCTACCCGGGAAATGTTCTTGTTGGAAAATGCTCTTTTCCATACACCATCAGCAGTAGTTGTTACAGTTCTTCGTGTATGTATACGTGAACTTTGGCTCCAATTGCTGTAAATGAACCCCAGACACATGCGCCACCTTGTGCATCTGGTTTAGAAGGGTACTGGGAAATTGGACCTGGGTCCTTAGGCTTGGCAGGCAAGCACCTTAACTGCTAAGCCATCTCTCCAGCCATGTGTGTATGTGTGTGTGTGTGGGGGGGGTGTTCATGTGTGTAGTATGGGCATAAGCATGCTTAGAATCTATTTTATTTTATTTTTTTAATTTTTTTGTTCAGTTTTATTTATTTATTTGAGAGTGACAGAGAGAGGAAGAGGCAGATAGAGAGAAAGAGAGAGAATGGGCGTGCCAGGGCTTCCAGCCACTGCAAACGAACTCCAGACGCATGCGCCCCCTTATGCATCTGGCTAACGTGGGTCCTGGAGAATCAAGCCTTGAACCGGGGTCCTTAGGCTTCACAGGCAAGCACTTAACCGCTAAGCCATCTCTCCAGCCCCAAAATCTGCTATTTTGAAAGAAATACTGGGCAGAGCATGGTGGCACATGCCTTTAATCCCAGCACTCCAGAGGCAGAGGTAGGAGGATCACTGTGAGTTCCAGGTCAGCCTGAGACTACATAGTGAATTCCATGTCAGCGTGGGCTAGAGCAAGACCCTACCTCAGGAAAAACAGAGAGAGAGAGAAATACTGGGCCAGGTATGATCCTGGCACTCAGATGGCTGAGGAGGATCAGGAGTTCAAGGCCAGCCTTGAACTATAAGTAAAATGAATGAAGGAAGGACAGCAGGAAGGAATAACTAAATAAAGAAGTAAATAGGAAATGAACAAAGAAACCAAGACTCTAGAGGGTTTTTTTTTTTTTTAATTTTATTTATTTATTTGAGAGAGAGACAGAGGGAAAGAGGCAAACAGAAATAGAGTGAGTATGGGCACACCAGGGCCTTCTGCCACTGCAAATGAACTCTAAATAGATGTGCCAATTTGCTCATCTGGCTTTACATGGATATTGGGGAAATGAACCTGGGTTGCCAGGCATTAAGGGTTTGCAAGCAAGCGCCTTTAACTGCTCAGCCATCTCTCCAGCCCAACCATAGAGTTTTTAAAGACATTTTGCTACATTTATTGAGTGTCACTAATATCTTTAGGGGCCACAAGTAGGGCAGAGTATGAAAGCTTCCCTCCAGGGCTTTGGGTAGCCTCGGGCTAACCTTCAACCCTGGATGAGGTCCTTGCTGGCACAAGGGTTAGGCTAGAAATCCTCAATGATGGCGTGGGGGGGGGGGAGACAGGAAACCCTTGGGGGGGGGCTTTAAAACTTAAGAGAGGCCAGAAAATGAATGGAGGATCTGGAAACCGTCAAGGGGGGTTCCCCGCTGGAAACCCTCAGGAGGCTTTCAAACCTTGAGGTGAGCCTGGAAACTCTCTAGGGTGGGGACTGGAAATGCTCAAGGGAGCTGAAGGCCAATGGCTTCCTGTTCTCACCTCTCTGGTGAGCAGCTAGGAGATAAGGAAGTTAAGGGAGGAGGCTGAGGTGGCAGCTATACAGATTGCAGTGGGATGATGTGGGTGTCTTGGCCCGTGTATCCATGGTGAGGGACGTGAGGGCTAATGGGTATTGAGCAGAAAGTGTCTGCAAAGAAGTAGAGTGTGATATCGGTGCCATGTCTATGTGATCCTTGTCTGAGGAGACATCGCCACAGTGTCCCTGCAGATATCATCACTGTCTTTGTGAAGTCACTGCTACAGCTGTGTGAGACATCATCTCCTGGGGCCCAGAGATCCCGGGATATAGTGGGGGCAGTGAAGAGTATTGAGAGAGCATGCGGGTGGGAGGATACCCAGTTGTGGATAACGAGTGTCCAGTGATGCCAGGGTCCTCAGCCACTGGGAAAAGAAGAGAACACAATCATCAGTCAAACCGAGGGACAAACCTGGCCACTCCTAGACACTGGTCCTCAGCAGCAGCCAGATATCCTGAGGCCTTCCTTCTCCCACCAGGAGCCCTCATGGCTCTGAAGACCTCACACCTCCTCTGGGGTTCAGCCTCCTTATTACACCCTGTCTCCTGAATCTCCCTGGGGCAGGGTGACAGATTTGTCTGTGTTCTATAGACACTGAGATTCAGAGAGGTCTCTCAAGGTTCTGGGCCCTAAAGTCTGCCCACCTCTCTTTAGGGGTCCCTGAGACAGAACCTGAGCTTATAGTCTCACTATGTAGTCCAGGCTGGTTTCAAACCCATAATCCCCCTGCCTCAGCTTCCTAAACACTAGGATTCTTGTCTCCTTTTATCAATGCAGAATTCACCCACTGTTCACCCATATTCACTCTCAATATGGTTTTCCAGTGTGCCTGCCCCACTGACACACCCTCCATGGCTCCTCAGTGCCCTAAAAGAAAGCCCACGCCTGGAGAGCTGACATTTCAGGACCCACTCCAGACTCGTACCCCCTCCCGCCTCTGCTAAGTTTCTCCCCACAAGGACACCAGCCCTGCCAAAGCCCCAACAATTCCAAGAGACATCCAGGGCTTCCGCCCCCACCCCCCTTCTTCCCTGCAGGAGCACAGCATATTGCTGTCTGGAATGCTCTTCCCCTGGCCTGGCAGAGGTCCCCCTGCAGGGTCAGGAGTTGGTGCTGAGGCTGTTTCCTGGTGGGGGGAGGGGTTGAAGCCAAGATTGACTTCCTCTCCCCCTCCCTTCCTTCCCCAGCTCTTCCCTGGGGCCCCAGTGGCTTCATGTTCCAAGGCTGGCTCAGGTTCCTCCCTGATTCCTGGCTCCATTTCAAATAGCCTTACATTTTTCACCCACTACTGCCCACCAGCAGGCAAAGGAGGGTCACCTCTCCCACTTTTCAAAGCATAGTGACCTCTGCTGTGTCCCATGTCACTCCCTCCCAACACCCAGCTAGAACCTATGAGTATGGGCCAAGTCTGGATTCTGCCCACAGCCCTCTGGAGCCCCAAAGTTCTTGTTAAGGCCACAAGGCCATTGCTTCATCCACCAATCACTTTCTTGCCCTCCCCTGATCATTCCAATCCACTGGCCACCTTGCTCAAATTTACCTAGGCACTCACCCGCCCCACAGCCTTTGCAAGAGCTGAGCCCTCTGCCAACAAATACCTTCCCAGAATTCGCTCATATTCCTCCTTCACCTTTTTAGGTCCCTTGTCAAATGTCACTTCCTTCATGACACTGTCCTAGCCCCATGGAAGATTCTAACTTCCTCAAACCTCCTTATTGTTGTGAGCATATTGTCAGAAACCGAGGGACACATTTGTGTCTTTTCACAAAGTCAAAACTTAATAAGAATCAATTCAGGCCAGCTGTGGTGGCGCACACCTTTAATCTCAGCACTTGGGTGGCAGAGGTAGCAGGATTGCTGTGAGTTCGAGGCCACCCTGAGACTAAGTAGTGAATAGTGAATTCCAGGTCAGCCTGAGCTGCAGTGAAACCCTACCTCGAAAAAACAAAAAAGAATCAATTCACAAGCTATGTCAATTTCACTGGCTGCCATTTGCCCAGCCTGATAGGTGGCTATGTACAGCCACAGGCTCATTTCTCCCCATCTTTTTCTTTTAAATATTTCATTTATTTATTTATGGGGGGGGGCAGGTAGAAAGAAAGAATGGGCATGCCAGGGCCTCCAACCACTGCAAACTCTAGATGCATGCGCCACCTTGTGCATTTGGCTTACATTGGAACTGGGGAATTGAACCTGGGTCTTAGGCTTCACAAGCAACTGCTTTAATCACTAAGCCATCTCTCCAGTCCCCCATCTTAATTACTAATATTGTCAAGTTACACATTACACTTCAACTCAGGTAAGAGATCTTAGGAACCACACGCCAGAGCTGTTCAGGTGTCAAAAGGTCAGGTATAGGCCTGGGTGATACATTGTTCAAGGGTCACTGTGGATAGGAGAAACTACCTGCCAGCTCGGGCCTGGGGCCATATGCAAGCATCTCTCACTGCGACAATTTTCCCAGAAGAGGCTCATGAGGAGGGATCCAGTATGACTCATCAGCCTATGTGCCACCCAGATCTGCCTCTGAACAGCTCTTATCTGGTCCCCAGCAGACTTTTCCTTTGTCTGTGTCAACTCTGTGCCTCAGACTTGGTTGGGGTCAGCATCTCTGACCTCTACAGCTTCTTTAACCCTTTCTCAGCCACTATGTAACCTGCCTGTGTCCACATTACTGGAAAGGGAAGTCAGAGTGTTGATATTAATGATTAAAATTGTAGTCAGAGCAAGGGGTGGTGGCGCACACCTTTTAATTCCAGCACTCAGGAGGCAGAGGTAGGAAGATCACCGTGAGTTAAATGCCACCCTGAAACTACATAGTGAATTCCAGGTCAGCCTGAGCTAAAGCTAGAAAAACCAAAAAAATAAAATAAAATAAGCAGCCTGAGCAGGGTGTGGTGGCCCACGTCTTTCTTTATTCCCAGTACTTGGGAGGCAGAAGTAGGAGGATCACTGTAAATTGGAGGCCAGCTTGGGACTACAGGGTGAGTTACAGGTCAGCCTGAGTTACAGTGAAACCCTACCTCAGAAAAAAATGGGGAAACAAAAGAAAGATTGCAGCCAGATGTTGTGGCACATGCTTGTCATCCACCATTCAGGAGGTGGACACAGGAGGATCAGGAGTTCAAGGCCATCCTCAGCTATATAATGAGTTCCAGACCAGCCTGGGCTACAGGAGACCTTGTCTCGAAAAAAGACAATCGCTTCTTGACCTTTTGGCTAAGATCAAGTGTAGTATCTGTTCTTATCAGTTTAATATCTGATACATCCTCTGTCTGAGTACAATATATTAAATAAATTTTTGGAATTAAAAGTTAGAATAGGAGCTTGCTCCTTCCACTCCACACGTCAACCTGGTATTGCAGTACCTCCAGAAATGGTGCACCCCTCTGGGGAATTTACTGCTGGTCTAAAGAAAAGATGGGCCAAATGTAGTGATGCACGCCTTTAATCCCAGCACTAGGGAGGCAGAAGAAGGAGGATCACTGTGAGTTCAAGACCATCCTGAAACTACATAGTAAATTCCTGGTCAGCCTGGGATAGCGTAGGACCCTACCTCAAACTAAATTTTAAAATAAGACATAAGATTATCTGGGGCTGGAGAGATGGCTTAGTGGTTAAGCGCTTGCCTGTGAGGACTAAGGACCCCAGTTTGAGGCTTGATTCCCCAGGAGCCACGTTAGCCAGATGCACAAGGGGGCGCACGCATTTGGAGTTTGTTTGCGGTGGCTGGAGGCCCTGGTGCGCCCATTCTCTCTCTCCCTATTTGCCTCTTTCTTTGTCTGTCGCTCTCAAACAAATAAGTAAAAATAAACAAAAAATATGTTTAAAAGATTATCTTCCTCTCCTCCCTTCTCTTCCTCCCACTTTCTCAAAATAAATAAATAAATAAGACAAAAGAGCCAGGCATAGTGACCGACACCTTTAATCCCAGCACTGCTTGGGTAGAGGGCTGGTGAGCAAGAAGTCGGAGGATCACTTTGAGTTCAAGGCCTGTCTGGGACTAACAAATGAGTTTCAGGTCACCTTGGCCTAGAGTGAGACCCTACCTCAAAATAAATAAATAAATAAATAAATAAATAAATAAATATATAGAGAGAAAGCTTTCCTGATAAGTGCATGAGAATTTCTGGAAGTGTCATTCAGGAGCATGTTAGCTGGATCCAGGCTATCCATGACACATTACAGACCTTAAACCAGCAGAACTGTCTGAGCCATGATAAAATTACAGACACATTGAAAGCAAGAGGGAGGACAAATGACCCCTATGGTCTTGCCTACTCCCATAGGGGACAGATATATCCAGCACATCTGTGAAGGGGAGGACATAAAGAAATTATGGAAAGGGCCAAGCATGGTGGTTCACACCTTTAATCTCTGCACTCAGGAGCAGAGGTTGGAGGATCACCATGAATTTGAGGCCAGCCTGGGACTGACTACAGAGTGAGAGCCAGGTCAGTCTGGGCTAGACCCTACCTTAAAAATAAAATAAAATAAAATAGACTAGTATAATATGACCAGCAATTTGTTCTTATTTAAAAGAAACATCCAGCTTTGGTGGCACATGCCTGTCATCCCAGTACTTGGGAGTTAGAAGGAAGAAAATCAGGAGTTCAAGGTCAGCCTGGACTACATGAAAGAGAGAAAGGGAGAGAATAAAACAGAGAAAAAGAAAACACTGGTTTGATTACTAATAATTATATTTGGATTTGGATTCTTCTTGCCTGAGACTTGGAATGTCAGCCTCAGTAATATGTCATGCAAAAGCAAAACTTGGGGCTGGAGAGATGGCTTAGCAGTTAAGGTGCTTGTCTACAAAGCCTAATGACCTGGGTTCAATTCACCAGTACCCACATAAAGCCAAATTCACAGATTAGTACATATGTCTGGAGTTCATTGCAGTGGCTGAAGGCTATGACATGCCCATTCTCCCACCCCTCTTGCAAATAAATTAATAAAAAAAAATCTTTAGCTGGGTGTGATAGTGCATGCCTTTAATCCTAGCATTTGAGAGGCCGAGGTAAGAGGATCATCATGAGCTGGAGGCCACCCTGAGATTACATAGTGAATTCCAGGTTAGCTTGGGCTAGAGCAAAACCCTACCTCATAAAAACAAATATGGGCTGGAGAAATGGCTTAGTGGTTAATACACTTGCCTGCGAAGCCTAAGAACCAAGGTTTGATTCTCTAGGTCCCACATTAGCCAGATACACATCATGGCGCATGCACTGGAGTTCATTTGCAGTGGCTAGAGACCCTGGCGTGCCCATTCTTTCTCTCTCTCTCTCTCTCTCTCCCCCTGTCTCTAATAAATAAACTTAAAAAAATATATATATATATATATATAGGGCTGCAGAGATGGCTTAGTGGTTAAAGCACATGCCGATGAAGCCAAAGGGCATATGTTCAACTCTTCAGATCCCACGTGAGCCAGATGTACAAGGTGATGGAAGCGTGCAAGGTCGCACATGCATCTGGGGTTCAATTGCAGTAGCTGGAGGCCCTGGTGCACCAGTTTTTTTTTTTCCTCTCTCTCTCATGAAAAATGCAAAAAAAAAAAAAAAAAAAAGAGAGATAAATAAAATGCAAAATAATGTGCAGAAAGAGGGGTCAACAATGATCGGAAACCTCCACATTTGATCTGGGTCTGTACGGTAGACTACATATACAAGGTTCACACTTAATAAAAATAAACCTTTTGAAAATAAAAATATCTGACAGAAAAAAAAGTGCAAAAAAAAAAAAAAAAAAAAAGCCAGGTGTGGTGGGGCATACCTCTAATCCCTGTACTCCGGAGGCAGAGGTAGGAGGATCACCATGAGTTCAAGGCCACCCTGAGACTACATAGTGAATTCCAGAATTCCAGGTCAGCCTGAGCTAGAGTGAAACCCTACCTTGAAAAACCTCGAAATGTATATATATATACATGTATATATATATGTATATATACACATATATTTTATATATATGTATTTATATATTTATATTATTTAAAGCAAAATTTGTGATTACCTTCACTGCAGGCTGAGCTCCAGCTCTTAGGAACCAGGAGTGGATTGAGACCAGGTTAAAATTATTCTGTGTTACAGAGAATACCAGCTCTCAGGCTGGGCTGAGCCTAGAATGACTCCATTTTATAAAGCAAGAGCCTTGACCTGTTTTCTCCATTTTGAGTCTAAATCTTGCTTACACAAGTAAAAAGTCACCATATGCCAGCACAACAAAAGGCACCCACTGATCAATAATGTATTTCATGCCAATAAATGACACCTTCAAATTATATCAAATCATAGGAGAAACACCAGACACAAGAGACTGGAGAGATTGCTCAGTGGTTAAGGCACTCTATCTCACAGTCCCCTTCCCATGCAAATAAATAAAATAATAAAAGTATTTAGCTCAGCATGGTGGCTCATGCCTATAATCCCATCACTTGAGGTAGGAGGATCACCTGTAAATTCAAGGTCAGCCTGGGCTAGAGTGAGACCCTGTCAAAAAAAAAATTTTTTTTTTTTCCTTAAACAATAATGTGAAGAGTAACTGAGGAAGATGTCAGATACTTATCTCTGGCCTCCACATATGTGTACCCAACACAGATGAACACATGCACACACTCCAAAAACTGTGGATATCGAAAAAAATTAATTGGATGTAGATCTGGATATGGTGGCACACTCTTGTCATTCTAGGCTGAGGCAGTATGATCATAAGTTTGAGATCAGCCAGAGCTAAATAGCAAGACACACACACACACACACACACACACACACACACACACACTCTGTTGAGGCTGTGGCTTAGTGGTAGAGTAGTTGCCTAGCATATGCAAGGTCCTGGGTTTGATTCCCCAACACTGGGGGAAAACAAAGTAAGGAAAAAGGCTAAAAGAAGATATTGACATTTGAATGTGAGTGTGTGAGAGGCTCCAAGTTGCTGCTCAGACCCATGGGGCATTCCACCCTCCCAGGTTCACTTTCCTAGGGAAAGGTCAGCTGGCAGGAGGCCCTTCCTGGCACCCTGAAGATAGACACAGGAGGGCCCAGACCTAAGTGTTGCATTGTTTTCTCAGCAAGGGACGTCATTTGGGGTAAACAATGTCAAGAGCTTCCCCAGTTCTCAGCTGCACTGGACAGTGCTGGGCTGGGAGCCCAGCCCTGTGTATGACCCTGGCTGGAGCCTCAGTTTCCTCCTCTCAGAAATGGGGATAATAATAGAACCTCTTTCCTTGCCATTAGGACTCTCAGCCAAGACAGAGGAGGAAAAACATGTTTGCTTGGGAGAGGGAAAGCCTTATCCCCCCCCCCCCAACATACTGATCTTTTTGCTTTTTCTCTTTCTTTCTTTCTTTCTTTCTTTCTTTCTTTCTTTCTTTCTTTCTTTCTTTCTTTCTTCCTTTCTTTTCTTTCTTTGGTACAGTCTCACTCTAGCCCAGGGTGACCTAGAACTCACTATGTAGTCTCAGGACGGCCTGGAATTCTCAGTGATCCTCTACCTCTGCCTCCTAAGTGCTGGGATTAAAGGCATGCACAACCATGCCCAACTTCTTTTTCTTTTCTTTTCTTGTTTTTGTTTTTGGTTTTTCTTTTCTTTTCTTTTTTTTTTTTTTTTTTTTTTTTTTTTTTTTTTTTTTGTTTTGTTTTTCGAGGTAGGGTCTCACTCTAGCTCAGGCTGACCTGGAATTCACTCTGTAGTCTCAGGGTGGCCTCGAACTCTCGGCGATCCTCCTACCTCTGCCTCCCGAGTGCTGGGATTAAAGGCGTGCGCCACCACGCCCGGCTTTGTTTTTGATTTTTCAAGGTAGGGTCTTGCTCTAGCCCAGGCTGACCTGGAATTCACTATGTAGTCTAAGGATGTTCTTGAACTCATGGCAATCCTCCTACCTCTGCCTCCCAAGTGCTGGGATTAAAGGTGTGCATCACCACCACACCTGGCCTTTCTTTTTCTTTTTTTCTTTTTTCTTTTTTTAAAAATTTTTTGTTCATTTTTATTTATTTATTTGAGGGTGACACAGAAAGAGAAAGAGGCAGATAGAGAGAGAATGGGAGCACCAGGGCTTCCAGCCACTGCAAACAAACTCCAGATGTGTGTACCCCCTTGTGCATCTGGCTAACGTGGATCCTGGGGAATCAAGCCTTGAACCGGGGTCCTTAGGCTTCACAGGCAAGTGCTTAACCACTAAGCCATCTCTCCAGCCCTCTTTTTCTTTTAAAACAGGGCCTCGGTGCCGAGCGTGGTGGGGCACACCTTTAATCCCAGCACTTGGGAGGCAGAGGTAGGAGGATCACTGTGAGTTCAAGGCCACCCTGAGACTACATAGTGAATTCCAGGTCAGCCTGGACTAGAGTGAAACTCTACCTTGAAAAAAAAAAAAAACAGGGCCTCGGTATGTAGCCCAAGCTCCTGAGCACTGAGATGACAGGTATATACCATCACACCATCTCCTCCTAATGGTCTTACCTTCTTGCTTCCCTCCCTGCAGGCTCTGAGGTAGCTGAGGAATTTTTCTTCTCAGGATGAGTCATCCAGAGCAAAGGGGGTTGAGGACCACTCAGAGAGCGGGTGAGCTCTCCATCAGAAGGGATATGCAAGAAGAGATACGGTATCCCAGCATTGGGAGGCAGAAGCAGGAGGAGCTCAGGTTTGAGGTCAGCCTGGGTTACACAAATGAGACCTTGTCTCAAAAAAAAAAAAAAAAAAAAAAAAAAAAAAAAAAAAAAAAAAAATCTCAGACCCCTCTGATGTCCAGACTGGCCTTGAACTTACAATTTTCCTGCCTTAGCCTCCTGAGTGCTGGGATGATGGCCTACATGGAACACAGATTCCTGACTTCTGACACAATCATGCAGGTGATGTGGTCCTGCATGGGAGTAGTGAAGTCCCTTGAGGGGGCACAGGGTGTTTTCCAGCAGTGGCTTGAGTCACTTTCCCTATGACACACACACAGAGTGTTTCCAACAGAGACAAGGTGAAGGGGATCTGTCCACAGGCCAGGACCCGAACACATGCCAGATGCCCTCAGCAACCGCATGGAAGTTCCTGACTCCTTGGTCTGTTTGTTGAGCACACTTTAAAGTTGGCAAGGCGTTTTCACACCCTTCATCCCATTCGTAGACTGCCTTTTATTTGAGACAGGGTCTTGCTCTGTGGCCCAGGTTGGTCTGCAGCTCTAGACCCTCCTGCCTCAACCTTCCTGGTGCTAGGACTGCAGGCATGCACCACCACACCTGGCTGAGATGTCCACTTTTTTTAAAAATTTTTTTTGTTTATTTACTTACTCATTTGAGAGCGACAGACAGAAAAAATATGGAACGCTTCACGAATTTGCGTGTCATCCTTGCGCAGGGGCCATGCTAATCTTCTCTGTATCGTTCCAATTTTAGTATATGTGCTGCCAAAGCGAGCACTGAGATGTCCACTTTTGTAATGTTAAAACATGAGGCTAGCTGGGCATGGTGCCGCACGCCTTTAATCCCAGCACTGGGATAGCAGAGGTAGGATTACTGTGAGTTTGAGGCCTGCCTGAGAATACAAAATGAATTCCAGGTCAGCTTGAGCTAGGACAAAACCCTACCTCGAAAAACCAAAAAAGGAAAAAAAGAAAAAAAAAAAATGAGGCTCAGGGTCTGGGGAGATGGATGGCTCAGTTCATAAGTTCTGAATTACATCCCCAGAACCCATGCAAAAATGTTTGGCCTGGGAAGCTGGGGAGATTTCTCAGTGGTTAAAAGGCACTTGCTGTACAAGCCTGCTGACAGGACTTTGGATCCCCAGTACCAACATACAGTCAGATGCAAAATGGTACATGGGTCTGTAACCCCAAGAAGCCTATGGAAATGGGAGGCATACTCAGTAGAATCCTGAATCTTGCAAACCAGAAAGTCTGACCTTCCCAGTGGCAAACAAGAAGGCACCAACATCTCAAGGCTGTCCTCTGACCTCTACAAGCACTATGGTATACACACACATACACACAAATAAAAACTAAAATTTTAAACAATGTCCACACTGGTGGTGCATCCCTGCAATCCCAGTGCTGGGGATGCAAAGACAGGAGGATCGCTGGAGCTCACTGGCTAGCTAGGCTAGTTCTATCAATGACAGAACCTTCTCAAAAAAGAGAATAGAGCCAGGCGTGGTGGCACACGCCTTTAATCCCAGCACTCGGGAGGCAGAGGTAGGAGGATCGCCATGAGTTCAAGGCCACCCTGAGACTACATAGTGAATTCCAGGTCAGCCTGGACTAGAGTGAGACCCTACCTCGAAAAACCAAAAAAAAAAAAAAAGAGAGAGAGAGAGAATAGTGGGGCTGGAGGGATGGCTTAGCAGTTAAGGCATTTGCCTGCAAAGCCAAAGGACCCAGGTTCGATTCCCCAGGACCCATATTAGCCAGATGCACAAGGGAGCGCACATGTCTGGAGTTCGTTTGCAGTGTCTGGAGGCCCTGGCGTGCCTATTCTCTCTCTTTCTCAACCCCTCTTTCTCTGTCAAATAAATAAATACTAAAAATGTAGTTTGAAAAGAGAGAGAGAATAGTGATACCTGAGGTTGTCTTCTGATCTCCACAAGTATATGCACACAAATACATGTGTTCCCACACACATGTGACCATGCATACACACATACACAAACAAAACGGGGGCTCAGTGGTCATTTGTTGTTTTTTGAGGTAGGATTTAACTCTAGCCCAGGCTGACCTGGAACTCACTCTGTAGCCCCAGGCTGGCCTCAAACTCACAGTGATCCTCTTACCTCAGCATCCCAAGTGCTGGGATTAAAAACGTGCGCCACCACACTTGGCTTCAGTGGTCATTTTTGGTGGCCAACACTCTCACTTTCTCCTCTTACCTTTCCTCACCTAATCCAGCCTTTGCACAGGCTGTTCCTGCTACTGGAGGCATTGTTCCCTTTTCCATCCCTAAGGCTGGCTCCAACCAACCCTTCCTCCAGTTCAAGGGTTTCCCCACCCCCAAAGCTCCTGCCTTTATGGAGTGTGATCACCCAGGTTCATGTGTCAGCACTACCAAGTCCTGGTATAGAGCAGGTACTCCATTAAGAAGGCAACCGGTGTGAGCTCTACCTCCTCCCACCCCAGAAACAGAGCCACTCCAGTCTGCCTTACCTGGGTGGGACTGCAGGGTTGACTACAAGAGGCCGCTGGGATTCTAGGATCCTCTTCTTGAATTCCTCCAGGCCAGTGGGATCTGTGGGAAGAATGAGGGCTCAGATTTGGTTGTCTGCTCCGGGCTAGTGGCCCTGTAGAACAGGCTGGAGTGGGGTACAAGGTGGAAAGGACCTTCTGCCCCATTTCATGGCCCTTCCCTCTGTCACTCACCAATGGGTTGCGGTAAGGGGGCAGGGCCTACAGGTCTTGGTAGGGCCATCGGCTGAGACTGTGGAAAGAAGGGTGAAACAAAGGTGACAGGAGCCAATCCTGGGGGAAGATCTTTCACCTCTGTGCTTATTAAACATATGTACTAAGCCAGGTGTGGTGGTGCATGCCTTTAACCCCAGCGCTTGGGAGGCAGAGGTAGGAGGACTGCCATGAGTTCAAGGCCACCCTGAGACTACATAGTGAACTCCAGGCCAGCCTGGAATAGAGCACAACCTTACCTTGAAAAGAAAAAAGGAAAAGAAAAAATATATATATATAATAAAAGGAAACTACATCTTAACCCAAAATAACCATAGACACCACCGTGACCAGAAGGTCATTGGAACCTGACTTAAACATGAGCTCAGTGTCCACAACACTTGCTGCAGACTTTCTGATCCTCAACTTCCACCCTAACTCTTTAGCTCAACTCCAATCTGTTCCAACCCTAATTCTGACCACAATCCTGACCCCAAGTCTGACTCTCTAACCCAGCATGAAGCCCATTAGCCCTTCAACTCAGCCCACCCTCCATTCTAAACCTGTTCCCCATGCCTCCCCAAATTCCAAACCCTATCCAGATTTAATGCCATGAGGTCCTTTGAATCACCTTAATGGTCAAGGCAACTGTAAGACTAGGTCCATAGTGCACCCCAGCCTTAATGTACACTGATTCTCAGCAAAAACCAGATCCATCCCACAGCAATTGAAATTCCAACTCATTACTGCCCAACCCCAGACTGCCTGACTCTGAATCTGATATCACCTTTTTCAACACCCATTCCCAGGCCACACTTAGTCTCCATTCTAAAGCCAAGTTAAACATCAGCAGTGACTCGGCCAACCTCCAACTTAACTCCAAAGTAAAGTTCAACTTCACAGCCCCTTGATTGGAAACTCCTTTCCCAGCTCTCCTCTGGGACCCCAAAGCCCACCTTGGCCTTTAGGCAGGTGTCCAGGGCAGATACCCGGACCTCCAACTGCATCTTCAGATGCTCCACCTCCTTCTTCTTCGCTTCCAGCTCCTGGGCCAGGCTGTCCCGCTCCTTCCGCAGGGCTGCCTTCTCTTCCAGTGACAGCTGCATCTGTCGGGTGCAGTCAGCCTGGAGCTTGGCCTCTCGAGCCTGGGCCTCCTTCTCCATCTTCTCCTTGGCCTCACGAGCAGCCTCCAGGCTGTGTTGTAACTCCTGCTTTTGGCTTTGGAGGCCGGTGTTCTCGCGGGCCACACGCTCAATGCCCGCCCGTAGGCTTCTGGCCAACTCCTCCAACTTACTGGTCATCAGGGTGGGCATATGATCACAGTTCCTCCGGATGGAGGCTAACTCAGAGCCCAGGGGATGGTAGGGGTAGCCCAGGGTGTCCAGGGTACGTGGGATGATGGAGTCCCGCCATAGGTTGCGGGCATCCACCTCGAACTTGTCCTTGTCCAGAGGCAGGCAGAGGGCCTGTACCTTCCGCAGCTGCTCTTCTGCTACCAGCTTGGCATGCTGGTGGCGCTCCTGCGACTTTCCGCACTCCGCCAGCTGCTCATCCACCAGGTGCTTACCCACCAGCAGGCTCTCCTTGTCTTTGGCACAGATCGCCTTCTCCTTGGCCAGCTCCATCTCCAGCACCTTGGCCTTCTCACCCAGCTTCAGGAGCAAGTCTGCAAGGAGCAGGATAAATAGAGCAGGGTGAGGCGGGGAGCTGGCCAAGGCGCCTGCCACCCTGCCTCCCCACCACCATTCACCTTCACAGCTCTTGTTGGTCTTCTTCAGTTGCTCTTGGCATTGCTTCTCACTTAAGATGATGGCGGCTACGTACTGCTGATTGATTATGTTGATGGCCTGCCAGGGAGAGGGATAAAAGACACAGCTCAGCAACTCCCCCATCACCACAGGGCTGCTCATATGGCTTGTGGTGGGAGGGCCAAAGTCATGGTGGCTATGGAAGGGATGCTGGTCTCTGGAATCTCCAAAGGTTTTATAAGCACTGGGACTGTAGCTCAATGGGTAGAGTGTTTGCCTATAGTGCATGAAGTCTTGTAGTCCACCACCGGCATACCCAGAACTCAGAAGGTAGAGGCAGGCAGAATGAGGAGTTCAAGGCTAGCCTCAGCTACACAGTGAGCCCCAGGCCAGCTTGGGCAACATAGCAAAATCCAAGACAAGAACCTATCTCACATAAATGGAAAAAAAAGAAAGAAAAGAAAAATGGAGAGAAAGATAGGGAAAGGAGCTGGGTGTGGTGGCTCACATCTTTAATGCCAACACTTGGGAGGCAGAGGTATGAGGATCACCATGAGTTTGAGGCCATCCTGAGAATACATAATGAACTTCAGGTCAGCCTGAGCTGAGCTAAAGTGAAACCCTACCTCAAAAAAACAAAAACAAAAACAAAAAAAGAAAGAAAAGGGAAAGGAAAGGAAAGGAAGAGAAGGGGAAAGTGGAAGAAAGGAAAAAGAGAAATCATATTTCTTAGATTATTCACTTATTTGTTTTCATTTGAGAGACAGAATGGTGGCACCAGGACCTTTAGCCCCTGCAAATGAACTCCAGATGCACGCACTACATTGTGCATCTGGCTCTCCAGCCAGGGAAATCACATTTTTTAGCACTGCAGAGTGGAGTAAGTATATGGAGACCAACATTTACACACACTAAACAGTGACTCAGGATTACAGGGGTCCTTGTCCATCATGGGGAGGGCAGTTTACAAATGAAGGAGCCCCACTGTTCTAAGACAGGATCTCATGTAGCCTGGTCTGGCCTTGAACTCAGATCCTCCTGCCTCCACTTCTGTAAAGCGGGGATGACAGGCATATATGCCACCAAGCCTTATGCCACCAAGCCTGGCTTGGCTATGGCTTATATGGCTTTCTTTTTTTTAATATTTTATTTATGTATTTGAAAGAGAGAGAGAGAGAGGGGAAGAGACAGATATAGAGAGAGAATGGGCATGTCAGGGACTCTAGCCACTGCAAACAAACTCCAGACGCATGTGCCCCTTGTGCATCTGGCTTATGTTGGGTCCTGGGGAATCGAACCATGGTCCTTAGGCTTAGCAGACAAACACCTTAACCGCTAAACCATTTCCCCAGCCCTGGGCTATGGCTTTCTTATTACTGACTTTTGAGAATGCTTTATATATTGTAGATACAAACTCAGATGTGTGAGTTGCAAGAATCTTCTCTTAGTCTGTGGCTTATCAACTCAAAGGGGGAAAGACCAAAAAAAAAAAAAAAAAAAGAATAAGAAGAAAACAAGCTGTAATATTCAAATTTTAACGTCTACTTTAAAAATCTAGACTCAGGGTTGGGGTATAACTGGATGGTAGAGTACATGCTTATTATGGGAGAGCTGTTGACTCCAGCAGCAATAAAAAAAAAAAAAAGTGAAATAACTTTAAAAAAAATGGCCAGGCATGGTGGAGCATGCCTTTAATCCCAGCACTCCAGAGGTAGAGATAGGAGGATCACTGTGAGTTCCAAGGTCACCCTGAAACTACATAGTGAATTCCATGTCAGCCTGGGCTACAGTAAGACCCTACCCTAAAAAAAAATTAAATAAATAAGATGTCAACAAAACCCTAAAATTAAAAAATTGAAGTCTGGTGCATGGGCATCTATCTGGTGTTCTCTAAGGGAAAGTCCAGAAAGCAGGGTGCATGTGAGCATCTACAGCTTAATGACCGTGGACCAATGGCCATTTCCACCCTGGAAAATCAAAACAGGTTGCTTCATAGGTACAGATGTCTGAAGGGCTACTCCATCTGAGGGAGAGATTCGGGGGCATCTACCATATTAAGATGGTCTGAGGGGACACCCATTGCTTTCTGGGGGTGAGGTGGGTGACATGGAAGTCTGAGGGAGGCTGGCCCTGTCTATGTGTGTAAAGGAGGCCAGCCTTATCCTGAGGGTCTTAGGCCTATACTAGGGTCTGAAGGAGGAGGATGAGGTAGAGCCTATCCTAAGGGCTGTGTCCTTCTTGTTCAGTAGCAGTGCCTGGTGGTCTGAGGCCCCAGGTTAAAGCATGCTTCTTCTCTAGTCCCAATCCTAGCCAGGACAACTGCTGTGGGGTCCCCTATAGATGCCCTAGTCTGCCATCCTTCACCTCTGGTCTCCCCATATCAGCTCTGAGGGACATCAGATGAGCAGGCTTCCTAGAGGATATAGGGAAAGAAGGGACATTGTCAGGAATATTTGACAGAGCTGGGGTACAGGTCTATATTCCCCACTGGATCTCCCATAGAACTCAGGTTTCAGATGAGGAAACCGAGGAGGCTCAGAGAGGAGCTGAGGCTCTTACCAAGTCACCCTGGCACTGACGGAAGCTGGCATTGATGCGGTCCAGGTCCCGGCGGGCATTCAGCAACAGCTGCATGATGGTGTCCTTGGTGCTCGTGGTGAGGTTGAGCTGCTTGGACAGGTTGGCTTGTTTAGCAGATAGCTCTACCACCTGGTTGTACAGGCCATCAGCCCGTCGCTCAGTGGCTCGCAGGTTGGACTCAGTGGTGACATGCACATTGCCGTAGACCATGAAGAGCACCAAGCCCAGGATGATGAGGAACTGGATGAGTGACACAAAAAGGAAAAAATAGCGCAGGTAATACCAGCAGCCCCGAGGCCCATCGCCAGCCCTGGAGTATGACCCTCCATGCTCCATGGTGAGACCCATCTTGTCGAAGGGCCCGCCGCCAGGGGCACTGTCCCTGCTCAGCTGCTTGGCGCTGATCTGGACTGCACCAGGCGGGGGGAGTGTTTATATTACTCGGCTTAATACTTCCTCTGCCCGGCTCCTTCCTGGCCAGGAGGAAACGGGGGCTGTGGGTTATCACAACACTCCCACCCTGGCTGTGAGGGGACAGCAGGCAGGGCGGGGGCAGGCGTCTCAGATGAGTGCTGGGTGGGGCATCTGTTGGGTGACTAGGCTGGCTTCCTCTGCCTAGCCCAGCCTCAGTTTCCATCCAACCCACCTCACCCTTTGCCCTGTGCCTGGCACTTTTCTTTGCATTTATCACCTATTATCTTATTTAATCACCCCATGCATGCAGCTATCCACATTATGTGGAGGACAGACAGGTGCAGGTGTGAGCAGGGCCTCAGGGCTACAGATGCTATTTCCCAGCATGCTGGCTGTAAGCATACCTGTTCACTCTGGTGCCTCTGGTAACATGGAACAACAGCCAGCAGTCACTGTAGGGCAAGCCCCATGCAGACACAGACATGCAAGGGCTCTCAGAGTCAAGGAGCAGAGGATTCTGGATCTGCCCTCCCCATGAGCTGCCAGGAAACTTTCTGGAATGGACAATCAGTAGGTGCTCAGTAAATGAACATCAGGAAATAATAGCGGGCTGATCTGTGAGGCAGTGGGGCCAGCTGCCGAAGCTGTCATTCCACCAAATTCACATAGGCACTGAATATTACTACAAAGTTGGGAGTGTGGCTCAGTAGTAGAACACCTGCCTAGAATCCCCAGTGAGGGGCTGGGAACATGGCTCAGAGTAAATGTTTGACTGACATGCACAAAAGGACCTAGGTCCATCCTTAGCACTACAAACAACAACAACAACAACAAAGAAAAAAAAAAAAAAAACACAGTGCTAGGGCCTCAACAGCACATGAACATGATCTTGGAACGCAGGGGAGAGGCAGTCTTCCCTCCTGTGAGTTCTGGCAAAGGCTGCTCCAATCTGTCACTCAGGTTCCTCCTATGTGAGACAGAGTGGCTGGGTGGTTGAGGATCTGTTGTCACCTTCACCGTCATGATTTTGGGTTCCAGGAGATGGAAAATGAAGTTGATGATAAATGGGGGCCAAGCTTCCTGACTCCTGAGGCATAGAATCCCATGGGGATCTGCTGAGGTCACTGTGGGGCAATACCTACACACACAGAAGGGATTTCAAGGCCAGAGCAAAGCATTTGGGGCATGCCCTTCCAAGGAATGCTAGAGTCCATTCCCTGTTTGTTCCACCCTGTGTGACCCGCACAGCCCCATGCCTAGAGGTACCTTAAGCCTCTCCCAGTCTTGGAGAGTGAGACAGAGATGAGGAATGAGCCCACAGATTGGTGACAGTTGTTCCCCACCTGTGGGAGGGTCCCCCCAAAAAACTGCTTGGCCAGTCCCTCTATTAGCCTGGGTAATGGAGTTGGGGGGGTGGCGCCTGAGGAGGTGGGTGTGGGGTTGAGAAGGAGGAAGTTCCCAGGAGTGGGCAGGAAACCCTACCTGACCTTTGACCTTTGCAGGCGTGATTCCTGAGTAGGACCCTTTCCAACCATTAGCCCTGGTGGGGCAAAGCAGAGTTGGGGGCTCCAGTCAGTGCCCAACCAACTATGTGTCCAGGTTGGCCAGGCCCCTGGGAGCCCCCAGAGCAGGACAGGAGGAGACATTTTCCTTAAAAATAAACCCAGGGTGACAATTTCAGCGAATTTCTGGCAGTGCCACCTCCCAGCTGTGTGACCATAGACAAGTAACTTCTTGTCTTTGAGTTTTGGTTTTGTCTTGGCTAAGAGGCTACATAGCCTTTTGAGGGTCTTGCTCTAGCCCAGGCTGACCTGGAATTCACTATGTAGTCTCAAAGTGGCCTCAAACTCAGTGTGATCCTGCTACCTCTGCCTCCGGGTGCTGAGATTAAAGGTGCATGCCACCATGCCTGGACTGTACATAGCCAATTTTTTTAAAAATTTTTTTTCAGGGCAATTATTTTTTATTTTATTTATTTATTTATTTTGAGCTCATGATTTTTTATTTTTTGTTGTTGTTGTTTTTCTCAATTTTTATTAACATTCAATGATTATAAAAAGTATCCCATGTTAATTACCCTCCCTCCCCCACTTTCCCCTTTGAAATTCCATTCTCCATCATATCCCCTCCCCATCTCAATCAGTCTCTCTTTTATTTTGATGTCACGATCTTTTCCTCCTCTTATGATGGTCTTGTGTAGGTAGTGTCAGGCACTATGAGGTCATGGATATCCAGGCCATTTTATGTCTGGAGGGAGCATGTTGTAAGGAGTCCTACCCTTCCTTTGGCTCTTACATTCTTTCTGCCACCTCTTCCACATTAGACCCTGAGCCTTGGAAGGTATGATCGAGATGTTACTCAGCACTCCAGTCACTTCTTTCCAGCACCATGATACCTTCTGAGTCGTCCCAAGGTCACTGCCATCTGAAAAGAGAAGATTCTCTACCCAAAGTGAGAGTAGTGTTAATATAAAGGTTTTAACATTAAGAAAAGTGCTTACTGGGCAGTTTGATAAGCATAGTATACACATTTATCCAGACATCAGCAGATGTTACACCCCTAGGGCTCATGACTACCCCTGTTTTAGGTTTTCAGTATCAGGGATGTATTCCCTCCCATGGAGCGGGCCTCCAGTCCAATTGGAGGGCAGTTGGTTTCCACCATGATAGAAGTGCCACTATTCCACCCGTTGGCTCATTTGGCCTGGCTGGCCAAATATAAGGCTTGCAGTGTCCACTGTTGAGTATCTTCACTGGTGGTATCTCTTTCTCCCATTGATCTACATGTAGAATGGCTTCTTCCAGCTTTCTGTCAGCTGGTCTATATGGAGGAGGTTATCAGCTCAGTTCCAGCAGGATTTCTCCATGGCCTTGCAGCCCAAGTATGTGGAGTCTTCAGCAATAGCGTCTTACCATCTATTCCTGGTGGGAAACCAAGGGCCTCGGCAATGGCCTATAATGTTTTGGGGGCATCAGGGACCTCCCTGGCCAACAACAGGTATCCCATCCCTGGCACTGAAAATTTTCTAACAATGATCTATGGCTCCTGAGTGTTCCATTGTCCAAAACCAGGATTCCATATGATTTATTTGTATCCTCTTAGATTTTGATTAGCCCTCCCTCCACTTTTCCTTTACTCAATCTCCTCCCCTGACCTCACTTTGGGCCTTTTCACCCCCGTTAATCTATTCTTCTACTTACATATATACAATGCCAACCTATTAAGTACCCTCCTTCCTTCCTTTCTCTTCCCTTTATATCTCCTTTATAACTTACTGGCCTCTGGTACTGAGTTTTTTCCTTCTCACAGAGAAGCCCAATCATCTGTAGCTAGGATCCACATATGAGAGAGAACATGCTACGCGGCGCTTGGCTTTTTGGGTCTGGGTTACCTCACTTAGTATAATCCTTTCCAGAACAACAACAACAACAACAAAAAAAAAAAAACAGTGCCTTAAATATACATACTGACGTCATTTCAAGGTCAAAATGAACATTTGTTTTCTTTAGGCAATCTAATCTCACACATCTGATTTCTTTTCTTTCTCTCTATCTTTTTTTTTTTTTTTTTTCTTTTTCAAGGTAAGGTTTTACTCTAGCCCGGGGTGAACTGGAATTCACTATGTAATCTCAGGGTGGCCTCAAATTCACTGCAGTCCTCCTACCTCTGCCTCCCAAATGCTGAGATTAAAGGTGTATACCACCATGCCTGGCCTGATTTTTTTTTTAAAGCAGGGTCTCACTCACATGCCCAGCTTGATTTGTTTTCATTATTTATTTATTTCTGGGTTTTTTTGTTCATTTTTACTTATTTATTTGAGAGTGACAGAGAGAGAAAGAATGAGAGAGAGAGAGAGAGAGAATGGGTGCGCCAGGGCTTCCAGCCACTGCCAACGAACTCCAGATGCATGCGCCCCCTTGTGCATCTGGCTAACATGGGTCCTGGAGAATTGAGCCTTGAACCGGGGTCCTTAGGCTTCACAGGCAAGAGCTTAACCGCTAACCCATCTCTCCAGCCCCTATTTTTGGTTTTTTTGAGGTAGGATTTCATTCTAGCCCAGGCTGACCTGGAATTCACTGTGTAGTCTCAGGGTGGCCTAGAACTCATGGTGATTCGCTTACCTTTGCCTCCCAAGTACTGGGATTAAAGGTGTGTGCCACCACACCTGGCAATTTATTTTATTTTATTTTTTAATAGTTTATTTAGGGCTGGAGGGATGGCTTAGCAGTTAATGTGTTTGCCTACAAAGCCAAAGGACCCAGGTATGAGCCCCAGGACCCACGTTAGCCAGATGCACAAGGAGGCACACGCATCTGGAGTTCGTTTGCAGTGGCTGGAGGCCCTGATGCACCCATTCTCTCTCTTTCTCTCTCTCTCTCTCCCTCCCTCCCTCTTTCTCTGTCAAATAAATAAAAATTTAAAAATATTTTATTAGATGGGCATAGTGGTGCATGCCTTTAATCCCAGCACTCGGGAGGCAAAGGTAGGAGTATTGCCATGAGCTCAAGGCCATCCTGAGATTGCATAGTGAATTCCAGGTCAGCCTGGGCTAGAGTGAGACCCTACCTCAAAGAACCAAAAAAAAAATATATATATATATATATATATTTAACTGCAAGTACAGAGAAAGAGAGGACGAGAATAGGTGCACCAGCCACTGCAAAAGAAACACCAGATGCATGCATCACTTTGTGCATCTGGCTGTATGTGGGTACTGGGGAATCAAACCAGGGTCTTTAGGCATTGTAGGCATGTGCCTTAACCACTGAGTCATCTCTCCAGCTCATGACTTGTTTTTTGTTTTGCTTTCAGATTAGGTTTCATCTACTCCTGGCTGGCCTGTGTTGCCAAGAATGACCTTGAATTTGTGATCCTCCAATCTACCTCCTTCCTAAGTACTGGGATTTACATACATGTGCCACCAGGCCCGGTTTTATGCAGTGCTGGAGATGGAACCCAAGACTTTATTCATGCAAGGCAAACACTCTACTGACTGAGCTACAACCCTAGCTGTATGACTTTGATTTGTAATGTTTCTTTTTATTATTTTCCTTCTTCTTTTTCTGTATTTTTAAAGCAATTTTTTTTAACTTTATTTATTTATTTGAGAGGGACAAAGAGAGAGAGAGGGAAAGAGGAGGAGAGAGAGAGAGGGCGAGAGAATGGGCATGCCAGGGTTTCCAGCTACTGCAAACAAACTCCAGACACATGCACCACCTTGTGCATCTGGCTTACATGGGTGCTGGGGAATTGAACCTGGGTTCTTTGGCTTTGCAGTCATGCACCTTAACCACTAAGCCATCTCTCCAGCCCCTTTTCTGTGTTTTTGAGACAGGGTCTCACTATGTATCCCAGCCTGGCCTAGAACTGACAGTCCTGCCTTAGCCTCTTGAGGGCTGGAGTGACAGGTTCGTGCTACCATACTGGCTAGTATTTCTTTTATGGTAACTTGCTTTTTTTTTTTTTTTTTTTTTTTTTTTTACAGAATAGATAATAATGGGTCTCCCTCCTTCTTTCTCTCTTTAGTTTTTCAAGGTAGAGTCTCACCCTAGCCCAGGCTGACTTGGAATTCACTATGTACTCTCAGGCTGGCCTTGAACTCACAGTAATCCTCTCACTTCTGCCTCCTGTGTGCCGGGACTAAAGCCATGCACCACCAGGCCTGGCTCAGATCTTTCTGTTTTTGCTCAGTATCATGGTTTTTGAGTCTGTTGATTCCTTCTTCCTTTCTGTCTCTTTCTTTTTCATTAAAAAAATTTTTTTTCAGCTGGGCGTGATAGCACATGTCTTTAGTCCCAGCACTTGGGAGGCAGAGGTAGGAGGATTGCTGTGAGTTTGGGGCCACCCTGAGACTACATAGTAAATTCCAGGTCATCCTGGGCTATAATGAGACCTTACCTTGAAATACAAAAAAAGAAAAAAAAGGGCTGGAGAGATGGCTTAGCAGTTAAGCACTTGCCTGTGAAGCCTAAGGACCCCAGTTTAACGTTCAGTTCCCCAGGACCCACGTTAGCCAGATGCACAAGGGGGCGCACACATCTGGAGTTCATTTGCAGTGGCTGGAGGCCCTGGCGTGCCCATTCTCTCTCTCTCTGTATCTGCCTCTTTCTCTCTCTGTCACTCTCAACTAAATAAATAAAAATGAACAAAAAAATTTTTAAAAATTCAATACTGGAGACTCGGCTTGCTAACCATGTGCTCTACCATTGAGGCACACTGTCAGCCCCAAGGCCTATTGCTTCCTGCTGTTTAGCTTTTTGCCACTGTGCCTTTCCATGGTAATTACATTAGATTGTGCCTAAATTATTTTTGTTTCATTGAGCAAAAGATGATCTGAAATCAAGCCTCCATAAATGAATTTACTGGTCTCCACACCAGCAATTCTACATTTTGATAGCTGCAAATCTGTCCTTCACAGAGGTTCTTTCCACCCACACTCTGACCAGCAATGTCCAAAATTCCTAAAAATAGACTTTCTGAGAATGTTCTGCCTGTGTCCCTGGCCACATCATTGGAGAGGGAGGAGGTAAGGGCCTGCACAGGGGATTCACACGAGGTCAAATGCATCAGCGCCCATGGGAGACTTTGGTTATTTTCCTGAAAACAATTTGTCATGCGCACAGGAAGCCTTGTGCACGAATCCCTCCATGTTCCCTTGGAAGGTAGGCACACAACCCACACAATCGGATGTGGGTTTGAACCAGCTCCTCCTTTTTTTTTTTTCCCTAAATGGAAAACAATCAATTTAGCTTGAGTTGTTTGTTTAGGTGGAGAGGGGAAAAAGCTGTCAGAAGGAAGTCACTCGCTAGACAGCTGGTCTTCAGGGGGACAGGAGGTTTTAAAAAAAAAATCACACAAGAGTTCAGGAAGGTCTCTTCCCCTCCTCCTCTTCTTTTTGAGACAGTCTTACTGTATAGACCAGGTTGCCCTCATAATAATCATAGCCATCCTCCTGCCTCAGCTTTTGAAGTGCTGGGATGACAGGAATGTGCCACCTCCCTGGTTCTTCAGGAAAGTTTTTTTTTAAGTATTTTTTTAAATTTATTGTAGTCAGGGGAAGAGAGAGAGAGAAAATGGGTGTGCCAGGGCCTCCAGCTACTGCAAATGAACTCAAGACGCATGTGCCACCTTGAGCATCTGGCTTACATGGGTACTGGGGAATTGAACCTGGGTCCTTAGGCTTTGGAGGCAAGCCCCTTAACTGCTTAGCCATGTCTCCAGCCCAAAAGAGTTTTTTTTTTTTTTTTAATTTTGTTTTGTCTTGTTTTTAAGAGAATTAATTTACTTACTGTAGCAGACAGCTTTAGGTTCACTGAGATAAACTTCCACAGCAGGCACAGTTATGGAGGAAGGGATTTAGTGAAGCTTACAGATCCAGGGGAAGTTCCATAATGGCAGAAGACTCTGTCTACTGTCACAGGAACAAACACACAGAGAGAAACACAAGCCAAAAAGCCAAAAAGCCAAAAGCCACACAGCACAGCACACTTCAGGAACTCAAACAAGGCACACGTTGCATATCTTTAGATTGAAATCTCAAACTCATCACCACACCCTAAAATTATCCCAGTGACATTGCCTCCATCCAGGTGGCTGCAAATGCAAACTACAAACTAATAAAACACTGAATATATTGGGGGTCATCTATTCAAACTACCACACTTATACACAGATACACAGTGTGTGTGTGTGTGTGTGTGTGTAAATGTAGTAGGGTCGTCTCTTGCTGCTATAAATGTCATTCTAGGCAGGCAGGATTTGCAAGCAAGTGCGTTTAACTACTGAGCTACCACCCCTGACACTCATCCTCAAACTTTCAGACAAAAATATTTTTTTGTTGGCCCTGAATCAATGCTGACAGTTTGCTGAAGCTGCCGGTTTCAAACAGGAGCATAAAGAAATGTTTTTCAAATACGGAAGTACAAAAATCACATGATCATCTCATTAGATGCAGAGAAAGCATTTGACAAAATCCAACATCCCTTCATCATAAAAGTCCTACAGAGACTGGGAATAGAAGGAACATATCTGAATATAATAAAGGCTATTTATGACAAGCCTACAGCCAACATGTTACTAAATGGGGAAAAATTGGAAGCTTTTCCACTAAAATCAGGAACAATACAGGAGTGCCCACTGTCCCCACTTTTATTTAATATAGTACTGGAAGTCTTAGCCATAGTAATAAGGCAAGAGATGCACATAAAAGGGATACAAATTGAAAAAGAAGAAATCAAGACATCATTATTTGCAGATGACATGATTCTATACATAAAGGACTAAAGACTCTGCCAGCAAACTATTGGAGCTGATAAACACCTACAGCCATGTAGCAGGATATAAAATAAATACACAGAAATCAGTAGCCTTCCTAACTAACAGCAAACACACAGAAGATGAAATCAGAGAATCACTCCCATTCAAAATTGCATCAAAAAAAATAAATAAATAAAGTAACTTGGAATAAACCTAACCAAGGAAGTGAAGGATCTCTACAATGAAAACTTTAAAACAATCAAGCAAGAAATTGTAGAAGACACTAGGAAATGGAAAAAACATCCCTTGTTCCTGGATCAGAAGAATCAACATTGTGAAAATGGCAATCTTACCAAAAGCAATCTACACATTTAATGCAATTCCCATCAAAATTCCAATGGCTTTCTTCATGGAAATAGAAAAAAACAATTGAAAAATTCATTTGGAATCACAGAAAAACCTTGAATATCTAAGATAATACTGAGCAACAAAAATAAGGCTGGTGGTGTCATCATACCTGATTTTAACCTATACTACAGAGCCATAGTAACAAAAACAGCATGGTACTGGCACAAAAGCAGACTTGTAGATCAATGGAATAGAACAGAGGACACAGATGTAAGTCCAGGTAGCTATAGCCACCTGATATTTGGTAAAAATGCCAAAATTACTCATTGGAGAAAAGACAGCCTCTTCAGCAAATGGTGCTGGGAAAACTGGGTATGTATCTGTAGAAGAATGAAAATAGATTCTTCTCTCTCTCCATGCACAAGAATTATGTCCAAATGGGTTAAAGACCTTAACATCAGACCTGAAACTCTGAAAATGCTAGAGGGAAAACTAGGGGAAACCCTTCAACATATTGGTCTTGGCAAAGACTTTCTGAATACAACCCCAATTGCTCAGGCAATAAAACCACAGATTAGCTGCTGGGACCTCATCAAATTACAAAGATTTTGTATGGCAAAGGGCACTGTGAATAAAGCAAAAAGGCAACCTACAGAATGGGAAAAAATCTTTCCCAGCTATACATCTTATAGAGGATTAATAGCTAGGATATACAAAGAACTCAAAAAATTAAATAATAAGAAATCAAACAAGCCAATTAAAAAATGGGCTATGGAGCTAAATAGAGAGTTCTCAAAAGAAGAAATACCAATGGCTCATAAGCATCTAAAAAAAAGTTCTACATCCCTAGTCATCAGGGAAATGCAGATTAAAACTATGTTGATATTCCATCTCACTCCTGTCAGATTGGCTACCATCATGAAAACAAATGACCATAAATGCTGGCGAGGATGTGAAAAAAAGGAACCTTTCTACACTGTTGGTGGGAATGCAATCTGGTCCAGCCATTGTAGAAATCAGTGTGGAAATTCCTAAGACAGCTAAAAGTAGATCTACCATATGACCCAGCTATAGCACTCCTAGACGTATATCCTAAGGACTCATCTCATTACCTTAGAGATACTTGCTCAACCATGTTTATTGCTGCTCATTTCACAATAGCTGGGAAATGGAACCAGCCTAGATGTTCCTCAACTGATGAGTGGATAATGAAGATATGGCACATTTATACAATGGAATTCTACTCAGCAGTAAAGAAAAATGAAGTTATGAAATTTGCAGGAAAATGGATGGATCTGGAAAGGATTATACTAAGTGACGTAACCCAAGTCCAGAAAGCCAAGCGTCACATGTTCTCTGTCATATGTGGATCCCAGCTACAGATGATTTGGCTTCTGTGTGAGTAGGAAGAAAACTCAGTGGCAAAGGCCAGTAAGCTAGAAAAGAGATATAAAGGAAAGAGAAAGGAAGGGAGGGGGTTACTTAATAGGATGACATTGTATATATGTAAGTAGAAGAATAGATTAATGGGGGTGAAAAGGCCTAAGTGAGAAGAGATTGAGTAAAGGAAAAATGGAGGGACGGCTAATCAAAATCCAAGAGTATATAAATAAATCATACGGAAACCTAGTTTTTTGGACAATGGGACACTCAGGAGCCGTAGATTGTTGCTAGAAATTTTTCAGTGCCAGGAATGGGATACCTTCCAGTGAGTTGTTGGCCAGGGAGGTCCCTGATGCCCCCAAAACATTATAGGCCATTGCCGAGGCCCTTGGTTTCCCACCAGGAAAAGATGGTAAGACCCTATTGCTGAAGACCCCACATACTTGGGCTACAAGACCACTGAGAAATCCTGCTGGAGCTGAGCTGATAACCTCCTCCATGTAGACCAGCTGACAGAACGATGGAAAAAGCCATTCTGCATGCAGTTGAATGCGAGAAAGAGAAATCACCAGTGAAGATACTCAACAGTGGACACTGCAAGCCTTATATTTGGCCAGCCAGGCCAAATGAGCCAACAGGTGCAATAGTGGCACTTCTGTCATGGTGGAAACCAACTGCCCTCTAATTGTGCTGGAGGTCTGCTCCATGGGAGGGAATACATCTCTGATACTCAAAACTTAAAACAGGGGTAGTCATGAGCCCTAGGGCTGTAACGTCTGCTGGTGTCTGGCTAAATGTATATACTATGCTTATCAAACTGCCCAGTAATCACTTCTCTTAATGTTCATACTCTTATATTAATACTACTCTCACTTTTGGTAGAGAATCTTCTCTCTTCAGATGGCGGTGCCCTCAGGATGACTCAGAAGGCATCATGGTGCTGGAAAGAAGTGACAGGAGTGCTCAGTACTGCAATATCTCTATCACACCTTCCAAAGTTCAGGGTCCATTGCGGAAGAGGTGGCAGAAAAAATGTAAGAGCCAAAGGAAGGGTAGGACTCCTTACAACGTGGTCCTCCAGACACAAAATGGCCTGGATATCCATGACCTCATGTTGCCTGACACTACCTACACAAGACCATCATAATAGGAGGAAAAGATCATGACATCAAAATAAGAGAGAGACTGATTGAGAGTGGGAGGGTATATATGATGGAGAATGGAGTTTCAATGGGGAAAGTGCAGAGGGAAGGTGGGGCATTACCATGGGATTTTTTTTTATAATCATAGAAGTTGTTAATAAAAAAAATTTTAAGCTGGGCGTGGTGGCACATGCCTTTAATCCCAGCACTCAGGAGGCAGAGGTAGGAGGATCATCGTGAGTTCAAGGCCACCCTGAGACTACATAGTGAATTCCAGGTCAGCCTGGGCTAGAGTGAGACCCTGCCTCGAAAAACCAAAAAAAAAAAAAAAAAAAAATTTTTTTTTTAAAAAGCCAACCTTAGCTCTGAATAAATATGTTTTACATGTTAGAAAAAAAAAAAGAAATATCTTTGTATGATCTGTTGGCCATTTGAGAAATGTGGAAATGTGGTGGTCAATTCAATTCATTAGAAAGAAACATCTTGGTTGAGTTCCCTGTGCCAGTCTATGTGCAGGTAGGTATGGTGTTGTGGAGATGTGGTTTACATACACAATGAGTTGTTGATCAGAGAGACCTACTAGATCTCCCAAAACAAACAAGACAGACTTCTGTCAGAGCACTCGATTACCCACCAGAGGTTAATGATAGGACCCTACTGCTGAAGACACCATATGCTGTCAGCATGAACATGGAGAAACCTGGTTGTAATCTGGAAGAGAGCCAGTCCCCAGACAATTAGCCTAGCTAGTGCTAGAAGGCACTACATGATCTACCGGGGTAAAGTGGACAACATCTGTCTGAGCAACTCAAAGTGTAAGTGACTCAGAAGCAAACAACCTGATGGGATGCTCACACAAGTGCAATAGTGGCACACAGGCATGGTGGGTAACCAACTGCTCTTGGATTGGCTAACAGATCCATTCAGTGGAAAGGAAACCACATCTGGAACTGGGAAACTGTGGGGTCCCTGGTTCCTCAGGAGGCCATTGCACATCAGCTCCCCAGAGGCATCCAGGCAACTGTGTAGCAGGGCCTTGAGCAGTCATGAGTGTGACAGGAAGAAACACCCAGGAGACAGCTTCAGACAACAGGTCATTTATTTGTCAGGGGACTGAGTTTTTATAAGCAGTTGAGAGAGAGCAGGAAGAGGGTCCTAAGGGGATTGGTGGGTTCAAAGGTTGCTTGCTGATGCCTAGGGACATTCATTCCAGCACATAGGGAGTCAGGTGATCTACATAGTGGTGGGAAGAGGGGAGAGGTACAGGTCATAGGGGGATGGGCTTTGTGAAGGCTGCTGGCTGTACCATATAAGGAGTTTCCTAGGAAAATGGCCAAAGGTCACAGGGCTATGAGTGAAACCTCCAGGTGTCCCAGGCTGGGGAGGGAGTGGCCTCCTGTAGCCCAAGGGCCCTAAGCTATGTCTGGAAGCTCAGGCCCTTAGCTGTGGCCAACAGGAATTAAGTCAGAATCATATCCAGGTAATGATTTTGATTTCCAATGTCAAGCTCCCACTAATCTTGGCATATAAGAGGGTCTATACCCTTTAAATTCTCTCTAAATTAATAATGGTTTTTCCATTTAACTGGTGTTGACTTCACTCTCCATTGGAGATTCTGCTTCTGTTTTTCATATGGGAGCTAGACCTGAGGAGAAAAATAATTCAATGCACTTCACCTTGGCCCCAGCTGAAGCCACAGAGGAATTGGGGAAATGAGCAAGAGTGCTGATTTCTTGGTGAACTTGATATCAGCACAGGGGTGAAGGAGATAGACACTGAGGACACTCAACACCTACCAAATCAGAGATCCAGAGGCTCCTAAGAGCCCATCACTGAAATAGATTTAAAACCCACCCCAACATGGCTCAGGGAATTTTTCAGAAGAGGGGGCGGAAAGATTGTTAGAGCCACAAGTTGGGACATTTTGCACAGAGACATTTTCTCTCCCTCATAAATGACTGCTTCCCCCATAATGCATGACCCACAATCCCCATGGGATTGACCTGCATCCCCAATAAGGAAGGCCTCTTCAGAAAAGGGGTAGGGAGGAGGGAAAGGATACTAAATATGTCCATATCTAATAAAAATAAATTTAAATGGCTGGAGAGATGGCTTAGTGGTTAAGGCACTTGCCTCCAAAGCCTAAGAACTCATGTTCGACTCTCCAGATCCCACATTAGCCAGCCACACAAAGGTGAGGCCAGTGCAAGGTTGCACATGCCCACTAGGTGGCACAAGCATCTGGAGTTCAATTTCAGTGTCTGAGGTCTGAGGCCTGAGTTCTGAGTTCTCTTTCTCCCTCCCTCTCTCT
This sequence comes from Dipus sagitta, assembly GCA_036346955.1. Classification (NCBI taxonomy): domain Eukaryota; kingdom Metazoa; phylum Chordata; class Mammalia; order Rodentia; family Dipodidae; genus Dipus; species Dipus sagitta. Next base: position 219,305,679 of record CM070770.1, read on the forward strand.
CTCTAAAATAATAATAATAGTAATAATAATAAGCCGGGTGTGGTGGTACACGCCTTTAATCCCAGCACTCGGGAGGCAGAGGTAGGAGGATCACCATGAGTTCGAGGCCACCCTGAGACTACATAGTGAATTCCAGGTCAGCCTGGACTAGAGCGAAACTCTACCTTGAAAAACCAAAAAAAAAAAATAATAATAATAACTAAAAAAAATTTAAAAAGAAACACCTTGGTGGGAGAAAAAAACAAAAAGGGGGGAAGGGCTGGAGGCATGGCTTAGTGGTTAAGGCATTTGCCTGCAAAGCCAAAGGACCCAGGTTCAATTCCCCAGGACCCATGTTAGCCAGATGCACAAGGGGGTGCACACGTCTGGAGTTCATTAGCAGTGGCTAGAAGCCCTGGAAGGCCCATTCTTTCTCTCTCTTTCTCTGTCAAATAAATAAATAAAAATAAAAATTATTTTTAAAAAAGGGGGGAATATTTGCTTTGTTTTGGAGGAAACTGAAATGAAGTTAGGTTTTAAGATTTTGAGGGGGGCAGTTGTTGTGGCGTACACCTTTAATCCCAGCACTTAGGAGGCTGAGGTAGGAGGATAACTGCAAGTTTGAGACCACCCTGAGACTACAGAGTGAAGTGAATTCCAGGTCAGCCTGGGCTACAGTGAGACCCTACCTTGAAAACAATAAAATATAAAATAAAATAATAAAATAAAATAAAATAAAATTTGAAGGCAAAAGAGGGAGTAAAGTGATTCCAAGGGGCCAGTTTGTGCTCTCAGGTTCTTTGCCTGGGCCTTCAATTGCTGTCCCATTATCCTGTCTCTGAAGCTACAGGGGGGGATCCAGGGTGACCATAGACCAGGTAACTAGGTGTTACCTAGGAGCTTGTACTGGGGAAAGTAGACATATGAGAAGGGACACTTACTGGAGACACAGTGTGCCTCACAAGTAGAACCATGCCTAGAATCCTCTAGGAGGGACTGGGGTTATAGCTCCTTGGTGGAGTGCTTCCTGGCATGCTGGAAACCCTAGGTTCCTTCCCCAGAAATGCATACCAGGTATCCTGTCACACTCTTATAGTCCCAGCACTTGGGAGGTGGAGGAAGATCAGGGGTTCAAGGTCCTCCTCGGCCACATAGAGAATGTGAGACCAGTTTGGGCTACATTGGACTCTTTCTCAAACAACAACAATAGCACAAACCACACACAACAAAACAACACAGAGATGAATAAAGACTGAGAAGTGGAAAAGAGCAAGGACAGGGAGGGAGTTGGCTTTTGAGGACAGAAACAGATTCCATGCAAGAGTTCTAGCAGCAAGGGAGCCTAGAGCATAGGGCACTTGTTCTTTATGTCACCCTGAATCCCTGTGGCCTCTGTGGGGTTCAACACTCCCAGCCTTTGCCCTGTCTCCCTTCCCAACTTTCTCTGACAGAAGATCACACTGTGCCCTGCATCCCACATATCTTCCATGACTCCCTACTGTCCTCCATTCCCCTAATTAATTTTCAGAAATTTTTCTTTTCTTTATCTCTTCCCTCCTTCCTTCCTGTAAGGTTCAGGAGTGACCAAGACTACAGAAACCACTCTAAGGCAAAGATGGAAGTTTTTATTCAGGAAAAACACGAGCTGCCAGGACTGACTCTCAAGAGTGGAGCAGTCAACTGGGGAATCGCAGACCATGAGGAAGGGGGAGGTTAAAAAAAAAAACAAAAAACGTTTCTTTAGGGGAGATCTAAAATAGCCAGGGTGTGACACCAGAACAGTAACCAGGTGTCCTGAGAGATAAGGGGGCAGGAAACCTAGACCTGGGGCATTGTTAGGCAAGGAAGGGATAATGGCTGGGTAGTTTCTTGAGGAATGTGGATGACCCACTTCCTGTAGTCCTCCTGCTATGACTCCATTTTGTTCTGACCTAACATTCCAGCCTTTTGTTAATGATAAGAGACGAAGGTAATTTTTTTTTTTTTTTTTAATGTTGACCATAAGGGCAATGAGTTCCTATGGGAAAGGCTGGATAATGCAATTGATGGGTCTCTCTTCAGGGCAGGTGATGAGGAGGCAGTTTCATGGTGGCTAGAGGTGGCAGAGCGGTGAGATCAACAGCACCAGTGTATCATGTTGTTATGAGTTGGTCCTGAGCGAAGAGACTTCTCTCATACCATCCCTGTATTGAGCTGGCTTCAGGGCAGTCACTGGGAGACACCTGTTATAGAGAAGGTGAAGGAGATGGGCTCTGTGCACCCCGTGAGAAGACAGAAAGGAGAATAAAGGAGCTTGTTACTCTTATTAAAATGCCAGGTATAGCCAGGCATGGTGGTGCACGCCTTTAATCCCAGAACTCAGGAGGCAGAGGTAGGAGGATCACTGTGAGCTCGAGGTTACCCTGAGACTACATAGAAAATTCCAGGCCAGCCTGAGCTAAAGTGAGACCCTACCTCGAAAAACCAAAAAAAAAAAAAAAAGGCCAGGTATAAAGGGAGGATGAGCATTCAGAGGCGAGGGGATAAAGAGGGCTTGGGGCAAGAGGAGGGAGAGGGGCATTTTGGGATCAGGGGAAGAGTAAGAACACAAGAGAGTTTAAGTATGAGAGTGTCCGTTGGGGTGGCAGTGTACTTATCCCTGTATGAGATAGGGCTAAGGAGAGAGGGGGCCCAAGGAATAGCTCTAATTCTGGCTAAGGCAAGTGGGAGGAGCTGGGGTCAGGGTAGGTGAAGTTAATCAGGGACAAGCAGAGGCAGAAGACTTGAGTCAATGTTAGAGTCTAATATTGTAAGGCAGCATCAGACAAAGGAGCCTATTGTCCAAATCATTGTTTGTACCATAGTTATATTTTTCTCATTAAGACCAGGTAGGCTGCCAGAATTAACTATATTTTGGAGGTCAATAATGGCACTGTAGGAAAGACTTTTAGGGACCTGTGAGCTGTTCTATGACTCTCAGCATTGTCATCTGCTAGGATAAGTCAAGGCCAAGCTGACCAAGTGGTCTTCCCTCTTTTGGGAAGCCTGGGGGACTGATTTTTCTTCAATGTGACTCTCCTGTTGCAGATACACTGACTTGGAATTCATTCCTGGGTCTCCACATCCTCTCTGACCAAGAAGACAGGTAATTTGCCAGAGGCTAGAAGTTCAAGTGTCCCATCATCTCCTGTGGCTTTTTGACCCAGAAGCAGGAACCAAAATATTGGTCATCCTTTTACCTCCAATGTTTCCAATTGATTTTGGATTCTACACATGGTTATTAATCACTCAGAGAGACTCTACATATCTGATTAGCAAAACAGATTAGTTAAAAAGGGTTCAGAACATATCTGGTTAGCAAAGCAAATCTGGTTAGAGAATGGCACAATAGTTTAAAATCATTCTGATTAATATTTAAGTTTAGTTGTCAGGTGACAGTGTAAGCGATATCTGGGACATAGAAAGCATACACATTCTATCTTTTAAGTATTTGTCAGCTATAAGTATAGGCAGAACATTTTAGTAGCCCTGAAAACAATATTTTTTTTTTTTTTTTTTTTTTTTTTTTTTGTTTTCAGTAGGTTCACTCTGCAGTGACTGGATCACTATAAGTCTAGTTCTCGATATGCAATCTCTACGCCCGAGTGTATTAGGTCGCCACCAGCGCGAAACAATTTAGCATTATTTATCATATTTAAGGCAATGATTAATCTGAATTGTATGTTAGGAAAAGGCAAGGCAGTAAAAAACTTAGCATCTGTGTTTGAAAACAACTTTGGCTAGTCTGTATACCAATGCAAGTACCAATTTTTACCCTCCAAACTGGAAGCAGAACAGCAATTTAAGATTACTTTTTTAGGGAAGGAAACTTGTCTTAAGTATCAATATTTCCATAAGCAATGAACTTAAGATACCAGAAATGAGACAATTAATTAAATGAAGCCTTGACTGAGAGTGATTATACATAGCTCAAGAATAAAATGAAATTTGGTCATTGTTGAGTTAAGCAAGCCCGATTTTTTTTTTTTTTTCCAAGGTAGGGTCTCACTCTAACTCAGGCTGACCTGGAATTCACTATGTAGTCTCAGGGTGGCCTCAAACTCACGGCAATCCTCCTATCTCTGCCTCCTGAGTGCTAGGATTAAAGGAGTGCAAGCCTGATTTTAACATACATTAGGGACAATATGACAGACACAAAGTAATTTTTTAAATAAGTACCTTTTACCATTGAACAATTTTAGGCTTAACTAAAGAAATATTTATGACTGTTACATGAAGCTTAGATAAACTATATTAACATTGTTTGTATACAGTGGATTTTTCTAAGTCATTTTTTTTTAAACTTTTTATTTTTATTTATTTATTTGAGAGCAACAGACAGAGAGAAAGAGGCAGAGAGAGAAAGGAAGAGAGAATGGGCGCGCCAGGGCCTCCAGCCACTGCAAACGAACTCCAGACGCGAGCGCCCCCTTGTGCATCTGGCTAACGTGGGTCCTGGGGAATCGTGCCTCGAACCGGGGTCCATTAGGCTACACAGGCAAGCGCTTAACCGCTAAGCCATCTCTCCAGCCCTCTAAGTCACTTTTTATAAGACTTAGATTATAACCTCAGTGATAATCATCAAGCAAAATCAGCATGAACAAGACAAGAACCATCTTAAAATTAATGAGTTTTAGCCAGGCATGGTGATGCATACTTATTGATAGTTAAACATCATAGACTTTGTATAAATCAAATTATAATACTTTAATATTTTGATATCTGGAAAAGTCTGATATTAACAAAAAGTAGAGTTTACATATTTAAGGCCCATGAGGATACAGAGAGTAAACTATGAACAAAATATCTGTTGACAAAATTTTAAATAAACTAGAAATCTATATGATGTAGTAATATTTTTGGCTTAAATATGAAGACATGAAAACTTTTATAATTTTAAGGTTCACAGGTGGGATACCTTTATATAACATATACAGATATATTTTAATATTTTATTTTTATTTATTTATTTGAGACAGGGAAAGAGGCAGAGATAGAGCGAGAATGAGTGCACCAGGGCCTCTATCCACTGCAAATAATTTCCAAATGTATGTTCCATTATGTGCATCTGGCTTTTCTTTAACTGCTGAGCCAAAAAGAAGTATCTTTAATCTCTTCCAAATCAGTTTTACAGAACTATATTTAATTTCAACTATACACAAAATTTTATAACACAATCTATAACTATTCGAACATTAACCAACTCTATAATTCTGTCTGTTGTACTTTGGTAAACTTGTTCAGTAATGACATAAGTTAAAACTAAAATATTAAGACTGATTGTTGGAGGAATTGATGAATTACATCTTAAAATCACAACATAACTTTGTTTAGAATTTTCTTTTACTGCTCACCATGATGTAAATAGTTTTCAAGTGTGTGACAGATAAATGCTGTTTAATGTTTCAAATGTAGTCTATTTATCTTATAAAATAGGAAAAAAGAGTAAACAATTCCTCTGTGGGATTTTCTTTTGAGGCAGGGTTTTATATATAATAACCTTAGGAGAGGATATTAATGAGTCAATTTTAACCTGAAAATTTAGTTAAAATGTTGACAAATAGGGGAACCTAGTTACCTTGGTTAGGTACTCTAAATTCAGTCTTTCATAACCATTATTATAATCAGATTACCATCAATGAATTAAAGTTAAGTTTACAACCTGAATACCATAGCAACCAGCTACCAGACAGGGCCATACTTTGTTAGTCTGATGTAAGCTTTAGGCTAATGGTCATTTTATATCTCAAGAAGTCTGTAATCTGATTAAGAACTTTATCTTTAACCTTCTGTTTAAGCTTACTCATATCTTCATCTGCATACTTTACTCATACCTTCTTCTACATATTTTTACCTTACAATCCATGTAACCACTCTGTAACAATCTTTTTCATCAGACATTTAACATCTAACATTTTAAGTTTTCTCTCCAGTTTATCCTTTTTAGTCAGTTCATCCCATAATTACCAACAAAATTTTTTTAATGGAGGAAAGGATATTTATTGAAGCTTACAGACCCAGGGAAAGTTCCATAATGGCAGAAGAAGCTGGCCTGCTTTCCCAGGACCAAGGAGAGAGAGAGAGAGAAAGAGAGAGAGAGAGAGAAGAGAGAAGCACAAGCCAAAAGCCACAGCACACTTCAGGAACTCCAGCTAGGCACACTTCGCATATCTTTAGATTGAAATCTGAAACCCACCACCACACCTTAAGATCCACCCAGTGACACTGCCTCTAGCCAGGTGGCTACAGATGCAAACTACAAACAAATAAAAAACTGAATATATTGGGGGCCATCTATTCAAACCACCACATTTGGCCCCCAGCCCCCAATAGATTTATAACCACCACACATTGTAAATTGTACTCAGTTCAATTTCAAAGGTTCCCACAATATTGACCAATTTAAGACATTAAGACCTGTAAAATCAGACAAGTTAAACACTTCTAACATATAAAGGTGCAGAGTAAACATTCTCAACTGGTATATCAAGGAGAGACTAAAACAACCATCATCAAACAAACATCAAACTTCTGCAGTTTAAGTTCAATACAACCGGGACACTAATAGTCTCCAGATTTTCCAATTCTGCCCCTCCAGCTGGGCAGAGTAGCCAGGGAACACTAGGCCAACAGTGTGCTCTATGGTAGCCCTTGCATAGTCCTGGTATATCCAAAAATGTCTTCAGGTCTTCATGCAAACCATGGTCCATCTTCAAAAGGCTCTTTCAGCCTATCAGGGCATCATGCCCTGCCTCATACCACATCTCAGCAGCAGCTCCTGGAACCGTGTACAATTCATGACCACTCCTCACATCTTTCATGCTTCTGAAACCAATACCAGGTATGCAAGACACAGCCATATTCTTAATTCACATATTAAATAAATCATAACCTTGAAAAGCAGGCTCCTTCTCCAGTCAACTCTTTCCAAATGAGTTTGCATTTCTATGAGAGTCCTTCCTCAGGCATCCTTTCCATTGTTTTAATGTAAAGCAGTTGGGTCATCTTCCTTAAGATTGCTAATGTGTTTGACAATTGCAGGTTCAGTAACCTAAAACCAGTCTCAGTGCCTATAATTTGAACTTGCTTGAGGTTTTCCAACTTAAAATCTTAAATCTCTCAGTCCAATATCTTTAGCCAAGCACATCAGTCTATAACAAATGTAACCTTGATCAAACTCTCTGGGCCTGGACAGCAGGACGCAGCCAGGCCTTATGCCAGTAGCCCACTTCCAACAAAGTCTTCTGCAGTCTTTCCTTCCCCTTAGAAAGCTCATAAACCCAGCCTTGAAGTTTAATATTGTCTGCACTTAGAATTCTCAAATTCCCATCAGAATAGTCCATAAAACTTAGATTACCACTCCAGAAGGCATCTTCATTTGCAACCACCAAGTCCATTCCTCCAAAACAGAGGTTCTAAAAGATCAACATCCACATGGTCAGGTTCATCTCAGCCCACTCCTTGGTACCAAGTTCTGTAGAAGACAGCTTCAGGTTCACTGAGATGAACTTCCAGACCAGGCACAGTTATGGAGGAAGGGATATTTATTGAAGCTTACAGACCCAGGGGAAGTTCCATAATGGAAGAAGAAGCTGGCCTACTTTCCCAGGATGAAGGAAGAGAGAGAGAGAGAGAGAGAGAGAAAAGCACAAGCCAAAAGCCCAACAAAAATTTTATCTTGTCCTTAACATAACAGGTTTTTTTTCCCAAATTTTTATTAACAACTTCCATGATTATAAAAAATATCCCATGGAGCCGGGCGTGGTGGTGCACGCCTTTAATCCCAGCACTCGGGAGGCAGAGGTAGGAGGATCGCCATGAGTTCGAGGCCACCCTGAGACTCCATAGTGAATTCCAGGTCAGCCTGGGCTAAAGTGAGACCCTACCTCGAAAAACCAAAAAAAAAAAAAAAAAAAAAAAATCCCATGGTAATACCCGCCCCCCCCCACTCTCCCCTTTGAAACTCCATTCTCTATCATATCCCTCCCCTTCTCAATCAGTCTCTCTTTTATTTTGATGTCATGATCTTTTCCTCCTCTTATGATGGTCTTGCGTAGGTAGTGTCAGGCACTATGAGGTCATGGATATCCAGGCCATTTTGTGTCTGGAGCGAGCACGTTGTGAGGAGTCCTACCATTCCTTTGGCTCTTACATTCTTTCTGCCACCTCTTCCACATTAGACCCTGAGCATTAGAAGGTGTGATAGAGATATTACAGTACTGAGCAGTCACTTCTTTCCAGCACCATGATACCTTCTGAGTTATGCAAGGTCACTGCCATCAGAAAAGAGAACATTCTCTACCAAAAGTGAGAATAGTATTAATATATGGGTATGAACATTAAGAGAAGTGATTACTGGGCAGTTTGATAAGCATAATATATATACATTCAGCCAGACAGCAGCAGACATTACAGCCCTAGGGCTCATGACTACCCCTGTTTTAAGTTTTCAGTATCAGGGATGTATTCCCTCCCATGGAACTGGCCTCCAGTCCAATTAGAGGGCAGTTGGTTTCCACCATGATAGACATGCCACTATTGCACCTGTTGGCTCATTTGGCCTGGCTGGTCAAATATAAGGCTTGCAGTGTCCACTGTTGAGTATCTTCACTGGTGATTTCTCTTTCTCCCATTGAACTGCATGCAGAATGGTTTCTTCCATCGTTCTGTCAGCTGGTCTACATGGAGGAGGTTATCAGCTCAGTTCCAGCAGGATTTCTCAGTGGTCTTGCAGACCAAGTATGTGGAGTCTTCAGCAATAGGGTCTTACCATCTTTTCCTGGTGGGAAACCAAGGGCCTCGGCAATGGCCTATAATGTTTTGGGGGCATCAGGGACCTCCCTGGCCAACTCATTGGAAGGTATCCCATTCCTGGCACTGAAAATTTTCTAGCAACAATCTATGGCTCCTGAGTGTTCCATTGTCCAAAGAAGTAGGATTCCATATGATTTATTTATATCCTCTTAGATATTGATTAGACCTCCCTCCACCTTTCCTTTACTCAATCTCTTCCCCTGACCTGACTTTGGGCTTTTTCACCCCCATTAATCTATTCTTCTACTTACATATATACAATACCATCCTATTAAGTAACCCCCTCCCTTCCTTTCTCTTTCCTTTATATCTCTTTTCTAGCTTACTGGCCTCTGCTACTGAGTTTTTTCCTTCTCATACAGAAGCCCAATCATCTGTAGCTAGGATCCACATATGAGAAAGAACATGCGACATTTGGCTTTCTGGGCTTGGGTTACGTCACTTAGTATAATCCTTTCCAGATCCATCCATTTTCCTGCAGATTTCATAACTTCATTTTTCTTTACCGCTGCATAGAACTCCATTGTATAAATGTGCCATATCTTCATTATCCACTCATCAGTTGAAGGACATCTAGGCTGGTTCCATTTCCCAGCTATTGTGAATTGAGCGGCAATAAACACAGTTGAGGAAGTATTTCTAAGGTAATGAGATGAGTTTTAGGATATATGCCTATATCTGGATCATATGGTAGATCAATTTTTAGCTGTCATAGGAATCTCACACTACTTTCCACAATGGTTGGACCAGATTGCATTCCCACCAACAGTGTAGAAGGGTTCCTCTTTTTCTACATCCTTGCCAGCATATATGGTCATTTGTTTTCATGATGGTAGCCAATCTGATAGGAGTGAGATGGAATCTCAATGTACTTTTAATCTGCATTTCCTGATGATTAGGGATGTAGAACACTTTTTCAGATGCATATATGCCATCCATATTTCTTCTTTTGAGAACTCTCTATGTAGTTCCATAGCCTTTTTTTTTTTTTTTTCAGTTTTCCGAGGTAGGGTCTCACTCTAGCTCACACTGACCTGGAATTCACTATGGAGTCTCAGGATGGCCTCAAACTCACGGTAATCCTCCTACCTCTGCCTCCCGAGTGCTGGGATTAAAGGCGTGCGCCAACACGCCCAGCTCCATAGCCCATTTTTTAACTGGGTTGTTTGACTTCTTATTATTTAATTTTTTGAGTTCTTTGTATATCCTAGATATTAATCCTCTATCAGATGTATAGCTGGGAAAGATTTTTTCCCATTCTGTAGGTTGCCTCTTTGCTTTATTCCAGCATCCTTTGCCATAAAAAATCTTTATAATTTCATGTGGCCCCAGCAGTTAATCTGTGGTTTTATTGCCTGAGCAATTGGGGTTATATTAAGAAAGTCTTTGCCAAGACCAATATGTTGAAGGGTTTCCCCTACCTTTTCCTCTAGCAGCTTCAGAGTTTTAGATCTGATGTTAAGACCTTTAACCCATTTGGACATAATTCTTGTGCATGGAGAAAGAGAAGAATCTATTTTCATTCTTCTACAGATACATACCCAGTTTTCCCAGCACCATTTGCTGAAGAGGCTGTCTTTTCTCCAATGAGTAATTTTGGCATTTTTACCAAATATCAGGTGGCTATAGCTACCTGGACTTACATCTGTGTCCTCTGTTCTGTTCCATTGATCTACAAGTCTGCTTTTGTGCCAGTACCATGCTGTTTTTGTTACTATGGCTCTGTAGTATAGGTTAAAATCAGGTATGGTGATACCACCAGCCTTATTTTTGTTGCTCAGTATTATCTTAGATATTGGAGGATTTTTGTGATTCCAAATGAATTTTTGGATTTTTTTTTCTATTTCCATGAAGAATGCCATTGGAATTTTCATGGAGATTGCATTAAATGTGTAGATTGCTTTTGGTAAGATTTCCATTTTCACAATGTTGATTCTTCTGATCCAGGAACAAGGGTTGTTTTTCCATTTCCTAGTGTCTTCTGCAATTTCTTACTTGAGTGATTTAAAGTTTTTATTGCAGAGATCCTTTACTTCCTTAGTTAGGTTTGTTCCAAGGTACTTTATTTTCTTTGATGCAATTGTGAATGGGAGTGATTCTCTGATTTCATCCTCTGTGTGTTTGTTATTAGTATATAGGAAGGCTACTGATTTCTGTGTATTTATTTCATATCCTGCTACATGGCTATAGGTGTTTATCAGCTCTAACAGTGTGCTGGTAGAGTCTTTAGGGTCCTTTATATATAGAATCATGTCATCTGCAAATAATGATAACTTGATCTCTACCTTTCCAATTTGCATCCCTTTTATGTGTGTCTCTTGCCTTATTGCTATGGCTAAGACTTTGAGTAGTACATTAAATAAAAGTGGGTACAGTGGACACCCCTGTCTTGTTCCTGATTTTAGTGGAAACGCTTCCAGTTTTCCCCCATTTAGTAACATGTTGGCTGTAGGCTTGTCATAAATAGCTTTTATTATATTGAGATATGTTCCTTCTATTCCCAGTCTCTGTAGGACTTTGATCATGAAGGGATGTTGGATTTTGTCAAATGCTTTTTCTGTGTCTAATGAGATGATCATGTGATTTTTGTCCTTCAGTCCATTTATATAATGTATTACATTTATTGATTTGCATATGTTGAACCATCCCTGTATCTGTGGGATAAAGCCTACTTGGTCAGGGTGAATGATCTTTCTGATATATTCTTGCATTCTGTTTGCCAATATTTTGTTGAGAATTTTTGCAACTATGTTCATGAGGGAGATTGGTCTGTAATTTTCTATTTTTGTTCTATTTTTTCCTGGTTTTGGTATCAGGGTGATGCTGGCTTCATAGAAGGATTTTGGCAGGTTTCCTTCTTTTCCTATTTTATGGAAAAGCTTAAGAAGCAATGGTGTTAGTGCTTCTCTGAAGGTCTGGTAAAATTCAGCAGTGAATCCATCTGTGCCTCGACTTTTTTTAGTTGGGAGATTTTTGATAACTGCTTGGATCTCCATAGTTGTTACAGGTCTATTTAAGTGATTAATCTCATCTTGATTTAATTTAGGTAGGTCATATAAATTAAGGAAATCATTTCTTTCAGATTTTCATACTTAGTGGAGTATATGTTCTTATAGTATCTCCCTGTTATTTTTGTTTTGTTTTGGTTTGTTTTTGTTTTCTCAAGGTAGGGTTTCATTCTAGCTCAGGCTCTCCTGGAATTCATTATGGAGTCTCAGGGTGGCCTCGAACTCATGGTGATCCTCCTACCTCTGCCTCCCGAGTGCTGGGATTAAAGGCGTGTGCCACCACACCCAGCTCCCTGTTATTTTTTTAATTTCTCTGGTGTCTTTTGTGATGTTGCCTTTTTCATCTCTAATTTTATTTTATTTTATCTTATTTACTTATTTATTTTTGGTTTTTCAAGGTAGGGTCTCACTCTAGCCCAGGCTGACCAATTCCAATTCACTGTGTCATCTCAGGCTGGCCTCGAACTCAGGGTGATCCTCCTACCTCTGCCTCCTGAGTGCTGGGATTAAAGGCATGTGCCACCACACCCAACTCTAATTTTATTAATTTGTGTCTCTTCACTTTCTTTTGGTCTGATTTGCTAAGGGTTTGTCAATCTTGTTTATCCTTTCAAGGAACCAACTCTTTGTTTCATTCATTCTTTGGATTTTTTTTTTTTTTTTTTTGGTTTTTATTTCATTAATTTTTGCCCTAATCTTTATTATTTTTTCCCATGTACTGATTTTTGGTTTGCCTTGTTCTTCTTTTTAGAAGGCTTTTTTTGTGTGTGTGTGGAGGGGGAGTTTCAAGGTAGGGTCTCGCTCTAGCACAGGCTGACCTGGAATTCACTATGGAGTGTCAGGGTGGCCTCGAACTCACAGCAATCCTTCTATCTCTGCCTCCCGAGTGCTGGGATTAAAGGCGTGCGCCACCATGCCTGGCTTTTTTAGAAGGCTTTAAGATGAAGCATTAGGTCATTTACTTGCAACCTTTCTAATTTCTTAATATAGGCACTTAAAGCTATAAATTTACCTCTTAGGACTTCCTTCATTGTGCCCCAGAGATTTTGGTATGTTATGTTCTCATTATCATTTGACTCTATGAATTTTTTGATTTCCTTCTTGATTTCTTCATTGACCCATTCACCATTTAGTAGTGTATTGTTTAGTTTCCATGATTTTGTGTATGCTCTATAGCTTTATTGCTATTGATTTGTAGTTTGATTCCATTGTGGTCAGATAGAATGCAAGGAATTATTTCAATTTTCCTATATTTGTTAAGATTTGCTTTGTGTCCTAGTATATGGTCTATTTTAGAGAATATTCCAAGTGCTTCTGTAAAGAATGTATATTATGCAGCATTTGGATGAAATGTCCAGTATATATCTGTTAGGTCCATTCTTTCTATGACCTCAGTTAGTCCAGATGCCTCTCTGTTTATTTTTTCCTGGGATAACCTGTCAATTGATGAGAGTGGGGTGTTGAAGTCACCCACTACCACCGTGTTTGGTATTATCTGTGTCCTTAGTTATAATAGCATCTGTTTGATGAATTTGGGAGCCCCCATGTTAGGTGCATATATGTTTAGGATTGTAATGTCCTCCTTTTGGAGTGTGCCTCTAATCAATATAAAATGACCTTCCTTATCTTTCTTAATTAATGTTGGACTGAAGCTTACCTTGTCAGATATTAGGATAGCAACCCTGCTTGTTTTCTATGCCCATTTGCTTGAAACACTGTTTTCCAACCTTTCACCCTAAGATAGTGTCCATCCTTTGTAGAAAGGTGGGTTTCTTGGAGGCAACAAATTGAAGGATCCTGCTGTTTAACCCAGTCTGCAAACCTATGTCTTTTGGTTGGGGCATTGAGGCCATTGATATTAAGAGATATTATTGAAAGGTGTGTATTTGTTTTTGCCATTTTTTTTGTAGTTCTTCCGGTTTTACCTTTGCTCTCTTGTATTAACTAGTATTTGAGTATTGTTTGTTTTTTCCAGGTTCCTTATATGTGTGCTTTTCTTTCTCTTCAGCATGGAGGATTCTTTCAAGTATTTTCTGTAGAGCTGGTTTTGTCTTCAAATACTCCTTTAGCCTAATTTTGTCATAGAATGTCCTTATTTCTCCATTTATTTGAATGGACAGCTTTGCAGGATAAAGTAACCTTGGTTGACAGTTGTTATCTTTCAGAACTTGGAATACATCACTCCAAGCCCTCTGGCTTTTAGAGTTTGTGTTGAGTAATCTGCTGTAATCCTGACAGACAGGCTTGCCTTTGTAGGTAACTTGATTTTTCTCTCTAACTGCTTTTCAATATTTTTTCTTTGGTTTGTGTGTTTGGTAGTTTGATTATAATATGGCGAGGAGAGGTTCTTTCCAGTTTTTGTCTGTTTGGTGTTCTAAAGGATTCCTGTATCTGCATTGGTACTTCTTTCCCAATTTGGGGGAAGTTTTCTTCTATGATTTTGTTGAAGACACTTAATATGCCTTTGGAGTGAAATTCTTCTCCTTCTACTATACCGTGAATTCTTATGTTTGATCTTTTCATAGTGTTCCAAATATCTTGAAATTCCCATTCATACTTTTCTATTAGTTTGTCTTTCTCTTTGTTGGACTGTATTACATCTGCCACCTGGTCTTTTAGTTTAGATATTCTGTCTTCTCCTTCATTCATTCTACTGGTGAGATTTTTCTACAGAGTTTTTTATTTCATTGACTGTGTTCTTCATTGCTAGTAATTCTGAATGGTTTTTCTTTATTAGTTCCATTTCCTTATTTATGTCTTGTATTGACCTCTTTATTTCATTAAATTGGTGTTCTGTGTCTTCTTTGATTCCTTTGATTTCCTCTTTTATTCCTTTGATTTCTTCTTTGACTTATTTGAACATATTTATAATAATTCTTTTGAAATCTTTTTCAGGCATTTCCTCTAACTCATTCTCACTGGAGGCCGTTTTTGATGCATTAATACTTTTTGGCCATAACAGTTTTAATATGACCATTTTTTCCCCCTCAAAACGCTTTTTTTTGTTGTTGTTGTTTTGTTTTGTTTTGTTTTGTTTTGTTTTTCGAGGTAGGATCTTACTCTGGTCCAGGCTGACCTGGAATTAACTATGTAGTCTCACAGTGGGCTAGAACTCATGGTGATCCTCCTACGTCCACCTCCCTAGTGCTGGGATTAAAGGTGTGCACCACCACGCCCGGGCAATAGGCCTTTTGAAATAACTTTTTTAAAGGAGTAGATCAAATTTGACTTATGCTATTTACCCAAAATAAGCATATAGATTTTGGAACTTTGTTTCTTATAACTTTCCTGAAACACATTTTTTAAAAATATGAAAGCAGAGTTAAACAGTATTAGAAATTTTAGAAAATTATTTTACAAATTCAGTATGGAGTACTTCAAAATTTAAGCATAAATTTTGAGGATGTTGTTTATTAGTAGTTCCATAGAAGCATAGAAAGATAAAGTAAACGTAAAACAGTTACAAATTTCTGATTAAGTCCCCATAGTGACTTGGCATTCATTCATCATGCTGGGCCTAGGATCCTGAGATTCCCCGTGCTTGCAGTCCCCTGGCTCTGCAAGGCAGGGAAGCTAAGGAAGGGCCTTTTTTTTTTTTTTTTATCCTGTCATTTTACAACTCTTTAAGAGTAGGAGAATCTTGTATTTTTTTTTCTATGATCTTTTTACTTTATTTTATTTTATTTATTTGAGAGCCATAGACAGAGAGAGAAAGAGGTAGAGAGAGAGAGAGAGAGAGAGAATGGGCGCACCAGGGCCTCCAGCCACTGTAAACGAACTCCAGACGCGTGCGCCCCCTTGTGCATCTGGCTAACGTGGGTCCTGGGGAATCGAGCCTCAAACCGGCATCCTTAGGCTTCACAGGCAAGCGCTTAACCGCTAAGCCATTTCTCCAGCCCTTTTTCTATGATCTTGATTACTTTTAGTGTTCCTTCTGGGGGACACTCAACAGTAAAAATTGGCTATGCTATCTAGTACAGTGGGCTTGGTGGAAAACATCCCCACAATGAAATGGCACTGCTCAGAACAGAAATCATTCTGCAGCTTTAGGGCTGTGAGCCACATACATACTCATACACACACAGTCATTTCTTCTTCTTCTTCTTCTTCTTCTTCTTTTTTTTTTTTTTTTTTTTTAGTTTTTTGAGGTAGGGTCTCACTCTAGCCCAGGCTGACCTGGAATTCACTATGGAGTCTCAGGGTGGCCTCAAACTCATGGCAATCCTCCCACCTTTGCCTCCCAAGTGCTGGGATTAAAGGCGTGCACCACCACGCCCAGCCACACACACTCATTTCAAGTGCACTTTTCATATAGACTCTAGATAATCATTTCCCCTTCACATATTCATTCATTTATTTAGAAGTTATGCATTCCCATTTCAAATTTATATTCTATTTACAACTCTGGAGACTAAAATCAAACCTTGTCACCAGGCAGGGTGTCAGGAGAGGCTGAGGGAGCTGGATGAGCTCTTGGGGCAAGGTGGGTAGAAGGACCTGGTGAGAAAAACAGGTAGAGCAGAGGGAAAGCTGTGTATGCAGTGCGAAAAATAGGATATTTCATGAAGGACCCAGAAACTGAATGATGCCATGACAGACTTCAGTAGAGTGCTGCCCTGGTTAGGCCTAAATGAAAAGTTTCAGCTTAAACAAAGGAACAAAGGGGCAGCTGCCCCAGCCCCTGCCCAGGACACCTGAGACTTGCCAAAGACTTGTCCCGCCTACCTCCCTATCTCGGCCAATCGAAATACACACAAATGTTATTGGTGCTTGTTTAGCCAATCACAACAGAGGTTGCTTAGTTACCTAGCTCCCGCCTGCCAACCTTGCCAGACAATGTCCTAAGAAATCAACCAATCATGTACCCATTCCCTACTTCTTTGTTCAAATCCCTATAAAAAACCTGCCCCCCCTGCTGCTCTGGGCCCTTGTATGCATCCACTGCGTTGGTGAAGTCAAGAGACCCAGCTTGAGCCCAAAATAAAGCTCCTTGCCCTGGCATATGTGTATGGTTCTCCTTGGTGGTCACTGAGGGGTGCCGAGCACTGGGCAGAACATTTCAGACCATTTGCCTGTACATTGGCAGAAGTTTTTTTTAATTAGTGAAAATTTGGAAATCAAAAGTATCATTCTCAGGCCATTTGGACCCATTGTCCAGCTTATGGATGTGGCCATGCAGTGTTGCAGAGAAAGATATCGTCCAAGAGTCATAGAGGCTTTAAGTTCTTAAGGAGACAGGGAAAGAGCAAAACAAAGGTGAGAGAACAATAAACCAGAGCTTAAGTTGGGTTTACACAGAACACCCCTGGCCTGTTAGGGTGAATGGGGGCCTGCACTTCCCACGTGGGCAGAGGCTGTACAGGTTGCAACGGTTGGCTTTTAAGCCTGTTAGTGGGCGAGGAGGGCGACTGTGCTCCTGATGGCAAAAGCCACTGGTTGTAGAAGATGAAAGTGGCTGGTAGTGGAAGATGAGAGCTCAGGAGAAAGAAGAGGGAGAGAGAGGGAGGAGGAAGGGAGAGGGAGTGTCCCGAGATGGTAACTGATCCAAAAGGCGCCCCTTAGGGTACAGTAGACCAGAGAGCAATAGACCTGCGGTGTCAAGAGTGCTTTTCTCAAGACCTGGGGTTGGGGCTCAAAAGCAGCTGAGGGGTGTAGCCTGGCATGCCGGCCTGACTTCTATGAGGAGGGGTGAAAACTGAGAGCAGGCCAACTTGAGAGGGACACTAACCAAGAAGGAAGGAGGAGACGGAGAAGGGAAGAACAGTGAGGCTGAATTCTGGTGGGTGTGAGAGCCTGTATCACACAGAGATAATCTGAGGCCTTCAGAGGGTCAAATGGCAGCTTGGAGGTCTGGTCAGGGGAAGGAGATCTGGCTGCCCAAGAGGACAACCAGAAGGCTTCCTATCCAAGTCCAGGGCACCAGATGTAAGGTTTGGGAGTGACCAAGACCACAGAGACCACTCTGAGGCAAAGATGGAAGTTTTTTTTGTTTTTTTTTTTTGAGGTAGGGTCTCACTCTGGCTCAGGCTGACCTGGAATTAACTATGTAGCCTCAGGGTGGCCTTAAACTCACGGCGATCCTCCTACCTCTGCCTCCCAAGTGCTGGGATTAAAGTCATGCGCCACCACACCCGGCAAGATGGAAGGTTTTATTCGGGAAAAACACGAGCTGCCAAGACTGACTCTCAAGGGTGGCGCAGTCGACTTGGCATCACAGACAGTGGACTATATAGAGCTCTTCAGTTGGGGAAAGGTGAGGAAGGGGGAAAGTGAAGAAAAGGTTTCTTTAAGGGAGATCTAAGGGTGTGACACCAGAACAGCAATCAGGTGTCCTGAGAAATAAGAGGGCAGGAAACCTAGACCTGGGGCATTGTTAGGCAAGGAAGGGATAATGGCTGGGTGGTTTCTTGGGGAATGTGGATGACCCACTTCCTTATGTCTCTGTAGCCCTCCTGCTATGACTCCATTTTGTCCTGACCTAACACTTCCTTCTTTCTTTCATTTTTTTCATCTTGATGTTTAAATCTAGGGCTTTACACATGCTAGAGATGTCCTCCCTACCTGAGTGGCATCCCCAACATCTCTCTCTTTCCCTCTGGTTTTTGAGGTAGGATCTCACTCTAGCCCCAGGCTGGCCTTGAACTCACAACAATCCTCTCACCTCTACCTCCAGAGTTCTGGGTCTCTTTTTTTTTAACTTTTTGAGACAGTGTCTTGCTAAATTTCTCAAGCTAGCCTTGAGTTCACAATCTTCCTGCTTTAGCATCTGGAGTAGCTGGGATGACAAGTGTGTGCCACCAGGCCCCGCTCCCAAACCAGCCTACTTTTGACTTCCCCTCTTCCCATCCTTCCAATCTTTCTTTCCTAACTACAACTCCAGACCCCACCTTTCCTCTTTAGTCACAACCTCAGATTCATGTTCCAAGCATCCCCCTGTTAGGTGAAGGGCTTAATCAGGTATACCCAACTCCCTGATGGGTAGAAGGGTAACGAGCAGCACTGTTTGCAGGGGTGACACAGGGCACTCACTCCCCACCCCACACCAGCCTCTAAGGCTTTTTAAAAAATATGTATTTATATATTTATGTGCAAGCAGAGAGAGGATGAATGAGAACAGGTGCATCAGGGTCTACTGCCACTGCATAAGAACTCCAGATGCATGTGTCACCTTTTGCATCTGGCTTTACATGGGTACTGGGGATTTGAATCCAGGCTGTCAAATTTTGCAAAGCAAGTGCCTCTTACCATTGAGCCATCTCTTCAGCCCCTCTAAGGCATTTTTTAAACAAAATTTATTTATTTTTGTTTTTTCGAGATACGGTTTCACTCTAGCTCAGGCTGACCTGGAATTCACTATGTAGTCTCAGGGTGGCCTTGAACTCACAGTGATCCTCCTACCTCTGTCTCCCAAGTGCTGGGATTAAAGGCGTGCCACCACGCCCAGCTCAAAATTTAATTTTTAATTCTAAAAATCAGTGCATGGGCTAAAGAGATAATTCAGCAGTTAAGTCTGATTCCTGTTTGAGTACCTGAGGGGCCTGAGACTGCCAGAGTTTAAATCTCCAGAACCCACTTAAAGTGGCTGGGTGTGGCCATGTGAGCCTGTAACCCCAGGACCCAAGGGGCAGAGACTTGAGAATTTTCAGAGCCATAAAAGGAGACTCTGGCTCAAAACAAAACTAGGCAGTAGAATGATGGAGCAGGACACCAGATATTCCACTCTGGTTACCACAGGGGAGTTACCACCTCTGCAGATGAGTGTATGGGAGGCCATAAAGCCACATACACATGCCTATACCACACATCACATCACATCACATCATATCACATCACACACACTACATTAAACACACCACATTACACTTACATGCATGCACAAACACACAGAGATAAGCAAAAAAAAAAAAAAACACTACATGCGCATGATTTTAAAAGTGCCCACTTTACAAAGAAATATACAGAGAAATATGACAATGTGTGTCCCACTAATCACCAGACACCTGACTCCCTCCCTAGAGGCCACAAATGTGGCTAAATTTCCCTTCAGAAGTATCTGAATAAAAGCATCTTCTGGGCTGGAGAGATTGTTCAGTGGTTAAGGTGCTTGCTGCAAAGTCTAGGGACCCAGGTTTGACTCCCTAGTGCCCACATAAAGCCAGATGCACAAAGTGGCACATGCATCTATAATCCATTTACAGTATCTAGAGGCCCTGGCATACCCATTTTCTCTCTCTTTCTCCTTGCAAATAAATAAATAAATAAAATATATAAAAATAAACAGTCCCCAAGTGATAGGCATCAAAATTATTTCCATATTTTAAAATATTTTATTTATGAAAGATTATTTATTTATTTATGACAAAAAGAGACAGGGAAAAAGAGGCAGAGAGAGTATGGGCATGTCAGGGCCTTTTGCCACAAATTCCAGATACATGCACCACTTTGTACACCTGGCTTTACATAGGTACTGGGGAATTGAACCTGGGCCATCATGGCTTGCAAGCAAGTGCCTTTAACCACTGAGCCATCACTCCAGCCCCTGTTTCCATATTTTTGTAATTACTAAGATGTGGTAATAAATGTGCTTTCCACATACTTTTTTTCTTCCTTTTTTTTTTTTTTAAAGAAAGCATAGTCCTCTTTATTTTTATTTATTTATTTGAAAGAGGGAAAGAAGCAGAGTGAAAGAGAGAGAATGGGCATGTCAGGGCTTCCAGCCACAGCAAACAAACTCCAAATGCATGCGCCACCTTGTGCATCTGGCTTACGTGGGTCCTGAGGAATCGAACCAAGGTCCTTTGGCTTTGTAGGCAAGTGCCTTAACCACTAAGCAATCTCTCCAGCTCCTTTTTCTTCCTTTTAAAAAGTAAGCTTTCTATTTTGGGATAGTTTTAGATTGACAAAAAATTTGCAATGATATTATAGAGTCCTTGTACAGCATCCATCCATCTTCTCCACTGCTAACTACAATATTTGTCAAAACAAACAAACAAACCCTAGTTCTTAACTATTAACCCAAGTCTAAAGACTTTATCTAATTCCCCAAGTTTTTCCACTAAGTTTTTGCTTGTTTGTTCTTTGAAACAGGGTCTTGTGTAGCCAAGGCTGGTCTCAAACTCACTATGTAACCGGAACTCCTGATTTTCCTGTTCTAACTCTCCTGTGCTGAGATGACAGATATGTGCCACCACGTCTGGTTTTCACCAAGTTTTTGTGCTTCAAATTCCAACCCAGGATTCTGCATTGCACCAAATTGATGGTATGACAATTTTCTGCATATATAACTATGGATGGAAAAAAATCCTAGAGGTTGTGTGAAAGCTATGTAACAATTTAACTGTGTGAGGTTCTGGACAATTGCCCTGTCTCGTGATTTTGGTCAAGGAGCTGTACCCAGCAATGGGTGTGTTATTTTTTCTATAGCAGTGCCAGTGTGGTTTATTTGCAACCAGTTGGTTATGGACTTTTTCTTTCTTTCCTTTTTAATATATTTTTTAAATATATTTGACAGAGAGAGAGAGAGAGAGAGAGAGAAGGAGAGAATGGGTGTGCCAGGGCCCCCAGCCGCTGCAAACTAACTCCAGTCACATGTGCTACCATGTGCATCTGGATTATGTGGGTCCTGGGGAACTGAACCTTGGTCCTTTAGCTCTTCAGGCAAGCACTTTAACCACTAAGCCATTTCCCAAGCCCCTTGTTTTTGTTGTCTGAGGTTGGGTTTCACTCTAGCCCAGGCTGACCTAGAATTCACTATGTAGTCTCAGGATGGCCTTGAATTCACAGTGATCCTTCTATCTCTACCTCCCAAGTGCTGGGGTTAAAGGCGTGCACCACCATACCTGGCACTCTTGTTTTGTTTTTGAGTAAAGGTCTTGTTAAGTAGTCTGTATTGGGCTGGAACTCACAATCCTCCTGCCTCACCTTCTGTGTGTGGGTATTAGTATTACATGTGAATTTCTTATCTCCTTTCTTTCTTTCATTTTTCTAAAGGTAGGGTCTCACTCTAGCCCAGGCTAACCTGGAATTCACTCTGTAGTCTCAGGGTGGCCTTGAACTCACAGTGATACTCCTACCTCTGCCTTCCAAGTACTGGGATTAAAGACATGCATCACCATGCCTGGCTAATTTATTTTCTTTTAATCTTCACAAAAACTAGTGGGTAGAAAGTGAAACCACACAGCTGGGCATGATGGTGAATACCTGTGGTCCCAGCTTTTTGGAAGGCTTCAGCAGAAGAACCACTTGAATCCAGGAACTTGAGGCCAGTTCTGGCAACATAGGAAGACTCTGTCTCAAAGTAAATACAAATAATATAACAACCCCTCCAAAATGTGTTATACATGTAGATTGGATGTTATACAGCTATCAAAAAGAATGAAATGCCAGCTGGGTGTGGTGTCTCATGCCTTTAATCCCAGCACTCGGGAGTCAGAGGTAGAAGGATTGCCATGAGTTTGAGGCCACCCTGAGACTACAGAGTGAATTCCAGGTCAGCCTGGGCTAGTGTGAAACCCTACCTCAAAAAACAAAACAAACAAAAAAAAATTCCAACATATGCATGGTACAGCAGGAATGGACTTTGAAAACATTTCACTTGAACCAGGCACAGTGGTACACGACTTTAATCCCAGCACTCAGGAGGCTGAAGTGGGAGGATCACCAGGAGTTAGAGGCCAGTCTGGGGCTACAGAGTTCCAGGTTAGCCTGGGCTGAAGTGAGACCCCACCTCAAAAAAGGGGGAAGGGAAGAAAAGAAATGGAAAAGCAAAGAAGACATTTCACCTAGTGAAACATCCAACAACCTTTCGTCCCACAACCATGGCATGATTCCACTCACAGGAAGTGTCTATATACCAACACATTAAAAACATACGTCAAGGGACCTAGAAGGATTGCTTAGTGGTTAAGGTCTTGCCTGCAAAACCAAAGGACCTCAGTTTGATTCCCCAGGACCCACGTAAACCAGATGCACACGGTGGCACATACATCTGAAGTTTGTTTGCAGTGGCTGGAGACCCTGACATGTCCTTTCTTTCTCTGTCTTCCTCTGCCTCATTCTCTCTCTCTCCAATAAATAAGTAAAAATAAAATATTTTAAAAACATCAAGCCAGGCGTGGTGGCACACACCTTTAATCCCAGCACTTGGGAGGCAGAGGTAGGAGGATTGCCGTGAGTTCAAGGCCACCCTGAGACCACATAGCCTGAGCTAGAGTGAAACCCTACCTCGAAAAAAAGAATACATCATATGGAGAGAAAGTAGAATAGAAGTTACAAGGGGCTGAAGAGATAGGCAAAATATTTAATTGCATGTTTCATGGGATGATAAGAAATGGATAGTGACAATGGTTATATAGTATTATGGATATAGCCAGGTGTGGGTGTCTTTAGTCCCAGCACTTGGAAGGCTGAGGTAGGAGGATTGCCAGGAGTTCAAAGTCAGCCTGGGGCTACAGAGTGAGTTCCAGGTTAGCCTGACTAGACTGAGACCCTGCCTCAAGAAACCCAATAATGATGAGCCGGGCATGTTGGCACACACCTTTAATCTCAGCACTTGGGAGGCAGAGGTAGGAGGATCGTCATAAATTCAAGGCCACCCTGAGACTATGTAGGGAATTCCAGGTCAGCATGGGCTAGAGTGAGATCCTACTTCAAAGAAACAAAAAATAATTAAAGAAAAAAACAATGATGATGTAATCCCAGTACTGTACATAGCAAGTTCAAGACTAGCTTGGGCTACATGAGATCCTATTTCAGAGAGAGAGAGAGAGAGAGAGAGAGAGAGAGAGGAAGAAGAAGGAGGAGGAGGAGAAGAGAAGGAGAAAAAGAAATTGATATTTCTATGATTTTTTTTGGATCCATAGAAACAGTACTTTCATATGATTGAAATCTTTCTTTTATTTGTATCTTATTTATTTTCTTGTCATTGTTCTGCCCAGTTCATCCAGGACACTATGAAATAATTTAGTGTCAACAGCCTCATCTTTTTTTTTTTTTTTTTTTTTTTTTTTTTTCCTGAGGTAGGGTCTCACTCTGGCCCAGGCTGACCTGGAATTCACTATGTAGCCTCAGGGTGGCTTCGAACTCAAAGCAATCGCCTTACCTCTGCCTCTCTGTGCTGGGATTAAAGGCGTGCGCCACCACACCTAGCTACATCCTCATCCTGACTCTGATTATTTTGATGGCCTTTCACAATTTGTAAACTTTCTCATTTGATCCATTAGTATTGTGAGTGACTAGCCTCTAAAATTCTACCTGGGAGTTTTATAGCATCCTTACAGTGTGAGATGTCATTACCCCTAGCCCTCTTGTCCATGGCATGAAGGCCACGTCGTGGTTAATGGGGACATCAAGTCCTAGCTCAGACTTATTTCTCTGCATGATCAAACAGATCTCAGTTTCCCCCATCTGTAAAATGAGCCCTGTACAGCCCAGGAGAGCCAAGTTGTCCATCTGTAGCTTCATTTGGGGCACCTCTTGGGATGAAGGCTGAGCTTGGAGGTTGCCAGCCAGACCTCTCATTCATATATCTGTCCTCCTGGCCTGCGGTGCCCCTCTTATTGGGAGTCAGCCAACTTTTGGGCACTTTGTGGTGGCCTGCGACAGCCTTTAGTGGGTCCAGAGCGGGAGCGGGAGCGGATGCTGGGCCTGGCCCGGGACCTTGAGCGAGGCCGTGTGTGTGATCCTTTCTGCTGAGGGCCAAGCTGGGTTTCCAGGGTGTAACTGGAGGGAGGGGAAAAGGGGCTGTCAGCACCCCTGTAACCAGAGACCCCCGCCTCCGTCCTGGGTTCACCTCTTTCCTGGTCATTCTATCTTCGGGCATCCCCACCCTCCAGAGTCCTCCTTCCTTCTACCCCTCCTGCCATTCCAGAGACTCCTCCCCAGTGAACCTCTTTCCCAAACCATCGACCTCCCACTTCTATATTCCATTTCCCCTTCACCTTCGTATTCTACTCCGCATTTCTCCTGGGGCCCTCTATATGCTTCCTCAAATCACCTCCAACCTCCCCACATCATCTGTAGCTTTTAAACACATTCTCCCCAAAGCCCCAAATCATGTGTCCACTCCCTCTTCTTACCAACAAAGACCCTACCCTTCTCTATTCAACCCACTTTCCAAGTGTGATTGGTTTAAAGAACAAAGTTCTGCAAGCCATTGCCCAGCCACCCCACCGCCCCTTACTCACATGCTTTCCTGCAGCGCCACCTCGCGGGCAGCACAGGCTTCGCCTTCTGCTTTTGCAGCACGAGCGCGCTGCTGCGCCTCCTCCAGCCGCCGCGCAGACTCAGTAGCCGCCGCCTCCCAGCGCGCCAGGGCTTCTGCGGGTGCAGAGGGCGGGTCGGACTACAGCTGGCCCGACAGCGGGTCCCCTAAGCCCGCACGGAAGTTCACAGTCTGTTTTGTGTGGGGCTCCCCCTTATTTTTTTTAATTTACAGCTTCCATAATTATAGGTAATAAACCATGGTAATTCCCTCGCCCTCCGCCCTTTTAAATAGCGTCTCAAGTAACCCAGGTTGCCTCGAGCTCACTTATGTAGCCTAGGCTGACCTTGAATTCATGATTCTCCTGCTTGCGGAGTCCCTGAACTACAAGAGTGTACCACCACACCCCGGATTCATGTGCACGTCTTTCATGTGTTATTTGCTCTTTGCTTTTTTTGTTTTTGGAGGTAGGGTTTCACTGTAGTCCAAGGTGACCTGGAATTCACTATGTAGTCTCAGGTGGCCTCGAACTCATGATGATCCTCCTACCTCTGCCTCCCGAATGCTGGAATTAAAGGCATGCGCCACCACGCCCGGCTCATTTGCATTTTCTGTATTATTTTATTTATGTTTAATAGGTGTGCATTATTTTGTGAGTTCTTTGTGTGGCGTTTGCATGTTTTCTTTTCCTTTTTTTTTTTTTTTTTTTTTTTTTTGAGGCAGGGTCTCATTCTCCAGCCCAGACTGACCTTGAATTCACTATGTAGTCTCAAACTGGCATCGAACTCATGGAGATCCTCCTACCTCTGTTTCCCAATGCCCAGCTGTTTTCTTGCTTTTGAGCTATTTTGTGACTTATGCACGCTTCTAAAGCTGTGTCCTTTATTGAGTTCTCGCGATTGTTTTGCACGTGCACATTGGCATTATTGGGAACCTTGTGACCACCCCCCCCACACACACACACAACACATACAACTATAGCTGGCCCACTCCTTACATCTCAACCCACCTGTCAGCGCCCCATTCTCCAGACCCATCTTCATCCCTTGAGCTTTGGCCTCTTCCATTTCAATCTTCAGGGTCTTTAGTTGTGTCTGAAGCTGGCTCTGAGGAGAGAAGGGCACGAAGGAAGGGACTGCACCCTTTTCAGGGGGTGGGGAACAGTGGGACAACAGCGCCTCAGCATCTGTGGCCAGAAGCTTTCTTTGGAAAGTACTTGTGGGACCTCATAGGTGCAAACTATTATTGACAACTGCCTGACAGAGGAAGGGACTTAACCCCAAACTCAGACTCCTACCCTAACTCTCCTAAGGTAGAAACTGCACAGACCTGTGCTAAACGAACCTCCAAACTCTATTTAGGATTCACTGACTGAGGTTTCAAACAAATCCAAGCCATTGTGATGAGTAAAAATAAAAAAAAGGGATGTGCCACCACACCCGGCCCATTTAATTGTTTTTAGAGATATGGTCTTCCTATATAACTCAAGCTGACTTTGAACCTGTAACCTTCCTGCCTCAGCCTTCCTAGTGCTGGAATAATAGGGCTGGAATGATAGATGTGCACCACCACGTTGACCCCCCCTCTTTTTTAACATTTATTTATTTATTTGTGATAGGGAGGAAGAGAGAGAGAGCAAGAGGCACATAGAATGAGAGAGAGATTGAGAATTGTTGCTCCAGGGCTTCCAGCCACTGCAAATGAACTC
This sequence comes from Dipus sagitta, assembly GCA_036346955.1. NCBI lineage: Eukaryota > Metazoa > Chordata > Mammalia > Rodentia > Dipodidae > Dipus > Dipus sagitta. Next base: position 219,332,407 of record CM070770.1, read on the forward strand.
CAGACACATGTGCCACCTTGTGCATCTGGCTTACGTGGGTCCTGGGGAATTGAACCTTGGTCCTTTGGCTTTGCAAGCAAGCGCCTTAACCTCTAAGCCATCTCTCCAGCCCACCATCCCCTTTTTTATTTTATTTTCTTGGTGGGGGGTTTCAAGGTAGAATGTCTAGCTCTCTAGCCCAGGCTGACCTGGAATTCACTATGTAGTCTCAGGGTAGCCTCGAACTCACAGCGATCCACCTACCTCTGCATCCTGAGTGTTGGGATTAAATGCATGTGTCATCCCTTTTTGATTTTTTTCAAGTGATTTTTAAATTTATTTTTATTTATGTGCAAGCAGAGAGAGATAGAGAGAAAAGAGAGAGAGAGAAGTGAATGGGCAAGCCAGGACTTCCAGGTGCTGCAAATGCACTCCAGATGCACGTGCCACTTTGTGCATCTGGCTTTACGTGAGTACTAGGGAATTGAACTTGGGTTGCTAGGCTTTACAGGCAAGCATCTTAACCAGCCATTTCCCTAGATCCCTTTTTGATTTTTTTTTTTTTTTTTTTTTGGTTTTTGTTTTTTGGTTTTTCGAGGTAGGGTCTCACTCTGGTTCAGGCTGACCTGGAATTAACTATGTAGTGTCAGGGTGGCCTCGAACTCTCAGCGATCCTCCTACCTCTGCCTCCCAAGTGCTGGGATTAAAGGTGTGTGCCACCACTCCAGGCTCTTTTTGATTTTTTTTTTTTCATTTTTCCTTTTACTTTGTGTGATGTCCATGTGTGCATGTGTACTCATATGTGTGTGGGTGCACAAGTATGTATGAGTTTACATTGACCTGTGTGCATGTGGAGGCCAGAGGACAATCACAGGTATCATCCTCGGGTACAGCATCCACTATTTTTTTTAATTTTTATTCATTTATTGATGAGAGAGAGAAGGAGAGAGAATGGGCATGGCGAGACCTCTATCCACTGAAAATGAACTCTAGATGCATTCACCACCGTGTGCATCTGGGGAATCGAACCTGGGTCCTTAGGCTTCACAGGCAAGTGCCTTAACAGCTAAGCCATGTCTCCAGCCCTCCATTATTTTTTTAATACTTTTATTTTTATTCATTTATTTGAGAGAGAGAAGCAGAGACAGAGAAAGAATGAGCACACCAGGGCCTCCAGCCACTGCAAACAAATTCCAGATGCATGTCTCACCTTGTGCATCTGGCTTATGTGGGGTCCTGGGGAATCCAACCTAGTCCTTTGTCTTTGCAGACAAGATCCCTAACCACTAAGCCATCTCTCCAGCCCCATCCTCCAGTAATTTTTGAGACAGGGTTACTTATTATCTGGAGATCATCAAGTAGGTTAGACTGTCTAGCCAGCAAGACTGAGGGTCATGTCCTCCCCTCCCCAATGCTGGGACTACAGGTGACATTACCTTGCTCACGATGAAATGATCGGTGTGCACCACCACGTTCCCCTTTTTATTTTTTTTCCAAGTGACTTACTTATTTTTAATTTAATTAATTTATTTATTTGAGAGGGAGGGAGGGAGAGAATGGATGTGTCAGGGCCTCCAGCTACTGCAAACAAACTCTAGACGCATGTGCCACTTTGTGCATCTGGCTTACGTAGGTCCTAGAGGAATTGAACCTGGGTCCTTTGGCTTTTCAGGCAAGCACTTTAACTGCTAAACCATCCCTCCAGCACAATTTATTTATTTTTATTTATTTTATTTATGTATATGTAAGCAGAGATAGAGAGAAAAGAGACAGATAGACACAGCCAGAGAGACAGAGGGAGGGAGGGAGGGGAAGGGGAGGGGGAAGGGAGGGGAGGGGGGAGGAGAGGAGAGGAGAGGAGAGGAGAGAGAAGAGAAGAGAAGAGAAGAGAAGAGAAGAGAAGAGAAGAGAAGAGAAGAGAAGAGAAGAGAAGAGAAGAGAAGAGAATGGGCTTCTCTTTTACATGGGTTCTGGGGATAAAACTCAGCTCCTTATGCCTGCAAGGCAAACACTTTACCCAACAAACCATCATTTCCCCAGCCCACCATTGTATCTTCTTATTTGCAATCAGAGAGACAGTGAAAGGGAGAGAATGGGTGCACCAGGGTCTCCTGCCATTGCAAACCAAATCCATGCACCACTTTGCATCTGGCTCCACATGGGCACTGGGGAATTGAACCCCAGCCATCTGGCTTTGCAAACAAGTGCTTTTAACTGCTGAGCCATCTCTCCACTCCTCCATTTGTATTTTTTATTTTAAAATTATTTTTATTTTTTTATTTGAGACAGAGAGAGAGAACTGGTGTGCCAGGGCCTCAGTCACTGCAATCAAACGCCAGATGCTTGTGCCACCTAGTGGGCAGCTGTGCAACCTTGCACTTAACTTACCTTTGTGCATCTGGTTTACATGGGATCTGGAGAGTCAAACATGGGTCCTCAGGCTCGCAGGTAAGCGCCTTAACCACTAAGCCATCTTTCCAGCCCCAGTTGTTTTGTTTTTTGTTTTGTTTTGTTTTGTTTGTTTGTTTGTTTTGTTTTGATCTCTCAAATTCACTATGTAATCTCAGGGTGGCCTCGAACTCATGGTGATCCTCCTACCTCTGCCTCCTCAGTGATGGGATTAAAGGTGTATGCCACCACACCCGGCCCCATTTGTATTTTTTAAAATATATTTATATTTGACACAGAGAGAGACAGACAAAGAGAAAAAGGCACATGAAAATAGTGAGTGAAGCCGGGCGTGGTGGCGCACGCCTTTAATCCTAGTACTCGGGAGGCAGAGGTAGGAGGATTGCCGTGAGTTCAAGGCCACCCTGAGACTCCATAGTGAATTCCAGGTCAGCCTGGGCTAGAGTGAAACCCTACCTCGAAAAACCAAAAAAAAAAAAAGAAAAGAAAAGAAAATAGTGAGTGAGTATGGTCATGCCAGGGCCTTCTGCCCCTGAAAATGAACTCTAGATGCATGGGATACTTTGTGCATCTGGTTTTATGTGGATACTGGGGAATCAAACCCAGGCTGTCAGACTTTCTAAGCAAGTGCCTTTAACTGCAGAGCCATCTCTCCGGCCCCACACCATAGGTACTTTTAAGGTTAAGATTCTGGCTAGACTTGATGGCACATACCAGTTATCCCAAGACATGAAAGGCAGAAGTAGGAGGGTCATGAGTTCCATTCACTCTGGGCTACAGAGTGAGTTCAAGTCTAGCTTGGGGAACTTCCTGAGATCCTGCCTCACTTTTCTTTCTTTCTTTCTTTCTTTCTTTTTTTTAAGTAGGGGCTGCAGAGATGTTTCAGCGGTTAAAGGCACTTGCTTGCAGCCTGGATTTAATTCCCCAGCACCCACATAAACAAAGCCAGACACAAAAATGGTGCAAGAGTGTGGAGTTCATTTACAGTGGCAAGAAGTCCTAGTGCCCGTGTATGTATACACAAACACACACAATAAATAAATAAATATATTTTTAAAAGAAAAGTAGGGGGCTGGAGAGATTGCTTAGTGGTTAAGGCAATTGCCTGCAAAGCCTAAGGACCCAGGTTTGATTCCCCAGTTCCCATGTAAGCCAGAGGTACAAGATGTTGCATACACCTGGAATGTGTTTGCAGTGGCTAGAGGCCCTCTGTCTGTCTCTCAAATGGACAAATAAAATATATTTAAAAAGAAAAAGAAAAGTAGGATTAGGGACGTGGCTTATCACCCACCTAGAATCCCCAGTGAGTGGCTGGGGGCATGGCTGTGCTCAAAGGTAGAGTCGTTGCCTGGCATGTATGGAGTCTTGTGTTCTATCCACAGTTGAACAACTTGTGCTGTAGTCATTTACTAAATTTAATTGACTGGGTTTTGCCTTGTTTTTGAGACAGGATCTCATGTACCTATGTTAGCCTTTGAACTTGCCATGCAGTTGAGGCTGACCTGAAATTCCTGATCCTGTCAGGATCCTGTCTCAACCACCCCAGTGGTGGGATGACAGGTGTGCACTACCACTCTGGGCCGTAATTGAGTTTTACACCTCTCTCTCTCTCTCTCTCTCCTCTCTCTTTGTTTCCTTGTCCTCTCTCTCTTTTAGTAGTGCTTGGGGAGGGGGGGTGTCTAGTACTTGGTGCATGCTAAGCAAGTACTTTACCACTGAGTTATAACCCCAGCCCAGTGACTGGTTTTTGAAGATGGCTTTTCATTGAGGTTTTGGGCTCAGGAGAGTTGAGAAACAATCCAATGGCCAGCATGGTGGCGCACGCCTTTAATCCCAGCACTCGAGAGGCAGAGGTAGGAGGATCTCCGTGAGTTCGAGCCAGCCTGAGACTACATAGTAAATTCCAGGTCTGTCTGGGCTACAGCAAGACCCTACCTCGAAAAAGAAAAAAAAAAAAAAAAATCCGAGGAGATGGCCCAGGAAAAGGGAGGTCCTGCTGGTACCACCCCCAAAAAGCCAACTTTAGCCTCCTAATTACAGGTGACATAAATGTCCCTTTCTCAAAATAGTGCTACTAGGCTACTAGAAACTGGAGTGGGGAAGATGAGTGAACACCAAGGTCAGCCTCCCCAGACAGGCTTAAATCTCTGGGTTTTCTTCAAAAACTCTCTGGCAAATAGCAGGTTCAAGTATGGATTCACTGATCAGAGAATAGAAAGTTATTGGAGCGCTACTGTCGCTTCTACCAGTTGATGAGTTGGGGAAACTAAGGACTAGGGATGGGCGTTCAGACTTCCCCACCAATATCCTAGACTTCCCAACCTCCCTCGCCCCTACCTGGCGGCCCTCGCAGACTCTGAGTGTCTCCGCCAGTTCCCGCCGACCTCGCTCCGCGCGCTCCAGCCTCCCGGCAAGGGTCTCCTCGCGCAGCGTGGCCTCTTCCAGCCGGCGCCACAGTTCTTCGACCTCGGACGCCGGGTCTGGAAGCGGCGCCGGCGCCGTGGCGTTTACCCCTGGCTGCGGCTCGAAGCAGCGGGGTCCCCGGGCAGTCGAAGCAGCCAGATTCCAAGCCACCAGGGCCCCGCCAGCCGCCGCAGCGGCCAGAAACACAGCGGCCCCGCACAGGGCGAGGACCCGCCACGCGCGTCCAGGCTCCGGGCCCGGCTCGGCCATGCTGTTGTCCACAGCTCTGATCCCAGACGGGCCATGAGCATTTAATTGGCACCTTGGGGCATCAGGGGACACCCACGGTTCCGCCCTGCCCCGGCGGTGGCTGTTCGTGTACTTGGGGAGGGGTTGGACCCCTTCCAGGCCCATTCTGCAGAACCTAAAGGAGGACTGGGGTCTTGGGTTCCAGTCCTGAGTGTGGATTCCAGTTTCCCCGTTTATGGAATGGGGGCTTGGTAGGAGTCAGGTGGCCATCGGTGCAAAGCTCCAAGGACTACATATAGATAAGGAGGAGCGCTGTGAGGATAGGGGGATGTCCCCATTTTTGATGGGGAAGTTGAGGCTGGGAGGGCAATAAATGAACCGAAGTTGGCCTGCCTGGTTCAGGCTGCCCCACTTTCCTGATAACTGGTGTATAAACTAATGGGTAAAAGCCAAGGGATGTCGCTGCATCTCCCCACGCAGTCTCTGCTCGGCCGCTAGAGAGCGATAGAACGATGAGATTGAAATCCAGAGCCTTTTGGCTTCCTTTCCATTGCAAAATCTCCTTTCGCTTTTCCTTCTTGTCCTCCACGTCCTCTCCCTCTTACTCTCATTCAATTCCTCCTCTCCTCCTTCTCCACCTGCTCTTCTTCCTCCTCCATCTGTCCCTCCCTCCTTTCGCTCTTCGTCCTCTATCTTCTCTATTCCTCCTCCTCCTGTTCTCCTTCTCTATTCCTCCTCCCCTTCCCCTGCAAGGGCCCCCTCCCTATCTTGTCTTTGAAGCCATTTCCTCTTCACTGCCTTTCCCCAGTGCTCTTCTGCTAAGTGTATTCCAACCCTAGGACCTTTGCATTGGCCATTCGGGTACCTGAGAACCATCTTCTTGCTTTGGTTAGCTAAGTACTACTCCTGAACTCGTGCCTGTTCCATAAAGGTCCCTTCTTCCATCCATTAGCCAGGCTCTTTTTTTTTTTTTTTTTTTTTTTTTTTTAATCTTATTTGAGAGAGCAAGAGGGAAAGAGGGAGAGAGAGAGAGAGAGAGAGAGAGGGAGAATGGTCGCAACAGGGCCTCCAGCCACTGCAAATGAACTCCAGAAGCATTGCCACCTGTGCATCTGGCTTACATGGGTCCTGGCGAATCGAACCGAGGTCCTTTGGCTTTGCAGGCAAATGCCTTAACTGCTAAGCCATCTCTCCAGCCCCAATTAGCCAGGCTCTTTTATTTTTTTAATATGATTTATTTATTTATTTATTTATTTATTTATTTATTTATTTATTTTAGACAGAGAAAGAGAAAGAGAGAGAATGTGCGCGCCAGGGCCTCCAGCCACTGCAAACGAACTCCAGATGCGTGCGCCCCCTTGTGCATCTGGCTAACGTGGGTCCTGGGGAATCAAACTGGGGTCCTTAGGCTTCACAGGCAAGCGCTTAACTGCTAACCCATCTCTCCAGTCCTAGTCAGGCTCTTTTGACCAACATCCAGGGACCCGCTAAAAATTGTACGTCAATGTTTTGCCTTTCAGGCTGCCTTTCCCTTGGTGATGGGTGAGGTTCCGAGTTTAGAAAACCGCTGAGTCAATTTCTTTTTGGGTCCTTTTTTTCCCCCCAGAGGTAGGCTTTCGCTCTAGACCAGGATGACCTGGAATTCACTATGTAGTCTCAGGGTGGCCTCGAACTCACTGTGATCCTCCTACCTCTGCCTCCCAAGTGCTGGGATTAAAGGCCTGCGCCACCACACCTGGCTCTGTCCCCCCTCCCCATGTTTTTTATTAACACCAATGGGCCATACTGGCGGGATTTAGAACAAAGAGAACGCGGGGGGGGGGGGGAGGAGGGGAAGATCTTGCACTGCATTGTGGGGCATACCCACGCTGTATAAGCTATCTGGACTCTGTATGGGGTGTCCTGATACTATATGGCGTGTCTTTCACATGGAAATGGGAAATCATGCTGGACCCATACTGTCCCAAATCTTTCCAAGTGGACTTTAATTTCTGTTTTGGTTTCCCAGTTTCTGAAGGTAGGAGCTATCCCCTCCCATCTAGGTACGACTGGCCTAGGAATTAGCACAATAGAAGGTATTCCCAGACTGGAGCCTCGATTTATTTACAGGGAGGGGGTGGGAAAAACTCTTAGAAACCTCAATTTCTACATCCCGGTTTGGGAGGGGGCGCGCAGAAACTGATACCCATCAGAGTAGGTAAGCCCCTAAAAGCAAAGTCTTTTTAAAATTTATTTATTTATTTGACACACACACACACACACACACACACACGGAAAGAGAAAGACACAGGATATGGGTGTGCCAGGGCCTTCTGCCACTGCAAATGAACTCGACACATGGCCATTAGGCTTTGCAACCACGTGCCTCACTTGTGATCACAGGAGCTTGTACATAGTAGGTGCTCAATAAATGTGAGCTGAGTGTAACTGTGTGCTCCCCCGTTTAGATAAATCAGAGGCTGTGCCTGCCTCTGTCATCCCAGTACCTGGAAGTGGAGGCAGAAGGATGAGGATTCAAGGTCAGCCTCGGTTCCATGCCAAGTTAGAGGCCAGTTTAGATAAGACCCTGCCTCAGAGAGAAAGAGGAGGAGGGGGATGAGAAAAGAAGAGAGGGAGGACAGGGGAGAGTGCTGACAGTGCCTGGCTGGCTGCTCTCTGAAGGGTTAATATCCTTCCCTGAAAACTAGAGGGAACTAAAGTTAAGATTAGAATGTCCATAAAGAATGGAGACATCGAGTCCTCCCTAGTCAGTTCTGCTAAAGAGCCTATTCTGAGCAAATAACTTTGATGCCTTATCTGCTTCCCTAGACCTGCAGCTGATTCGGTCTGTTTGCCTCCTTAGAAGTTTGAACCCCGGCCTGACTCAGTGCTTCAGCCTTCATCCCGCGGGAAGGCTGCTGCTTTCTTGCTTTTCGCTCACACTCTCCCTGGCCCCAACCTTCAACCTTCTCAACTGCTACATGGGGCACAAAATTGGAGCCAGGTTTCTGGGGATGAGGCCAAAATACCGAGGAAAACACATAATGAGAAAAACATTGCCTCCCTCCCACTCCCCTACCGTGTTGTGGAGGTTGGTGGGTCCCATTTATCATTTGAAACAGACTTCCTGGTCCCCAGCAAAACACAGTGCAGACACAGTGTGTGGGCACTCTGGAGAGACCAAACCACGTGTGCAACTTCACAGCTACATGGGGGGGGGGGGGGGGAGGAAGAAAGAGGAAAGAAGTCAGGTCGAGGTCAAGTGGAGAGGGTTGGTTTGTTCATGGGAAAAGCCAGCTTTGAAACCCTAGCTGACGCAGTAGCTTCAGAGATGCCAGTTTTCTCCCCAAGAAAGGACCCAGTGACTTCGTCCTTGTAAAGATCCCTCGCTGGGACATTTGGGGCAATACAGAAAGTATTCTTCCCCCCCACCCCCCCACCCCGAGGTAGGGCCTCACTCTAGCTCAGGCTGACCTGGAATTCACTCACTGTGATCCACCTACCCCTGCCTCCAGAGTGTTGGGATTAAAGGCGTGCACCACCACGCCTGGCCAGAAGGCAGATTTTGCTGCAACCTGGGAGAAGGATGGGTGCTATTCCCATCTGTTGGAGATGTCACATCTGTTAGGATAGTTTCCTCACAGAAAATAACAGCCCAAGATGTTTGTGGGCTAGGACAGAGGGCCCCCCTGCCACGCCCACTTAGTGGTAGAGCCCCATCTAGAATCCCAGTGAGGAGGGGCGTGGCTGGGAGGTAGAGCCCCGCCTTGAGTGTCTGCATAGCAAATACAAGGCCCCACAATCCATCCCCAACACCACACACACACACACACACACACACACATATACACTTCCCCTCCCCCCACCGACAGAATTGAGGCAGAGACTGAAATTAGAAAAAGGCTCATAAGAGAAATCTTAGACTGGTTTCTGTCTGCTTATGTCACACATTCCTCCAGTCTGCAGAGCTGGAATTACTCAGGTGGTCACAGGGTTCAAGTCCAGCCCCTTTCAGATTCTGCACCCAGGGGTGCTGGCTTATTCTGGATTCAGCCCCAAGGCCATAATAAAAAGCCCCATTGGAGCCCACAAGGGATTTCTGTCTTTTTTGGTGCTCCTGGGCTGTTCATCTCCCAGCACCTAAAGTCCTTGCAACCAGTTTTGTTTTTGCCTTTTGATCCCTAGAGTACAAAGTCTCTTTTAGAATATCTCTTTTCACATGTTTTTCCCTAGGCCCATGGACTTTTACATGGGTCCTTAGACCATGTGGACGTACCCACTCCTCACCTTTTGGTTTCTGGACTTTATGGAATAAATGTAATAGTTTACAGACATCACCCTTCTCAATTCTTTGTTAAAACAGACACAAGTTCAGGTATGGGGTTTGAGTAACCTTCCCCCCCTCCACCCGCCCCGCGCCAAAAAAAAAAACAAAAACCTGTGACAAGTCTCTGACCTAGACCTTGGGAGTGATGACTGAGGTCTCCAGGCAGCAGGTAGAGCAAACTAGTAGAGGGCTGGGTGGGGCAAACAAGGACTGAGGCCCCAAGAGGGCCAGCGGTGGCTATGACAGGGACATTTGGCAGGGCAGCCCACCAACTGTGGGCACTGTGGGGTCTGAGGACAGCACAGAAATCTAGGGCATAGCAATACCAAAGACAGGAAATAGCTAGGGTTCCAGAAGGACATGGAGGAAGGAAGGAAACCAAGGGGGAAAGGGCTGTGGTGACTGGGAGGAACCCAGAAAGTGGGTGAAGGGTCAATAGAAATTGTAGCTGTTTATTTTGAAGAAGCAGAAAGATTCTCCAGAGAGGGAAGTTCTCAGAGTAGGATACTGCAGGATGAGTTTGGTGGAGGGAGAATGAGAACGCAATCTCACAAAGGCTTGGATATGATAGAAGATCCTAATTTAAATTCCAACTCAGCCTTTTTCTTTTCTTTTCTTTTCTTTTTGTTTTTTTTTCGAGGTAGGGCCTCACTGTAGTCCAGGCTGACCTGGAACTCACTATGTAGTCTCAGGGTGGCCTCAAATTCATGGTGATCATCCTACCTCTGCCTCCCAAGTGTTGGGATTAAAGGCGTGTGCTACCACGCCCCACCTGTTTCTTTCTTTTTCAAGGTAGGGTCTCACTCTAGTCCAGGCTGACCTGAAATTAACTATGTAGTCTCAAGGTGGTCTTGAACTCAAGGTGCGCCTCCTACCTCTGCCTCCCAGGTGGGTGCTGGGATTAAAGGCATACATGACCACGCCTGGCTCTTTAGCTCTTTCTTAGAACTGTAGAAATAAGTGATTAAGACAGGTAAACCATGTTTGACCTGCTCTGAGCACTGAAGTAGTCTGCAGAGTGTCTCCTATGATTCAAACAGAGCAGGGTGGGGCAGACAGGTGTGGTCAGCAATGGGGTGTCTACCCTTACAAGCAGTTCCAGATATTGTAAGAGCATGCATGGGACACAATGAAATTCTAAGCACTGACAGCCAAATTTTTTCCCAAAACAGGTGTTTATTTTCTGAAGCCCAGAGATCACAGAAGATAGTGACATCCCCACAAAACTGTTACAGCCAAAAGCAGGTGCCCAACTCCACCCACCTCACCTACCCCATGGCCAAGTAGGATACTGCAGCTCTCAGGAGAGGTCCATTCAGCTGTACACCCCCAAGGCTGCCATGGCCTCTCAAGGGCCATCCTGTTTTCCTGCCTGTCAAGAGAGACAGGACCCCAGATGTCAAAAACAGGTGCAACTGTATAAATGCAGACTGTGTCCTAAAACAAAGTGAGAGGCACTCGGGTCAGTGATCTGGGCCCATCAACCACCAGCCCCACCTTCATCCCTGAGCACTCTTTCCCCAGTGGGCCCTGCTACTCTGCACTTGTGCAGTTCTCCACCTCCACTGCCCCTCCTCACCTGAGACTCCTCAGAGCATCAAGGCACCCAGGACCAATATCAGCAGCACTATAGGTTTTGGGAGGCTGGAGGCAACTAGGGAGCTGGCAAAGTTGAATACAGGTACTTGCCTTGAAGCCTCCTTCTCTTTCCTGTGGGGAGAGGGTGGACTCAGGCAAGGCCAGGCCTGAGTCCTGCTCATGTGGCCGATCTTTTAATTATTATTGTTATTATTATTTTACTTTTGAGGAGATGTGTGTAGTATTTTGTGTGTGCGTGTGTGTGTGTGTACACATCTTGTGTGTGTGTGTGTGTGTGTGTATATATATACATATATATATATGCATGTGGACAATTCCTCTTCTATCATTCTTCCACCTTATTTCTGAGATAGAATTTCTCACTGAACTTGGAGCTTGTGTTGTTTTTCAGGTAGGCTGGCTGACCAGCAAACCCCAATGATTCTCCAGTTTCCATACCATTCCACAGTGGCATTGTAGGCATGCACAGCCATGCCCAGCTGTTTACGTGGGTACTGGAGATCAAATGCCAGTCCTCTTCATGCTTGTATGAAAAGTGCTCTTACCCACTGAGTCACCTGGGCCCTGCAATGTTTGGATAGAACCCAGGGCCAACTTGTATGCCAGGCAGGTGCTCTACTGCTAAACCTCACCCCAAGCCTTTCACTGGGGGCTTCTAGGTGGCCAGGCCACTGAGCCATGTCTCCAGCCCTTTTCTTCCTTACTGTTTCCCTTTCTTCTTACTTTTTGCTTTGAGTCAGGGTTTCACTAAGTTGCCAGCTGGCAATCCTGCCTTAGCCTTTTTGTTACTGGGTTTTTTTTAAACTTCAATTTTATTTATTTATTTGAGACATATATATATATATATATATATATATATATATATATATAGAGAGAGAGAGAGAGAGAGAGAGAGAGAGAGAGAATAGTCATGCCAGGGCCTCTAGCCACTGCAAACAAACTCCAGACACATATACCCCCTTGTGCATCTGGCTTACATGGGTCCTGGGGAATTGAACCGAGGTCCTTTGGCTTCACAGGCAAATGCCTTAACTGTTAAGCCATCTCTCCAGCCCATGTTTGTTTGTTTGTTTGTTTTTTTGAGGTAGGGTTTCACTCTAGTTCAGGCTGACCTGGAGTTCACTATGTATTCTCAGGGTGGCCTTAAACTCACAGGGATCCTCCTACCTTTGCCTCCCGAGTGCTGGGATTAAAGGGCTGCACCACCATGCCTGGTTTGCCTTAGCCTTTTGTGTGCTGGCATCACAGTCCTGTGCTACTCACCTTCACTTGTTCAGGCTTTACAAGCTCCTTGCTGCCCTTCACCCCCTCCCAAGTCCCTAGGGAGAGGAGCAGCTACCCAGAGCTGCGTGGTTCTCTGAGACCTCCACTTTACTCCCTGAATCAATGTTTGTTTGTTTTTTTTTGGTGGTGGTGGTTGGGGGGGCGGGTTGAGGTAGGGTCTCACTCTAGCACAGGCTTACCTAGAATTCACTATGTAGTCTCAGGGTAGCCTTGAACTCATGGTGATCCTCCTACCTCTGCCTCCCAAGTGCTGGGATTAAAGGCGTGCGCCACCATGCCCAGCTACAATATGTATTTTCTGAGCCAAGTGGGTCCCCAGTCTTGGGGTAGGGAGATGAAAGTGATAAGGGTAGAGTCTCAGGTGGGAGTGGAGGTGTCTGACCTTAGCTGCTCCAATTCTGCTACTGTGTCCTGCAGCATCCGGTTCAGATTGATGATATTTCCTGGACGACATAGAATCAGAAGGGGCCTGTCAGCCTGTGGCCTTGACTCTCCCCAGCTTCATCCGAGGGGCAGGATCTCACTTCCTCTCTAGCTCCAACCTGGGGACCTGCTTTACTTTTTTTTTTTTTTTTTTGGTTTTTCGAGGTAGGGTCTCACTCTAGCTCAGGCTGACCTGGAATTCACTATGTTGTCTCAGGGTGGCCTCGAACTCACGCGATCCTCCTACCTCTGCCTCCCAAGTGCTGGGATTAAAGGTGTGCGCCACCACGCCTGGCCATACCTCTTAATTTTTATTTATTTATTTATTTTTGGTTTTTCAAGGTAGAGTCTGTAGTCCAGGCTGACCTGGGATTCACTATGTAGTCTCAGGGTAGCTTTGAACTCACCATGATCCTCCTACCTCTGCCTCCCAAGTGCTGGGATTAAAGGCGTGCACTATCACACCCAACTTTGCTGCTTCTTCAATTCCTGCCCAGCCCCTCTCCCAGATTCTTTCTCCCCTTCTCACTCTGGAGGTCCTGTATGTGTGCCTGCTGCTCTTGGTTCTGAGCCTGTTGCTTCTGGAGGGAAGTCCTCAGGGTCACCTGGGAAGAAGAAACATCAGAAACTGGGGTTCTGCCTGCATTTGAGCCCTGGACTCCCTCCTGAGCCTTGCCATGAAAAGAATTTCCATTCTAAAGACTTAACTGTTTTGTTGCAACCCTCTTCACCCAGGGATACAGGTGAACATGTGCTCCCGAAATGGGAGTTTTATTTTTATTAGTTTTTAAATTAATTAATTAATTTTTATTGACAACTTCCATGATTGTAAACAATATCCCATGGTAATTCCCTCCCTCCCCTCACTTTCCCCTTTGAAACTCCACTCTCCATCATATCCCCTCCACCTCTCAGTCAGTCTCTCATTTATTTTGATGTCATGATCTCAAAATGGGAGTTTTAAGCTCCACTCCTTACTCAAACCCTGGCAGAAATTTCCAGATGCTCTGTATTAGTGCCCAAGAAAATCAGTAAGGCCTCCCCCAAGTCTCCAGCACAGGGGGACTTTCCCAGAGCAAGTTAGCTAATGAGAAGGAATTGCAAGACTTCCAATATCAGGACCCAGGTGAAAATTTTAAAATTTCTCAGACACATTAGAAGTTTGTTTATTCATTTATTTATTTGTATACTTATTGGGCAGGTCTCACTTTAGCCCAGCCTAACCTAACCTGGAACTCACTCTGTAGCTCAGGGTGGCCTCAAACTCATGATGATCTTCCTACCTCAGCCTCCTTAGTGCTAGTATTAAAAACATGCACCATGCCAGGCATGGTGGCGCACGCCTTTGATCCTAGCACTGGGGAGGCAAAGGTAGGATTGCTGTGAGTTCGAGGCCACCCTGGGACTACATAGTGAATTCCAGTTTAGCCTAGGCTACAGCAAAACCCTACCTCAAAAAACAAAGGAAAAAGCATGTGAAAAACCTGGAAACCAGACTGGCACCATGACAGGCTTCAGTAAGACGCTGCCCCCGCTAGGCCTAAGTTTCAAGTTCCCGCTTAGGCAGACGACCTGAGTCAACCCCTAGGCATGTCCAGGCATGCTGCCTCTGGGCCCCAGCCAATCAAAAAGAATACAAGTACTGTTTAAACCAACCAATCATGTAACCGTCCCCTACTTCTTTGTTCAAATCCCTATAAAAAACCTGCCCTCCTGCTACTCGCGGGGGGGGGGGGGTGGGGGTGGGGTGTCTTGTATGCATTCACTGCCTTGGTGAAGTCAAGAGACCAAGCTTAAGCCCGAAATAAAGCTCCTTGCCTTTGCATACATGTTTGGTTCTCCTTGGTGGTCATTGGGGGCGCTAAGAACTGGGCATAACACATGTACCACCATGCCCAGCTAGAAATTTTATTTTTGTGTGTGTTTCCAAAGAAATGATGTTTTAAATTTTTTTCTTGTTTTGATTTGCTTTGATTTTTGAGATGGCCTCTCATGCTGGCCTGGAACTCACTATGTATCCAAGGATACCTCCTGATTCTCCTGCCTTTACCTCCTGAGTACAGGTATGCAGGTGTACACTCAATTTATGCAGTACTGGGGATGGAAACTGGGGCCACATGCATGCTAGGCAAGCACTCTACCAACTGAACCCCTGTAGTCTCAAGGTGGCCTCAAACTCATGGCGATCCTCCCAAACCCTGGGATTAAAGGTGTGTGCACCACCACTCCCAGCCCAATCACAATGTTGAAGTCCTATGAAAGACCTCCCTCCCAGGTCTAGAGACCAGGCAAGAGATAAGAAGTCAGGTCATCTTTGATTTCTAGCAAGTGCAAACTTTCCTGCTTTACCTTCAGAGGTCCAGTCACCCTAACTGTATGCCCCCTGTATCAGACAGCTTCAGGTTCGCTGAGATGAACTTTCAGACCAGACACAGTTATGGAGGAAGGGATATTTATTGAAGCTTACAGATCCAGGGGAAGTTCCATTAATAGCAGAGGAAGCTGGCCTGCCTTCACAGGACCAGACACAGAGAGAGAAGTACAAGCCTAAAAGCCAAAAGCCACAGCACACTTCAGGAACTCCAGCTAGGCACACTTTGCATATCTTTAGATTGAAATCTGAAACCCACCACCACACTTTAAGATCCACACAATGGCACTGACTCCAGCCAGGTGGATAAAGATGCAAACTACAAACAAACAACTGAATATATTGGGGGCATCTATTCTATTCAAACCACCACAACCCCTCTCATTGGGATTAAAACTGTGTGCCACCATGCCCAGTTTCAATAGCCTCTTCTTCAACGGCTTAGTAAAGTCACCAAGAAGTGCAAAGGAAGCTGGGCGTGGTGGCGCACACCTTTAATCCCAGCACTTGGAAGGCAGAGGTAGGAGGATCGCTGTGAGTTCCAGGCCACCCTGAGACTATGTAGTGAAAAACAAAAGCAAAAACAAACAAACAAACAGCTGGGCGTGGTGGCTCACGCCTTTAATTCCAGCACTCGGGAGGCAGAGGTGGGAGAATTACTATGAGTTCGAGGCCACCCTGAGACTACATAGTGAGTTCCAGGTCAGCCTGGGCTAGAGTGAGACCCTACCCTGAAAAACCAAAAACAAACAAACAAACAAACAAAAGAAGTGCAAAGGCTGGGGCAGTTTCAAGCTCCCCCATACCAGCACCTTGGAAAAATTTTGGAGACTCCCTCAAGTCCTACTGGGGGTCATTCAGAGCCCCTGATTTTGGTGCTGCTGGGAGTTTTAAGGCCTCACCCACCTCAAGGTTCAATGTTGGAGAGAATTTCCAACTCCTCAATTCCTGGTGTGCAAACCCAAGGCCTTGGTCCAGCAGCCGTTTTACTGCTTTCCCCACTTCTTGCCCCACCCCAGGCACAGTGGGGCGTTTCTGTGGAGGGTTTCTAGGTTCCCAAGGTAGTTACAATAGCTTACCACAGTCTGATTGCAGGTGTGTGCCTGGGTTTCCACCTTCAACAAGCCCTCCTGGGTTTGGGTCAGCTGGCCTTGCAGAAGTTGGATGACATTGTGGCATTCTCTCTCTGCCTGGCGACTATTCTGGCAGGCTTCACTATGGGCCTGGAGAGCAAAGATGATGAGGGGAATTATCAGGCTCAGGGCCACCAGCATTGCTATGGCTCCTATGATCAGCTGTGACTTGGAGAATGTTCCCTTGTCTTCCTTCCATTGTTTATCCATGGGCTTTACAGAACAACGGTGATAAAAAGCAGGTCCTATCCAGATTTTCCCTTAGTTGTGGGAGAAAAGGCAGGAGTTTCTCTGAAACCTTCTTCAGCTCAAGCCTCCCTAAATTAGCATAGGATGCCTTTCTAACAAATAGCGAGTTCCAGGAAGTCTGGTGTACAGCAGCTTTTAGGAGCTTGAATGCCTAGTACAAGTAGCAGGCCTGCAGGCCACACCCCTCACCCCCAGATGAACAAGGCTATAGTCCTGGCTTTCACTTTCCAGGAAAATGAAACTGAAAAACTGCAGTGTCAGGTAAATTAGAAGGTTTATTCCAGCTTCATGCGGGCTGCAGCAGAGAGCCCAGGAAGTTATTGTAAGGGTTAATAAGTCTGGGGGTCCAGGAAAGCATTAATGTAGTACACAGAAAGTACTGGAACATGATGGCCCAAAGACGGGCTTTAACACAGGAAATAATTTGGGGTTGTAAATAACTTTCCAAACCACAGCCTGATAAGGTCACCTGCTGCACAGGAACCATTGTCTCAAGCTACATGGGAACTATTGCCCCAAACCATGCAAACAGGCTATTATTACAAACTAGCCTAGCCAGACCTAAGAGTGTCATCTGGGAAAACAAGTCAGCAAAGGAAATAGCCCTGAGCCAGGTATGGTGGCACATGCCTTTAATCCCAGCACTCTTGAGTCTGAGGTATGCTATGAGTTCAAGGCCTATCTGGATTACTGAGTGAGTACCAGGTCAGCTTGGGCTAGAGTGAGACCCTGCTTCCAAAAACAACAGCCGGCCATGATGGTGCACATCTTTAATCCCAGCACTCAGGAGGCAGTGGTAGGAGGATCGCCATGAATTTGAGGCCACCCTGAGACTACATAGTGAATTCCAGGTCAGACTGGGCTAAAGTGAGACCCTACCTCAAAAAAAGGGGGGGCTGGAGAGATGGCTTAGTGGTTAAGGCATTTGCCTGCAAAGCCAAAGGACCTCGGTTTGATTCCCCAGTACCCACCTAAACCAGATGCACAAGGTGGCACATTGTCTGGAATTCCTTTGCAGTGGCTGGAGGCCTTGGTGTCCCATTCCCTAGCCTTGGTGTCCCATTCTCTCTCTCTCTCTTAATCTCTCTCTCTCTGTCTGCCCCTTTCCCTCTCTCTCAAATAAATAAATAAAATTTTAATTAAAAAAAAAAAGAAAAACAAAAACAGGAAATAGCTTTGTTTCAGTTTCATGTTTTTTTTTTTTTTTTTTTTTTTTTGTCTTCAAGTTTTCCCCCATTCTCTGCCCTGCTTGTCTCTTCCCCTTAAATATCCAGCTCAGCTGTGTCTGAGCACAGCAGCCTCAAATCTGTGGAATGGAGCTCCTTGTCCATCGCTGTTCACCTGCTCTCCAATAAAGAACAGCCTGCTGTTGAGGTCACATATTCTTTCTCTTTATTTCCATGTCACTCTAATTGGTCTCAGCACCCCAGTCTCTGATCCAACACTTAACATTAGCAAAAAAAAAAAAAAAAAAAAAAAAAAAAAAAAAAAAAAAAACCTCTGCTGTTAATCCCAACACCCAGTCCAAAAGAAGAGCCAGAAGGCCAGGGTTTGTGATCAGGAGTCCCCATGGAGACCCTTGAGCACCTCTGCCTCCACTGAGTGGACCAGGGGAGCTATGGAGGATGTGTGTGAGAGCCTTGGTGAGCAGCTGGGCATGGTGTGACACACCTTTAATCCCAGCACTCAGGAGTCTGAGGTAGGAGGATCACCATGAGTTTGAGGCCAGCCTGGTCTGAAGTGAGACCCTGCTTCAATAAAATAAATCCTAAAGTTGGTGGGAAGCTGGGAGATTGGATGAGTGGAGGTGGTCCAGACTCCCCTTCTTTATTTGGCACCAGAAAGAAATTGGCTCAGGCTTCCAGAATGTGCACAGGCCATCCCAGTGCAACAAATGGACTTCAAAAGGTTCAGATCCATTTGTTCATCTGCAAAGTGGGGTAATGGTAGGACCAGTCTTTAAAGCGAGGCCCCTGAATAAATAGAAGTATTTCAGTATGCAGTAGGTGCTCAGTTGTTGTACAGAACATTTTCCCAGCCTGTGTCTGGAGGGGACAGATGGACACAGATAATGCTGAAATGTGATCAAAGATTATGTTTTTGAGGACACACGGGGGGTACCCTGCTGAACACAAAGCCAGGGGGAGGGAAGCCAGGCATGGGCATGGTGAGGCAAGTCTGTCATCCCAGCACTAGGGAGGTGGATACAGGAGGATCTGGAGTTTGAGGCCAGCCTCGGTTATATAGTGAGTTCAAGGCCAACCTGGGCTCCATGAGACCTTGTCTCAAACTCACCCCTACAACAACAATAATAACAAAAAAAAAAAAAAAAGAGACACTGAGGGAAAGGCCTTGGGTAGAATGTTGGGAGGGATTTCTCCAGGGGAAAGGATATCCTGTTCATGTGGCCAGAGCTTAATGGGCCTGATTATAGGCACCTGGCTCCCAGTCCCGGGAGCAGGGTGTGTGTGTGGGGGGTGGAGGGTGCTGCATGTTATCACAGTGTATTCTTTAGCCAAATCCTGAACACAGTCCAGATTTCCCAGGGTGGGCTGTTTCTCTGTGTTTGTAGCAGTTGGGGGCCAAGCCAGGATCCCTGGCCTCCCAGAAGGGCACCGGACTGAAGACAGACTCTCTTTTTTTTTTTTTTTTTTTTTTTGGTTTTTCGAGGTAGGGTCTCACTCTAGCTCAGGCTGACCTGGAATTCACTCTGTAGTCTCAGGGGTGGCCTCGAACTCTCAACGATCCTTCTACCTCTGCCTCCCGAGTGCTGGGATTAAAGGCGTGCGCCACCACGCCCGGCAAGATAGACTCTCTTTAGCATGGAATCCCTTGTGACAGCAACTCAGCCACCCAGCAGGAAGCAGCAAAGGGTGACCTTGCTCCAAAGGTCCTGAGGATATGGGTTAGGGACCAGGACCCCACCAGAACTTCAGGTACAGAGCCGTGAGTTGGTCACAGTGATGTTTATGAGGGACACTTTCAGACCTCACAGGCAACTTGTGACCAAGTCAGAGACCAAAAGGGCAGCTCAGAAGTCAGGGCTGATATTGTGACAAACAAACTTGGAGTTTGTCACCATTTCTTAGCTTGCAACTGGTAAAAGTTTTTGGAAACCCTGAGTTGATGGACCTTGTAGGTGTGTATTTGTATGCTTGTCTATATACTTGTGGGTACACATAATGGTGGTGCACTCAGCTTCATATTGCTGGCAGAAAACACCTGACCAAGAGCAGCTTGTGGGAAGGAAAGGTTTATTTTGGCTTATAGGCTTGAGGGGAAGCTCCATGACAGCAGGAGAAAATGATGGCAGGAGCAGAGGGGTGGACATCACTTCCTTGCCATCATCAGGTAGACAATAGCATCAGGAGAGTGTGCTAAACATTGGCAAGTGGAAGCTGGCTATAACACCCATAAGCCTGCTCCCAACAATACACTGACTCCAGGAGGCTCCAATTCCAAATTGCTACCAGCTGGGGATCTAGCATTCAAAACATGAGTTTATGGATGACATCTGAATCACACCACCACATGTGCATGTGTGTGTGAATGAGTGGAGGCCAGAGGTCAGTGTCAGGAGGACTTTGGTATATGTGTAGTGTGTATGGAGTGTGCATGTGGCATATGTATGTGCATGTACAGATGTGTACTCTCCACTCACATCTGTGTGGAGGCCAGAGGATGATGGTGGCCTCTTCCGTTTCTCTCCCATCCCATCTTCCTGACAGAGTCTGTCACTGAACTTGAAGCTCCCTGTTTTCAGTCATATTGGCAGACTAGTGAGCCCCAACCATCCTCCTGCTCTGCTCCCTTAGCACTGGGGTTACAGGCATGTGCGGCTATGCTTGGGTTTACATGGGTGCTGGGGATGGAGGTCCAGTCTTCATCCTTATGCAGCAAGTACTCTCACCTGCTGAGCCATCTCCTTAGCCCCTCCCCCTTGTTTTCTGAGACAGGGTCTCTTGCTGAACTTGGGTCTTACTGATTTAGCTAGACTAGCTACCCCGTAAGGCCTGGGTTTCCTCTTGTCTCTGCCTCCCCATTACCGAGGTGTTAGTTAGGCACACATCATGCCCCACTTTTACTATTTTCTGCAGATGGAACTCAGGTCCTCATGTTTGCACAGCAAGTGCTTTACCTCTTGAGCTATCTCCCCAGCACCATGACTATTGCGGGCTCATGTGCATCTGGTGGCCACAGCCCCTGTGTGGCTTCAGGATTAGAGGACTGCAACTTCCAGTCTATCCCAACCTCCAGGGAAGGGAGAAGGGCTGGAGACAGAGCCCGTCCCCAATGACTCACGGTGCCATTGATCCTAACTTTGTCATGAGACTCCCTTTCTTCTTTCCTTCCAGATTGTTATCTATCCCAGGCTGGTCAGGAACTTGTGACAATCCTTCTGCCTCAGTTTCCCATGTGCTGGGATGACAGGTGTGCACCTCCATGCCTGGCTGGAAATACTGTTTCTTATGTAGGTGTGGTGGCAGGGGAGGATGGGAGATATGGTGTTGTGGGGTCCTCAGTAACTTTTAGAACTTAATGGATTTAAAAAACAGAAGAGACATACAGGTTGGACAATGATTGCTAAATGACATTTTGGGACCAAAATTCACCACAGTGGGTGTGACGAGTCTGTCCTAGTGTGTTGACAGACTTCAGTACTCTTGCGATATGAGTTTACTTAACAGAAACTTAGAATCCTCTTTCTTTTTGGTGGGTCTGGATTTTAAACTCACTTCAGTGTGGTAGAGCACCCCCACCCCCAGCACTTGGGAGGCTGAGGCAGGAGAATTGTTGAAAGTTTAAAGCCAAGAGGCTCAGTGAGTAAAGTGCATTCTGTGCAAACATGAGGATCTGAGTTCAGATCCCAAGTACTCACATAAGTCCTGGGTGTGGTGGTGCACACCTGTAACCCCAGCTCTGGGGAGGAAGACAGAGAGGGATCTCTGGGGCTCACTGTCTAGTCTAGCTGAATTAGTGAGCTCCAGGTTCACAGAGAAACCCTGTCTCAAAGAATAAGGTAGAATAGCAGGCGTGGTGGTGCACGCCTTTAATCCCAGCACTTGGGAAGCAGAGGTAGGAGGACTGTTGTGAGTTTGGCACTACCTTGTGACTACATAGTGAATTCCAGGTCAGTCTAGGCTAGAACAAACCCTCCTCGAAAAACCAAAAAAAAAAAAAAAAAAAAAAAAAAAAAAGGTAGAGAGAGACTGGGGAAGACACCAGACATCAACCCCTAGGTTCTCATGCATGCACACCCACACACAGAAGTCCACACACATACAAACAGTCACACACAATGTTCAAGGCCCTCCTTAGGAGACTGATGCAGGAGGACCAGAAGCTCAAGGTCAGCCTTTATTACATACTAGTTAAAAAAAATATGGGGTGTTGATCAGGGGCCGCATGGTGGCACACGCCTTTAATCCTAGTACCTGGGAAGCAGAGGTAGGAGGATCACCATGAGTTTGAGGGCACCCTGAGACTACACAGTGAATTCCAGGTTAGCCTGGGCTAGAGCGAGACTCTGCCTTGTAAAACAAAAAACAAGCAAACAAAAAAATAGAAGGCAAGCTGGGCGTGGTGGCACACACCTTTAATCCCAGCACTCGGGAGGCAGAGGTAGGAGGATCCCTATGAGTTCGAGGCCACCCTGAGACTACATAGTGAATTCCAGGTCAGCCTGAGCTAGAGTGAAACCCTACCTCAAAAAAAAAAAAAAAAAAAAAAGTAAGGCACTGGTGGAGAGATAGCTTAGTGGTTAATGCCATATTTGTAGTGGCATGCTAGGCCACAGATGACAGACCGAAGGCTTATTACACCAAGACCAGTTTTGGTGAACCCATGAGTTTATTGGGGTTACTTACATAGCAGGGTTGATTACAGGAGCAATGAATGACTCAAAGGCAGCTGTGGCTGGAGAGATGGTTCAGAAGTTAAGGTGCTTGCCTGCAAAACCTTACAACTTGAATTTGATTCCCCAGTACTCACATAAAGCCAAATGCACAAAGTGGTACATGCGTCTGGAATTCTTTTGCAGCTGCTAGAGGTTTTTGCTCACCCATTCTTTCTGTCTTTCTCTGCTTGCAAACAAATAAAAATATTTTTAAGGGGCTAGAGAGATGGCTTAGCAGTTAAGGTGCTTGCCTGCAAAGCCCAAGGACCCAGGTTTGATTCCCCAGAACCCACATAAGCCAGATGCACATGGTGGCGCATGTGTCTGGAGTTTGTTTGCACTGGCTAAAGGTCCTGGTGCACCCATTCTCTCTTTCTCTCCCTCTCTCTAATAAACAAATAAAATAATAATTTTTTTAAAGGTAGCCATGCCAGGCATGGTGGCTCATGTGAGTTCCAGGCCACCCTGAGACTACAGAGTGAATTCCAGATCAGCCTGGGCCAGAGTGAGACCCTACCTCAAAACACCACCACCACTACCACCACACACACACACACAAAGAAAAAGAAAAGAAAAAAAATTAAACAGAGCTAGAGAGATGACTTAGCAGTTAAGGTCCTTGCTTGCAAAGCAAAAGGACCTAGGTTTGATTCCCCAGGACCCATGTAAGCCAGATACACAAGGTGGCACATGCATCTGGAGTTCATTTCCAGAGGCTGGAGGCCCTGGCACACCCATTCTCTCTTTCTATCTGCCTCTTTCAAATAAATAAATAAAAATAAATTGCCTCCCTGGGCATGGTGGTGCACGCCTTTAATTCCAGCACTTAGGAGTCAGAGTTAGGAGTATCACCATGAATTCGAGGCCACCCTGAGACTACATAGTGAATTCAGGTCAGCCTTGGCTAGAGTGAAACCCTACCTTGAAAAACCAAACAACAAAACAAGCAAAAAAAACCCTGCCTCTTTCAAATACATAAATAAAAATAAAATATTAAAAAAAACAACCCAGGGGCTGGAGAGATGGCTTAATGGTTGAGGTGCTTGCCTGCAAAGCTAAAGGCCCCAGGTTCAATTCCCCAGGACCCACGTAAGCCAGATGCACAAGGTGGTACTTGTGTCTGAAGTTCTTTTGCAGTGACTAGAGGCCCTGTCACATCCATATTCTCTTTCTCTCCTTCTCTCTGCCTCTTTTTCTCTCTCAAGTAAATAAATAAAAATAAAACATTTAAAAAAATTGAATGGGCCAGGTGTGATGGAGCATGCTCTCGATCCCAGCACTCAGGAGGCAGAGGTAGGAGGATCACGGTGAGTTTGAGGCCACCCTGAAATACCATAGTGAATTCCAGGTCAGCCTGGGCTAGAGCAAAACCCTACCTCAAAAAACAAAAAACAAAGCAAAACAAAAAAAAATTTGAATGGGCCACTGGGCATGGTGGTGCACGTCTTCAATCCTAGCACTCAGGAGGCAGAAGTAGGAAGATCACTGTGAACTTGAGGCCACCCTGAGACTACATAGTGAATTCCAGGTTAGCTGGGGCTAAGAGCAAGAGCCTACCTCGAAAAATAAAACAAAAATCAAACCAGGGCTAGAGAGATGGCTTAGCGGTTAAGGTGCTTGCCTCCAAAGCCTAAGATCCAGATTTGATTCTAGAAGAGAGATTTAGAGAAGAAAGAGAAGAGAAGAAAGTGCAGACAGCTGTCACCATGTGGAGGGCAGGAGGGTATAGAGAACTCATGTGGGAATAGGAGTCAGGACCTGGAAGTTCATGAGAGATGATCAGGCAGTCAAGAGAGCTTGCCCTCTGGTAAGGGCTTCACCTTCAGGCTCAGGTGAGCCAGAGGGGTGACTGGTCTGGGCTAGGGGCTGGCTTAAAAAGAGGCCAGCCAGGACGCCAAGTTTTGGGGCTTTTAACCAACCACAATATCAGCATTAGACTTAAATTCTAGGAAAGGGGCACTCCCTCCAAGGAAGGGACTCAGGCTGTTCATGGAAAAATAGGTCTAGGGAACTCCTTCAAGCAAGAGAGAAGGAGAAGCCAGATTCTTCTCTGATCTCTAGCAAAGTGGAGATTGCAAGGATAGGCCCAAAGACATTCCTGCCTTTGCTTTTTGGAGGGCCGTCACCCTTCTGCCTCCCCACACCCACATATAGCTGCACACAAAGTGAATGTGTCTGGAGTTCATTTGCAATGACAAGAACCCTGGTGTGTCCATAATACACATGTACACACATGAGCAAATAAAACTTTATTTTTTATTTTTATTTATTTGTTTCACAGAGAGAGTAAGAGGGAGAGAGAAAGAATGGGCACGCCAGGGCCTCCAGACACTGCAAACAAACTCCAGACATATGCGCCATCTTGTGCATTTGGCTAACGTGGGTCCTGGGGAATAGAACCTGGATCCTTTGGCTTTGTAGGCAAATGCCTTAACTGCTAAGCCATTCCTCCAGTCCCCAGATAAAACTTTAAAAACATCAAGAGGGGCTGGGGAGATGGCTCAGCGGTTAAAAGCACTTGCTTGCATAGCCTGTCAGTCCATGTTTGATTCCCCAGTGCCCACGTAAAGCCAGAGGCACAAAATGTATTTTACTGGACTTCATTTGCAGTAGCAGGAGGTCTTGGTTTACCTATACTCTTCTCTTGCACTCAAAGAGATAAAAATATTTTTTAAAAAATGCTTCCCAGTGCCTTAAAAAATCAAGCAGAAGTGCGGTGTGGTAATGCACATTTGTAATACCAGTACTCAGGAGGTGGAAGCAAGAGGATGAGAAGTTCAAGGTAATTCTTTTTAAAAAAATATTTTTTATTTATCTATTATGGGGGTGGGGGGAAGAGGCACATAGAAAGAATGGGTGAACCAGGGCCTCTAGCCACTGCAAACAAACTCCAGATGAATGTGCCACCTTGTACACCTGGTTTATGTACTAGAGAATTGAACCTGGGTTTTTAGGCAGTGCCTTAACTGTTAAGCCATCTCTGCAGCCCTTTTTTTAATTTTTCTATTCACATTTATTTATTTGAGAGAGAGAAAGAGGCAGATAGAGAGAAACAGAATAGACACTCCAGGGCCTCTGGCCACTGCAAACGAGTTCCACTTGCATGCGCCCCTTAGTGCTGGTCAAGGTCATTCTTGACTACAAAGGTTTCTTACCGGGTTACATGAGACACTGCTTCAAAAAACCAAATAAACAAACTGGGGCGTAGTGATGCACACCATTAATCCCAGCACGCGGGAGGCAGGAGGATTCTGTGAGTTCAAGGCCACCCTGAGACTACATAGTGCATTCTAGGTCAGCCTGAGCTAGAGTGCAGAAAGAAAAAAAAAAAAAACAAATAAACCAGGTGTGGTGGTGCACGCCTCTAATCCCAGTCCTTGGGAAGCAGAGGTAGGGAGGATTGCTGTGAGTTCAAGGCCAGCCTGGGACAATAGAGTGAGAGCTCCAGGTCAGTCTGGGCTACAGTGAAACCCTTCCTTGAAAAAAACAAAACAAAAAATAACAAACCAAGTAAACAAAAGGAAAGCTAGAACAATAAAAAGGTAGGCAGTGCTTTGTTGCTTGTAGCGTATTCATTGCCTCAATATACAAAAAGGACTGGGGATATATGTCAGTGGGTAGAGTCCTCCTACCACGTATAAAGCCATAGGTTCAATCCCCAGCACCATAAAACAAGCAAAACCCAAAACCAAAAGAAGAAAGAAAAAACGTCTTTATAAGAACATAGAAACTCATTTTAAAGCCAGGCATGGTGGCACACACCTTTAGTCCCAGCACTTATGAGGCTGAGGTAGAAGGATTGCTCTGAGTTTGAGGCCAGCCTGGGGGGCTACAGAGGTCCAGGTCAGCCTGGGCTAGAGTGAAGTGGGAGAGTAAGGACCAAGGAACTGAGATCACAAGAAAGCAGTTTTATTAGCTGGCTAAGACCTGAACCCTGGTTCAAGGTTTTACACACCTTTTACAGTAAAAAAGAAACAAACAAAAAACAACATACAGTGATGCTGAATACATATTTGGCAATGTGCCAATGGAGGAGCAGGGTTTACAGGGTGGGGAGGGGACACTCAAGGACGCTGAGAGCCTGCTGCAGATGTTTCTTGTTTCCCTTTCCTTCAGTCTCCCTTTATCATCCAGGCCTCCTAAACTACTGGGCTTCAAGGTTGCTCACATGCACATAGACAGACATAGCCAACTTCTCTGTTCTGTAAGGAGCCTTATGACACTCCCCCGCTCCCCGCCCCTTACCACAAGAGCAGAACCTGCAGTGAAAAAAAAAAAAAACAAAAACCTTAAAAACAAGCCGGGTGTGGTGGCGCATGCCTTTAATCCCAGCACTCAGGAGGCAGAGGTAGGAGGATTGTTGTGAGTTCGAGGCCATCCTGAGAATACACAGTGAATTCCAGGTCAGCCTCAGCTAGAGTAAGACCCTGCCTCGAAAAACACCTACAAAACAAACCCATTTTATCATGAGCAAGTCTTTAGGTTTAACCAAGATTGCATGGCTACCCATGTGTTTCTCATTATCTAAATTAACACCTGTATGGGCCGCAATGATTCCGTTTGTCTTAAAGTCCCAGAGCTAGAACAGAAAACTCTTTTTTTCTCCTCCATTTTTTTTTTTTTTTTTTTTTTTTTTTTTTTGAGGTAGGATCTTTGAGGTAGGCCCAGGCTGACCTGGAATTCACTACGTAGTCTCAGGGTGGCCTCGAACTCAAGATGATCCTCCTACCTCTCTGCCTCCTGAGTGCTGGGATTAAAGGCGTGCGCCATCACACCTGCAAACAGAAAGAAGGCAAGAAGGGATGGAGAAATGGCTTAGTGTTTAAGGCACTTACCTGCAAAGCCAAAGGACCTCGGTTCAATTCCCCGGGACCCATGTAAGCCAGCTGCACAAGGTGGCACATCTGAAGTTCGTTTGCAGTGGTTGGAGGACCTGGCCCATCCATTTTCTCTCTCTCTGCCTCTTTCTCGCTCTCTCAAATAAATAAATAAATACATTAAAAAAAAAAAAAAGAAAGAAAGGAAAGAAAGAAGAGGGAGGGAATGAGGAAGGAGCAGAATGGTTGCTCCAGGGCCTTTAGCCCCTGCCAACAAACTCCAGATGCTTCACTTTGTGTATCTGGCTTTATGTGGTCACTGGGGAATCAAACTGAGGTCATTAGGGTTTTTTTTGAGGTAGGGTCTTGCTATGTAGCCTCAAGGTTGCTTCGAACTCATGGTGATCCTCCTACTGCTGCCTCCCGAGTTCTGGGATTAGAGGCATGAGCCACCACGCCCGGCAGGTCGTTAAATTTTGCAGGCAAACACTTTAACCACTGAGCCATCTCTCCAGCCCCTGGCCTTGAACTTCTGATCCTGTCTCCACCTGTCCAATGCTGGGATGCCACTTTGCTTGACATTAAAGTTTTTTGTGTGTGTGCATGTGTTTTGCTTTTTTTTTTTTTTTCCTCCAGGTAGGGTCTCACTCTAGTCTAGGCTGACTTGGAACTCACTCTGTAGTTTCAGGCTGGCCTTGAACTCACAGTGATCCTCCTACCTTAGCCTCCCAACTGCTGGGATTAAAGGCGTACAAAAGGTTGCTTTTTTATTTTTACTTTTTTTTTTTTTTTTTTTTTTTTTTGCTTTTTCGAGGTAGGGTCTCACTCTAGCTCAGGCTGACCTGGAAATCACTCTGTAGTCTCAGGGTGGCCTCGAACTTCATGGTGATCCTCCTACCTCTGCCTCCCAAGTGCTGGGATTAAAGGTCTGCGCCACCACACCCGGCTACTTTTTGGTTTTTTGAGGTAGGGTCTTGTTCTAGCCCAGGCTGATCTGGAATCACTATGTAGTCTCAGACTGGCCTCTAACTCTCGGATCCTTTTACCTCTGCCTCCTGAGTGTTGGGATTAAAGGCATGCACCACCATGCTGGGTTTAATTTTTAATTTTTTATTTATTTGAGTGAGAGGAACAGAGAGAATGAACAGATGGGGTGCGCCAGGGCCTCCAGACACTCCAAACGAACTCCGGACGCATGTGCCATCTTGGCTGGGTGTGGTGACGCACACATTTAATCCCACCACTCGGGAGGCAGAGGTAGGAGGATCACCGAGTTCCAGGCAACTCTTAGCCTACATAGTAAATTCCAGGTCAGCCTGGACTAGAGTGAAACACTACCTCCAAAACAAAACAACTGTTGGGACCCCTCCTCCCGGAGGGATTCCAAGCCTCAGGAATCGGGCGAGACCCCAAGGACTGACACAGACGCTTCTCGATGCAATAGCAGCAAGAGGTTTATTGAGAAACCGGTGCACCGGGGCTCAACACGAAGTCCCCACGCAGGAGGAGTGAAGAGCCCCCAGCCCCAATTTTTTAGAGTTTATATAGGGAAAAACCACAAAGTTAGGGAGGGGGTCTGGGTCTAGGGGCTTTCCATATAGAATGGATTCTGATTGGTGGAGTCCACCTGGTGTTGCTTGGCTGGGCTAGGGGTGACAACAGGACGCTGAGTGGCCTCCCGGGTTCCAGGAAACAGGGGCAGGGTTTTGGGTGCAATGTTCAAGAATAACCGCAAGTCTCTTTTAGTCAATCTGAGGCAAGCAAGCAAGCAACGTTACAAAAGCTAAGAAGGCATGTTAGCATGATAATAAGGCTTTTAATTTTTGATCTTACACAACAATGACAAAAAAACAGTCAGCATGTGCCATTTCGTGCCTCTGACTTACGTGAGTGTAATGGCGAACTGAACCTGGATCCTTAGGTTTCGAAGGCAAGTGTCTTAACTGCTAAATCATCTATGCAGCCCGGAAATTCACTCTTTTTGCTTTTGTAAACATAGTCTCATTAGGCACCCAGGCTGGTTTGGAACTCGTGGCGATCTTCAGGCTTCACGCAAGCCTCTCAGGCACAATTTTCCCCAGAAGGCAGGCTGATGCCTCAAGGAATTCTGCGCAGCATAGTCCTGATTTCTAGAGCTCCATCCAGTCTTTCAGCGCTCGGCAGTGATTTTTCTTTTCTTTTTAAATTTTTATTTTTATTTATTTGAGAGAGGGAAAGAAGGAGAGAGAGAGAGAGAGAGAGAGAGAGGGATATTAAGTATGGGCGCGCTAGGGCTTCCAGCCACTACAAACGAACTCCAGATGCATGCGCCATGTGCATCTGGCTAACGTGGGTCCTGGGGAATCGAACCGTGGTCCTTTGGCTTTGCAGGCAAGCGCCTTAAATACTAAGCCATCTCTCTAGCCCTGATTTTTCTTTTCTTTCTTTTTTTCCTTTTTTTGTTTTTTCAAAGTAGAGTCTCACTCTAGCCTAGGCTGAGCTGGAATTTACTATGGAGTCTCAGGGTGGCCTCGAACTCACGGTAATCCTCCTATCTCTGCCTCCCTAGCGCTGGGATTAAAGGTGTGCGCCACCACGCCCGGCTTTTAAAAAATTAATTTATTATTATTATTATTTGCTTTTTTGAGGTAGGGTCTCACTCTAGCTCAGGCTAACCTGAAATTCACTATGTAGTCTCACAGTGACCTTGAACTCTCAGCGATCCTCCTACCCCTGCCTCCCAAGTGCTGGGATTAAAGGAGCCCCACCACGTCCGGTTTTTTTTTATCCAAAGTAACGGGGCGTCAGGAAGCTTTGTCCTTTTTCCGCAAAGGTCCAGCACTGGAGCACCTGGGCTACAGTTGGGGGCGTGGCTCCGCAGGCCCACGCGATTGGCCAGTCGAGACTATCTGCGCTTGCGCAGTTTTCAGACCCCTCCCCCTCCGCTCTTGCAGGGCGTTCTGGGAATTGTAGTCAGTCCTCCCAAAGCTAGTCAGGCTGCTGGGAGTTGCGAAGGTGTCCCCTGGACTCGGCTGGGAGGATGGATCCTGGTTTGGGGACGATCGATACTGTGCCGCTGGCCGGTCTGGCCTGGTCGTCGGCTTCGGCGCCGCCTCCGCGGGGGTTCAGCGCGGTGAGCGGGGCGCGGCGGGGCGGGGACGGCGGCAGGGCCCAGACGGGCTCTGACCCTCACTCTGCTCGCAGATCGCTTGCACCGTGGAGGGCGCGCCCGCCAGCTTCGGCAAGAGCTTCGCGCAGAAGTCCGGCTATTTCCTGTGCCTGAGTCCTTTGGGCGGCTTGGAGGTAAAGATCGCCCGGCGGGGACCGCGGGATCCTGCCGTCCGCCGCCCATTAATCCCCACTCCCGACGCTCCAGAATCCACAGGACAGCTTGGTGGCCGACATCCAGGTCGTGCTGGACAAGGGCTCCCTCCCGCCGGGCTTCACGCCAGTCTGTGACCCCCTGGACACCAGTAAGACGGGAAGGGGCGCGAGTCTGCGCATGCGCGCGCAGGGCCCTGGCGGGGACATCCGTCCTGAGTTCGAGTGTGATTGGGCCAGCCTCAGCACTCGAAAGGCTGAGCCTGGAGGATGCCTGCTACCTCATCCTCGGCTTGAGCCTTTTCTCAAAACCTCCGCGTTCCCCTGAAAGAAAGGAGGGTGTGATGGTATACGCCTGCCATCCTAGCATTCAGGATGCTAAAGAGGCAGGAGGATGGCTGTGAGTTCGAGGTCAGTCGGGGCTATAGAGTGACACCCTGTCTCAAAAACTGCCCTTACCCCAAAAAAGGTGTATGTGTTGGCAGATGCCGCCCATCCCAGCACTTGGCAGGCTGAGGCAGAGTCAGGAGTTCAAGTTTGTCGTCAGATACATGGTCAGTTTGAGGTCAGCCTGGGCTACATGAGGCCCTGTCTCTCAAAAAAAAGTGGTTGATACACACACAGTCTGTCACTCAGGGTCCGTTCACAGGACCTGTTTTGCCACTGTTAACTGCTACTTGTCACCTGCTGCTCCTGTAGCAGAGCAGATCCACTGTGTCCTTTCCAGGCCAACAGCTGCCTCCTCTGCTTGGAGCTCCTTCTCTATGCTCTCTGCAGAGTTCATTCCCCATCCACACCTGCCCTTTACTGGTCATGCAGCCACCCACTCACTTCTTGCTTTAATTTGTATTTGGTTCTCAGGGTATTTGATTGATATTGATGAACTTTTATGAAGAGAGTCAGACAGCAGCTAGATGATATCAATGGGCATTTTCTTCCTTCCTCCCTCCCTCCTTTCCTTCCCTCCCTCCTTCCTTCCAGTTTTTTTTTTTTTTTTTTTTTTCCCGAGGTAGGCTCTCATTCTAGCCTAGGCTGACCTGGAATTCACTGTAGTCTCAGGGTGGCCTTGAACTCATGGCGATCCTCCTACCTCTGCCTCCCTAGTGCTGGGATTAAGGCGCATGCCTGGCTCCCTTCCAGTTTTTTTATTTTTATTTATTTGAGAGAGAGAGAGAGAGAGAGGGAATTGAAGAATGGGCATGTCAGGGCCTCCAGATACATGTGCCCTCTTGTGCATCTAGCTTACATGGGTCCCGGGGGATCAAACTGGGGTCCTTTGGCTTTGCAGGCAAATGCCTTAACTGCTAAGCCATCTCTCCAGCCCTGTTTCTTTTTTAAAATTTATTTATTTGCAAGCAGAGAGAAACAGAGAGAGATTGAGACAGAGAGAGAATGGGTGCACTAGGGCCTCTAGTCACTGCAAACAAACTCCAGATACATGTGCCAACTTGCGCATCTGGCTTTACATAGCTACTGGGGAACAGAACCCAGGTTGTTAGGCTTTGCAGCCAAGCGCCTTAACAACTAACCATCTCTCCAGCTCATTTTCTTTCTTTCTTTTCAACTAGTTATTTACTTGTTTATTTGGCTTTTGGACAGATGCTCTAGTGTAGTCCCATCTGGCCTGGAACTCTATTCTCTTGCCTCATCATCCCAAGTGCTGGAATTTACAACTGCCATGCCCACCTCCTTGATACATTAAAAAAATATGAAACTCTGGGCTGGAGAGATGGTTTAGTGGTTAAAGGCACTTGTCTGTAAAGCCAAAGAACCAAGTTTCAGTTCCTCAGGACTCACCTAAGCCAGATGCAGAAGGTGGTGCATATGTCTAGAGTTTGTTTGCAGTGGTTGGAGACCCTGGTGTGCCCATGCATTCTCTCTCTCTGCCTCCTTCTCTCTCTCAAATAAATAAAAATTACACACACACACACACACACACACACACTATCTATCTATCTATCTATCTATCTATCTGTCTGTATGTATATCCAGATCTATCTCCCACTTCTCATGCTTATAATCTCAGCACTTGAGAGACTGAGGCAGGATTGCTTTCAGTTTGATGTTACCCTGGTTTGTATAGTGAGTTCCAGGCCAAGGGCATGGGGCTACAGAGTGAGACCCTGTCATCCTAGCTCTTGAAGGTGAAGACAAGAGGATCAGGGGTTCTAGGCCAGTCTTGACTACATAGTGAGCTGGAGGCCATCTTGCACTACATGAGGACCTACCTTGAAAAAGCAAGCAAACAAATAAATAAATATAATAATAAAAAATAAACACTTCTCCCCTCTGAGGTACATCAAACAGGCCAAGCTTGGCTGGATTTGAGAAGGCAGCAGTAGTTTCATGAGCCCTGGATTAGAGAACCAGGGAAAGTGTTCCAATCACCAAAGACAAACCCATTGCAATGGCTCCCAAAGACTTAGTGCGATACCCTCCTATGACTACACCATTTGTGACTGAATCACTTCCCTAATGGTGTCCTTATACATAACTAGCACCCCACAGAGGTACTCCTCCCACCCCTGCCCAACTTCCCTCTCTCACTTCCCTGCCCCCACTCCCAGAGGCTTCTGTGTCAAAGAAGAAAAGACTGTGCGTGAAGCTGTTGCCCCTGGGGGCGGCCGATATGGCTGTGTTTGATGTACGGCTGAGTGGGAAGACCAAGACAGTGCCTGGATACCTGCGAGTAGGGTAGGGCCCTGGATGCCCCTTTCCCTCATCTTGTGTCTATGTTCCTGCCTTAACTCCTGATCTTACTCTCTGAAGTTCAGGCGTCCCTTGAAACCTTCTTTCTGCATGTTGGGATGGGGACAGCAGTAGCCATCTTACAGGGTTGCCATTATCAAGCGGCCTAGGAATGGACTCTGCAGTGTTACCACACTGATTGGGGTTGAGGGTGGAGGTTTTGAAGCAGAGGGCTACAGACCTTCCCTGTGGTGGCTATTCCACTGGGATAGTCTCTGTCCTTTCTCCCTTCCTCATCCAGGGACATGGGAGGATTTGCCATCTGGTGCAAGAAAGCCAAGGCTCCAAGGCCGGTGCCCAAACCCCGAGGCCTCAGCAGGGACATGCGGGGCCTCTCCCTGGACACACCAAGCCAGCCCAGGTGAGACCCAGGCACCAGTGTGGGTGGGTGAGGGTCTTAGACCGGGATCAGGCATGATAGAGGTCTCTATCATTACATCCACCAGCAAAAGCAGCTGTCCTGAACGGACACTATCAAGACTAAGCTCTCGGGCATCTACCTTGAGGAGGAGTGACTCCATCTATGAGGCATCCAGCCTCTATGGCATCTCAGGTAAGCATAGAATAGGGAAACTGAGGCATGGAGGGAGATATTTGCCTGACTCAAATTGTACCCTGGAAAGGCACAGGGCTAGGGTTGACTCTACCTGGTTCCCCCACACCAAACTGTAGTTTTATTTTTACTTTTGCTGTGCTGGGATGGAACCTACGCCTTGATTACATGTGTTCAGTAAGCATAGGGATGGAACTGTTCAGCAGAAACTGTACCAACTGAGCCTCAGCTAAGCTCTCCATCCTGAAGCTGGTATTCTGAAATGACTTGGGGATAGCCCTCAGGCCCCTTGTTCTCTCTCTCTCTCTCTCTTTTTTTTTTTTTAACTATTTTTATTTATTTATTTATTTATTTGACAGAGAAAGGGGGGGGGGAGAGAGAATGGGTATGCCAGAGCCTCCAGCCACTGCAAATGAACTCCAGATGTGTGTGCCCCCTTGTGCATCTGGCTAACATGGATCCTAGGGAATCAAACCTGGGTTCTTTGGCTCTATAGGCAAACGCTAAGCCATCTCTCTAGCCCAGGCCCCTTGTTCTCAATGTTTTTCCTGATGTGTTTATTCCAGCCATGGATGGGGTTCCCTTCACACTGCACCCCCGATTCGAGGGCAAGAGCTGCAGCCCCCTGGTGAGTTGGCAACTCAAGAGATCTGGGTCTGTTCCACTTAATCGCCCTTCTAGGTGCCCAGACATTCCTACATTCATCTAGCCTAGCACAGCACCACCTACCTTGGTGTGGTGGAGAAGAAATGGAGGACAAAGGGACCCAGAGTGGGCACAGGGGCACCTAGTGGCAGGAAGTGTGGTGGGTACATCTATCTAGGTAAATATTTGCAGGGCCACTCCTGAAGGATAAGAGACTCAGAGCCAGGAGGATCAGGAGTCCAAGGCCATCCTCAGTTACACTGAAACCCTGTCTCAAAAAATGAAAACCCCCCCCCCACTAACCCTACCCCACAAAACAGTAACACAAAATGGTGGAACAATAGGGGTTCAAGTTTGGATTCAGGCCCCAGTCTGACTCACTCTTGCCTGCTAGGCCTTCTCTACCTTTGGGGACCTGACCATCAAGTCGCTGGCAGACATTGAGAAGGAGGTGGGTACTGGGGTATAATGAATGCATGAAGGTACTGGGATCCCCCACCTATGTCCCCATAGTCCTTATCCACCCCATCACACCCCAACTTCTGGAGAACTATTCCTGAGTGCCCCACATTCTTTGACCACCCCCATAGTTCTCCCTTCACCAGCCACTCTCTCCACTTTCCTCTCTCCATTCCCTCAGTACAATTATGGCTTCGTGGTGGAGAAGACTGCGGCTGCACGATTGCCTCCCAGCATCTCATAGCTCTCTTCTACCCCAGAATGAGACCCTGTGATAGCCCGTTGGCTCCACACTACAGGAACTTGAAGGGCCCAGCACATACCTAGGACCCACCCTCAGCCATACTATCCAGGCTGCGGAGTGGGAGTCAGTGTTGCTTGCTGATGGGATCTCCTGCCCCAGCCTTCAGGGGTGGATCTGGGCAGGGCTAGTGCCTTCTAGTCATTTGTGTCAAAACACTTGGTGCCAGCCTTCTTCTGGCAATAAACACTGCTCTGTAGACCTTATTTATTTATTTATTTATTTATTTATTTACTTAGAGACAGGATCACTCTGTAGCCAAGGATAATCTTGAATTCTTTCTTTTTTCTTAAATTTATTTATTTGAAAGAAAGAGGCAGAGAGGGAGGGAAAGAGAGAGAATGAATGGGTGTGTCAGGGCCCCTAGCCACTGCAAAGAACTCTATAGACACATGCACTACCTTGTGCATCTAGCTTATGTGGGTACTGAGGAATTGAACCTGGATCCTTAGGCTTTGTAGGCAAGTGCCTTAACTGCTAAGCCATCTCCCCAACCCAATCTTGAACTCTTTGTTTTGTTTTGTTTATTTGAGGTAGGGTCTCACTCTAACTCAGGCTGACCTGGAATTCACTCTGTAGTCTCAGGGTAGCCTCAAACCCATGGCGATCCTCCTACCTCTGCCTCCCTAGTGCTGGGATTAAAGGCGTGTGCCACCACACCTGGCCCAATCTTGAACTCTTGATCCTCCTGACTCCACTTCCCCAGTGCTTGGATGACAGGTATGTAATATCACATCCATTTAATTTGAGTGGTCTTATTTTTTTATATTTTATTATTTATTATTTATTTATTTATTTATTTATTTATTTGAGAGAGAGAATATGAGTGGGCATGCCAGGGCCCCCAGCCCTACTGCAAATGAACTCTAGATGCATGCATCGCCTTATGTATCTGGATAATGTGGGTCCTGGAGAATTGAACCTGGATCCTTTGGCTTTGCAGGCAGGTGCCTTAACTGCTAAGCTATCTCTCTAGCCCAGGTGTTCTTATTTTTGTTTTTTCTTTTTGCTGTGTGTATGTGTGTGTGTAAGTCAGAGGACTTGGGGTATAGGTCCTCATCTTCCACTTTGTTTGAGACATGTTTCTCTTGTTAGCTGTTACAAACACCTTACTAGCTGGCCTGTGAGCTGTGGGATTCTCCTGACTCAGGCTTCCATTGCCCTAGGCATGATGGGATTTCAGATACATGTGCTACTTGCTTTTTGCTTTATGTGGATGCTGAGCTTCCACTCCAGTCAGCAGGCTTGTCTAGCAAGCACCTTTAACTACTAAGCCATCTGTATAGCCACAAGACAGTGTTTCAGCATGATGCCCAGGGGCCATTTTCAACAGTGAAATCTCAACAGTACGACAAGCCCGCAAGTGCAAAAGCCCTCCTTAGTACACACTGAAGATTGATGTTCACAGATGGGAGTGTACATGTCTGCTGAAGCATCCCCTGTCCCGCATGTCCCCAAATGACCAGATACTTCCAGGAATTGGGTTTGGGGGTTACAAGTACACTTAATCTTCATTATTTTCAGGTTCATCATTAACTACAGGTGGGAAATATTCCAGGAAACTGGGCCATATGGCATATTCTTGGAATCCCAGTACTTGGGAGGCTGAAGTAGTTTAAGTTTAAGGTCAGCATGGGCTGAACAGCGAGAATTAGGTAGGTCACAGCCAGAACTGGCCGCTGTCAAGAGCCAGATAGAAGAGTTCAGAAGAACTTGGCTAAAATTTGGTCAAGAAAATCTGTTGAAGCCGGGCGTGGTGGCGCACGCCTTTAATCTCAGCACTCGGGAGGCAGAGGTAGGAGGATTGCCGTGAGTTCAAGGCCACCCTGAGACTCCATAGTGAATTCCAGGTCAGCCTGGGCTAGAGTGAGACCCTACCTCGAAAAACCAAAAAAAAAGAAAAACCAAAAAAAAAAAAAAAGAAAATCTGTTGAACTCAAGAGTCAATACTGATACTTAACCTTGCCCATGGCAGCACCCACATCTTTTTGTTCCTAATCCTCATTTCCTGCATGTTCCTCAAATAAGAGATGTAGAGATGAGGTCCTTCTGGATTGAAAGCCAAAAAAGAAAGAAAAAATAATTTTTCATTTTTTTTCTAATTAAAAATGAGGAGAGGAAAAGAAGTCCTTACCTCCTCTTTCCAGAAAAAAGAAAAAGAAAAAGTCTGTTGAGTGGGACTAGGTGATCTTCAATGGGTCACCTGAAGGGGGAGACATTGGACTGTCTGGTCGTGGCTGCTGTGGCGCCAGCCATAAATATCCTCCAGGAAGCAAAAGGCATTTGTTTTCCTTGGTCACATTCTCAGATGCCTCAAAACCTGCCCCAGATGATCACTTTTCAGAGCATCCGAGCGCGTGACCAGGGGCCTCAGGATGACCTGTGAACTTGGCCTTAGGGCCAACTGGACCAGCCTGCCCTGCTGAGAGCCACCCTCCAAAAACCCCATGGCTCTGAGCCCGGCTGGGCCTGAGGATAACTGTGGGTTAGTGCTAGTGCTGGGGAGGATTGCATTAGTTCAGAGCCAGCTTGGGCTACAGTAAGACCCTGCCTAAACAAAGCAAAAAAGAAAGAAACAAAAATAATAAAGAAAAGTACAGGGTATGGAGATGACTCAGCAGTTACTTGGGAAATCTATGGGTCTGGGTTTAATTTCCCAGTCACTCATGTAAAGCCAAATGGACATTCATTTGCAGTGGCAAGAGCCCCCCACCCATATGCAAATAAATAAATAAAAATTTAAAAAATAGGGGCTGGAGAGATGGCTTAGGTGTTAAGGCAATTGCCTGTGAAGCCTAAGGACCCAGGTTCAATTCCCCAGTACCCACGTAAGCTAGGTGTATAAGGTGGTGCATGTGTCTGGAGTTCATTTGCAGTGGCTAAAGGCCCTGGCGCACCCATCCTCTCTCTTTCTGTCTCTTTCTTTCAAATAGATAAATAAAGATTTAAAAAAAATTTAAAAGCAAAGTACGGGTCATAACTGTTGCCCAAGCACCTGTGTTCAATCAAACCCTGGATCTGGTGCCCAGTAGCACAGACTGCTTGGCTCCAGCCCCTCCCCTTCCTAGCTGATTGATGCTGAGATAGAAAGGTCCTTGGCTCCCAGCTTTCCTCTCAGGGTGGTGCCAACAAGCAGGGTAGATTTCAGCGAGGCCTCCTAAGTCAGAGTCTTGTAGGATTTCCAAGGCTTAACTTCAGGGTCTTACAAAGACAAGTACCAGAGAAGTGTGAGGCTGATGAGGTGCCAGGGTGCAGTGGTTAGACAGGGTTGGAGCTAGCCTGAGCTACATGAGACCATGTGCCAAAAAATATGTATATATGTATGTATGTGTATATATATATGGCTGTAACATATGCCTGTCATTCCAGCACTTGGGAGGTGGAGGCAGGAGTTGGCTAAATGGGGCTCCATAGCAAGACCCTGTCTCAAAACAACAAAACAAGCAAACAGTGCTGGGGGTGTGACTTTGCATAGAGCTTTTGCCCAGCGTCCATAAGCCCCTTGGTTTCATCCCCAGCATCACATAAAGCGGCACACCTGTGGTGCAGTGGTGCACACACACCTGTAATCCTAGCACTCTGGAAGTAAAGGCAGGAGGATCAGAGGATCAGAAGTTTAAGGTCATCCTCAATCACATAGTGAGTTTGAGGTCACTGGGCTAGTTGAGACCCTTTTAGAAAAACAAAACAAAACAAAGAAACTCCCCAAACTAAACAGAGATAGGGAGTTTGGAGTTTATTTTAGGACTGTGTAAGACAGAAACAGAATAGGGGCCTTTGCAGATAATTAGCCTCTGTCCTTCCCCATGAGCCCTGTCATTTCCTAATGGGACAGTCTCCTGCCTCTGCAGACCACCTAGCAACAGCAGCATAGACATGGCAAACATGTAGAGTTGTGTAGAGCCTTGTGTCTCATCCCCAGCTCCCATTTTCAGGCAAGGAAACAGGCAAAGATGAGAAACACTCAGCCACAGACCTTCAGCCAGGAATGTTCCTGGCATTGGGTGGCTCCGATCTCCAAACATGCCAGTTTCAAACTTCAGTAGCTGCTGGGGGTGTAGTGGGAAGTCAGTCTGAGAGGTGAGCCTTCTGTCAGCAGCATGGGGACAGGGGAGATCACAGAATTTAGGGGAGATATACAAGCTGTGATACTCAGAACTGGGACCCTTGGTGAGTCACTGACCTTCTTGGGGCCTCGGTTTCCTCATCTGTAAAATGGATAGAGACAGAGAATCAGCACCTATATTCCTCTCCCCCACCTATACAAGAACCACATTGGTTCACATCTCCTTGCCTCCCCTGTGTCAAGATTTGGTTGTGTGGCTGTGTTCTGGCCAGTATGATGCAGGCAAAAAGATCCCAAGACTTGCCAGGCCTGGTGGCACACGTGTTTAATCCTAGCACTTGGGAGGCAGAGGTAGGAGGATCACTTGTGAGTTCAAGGCCACCCTGAGATTACGTAGTGAATTCCAGGTCAGCCTGGGCTAGAGTGAAACCCTACCTCGAGAGATAAAAAACAAGAAGTCTCCAAGGCTCAAAATAGCCATAGCTATTTTATACCATGAGGACACAAACAGGGATGCTGTGAACTCTTAAGAAATGAAGTCCTACTGCTGCTGAACCTGGACCTATACCCCAATCCCTGGGCTCACACCAGTGTGGAGTCTTCCTGTGACTGGTGGCTTGTGTCGCAGCATATGACGCATCTCATGAGCCACCCCATCCCAGTGTCACATGCCAGTCAGCTGTGTCTGGGGCATGTAGGGGGTAGTCAGGCTGCTCTCCTGGGCACCCCCCAGAGCTGCAGGTGATGTGGCAGTGGGCCTAGGCCCAAGGGGGTCCCCAGGCTCCAGGGAGGCTGCAGAGAGGGATGGGTGGTAGGTACCCTGCTGGGGCTGAGCCCTGCAGCTGCCCTTAGAGACTTCTGCAGGATTGGTGGATTCATCTTCAAAGGATGGTGGGGACAGCTCATGAAGGCCCCGGCGGGTGGCCCGGACAGCCTGTAGCAGAGCGTGAGACAATGCTGCCACCAGAACCAAGGCGCCAGATCCCAGGATGGACGCAGCTGCTGCCCCTGTCTCGATCTCGAAAAGCAGCAGGGCATATATGGCCAGTGCTGGGGAAGGAAATGCTCATTTATTCATCAACAGACATTTGCTCTTCAAGCCTGTGGGGAGATGCTTCAGATACAGAGTGACAGTAGAGAACCTTGAGACATGACAGACACAGGTGATTGTATAGATTCCCCTCACCCCTGGTAAATATGTTATCATTATGTCCATTTTACAAGTAAGAAAATTGGAGTCCAGAGGGGCTAGGTGACTCTCCCAAAACTACTCAGCCTGGAAATGACAGATGGGATTTGACCCAAGTTGAATGGTTCTAGATTTAGTCCTTCCAATCAGAGGGACAATAAAAAGAGACCTATTCCAGGAGCTGTGGGCTGGACTTCCAAAAGAAGATGGTGTGTTTGAGCTTAAATCTGTGGGGAAAGAAAGGTGGTGGAGGAAAACCAAGAAGGTCATATTTTTCTTGTGGAGAGAACAGCAACTGCAAAAGTCTGGTGGGAACACCTAGAAATGTTTTAGGCTCGGGGAAAACTCTGTCCCTATAGCTGGAACAAAGGGCAGGTGGGGGCAGAGATGGGGGAGGTGGGAATCAGACCATATTGTTAGTGGAAACCTTGGGTATAGTTTTTATTGTAAGAGCAAGATAGAATCAGAAGTTTGGGGGCTGGAGATAATGGTTTAGTGGTTAAGATGCAAAGCCTAAGGACCTAGGTTTGATTCCCCAGTACCCATGTAAGCCAGATGCACAAGGTGGTGCATGCATCTGGAGTTTGTTTGCAGTGGCTGGAGGCCCTGGTGTGCTCATTCTCTATCTGTCAGTCTCTCTCTCTCTCCTAAATAAATAAAATAATTAAAACATTGTTTTCTTGAAACAGTGTCTCATGCAGCCCACGCTTGCCTTGAGCCAAGGATAATCTTGAACTTTGGATCCTTCTGCCTCCACCTTCCAAGTGCTGGGATGACAGGTGTGTACCACCACACCTAGCTCTGCTTTGAGAGAGGAGTCC
Organism: Dipus sagitta; assembly: GCA_036346955.1. Lineage (NCBI taxonomy): Eukaryota > Metazoa > Chordata > Mammalia > Rodentia > Dipodidae > Dipus > Dipus sagitta. The sequence goes on from CM070770.1 coordinate 219,373,607, forward strand.
TGCTATGATGCCCAAGCTGGCCTCTAACTTCTGGGCTCAAAAGACCCACTAATAGCAGACTACTTGACTACAGGCACATTCTGAGGCACTCCTCACCCATTTGTTTTAAACTAGACTCTTCAGGCTGTGGTGTTAAGCAGTAGAGCACTTGTCTAGCATACCCAGCATGGATCTTGGGGTCAATCCCCAGCATTGTGAAATCAAAACAAAATAAAGTTTCCATTGGCGGGGAATGTGGCTCAGCTGTACAGTGGTTGCTTAGCATTCAGGAAGCCCTAAATCCCATCCTCAGTACTGAATAAATCGAGTATCACAGCACCCAGGAGGTGGGGGCAGGAAGATCAGGAGTTCAACAGTATCCTTGATTATATTGTGAGTTTGAGGCCAGCCTGGGCTATGAGAGACCTGGTCTGAAACCAAACAGGCTGGGAGTGGAACCCAGGACCATGCACCTGCTAGGTAAGCACTTGACCAGTAAGCCATATCTCTAGCCAATAGTGCTATGTTACTGAGAGGCCATGCTTAGCAAGCAGAGCACTTTTTCATCATTTTTCCATCATAGTGATTGGTGGAGGGCTATTGCATGACTCAAGGTCAGCCAATGAGAGTCAGCTCCTGAATGTTTTCATAGGCTGTGGGGCTAGATAAGTCTTCCAGGCCTGGTTCTGGGGTCAAGTAGACAGAAACCCAAGGTGGCACTGTCTGGGCTGCTTTTTGCCTTCTCTGATTCTGAATTCTTGCTTCTGAGGAGGCCACATTGCATCATCTCTAAGATATTTAAATGAGGCCTAGGACTTTGTTTTGCTCTACATGTTTTGAAAGGTTTTGTGTTGTTACTTTTGTTTTTTACATCGTTATTCCTTTGGCTCTGGCTAGCAATGAAATTCTTCTCGACTGAGATCACCTAACCTCAACAAGAATCTAAATGTGAGGTGAAGTTTCAGTTTAACCCTAAGAAGGTTAACATATGTAACTTTTTTATTTGCCCTTTTGATATTTCTTTATGTTTTTGAGGTCGGGTCTCACTCTAGATTTTTTTTTCTTTAAGTTTTTCTTGCATTTTACAATGAGAATATCTTATTCTCTAGGTCACCAGCACTTTTGTTAGCCCATGAAAATGCTTCAGAATTATAGACACTATGTCAAAATTGTTTACAAGAAATGGGGTAGGCAGACATACCTGTGATCCCAGAACTAGGAAAGATGAGGCAAGGATACCAAGCTCAAAGTCAACACAGAAACCTTAACTCACTCTTCTCACAACTATGTACTTACAGACATATTTCTTAGGAAAACAAAACAAAAACAAAGCCCACTTGGGTAACAGCAGCTAAAGAGGGGAAGAAAGAATCATATCACATAACATTATGTAAGCACCTGGATTCAGCCATACCTGGTGCCAAGGTGTCCCTGATAAATTCAAACACAAGAGCAGACCCATCTACTTTCTTTTGTTTTGTGTTTTATGTTTCTGAGACAGGGTTTCATGTAGCCTAGGCTGGTGTTGAACTTCCTAGGTAGCAGAGGATGACCTTAAATTCCTGATCTTCCTGCCACCACCTTGAGTTCTGGAATGGCAGGCACGCACCATCATCTGACCAGATATGGAATTTTTCTTTTTTTCTTTTTTTCTCCAAGGTAGAGAGTTTCACTGTAGCCCTGGCTGACCTGGAATTGACTGTGGAGTCTCAGGGGGGCCTCAAACTCACAGCAGTCCTCCTGCCTGTGCCTCCCGAGTGCTGGGATTAAAGGCATGTGCCACCAATGCCAGGCTACAGATGTGGAATTTTCATAAGGAAAGTGCATGCAGACCCCACTGCGGTCAGACGCCACCCACAGCCTTCATGAGTATTAACTCTCCAGCAATTCTGAGGCCCAGACAAGATTATTTGCATTGATATTGCCTATGATATCGATGAGGAACCAGGCACAGAATGGCCTATAGTGGAGAGGGAGAAAATATTGGAGCATCTATTTGAACTCAGGTAGGCTGGCTCCAGCTTTGACCCTAGTTAAGGGGCCAGGGCCAATTTCCACTACAATCCAGGGTCCAACCACCACTGCACCCTTCTTCCCCTCCCCTGGACGCACCTGCTAAGTAGACAGAGATCCCACAGCAGAACAGGCCAAGCGCCATGTGTCTGAGGAGGCGGCAGTCATACAGAAACCAGTCAGACCTAAGGAGGGGCAGGAAGAAGAGGGCCTCAGCCAGGGGAGTACCTGGGAGCAGAGGGAGGGACAATGACCTAAAGGAGACAAAGGACAACTTTCTGGGGTGAAAACACCCACCCACCACCCACCCATTAATACACTTCTCATCCAGTACTATCTACAATCCACCCATTCATCCATCGAATCACGCACAAATCCAGCAGTCACTTACCCATCCATTCACTCGCCCATTCATCTCCCATCCACCATCTATCCACTATCCCTTCCACTAAGCTGTTCACATACACCAACCAACCAAACATCCAGCATGCACACAGTAGCTTCCAAATGCAGTCCCTCACTGACCGTGATCGTCATACAGACCAGAAGCCCATTGGGAGGTGAGGAAACGGAGGTGAACATGCTATTGATCATGGTACAAACACAAATATCACAGAAGTGGAGGCTGTCAATGTTTCTTCCATCCTTACCTCCTGCCTGTACAATGAAAGTGACCTCCTTCCTGGTCTCCCTCACTCCTCTGTCCCTGTCCACCTTTGGGGTCAGGGCCAGCAGGAATTATTTCAAACTTGAATTAAATTACCTATGTCCCTCTGACAGGCCAAGCTCATTGCCTCAGGGCCTTTGCACATGGTGTTCCCCCATGCTGAGTACAGTCTGCATAGGATCTACCCAAATGTGGGAATTCCCGTGTTTGAATCCACCGGGTCTCTGACCAGATTCAGGGCTTCTCTCCCCCAGCATCCTGGAGGAAAGACTCAAACTGCATATCCACTACCATAGAGACACCCCGCCCCCCAATCTAAGGTCCTTGGACACGGACTGGAGCTGAAACAAGTTCAAGTCCAGTCAGCTTTCTTCTTAGCTAGGCACACTTATTTACCTGCCTGAAATGCAATTAAAAGCAGGGACCCACAGGGCTTGGGAGGCGGCTTAGTAACAGAGTGCTTGCTTGCCATGTGCAAAGCCCTGGGTTCCGTCCCCAGTACCAATGAAAAGGGACAAAGCAAAAACTGGGCTGCTGATGTCTCCAAAGCTGGCTCTCTCTGAGCCCCAGTTTCCCCTTGTGCAGAAAAGGGGGTCACAGGAGCAACTGCACCCTTTGCAAATTTCCACGCAATGCGGGAGAAAGAAGAAGCGCAGGAGGTAGGACGGTGGGGAGGGAGAGTCCCCATCTGGGCCTCCTACCTGCTGGGGCCAGGACCTCGTGCCAGCTCCGCGCCCAGATGTGAGCAGAGCGCGGCGAGAAGCAGGGCGGTGAGGCCCAGCACCAGGGCGAGCGCGGTCAGCGCCGCGGCCAGCGGCAGAAGCGCCCCGGCCGCATCCTCAGGCAGTCTGGAGCCGGTGCCCAGCTCGGGACTCCGCAGCTCTGCGCGTCCTGCCTGTAGCTGGAACAGCAGCTGCGCTGCCAGAGCGGCCAGCACGGCGGCAGGGATGCCCAGCAGGGTCATCGCGGCCAGTACCCGGCTACCATATGCCTGGACCATGGCACGGTCCTGGGACGCCTTCCTGAGTTCCCAGGGAATCCCCTCGGGGGCAAGGCAGAAAGGGGAGAATGAAGGTCCAGGAACTGGACTGGGGAGGTCAGGAGGGACTCTGGACCGGGTCGCTGGTGCGGATCTAGGCTGGACGTCGTCGACTCCTTCAAAACTTGGTGCAAATGCTTCTCTGTGTTCTGGGCGCGCGGGCGCCCCCTGCTGGTAGGCACAGTCGAGGCGGGGCCTGGCTGGGCGGACAGGCCCGAGGAGGGCGGGGCTCAAAGGGGTGGTGGGCTCGATCTGGAGGCGGAAGCCTGGGCCGGCAGGACAATAGCAGAAGGGGCGGGGTTTCGTGAAGGGCGGGTTTAGCTCTGGGGCGGGGGGCTGGGGGTGTTGGCAAGCTGACGGGGCAGGGCTGAAATGTGGTGGTGGTGGGGACCCCGGTCTGGGCTGTTAGCAGCACCAGAAGAAATAAAATCTGGGAAAAATGACTCGGCCTGGAGGGATGGATTAGCGTTTAAGGTGTTTGCCTGTAAAGCCAAAGGATCCTGGTTGGGTTCTCCAGGACCCACATAAGCCAGATGCACAAAGGGGCGCATGCATCTGGGGTTTGTTTGCAGTGGCTCGAGGTCCTGGTGTGCCCACTCTCTTTCTCTCTCTTAAATAAATAAATAAGTATATATTTTTAAATGGCTCAGCGGTTAAAGGCACTTGCTTGCAAAGCTTGATGGTCCAGGTTCGATTTTCCAGTACCCACGTAAAGCCACATGCACAAAGTTGCATATGCATAGAGTGCATTTGCAATAGCAGGAGACCCTGGCATACTCATACTCACTCTCCCTCAAATAAATAAACATAATAAATATATGTGGTTGGGTGGGGCCTGAGTTAGCCATTAAGGCATTTGCCTGCAAAGCCAAAGGACCCAGGTTAGATTTCCCAGGACCCACGTTAGCCAGATACACAAGGGGACGCACAAGTCTGGAGTTTGTTTGAAGTGGCTGGAGGCCCTGGCGTGCTCATTCTCTCTCTCTCTCTCTCCCTCTTTCTCTGTCAAATAAATAAATAAAAATAAAATATTGAAAAAAAAAAAAAAAGAATTTGGGAGCCTCCATGTTAGGCGCATATATGTTTAGAATTGTCATGTCTTTCTGTTGGAGTATTTCCTTCTTTCTTTTTTTTTTTTTTTTGGAGTATTTCTTTAATCAATTTAAAATTACCTTTATCTTTCCTACCTAATGTTTGTTTGAAATCTACCCTGTCAGATAATAGGATAGTGACCCCTGCTTGTTTTCTAGGCCCATTTGCTTGAAATACTGTTTTACATGCTTTCACCCTAAGATGGTGTTCATCTTTTATGGAGAGGTGAGTTTCTTTTTGGAGGCAACAAATATAAGGATCCTGCTTTTTAACCCAGTCTGCAAACATGTGTCTTTTTGTTGGGGCATTGAGGCTATTGATATTAACAGTTATTATTGAATGGTGTGTACTTGTGTACTTATTCTTGACATTCTTCTTGTTTTGTACTTCTTCTTTTTTTCCCCTTTACTCTCTTGTATTAACTAGTATTTGAGTATTTTTTTTTCCAGGCTCCTTATATGTGTTCTTTTCTCTTTCTTTTCAGCATGGAGGATCCTTCCTAGTATTTTCTGAAGAGCTGGTTTTGTCTTCATATAGTCCTTTAGCTTGTTTTTGTTGTGGAATGTCCCTATTTCTCCATCTATTTGAATGGATAGCTTTTCAGGATAAAGTAATCTTGGTTGACAGTTATCTTTGAGAACTTGAAATATATTGTTCCAAGCCCTTCTGGCTTTTAAATTTTGTGTTGAGTAATCTGCTGTTATGCTGATGGGCTAGCCTTTGTATGTGACTTGATTTTTCTCTCTAACTGCTTTCTTTTTTTTTTTTTTTTTTTTTGGTTTTTCGAGTTAGGGTCTCACTCTAGCCCAGGCTTACCTGGAATTCACTATGGAGTCTCAGGGTGGCCTCGAACTCACGGCAATCCTCCTACCTCTGCCTCCCGAGTGCTGGGATTAAAGGCATGCGCCACCACGCCCGGCTCTAACTGCTTTCAATATATGTTCTTTGGTTTGTGTGTTTTGTAGCTTAATTATAATATGATGGTGAGAGGTTATTTCCTGATTTTGTCAGTTTGGCATATATCTCTTATGCCTTAGGAATAAATTTTTTCTCCTTCTACTATGCCCTGAATTCTTATTTTTGATCTCTTTAGAATGCCCCGAGTGTCTTGAAATTCTCATTCATGCCTCCTATTAGTCTTTTTCTCTGTTGGCCTGTATTAGATCTGCCATCTGGTCTTCTAGTTTAGATATTCTGTCCTCTCCTTGATCCATTCTATTGGTGAGATTTTCTACAGAGTTTTCTATTTGACTTACTCTGCTTTTCATTTCTAGTATTTCTTTCTCTTTTTTTTTTTTTAGGTAGAGTCTCGCTGTATTTCCAGGGTGACGTGAAATTAATTATGTGGTCTCAGGGTGGCTTTAAACTCACCATAATCCTCCTACCTCTGCCTCCCAAGTGCTGGGATTAAAGGTGTGTGCTGCCATGCCCGGCCCATTTCTAGTATATCTGACTGGTACTTTTTTCATTATTTCTGTTTCCTTACTAATGTTTTATATTGACCTCCTTATTTCATTAAGTTGTTTTCCTGTCTTCTCTTGGGATTCCTTCAGGAGTTTGTTTTCTTCCTTAATTCCTTTGATTCTTCTTTGAGCATAGATATAATCATGTCTTTTGAAATCTTTGTCAGGCATTTCATTAAAAACAGTCTCACTGGGGGTCATTTCTGATGGATTTATAGTTTCTGGTGGGATTGTATTGTCTTGATTTTTTGTGTTTCTTGTATTATAATGTAGAGATTTTTGCATCCTGGGTTAATTTGATGCTTGGGTTTTCTAATTATCTGCAGTGTTCTTAGCTGTGTAAATCTGACTTTATATATCTCTAGGGAGCTTAAGGTGTCAGGTGTAGCTCTTATGCTCCATGAAAGCAGCAGAAGGGACTTTAGGGGGATTAAAACAAACAGATAATCTAATAAAGCCAAAGTCCCTAAGTGTGTGGGGCAACACACCCTTAATCTTGTCAACTGGGAGGTTGAGATTTCTGGTCAGAAATGGGTCAGCCGAGTCAGACCCTGCCTCCAATAGTGACAGAAGAAAAAGACAAAGGCCCTATAAATCAGGAAGTATTTGAGGAATCAGTAGTCATCACCAAAATACAGCTTTTTTTTTTTGAGAATGATAAAGCCAACCAAGATTATGTAACACATTACCTGCCCTGACATAAAAAGAGAGATTAGCACTTCCAGTGCAGGCCTATGTACCTGTCTTTGTGTAAGTAGTCCCTGTTACTCTTTGGTTATTTTTTCTTTTTCTTTTCTTTTTTTTTGAGGTAGGGTCTCACTGTAGCTCAGACTGACCTGGAATTCACTATGTAGTCTCGGGGTGGCCTCGAATTCATGGTGATCCTCCTACCTCTGCTGGGATTAAAGGCGTGTGCCACCACACCCAGCTCCTGTTACTCTTTGGGATGGCTTCCAATCTTACCATGCTGAGTGCCCACATTGAGCCCTTTCTGTTGTGCTGTATATCTGGTGTTCTTATCAGCCGTGCTGGATGCCCTGTGGCCGGGGCGGAATGGGTTCTCCAGTGGTTCACCATGGTACTGGTGCTTGGGGGATGGGAGATGGTGCAGTATGTCTGGATTTGTACTGGAGCTACTTAGCTGGTTCCGTTTGTGTTCTCCTTTAGCAATTCCTCAGCTGGTCCCTGCTGTCTTCCCCTTCAGGTTTCTTGACTTTGCAAGGAGGCTCATGTGAGTGGAAAATCCCTCTACCTGGTTTCTGCTCCTGTAGTTCTGTGCCAGCCGTGCAGGCAGACATATGGACTGGGACCTCTGGCACTTTGGCAGGATTCTGGCTGGTTTCCTCCTTTCTAGAAGATCTGAGTTTCTCCTGCTTCTCTGCTGTAGTTAATAATAAGTTAATACACCTTCAATTTTCGTTGGGGATGCTACTCAGTGGGGTTGTAGGTATTCCCCATGGGGTTGTAGTTTATGTGTTGTGGGAGCAGCAGTCAGTTAATTTTGGGGGGAAGGAATGCCTCTGGTCATGATCTCTCAACGTATGTCTCTTACAATCTTTCTGCCCTGTCTTCCACAAAATTCCCTGAGCCATGGTTGGTGAGTTTTTTTTTTTTTTACTTGATAAAATTGTATTTTTTTTTTTACAGTCATCTGTACAATTTGTTACAAAACCATAGAAGACTACAACTTATTTTAAATCATTTTTGGCCTGCAAATATGTAAAATCTCTGTGCAATTATCATGTATTTACAGGGCCTCATGTTAGTCATTTTTAATGATTATTTCAACAATCTCACATTTGCAACATAAGACATGGCTTAAGATAAATATATTAGTAAATAAATATTCTGAGAACATATTTTCATAAATGAAATGTGCTGCTGTACATATACAGAATATACATAAGTTGTCTTCTAGCTTTTAAAACTTTTTTTTTTTTAATGGTAATGTTGGAAAAGAGCCCTTAGACCATTTTATTAGAAAACTCTTTACAACAAAGTTTTTTTTTTTTTTTTTTACAAAATATCCCTTAAGTGCTATGGGAGAATTTCTTTTCTTTTAAAGAACATTTTAAGATAGTGGCTTGTTAGGCCAACACAATACAAATAGTTTATATAAAGAATAGAAAAAGGCAGGCTGGGCGTGGTGGCGCATGCCTTTAATCCCAGCACTTGGGAGGCAGAGGTAGGAGGATTGCTGTGAGTTTGAGGCCATCCTGAGACTACACAGTGAATTCCAGGTCAGCCTGGGCCAGAGTGAGACCCTACCTTGAAAAACCAAAAACCAAAAAAAAAAGAAAGAAAGAAAGAAAGAAAAAGGCAGTTCAATTTAAACAATGATACTCTTGATTGATAATTCTTTTGTAGAACACATTTTAAAAGCATTAGTTCTGTGTGAACTTTGAGACCAGAAGCACGTAAGGAAGAGTCTGAGCCATGGGACAGCAGATGGACATTAATCAAATGGCTTGGGCCTGGCAGAAGGGGAAGGGGATCGAAGTCAGCTGACTGGGGTTGGTTGTGACCACAGAGATACTTCATCAGTTAAAATGCCTAAACTTCCATGTTCAGCTGGTCCTAGAAACTCTAGAGTTGACACGGCTTTCTTACACCCAAAGCTGGGCCATAAGACCACATCCTGCTTAGGGGGTGCAGTGGTTCCCAATGGGAAGTGGGGTGTTCCTTTTCCATGGCTAACTATCACGCATCATTGAAGTTCCACCAAAAAGATATTTTTCACCAGAATCGGAGCCTTAGAACTTCAAAGGAAGCAATCTTTTGACTTAAATGGTGATATAAGGTAAACTCCCTGTATGATGAGGTAACACAAAAGCTGATGGTTGTTTGCATTTCTAAACTTTCCCTTTTGTTTTTATTACCAATAAGCTATAAAAATTAAATGTTCTTTTCATGAGAGAGAGAGAGAGAGAATGGGCATACCGGGCCTCTAGCCACTGCACACAAATTTGATGCATGCATCACCTTGTGCATCTGGCTTATGTGGGTACTGGTGAATCGAACTTGGGTCCTCAGACTTTGCAGGTAAATGCCTTAACTGCTGAGCCATCTCTCCAGCCCTAAATGTGCTCCTTTTGCCATCTGAAGTTATCATTCTTCCAAATGAAGGCTTGAAGTATTTATTCTAACTAGGCCAGGGGTGGTCAAATCTCTGTTTACTACCTAAGGCTACTGAGAAGTGGTTTTCTAGCCAGAGAACTGGGGCCCTTAGGCTTCACAGGCATGCGCTTAACCTCTAAGCATCTCTCCAGCCCTTCCTTGGTGATTTTGTTCGTTAAATTCTGTGTTGATATTTTTATATCTTGAGTTATTTCAGTGCTTGGGTTTTCTGATTATTAGCTGTATTTTTAGGTGTGTCAATCAGAAGTTATATCTTCAGTGTAGTGGTTTAAGGTTCCAGGTGTGACCTCTATATTCCTCCCAGAATAAGAGCAGGAGTGTCCCAAAGTGATGGTATGTCTGTTTTGTAAATGTTCTTATAGCAAGTTAACAATAATGTTCCTTCTAACTTCAATAATTGCTGGTGGCTAACCATGCAAGGCTGGTATAAAGTATGCTAGGGTTTTTGTTACTTAGAAATTGGGGGAGGTGTAAGGTGTGTTAGGGTGAGGCCTAGTCTTAACTTTGAGAAAGATGGAGGTGGCAGAAGCATCTAGAAGAAAGAAATTGAGATACTATTAGTTTCCACAGATTTTCGAGATTGTTGAGAGTAAGGAAGTTCGTAGTTATGGAGAATAAAGAGGAAGGACCAAGAAGGAGAGAATGTGGAAAAGAGGGCAGATATAGATAGAGAGATAAAGAGAATGGGCACACCAGGGCCTTTAGCCACTGCAAACAAACTCTAGAAGAATGCGCCACCTTGTGCATCTGGCTTATGTGGGTACTGGGGAATAAAACCTGGGTCCCTTAGCTTTGCAGGCTAGGAGACCACTAAACCATCCCTTCAGCCCTATGTTAGTTTCTTCAAGATACCTTTTGTTTGTTTTGTTTTCATTATCACTAAGTTGACCAGGCTGTCATTGAACTCCTCACCTTGCCCTGGAAGCTCATCACCAAACATGTGTACAGCTGTGACAGTACAAAGGGTGGGAATGGGGAGCACTGATAACGGCTGGGTGCTACCCAGTGGCAGTTGGGAGCTACAAGCATTAACGTTAAGACTTCCATTATGGGAAGAGCAATGAAAACCACAAAGGCACAAATACAAGAAGGGATTCAGCAGGCTCTCTGGAGAAGGAGAAGACAATTCCAGGAATGTATACCCTTAGGACCAGGGAGGTAGATGCTGAGATTTCAACCCACTCACACCTTGGCACCATCCAAATCCAGAGCACTGAGAATGACAGAGCAGAGATGACACACCAGTCTTCAGGAATGACTTGTTCCTGCTGCACAGCCTCAGCAACACAGCCCAGGGGTCTTCCCAAAATGGTAGCTCAACCTCAGCCCATGCATGCACAATTAGGAGGGAATGGAAGTCTCTTCTCTGAGAGCACTCACAGCTTTGGGAGGTAACCTTTTGTCCTGTTGTTTTCCAGACATCCATGAGTGTTGGCCACCCATGACAGCGTCTTGTGGAAGAGTTGCAAACTGTGAAAATGGGTGCTCACTACTGCAAGTGCAGCCCAGGATGTAAACTGGTGTCTGGAGGGAAATCTTTCTCTAATGAAAGTGAGAACACTTGTCGAGGCAAGGAGCTCCCCACAGCCCCATCTCTCCAATGTGAGGATCAAGGGTCACCTCATTGTACCTTCAGCAGCCAAGAGTCAGGGTCTTGATTGTGGGTTCAACACCTGGGGTCTGAGAAAAGGTAATTGTGAGAGTCTGCTTACTGGTGTTTCAGGAAGGACACATCCACTTGTATCACACCCTTATTATGGGCTAGAACCTTGGATCCTCTCCAGTGGGTACTTTCCCACGTTCTCTGGGTATCACAGGCTGTCAATACTTGGTCCCCAGCGCTTGTTCAGTGCCTGAGACTCACGGTCCTCTCCCAAAGGCCACTTGGGAGATTCGTAAACACATCCATCCACCTGAATTTGCAAAAACCAAAAAGGGGTGGCATTTGGCTTATTCCACAGCTTATTTAGTCAGTTATAGCACAATGTCTCTCCTCTTAGCATTGCCAGTGGCCAACAGGGTGACACTTGCCTCCTATGAGGCCCACATGGACTCTGCCACTACTGAGACCCTATCTGACACTCTCCCTACCACTTAGCCATGATGGACACTGGAACAGTCTGAAGGCTTGAGAGGACGGACCTCCAAGGGTAGGGTATGGTCTGGCCACCACTCCTGCCTAAAGATACCTTCTTGCATCCAGTCCTTTTTGACTACTCAGACTCCATCTACTTCCCCTCCTAAGTCACCATTCTGATTGCTCCAATAATTCTGGTCTCCAGAAGGACCAAAGTTGAGTAAAGGAAGACACTCCAGTCTGGGCCACACAACAAGAACAATGGTGTTTATGATGAACCATTGCCCCAGAACTGATCTTGGCCCTAGGATGTCATCTCAGAGCAGGGAACAAGATGGAAGCCAGGCCCCACTCAGCCAGTCCCATCAGGTGGGAGGAGGAAAGAGAACAAAAATACTTGTCATTCTTTCATCATGATACCTGCTCCCTCTCTGGTCACCCAGACAATGGAAACAGCTGGCCTCACTAGGACATATTTTTCTCAGCACTGCCTTCCAAGGCATTCTGATGTTAGGAAGTCTTCCTGGAGACCAGGAAAACCTGGGTTACCCCAGGCTTCCAGGATAGGTGATAGCTCCAGCTGGCTCCCATTTGGTGGGTACCCTGGTGTATTGTCCCTGTCATCAGGCTAGGCCTCAGTCCTTCTCTAGGAGCTAGAGTCTTAGACTTAGGCTGAGTAGGCCTGGTGGCAGAGGCAGAGGCATAGCCCTCACCTGGGCCCTTACCTGGTCAGTACAGTGCACCATGAGCATACGACGCCAGTAGAGGCCACAACCATTTTTGCACAAGCTCCCAGGGGTGGTACGTCTGGGCTCTGTTTCAATCCTCAGGCTGGAACACTATAGACTGCTGGGACACCCCTGCCTCAGCTAGGAGCCACCTCTCCCTCACCTGCAGTAGAGGGTATGCAGCTGGCTGGTGGGGCTCTCCTGCCACATCTGGACATCTGAGTCTAGGACACCCGGAGGAATTAGGAACTATAGCTGCTAATGGGAAGTAGATACTGGGGGGTTCCAGATGCTTCTGTGCCAAGAAACCCAGCAGATCCCAAGTCCAGAAGGCCTCCATATCTGCCAGAGCCCTTCCCTTCCACTGTGGATGAGTGGCAGAACCCCAGAGCCTATAGAAATATGTCTGCACCAACACTCAGGGCTGCATGCTTGCAGGTGTCTCCTGTCCTTAAACTCAGATCTAAGATTCCAGGAAGATATGCTGAGGCTGGACAGGTGCTGGGGACCGCAACCACAGGAGGGAGATCTGCAGGGTCACACAGGTCAAGGGGGCAGTGAAGGGAGCTCTATGCCGCAGGAAGGGGAAGGAACGCAGGAAGGGCAGAGGATTTGGAGCCAGGCTGGGAAGGAGCTGAGTCTCTTCTTGTCCCCAGATATAAAGGAGTGCCACAGCAACTCCGTGCTGCCACCGCCAGGGCTGGAAGCCCGTTCCAGGGTCCCTCAATGGCCCAAAGGCTGCAAAAGTACCTGCCCGGCTGACTCAGAACCTCCCAGCCCTCACCGTGGCTCTCAGCCTAAGTTCACAGCTCTCCTGTCCCTGCAGAGCCAGCCTTCCCCACCTGGACGTCTGCAGGGCTGGGGTCGGGGCTGGCTTCAGGGCCCATCCCTCCCGCAGCCCATCTGCCACTGCTCTCGCCTCTGCAGATTCCTGGTGCTGCTCGTGGTGCACTGTGCAGACCCGGTAATGGCCCAGCTGCAGGCTGTGCCTCTGCCTCTGCCACAGGGCACAGTCCCAGTGTGGCTGCAGTGGGAGGGCTCTATTAGTTGGCGGCTAACAGGGCAGAAGTTGGCATCAGCCGGGGCTGCAGCATCATCTGGGTTCTCCTCTAAGCTCCCCAGTGCTCCTGGCTGGCAGTAAGGAACAACACTCAGTTCCCAAAGCCATCGCACTTCTCCCCTTGTCACCCTCTTGCTGGCCTTATCACAGTATACCAGTGTTCACATTAAGACCAGCAGGGAACTGTCTCAACAAGTTGCTTTTCTATGGAGAACCCAGATGATCACAGGCTCATTCAATTAGGTCAGGCCCACCAGGATGAACTCTGTATATGGAAGTCAAAGCATTAGGAACCTAAATTCCATGTGCAGTACACACAGCAACACCTACATGATAATTTGATCAAATACTTAGAAGGGGGTGTGTGGAACAGCAGGGGTGGAGATAAGGGGCAAAATGGAATTCTCCTACCACAAGTCTACAAGATAGAGGGTCTCCATAGCTCAGTAGGTAGATGTGGTGATGCCAGAGGCAGTTAGAGGTCATGAGCGCCAGAAAGGACAAGTGGCTCTGGGGCTATGCTGGCCACCTCCTCTAGCAAGATGAGCTGGTGACTTCCTCAGTTTCCCCAGTAACACAGGCTCACTTTTCTGAGCCCAGGTAGTGGGGGGTTTCCTATCAGTACTCTGAGAAAAGCAAAGTGAATCTCAGCCAAATGCTCAGACCTCATAAGCCACCCAAAGGTCCAAACAATTCCAAGGCCTTGTTGTGACCTAACACAATGGTCACATTTTAATCTACCATTTTTCAAAATTTTAATTTTTACTTATTTACCAGAGAGAGCGAAAGAGAGAGAAAGAGAATGGGCACATCAGGGCCTCCAGCCACTGCAATCAAACTCCAGACCCATACGCCACCTTGTGCATCTGGCTTACATGTGTCATGGGGAATTAGAACCTAAGTCCTTTGGCTTTGCAGGAATGTGCCTTAACTGCTAAGCCATCTCTCCAGCTCTAATCTACCATATTTTATTTTATGTAAGAGGTATCATGTTTGTACTTTGAAATTCAAACATGGTAAGAGAGGAAACATTGAAGAGTCCCCCATTCTCACTGGCAGACCCCTGTGCCTCTAAGGCCTCAGACAATCAAAGTTTTGCATTTCCCACGCATATTCATAGGGTTGCTTTAGACATATCAAATATAGGCTAATATTTGTCTCTCAGTTCCTTATTTTTTGTCCTCATAAAGTTAGCAAGTCATACTTATTGAAGCACATTTTTGTTTTTGAGACAGGGCCTTGCTATGGCCCAGGCTGGCTTGGGACTCATGATCCCAAGTAGTGTGATTACAGATGTGTGTCACCATTCTCTGCCTGCTGTTTTAAAAACACATTGTTCAATTCCAGCCTATGTGAATGGGCCAGAGATTGCCTATCAAATCCTTTGTTAACACAACTTTCAACAATTCACATACTATTAATTTATCTCATATTTCACAACACATTCAGGCTGATTCTTAGGTCAAATCCATAATTTCATGCTGGTAAGTATTGTTCTATCTTACCACATATATCACTTTCTCTATCACCATAAAAATGATATCAAACTTTTGTATTTTACCTATTTAAGATATAAATATATTTAGAAAAATATTTGTATTTTTAAAAATTTATTTATTTGCAAGGAGTGGAGAGGATGGGCGCACCAGAGCCTTTTGCCACTGTCAATGAACTTTAGATGTATGTGCCACTTTGTACACCTGGCTTTACATTGGTATTAGGGAATAGAACCCAGGCCATCAGTCTTTTCAAACAAGTGCCTTTAACCCCCTGAGCCATCTCTCCAGCCCCAATATTTGTATTTTTATTATGACTGAAATGAAATATGTTTATTTATTGCCTAAAGAAAAAAATGTTTGCATCCTTTTGTTATCACTTCATAGGAGCTCTTTATATACTAAGGATTGTAGCTTTATCTTTCAGGATTTCAAAATGTAGTGTGTCTTAAAATCACCTCGAGAACTAGCATTTTTTTATTTTTTTATTTTTGCATAATCTTATGTATTTTGATCATATTTGATCATAATGTATTTTGATCATATTCAGCCCCATCACCTTCTCTTGTCCCCTCCCACTCCTGCTGACTTCTCAACTAGTCCCACTTCTACTTTGATGTCTTTTTTGTGATCCACTGAGTTTAATTAGGTTGCTTGCATGACCATGTATGGCCAATTTATATGTGACTACACTACTGAAGAAACTCTCCTTACCCCAGCAACCATTAGCTGCCAATTACTCCTCAGGGAAGAGAAGGGCCTGATAAGCCTCTCCCATATTATTTATTTATTTTATTTTTAATTTTTTTCTCAATTTTTATTAATATTTTCCATGATTATAAAAAATATCCCATGGTAGTCCCCCCCCCACTTTCCCCTTTGAAATTCCATTCTCCATCATATCCCCTCCCCATCATATTATTTATTTTTAAACATGTTCTTGGGAAACATTTTCTACAAATATGTTGCAAAAATAAAAACCATACAAATAATACCCAACAGCCCTTAACCAAATGTGTCTACTTTGAAAAGATTGCCTTCATTTTCTCATTTGCACATTCCCTTCCTCCTCTCTCCCCTTTCCCTCAGTTACACTGAAATCTAATCTAAATCTAATCTAATCTATTTACATTTTCCCATGGCTTTAAACTGACTTGAGGAATGAGTAGAACATGAATCTTAAGGTACTGTCAGCACTAAAATAACTTCTTCCTTTAACCAAGTGTCTGATTCTAACTCTGGATTTGTGACAGCAGGCAGCTGGTGGGGTTAGACTGAGGAAAGTGGAATGTGGGGTAAAGTTGAAGCCTAGGTATCCAGGCACAGATTCTGTCATTTGGCATCATGTGATGACACTCAGCATGAACTGTCACACTTTGAGAGACTCACACGTTAATCTGTAAGTTTATTTGTACTGAAAACTCACTATGTCCAGGGAGAGTTTCATTTTGAGTGAGGACTCACTTACTCCTCTGACTTCCAGTAGTCTATCAGTTAATAAGCCCCTAAATATAAAATTCTAATCTTGGAGTTACCCACCCATTGGGCCTTGAGAGACCCGGACGTGAGGTCTAGTGGAACTTCCTGAGCCTAGCTAAAGTTTGGCGACCTGTCTCTGGCCAGCTAGGACTCAGCAAGACACCTAATGGCTTCTTGCCTGCTACTTCCGCGTAGGAGTTGGAATTATCATTTCAATAGTCACAGTTTACCATTAGCCCTTACCTCTCCCCCCATCCTAGAATCCCTGTCTTTGTTCTCAACATTATATAGGCAACCGCCTGTAACAATAAAGCAAGTTCCTGCTTTGACAAGACTCCCGACTCAGTGTGGTTTTTCTCCGGTGACTAGGAGAGGTTCTGAGTCATCGACACTCATCTCCTCCTCAACCCCTTGGGAGGAACCAGCGGGCCTGGTCCTTCCCTCAGCACTACCTGCTGGGGGAGCCCGGCATCTGGCGCCTAACATGGGGCTCCGGGAACCCGGCAGACTAGTGCCCCGTGAGAGGCATTCGTTGAGGAGGTCAATCGGTGTGTGGGTGAGCGTACCCTCATAAGTTATGAAGCAGTCTTCATATTTAATTCGCTAAACTTTGCTTCTGTAACCTGTACTTGCTTGTCAACATCTCTTCGTTCTCTTTCTCTTTCCTTTCACTTTCGGTTCACAGGCAAGCTGCATCTGCAGCTTTTGTACAACATATTTAACTATCTTTTGGATCCTTGTGTTTGTGTTGTACTCATGTGTCTGTGGGCTGCTATTGCCCTGATTTTATGGACATTTCTCACTCAACTTTATAATATGGGACAGTCTACCTCTAAATCCAATCCTGCCTTAGAATCTCTCAGGGTACTCCTAAAGAGTAGAGGGCTTAATTTGACTGATAATCAGGATCAACAGACCTGGGATTGCCTTCTCAAGCTGGCGCCATGGCTGCCGGAAGGAAATCTCTTTGATTGGGACACGTGGGATAGGGTAGAGGCCCTTGTTTGTCGGGCACATGTGGAAAAGGGTCAAATACCCCCCTCAGGGGTCCTCCCTACGATCTCGGCCCTCAAGGACTGCTTCCCTCCAAGGCCAACCAAACATAAACAAAAGACAGAGGAAAAAGATAGTATACAGCCTGATCCGGCTACTCCTCCTGGAGATACAGCTTAAAAAACCCCAGAAAAGGGTACAGCTGGACTCTAGACCTGGGACTCTTCACCTAATCAAACCTTAGAAGCACAGGAAGGAGAGTTAGAGATGGCCAAGAACTAGGCTGTGATTTCATTTTGATGACCCTCCTTCCAATGACCCACTTCCTCCAACAGGACTCCACCTTGCAAAGGTCTGACAATGTCCAGAAATAGTGTCATGAGCTGGAGATAAAATGTTCACCATGGAGCTAATTAAATGCTTTCCACTCATGACCCCATCACCCAGAAACTTCTTCAACAAGTTGAATATATAGGTATACAAGAAAGGTATACAAAGGCCGAGGAGATGGCTCAGAGGTTAAAGGCACTTGGTTGCAAGCCTCACAAACCCAGTTTGATACTCCTTAGCACTAAAATAAAGCTGAATACAAAGTGGCTCATGTGCCTCTAATTCCAACATTCCTCCTATGGCAATGGGAGACAGAGCAGGACAATCTGAAAGCTCACAGTGGCAGCAGCAAGGGGGAGAGGAAGAGAAACTCTCTACACATACACAGCTACATGCACCCCCCCCACAAACATTAAATATAGAAAAAATCAAAAGAGATGAGTACACAAATCAAACATCTAATAATAATAAGTCATAAAGAAAACCATAGGAAAACTATTCTTTGGTAAACATATACTTTCACCATTTATTAAAGATAAAAGAAAATTTGCATGTAAATGTATGTGCTTATTTTTTATTTTATTTTATTTTTTTTAGTTTTTCGAGGTATGGTCTCACTCTGGTCCAGGCTGACCTGGAATTCACTATGGAGTCTCAGGGTGGCCTCGAACTCATGGTGATCCTCCTACCTCTGCCTCCCAAGTGCTGGGATTAAAGGCGTGCGCCACCACGCCTAGCTTGTATGTGCTTATTTTAACAGAAAGAATTAAAACAACTTAATATTTGATAATGCAGGATGGAAAAAAACAAGGTTTTTCAGGGCTGATCAACAGTTAAATTTTATAATCATCAAATACCTCCTTTTACTGTTACCAAACATTTTAATCTACACATAGTAATGAATTAATAAAAATGAATATATCACCAAGTACATCCACAGTAAAGGGTCATGGCTCTACATGTAGAATTTTCACCTTAGTGTTTCCCTGCAAAAGACATTGATACTAATAGTCTAGAAATATTTTCATAGCCGGGCGTGGTGGCGCGCGCCTTTAATCCCAGCACTCGGGAGGCAGAGGCAGGAGGATCTCTGAGAGTTCGAGGCCACCCTGAGACTCCAAAGTGAATTCCAGGTCAGCCTGGGCTAGAGCGAGACCCTACCTCAAAAAAACAAAAACAAAACAAAACAAAACAAAAAAAAGAAAGAAATATTTTCATGTTTTCCTTTAATGGTAGTACTGTGGGTTGAACCTGGGGATAAATGGCAGGCCAGTGCTTACCAATGGATTATACTTAAGTCTCTTCTACTTTTATTTCACTAAGCTGCCAAGGCATTCACTGAGCTCAAGCTTCAACCACCCAAATAGTTGGAATTATAGACTGATACCACCAGGCCCTGCCAGGGCCTTTGAAATATACCAACAAGCAGTAAACATATAACAGTAAACATATAAATCTTGTGCAACATTTCATTCATGATATGATATTGTGAACATTATTTAATTAATTTGCATGAGGATTTCAACATATTTAAATTAAAGGATTTCCTTACATTGGAACTTCTCACAAAAATTTAGTATAGTTGTTAAAATCCAAACTGCTAGGGTTTCAATCAAGTGTTCATTCTTATATGTTTTGCATTACCATGTGTCTTTACATGGATGTGTTAGAAATGAGGGTATCCCCACATCCCACTCATTCACAGGGTTTCCTGACAGAATGAGTTGTGTTATGTCATCAAATGAGTCTTAACACATCTCTTCCATTTTTTAATTTCTCATGATTAAAAAAATACCTGATATTTGTCTTATTAGATTTTTCCTCAGAGGAGTATGCCCATACATTTGAAAGAAAACAAAGTTTAAATATTCCTATACATTGTTTACATTCATGGGATTTTCCCTTGAACATGAGATTTTTCATGCATTTGAAGGGAACTGTTAAGTCTGAAGGCTTTATCACACTGTTTACATTCATAAGGCATTTCACCAGTATGAATTCTTTCATGGATTTGAAGTGAATTGGGATAAAGAAAAGCTTTACTACATGTATAACATTTATAGGGTTTTTCTCCAGTATGAGATCTTTCATGCATCTGAAGAATACATAGATAAGTAAAGGACTTACCACACTGTTTACATTCATAGGGTTTTACTCCAGTGTGAGTTCTTTCATGCAGTTGGAGGGAACTGGAACAGCTAAGAATCTTACCACACTGTTTACACTTATAGAAACCACAATGAGTTTTTTCATGTACTCGAAAATAACTGAGACTTCTGAAGGTTTTATCACATTGTTTACATTCATAGGGTTTTTCCTGAGTATGAATTCTTTCATGTGTTTGCAGGTAACAGAGAATCCTGAAGGTTTTACCACACTGTTTACATTCGTAAGGTTTCCCACCAGTATGAGTTCTTTCATGTCTTCGAAGGAAAGAGGTACAAGTAAAGGCTTTACTACAAATCTTACATTTATAGGGTTTCTCTCCAGTATGAGACCTTTCATGCATTTGAAGCAAACAGCAGTAGATAAGAGACTTAGCACATTGTTTACATTCATAGGGTTTTCCTTCCGAATGAGTTCTTTCATGTGCTGGAAAATAACTAAAAGCCCTGAAGGCTTTACCACACTGCTTACACACATACGGTTTTCCTTCAGTGTGAGTTTTTTCATGTACTCTAAGATTACTGCGACTTCTGAAGGCTTTGTCACATTGTTTACATTCATAGGGTTTTCTTTCAGCATGAGTTTTTTCATGTCCTAGAAGAGTACTGACACGTCCAAAGGCTTTACCACATTGTTTACATTCATGAGGTTTTTCTCCAGTATGAGTTCTTTCATGTAGTTGCAGGCAAATGGAAGAACTGAGAGTTTTACCACAATGTTTACAATCATAAACACCACTATGTGCTCTTTCATGTCCTTGAAGTTTACTAATATAATTGAAGGCTTTACCACATTGTTTACATTCATAAGGTTTCTCACCAGTATGAATTCTTTCATGTACTCTAAGTTTACTGGGATATCTGAAGGCTTTACCACATTGTTTACATTGATGAGGTTTTTTACTAGTATGAGTCATTTCATGTCTTCTAAAATGGCTGAGACTTCTGAAGGCTTTGCCACATTGTTTACATGTATAAGGTTTTTCACCAGTATGAGTTCTTTCATGCAATAGAAGAGAACTTGAGGAACCGACAGTCTTTCCACATTGTTTACAATCATGTAGTTTTACTTCACTATGAGACCTTTCATGTGCACAAAAATGACTGAAACCCCTGAAGGCTTTACCACACTGTTTACGTGCATAAGGTTTTTCTCCAGTATGTATTCTTTTATGTAACTGAAGGGAACTGGAACAACTGAGACTTTTACCACACTGTTTACACTCGTAGGGTTTTTCTTCACTATGAGTTCCTTCATGGATGCGAAGGTAATTGCGACTTCTGAAGGCATTACCACTTGTTTACATTCGTAAGGCTTTTCTCCAGCATGAGCTTTTTCATGTACTCGAAGGTAACAGTGACATTTGAAAGCTTTACCACACTGTGTACATTCATAGGGTTTTTCTGCATTATGAGTTTTTTGGTGCAACTGAAGGGAACTGGAAGAACCAAGAGTTTTACCACCTTGTTTACAACCATAAGAGTTTTCTTTAGTATGAGTAATTTCGTATAATTGGAGGTTATTGTGACTTGTAAAGGTGTTACCACACTGTTTATATGTATGCTGCTTTTTACTATACTCCTGATGTTCAGATGGTTTTTATTCAGTGTGACATAGCTGTGTCTTTTAAAGGATGAAGGACACCGGAAACCTTTTCCACACATACTGCATTCACATGGTTTTACTGCAGTAGAAACTTTCATACTCCTGCTGAGATTTGGTATCCAGAAGGTTTCTCCAAACTGACCACCTTCTTGACTCACATTGAGTATCTCTACCATGTATCGTCTGTAAAAAGTGACAAACATACTATTAATAGTCGCTGAACTAATGACTGCTGGCTTATTAGTAGACATCAAACTTACACTTTTCCCCAAATGAGGGAAATATCAGGAAGGTTTAAGAGCAAATGGATTAACAAGCACAAGACCCAACTGCCAAGGAGTTATCAAAACAGCAATATTAATATGGACAGTTTTATGTGCTGTTTCCATGGTAGCTATTTTGCAACACTGACTTCTCCTTCCCTCCCCTCTCCTCTCCTTCCTTTCTTGAGGCAAGCCCAACGAACTGGCATTTTATTAAAAAAATATTTTATTTTTATTTATTTATTTATTTGACAGAGAAAGGGAGAGAGAGAGAATGGGTGTGTCAGGGCCTCCAGCCACTGCAAATGAACTCCAGACGTGTGCGCCCCCTTGTGCACACATGCGACATTGCATGCTTGTGTCACTGTATGTCTTGCTTACATGGGACCTGGAGAGTTGAACATGAGTTTTTAGGCTTCACAGGCAAGTGCCTTAACCACTAAGCCATCTCTCCCGTGAACTTTCTTTCTTTTATGGGGGGGGGGGTTGAGGTAGGGTCTTGCTCTAGCCCAGGCTGACCTAGAATTCACCATGTAGTCTCAGGCTGGCCTAACTCACAGCAATCCTACTACCTTGGCCTCCTGAGTTCTGGGATTAAAATGCTACCCCACCTGGCTGAACAGCTTTCTTATGCTGAAGTACATATCTTTAGTGATACTTTTCTAATAATAAATAAATTTAAAGTTAGATTTACTGATATATTTGATTATTCATCCTTCAGAGACACTTCCTTATTTATGCATACAAGTTACCTTAAATTTCTTTGAAAATGTTTGCTCTGGTTTTTGATGTTGTGTTTTTCCCACTGGTTTCCTAAAACATAGATCACAAAAAAAAAAAAAAAAAACTTACTATGAATTACAGAAAAATTTTAGTTTAGAGGCTCAATGTACATTATAAACATGCCTGATTTATTCATAAAATTCCTCCCTTTCCACATCCCAAACCACAGAAGCGTATCAATAGCCACAGAACACCTGTTCTCCAACTAAGTGAAGGGATGATGACATTCTTACCAACAGAAGCAAGAATCCTGCAGGTGTCCAGCATTATATTTATGTACAGTCTTTTGAGAAGGGTCCAGCAAAGCCCATTCTTCCTGGGTGAAGTTCACAGCCACATCCTCAAAGGACACCAAGTCCTAAAACAGCCCATACATAGATATGATAGAATGGGTGGGAATAATAGCTGTCGCAGTTAGGTTCTCATTGCTGGCAGAAATCACCTGACCAAGAGCAGATTTGGGGGAAACAAGGGGTTTATTTTGGCTTACAGACTCACAGGGGAAGCTCCATGATGGCAGGGGGAAACAATGGCATGACCAGAGGGTGCACATCAACCCGTGGCCAACATAAGATGGACAATAGCAACAGGAGAGTGTGCCAAACACTGGCAAGGGGAAACTGGCTATCATACCCATGAACTCACCCTCAACAATACACTGCCTCCAGGAACCACTAATTCCCAAATCTCATCAGCTGGGAACCTAGCATTCAGAACACCTAAGTTTATGGGGGATACCTGAATCAAACCACCACAATAGCTCTATGAGTCTACATTCATTTGGTGATATTTCACACAGTCCTCTGGTTTTCAAACATTCATTTCATGATGCAGTACTTCAACTGCTAGCATTGAGCTACTAAGAAAGGAAAGAACAGGATAGAAACAATTCTGTCATTACTGGACCCTGGGAGTATGATTTGCTACCTGGCCACTCAAATTTCTTTCTAGAGTGAATAGTTTTACTACCTGTGATTACAAACTACCATGTGATTAACAAAAGAGATTAACATTAGCAGAGAAGAGGATGCTTTTCCTTAGAAATTCCTGTTCACAAAGTCTGAGCTATACTGTTATAAAGGCAGGTGAATTTCTGGTAGATTCCACTAGACAATATGGTAGAAGAGCGATAGGACACTGATATCTTCCTTTGGCCTCTGCATGCATGCATATAGGGCACACATCTGCACACACGTACATACATCAAATATACATGCATGCACACCCATGTTCACATATACACAACACATGGGTCAGATGGAACCTACAGAATGGCCCAGTACCTGAGAGCTTATAAATGATGCTGTGGTCTCAATCCTCAATCCTCAGAATCCTTACATACCCTTAAGAGAGAGATGTGCTCTTAACACCTCCTGGTTCATGCATTAAGGATGCTTTATTTTCTATTCCTCCCCACCTGGACTCTCAGTTCCTTCTTGTCTTTGAATGGCAGGACCCCTCCACTCAGGTTACTCAACAACTCACACAGACTACCTCACCTCAGGGCTTCTGGAACAGCCTTCAACTCTTTAAATTTCCCCTTGGGAGTAGTTACCTTTAGTACATAGATGATTTCATACTCTGTAGCCCAGACAGGCTGGCTTGCTTCAGAACACTGTTCTAATTCATAAAACGGTAGGCTCATGTGGATATAAGGTTTCCCCTTCAAACACACAAATCTCTCAACAAATGGTCCGATTCTTACCTCCACATCTACAAGATTCTCTACTTTCTAAAGTGTTTGCCATTTTTACTTTTTGAACTTGTATTCAATCACAATAAACTGAATGGGCCCAAAAATGTTTGTTTTCTTTTCTCCTTGAGAGGTCTTTTGTCAGATTAATCCTTTCAACCATCCCAAAAGATCTGGTTCACAAATAGTAGCAGTTTTATGGTGGCAGGACATAGATGTTTGAAGTATGCATTAGATAGTATGAGAGATCATGTTTTCTAGATTCCTAGATAATTCTATGCCAGCCACCAAAACAAAACAGCTGCTGAAGGGTAATCCACCAGGGAGCAGATAAAAGGCTTAACATTTCCACCAATTTTGCCTCTACCTTCCATGCAACCTATTCCCATGCAATCATCTGGAGGAAAGGAGCCTCCTTTCTGCCCATATTATACAAACTAAATATGCCTGAGAGTTTTCCCTGGTAGAAGCCACCTGGCTTCCAATTCAGGTGGTCCTTATGTAGTACAAGATACCTCAAAAACATCAGTACCCTGGGCATGGTGGCACGCCTTTAATCCCAGCACTTGGGAGGCAGAGGGAGGAGGATCACCATGAGTTCAAGGCCACCCTGAGACTACAGAGTGAATTCCAGGTCAGCTTGGGCTACAGTGAAACCCTACCCCCCAAAACAAAACAAAACAAACAAACAAACAGAAAACATCAGTCCAACATCTTCTAGGGTAACAATCAAGCTAAAAAGGCAACTTGGCTTCTGCCCCAAGCTGTCTCATTTCCCAATTCCTTCTTACCACATGCATACTATAAACCCCTGGAAACCCTAAAGGCTTGATCAGATTATGGCCTCACAGAAGTAGTTCACCAGAAGTTGTTCTTGCTTCCGGGATCTTTGCAGTAGAAAATCCTTAACAATCTCCAACAAGCCAAAGCCATCCAGTGTGTTACTAAGCATCTCCTCATGAGCATGGGAATTCCCTAATCCCTGCAGGCCACTTCGGAAGGTTGCCACACTTGTTGACAGGTCAATCCTGAGGGGGCCCTCGGACTATCTGCCCTTCACAGCCCGTATAGTATGGCAGGGGAAGACTAAAGATAGGTTTCACACAAATGCTTCTACACAAGAAGATCAAATATTGACTGGTTGTAACAGAAACCTTTACTGGTAGACAGTAACACACAGAGAACTCGCCACTGTCCTCTTGAACTACCTTAATTTAGGTTCCTCAGTCCTTGAAGTCTGATAATGGCCCAGCCTTCATTTTCAGCATTACTCAAGGAGTGAGGCCTTCAAAATTAAATATTACTACCTTGGCACCCTCAATCTTTTGGGATGGTTGAAAGAATTAATCTGACAAAAGACCTCTCAAGAAGAAAAGAAAGCCTCTGGGCATGCTTTAGTCTAGAAAGTTTCCACTGAAAAAGAAGAGAGGACACTTCATTTGAAGGTATACTAATATAGGACATGGCCCAGACAGATGTCTGCCTTGCTCACCAAGTAAGTTGTAGAGGGAATAGAGCATACTTTAGAATATTTAGGGAATAATTTAGGGAATAGAGCATATATTATTTATAAATTATTATACGTTTGTGTTACAACCTGTGGTGGTTTGATTAAGGTGTCTCCATAAACTTATGTGTTCTGAATATATGATCCCTAACTGACAGTAATTTGGGAACTGGAATCTTGTTGGAGGTATGTTGTTGGGGGAGGGCTTATTTGTGTTACAGCCAGCTTCCCGTTGCCAGTGTTTGGCACACTCTCCTGTTGCTGTTGCCTACCTGTTGTTGCCCAGGAGATGATGTTCAGCCTCTGCTCATGCCGTGTTTTCCCCTGCCACCATGGAGTTTCCCCTTGAGTTTGTAAGCCAAAATAAACCCTTTTCCTCCCACAAGCTGCATTTGGTCAGTGCTTTGGGCTAGCAACAAGAAGCTAACTGCAACACAACCCGTCTAGACACACTACTCAAAGGCCTATAAGAAAGCTCTCTTGATTTCATCTAGGTCACAAGCCAATTAACTGTGCAGAAACTGATTGATAATATTATTAGGTAAACAAAACGTCAGCAGCCACCATAAGTAATAGATTACAGTTGACAGACATAGAGATCACCTAAAGATCAGCTGAGAAAGAAAATCTTTTCACAATTAAGGTATTTCAAAATATCCATGAATATCATGGAACTAAGGATGACCAGTCCATGTCCAGAAGGAATACATTTTCGGAAAAAAAAAAAACCTAGAGAAAACATTTATACACGCCTTGGTTTACTTAATCTCTAGATTAAGTACACACACGTGTACAACCCACAGCCCATGGGCCACATGTGCTCCAGAGAGCTATGCATGGAGCTTACTATAAAATCACAAACTTTTATGTTTTTGCATTATTTGCTTCAGAATTAAGCAGTCCTTGAATGTGAACTTTATAGAGAACAATGTTGTGTTGTCATATCACACATAACAAATATAGACATGCTCTCCATATTTGTTATGTGTGACTTCAGTTTTACAGAGGCACATGGCTTTCCCATGTGTTATCATCCTAATGCAGACAGTGTAATTGGCAACAAATATTACACATTCTCATAGTGACTTGGTGAGTGAAATACAGTGATTAACAATAACATAACTTACCGTTGCAAACTTAGAAGATAGGTAAATCTGTTACTTAGGAGAAAGGTAAGTAATCATTTATTTAAATAAAAGTAAATTTGCATACTACTGATAAGGATATACTTCATTTTTTTTTTTTTGGTTTTTCGAGGTAGGGTCTCACTCTAGCTCAGGCTGACCTGGAATTCACTCTGTAGTCTCAGGGTGGCCTCGAACTCTCGGCGATCCTCCTACCTCTGCCTCCCGAGTGCTGGGATTAAAGGCGTGCGCCACCATGCCCGGCTTAGGATATACTTCTTTATTTTTACTTAAAGAATTAAATCTTGGCTGAATATTTGAAAATGCAGGATATAGAGAATCAATGTTTTTCACTAGGTCAATATTTTGATTTTTATAACTGACAATGCTGACTATCATTTCGTGTAACATGGCAAAAAGCCATTTCAGAAATGGTGGAAATTCTTTCATAATCCCAAGCCAAAAATCATTAAATTATTATTATTATTGGCCTAGACTGGTTGATCAGTAAAGCCCCAGTGATCTTCCTAAGTCCACCCCCACCCCCAGCACTAGGCTACAGGTGTTCACAGGCATAGGAAGGTTTTACCTGAGTGCTAGAAATCAACTCTGGTCCTCATGCTTATGCACTAAGCACTCTTCCTCACTGAGTCAGCACTTCAACCCATTATTAAACAAGTTTTTTTTTTTTTTTTTTTTTCGACGTAGGGTCTCACTCTAGTCCAGGCTGACCTGGAATTCACTATGTAGTCTCAGGGTGGCCTCGAACTCATGGCGATCCTCCTACCTCTGCCTCCCGAGTGCTGGGATTAAAGGCGTGTACCACCATGCCCGGCTTAAACAAGTTTTTAATGTAACAAAGGTCAATAACTCAAGGAGAAATTTTGAAAACCATGCTTTCTAATACAATTGAAATATATACCACTTTGGTACACAAACACTAATGTTTAAAATTAAAGTAGGCAAAAGCTGATTTCTGAGTACCCACATAAAACCAGATGCACAAAATGACAAATGCATCTAGAGTTCATTTGTAGTGGCAAGAGGCCCTGACACCAGTCCCTCTCTATCTCTCTATCATGAATGAATAAATGATTAGAGAAAGAAAACAGAAAAAGAAAAATCACAAGTATAGCAAGACATTAGTAAAGGACAGATAAAGTAGGCAGAAGGTTAACAGTAGTGTGTAAGTCAAAAACATCACTATTCAACTGGATTTAATTTCTACTTATACTTCAACCAACAATAGCAAAGTACCCATTCTTCTCAAAGGCACATGTAATATTCACCAAAATAAGCCACCTCTGTGTCATAAATGTAAATGACTACTAAGCATGTAAAAATATGTTCTAAGAACACACTGAAATCACACTAGAAATAAGTAGGAGAAACACTTATATAATCTCCAAATAATCACAATTAATTTTTTTTTTCAAGGTAGGGTCTCAGTCTGGTCCGGCTGACCTGGAATTAACTATGTAGTCTCAGGGTGGCCTTGAACTCACGGCGATCCTCCAACTTCTGCCTCCCGAGTGCTGGGATTAAAGGCATGCACTACCACGTCCGGCTACAACTAAATAAAAATTTTAAGGAACAAATGGAAGAAGAGATCTAAAGATAAATATAAATATTTCAAACAAATTGGAAGAACATTTTATAAATATTGTGGCATGAAAAAAATTGTGGCATGAAGCACAAGCAGTGTTGTGGGAAAATTAAAACAATGAAGGCATATACTAGAAAGGAAAGAGGTGAGAAACCAGTCATTTAAGTGTACACATAAGGAAAGTGGAGAAAGAGAATAAAGCAAAACAAAATAACAATTAGAGAATGAACAAAAAATTCAATAGAAAAACAATAATCCCAAAACTTGGTTCTTCAGAAATATCAATAAAATTAATTAATAAACCCTGGGCTGGAGGGATGGTTCAGTGGCTAAGGTACTTGCTTGCAAAGCCTAGAGACCTGGGTTTGATTTCCAGTACCCACATAAAGCCAGATGCACAAAATGGTGCATGTATCTGGAGTTCATTTGCAGAGGCTGCAGGCTCTTGCATGCCCATTTTCTCCCTCTCCCCCCCTCTCTCTGCCTCTCTTTCTTTCTGCTTGCAAATAAATAAATATTAAAAGTTGATAAGTCCACAACCAAGCTAAGTAAAAAGACAAGAAAATTACTGACTAGAATTAAACAGGTACCATCATCATCATGAACATTAAAAGGTTCATAAAGGAATACTAAGAAAATTCCATGGCCACAAATTTACTAACTTAGATTATATAAACAAATTCTTTGTAGTTTTATTGTTGTTGCTTTGAGACAGTGTTACATGTTGCCAAAGATGACCTTGGATCCAATATGCCCCTGTTTACATGGTGCTGGGGATTACCAGGGTTTCAATAACTAGTAACAAGATCCAAATGATCTCCCTTGGGATTTTTTTTCCAGTTAAAAATTATGTAGAGAGACTTCAGGCTAAGATGGCAGCATAGTAGCCACACCAAATCAGGATGAGGGAGGGGGAAGCAGAAAAACTGCAAAATACACTCTTCTACAGAAAAGTGAAGGTGTGTACGGAATTATTAACCCCAGCAGAGAAACTGGAGAGAGCCAGAGCTTCTAGCAACCACACAACCAGCCAGAATCAGCTCTAGCCGGGGCTCCAGTGGTTCCCTGGGAAGAGCTGCCCACTAGCCCTACCTGAGCTGGCAGGAGCAGGACCATGGTGAAGGGATTTTCCACTCACACCAGCCTGGCAAAGTCAAGAAACATGAAGAAGACTACAGGGACCACCTGTGCAGCTCCAAAACAACTTCAGACACCCTGCACAGCCTCCCCTCCCCCAACTGCCAGCACTGGGAACCAATGGAGATCTCGGGTGGATGACAAGGGATCAGAGCTACCTCTCAGCCACACAGTATCCAGCATAGCTAATCTGAACAGCAGATCCACTGGACCCAATCATTCCAGCCTAGCCCACAGCATAACAAAGAGGTAAACAGGCGGGCACTCAGTATAGGTGAGACTGGAAGCCATCCCAAAAGTTGGACTTTAGAATTCACCTAAATTTGCTCTATGGAGCCTACTACAATAGCAGGCAAATCCAACACCTAGGGTCACTTCTGCTGTTAATCTGGGAGTAATATGAGTCAAACCTAGCACCTTAGGCTCCTACCCTGAAGACACATAATGTCAGATTTACACATCTAAGAATACTGCAAATAATTAGAAAACTCAAGCATCAAATTAACCCAAGATGCAAAAATCTCTACATTATGATACAAGAAGCACACAAAAAATCTAGACAATATAATTCTACCCAAAATTATAAAATTGACTTAATGAAATAAGGAGGTTAATACAAAACATGAATAAGGAACTAGAAATACTAAAGAAAAAACAATCAGAAATACTAGGAATGAAAAACACAGTAAGTCAACTAAAAAACTGTTGAAAGTCTTACCAATGGAGCCAGGTGTGGTGGTGCATGTCTTTAATCCCAGCACTTGGAAGATCATGAGTTCAAGGCCACCCTGAGACTACATAGTGAATTCCAGGTCAGCCTGAGCTAGAGTGAGATCCTACTTCAAAAAACCACACACAAAAAAGAAAGTCTCATCAATGGAATAGACCAAGGAGAGGACATAATGTCTAAACTAGAAGACCAGGTGGCACATTTAGAACAGTCCAGCAAAGAGGAAGACTAGTAGGAAGGTATGAATGAGACTATCAAGACATTCAGGACACAATGAAGAGATCAAACATAAGAATTCAGGGTATAATAAAGAGAAGAATTTCACTCCAAAGGCACAGTAGGTATTTTCAACAAAATCATAGAAGAAAAATTCCCCAAAATAAACTGGATAACCATATGCAGGAAAATGAAACTAGACCACACATCTCACACATCTCACCATGCACAAAAATTAAGTACAAATGGATCAAAGACCTCAGTATCAGACTGGAAACTTGCTACTACTGGAAGAAAAAAATAGGAGGAACTTTCCACGTTATAGGAATGGGAAAAGACTTCCTTAACAAAACCCCAGTAGCTCGGAAACTTAATCACTCAACCATTGGGATCTTAGGAAGCTGAAAAGTTTTTTCACAGACAAACATACAATAAGCAGAGCCATTAGACTACCCACAGAATGGGAGAAAAAATTTGCCAGCTATACAACTGACAGAGGCCTAATTTCTAACATCTACAAAGAACTAAAAAAAAAAAAAAATTAAACAACCCACTCATAAAGTGGAGCAGAGAACTGAACAGGGAGTTCTCAGAGGAAGAAATACAAATGGCAAACATACACTTAAGAAAATGTTCAACATCCCTAACCAGCAGGGAAATGCAAATTAAGACAAATATGAGATTCCACTTTACCCCAGTAAAGACAGCAAACATTAAAAAAATCAAATGAAAACAAATGTTGGCAAGGATGCAAAGAACTAGGCACCCTCATTCACTGTCGGTGGGAATGTAAGATGCTACAACCACTATGGAAAGTAATATGGAGGCTCCTGAAAGGCTGACTATAGAGTTACCAACAGACCCAGTTATTCCCTTACTGCGCATTTACCCTAAAAGCTCTATGCCTCAGTTCAGAGAGATTTGCTCAATCATGTTTATAGCTCCTCAATTCATAAAAGCTAAGAACCGGAATCAACCCAGATATCCATCATTGGACAAATGGATTACCAAGATGTGGTATATCCACACTATAGAATTCTACTCAGCAGTTAGGAAAAAAAAAAAAAAAAAAACCACAATGAAATTTGTAGAAAAATGGTCGAACTTGGAACAGATCATTCTCAGCAAACTCACCCAATTACAGAAAGACAGTCATCACATGGTCTCACTCATCTGTGGCTCCTAACCTCGATCAGCCCGAGATGCTGACATACTAATATGCATCTCAAGGTCCAGATAATAGGGAGGGTGGGGATGGAGGGGAGGGTAAGGGGGGCACAAAATTGGACCCAAATGTAACTGATACTATAAAATCCTATATCCTGGAAGACAGACTAAAAGGTGGAACCCTCATCAGGACCTTAGAGGGAACACCTGAATCAAAGGGCACTGGAGAGGGTGAGATGAAGGCTAACCTTAATTTTTTCCTGTTTCTCTCTCTCTTTCTTCTTTCTCCTTTATATTACCTATCTTTTTCTTCCTTCTTTTCCCATGGTACTGGCCTGTAACTCCAAGTACCAGGATGTGGTTAACACCCATAATGAGCCATTGATCAGAGAGACCTACAACGTTTTCTAAAAGAAGACAGACTTCTGTTAGAGCACTTGATTACCCACCAAAGGTTAATCGTAGGACACTACTGCTGAAGACACCATATGCTGATGGTACAGAACATGGAAAGACCTGGCTGGAATTTGAAAGAGAGCCAGTCCCCAGACAGCTCGTCTAGTGGCAGAGGGTGCTACATGAGCTACCAGGGGAAAATGGCCAACATCTGTCTGAGAAATTCGAGGTCTAAGCTACTCAGCAGCAAACAACTTGACGTCTGACTCATGTGGGTAATAGGGAATCGATCCTGGGTGCTCACAAGCACCTTAAACGCTAAGCCATCTCTCCAGCCCAGTGAAAACTTTAAAACACTCAAGAGAGAGAGGGCTGGAGAGATGGCATATCAGTTAAGGTGCTTGCCTGCAAAGCCCAAGGATGCATGTTTGATTCTCCAGGTCCCATGTAAGCCAGACACACAAGGTGATGCAAGTACAGAAGGTCACACATGGGTACAAGGTGGCACACATATCTGGGGTTTGATTACAGTGGTTGGAAGCCCTGGCATGCCAATTCTCTCTCTCTTTTGCTCTCTCTCATTAAAAAAAAAATTATAAAAAAGGGCTGGAGAGATGGCTTACCAGTTAAGGCACTTGCCTGAAAAGCCCAGGTTCAATTCTCCAGGACCCACATGAGCCAGATGCACAAGGTGGCACATGAGTCTGGAGTTTGTTTGCAGTGGCTGGATGCCCTGGCGTGTTCAGTCTTTATCTTTCCCCCATCTCTCGCTCTCTGTCCATCTTTCTCTCTCTCTCAAATAAATAAAAATAAAATTAAAAATAAATTATTTAAAAAGAGAAATTGCAGAAGACACTAGGAAGACTCTTATCTGTTGCAGTCAGGTTCGCATTGCTGGTAGAAATCACCCAACCAAGAGCAGCTTGTGGGAAAAAAGAGATTTATTTTGGCTTATAGACCCGAGGAGGAAGCTCCACAGTGGCAGGGGAAAACGATGGCATGAGCAGAGCGTGGACATCACCCCATGGCCCACATAAGTGGACAACAGGAACAAGAGAGTGTGTCAAACACTGGCATGGGGAAACTGGCTATAACACCCATAAGCCCGCCCCCAGCAATATACCACCTCCAGGAGGCTTTAATTTCCAATTGCCATCAGCCAGGGAACCTAACCTCCAGAACACCTAAGTTTATGGGGGACACCTGATTCAAACCACCACAACATCCCATGTTATTGGATTGGAAGAATCAATATTGTGAAAATGCCAATCATACCAAAAGCAATTTACACTTTTAATGCAATCCCCATCAAAATCCCAATGACATTCTTCATGAAAATTAAAAAAAAATTCCAAAATTCATTTGAAAGCACATAAAACCTTGAATAACCAAAACAACTCTGAGCAACAAAAAAAGGTGGCAGTATCACCATACCTGATTTTTAGGATATGTTACAGAGCCATAGTAACCAAAATAGCACAGTACTGGCAAAAAGACAAACACGTAGATCAATGGAACAGACGAGAGGACCCAGATGTAAACCCAGGAAGCTACAGCCACCTGATTTTTGACAAAAGTGCCAAAAATATTCACTGGAGAAAAGAAAGCCTCTAACAAAAATGGTGCTGGGAAAACTGGATACCCATATGTAGAAGGATAAAAATAGATCCTTATCTCTCTCCATGCACAAGAATCAATTCCAAATGGATCAAACACTTAATATCAGACCTGAAACTCTGAAACTACTAGAGGAAAAAGTAGGGGAAACTTTTCAACACATTGGAATAGACAATGAGTTAACGCCAGTTTCTCAGGAACTAAAATCACTAATCACTAATGGGACCTTATGAAATTTAAAAGCTTTTATATAGCAAAGAGGCAATCTAAAAAATGGAAGAAAATCTGCCAGCTATACATCTGATAGAGAATTAATATTAGGATATACAAAGAACTCAAAAAAACTATATGATAAGACATCAAACAACCCAATCAAAAAATGGCTATAGAACTAAATAGAGAGCTCTCAAAAGAAGAAATACAGATAGCCTATAAACATCTAAAAATATGTTCTACATCCTTAGCCATCAGGGAAATGCAAATTAAAACTACTTTGAGATTCCATCTCACTCCTGTTAGAATGGCTAGCATAAAGAAAACAAGTGACAATAAATGCTGGTGATGATGTGGAAAAAGAGGAACCCTTCTACACTGTTGGTGGGAATGTAAATGGGTGGAGCCATTGTGGAAATCAGTGTGGAAGTTCCTGAGACAGCTAAAAATAGATCTACCATGTGACCCAACTATATCACTCATAAGGATTATATATCCTAAGGACTCGTCTCACTACCTTAAAGATACTTGCTCATCCATGTCTATTGCAGTTCTGTTCACAATAAATAGGAAATGGAACCAGCCTACATGTCCCTCAAATGATGAATGGATAATGATGTATATATTTATACAATGAAGTTCTATTCAGAGATGAAGAAAAATGAAATTTGCAAGGAAATGGATGGATCTGGGAAGGATTATACTAAGTTAGGTAACCCAGGCCCAGAAAACCAAATGTCACATGTTCTCTTTCTTTCATATGTGTATCCTAGCTACAAATGTTTAGACTTGTATGTGAGCGGAGTAAAAGTCAGTAGTAGAGGCCAGTAAGCTATAATGGGGGTATAAGGGAGGGAGCACAGGAGAGGACTTAAGCAGATGGTATTGTATATGTGTAAGTAGATGAGCAGATTACTGGGGTTGCAATGGCTAAGTAGGGTCAAGGGAAAGATTTGAGTAAAGCAAGGGTGAGAGAAGGGTTAATCAAAATTTAAGATGTTACGAATAAGCTATATGGAAACCTACTTCTTTGGATAATGGCACACCCAGAAGCCATAGATTGTTACTACCAAACTTTATGTACCAAGGATGGGATACCTTCCAGTGCGTGTTGGCCAGGGAGGTCCCTGATGCTCCCAAAACATTATAGGTCACTGCCAAGGCTCTTGGATTCCCACCGGGAATAGATGGTAAGAAAGAAGACCCATTGCTGAAGACTCCACGTGCTTGAGCTGCAAGGTCACTGATAAATCAAGCTGGAGCTGAGCTGAAAAACTTCTCCTTGTGGAATAGATGACAAAAAGCTGGTAAAAGCTACACTGCATATAGCCCTTAAGATTGACCAGCCAAGCCAAATGTGCCAACTGGTTCAATAGTGGCATGTCTATTATGGGGGAAACCTACTGCTCTCTACGTGAACTGGAGGCCTGCTCCACAGGAGGGACTACACGCCTAGTACTGAAAACCTAGTCAAAAGTCTATGGTTGGGGCCAGGCATGGTGGCGCATGCCTTTAATCCCAGCACTTGGGAGGCAGAGGTAGGAGGATCACTGAGAGTTCGAGGCCACCCTGAGACCATAGCGAGTTTCAGGTCAGCCTGGACTAGCGCTGAGACCCTATCTTGAAAAACAAAACAAAACAAAACAAAAAAAAAAACAACAAAGTCTATGGTGGGGGAGGTCATGAGCCCTAGGGGAATAACACCTCCTGTTGTCTGGCTAAATTCATATATTATGCCCCTCAAACTGCCCTGTAAGCACTTTTCTAAAATATTCATACCCATATGTTAACACTACTCTCACTTTTGGTTACAGAAGCTTCTCTTTTCAGATGGTGGTGACCACTGGCTCAAAAGGCAACACAGTGCTGAGAAGCAATAACAATGGAGTGTACAGCACTGAGACACCTCTATTACACCTTCCAAGGTTCAGGGTCCATTATGGAAGAGGTGGTAGAAACAACCTAACAGCCAAAGAAAGGGTAGAACTGCTTACAGTGCAACCTTCCAGACACAAAATGGCCTGGATATCCATGATCTCACAGTGCCTGGAACTACCTACATAAGACTCTAAAAATAGGAGGAATAGATGATGACATCAAAACAAAAGAGAGACTAATTGAGACGGAGAGGGGATATGATGGAGGGTGGATTTGTGAGGGGAAAAGTGGGGGTGGAGAATTATCAGGGAATTATCAGGGTTTATTGTATACAATTATGGAAGTTGTCAATAAAAAGTTAAATAAGAAGGATTATATACAATGTCTTCCAGATGAACACTTCCTAATTCAAACCAAAGTCAACTGCACTCTATTACCAAACAAGACAGATAAAACATTAATCAATAGACAGACAAATGCAAAAGTCGCCAACAAACATTAGCAGATTGAATTTTTAAAAATATTTTTAAAATACTGTAGCACAATGGGCTGGAGAGAGTGCTTAGTGGTTAAAGTGCTTGCCTGCGAAGCCTAAGGACCTAAGTTCAACTCTCCAGGTCCCATGTAAGCCAGACAAAGTGATGCAAGCGCACAAGGTTGCACATGCACACAGGGTGGCACATGCCTCTAGAGTTTGATTGCAGTGGCTGAAGGCCCTGATGCGCCAATTCTCTCTCTCTCAGAAAACAAAAATAAATACTATAGCACAAGCTGGGTATAGTGGGCAATGCTTGTAAGCAGAATGTTTGGGAGGCTTAAGAAACAACAGCCATGAGTTCAAGCCTGAACTAAATACTGAATTCCAGGCCAACCTAGGCTACAAAGTGGGCCTCTCTCTTTTTGCTTTTCTTTCTTTCTCTCTGTCCTCCCCCCACCCCACACACACCAAAAACAAAAGTATACACCACCACCAAGTGGAAATTAATGCAGGTATGTGTGTGTGCGTGCGCGTGCGTGCGTGTGTGTTATGTTGCTCCAATCCAAACTTCAAAATTCAGACTATGGGTGAAGCTTAGCCTAGGGTGCATGTTTGGCATGAGTAAGGACCTGAAACCAAAAAAGGAGAAATTTGGACTGGAGAGATGGCTTAGCGTTTAAGTTACTTGCTTGTAAAGCCACAGGACCCAAGTTTGATTTCCCAATACCCATGTAAAGCTAGATGCACAAGGTGGCACATGTGTCTGGAGTTCATTTATACTAGCTGAAGGCTCTGAAGCACCCATTCTCTCTATCTGCTTCTTTTTTTCTCTCAAGTAAATAAAAATAAAATAAATTTTTAAAAAAGGAGAAATTCAAGAATAAATGTATTTGACCATAGTAACAAGTTCAATAATAAAAATCATGCGACAGGCTGAAGGGATGGTTATGCATACTTCCTGCACAAACATGAGAGCCTGAGGAGGTCTGAGACTGTTGAAGTCTCCAGAACATACGTAAACAGCTAGGTGTGGCCACACACATCTATCTGTAAGCCCACTCCTGCAGGGAGTGCAAACCGGAGAATCACTGGGGCTCATGATTGGCAAGCTTAGGAATCAGTAACAGACTCAACGGCAAGGAAAAAATAGGCTGGTGAGTGATGGACAGTCATGCCCTACCCCTGTTCTGGCTGCTACAGACCAGCCCAGGAGGAGGGCATCAGCACATACACGTGCTTTAATTCTTTAATTCTCCATAGAGAGCTTGCCTAGCATGCAGGAAACCCTGGGTCAGACACCCAGGACAGCATGAAACTAGGTGTGGTGCTCCAGGCCTGTATCTACCTGGACAAGGACAAAGAAAGATCAGAAGTTAAGGTCACCCTTGGATACCCAGAGTTCCAGGCCAGTCTGGGTTCCAGAAGACCACCTATCAACACATCAACACAATACTGAAGGATAGGTAGACACAGACACTATCTTCAAGAATTCCAATAAAAAACACAATATCAAGATAGTTTACTGTTTGAAGGAGTCAGCAAACAGGCCCTGGACAGACACCAGGGGATTTGCTGAGACTGTACAGTCTGCCCAGAAATAACCAGCTGTTCCCCTCTATCTTAAGCCACAAGAAGCCACTAGCTGATTTGCCACCCAGGAAGGCTGAAATAACTCCAGACAATTTGCAGCTCACATGTCCTCGCTTCCCCCTTCCTCATTTTGCAGTTGGAATGTCCCTACTCCCAAATCCCCAAGGCTAATAAAACCTCCCAACACATACCACCCAGGGTGCACTCTTATTTCCAGGGTCACAGTGCCGTTGGAACCTCAGGTGTTAACCTCTCAGGCCTGCGCTTTGCTCTTTGCTGTTTCTCTTCCTTCCAAACTTTCCTTACAACTATATAATTGAGAAATCAACAGAACAGGAAAAGCGCCCAGTGGCGCTGCTCATTGGACAGCCCGCCGCCACGGAGGCCCTGATTGGTTAGCGTTCATACTTGATGCCTGAATGACAGGAGACGCCCCCTTGGGCGGGTGAATGGAACTGAATGTCAGGGACAACCTCAGTGCAAACCCGCCTATCTCTAGAGAAATTTGCGTCGGACCAGAATTTTCTCCTGGCCTTCTGGAGCTGGCCTTCCTGGCTTGCTGAAATCAGTAAGCACTTTCTGTTCTTCCTCTGGGGCACAAGGTCGCTAGTATGCATAGTCCAATACACATTCAATTCTCCAATAGTTATTGTCCTGCTTCAGAACTGGAAGGGTGACCAGCCCACCCCAGGTAAAATTGGAACAAGACCTGCTATCCTGCAAAGATCTAAAATTCCAGCAAGGCACGCCAAGGGTTGCTCAAACGTTATCTTTCAGGCTGCACAGTTCACCCCAAAATATAACACATGCCAAGCTTGGCATGGCAGCTCACACCCCTTATCCCATTTACCATTCAGTATGGTGGAGGCTGGAGAATCAAGAGTTTAAGTCCACTTGGGCTACATGAGAACCTATCTTATAAACTAAAAAATGACATGCCAAAACTGATTAATGTATAGGAAACTATTTATTAGGAAAAAAAATAGTAGAGATTAAAACTCTCTGGTTCATGAAATAAAGATTCAAAAATAAATGAGATTTTCCAAAAATTAAACACAAGCATTCAGGTTGTTTTGCTTTCTGCCACAATGCCAACTGATGTGTTGGAAGTGACCAAGAAGTTCATGAGAGATCCAATTCGCATTCTGGTGGAGAAGGAAGAATTAACCCTTGAAGGAGTCAAACGGTTTTATGTTAATGTGGAAAGAGAGGAGTGGACGTTGGACACGCTTTGTGACTTGTATGAGGCATTGACAATCACACAGGCTGTGATTTTTCTCAATGCCAGGCGTAAGGTGGATTGGCTCACTGAGAAAATGCATGCCAGGGACTTCACAGTTTCATGGACCAGCAGGAGAGAGATGTTATCATGAGGGAATTCCGATCAGGGTCAAGCCGTGTTTTGATCACTACTGACTTGTTGGCTTGTGGGATTGATGTACAACAAGTGTCATTGGTTATAAACTATGATCTACCTACCAATCGTGAAAACTATATTCACAGAATTGGCAGAGGGGGTCGATTTGGGAGGAAAGGTGTGGCTATAAACTTTGTTACTGAAGAAGACAAGAGGATTCTTCGTGACATTGAGACGTTCTACAATACTACAGTGGAGGAAATGCCCATGAATGTGGCTGACCTTATCTAATTCCTGGGATGAGAGTTTTGAATGCAGTGCTCCCTGTTGCTGAATAGGCAATCACAACGTGCATTGTGCTTCTTTGGGAATATTTGAATCTTGTCTCAATGCTCATAACGGATCACAAACACAGATTTTGATAGCAAAGTGACTTTAGTCCTGAGCTCTTGTGAGGAAAGGCATTGGCTTTATCCTCTTTAGAGTTAGACTGTTGGGGTGGGTATAAGAGATGGGGGTCTGTAAAACCTTTCTTTATCAGAAATTTATTTCCTAGTTCTGTAGAAATGGTTGTGTTAGATGTTCTCTATCATTTAATAATACACTTGTGGACTAAAAGATGTAAGTGCTGCATAAAGTCAGCCGATTATGTTAAACTAGCATATCTGCCTTTATTGTATTTCTCATTAGCCTGAATAGAAGGGCCTTGATTTTTTTTTTAAAGCATTTGAATGCATTTTGTTTGGTATTGTATTTATTCAATAAAGTATTTAATTAGTGGAAAAAAAGAAAAAGAAAAAGAAAAAAAAAGAACATCAATGATAACAAAAGTTGATTTTTTTTAAAGATAAGCATAAATGATAAACCCTTAGGTATAATGATTTTTAAAAGTTAAGCAGAGGGACTGAGGAGGTGGCTCGGTGGTTAAAGGTGCCTTCTTTTAAAAAATATTTTTTATTTTTATTTATTTAGTTATGAGAGAGAGAGAAAAAAAAAAGAGCACACCAGGGCCTCTAGCCCTGCAAATGAACTCAACTCCAAATGCATGCACCACCTTGTGGATCTGGCTTACGTGGGTTCTGGGGAATCAAACCTGGATCCTTAGGCTTTATAAACAAGGGCCTTAACTGCTAAGCCATCTCTCCAGCCCTAAAGGTGCTTTCTTTGTAAAGTTGTTGGCTCAGGTTCAATTCCCCAACCACCAACATAAAGCAAGACACATAAAATAGCACAACTATCTGGCTGGTGTTTGTTTGCAGTGATAA
Organism: Dipus sagitta; assembly: GCA_036346955.1. NCBI lineage: Eukaryota > Metazoa > Chordata > Mammalia > Rodentia > Dipodidae > Dipus > Dipus sagitta. Next base: position 219,413,952 of record CM070770.1, read on the forward strand.
CAGACCTTGGCATAACACATGCACACACCCACACATGTGCAATCTATTAATTTTATTTTATTTTTTTATTTTTTGAAAATGTTTATTTAAAATAAGAGGAGCTGACAAACACAATTAGAAGGGTGACCCATTAGTACTTTGTGAATTAAACAGAGAATCTATGCTATAGATAAGCAGATGGCCTCATCTTGATCTTCTCTAACAATTTTCTTGGCCTTTGTGGCAGAAGGGAATGAAGTATATAGGGTGACATTATCCAGCCACATAAAATTATTGAAAGAGTATTTGGTCTATCAAAACAAGTATGGAAAACCAACAATGCTTAGATAGTTTATCGGTGATGTGGCAGAATTTTGTAAGAAGGATAGAAGGAAGAAGGAAAGAATACCAGAAAAGGGAGTTACCAATAAGAGAGTATGAATTAAATAAAGGGCCCTGACAACCAACAGAGGATCAAAAGTGACTTTTGATGTAATTGTGAAAAGTTCAAATATAGGAAACTGGGCTGTAGAGATGACTTAGCCATTAAGGTGCTTGATTGCACAGTCGAAGGACCCAGGTTTGATTTCCCAATATGCAGGTAAAGCTAGATGCACAAGGTGATGCATGTGGCTGGAGTCCATTTGCAATGGCTAGTGGATCTGGCATGCCCATTCTCCCCACCCCCCACCCCCCGAAAGAAAGAAAGGAAGGAAGAGAAAGAAAGAAGGAAGGGAGGAAGGAAGGAAGGAAGGAAGGAAGGAAGGGAGAAAGGAAGGAAAGAAGGAAAGGAAAGAGAAAAGAGAGATAGATATAGGATAGTTGGTTAGTTTTTTTTGTTTTGTTTTGTTTTTTTAAGTAGGAAACTGGGCTGGAAAGATGGCTCATCAGTTAAGACACTTGCCTCTGAATCCTAAGGATCAGAGTCTGATTCCTTAGTACACACATAAGCCAAAAAAATGTCCAAGGTGGAACATGAGTCTGGAGTTCATTTGCAGGGGCTGGAGATCCTGGTATGACCATTCTCTCCTCTCTCTCTCTCTTTCTCCAATAAATAAATAAATAAAATTTTTTTAATAAAAGAAAAAAAGTAGGAAACTGTATAGCTGAGATATACTTCAGAGATGTTATTGTGGATGTGGGTAGTACTGAGTCATTTTGAAGCCCACAATGAGGATATGTACATGGGTAGCCAAAGTTAAGTGATAGACACGTAAAAGTTTCTTTTGAATGATTAAAATGAAATAACAGTAACAACATAGACACATTAGCTAAGCTTATTAATGGTTTGCGATGTGCTAAGTGCTTTACCTGGTGAATGTGTTTCAGCTTTACCTCCCTAAGCAATATGGGGTGCTCAAAGTCAGTGATAGAATTGCTCTTTACCTCAATGTTAATTGCCTTGGTGGTAGTTTTCTTACCATTTGATAAACACAAGCTTGAAAAACATCTGCATTCAACTAATTCAACTTTAATCAATGTTTTTCATTTGCTAGGCATTCAGAGAACTGAAAGTTCACATGCATGGAAATAGCTCACTGGAGACATTACAGAAAAAATTATTTTACCATGTTGACCAATGTCGATTATGATCATAGATATTTAATATTATAAAGTACAGTCCCCAAGGATCATATTGATATTTCATATCCAGAAAAAAAACAAATATCTTTCTAAAAGCATTTGTCATTTGAAAATATAGGATTTTTGTAGGGATTGTTATTTTATTTTTTAAATATTTGCTGTTTTTCAAATACAGGTGAACATTATTTGAGTCATCCTTGTAATTACATAAAGTATATTTTTCACACATTTGTAAGAATGATGAACAACTCTAAAATGAAATTTAATATATGTATTTAAAATGTGTTGGTACTTTGTCAGTAAGCAGTTCAGTAGATGGGTTCTGAACTGATCATTAAAAATGCTTCACAACATTCTCAAGCATTTTTGTGCATTATGATAGAATAATTGCAGCAATTTTTTCCTAATTTTTAAAATAGACTCTGTATCCTTCAAATACCTTATGTAATTAATATTTCTGTAGAGTTGCAAAACCCCAATCAGGTGAGATTATGGCTACCTTATAATTACCATTTGTTTAGCTTTGTTAGTGTTTCTCATTCTAACTCAGAAGGTCAATGATTCTGTTCATGATCAGAACCCAGCAAGATTAGAAGTAATAAAACAGCTCTGAGACTAAGCAAATTTCTGCTACTCTGACTGATGTACAGCTAATTACCTGAGTATAAAACAGGGAGAACAATGGGAGAAATAGAGAGGTTGTGCAGTATGTTCAATATCCAAGTACAATATTATATGATTTGTATTTCAAAGAACTATACTGTTTAGTTAGAAGACACGAGCATAACCTTTAGCCATGGAGAATATAAATTGAGGGATAATTTTTTTTAAGAACCTCACATAGTATTAACATAAGCATGACAAATCTAAGTTACTTGCTTAGTGCTTCCCATATTTGACAGTATATTAGAAACCAGGGAACTCCACATAATACCAGTGGGTACCCATCCCAACCAACATAATCTAAATCTGTGAAATGTGGTAAGCGAGCATGATGATTCTTTCTGAAAGCTATCTCATAGCTGAGAGCAGTGGTACAGTCTTGTAATCCCAACACTGGGAAGCAGAGGCAGGAGGATTGCAAGTTACAGGACAACCTGAGCTACAAAGTGAGACCCTACACCCAAAATAAATAAATATTTAAAGAAAGAAAGAAACAAAGATAGAAGAGAGGGAGGGAAGAAAGAAGAAAGGAAAGAGAAAAGGTGAAAAGTAAGGGACAGAAATGAAAGCTTAGATGCCAGTAATGTGTAATGGAGATGGAGATCATTACATGATGGGCAACAATCAGAATTCCTCATTGCCAGTACGGTTCTTCCTGTGACCTATTGACCCTGGCCATAGAGAAAGAAGTGAGTTCACACATTAACTATTTTCTGTAATCAATTGCTTAACATTTGACTATTTAGTTTTCATAGAGAGATTTTGGACGCAAGAACCAAACATACATTTATTTCAAGGAAAATTTCTGAAATCTAGGCCAAAAGTCTTAAACGTCTAACTAGGATGTGGAATTTGTGTGTATGCATAGCATCAGATGAATCATGACATCATTTTAGTTAGATAAAAAGAATAATCATTTTGATGTATAACCCCTTTGATTAAATTACTTGTAACTATTGTTACTGATTCCCTGCAAACATCGCCACAATATTTTATACTGTCATATTCAAATAGTCTACGAATCTCTACATAGAGAAAATAAGTTCTCAGTTGCTTCACGTTTACATTACGAACATCACACCTGGTGTCTGTGACCAGGTGTCTGTGTGTCCTCTTTAAGGACAATGCAAAAGACAGCAGTATTCTTCCCCAGATTTAAGTAGTCAGTGTCCCTTCCATGTATCTATTTGAACTCCTTAGACCATACTTAGACTCTCTTCTAGATATCAGGTCCATGCTACATTTTTGTATAAACAGTGAAGACATTGGAGATCAATACTTGCTAGTGTGGTCTTTAATGCCTTGAAAATGTTTGTCGGCATCAGGCATAGAACGGAATGTCTTTCCAGAGCCTGGAGGACTGCATGAGTTGAGGGATGGAGTGGCAGTAGCTGGGTAAGCAGATGTCCAGATGTCCTGTCTTATGGAGCTTATGCTGAAGCTAGGTGGAAGACAGCAAGGCAGAAGTTACTAGGTACACAGGTAATCTTAATATATGCTTATGACTTGAATAATCCTCCTTCCATACCAAAGGGTTGCTTTCTTTCCTTGGTGTTACTTGTTTATTCATTTATTTGACAGTTTTTTTTAACCTGGTCTCACTGTGTAATCAATACTAGACTTGAACTCTGTATGTGTCCAGACTGGCTTTGAATTGTAGTCTTCCACCTTTAACCTTCTGAGTTCTCAAATTACAGAGATGCACTTCTATGTTCAGTAATGTCCTTATTATGTGATCTTTCCAAAATAGAAACGTCCTCATGGTGAGTGGAAAGCATATTGTCACATAGTAAGTTTGACAGCATCATCTCTCATCATCAGTATCACCAAATCTTAGCCATCTTCTAACTTACTTGCTCTTCTTTTAAATCTCAATTTTCTTTTTCTTTCCCATGCATGTGTGTGATGTTGCATGCATGTGCATGTGTCCATCCCATGACCCATGTGCTTGACTATGGTGGTGTCAGGAGTGGAAAATCAGTTGTCTTGTTCCATTTCTCTCCTCTTGATTTTGAGCTAGACGCTTTCACTGATCCTGGAGATTGCCATATTTTTCTCTTTTTGCAAGCTTCAGCAATTCCCATGTTCCTGCTTCCTTTCTGAATGGGGATTATAGGCCTTCACGACCCCAATCTAGCTATACTATGTGAGTTCTGGAGATCTGAACTAAGGTGATCTGAGGCCCCCTTAGGTTCTCATGCTTGTACAGGAAGTACATTCAACAGTGAACCATCTCTTCAGCCCTACATCTCTATTTGTGAGCGTATTCAACATTTATTTACTTACTCCAAATTCTGCAATCATTTTTTTTTTTTGGCCAATTTCAAGATCAGAATCTGCTCTTAGAACTTCAAAACTAAAGCTTTCTTTTCTATAAAATTAAACCTTCTCTACAAAAGCATCTAATTGGACTAGGCTGCAGTACAGTGGTAGCTCAGTAGTACAGTGTTACAGCTTAGCATGGGCAAGTGTGTTTCCCAGTACTGTCATCCTGCATCTTTCTGATGATCTCTGCAAAATGACCACCTGTGGTGGTTTGATTCAGATGTCCCCCATAAACTTAGGTGTTCTAAATGCTAGGTTCCCAGCTGATGGAGATTCGGGAATCAAGGCCTCTTAGAGGCAGTGTATTATTGGGGGTGGCTTATGGGTATTATAGCCAGTGTCCCCTTGCCAGTGTTTGGCACACTCTCCTGTTGCTATTGTCCACCTGATGTTGGCTGGGGGGTAATGTCAACCCTCTGTGCATGCCATCATTTTTCTCTGCCAACATAGAACTTCCCCTTCAAGCCTGTCAGCCAAAGTAAACCTCTTTTTCCCACAAGTTGCTCTTGGTTGGGTGACTTCTACCAGCAATGTGAACCTGACTACAACTCCACTGAAAGGCCACAGCAGCTTCAGAAAGATGAATCCTCCTCTTGAAATAATTTCCTCACTGACTCCAGAGTCAGGTGTGGTGGTAAATGCAGTAGTCCAATAGCAGTTGCAGGCCCAAGAATCAAGGAACCTGGTAGCTGCTCAGTCCACATGGCCAGATGCCTCAGAAGTCCCTATCCAGCACTGCGGATGGCGCCGGAAGGTCTGGAGGCTTCCTGTAGAGCTGCTGGGTTTCAATCCACTCTGGTCTTCAGTTGATGCTGGCCTTCATTCCCTGCTGGTCTTCAATCCACACTGGAAGGCAGTAAGCAGCTCCAGCAGCCAAGTGGGAAGAAGAAGCCAATCTATTAATTTAAAAAATGAAATTCAAATAGCTAATTTCACAAATGAAAGTAGAGCTATGGTTGGTGGAAGAGTCCTCTAATTGCAGCACTTGGGAGGCTGAAGCAGGAGGATTGAAAGCTCAAGACCTGACAGGGCTACAGATTGGGGTCAAGGCCAGCCTGGGCAACTTAGTGAGACAGTCTTAAAATAAAATAAAAATTTTAAGTCTCAGTGGTACAGTACTTGCCTAGCATGTGAAAATTTCTGTATTCCATCCACCATAATCTTCATCCTCCCCCCCCCAAATAAAAGAGCTATTACTCTCAATCTTACAGATAGAAAATGAATTAGAAGAGAATACTATATTAAATTGGTTTACTGCCCTGTGTGCAATTACAGCAATTCTGAAGAGTCAAAGATCTTATTGGCAAGGTTTCCTATCATTTTAGGATAGGAAGCATAACAAAACTACAACACAATCATTTTAACTTTTCTGTAACATGCTGCTTGTGAATATTGAGGAATAGAATAAAAAACAAATCCTTTGGGCTTCTAGTGACAGAGATGCAAGATGTAGCCCCCCCACAAGCTGAGACAATTTATGAAAACCAAATACATATCATTAAAATAGAATGTGGACCTCAGTATCTAGAAGTACCCCCCTCTAGGCAATTGTAACAAAAATTAATGTTAATGGAGTTGTTAGTTCTCCTGGAGTGGTAGATCCAAGAGCCATATGGTGCTGGCAAAGTGGCAGAATTCACGCAGCACCAAAAGTCTCCTGCAAGCGCTTTAGCACTTAACAATGGTTAAAGAAGATTTGAAACTCCCTCACCACCAGGATAGAATGACAGCAACTAATCACCAAGAACCTAGGTCTTTCCCCATCCAATCAAAGCTGTCTTTATTTTCCAAAGTAATAACATTTTTTAGATATATCTAGATCTCAAAGTATTGGAAAGGAAGCTCCTGTTCAAAGGCAATTTACTTTGAGATACTGAGTTTTTGGTTGATTTGAAATACATAAGTTGTACTATATAACAGATCATCCTGCCAAGTGTAACTACTTCCACTTCTCAATCCCAGAGTTAAACTTCTGGGATTGAGAAGATATATTTAAATTGATTCCCATCAAAAGCAGTGGAGCACATCACAGACCCATCACAATCACCTTACTTCTGGTTACATGGTCTAGGTCTACCTTTTCTCTAGCCCCACCCGAGCCCTCTCTCCTGTCATGAAATGGCTGGGTTTAGGGGGTGCTTTGCCTGCACCCCTGCTTCCTAAAGACTTACATGGCATTCTCTTCTAAGCTACTATCCTGTCATCACCATCTTCTATTCACATCCTTGGCTGAAACATAGAGTACAGCCCTCCTCTCCCCCTGAAAATGGCCTTCAGGGATGAAGTCATGGGTTCTCCATCTCTTCTGCCCAGTCTTCACAGAGGCATACAGCTTTCTCCCTCCTCTTCCATTTCCTTATTGCTGGTCACCACCTTACACATCTAGGACTGTTCCTTGATGTATCCACAGCCATCAGGTAAGATTGGAAGAATCTGATCTCTTTCCCTCACTTCTAGAACCACATTTATTCACTGGCCATCAGCCTGGGAATTGAGGTTTGGGACCTCAGCCCTGCCACCCCGTGGTCACTATATTAGTAAGGGTTCTCTAGAGGAACAGAACTGATAGAATGAATTGTATTAAAAGGGAATTTATTGGATTAGCTTACGGCAGTCCAAAAATAGCAGGTTGCAGGCCTGAGAGTCAAGGAACCCGGTAGCTGCTCAGTCCACAAGACTGGATGCCTCAGTACTCCCAATCTGGCACTGAAGGCCTGGAGGCTTCTTGGAGAACCACTGGTCTTCAGTCCGTGCTGGAAAGTAGCAAGCAGGGAGCAGCAACCAGCACTGACAGCCAGGTGAGAGGAGGGGATACTTTTCTTCCCAGGCTTCCTTAGATAAAGCCCCCGCGACCCCCCCCCACCCAAGGGGCCACCCACTCTGGGAGAAGGGCTCACTCTGGGGGAAGGATTTCTCCTTTAGTTAATCCTTTCTAGAAGCAAGCTCAGATACCCGCTTGTACAGAATGTCTGTGGATTCCTAAGCAGATCAAGTTGACACAAACCTCACAGTCACCATCACCTGATATGGTTTTTTAGCTTGTTTTGAAGAGGTGAAAAGAATAGTCTCCAGGGGTGACTCAAACCTACCAGTGCTCAGAGTCCTGGGTTGTACCTGGAAAGAGGCCACATGAAAAAAACTTAGAAACACACTATTCCATGTCCTTTTCCTGAAATTGTTTTGCTTTTAAACACTGAAGGTTTTTAAAGAGACTCCTGATGGTTACCTTGACAACCTATGAGGTCAATGTGGAGCATGACAAGTGGAACAAGAGGATCTTCATGGGGAGGACTGGTTTCTCTGCTGCTGCTTCTCAGACCCTCTGCAGGAGCACAAAGGAGTTCTGTGACAATAGTGGATCTGGTCTGCAGCCACACTTAAGTATTCATACTTCCTGTTATGGCACTAAATGCAAAATAATGGCAATTAATTGTGTTCTGAAGAAAACCAAACCTTGAATCTTGCTTGACATAAGTGTATTTAACACAAAGCCTTCCACCAGATGCAAAAATGCTGATGAGCCACAGAATGAGTGCCCAGTTCAAAGCCACCCTGGCCACCACCTTCATTTGTTGTTCCCAAGTACTCAAGAAACAAACTTGAATCTCAGCTGTCTGTCATTTAAGCTTAGTTTTTGTGCCGTTCTTAGATATAAGGTTTCCAGGCTAGAGAGATGGCTTAACGATTAAAGTACTTGCCTGCAAAGCTAAAGGACCCAGGTTTGATTCCCCAGGACACACAGAAGCCAGATGCACAAAGTGGTGCATGCATCTGGAGTTTATTTGCAGCTGTGGAAGGCATTGGTGTGCCCACCCCCCATCAAATAAATAAAATAAAGTTTTTTTGTTTTTGTTTTTGTTTTAAGAAAGAAAGAAGTCCAGGAGTGGTAGAACATGCCTTTAATCCCAGCACTCAGGAGGCAGAGGTAGGTGGAGTGCCATGAGTTTGAGGCCACCCTGAGACTACAGAGTGAATTCTAGCTCAGCCTGAGCTAGAGCAAGACCCTACCTCAAAACAAAACAAAACAAAACAAAAAAAAAAAAAAAAAAAAAGAAAAAGAAAGAAAGAAAGAAAGAAAGTTAGTTTCCCCCCCTTTTAATGAAATACTCTTGCAACAAAATAAAACATCACAATGGTGGTTTTAGTTGCTGTTAATCCATGCCTTTAACTAGCCATGAGAAAACACAGGTGTGCTTCCAAGTAGCATTCTAGAAAGATCTAACACCATGAGACAGCATTCCCTATCAGGAAGAGAGACATCACTAGTGTTACTCCACCTCTCCTAGAATTGACCGTTCTGTGGTGGCAGCTCCAGGACAAACGACTGCAGTTCAAAAGGATTGCAGTTCATGATGTACATAGTTAAGTGTGAACTGAAATGCTGTATTATTTGCATATGTTTTCTTCAGAACTGCTGTGATGAGATATCCAGCTGTCTGCTCCTGCCATGCTTTCCCTGCCCTGATGAAACTTCCCTTCAAAACTGTAAGCCAAAACAAACCCTTTCCTTCCATAAGCTGTGTCTTATCAGGAGTTTTTGTCCAGGCAATGAGAAGGTGACTTTTATACCTGGGTTCCATCTCCAGGATCAAAAAGAAAAGAAGAAAGGAATGGAGTGAGGATAAAAGGAAGGAAACAAGGAAGGAAGAAAAGGAGGGAAGGAGGGAGGGAGGGGAGAAAGGGAAGGAGGAAAAGAAGAAAGGGAAATACTTCTAGCTAGGCATGGTGGACAGGCTGGGGACATGCAAGGCAGAAGGATTGCTGTGTGGTACAAGCTAGCATGGGCTACACAGTGAGTTTCAGGGAAGCCTGTGATACAGAGTGAGACCTGTGTCAGCTCAAACTGGACTCAGGGATTTCCTCACCAGGGTGCCACATGCAGGATGCTGTCACCCTTTCCTTTAGTAAACTTTTTAATATTATGGGCTGTGGTATTTTAAATGTAAGATGGCTCTCATTGCCTCATGTATTTGTGATTAAGCCTCATACTTAATCCTTTGCTGGAGGAGGTGTGTCCCTGGGGGTGGACCTTGTTTTTCTATAGCTAAGCCCCACTTGCTGAGCTGACCTTGCTCTACTTCCTACCTGCTGAGGTAGAGATGTGAAACCTGGCTGTCAGCTTCTGCCATGCTTTCTCTGCCATGGTGAAACTTCCCCTTGAAACTTGTAAGCCAGAAATAAACCCTTTCCTTCCATAAGCTGCTTCTGGTCATGTGTTTTGTCCCAGCAATGAGAAGGTAACTGCAGCAGGGGCACTTATTCCCCTACACATATTTGTGTATCATATATTTCATAATTCCAGGTAAAATGGGCTTCTGAGACAAACACAACCCTTTCTTGGAAAAGTCCACCCTGGAGAAAACGGAAGGAATAATAGAAAGGAGAAATATAATCCCTATGCCTGCTAGGATTTGGGTCATGGCTGCTCACCTTTGGGCCACTCAATTTCTAAAAAGTGTATTTGCTTCTTTGCTCATTCTATTTCTTTTTTGTTGTTTTGGGGTTTTTTTGTTTGTTTTTCGAGGTAGGGTATTGAAGGACCCAGAAACTGAACGAAGCCATGACAAGCTTCAGTAGAGTGCTGCCCTGGGTAGGCCTAAATTACAAGTTTCAGCTTAAACAAAGGAACAAAGGGCAGCTACCCCAGTCCCTGCCCAGGACACCTGAGACTTGCCAAAGACTTGTCCCTCCTACCTCCCTGCCCTGGCCAATTGAGAGATTTGTCCCTCCTACCTCCCTGTCCTGGCCAATCGAAATACACACAAATGTTATTGCTGCTTGTTTAGCCAATCGCAACAGAGGTTGCTTAGTCCTAGCTCCCGCCAGCCAACCTTGCCAGTGTCCTAAGAAATCAACCAATCATGTAACCATCCCCTACTTCTTTGTTCAAATCCCTATAAAAAACCTGCCCCCCTGCTGCTCCAGGCCCTTGTATGGATCCACTACGTTGGTGAAGTCAAGAGACCCAGCTTGAGCCCGAAATAAAGCTCCTTGCCCTGGCATACGTGTATGGTTCTCCTTGGTGGTCACTGAGGGGGTGCCGAGAACTGGGCAGAACATTTGGGAGCTCGTCTGGGATTTAGCCCCCCCCCCCCACCAAAGACCCTGAGGACCCCCAACACATGGAGCTCAGGTCGCCAGCTGTTAAGTGTGTCTTTGTGTTTTGTCTTCTCTGGATATCTGTTCTCTTTCTGTTCATCAGAAAAATTGTGGTTGGGTGAATGCGCCCCTGCAGGCCACTTCATTTGAACGGCGAGTCTTGGGTGCCCCAGGCTCGCCAGAAGGGGATTCCATCCCTTTGGTAGATTTGCAGAGGCAACGTGGATCGCTACCACGGAATGGAGAGAGCTCATTGTCTCAATTTCAGTTTTGTAGCCGCTGGCCAGCTGAACTCTTTGGCTGTTTCTTTGTTCTGTCCTTTGTTGGAATTACTGTTTGTGTGATTGGACTGATGGGACAGACACAGACTACCCAGCTTTCTTTACTGATGGACCATTTTCAGGATGTAAAGTTACAGCTCATAACCTTAATGTAGAGATAAAAATAAATAAATAAATAAACTCATTGTTCTCTGCAGGAACAAATGGCCAACCTTTAACATGGGTTGGCCACTAGAGGGCACCTTCCACCTACTGATCATACAGCAAGTTCAGGAAAACATCTTTCAAGAACCTCATGGCAGCCGGGCGTGGTGGCGCACGCCTTTAATCCCAGCACCTGGGAGGCAGAGGTAAGAGGATCGCCATGAGTTCAAGGCCACCCTGAGACTACAGAGTGAATTCCTTACCTCGAAAAACTAAAAAAAAAAAAAAAAAAAAAAAAAAAGAACCTCATGGCCATCCAGACCAGATCCCTTATATCCTGGTTTGGTGGGATCTGGTGGAAGACCCCCCCTCTTGCATTAAACCTTTTCTTCCCCCTCCACACGAGACCACTACTTTTCTGATGGTGAAGAAGAAAAATAATAAATCAGATGACTCCCCTTTCTCTCCTCCCTCTGCTTCCTTATATCCCGTGCTTCCAAATTCCCAGGAAGAAGAATTAATCTTTCCTCCTCCTTACCCTCCTCCACCTATAAACTCGCCTCCGCCTACAGAACCACAATCTCAAGACCCACCACCAATAGCCCAACCCCCACCTGTACTTAGTCCTCCCCACACCCGTAGTAGGGCCTCCTGGAGTCTACCCCCAGACCCAGAGGCCACAATGCTTCCCCTTCAGGTTATGGGACTCCCAGACCAGGATGGTAAGCAGCCACATCACTACTAGCCATTCGCCACTAGTGATCTATATAATTGGAAAATGCAGGCTCTTAAATTCTCTGAGAAACCACAGGGGCTTATTGATGTTCTGGATTCTATTATTTTTACCCACCTACCAACATGGGATGACTGTCAACAATTGTTGCAGATTCTCTTTACCACAAATGAAAGAGAGAGAATCCAGACTGAAGCCCGAAAATTGGTTCTGGGCGCAGATGGGAATCCCACCAATAATCAAGCTATCATTGACACCTTCTTTCCCTTGACTAGACCAGACTGGGATTTCAACAGCGGCAGGAAAAGAGAGACTCCAGGTGTACCGCCGGACTCTAATGGGGGGGTCTCAGGACCGCCCCTAGGTGTCCCACTAATTTGGCTAAGGTGAGTGATGTGCAGCAAGGTAAAGATGAGACTCCTGCGCTTTTGTGGAGAGACTTATGGAGGCATATCGTACATACACTCCTATGGACCCAGAGCTTCCAGAAAATAAAAAGTCAGTTATTCTCAGTTTTGTTAACCAGGCAGCCCCAGACATAAGGAGGACGATTCAAAAACTGGACAGGCTAGCAGATAAGAGTTTGCGGGAGCTGGTGGCGCTGGCGGAACGAGTGTATAATAACAGAGAGAGTCCCGAGGAATGTCAAGCCCGAGCTATTGCCTCAGCAAATGAAACAAGTACCCGCAATTTGGCTAAGATTCTCCTGGCAGCCACCACAGAGTCCCCTGACACCCAACGCTGGCAATACAAGAAACTTGCAGGAGAGCAAGGTAAGAAGGGACCTTCATGAGAAAGGCCCAAACTCCTTCATAACCAATGTGCTTACTGTAAAGAGATGGGGCACTGGGTAAAAGAATGTCCTAAGAACCCTCCTCAGAAAATCAGCCGCACAGAGTGAGTGCGTATCCTGGAATTAGAAGGGCTTAATGACTGAGGGAGATGGGGTTCGGACCCCCTCCCCGAACCTAGGGTAACCTTAAGAGTGGAGGAGACACCTATCACTTTTCTAGTGGATACTGGGGCGCAGCATTCGGTGCTAACAAAGCCCCAAGGGAAACTGTCAGATAAAAAGTCTTGGGTGCAAGGGGCCACTGGTATGAACCAGTATTCATGGGCTACCTGAAGAACAGTGGACCTTGGCACAGGCCAGGTGTCCCACTCTTTCATGGTCATACCTGAATGCCCCTACCCCTTACTGGGAAGAGACTTACTAACCAAAATAGGAGCTCAAATTTCTTTTGACCTGGATGGGCCTCATCTTACTGATAGAAATGGACACCCAGTACAAATATTGACCATGCAATTGGAAGATGAATATAGACTCCACCAACAACCAAGTCCCATGATGGACATTGCTGAGTGGTTGCAAAAGTTCCCTAAGGCCTGGACAGAAACAGGAGGGATGGGACTGGCCTCCCATCGACCACCCATTTAGGTGGAATTAAAGCCTGGAGCAACTCCCATCAGAGTGAGGCAATACCCCATGTCGAGAGAAGCCCATATGGGAATCACCCCCCATATTAGGTGACTCCAAGACCTTGGGGTGCTTGTCCCCTGCCACTGTGCATGGAATACTCCACTCCTACCGGTAAAGAAGCCACATACCGGGGATTATAGGCCAGTCCAGGACCTAAGAGAAGTTAACAAATGGGTGATGGATATCCTCCCAACAGTGCCAAACCCCTATACTCTCTTAAGCTCCTTGCCCCCCTCCAGAATGTGGTATACTGTTTTGGACTTAAAGATGCCTTCTTTAGTCTACCGCTGGCAGCACAGAGCCAGCCACTATTTGCCTTCGAATGGCATGACCCAGAACAAGGGTTTAATGGACAATTGACCTGGACATGGCTACCCCAAGGATTCAAAAACTCGCCTACCCTGTTTGACGAGGCATTGCATGAGGACCTGGGTGAGTACCGGCAACTGCACCCACATTTGACTTTATTGCAATACGTTGATGACATTCTGATAGCTGCAGATACAGCTCAGGCTTGCCAAGCAGGCACAGAAGATTTACTAACAACTTTAGGAGACTTGGGGTATCGTGCTTCTGCCAAAAAGGCCCAAATTTGTTTAAGAGAAGTAACATATCTGGGATACAATCTTAAAGATGGACAGAGATGGCTATCCCAGGCTAAAAAAGAGACTGTGTTAAGTATAACAACTCCCACCACCTGCAGAGCGATGTGTGAGTTCTTCCTGGGATCTGCTGGGTTTTGCCGTTTATGGATCCCTGGGTTTGCTGAGAAAGCCAGGCCCTTTTATGAATTGACCAAAGAAGAAGTCCCTTCCAGTGGACTTCAGCCCAGGATCAAACATTTAATAAAATAAAACAGGCCCTACTGACTGCACCTGCACTAGCGTTGCCTGACATTAACAAGGCCTTCTGCCTCTATGTATAAAATAAAATAGCTAAAGGAGTGTTAACTCAGACATTGGGACCTTGGAATCGGCCGGTTGCTTACTTGTCAAAGAAACTGGATCCTGTAGCAGCAGGATGGCCACCATGCCTACGAATAATAGCAGCTACAGCCCTTCTGGTAAAAGATGCCAACAAATTAACATTAGGGCAGGAATTGCAGGTGGTCACTCCCCACGCCATAGAGGGAGTTCTCAAACAACCTCCCGACCGATGGATGAGTAATGCTCGCATAACCCATTATCAAAGCCAACTTTTAAACCCGCTGCAGATACAATTCTTTCCCAGCACAACCTTAAACCCCACTACCCTGCTGCCAGACCCGGACCTGGAGGGACCCCTCCATGATTGCATAGAGATCCTGAGTCGGGTTTACAGCATCAGAGAAGACTTGACTGACCAGCCCCTGCCAGACACTGAAGTTACTTGGTATACTGATGGCAGCAGCTTCATGAAAAATGGACAAAGGTATGCAGGGGCTGCTGTGGTGAGTGAGACAGAGACTGTCTGGGCGGCAGCATTACCTAGAGGGAATTCTGCACAGTGGGTGGAACGTATTGCTCTGACTAAGGCTTTGCAACTAGGCAAAGGCAAGAAGCTGAATGTGTATACAGACAGCCGTTATGCCTTTGCGTCTGCCCATGTACATGGGGCCATCTATCAAGAGAGAGGCCTCCTCACAGCAGAAGGAAAGACAATCAAAAACAAAGAGCAAATTTTGGACTTGTTGGCTACCTTATGGTTGCCCACTAAACTGGCCATTATGCATTGCCCTGGCCACCAAAGAAATGATACTCCAGTGGCCAGGGGAAATATGAGGGCAGATGAAGTCGCTAAGAGGGCTGCCCTAGATACAGAACTGGAGTTGACTCTACTCCCAGACCCAGGACCTCCAACTTTACCTGACACTCCAGGGTATTCAAAGGAGGACACTAAACAGATTAGCAAGTTGCCTTTAACACAAGAGGGCGCTGGAGGTTAGATCAAAAGTGGGGATGAAGCCGGGCATGGTGGCGCACGCCTTTAATCCCAGCACTCGGGAGGCAGAGGTAGGAGGATCACCGTGAGTTTGAGGCCACCCTGAGACTACACAGTGAATTCCCGGTCAGCCTGGGCTACAGTGAGACCCTACCTTGAAAAACCAAAAAAAAAAAAAAACCAAAAAAAAACAAAACAAAAAGTGGGGATGATAAGTTGATCCTTCCCACATGCCTGGCTCAGCAGCTTCTCCAACATTTGCATCGGTCTACACATCTGGGCACAAAGGGGACTAAAGAACTGATAAGGCACAGTCACCTCAAAATACTCAATTTAAGATCTCACATTGAAGAAATTGCTGACAAATGCCTAAGTTGTAAGATGACTAATGCAGACAATCATCCTAAAGGAGATGGGACACGCCAGCAAGGCTCCAAGCCCGGAGCACACTGGGAATTGGACTTTACTGAGGTAACACCTGGTAAATATGGTTACAGATATCTTTTAGTTTTTGTAGATACTTTTTCAGGATGGACTGAGGCTTTCCCCACCAAGCACGAAACAGCTCAAGTGGTAACTAAGAAAATCCTAGAGGACATCCTTCCCAGGTATGGAATGCCTGCTGTTTTGAGCTCAGACAATGGACCAGCCTTTATCTCTCAGGTAACACAGGAAGCTGTTGAGCTTTTGGGGGCAAATTGGAAAATACATTGTGCTTATAGACCCCAAAGCTCAGGACAGGTAGAGAGAATGAACAGGACCCTAGAGGAGACCCTTACTAAATTAACCATGGAGACCAGCAGGGACTGGGTATCTCTCCTTCCCTTTGCCCTCTACAGGGTGCAAAATACACCCTACATGACAGGCTTAACACCCTATGAAATAATGCTTGGAAGACCACCCCCAATTCTGCCTGATTTAAAGGCGGAGTTAATTGCTGAATTTGATAATCAACAATTGCATGAATCTCTTCAATCTCTTGCTAGAACTCATAAAGAGTTATGGCCAAGGTTGAAGGCCATATATGAGACTGGACCTCCCCCACCAACTCATGGTTATAATCTGGGAGACTGGGTGTTTACTCACCACCATCGCCATGAGACATTGAAGCCCTGCTGGAAGGGACCCTACGTCATCATTCTGACCACGCCTACTGCTGTGAAGGTGGACGGAATTGCCACTTGGATTCATCGCACCCACGTCTGACCAGCAGATCCAATAGCTGAACCTGAGGACTACCAACCACAATGGAAAGTCAAGCGGGATCAAAAATCCCCTCTCAAACTCAAGTTTATACACTCTTAATGTTTGTACTATTCACCACTTGTGCCTACTGTAGCCTCCTTTCTTCCCTTAATCCCCATCAACCAGTCAACTTGACTTAGGAAATCTATAACCTAGCTACTCAGGAGGTTCTAAACTCTACCACTGGTTTCCAACCCCTTTGGGCCTGGTTTCCAGATCTATATTTTGATCTAGCCACTTTTCTTGAGCTTCCATGGTCTGACTCAGTAACTCAAAAGCTTCATTTCTATGCTTGCCCTGGTTATATTGGGGGGAAGACATATCGTCAGCAGTGTGGAGGGGCAGATGAATACTATTGTGGGGCTTGGGACTGTGTGTCTACAGGACATATCTGGGGCCAGCCCCAAAGAAAGACGACCTGTTGTCTATAACCAGGGGCACCACCCCCAAGTGTAAGCAGGAACTTGGTAGGAAGTGAGTCATTGTCTCCTTAAGTGGAGCACAATATGTTCCATGGACTCAGACTGAGGGACACTGTAACCC
This sequence comes from Dipus sagitta, assembly GCA_036346955.1. Taxonomy (NCBI): domain Eukaryota; kingdom Metazoa; phylum Chordata; class Mammalia; order Rodentia; family Dipodidae; genus Dipus; species Dipus sagitta. Next base: position 219,430,948 of record CM070770.1, read on the forward strand.
AATCAAGCTATCATTTACTGAAGGGGGAAAATAAGATCAGAAGTGGCTACAGGGACTAATTTGGGGAATAAGAATCTATGACCAGAACCACCTGAACTCCCATGACCCAGGTGGGTTATTAAGTGTTTGGCTGCAGGTATTGCATCCTAAAACATTGCTCATAGGCCCAAACAAGATCCTAGCGCCACCACCACAACCAGAACCAGCCCTTGCCTCTGACCCCACTCCGACACCAGGAAACATTCTTAGTTCTAGTTCTCAGCCCAGCATACCTCCACAAATACCTAAACTAGGTAATCCCCTTCTCACCCTCCTTAATCACTCCTTTGTGGTCCTGAATGCCACCAGACCAGACCTTACTACGGCCTGCTGGCTCTGCTATGGCACTGCCCCCCCTTTCCATGAAGGAATAGCAGTCTCTGATTCATATAGTGTGTCACCAGATGTAAATAAATGTAGATGGCAACAATCAGGGACTATAAGACTCACCCTCCAACAGGTAACAGGACGAGGACTATGCATTAGTGGTGCCAGTCCCAATTCAATTTCTCCCCCCTTGTGTAACCAAACCATCTTTATCAACACATACCCCTCTTATCTTATTCCCTCCGAAAACTCCTGGTGGGTTTGCAGCACAGGACTTAACCCCTGTGTTAGCGCATCTGTGTTGGCTAATGCTAAAAATTTCTGTGTACAGGTACAGCTAGTCCCCAGAATAACCTATCATTCAATTAAAGAAATAGACCAACAACTAAGTGCAGATCCAGTTAGAATAAAGAGAGAATCTATTACTGCTCTAAGTGTTAGCTTACTGATAGGTTTGGCACTTGCTGGAGCAGGAACAGGAATAACCTCCTTAGTAACCCAGAAGCAACAGTACACTGACCTTAGAGCAGCTATAGATTTGGACATTCAGGAATTAGAAAAATCAATTTCCCACCTGCAAGAGTCACTTATGTCTCTAACGGAGGTTGTCCTGCAAAATAGAAGAGGTTTAAATCTACTCTTTCTCCAACAAGGAGGACTATGTGCAGCCCTGGGAGAAGAATGTTGCTTTTATGCTGATCACTCCGGAATTGTTAAAAAATCACTAGCCAGAATTCATGAGGGATTATTAAAAAGAAAAAAAGAACGAGAAGAATCTCCAGGATGGTTTGAGTCATGGTTCAGCCATTCTCCTTGGTTGACCACTCTGTTATCTGCTTTAGTGGAGCCATTACTTATATTTTTGTTGCTGATTACAATAGGACCTTACATTGTTAATAGAATAATTACCTTTGTTAGAGAACGAATTAATGCAGTGCAGCTCATGGTGCTAAGAACTCAGTACCATCCTCTACAGCCTCTTCCCCAATAAAGACCCAAGAATGGGTCTCCTAAAGTTACAAGTAGAGGGGGGAATAAAGGACCCAGAAACTGAATGACGCCATGACAGGCTTCAGTAGAGTGCTGCCCTGGTTAGGCCTAAGTTAAAAGTTTCAGCTTAAACAAAGGAAAAAAGGGGCAGCTGCCCCGGGCCTCTGCCCAGGACACCTGAGACTTGCCAAAGACTTGTCCCTCCTACCTCCCTGCCCTGGCCAATTGAGAGATTTGTCCCTCCTACCTCCCTGTCCTGGCCAATCGAAATACATACAAATGTTATTGCTGCTTGTTTAGCCAATCGCAACAGAGGTTGCTTAGTTACCTAGCTCCCGCCCGCCAACCTTGAACCAATGTCCTAAGAAATCAACCAATCATGTACCTATTCCCTACTTCTTTGTTCAAATCCCTATAAAAAAACCCGCCCCCCTGCTGCTCCTGGCTCTTGTATGGATCCACTGCGTTGGTGAAGTCAAGAGACTGAGCTTAACCCCGAAATAAAGCTCCTTGCCCTTGCATACATGTATGGTTCTCCTTGGTGGTCACTGAGGGGGTGCCGAGAACGGGGCAGAACAGTGTCACTCTAGCCCCAGGCTGACCTGGAATTTACTCTGTATTCTCAGGGTGGCCTCAAACTCATGGCGATCTTCCTACCTCTGCCTCCCGAGTGCTAGGATTAAAGGCGTGCGTCACCACGCCCAGCTGCTTATTCTACTTCTGTGTCTGGTTTGAATTATTCACTTTCAGGGGCAGAAGAGCTAAGACTGCTGCTTAGATAAAGATCCCTGTTGTCTGGCAAATTTCCCTCACATTGGAAGGGATAAACAACTATTGCTGGCTTTACCAAAATCAGCTGGGCCAACTGACAAGAGATGGTGTGGGGAGGGTCATCATACCCCCTCACCTGAGATTTAGTCCCCCTCCCCAGCCAGCTATATACAATAACACACAAGATCTTATGACCTCAGAGGGGAGATAGAATAAATAAAGAGGAAACGATCTAGGAACAATGAGGTCCATTGAGGTTGTATCTCTGGAGTCTCTTGCTCTGTAAGTAAGCCCTCACCCCAAGACTGAGGGAGGAGCATCTGTGGGGGTAATCCTGATATAGTGAACCCCACTGAAGTGTTGCTTTGGGGTCTCATGCACTGTAAGTAAGCCCTCATCCAAATCTGAGGAAGGAGCATCTGCGGGGGAAACCCCGATAGAGTGAGCCTCACTGAAGGGCTGCTCTGTAAAGAAAGTATAAGAGAAAAGCAAAAGAGAACACCAGACTTGATCTTAACAAACAGACTGTTTCTTAAAAGAAACAGAGAGGCACAGCAGCTTTTCTGTGGGATGAAGGCTGAATCATTGAGCCAGGCTGTGGTTCAGACTTATAAGGAGGATCCCAAGAAACAGACTGTACCAGGTGCAATTGATAAGAAAATTGTAGCTGTTTGTGTCCTTGTTCAGAATAGGCTTCTTCAGCCAGGATTGTCTAAGGGAGGATACTCAGATGGTTTCTTGTCCTTCAAGGCCATCTGAGCTTAAGAGGAGTACATCAAACAGGCAAGGTATCTAGCTTAATGAGGCTGAACACCTCTGTGACTTGATTGCCTGCTAGTTTTAGGGATAGTTATTAACTCTTTAGTTCCCTTGAGTTTTCAGGGAAGGCTATTAACCCTTCATGCTCTGTGTTCTCATACTTCTGCACAGGGAGAAGCAGCTTCTAAAAGCAGCCACAGGGGCTGGATAGATGGCTTAGCAGTTAAGGCACTTGCCTACAAAGCCAAAGGATCCAGGTTTGGATCCCCAGTACCAACATAAGCCAGGCACACAAGGTGGCATGTGTGGCTGGAGGCCCTAGCATGCCCATTCTCCTTCTTTCTCTATCTCCCTCTCCCCCTCCCTCTCTCTCAAATAAATCAATACATTAATTAAATTAAATAAATTTAAAAGTGGCCACAGGGCTGGAGAGATGGCTTAGCGGTTAAGCGCTTGCCTATGAAGCCTAAGGACCCCGGTTCGAGGCTCAATTTCCCAGGACCCATGTTAGCCAGATACACAAGGGGGCGCACGCATCTGGAGTTCATTTGCAGTGGCTGGAGGCCCTGGTGCACCCATTCTCTCTTACCATCTGCCTCTTTCTCTGTCTGTCACTCTCAAATAAATAAAACTAAACCAAACAACGTTTTTAAAAGTATGTATTAAAAAATAAAAAAATAAAAATAAAAGTAGCCACAGGGAAGTTATCATTCAGGGTAGAATGAAACTTCTCCCTGGTGCAGCTGCTCTGGGGTCCTGATACTCTGTAAGTAAGCTCTCATACTGAGGCTGAGGGAGGAGCATCCAAGGAGTAATTTTCACATAGGAATCTCCATTCAAGTGGCTGCTCTGGGGGCTCCATATTCCTATATGCTCTGTAAGTGACCCCCCAATAAATTCACTGGTTCACCAAACTGGTATTGGTATAATCATACTTTGGTCTGCTGGCTGAGCCCTATTTGGGGTGAATACGTGTGTCTATGTCTCTCCAGGGGAAAGTTTTCTGTGACACCCCCCAAAACTTTATACCTGCCTGGTATCTGTTATTGTTATAACCACACCAAAATGACTGGAGCTGTGTTGTGTCTCCATTTTAGATAGGAGATTGTAGGATCATAAAAATGCCATGTTTTCATGTTTAGTAAGTAGAATTGAAGGAAGATAAAAAGGGGAAGATAAGTCCCATATCTCAGAGTCTGGTTGAAATCTCTCACCCACTGAGAATTAAGAACAGGGCTAGAGGGGCTGGAGAGATGGCTTAGCTGTTAAGTGCTTGCCTGTGAAGCCTAAGGTCCCTGGTTCGAGGCTTGATTCCCCAGGACCCACGTAAACCGGATGCACAATGGGGCACATGCATCTGGAGTTCCTTTGCAGTGGCTGGAGGCCCTGGCGTGCCCATTCTCCCTCTCTCTCTCTCCCTCTTTCTCTCTCTGTCTGTCACTCTCAAATAAATAAATAAAAATAAACATACATAAATTAAAAAAAAAAGAATAGGGCTAGAGTGAGACCCTACCTTGAAAAATAAAACCAAATAATTCCAGCACAATTAAAAAATTTTGAGACAATATTAGAGACAATGCTCGTTTTACATAGAGAGGTTTCAAATAGCAATGAACCATGTTTAAGGCATAACCATGTATGACCCTTCAGTATGACCTTACTGAGCCTGCAATTTTCTGGGACTATCACAAACAAGGCTATAAACTTCATTTATAGTAAAAGATATGACAACTCCCTGTGCAGCATTTGTGACCCATGATTTTGCCTTGTAATCCTATTCAATCACCTCAAGAACCATTTACTAAAAAATAAAAAATAAAAAAAAAAAAGCCGGGCATGGTGGTACACGCCTTTAATCCCAGCACTCGGAAGGCAGAGGTAGGAGGATTGCCATGAGTTCGAGGCCACCCTGAGAATACAGAGTAAATTCCAGGTCAGCCTGGGCTACAGTGAGACCCTACCTCGAACCAATAATAAAAAAAAAGACCTCCTTATAAATCCTGTGAAATGTAACTTCAGAAGTCACCAACATTATACAATGGCTATTGAACAGATCCTTAAGCATTACTCTTGAGAGAAGTATGCCTGTAAGTGCTTAAACCTAGTTAAAAAATCACATCTTGAGAGCCGGGCATGGTGGCACACGCCTTTAATCCCAGCACTCGGGAGGCAGAGGTAGGAGGATCGCCGTGAGTTCGAGGCCACCCTGAGACTACATAGTGAATTCCAGGTCAGCCTGGGCTAGAGTGAGACCTTGCCTCGAAAAACCAAAAGAAAAAAAAAAAATCACATCTTGAGAGCTAGAGAGATGGCTTAGCAGTTAGGGTACTTGCCTGTGAACCCTAAGGACCCAGGTTCAATTCCCCAGTATACATGTAAGCCAGATGTACAAGGTTAACACATGTGTCTGGAGTTCGTTTGCAGTGGCTGGAGGCCCCTGGCACACCCATATTCTCTTTCTTTCTCTTTTTCTGCCTCTTTCTCTCTCTCCCAAATAAATAAATAAATAAAACATTTTAAAAAATCACATCTTGATGCCGGGTGTGGTGGCGCACGCCTTTAATCCCAGCACTCGGGAGGCAGAGGTAGGAGGATCGTCATGAGTTCAAGGCCACCCTGAGACTACAGAGTTAATTCCAGGTCAGCCTGGACCAGAGTGAGACCCTACCTCGAAAAACCAAAAAAAAAAAAAAAAAAAAAAAAATCACATCTTTAGCCAGGTATGGTGGTGCAAGCATGTAACTCCAGCAATCAATAGGCAGAAGCAGAAGTATCAGGGGTTCAAAACAAGCTTGAGGTCAGCCTGAACTACATAACACCCTGAGACTACATAGTGAATTCCAGGTCAGCCTGGGCTAGAGTGAAACCCTACCTCGAAAAACCAAATAAAAAAAAAAGAAAGAAAAAGAAAAATAAACCAAGAAAAAAAGAATTCCAGCACAATTAGTAAAATTTGAGATAATATTAGAAACAATATTCCTTTTATATAGAGGTGTTTCAAATAGCAATTCCATTAAACAGATGAAGTAAAATGAAATATAAAATTAAAAATAAATATATAAATAAATATAAATAAATAAGAATAGTCTCAAAAAATTCAAAATCTGCTTTATTTACACTCAACCTGGAATTCCTTTCTGCAAGTCAGTCAATAATTCCAGCTGCACTTGAGCGTATTTCTCTGAAAAGCAATCTTAGGTTGCTATAGGAGGCAGCTATCTCTCTGGCTATCACTCCTGCTGACAGAACTGCTCATTGTGTCCCACCGTTCTAATGCCTCAAAGATTAAAAAAAAGAAGAAGAAGAAGCCACTTAAGCCAGGCCTGTCTTCCCAGCACTCTAGATGTACAGGCAAGAGAACCACTGTAAGTCTGAGGCCAGCCTAGGCTATATGGCAAGACTCAAAAAGAAAGAAAACAGCCGTATTACCCCAAGTTCCATGTTCCAAAGTGGTAAAAGTTCTATGCAATATTATAGTAACAAAGAGTCATAAATCAATGCAATTTTAAAAATACATTGGTGGTGCTGGAGACATGGCTCAGTGGTTAAAGGCACTTGCTTGCAAAGCCCAATGGCCTGGGTCTGATTCCCCAGTACCCACATAAAGTCAGATGCACAAAGTGGTACATGTTTTTGTAGTGGCAGGAGGCCCTAGTGTGCCTATACACACTCTCTTTATGTCTACCTCTGTCTCTTTGTCTCTCTCTCTCAAATAAATAAAAAAATATATACATTGGTGGAATCATCAAGCAGGTTATAGCAAATTGGGGAACTCTGTTATAGTAGGCCTCATATATTATTTGATGGCATTCTTAGCTTTTGGCGCCTGGCTAGCTTTTGGGTTAATGGGAACTAGAGATCTCTTTGTATATTCCAAAAACGATTTTACATGATAATAACAAGGATGTTAGGTCAAACGCAGAGATGGGCAACAAATGGATTAAGGGGACTAATGATGGCCCAAGATAATTTGGCTCCAGCCCACCACATTCCAGTTTGACACAATCACAAAAGTTCTAATCAGTTAATCTTTACCACACAGTATGGCTTTAATTTTGGGAACTTCAATTCACAGTTCTCCCTGTTGGCCTAGTATCACATTTGTATTGTGGGGGTCAAATGTTTTATGTATGACAGTTCATTCCTAGGATCTCATAAGCATGAGGCTGATTAGGAGGATAGCAGCCTTCAAGAAGGAGGAATAGTTGGTAAAGACATTAAGGAAGAGATTGCTGGATCATTTTAAATTTATCTGATTCATCATCTAGGTCTGACTTTCCTTTCTCTACCTACTGTGTCTGACATTACATTTACATATGGTATATAAATACAATAAGAGCCTATACCTACAATTAAAATAAGAACAAAGCTGGGCATGGTGGCTCATACCTTTAATACAACAGTAGGAGGCTGAGGTAGAACAACTATTGTGAGTTCAAGGCCAGCTGTTCTGAGTTCCAGGTTAGCCTGGGGCTAGAGGGAGGCCTTTCTTCAAAACAGCAAACAAGGGCTGGAGGGATGGCTTAGCAGTTAAGGCGTTTGCCTGCAAAACTAAAGGACCCAGGTTCGATTCCCCAGGACCCACGTTAGCCAGATGCACAAGAAGGAGCACGTCTGGAGTTTGTTTGCAGTGGTTGGAGGCCTTAGCACACCTACTCTTTCTTTCTTTCTTTCTCTCTCTCTCTCTCTCTCTCTCTCCTTTCTCTGTTAAATAAATAAATAAAATACTTTTAAAAAAGCAAACAAAAACTCCCACAATAGTAATTAATAACAAATTATGATCTAAAGTAAAGGCATCAGATGAGGGAGGAAAACAGGCATTTTAATTAATTAAAATCATATTCTTTAACCAAACTAAATGTTTTCCTGTGTTTACAGTCACTTGTATTTCATGAAATATTTTATTTCATGTTTGAAATAATTATTTAAAACAATTTTATTTATCTATTTGTGCATGTGTACAAGTGTGTGTGTGTGCATGTGCATGTGCATATATGTCCAGGCATGCCAGGGTCTCTTGCTGCTGCAAACCAATGCCTATCCTGCATTACATGGGTAGCAGGTAACTGGACCTGGGCAAGTAGACTGTTTTTTTGTTGTTGTTGTTTTGTTTTAGGAAGGGTCTCACTCTAGCCCAGGCTGGCCTTAACTCATGGTGATACTCCTACTTCAGCCTCCCAAGTGCTAGGACTAAAAGCATATACACCATACCTAGCTCCTTTACTTTTTTGATTAACTTTTTCTTTTGGCCTAATTTATTTCATAGTTATAACCACATGAGTGGTAGCTAATTTTAATTTTAGGGAGGAAAGTGAGAGGATCAAATTTGCTCCAGTTTACAGCTAGGCCTAAGTTTCAGTTTCCCAGAGAGGCAGATAAGACTTCTGGGAAAAACCATGAACAAAGGGCTGTTAATCAACAGCAACCCTGACATGTGGCCAGGGAAGACAGCTGCCAGGGACCTAAGTCAGCTCCTGCAATACCTCTGGATTATGACCAAAAAATGACTTGCCTGAGATAGTGGACTCCAGGGCTGAGTAGTTCCTGCAAAGTCTCTAAAATATGTCTAAACATGTCCAAGGATGGTAAAATCTGGGCCATGGCCAATCAAAGGTGTACAAATGTAACTGCTGCTGGCTTAGCCAATTGCATTAGAAGATGACCTAACCCTCCTAAAATCCCCCCAGCTGTGCTTAAAAGGGGCCTGCATGCTCCTCTCGGGGTCATCATTTTGTATGAATGGTTGACCCCTGCATGCTGGCTCTTTCTGCAGAATAAATGCTTTTTGCTTTTACATACTATTTGAGTCTGGGGTCTTTCTTCAGTGATTCTTGGACCCTTACATTTGGGGGCTTATCCTGGGATCACTGGAGACCCCCCAGACTTGATAGTGGAGCATTTCTAGGGGAGCAATTGGTTCTCCTCTGATCAGTGAATTGGGGCACCCCTCTGTATTGTGTGTCTTTGTCCTGCTCTGTTCCTTGTTTTTCTGGTAGATCTGGTGTCCAGACACAATCTGGAGGCCCACGAAGGTCAGGCAGATGTGCCAATTATACCTCCAGGCCAGGGGGTTCCAAGGACGCTCTGGACCCCCGTCTATTGGAGCTGGAGAGCTCCAGTCTGACTCTGGTTTTGATAGATACTGACGAGTCGCACGTGTCTGGTGGAGCCCGTTTATGGGATGGACCACTGTCAGCATCGTTTTGGTTTCTTTTTCACTCCCCAGGAGGTTTGTTCCTGTGTCTGTATGTTTGTGTCTTGTTCATCCTTTCTACTTTCTAGTGAGACACCATGGGACAAGCAGCGAGTTCCACCCCACTGGACCTAGTCCAGTCACTCTTCAAGGATTTCCAATGCCTGGTGGACAATCTGGGTTTAACAGTAGAGCTGGGAAAACCAACCATCTTTTGCAGGAATGAATGGCCGACTTTCAATGTGGGATGGCTGGAGGGAGGCACCTTCCACCTTCCCACCATTTGCCAAGTTAAAGGCATTGTGGATGGGAATCCTGGGCATCCTGGCCAGGTCCCATACATCACTGTTTGGCAATATCTGGTGGAGAGGCCCCCTTGTGGCTGAGACTGTTTTTGCCACCTACTCCAAAGATCCTGTTGGTTAAGGAGGTAGGGCCGTTGAAGGACTGCAAGCCAGCAGTCCTATCCCCCTCCGTTCCCAAGGAGGACCCACCTCCCTATATACCTACCCCCATGCCGGAACCAGTACCACAGGTGGTCACTGCCGATCCGGGCCCAGGGGAGGACAGAGGGATGATAAGTCCTCCCTATACATGGGCCTGGACTGTGAGACAGGCAGACTCCACTACAACCATGCTGCCTTTATGAGCAACTTGCCCCCCTGATCAGGAGGGCTGATAGTATATGGCCCATATCCCTTTTGCCACTAGTGACCTATATAACTGGAAAATGCAAAATCTCAAGTTCTCAGAGAAACCCTCCGCCCTGCTAGACCTATTAGACTCTATAATGATTACCCACCAACCCACATGGGGTGATTTCCAAAAGCTTTTGCAGGTGCTCTTCATGACTGAGGAAAGAGAATGGGTGCTAGCTGCAGCCCAAAATTCGGTTCCAGGGCCAAACGGCCAGCCCACAGTGGTCCAGTCTGACACTGACGTGGCTTTTCCCTTCATTTGCCCAAACTGAGACCCTAACGACCCTGCAGGTAAGGAGAGGCTGAAGGTCTACCACCAGATTCTAATGGGTGGTATCCAGGAGGCTTCCAGAAGGCCTACAAATTTGTCCAAGGTAGGCCACGTCATACAAGGTAAGGAGGAAAGCCCAGGGGCCTTCCTAGAGTGACTGTTGGAGGCCTACCAGACTTACACACCCTTCAACTCTGAAGCAAAGAAAAATCAATCTGCTGTGAACATAGCTTTTGTCAACCAGGCAGTGCCAGACATCTGCAGAAACCTCCAACGACTGGATGGATTTGCGGGTTAAGCAAATGGCAGAGCTGATAGCCATAGCAGAAAAGGTCTACAACAATAGGGAGACTCCAGAAGATAAACAAACAAAAGGACTCACCAGAGTACTACTGGCAGCTACAGGGAGAGAAAGATCTGATTCCCAAAAATTAAGAGATATAGCCTATGGAAGGGGGAAAGACAAACAAACCCCTCAAAAGAAGGAGGGACGACCCCATCTCCAGAAACACCAGTGTGCTTACTGCAAAGAAATAGGCCACTGGAAGAATGACTGCCCCAAAAAGCAGAGGGAAAAAGGACCAAAAGTTTTGGAGATAGAAGAACTGAGTGACTGAGGGCATCAGGGCTTATGTCCCCTCCATGAGCCCTGGGTAACCCTAAAGGTGAAAGGGAAACCGGTAGAGTTCCTAGTTGACACAAAGGCACAACACTTCATCCTAAAACAACCTATGGGGCCCCTGTCTAACAAGAAAACATGGGTCCAGGGAGTCACCGGAACTAACCAATATCCATGGACTACCCGAAGAAAGGTGGACTTGGGAATGGGATGGGTAACCCACTCATTTATGGTCATTCCCAGGTGCCCATACCCACTCCTGGGATGAGACCTCCTGACCAAGATGGGGGCACAAATCTATTTTAGCTCCGAGGGAGTACAGGTTTTCAATGAAAATGGCCCCATACACATTCTGACTGTGTCTCTAGAGGAAGAATAAAAACTCTATACTGCAACCCCTCCAACTGCAAACAAGGAACCATACTTGGAAAAATTATGGGAGGAAATTCCAGGAGTATGGGTAGAAAGAAATCAGATGGGGCAAACTAAACATTGGGTCCCAATTTTGGTACAACTAAAAGCTGATGCTAGTCTGGCCCAAGTCCGCCAGTACTCCATGTCTTGGGAAGCGAAAGTGTGGAAGCACCTCACATGAACCAACTCTGGGAACAAGGTATATTAGTTCCTTGCCAGTCTGCTTTGAACACCCCCCTTCTGCTGATAAGAAAACCCCACTCCAACGGCTACTGACCTGTGCAGGACTTAAGGAAAGTTAATAAAAGAGTACAAGACATTCACCCCACAGTGCCCAATCTGTACACCCTGCTGAGTAGCTTGCCACCTGAGCAGGATGTCTATATGGTGTTGGATCTTAAATATGCATCCTTCGGCCTGCCACTGGCTCCAGCTAGCCAGCCCTTATTCACCTTTGAATGGAGCAACCCGGAGCATGGTTTCAATGGACAGCTGAACTGGACTAGGCTACCACAAAGGTTTAAGAACTCACCCACCATCTTTGATGAGGCACTCCATGAAGACCTGGGAGAGTACTGGCAGGCACACCCCCAAATAACCCTCCTACAGTATGTTGATGACCTCCTTATAGCTGCCCCAGATGAAGAAAGCTGTCATTTGGCAGCTGGTGCCTTGCTCAGAGAATTGGACCGGATGGGATATCGTGTGTCTATGAAAAAGGCACAGCTCTGCCAAAGGGAGGTAACGTACCTAGGGTACATACTCAAGGGGGGCCAATGCCTGCTGTCTCGGGCCCGGAAAGAGATGATCCTCAGTACCCCACTCCCAAAACTTGATGACAAGTTCATGAGTTCTTGGGCTCAGCAGGATTCTGTAGACTCTGGGTGCCAGGATTCACAAAAATTGCTGAGCCTCTCTATGAGGCCACAAGGGGGCAGGAGAATGCCTCAGACTGGACTCCAGAGATGGACAGAGCCTTCCACAGGCTCAAGGAGGCACTTCTTAAGGCCCCAGCACTGGCCCTACCAGACCATACAAGCCTTTCCACCTGTATGTGGATGAAAACAAAGGCATAGCTAAGGGGGTGCTGACTCAAACTCTAGGCCCTTGGAAAAGATCAGTAGCTTATCTGTCCAAAAAGCTGGACCCAGTAGCACAAGGATGGCCGGCCCGCCTGCGCACCGTGGCGGCCACTGCGTTGCTGGTTAAGGATGTAGATAAGATTACTATGGGACAGGAATTGATCATAATTACCTCACATAACATCGAAGGGATTCTCAAGAATCCCCCAGATCGATGGATCTCTAATAACCAACTGGTACATTACCAGTCTCTGCTTCTGAACCTGCTGTGCATCTGATACCACCCTAGCTCAGCTCTCAATCTGGCCACTTTACCGCCAGACCCAGATGAGGACATTACATGTCACTGCTCAATAGTGTTGAACCAAGTCTAAAACGTGAGGCCGGACCTGACAGACATCCCCTGGCTGAATGCAGAGGTAGATTACTTCACAGATGGGAGCAGTTACATGCAAGACAGCGGGCGCTGCAGTAGTAACTCTTGGATCTGTAGTATCTGCCCTACCACCTGGGACTTCGGCTCAGAGGGCCGAACTAATTGCCCTGACTCAGGCCCTTAAAATGGCCAAAGACAAAACTGCAAACATCTTCATGGACAGCCGATATGCCTTTGCCATGGCTCATGTCCATGGGCTCATCTATAAGGAAATGGAGCTGTTCATGGAGGAAGGAAAAACCATCAAAAATAAAGATGAGATCCTAGCCCTATTAGAAGTGATATGGCTGCCCCTCAAGATAGTCATCATCCATTGCCCAGGCCATCAAAAGGGGGAAGATAAAAGAGCAAAAGGGAACAGACTGGCTGATAAGGCTGCAAAAGAGGCTACACTAGACTTCACAGCCATGGCTTTGGTGGCTATGGTTCCACCAGGGCTCCCTCCAACCCCCCATCACAGCTCAAAAGATAAGGAGGACCTAACCAAATGACAAGGACTCTTTCGAAAAGAAGGATGGCTCCATACAGCTGAGGGCCAAATAATTCTCCCTTCAGAATTTGCTAAACAGCTCATGCATCAGATTCATCAAAATACCCATCTGGGTCTTAGGAAACTTAAGGAGCTGCTGAGAAATGCTAACTACAAAATTTTTCACCTAGGGCCCTTAGTGAATGAGATCGTTTCCCACTGCCCTACCTGTATGGCAGTAAATCCCTTGACTGAAGGACAAAAGGCCCGGGAAACTGGCTATGCAGACAGAGACCAGGAACAAACTGAGAAATAGATTACCTCGAAGTCAAACCAGGTTTATATGGATACAAGTACCTTTTAGTTCTTATAGCCACCTTTTCAGGCTGGGTGGAGTCGTTCCCCACCAAGAAAGAGACTGCCACCATAGTGGCTAAGAAGCTGCTAGAAGAAATTATCCCCAGGTATGGACTGCCTTCATTGTTGGGATCTGATAACGGACCTGCCTTCATATCTCAGGTAACAGTCACTTGTTAAGATTGTGGGGACAAGCCGGGCGTGGTGGTACACACCTTTAATCCCAGCACTCAGTAGGCAGAGTTAGGAGGATCACCATGAGTTCAAGGCCACCCTGAGAATACATAGTGAATTCCACATCAGCCTGGGCTAAAGTGAGACCCTACCTCGAACAAACCAACCAAACAAACAAACAAACAAAAGATTGTGGGGGCTGACTGGAAACTTCAATGTGCTTACTGTCCCCAGAATTCAAGACAGGTGGAGAGAATGAATCGGACTTTAAAGGAGACCTTAACTAAATTAACCCTAGAAACTGGTGGTGACTGGGTAGTCCTCCTTCCTTATGCGCTGTATAAGGCTAGAAACACCCCCTATACCCTAGGCCTAACTCCCTTTGAGATACTATATGGGAGGCCCCCTCCCCTTCTGCCTAACCTTCAACCTGAGATACTTGCAGAATTTGACCATCAGGAGTTCCTGGAATCCCTACAAGCTCTCCATAAGGTCCAAAAACAGATTTGGCCAGATATACACCAAATCTATGAGTCACCTCCCCCTCCTAACCCCCATTGCTTTCAACCAGGTGATGAAGTCTAGATGAAGAGGCACAATCACAAGACTCTGTAGCCACACTGGAAAGGCCCTCACATGGTAATCTGGACCACGCCCACAGCTGTGAAGGCTGACGGAGTCAGAACCTGGATACATCACTCCCATGTCAAACCTGCGGGATGAGAGACCACTCAACAGTTGCAACACCAATGGGAGAAGCCTCCTGACTCAACTCCAGAAGGATGGAGGATTCAGCCCCACCCACTGGACCCACTAAAGCTAAGACTTTACAAATCCTGATCTTGATCTCTGCTATAGGTTTGGCCCTTATTGAACCTAACCCTCATGAGCCATATAACCTCACATGGGTGGTTACTAACACGGCTACAGGGACAATTGTTAATTCCATGTCTCACTCAGCCCCTATTGGAACTTGGTTCCCTGACATAATATTTGACTTGTGCACAATGACTGAAGGGGATTGGGATACCTATGCTGAACTCTAAAATTGCTACCACTCAAGCAGGCACAACATGGTGTGACACACCCCCTTCTATGTCTGCCCAGGGGGGCAGGAGAACTAAGTCTCAGAAAACCAAATGTGAGGAGGTGGAATCATTCTTTTGTGCAAGCTGGGGCTATAAGTAAATAGGAACAATCTCTTGGTACCCACCCGAACCCCCCATTAAGGATGACCTCATTGTAGTTAAATGGAGCCCAGGGTCACACTCACCAGGATGGGGATATGGACTGCAGCCCAAACTCTACTCAAACAGTCTCAGTGGAACATGTGCTTTTAGTACCTGTAATCCAATCACTATTAAGTTTACCCCAAAAGGTAAAAAAGCCACCAACTGGGGAGCAGGAAACACATGGGGACTATGGCTCTATAAACCAAATAGTAATTTTGGGATTTATTCACTATTCGGGTCCTAACTCAAAAGATAAAATTTGGGCCTGAAGTATCACTAGGCCCCAACTTGGTCTTGCCACCCATTAAAATGTCACCAAAGGAGCAGGAGGCTGTGCCTACTGAAAGGCCCAACCTAACAAATAAGCCTAGGGTGACTTATATCCCATCCAGGAGTCCTGCCCCAAGTCAAGAACCCCAACCCTAATCCAGACCTTGGGACTCACTCCGGGCCACCTATCAAGTGATAAATAACTCTAGGCCTGAACTCACTGATGACTGCTGGCTCTTAGATTCAAGGCCTCCCTATTATAATGGAATAGCCATCCTTGGGAATTACACCACCTCTGAGGATAATGGGGGCTGCCGCTGGCACCACCTGGGCATCAGGAGGTTAACTTTGGAACTGGTTGAAGGGAATGGACTCTGCATTACAGGGGGACATAAACCTGTCCCCCATACTCATAGACAACTAGGCCACACCACACAAAATGCCCCAAATCAGGAGATGTACCTCATCCCTCCAGATGACACCTGGTGGGCCTACTTTACTGGGTTGACTCCTTGTGTTCATACTTTAACTTTCAACCACACCAATGGATTCTGTGTGCTGGTCCAGCTAACTCCTAAAATCCTTTATTATTCAGGTGAAGACATGGAGACTCGACTCTCCCCTCTTCTGACCAGAAGATCAAAATGGGTGGCAATCACTGAAGTACTAGTCCCCACCCTGCTAGCACTCAGCTTTGCCAGGGCCACCGGAGTGGGCACCTCGGCCCTAGTTCTCCAAGACAAAAATTACAAGGCCCTAAGCTTAGCAATAGATGCTGATCTATCAGAGCTAGAAAAGTCCGTCTCCTCCTGTCAGATTGGCTACCATCATGAAAACAAATGATCATAAATGCTGGCGAGGATGTGGAAAAAGAGGAACCCTTCTACACTGTTGGTGGGAATGCAATCTGGTCCAGCCATTGTGGAAATCAGTGTGGAGGTGCCTAAGACAGCTAAAAATTGATATGACCCAGCTATAGCACTCTTAGGCATACATCCTAAGGACTCATCCCATTTCCTTAGAAGTACATGCTCAACCATGTTTATTCCTGCTCAATTCATAATAGCTGGGAAATGGAACCAGCCTAGATGTCCCTCAACTGATGAGTGGATAATGAAGATGTGGCACATTTATACAATGGAGTTCTACTCAGCAGTAAAGAAAAATGACGTTATGAAATTTGCAGGAAAAGTCTGTCTCACATCTTGAGACTTACCTATCTTCACTAGCCAAAGTTACCCTTCAGAATAGGAATGGACTAGACTTCCTATTCCTCCAACAAGGTGGACTGTGTCTAGCCCTAGAGGACAATGCTGTGTTTATGCTAACCACTCTGGAATCATCAAAGAATCAATGTCTCTAATACGGAAAAGATTACAAGATAGAGAAAAAGAGACAAAAATCCGAAAACTGGTATGAATTCTTTTTTAATTGATCTCCTTGGATCACTACCCTCCTTTCAGCAGTGGAGGGTCTCTGGTGCTGTTGCTACTTGCCCTCATCTGTGGGCCCTATGTCCTTAACACTCTCATAAGGTTTGTCAAAGAATGCGTGTCTACCATTCAGCTTATGGTATTAAAGTCCCAATACCAACACCTAGACCCCTCTCAAAGATTTGAGATGGAACCTATCTCAAGGGGAGAATGAGAGGATCAGATTTGCTCCAGTTTACAGCTAGGCCTAAGTTTCAGTTTCCCAGAGAGGCAGACAAGACTTCTGGGAAAAACCACGAACAAAGGGCTGTTAGTCAACAGCAACCCTGACATGTGGCCAGGGAAGACAGCTGCCCAGAGACCTAAGTCAGCTCCTGCAATACCTCTGGATTATGACCAAAAAATGACTTTCCAGAGATAGCAGGCTCCAGGGCTTAGTCAGTTCCTGAAAAGTCTCTAAAACATGTCTAAACATGTCCAAGGATGGTAAAATCTGGGCCACAGCCCATCAAAGCTGTACAAATGTAACTGCTGCTGGCTTAGCCAATCACATTAGAAGATGACCTAACTCTCCTAAAATTCCCCTAGCTGTGCTTAAAAGGGGCTTGCGTGCTCCTCTCAGGGTCACCATTTTGTATGAATGGTTGACCCCTGCATGCTGGCTGTTTCTGCAGAATAAACACTCTTTCTTTTACATATTATTCAAGTCTGGAGTCTTTCTTCAGTGATTCTTGGACCCTTACAGAAAGTATCATAACTTATTTGTGACATAATTTTGTCTTTTATTTTGGCATTACCTTAGATTTTACTTTGAGGAAGTGAGTGGAAAGTCACATTACAGAAGACATCAGATAACAATATAATATCATACTATATTCCCCTTTAACAAAGTTGTCTTTCCCCATGTGCCAAATATTAACAGGTAGGAACAAGAAGTCAGATTTCTGAGACATCACAATTCATAGATTTTGTAGGCATAACTAAACCTTGCTTCTTACTTTATAATCAGGTAGGGAAATGGGACTTCAGTAGTAATCATTTGTACTATTACCCATTTGCTTTGAATTTTTTTCTTTTTAAAAATATTTTATTTATTTATTTGCATGGAGAGAGGGAGGGGAGGGAGAGAAACAGAGAGAGAGAGAGAGAGAGAGAGAGACAAAATGGGCATGCCAGGGCCTCCAGTCACTGCAAATGAACTCCAGATCCATGTGCCACTTTGCATCTGGCTTTACATGGGTACTGAGGAATTGAACCTGGGTCATTAGACTTTGCAGGAAAGTGCCCTAAACTACTGAGCCATCTCTCCAGCCCTCCACTTATTTTTCATTAGTAAAATACTGTGTATTTTTTAAAATCTCAGCTAACTGTATTATACACCTTAACTACTCACTCAATCATGAAATATGTGCTCTTAAAATATAAAACACCATGTATATTGTTATTGGGACTGACTTTTAAATTAAATTTCTTTGAAGATCTAACAGTTTGGATTTAAAACAGGGGTACCCCAAAATGGAGTTCATGCTGGAACATTCAAAATGTCTCTGTTAATTTGTAAATTAGATTTTTCTTTCAATTTTTTATGGTGTGTGTGTGTGTGTAACTAAAGAGACAGGAAAATTTCCCAGAAGTTCTCAATTGGAGCAGGGACCAACAAGAGACTCATAGGAGACACTATCTCAAATGAGGGAAGGTGAGGGCTGCCTTGAAAGTTGTCCTCTGATTTCCACACATACTCTTGCCTGCACTAATACACAGGCACACACATACACACACCAAGTAAATAAAAATTCAAAACAATATTTATTTACTTATTTATTTGCATGCAGAGAGAAAGACAGAGAGCAGAGAAAGAGACAGAGAACGGGCATGTCTGGGCCTTTATCCACTGCAAATAAATTCCACATGCACGTGCTGCCTTGTGCATTTGGCTTTAGGTGGGTACTGCGGAATAGAACCCAGGTTGTTAGACTTTGCAGGCAAGTGCCTTAACTGCTGAGGTATCTCTCCAGCACAGTAATTTTTTTAAAAAAGCTGGGTAGGAGGCTGGAGGGATTGGTCATCAGTTAAAGCATTTGTCTGCAAAGCCTAATGACCCAGGTTCAATTCCCCAGTATCCACATAAAGGTAGATGCACAAAGTGGCATATGCATCTGGAGTTCATTTGTAGTGGCTGTAGGCCCTGGCATACATTCTCTCTGCCAGTCTCTTTTCTCTGCTTGCAAATAAATAAATAAAAATATTTGCCAGGCGTGGTGGCACACGCCTTTAATCTCAGCACTTGGGAGGCAGAGGTAGGAGGATCATAATGAGTTTGAGGCCACCCTGAGACTACATAGTGAATGCCAGGTCAGCCTGAGCTAGAGTGAGACCCTACCTTGAAAAACCAAATATATATATAAACCTGGGTGGGGTTACTCATGCTAGTAATCCCAGCAGTCAGGAGGCTGAGGCAGGCAGATTACCATGAATTCAAGGCTAGTCTGGGATAGATAGAGTTAAGGACACCTTGAGCTACATAGTGAAACTATTTTGAAACAAAAATTAATCTTCAGATGTTTTGCAGCAGAGGAGGTGGTTAGAAGGACCAGATAGGGAGGGTCCTTTCCTGGGGGAGGTAACCATGATGATTTTTTGTTGTTGTTGTTGTTGTTTCCAAGAAATTAAATCATCTGGTTTTAGCTTTTAGTCAATTGTCTTCCCAGAGTTCACCATGTGTGGTAGTTTGAATTGATGACCCCAGTAAATTCAGTTTTATTCAAGCTTGTAACTTGGTGTCACTGTGGGCAGATCCTAGGGCCCATCCCTAAGGTGTGTTTGGGGGCAGAACTGGAATTTCCATCCCAAAGGTATGGATAGTGCTTGACCTGTCTGGAGTTCCTGCAGTGTGCTTGTTTATGGTGCTGATGGTGGTATTTCTCTCTGTGTGGACCTATGAAAGGAGGCCAGCTTCTTCCACCATTATGGAACTTCCCCAGGATCTGTAAGCCTCAAATAAATTCCATTCCTCCCACAAACTGTGTCTGGCTTGTTGGTTCATCCCAGCAATGTGACTATGACAGAATTGGTGGTACCAGAGAGTGGGTTGTTGCAGTGAATTCGACCATATGTATTTTGGTCTTTTGGAACCTTTTTTTTTTTTTTTTTTGGTGGAATAGGCATGGACTTAGTACTTGCAACTGAAGACATCTTCCAAAGCAGTAAGCCAAGTTTTATGGTGAGAGTTTGAAAATGCTAAGTGCAGAGATAATTGTATTTGTAGTCTTTGCTTATGAACTTTCTAAGAGGAAAGATGGCAGAGAACTTTGTTGGAACTGGGATACTTGCATAAGACTACTGCATTCTGCTGCCCATACTCAGAGAGTTTGATGAAGGTTAAATTGGTAATGGACTAACATACTTGGCTAAAGATATGGAACTGAGAAATTTAAGACTTAAAGTTGAAAAAACTCAAACAAATTTAAAATTACTGGCACTGAGACTGTTTGCTGAAGCTCCTATTGTTAAGGAAATATTACCATGATTAAGGATGGCCCAACTGCTTTACATAGAAACAATGGAAAGGATGCCTGAGGAAAAACTGAATGATAAAAATGCAAACTCTTTTTAAAAAATATTTTATTTTTATTTATTTATTTGAGAGAGGGAAAGAGGCAAGAGAGAGAGAGGGAGAGAATGGGCACGCCAGGGCCTCCAGCCACTGCAAATGAACTCCAGCTGCATGCGCCCCCTTATGCATCTGGCTTATGTGGGTACTGGGGAATCGAACCAAGGTCCCTTGGCTTTGCAGGCAAGTGCCCTAACCTCTAAGCCATCTTCTCCAGCCCCTGCAAACTCTTTTGAAAGGAGTTGACTGAGAGGAAGGAACCTGCTCTTCAAGGTCATGATTTATTTCATTCCTGAATTAAGAATGTGGCTATGTCCTGCACGCCTGGTATTGATTTTGGAAGCATGAGAAATAAGTGTAGTGGGTCATGAAGTGCACATGGTTCCAGAAGCCTCTGCTGAGATGAGGCATGGGAAACATGATATTCCTGTTTTAAAGGCTGTAAAGGCCACTATACAGAGTTGAAGATGGACCGTGGTTAGCAAGGAGACCCAAAGATGTTTTGGAACTACTAGGACTATGTAAGGCTACCATGGAGTGCTATTGACTTAGAAGTTTTCCCTGGTTACTCAGCCCAGCTGGAGGGGTGGAATTGGAAAAATATGGAGACTGTCAGTCACTGGTTATGATTTTGGACTTGAACTGCAGACGTTTAATTAATAGTTATTGAGTTTGCATTGATCCAGTCTCTCCTTGTTATGCCTTATAACAGTTGAAAATGTTTACTATGTGCCTTTATATGTTGAAAGTGTATAACTAATTTTGATTTTATAGGATGCACAGCTAAGAGACAATCAAATCTTAGATGAGAGTTGGTAAAAACTATGGGGATCTTTGAAGTTGGACTGAATACAATTTACAATGTAAGATGGTTATGAATCTATGGGACCAGGGATGGAATGTGGCAGTTTGGATGGATGCCCCCAGTAGATTCAGGAGTTTTATCAAGTTTATAACTTGCGTGTCACTGTGGGCAGATCCAGAGTTCAGTCCTAAGATGTGTTTGGGGGCAGATTTGGAATTTCTAATCCAAAGGTATACAGAGTGCTTGAGCTCTGCCTGGGGTTCCTGGAGTGTGCCTGCTTATGGTGCTGCTGGTGGTATTTCTCTGTGTGGATCTATGAAAGGAGACTGGCTTCTTTTGCCATTATGGAACTTCCCCTAGATCTGTAAGCCTCAAATAAATCCCATTCCTCCCTGAAGCTGACTACAATACTGTGTAAAGATTTTGTAACAAAACCTGAATTTTTACTCATCATGTTTCAAAGCTCCTTCTAGGCTTTCCTTTTGTGCTAAAGGCTGACACTTTGGGCACTGAGTAGGCACTTCCCCAGGGTTGCATTGGAAACATCCTGCCTGGAAGCAGTAGGCTGCAGAGGTGGCTAGGCCTCCGTGGATGCAGTGAGCTCACAGGATCTGCTTCAAAGCTTCCAGTTTCATTGCTGAGGCATGAGAAGGTCGGTGAGTCAGAGTGGGTCCAGAGATCATCTGAGCATGCATGGTTGTGCTGGGATGGCTTCTTCCTGGTCTTCTTCTGCAGTGGGTTTGGCCAAATTGCAGCATTTCATCAAAAGGAGACACCAGCAGTGCTTCCAACAACTGGTGCACCAGATGATTGAACTTAGCTGGAAGAAGTGCATGGGCAAGCCTGGGCCAAAGCTGGACAGTCAGACTGAGGCCTGGGTCATGAAATATGCTGAGCACTTCATTGACACAGGACAACTTATTTGAAATGACTTAAACAGACCCAGAATTCCAAACCAGTCTTCTCAGAGATCTGTTCAGATTGATCTCAGCATTATGTCTTGGGAAAAGAAGTTTAAAAAATAAAAGTGGGATGAAATAACTTGTCACTCTTGGGATATCTTGTCATCTGAGAATGAACAAAGACCACCTGTAAGGTTGGTGAAGGTCATGTTTTTGGTCATATTTTTAAGGCTAATCATGTGATAATTGACAGATGAATGGGAAATTACAAGATGCATTTTACTGTATTAGGACTATGCTTTTTGAAAAGATCCCCTTAACTGCTTTGTATATTTAAAAATTAATGTGTGTGTGTGTGTGTGTGCGCATGCTCGTACACGCCAGGTTCTTGTCCAGCTTTGCATGTGTAGTTGGGGAAGCAAAATCCAGCTGGCTGGCTTTGTAACCAAGTCCCTATAACTGCTGAGCCATCTCCCCAGCTCCTGCTTTGTATTTATTTTTTTTTTTATTTAATAGTTTTTTTTTTTTTTTTTTCCCGAGGTAGGGTCTTGCTCTCTAGCCCAAGCTGACCTGGAATTCACTATGTAGTCTACAAAGGCCTCAAACTCACAGCACTCCACTTACCTCTACCTCTGGAGTGCTGTGATTAAAGATGTGAACCAACACACCTGGCCAATATGTGTACTGGAAATCAAACTCCAGTCCTTAGGCTTTGCAGGCAAATGCCTTAACTGCTGAGCTATCTCTCCAGTCCTCCATTTCTCTTAAATGAATCTCACAGACTCTGCTGTGCCTTCCACATGAATGTGTGTCTCCTATCTTCCACGTGCTTGTGACGGCTCCAGCCTTTTCCTAGACCCCAATTTCACCTAAATAAACTCCACAATTTGTGATTTCTCCCTAAATAAACTCAATAATTCATAATTTAAAAAAAGTTGGGGCCAGTTGCTTTGTTACTTCCCTAACATGAAGGTTTACGTTACTTCTGGGAAACTTCCAAACAGACAACCAATCAGCCTGTGCCACCTTCCTTTGTGGGCAGACATAGCTCTGATAACTTATATTCCTAGAACTTGCCCTTCAAATGAGTCCTAGCTATGGGGTTCCCACCTGTCCCACATGGTGCCTAGTTCTTGTTTCAATAAAGCTTGCTATTCTGTCCCACTAGCCTTGTGGTCTAGAGTGCTAATTCTTTGCCACCACAGGACAAGAACACAGAAGACCCCACACGTCTACCACTTCAATTTTTGGTGGCCTGTATGGGGATTCATAGACACCCAAGGTTGGTATACCTGTCTTAAATCATGAGGTAGAGAGTGGGAATGACCTTTGATTGGTCCAGCACCCTGCCTGGCTCTCCCAGGCCATATCCTAGCTATGGCTGAATCCCCACAGCCAGTTTCTGCAGTCTCTGTGCTCCTAGGGAGGAAACCCTTCTTTTCTGTTTTCCCTTCTGACCCTTCAAAGAATGATGCAACCTTACTTCATATGACTAGGAGGCGGTGTTCTCCTCTGGTGGTAGTCTAGGCTTCCATTCCGCCGAGGAGAATGCACATCCAGCACTTACATGAATCTGCAGTATGTCAAGAAGCAGGTAATCCTCTGATGTCTCTGATGTAGCATTGTAAATATGTAGGGGCCCACCCTCTGCCTCATGTCTGCTCACCCTTTCTGCCTACACTATCATGGCCTTCTTTTTCCCAGACCTCTGTAATGAGGTTTGCCCTCCCCAAAGCTCTCCTGTACTTTTCTACTTCCTTAGCCTCCCAGGTCAGCAGTCCTGCCCCTTCTGCAGATAGGATTTCCAATGAGATTTTTGGAACCCTCTTTTTCCATCATCTCCCTCCCCTTCTTTGGCATACAATACCCTTTCCTTCTCCCTCTGCCTTCATGTCCTACCCAGAGAATTACATCTGGGAGAAGATAACAGTTTTCCAGGCCACAAACTATCTCCTGACCTCAACTCAGACTCTTTGATGGGGACTTTTTCAGGTCTCTAGGAATTGGGCTTTGGAACCTTTCATGTCTGCTTGGACACAATTTGGGCCAACAGGGCTGGTTTTGCCCATGTCCTAGTCCAACCTCCGTCTCCCATATAAATGCAAACCACTCCCAGGGCAAGAATTTGACACAGTGTAGCCCACACTTCTCATAGTTCAGGTTACAGATTGAACAAAAAGAAGAAAGCTGAGCAGTAGCACCTCCACCATTTTCTTTAGATGTAGAACAACATGCTACCTCCTGCACATTCTACCACACTTTACCTTCTATGATAGAACTGTCAAATTAAAACCTTCCTTAATTTGTGTGTATCAGGTATTCTGTCTAGTAAATAAGGGAAATAATACATAATCTCTAATCCTAACAAACCTCATCCTACACCCCAAATCATAACCCTAGATATAGCCCAGGTCCTAACTCTAACCCTTAAACCTTAACCCTGATTCTTAACTTGAACTCTGCTAAGTGCTAACTCTCCAACCCTTAATCTGTAACACTAATGCATACCTAACAGTATTAATCATAACTTAGTCTCATAGCAGTAACCCTTATGTTCTAGCTCTTAACCTTAGCTCAACCCTTAAGCCTTAATCTTGAAGCCTAAGCCT
This sequence comes from Dipus sagitta, assembly GCA_036346955.1. Taxonomy (NCBI): domain Eukaryota; kingdom Metazoa; phylum Chordata; class Mammalia; order Rodentia; family Dipodidae; genus Dipus; species Dipus sagitta. The sequence continues at coordinate 219,455,408 of CM070770.1, forward strand.
AAACCCTAAACTTAAACACTAATCCTGTAACCCTAATCATAGAGCCACTGTTACCCTCTAAGATTTGTCAAACTCCAACCTTAATTCAAAACTCAACTCCAACCTTAACCCTAAAACTAAAAGCCTAACCATAGCCCTAAACCGAACCCTAAACATTTATGCAAAATCCTAACCTAAACCATAACTTTTACATCAGCCCTAATACATCCCTAAATCTGAAAATAACCCTAACATCTTGCATCTATGTAGTCATTTAAGTCAGTTGTTCCCCCATAAATTAATGCATTCTGAATGCTTATTCTTTAGCTGATGGCAGTTAGGGTGGTAGAGCCTTGCCAGAGCTATGCTGTTGAGGATAGGATTCAGTGTGTCATAGCTAGCTCCCCTTTGCCAGAGTTCCGCTTACTATTTTCTAACTGCTGTGGCAAGGAGGTAATGTTCAGTCTCTGCCCATGACATGCTTTCCCCTGTTATCATGAGCTTCCATCCAATATTAAGCCAAAATAAACTTTCCTCCCTTCAGCTGCTTTTGGTCAGGTGCTTTGTCTCACCAATGAGAAGGTAACTTCAACAGAAAATGTATGCCAGTCAAGTGGAGTCACTGATCCTAAAAACCTGACTGTTTGGTCTTTGGCCTTTTGGGTCTGATTTGCTGGAGGAATATGAAAGGACTTTAGAACTTTAGGATTAAGACATGCCTTGAAGTGTATTGTATGGCAAAATTCCTTTTCATTGAAAATAGTGAACAACTGTTGCCAGCTTTTATCAATAGCAATTGGGATAACTCACGAGAAAGCATGGGGTCATCGGATCCCCCACTTGAGATCTCAGCCCCCTGGTGCCAACTGTATGCAATAACACACAAAGTATCCTGGCCTCAGGTGGAAATTAAGTGTTATACAAAGGGTAAAAGATCAAAGAGCTCCACTGAGGTGGTTTCTTTGGAGTCTCCATGCTCTATAGGACCCCACCCTGAAATTGAGGGAAGAGCATCCACAGGGGTAATCGTAACAGTGAGCCCCACTGAAGTGCTGCTTTGGGGTTTCATGCTAAGTAAGCCCTCAACTGGGGCTGAGGGAGGAGCATCCACAGGGGAAATCCCAATATAGTGAGCCCCACTGAAGTGCTACTTTGGGGCCTCACACTCCTGGTCAGGGACAAGGAGCTCCTTGAAGTGGCCATAGAGAAGTTATCATTCAGGATGAGATGAGACTTCTCTATGGTCTGGTGTTCCAGTGTGTCCATCAGCAAGCCCTCATCATGTGGCTGAGGGAGGAGCATCTGAAGAAGAATCTTGACATAGGAAGCCCAATAAAAGTGGTTGTTTAGGGGCTCCACATTCCTATAAATAACCCCTCTCCATGCTCTATAAGTAACCCCAATAAACTCATTAGTTCACCAAACTGTTATTGGTGCAACTGTACTTTGGTCTGCTATCTGAGCCCTATTTGGGGTGAAAATTGTGCTCACATCTTCCCAAGGGGAAAGTTTCCCATAACACAGTGCAACAAGTACAGCTTGATGGATTCTTGTGAGAGTTCAAAGACCTAAAGGCAGAAAAAAGTAATGGTGGACAGTGCAGGTTTGGTTTTTGTAGGGGGGGGGGAGAAGAGCTTTGTCTGGACTGGGCTAGAGCCCATGTGTGATAGGCTACCTGGGCCCTCCTCATGTCCTGAAAACTTGAGCATGACTGAAAAGGATTGGATCAAGCAGAAGAATATGACACAGAAATAAATGAAAATTCAGGTTTAAGGCTAGAGCCTGTTTCAGCTGCAATCGAGAGGTTACCACCATTGAGATTGGACCAGCTGTTCTGAATTGTGACAGGAGGAAGAATGCTGACTCTTGAAAGTTGGGAGCACGAAGGAAGAATGCTTCCATTTCCTGCTCTTCAAAGTTAGTTATCCCCCCCAGCTTAACAAACTTCATAGTCCACCTGGTACTAAGGAAGCATAACAATTACAAAAAAGAGTCATTGGATTTGCAGCAGTTTTTTGGAATAGTATCTTCTGCAGGAGTCACACTGTGTGCAGACTTAATGGAACCAGAGGATGAACCAGTTGCAGCGGAGACCCTAGGAGTTTGGACATGCCAGTACTGTGGGATGGCTGCACTGGACGGCTGCTGGCTCAGGATGGAATTTTTTTCCCCCTGACTATAACCAGCCCAGCTGGAGGGGTGGAAATGGAACCCATCTTGGTTGTCAGTCTCAGGTGGACCTAAAACTGCAGGATTTGACATTTGCCATGTTTGCTTTAGATTCCATGCAATGCCATCTTTTGCAGAGTGAATGTTTACTCTGTGCCACTGTGTGCTTTGGGTTTTATAGGCTCACAGTTAAGAGACCTTAGACAATGGGAATATTTGAACATTGTTTGTATCGATAAAAAACTATGGAGATTTTTTTAAGCTGGACTGGATGCATTGCATTTTACATCATGGATGGTCATCAGTTTATGTGGCCAGGGGTGAAATGCGGTGGTTTCAATTAGATGTCACCTATAAACTCAGATTTTGACTACTTGGCCCCCATCTGATAGCAGTTTTGGAGGTGGAGCCTTGCTGGATGTGTGTACATTAGGGGTATTACAGCCAATTCCCCCTTGCCAGAGTTCAGCTTGTTCTCCTGCTGCTGTTTTCCACCTGCTGTGACAGAGATGATATCCAGCCTCTGTTCATGCCATGCTTTCCCCTGTCATCATGGAGCTTCCCCTTGAGACTGTAAATCAAAGTAACTTTCCTCCCATCCAGTTGCTTTTGGTTGAGTGCTTTGTCCCACTATCAAGAGGACAATTACAAGCTGGGCGTGGTGGTGCACACCTTTAATCGCAGAACTTGGGAGGCAGAGGTAGGAGGATCACTGAGAGTTCAAGGCCACCCTGAGACTATAGAGTGAATTCCAGGTCAGCCTGAGCTACAGTGAGATCCTACCTTGGGGGGGGGGGAGACAATTACAATAATCTACAGCTCCCACTCTAGCTTTGGAACACTAACCCTAAAGTTAAGCCCTACCTCTAATGATACCCCTACTCTGGCCCATGAAATAAAAAGAAAATTTCCAGAGGTTAGTAATGCAAAAAGAAAATTATATGTGGGAGGTCTGAATAACACATAAGCTCCTGAAAATATTAATTTTCTCCTTGCTGAGATAAAATAGGTGTCTAAATCATTTAAATAATTCTTGTCATGGTTTGAGGTGAAACAGTCCATTCCTATGTAGAAGGCAACATGACAGTGGTTTCACCTTACATAGCAGTTTATACTTGGACTCCTCACCTAAGCACACACAAAGGAGGCGAAAAGGCCAAGACTGTGCGAGAGCTATAATGCTGAAGGTCCACTTTCCTTCAGTCAGGCCCAACCTCCTAAACATTGGGGAATGCCTCAAACAGTGCCACTAGCTGGGACAAAATGATACACCACAGAGCTAATGAAAATTTGACTTGTAACCCCACTGGCCCAAGAAATTCTTGCATGTTCTTGGGTATAAAGATATATAATGTGTGTACAAATCAAACATTTACTGCTAATTATAAATCTATTTGAAACCTACGTCTCTGTTAAACATGCAATTGCAGCATTTAAATAATTTCATTAAATAAATGAAAACAAATTGTCATACTGACATAAGGGTGCTTGTTTATTTTTACATAATTAAATCTTTGTTGAATATTTGATAATGCAGGTAGTAGAAAGTCAACATTTATTCAGAGTGCATCTGTATCTTGACCATCCATGCTTAAAGTGCACAAGATGGTTTAAAAATGCTTAAGGCCACCCATTTCAAAATTGTTGGAATTTTCTTTCTCAAAACCAAGCTAACATTCATCAAATGACTATTTTAATGAACTCAAAGCCAGAAACTCAAACCGCATTTTTTTTTTTTTTTTTGAGATAGGGTCTCACTCTAGCTCAGGCTGACCTGGAATTCACTATGTAGTCTCAGGGTGTCCTCAGACTCATGGCGATCCTCCTACCTCTGCCTCCTGTGTGCTGTGATTAAAGGTGTGCACCACCACACCCAGCACAAACAGCAATTTTTAATTTGCTAATGGAATACAATCCAAATATATACCAGCTTGCTACTGACATGATATTGAATGAAAGTAGGTAACCAGAAAAGTTTAATTATGGAGACATAATTAACCATTGTTCCCATAACAGTAGAAAAGTTTGGATATATAGTAAAAACAATGCAATTTGTAACATACTGTATTTCTCTCATCTTAGCTAAGCTGTTCCAATCAGCTGTCTACTGGTGTTCTAAGGTGTGCTAGCATACACAGTACATGTTTGTGTTCACAGTCAGGCCTGTAGTGAACCTGCATGATGCAATAAGGCAGAAACATCATAATCATTACACATTCGGTTCTGAATTAATTTCTCGTCACTGTTTATAAGCCTTTCACTAATGGCAAAAATGGGGTCACAATGCAGATTCAGTAGTTGTGTTCAAGCACATGAGTCTATAATGAATATTCAACATAAAAAATATACCCCTCAACACCCATAGACTTATGATTTTAATGTATCTAACTTCAAAATTCCCAAGTCTTTAAAAAATGTTTACTTATTTATGTGTATATGGGCACAACAGTTATCTTGCTGCTGTAAACAAATGGCAGGCACATGTGTCTTTTTGTTTTGTTTTGTTTTACATTGTCTTTTTGCATTTGGCTTTATGTGGATGCTGTGGAATCAAACCCAGGGCATTAGGCTTTGCAAGCAAGTGCTTTTAACTGCTAATCCATCTCTCCAGTCCAAAGTCCCCAGTCTTAAGAAAAGGAAGAACCAGGCTGGAGAGATGGTTTAACAGTTAAGACACTTACCTGCAAAGTCTAAGGACCCAGGTTCCATTACCCAGGACCCACATAAGCCACAAAGTGGCACATAGGTCTGGAGTTCGTTTGCAGTGGCTGAAGGCCCTGGTATGCCTATTCTCTTTCTCTCTCCCTCTTCTTCTCTCAAATAAATTAATAAATAAAAATAAAAGAAAAAGAACCTCTAAATTAGCAGGAACTATTATAGACCTCAACAGTTACTTTAAATACTTGAAAACACAGATCCCCCCTACAATACCAAGACATTTCCATTAACAGAGAAAGGTTCATAGTGCATTATCTGCTTGTAATAGGTTTATGATGAATAAAAATGAGAAAACAAGTAAATTTCTATGTATTTATTTCAGGGGAAAAAAAACCACTATCTTCAGAAACTCAAACAGGCTCTTCACAAAGGATACTGAAGGATTGTTATAGGAAATTACAGCTAAGTGAGGTTAGTAATTCTGAAGCTTTTCCAATAGGAAATATGTGGAGATGTATGGTGAAATAGGATGAAAACACCCATTAGTCTAGGATATCCCAGGATATCCCATCTAAGATTTATTGTTCTCTCAGAAGATACGATCAGGTTGTGTAACTCAGGGTGTCCACAAACTTACCATCTTACTGGTTCAGCCTTCTGGATAAAAGCATATTATTTTTCACAGCAACAGCAACAGCACCTACATCACATATCTTACAGGACGGACTGACTAGAACTTCAGTGATTGTGGGGAGTTGAATGTTTCAGGTCCAGAGCCAATTATCTTGGGCTATTTCAGCCCCTTTAATAGTGATTTGTTGCCCACCTCTGTGGATGACCTAACATCCCTGACTATTAAGCGAATCGTTTGCAATGTGTGAAGGGACCCCTAGTTTACACACACCCATAAACTAAGAATGGCATTAGATATTATCGTAGGTCTCTACCAAATATGCTTTGCTGTATGTAACCAGCCTGTTATTTCCATGAACGTATTTGAAAAGTGTTTTGATTTGACTTTCTTTGTTCTGTTACTATAAAATTTTCATGAAATTGTTAACAGATTGGAACATAGAATTTGGGGTAAATCTAGGTTTCTGGGCACTGTCACTTATATTTGGTTCCAAAATAAACTATTGCTTATTAAGAAAAAAAAAAACAAAAAAAATAAGTTTTTAAAACTGTAAAGTAAAATGTAAGAGACCATAGAATAAAGATATAAAGAAATGCATTTAGGGCTGGAGAGATGGCTTAATGGTTAAGGTGCTTGCCTGCAAAGCCTAAGGACCCAGGTTCAATCTGTCTCCAGATCCCACATAAGCCAGATGCACAAAAGGTGAGGCAAGCACAAGGTCACACATGCCTACTAGGTGGTACAAGCATCTAGAGTTGGACTGCAGTGACTGAAGCCCTGGCACACCAATTCTCTCTCTGTGTTTCTCTCTAAAAAATAAAAAAATAATAAAGAAATGCATTTAGAGCCAGTTGCGGTGGCCCATGCCTTTAGTTCCACCATTCAAGAGGCTGAGGTAAGAGAATCAAGGTGAGCCTGGGGCTACAGAGTGAGTTCCAGGTCTAGCCTGAACTAGACTGAGACCCTGTCCCAAAATAATGCATTTAATTAGTTATGAAAGATTTCTTAAGCTAAGTACAATTATAAAATGAAAAATGGGATAAAGAAAGGCTTTACTAAATATATTACATTTAAAACTTGAAACTTTGTAAGATAAAAGTTTAAGCTAATTCACTCTTGAGAAAAATAATTTCATATATAAAATATAATCTAAGTCTACAATTCTTTTTTTTTTAATTTTTATTTATTTATTTGAGAGTGACAGACAGAGAGAAGGAGGCAGAGAGAGAGAGAGAGAATGGGCGTGCCAGGGCCTCCAGCCACTGCAAACGAACTCCAGACGCGTGCGCCCCCTTGTGCATCTGGCTAACGTGGGTCCTGGGGAATCGAGCCTCGAACTGGGGTCCTTAGGCTTCACAGGCAAGCGCTTAACGGCTAAGCCATCTCTCCAGCCCCTAAGTCTACAATTCTTATAAAGCATACACTAGTGCACAGCAATGTCCTAGGCCCTCACATTCAGCCCCTAACACCCAGAGCAACATCTAGTCCTAAAACCTTATATCAATGCCCTTCATGGGTGTGGAATTCATGTGTAGACTATATACTTCTGAATATTTACACCAAATCCCTTGTTATATACTTACCTAAAATATGCAGTATAACAACAAATTATAGATGTCAGAGTCTTGAAACAGTAGGTTAGACCATATAGACGAAGTGTGCAGTGTGCTATAGTATGAGTACCCTATGCTCTACATACAATTACGAAGTTGCATAACAGTCCTTGTAACACCAGTGTCTCCATTGTTAATGGACATGGCTATACCTCCCATATTCATCTCCATGTTTTCTTACAAAAGATATTAAAATTCATAGTACAGGGACTCTTTTCTTACTTTGTTTGATGGTGATATTGTAGGTTGAACAGAGGGTCTTATGCATGCCAGTGTAGTGTTTTACAAAGAAACTATCCATTCAATCTCTTTTGCTTTTATTTTTAGACCTCTTTTAATTTATGAGATAGGCTCTAAGCTACCCAGTCAGACTCTGAACTGGCAATCCTTTGTTAGCCACTAGAGTAATGGAGATTTCAGGCCAGCATCACCTAGGGCAACAGGAAACTTCTTTAAATACAGACCACTGGCAAAGAGAGTATGTTCATAACTTGTATGACATTTCATTTGCATTGTGATATTCTGAGCATTATAAGTGAATTTCCATCAAGATTTGAATATACTCAAATTTATAAGATTATATTCTATTAGTTCTCACATGACTTTTTGTGCAGTTGTCTGAAGAAAAAAAATCTTTGTTTTTCAAACTGATAGGGGTTCAATCCAGTGTCCATTAGAAGGTTTACTTCTATTGTGGTTTGCATGTAAAATGTCCCTCTAGTGTCACGTTTGAACACTTGGTGCACAATGAGGCTGTTTGGGAAGTTTGTGGAATCTGCAGGAGATAGTGTCTTGCTGGAAGAAATTGGTCAATGGGAGAGGGTCTTGAGATTTTTATAGCTTGTTCATCTTGTACTTACTGCTTCCATGCCTTCCCCAACATGATGGAACATATTATCTTAAAACTGTAAGCAAGAATAAGCCCTTTCCTTCCTTAAGCCTCTTCTTGTCAAGTATTTGGACAGAGCATTGAGTAATGTAACTAACAGAATCTCCATTGTGTGTCATCCTGTGTCTGTGAGTAGATATATGAAAAATGAAAGTATTTTTACATTCTCTTCATTCACAGGGTTTCCTCCACAATCAGCTTTTTTATGCCATCAAGTGAACAGGAACTCTTAACATCTCTTACATCCAGAATTTCCTCCTGGGAACTTGTCCATGACTTAAAACACAAGAAGCTGGAAACTTCAATGTTTGCTTTATATTAACTGGATTTTCCTCCTGGTAGTTCTTCCACACATTTGAAGGGAAGTAGAAAATCTAAAAGTCTCTGCATGTCTTTACACTCATGAGGTTTTTCATCCATGAGATTTTTCGTGCAGCTGAAGGGAACTGTGATGTCTGAAAACTTTATCACACTCTATACATTCATAGGGCTTTTCACCAGTATGAGTTCTTTCATGTATATGAAGAAAACTGGGATAAAGAAAGGCTTTACTACATATATTACATTTATAGAGTTTCTCTCCAGTATGAGATCTTTCATGCATCTGAAGAAAGCATAGATAAATAAAGGATTTACTATACTGTTTACATTTGTAGGGTTTTTACCAGAATGCATTCTTTCATGCCTTCGATGGGCACTTAGACCTCGGAAGGTCTTACTACATTGTTTACATTTATAGGGCTTTTCCCCAGTGTGAGTTCTTTCATGTAATTGGAGGGAAGCAGAACAACTAAGAATCTTACCACACTGTTTACACTCATAAAAACCACTATGAGTTCTTTCATGTAGTCGAAAATAACCAAGACTTCTAAAAATTTTATCACATTGTTTACATTCATAGGGTTTTTCTCCAGTACAAATTCCTTCATGATCTTGAAGTAAATTGGGACATCTGCAGGCTTTACCACATTGTTTACATCCATGGGGTTTCTCTCCAGTATGAGTTCTTTCATGTCTTTGAAGACAAGACAGACCTCTGAAGGCTTTACCACACTGTTTACATACATAGGGTTTTTCACCAGAATGAGTTCTTTCATGTACTCAAAGGGAACTGTGACTACTATAGGCTTTACCACATTGTTTACATTTATAGGGTTTTTCTCCAGTATGTGTTCGTTCATGTCTTTGAAGGAATGAGGGACAGCGAAAGACTTTACTGCGTATCATACATTTATATGATTTCTCCCCAGTATGAGACCTTTCATGCATTTGAAGTAAATAGGGATAGATAAAAGACTTACTACATTGTTTACATGCGTAAGACTTTCCTCCAGTATGTGATCATCCATGTACTTGAAGATGACTAAGACATGCGAAGGCTTTACCACATTGTTTACATTTATACTGTTTTCCTTCAGCATGAGTAATTTCATGTACTCGAAGATTAGTGAGACCTTTGAAGGCCTTGCCACATTCTTTACATTCATAGGGTTTTTCTCTACTATGAGTTCTTTCATGTAATTGAAAGGAGCTAGAAGAACTGAGACTTTTGCCACACTGTTTACATTCATGGGACCACTATGAGTTCGTTCATGTACTCGAAGATTACTCAGGCTTCTGAAGGTTTTATTGCATTGTTTACATTCATGTTTCTCACCAGCATGAATTCTTTCATGTACTCTAAGTAAACTATGATCTCTGAAAGCTTTACCACATCATTTACATTCATGGGGTTTTTCACCACTATGAGTTATCTCACGACTGAGACATCTGAAGCCTTTACAACACTGTTTACATATATATGGTTTTTCTCCACTATGAGTTCTTTCATGCAATAGAAGAGAACTTGAGGAACTGAGAGTCTTTCCACATTGTTTACAATCATATAGTTTTACTTCACTATGAGACCTTTCATATGCACAAAAATGACTGAAACCCCTGAAGGCTTTACCACACTTTTTACATGCATAGGTTTTTCTCCAGTATGTGTTCTTTTATGTAACTGAAGGGAACTGGAACAACTGAGACTTTTACCACACTGTTTACACTCGCAGGGTTTTTCTTACATGGATGTGAAGGTAATTGCGACTTCTGAAGGCATTACCACTTTGTTTACATTCGTAAGACTTTTCTCCAGCATGAGCTCTTTCATGTACTCGAAGGTAATGATGACATTTGAAAGCTTTACCACACTGTGTACATTCATAGGGTTTTTCTGCATTATGAGTTTTTTGGTGCAACTGAAGGGAACGGGAAGAACCAAGAGTTTTATCACATTTTTTAGGTTTATAAGAGTTTTCTTCAGTATGAGTAATTTTATGTAACTGAAGGCACTATGACATGTGAAGGCTGCACCACAGTGTTTACAATAATAGGGTCTTTCTCTGGTATGAATTCATTCATGTCTCTAAAGAGAACTGGAAGAACTCAGAGTATTACCACATTGATTACATTCATAACACTTTTCTACAGTATGAGTTCTTCCTGCTGTGCAAAGGGAACTAGAACAAACAAGAGCTGTGACATGTTGCTCTCCTCTGTGAGCTTGTTGATCTCTCCCAAATGAGCTGGCAAAGTTAAAGAAATATGAACATACCTCATATTTGTAAGGGCCACTCAGAGTGTGAGCGCCTATGTATCTTTGAACATTTGTGTGAGAATTGAAGGTTCTCCCACACTGTTCACAATTACATTGTTTTTTTATCATACTCCTGATATTTAGATGGTTTGTATTCAGTGTGACATAGGCTGTGCCTATTAAAGGATGAATGACACCGGAAACTTTTTCCACACATACTGCATTCACGTGATTTTACCACAGGAGAAACTTTCATACTCCTGCTGAGATTTGGTATCCAGAAGAAGGTTTCTCCAAACTGACTACCTTCTTGAATCATATCAAGTGTTACTAGGTAGCTTCTGTAAAGAATGGCAAACATATGATTAACAGTCACTGAACTGGAGCTGGAGAGATGGCTTAACAGTTAAGGTGCTTGCTTGCAAAGCCTTATGATCTGGGTTCAATTCACCAGTACCCACATAAAGCCAGATTCACAAAATGGCCCATGCATATGGAGTTCATTTGCAGTGGCTGGAGGCCCTGATATGCCCATTCTCTCTGTCTGTCTCTCTTCTCTCTCTCTCTCTGCTTATAAGTAAATAAAAATATTTTTAAAAATTGTCACTGAACTAATGACTGTTTTGTTTTTTTTGCTTTTTTTGTCTTTTCTCAATTTTTATTAACATTTTCCATGATTATAAAAAATATCCCATGATACTACCCTCCCTCCCCCCACTTTCCCCTTTGAAATTCCATTCTCCATCATACCCCCTTCCCATCTCATCAGTCTCTCTTTTATTTTGATGTCATGATCTTTTCCTCCTCTTAATGATGGTCTTGTTTAGGTAGTGTCAGGCACTGTGAGGTCATGGATATCCAGGCCATTTTATGTCTGGAGGGAGCACGTTGTAAGGAGTCCTACCCTTCCTTTGGCTCTTACATTCTTTCTGCCACCTCTTCCACATTAGACCCTGAGCCTTGGAAGGTGTGATCGAGATGTTAGTCAGTACTCCAGTCACTTCTTTCCAGCACTATGATACCTCGTGAGTCATCCCAAGGTCACTGCCATCTGAAAAGAGAAGATTCTCTACCAAAAGTGAGAGTAGTGATAACATAAGGGTATAAATATTAAGAGAAGTGCTTACTGGGCAGTTTGATATGCATACTATATACATTTTTTCAGACATCAGCAGATGTTACACCCCTAGGGCTCAGGACTACCTCTGTTTTAAGTTTTCAGTATCAGGGATGTATTCCCCCCACCCCATGGAGTGGGCCTCCAGTCCAATTAGAGGGCAGTTGGTTTCCCCCATACCAGACATGCCGCTATTGCACCTGTTGGCTCATTTGGCCTGGCTGGCCAAATATAAGTCTTGCAGTGTCCACTGTTGAGTATCATCACTGGTGATTTCTCTTTCTCCCATTGAACTGCATGCAGAATGGCTTCTTCCAGCTTTCTGTCAGCTGGTCTACATGGAGGAGGTTATCAGCTCAGTTGCAGCAGGATTTCTCAGTGGCCTTGCAGCCCAAGTATGTGGAGTCTTCAGCAATAAGGTCTTACCATCAATTCCTGGTGGGAAACCAAGGGCCTCGGCAATGGCCTATAAGGTTTTGGGGGCATCAGGAACCTCCCTGGCCAACAACTCCCTGGAAGGTATTCCATCCCTGGCACTGAAAATTTTCTAGCAACAATCTATGGCTCCTGAGTGTTCCATTGTCCAAAACCGGAGGATTCTATATGATTTATTTATATCCTCTTAGATTTTGATTAGCCCTCCCTACACCTTTCCTGTACTCAATCTCCTCCCCTGACCTCACTTTGGGCCTTTTCACCTCTGTTAATCTATTCTTCTACTTACATATATACAATATCAACCTATTAAGAACCCTCCTCCCTTCCCTTCTCTTCCCTTTGTATCTCTTTTTTAGCTTACTGGACTCTGCTACTGAGGTTTTTTTCTTCTCACACACAGAAGTCCAATCATATGTAGCTAGGATCCACATATGAGGGAAAACATGCGGCGCTTGGATTTCTGGGCCTGGGTTACCTCACTTAGTATAATCCTTTCCAGATCCATCCATTTTCCTGTAAATTTCATAATTTCCATTTTTCTTTACTGCTGAGTAGAACTCCATTGTATAAATGTGCTGTATCTTCATTATCCACTCATCAGTTGAGGGACATCTAGGCTGGTTCCATTTCCCAGCTATTATGAATTGAGCGGCAATAAACATGGTTGAGCATATACTTCTAAGGAAATGGGATGAGTCCTTAGGATATATGCCTAGGAGTGGGTCAAATGATAGATCAATTTTTAGCTGTCTTAGGAACCTCCACACTGATTTCCACAGTGGCTGGATCAGATTGCATCCCCACCAACAGTGTAGAAGGCTTTCTCTTTTTCCACATCCTCACCAGCATTTATGATCATTTGTTTTCATGATGGTAGACAATCTGACAGGAGTAAGATGGAATCTCAATGTAGTTTTAATCTGCATTTCCCTGATGACTAGGGATGTAGAACATTTTTTTAGATGCCTACGCGCCATCCATATTTCTTCTTTTGAGAATTCTCTATTTAGCTCCATAGCCCATTTTTTAATGGGCTTGTTTGATTTCTTATTATTTAATTTTTTGAGTCCTTTGTACATCCTAGATATTAATCCTCTATCAGATATATAGCTGGCAAAGATTTTTTCCCATTCTGTAGGTTGCCTCTTTGCTTTATTCACAGTGTCCTTTGCAGTACAAAATCTTTGTAATTTCATGAGGTTCCAGCGGTTAATCTGTGGTTTTATTGCCTGAGCAATTGGGGTTATGTTCAGAAAGTCTTTGCCAAGACCAATATGTTGAAGGGTTTCCCCTACTTTTTCTTCTAGCAGTTTCAGAGTTTCAGGTCTGATGTTAAGGTCTTTAATCCACTTGGACTTACTTGTTGTGCATGGAGAGAGTGTAGATTGCTTTTGGTAAGATTGCCATTTTCACAATATTGATTCTTCCAATCCAGGAACAAGGGATGTTTTTCCATTTCCTAGTGTCTTCTACAATTTCTCGCTTGAGTGTTTTATAGTTTTCATTGTAGAGATTCTTTACTTCCTTGGTTGGGTTTTATTCCAAGGTACTTTATTTTCATTGATGCAATTGTGAATGGGAGTGATTCTCTGATTTCATTATCTGTGTGTTTGTTGTTAGCATATTTCTGTGTATTTATTTTGTATCCTGCTACATGTCTGTAGGGGTTTATCAGCTCTAACAGTTTGCTGGTAGAGTCTTTAGAGTCCTTTATATATAGAATAATGTCATCTGCAAATAATGATAACTTGATCTCTTCCTTTCCAGTTTGTATCCCTTATATGTGCATCTCTTGCCTTATTGCTATGGCTAAGACTTCCAGTACTATATTAAATAAAAGTGGGGACAGTGGACACCCTTGTTTTGTTCCTAATCTTAGTGGAAAAGCTTCCAGTTTTTCCCCATTTAGTAATATGTTGGCTGTAGGCGTGTCATAAATAGCCTTTATTATATTGAGATATGTTCCTTCTATTCTCAGTCTCTGTAGGACTTTCATCATGAAGGGATGCTGGATTTTATTGAACGTAGTTTCTGCATCTAATGAGATGATCATGTGATTTTTGTCCTTCAGCCCATTTATATAATGTATTATATTTATCGATATGCGTAAGTTGAACCATCTCTGCATCTCTGGGATAAAGCCTACTTGGTCAGGGTGAATGATCTTTCTGATATATTCTTGTATTCTGTTTGCCAATGTTTTGTTGAGAATTTTTGCATCTATGTTCATGAGGGAGATTGGTCTGTAATTTTCTTTTTTTGTTCTATCTTTGCCTGGTTTTGGTATCAGGGTGATGCTGGCTTCATAGAAGGAATTTGGTAGGATTCCTTCTTTTCCTATTTTATGGAAAAGCTTAAGAAGCAATGGTGTTAATTCCTCCCTGAAGGTCTGGTAAAATTCGGCAGTCAATCCATCTGGGCCTGGACTTTTTTTAGTTGGGAGATTTTTGATAAGTGTTCGGATCTCCATGTTTGTTATAGGTCTATTTAAGTGATTAATCTCATCTTGATTTAATTTAGGTAGGTCATATAAATCAAGGAAATCATCCATTTCTTTCAGATTTTCATACTTTGTGGAGTATATGCTTTTATAGTATGTCCCTATGATTTTTTGAATTTCTCTGGCATGTGTTGTGGTGTTACCTTTTTCATCTCTAATTTTATTAATTTGTGTCTCTTCTCTCTTTCTTTTGGTCAGATTTGCTAAGGGTTTATCAATCTTGTTTATCCTTTCACAGAACCAGCTCTTTGTTTCATTAATTCTTTGGATTTTTTTTTTTTGTTCGTTTCTATTTCATTAATTTCGGCCCTAATCTTTATTATTTCTTCCCGTCTACTGATTTTTGGTTTGCCTTGTTCTTCTTACCAAAAGCAATCTACACATTTAATGCAATCGCCATCAAAATTCCAAAGGCATTCTTCACGGAAATAGAAAAAATCCAAAAATTCATTTGGAATCACAAAAAAAAATTTGAATATCTAAAAGAATTCTGAGCAACAAAAATAAGACTGGTGGTATCACCATACCTGATTTTAACCTATACTACAGAGCCATAGTAACAAAAACAGCATGGTGCTGGCACAAAAGCAGATATGTAGATCAGTGGAACAGAATAGAGGACCCAGATATAAGTCCACGTAGCTATAGCCACCTGATAGTTGATAAAAATGCCAAAATTACTCACTGGAGAAAAGACATCTTCTTCAGCAAATGGTGCTGGGAAAACTGGATATTTATCTGTAGAAAGATGAAAATAGATTCTTCACTCTCTCCATGCACAACAAGTAAGTCCAAGTGGATTAAAGACCTTAACATCAGACCTGAAACTCTGAAACTGCTAGAAGAAAAAGTAGGGGAAACCCTTCAACATATTGGTCTTGGCAAAGACTTTCTGAACATAACCCCAATTGCTCAGGCAATAAAACCACAGATTAACCGCTGGAACCTCATGAAATTACAAAGATTTTGTACTGCAAAGGACACTGTGAATAAAGCAAAGAGGCAACCTACAGAATGGGAAAAAATCTTTGCCAGCTATATATCTGATAGAGGATTAATATCTAGGATGTACAAAGGACTCAAAAAATTAAATAATAAGAAATCAAACAAGCCCATTAAAAAATGGGCTATGGAGCTAAATAGAGAATTCTCAAAAGAAGAAATATGGATGGCGCGTAGGCATCTAAAAAAATGTTCTACATCCCTAGTCATCAGGGAAATGCAGATTAAAACTACATTGAGATTCCATCTTACTCCTGTCAGATTGTCTACCATCATGAAAACAAATGATCATAAATGCTGGTGAGGATGTGGAAAAAGAGAAAGCCTTCTACACTGTTGGTGGGGATGCAATCTGATCCAGCCACTGTGGAAATCAGTGTGGAGGTTCCTAAGACAGCTAAAAATTGATCTATCATTTGACCCACTCCTAGGCATATATCCTAAGGACTCATCCCATTTCCTTAGAAGTATATGCTCAACCATGTTTATTGCCGCTCAATTCATAATAGCTGGGAAATAGAACCAGCCCAGATGTCCCTCAACTGATGAGTGGATAATGAAGATACAGCACATTTATACAATGGAGTTCTACTCAGCAGTAAAGAAAAATGGAAATTATGAAATTTACAGGAAAATGGATGGATCTGGAAAGGATTATACTAAGTGAGGTAACCCAGGCCCAGAAATCCAAGCGCCGCATGTTTTCCCTCATATGTGGATCCTAGCTACATATGATTGGACTTCTGTGTGTGAGAAGAAAAAAACCTCAGTAGCAGAGTCCAGTAAGCTAAAAAAGAGATACAAAGGGAAGAGAAGGGAAGGGAGGAGGGTTCTTAATAGGTTGATATTGTATATATGTAAGTAGAAGAATAGATTAACAGAGGTGAAAAGGCCCAAAGTGAGGTCAGGGGAGGAGATTGAGTACAGGAAAGGTGTAGGGAGGGCTAATCAAAATCTAAGAGGATATAAATAAATCATATAGAATCCTCCGGTTTTGGACAATGGAACACTCAGGAGCCATAGATTGTTGCTAGAAAATTTTCAGTGCCAGGGATGGAATACCTTCCAGGGAGTTGTTGGCCAGGGAGGTTCCTGATGCCCCCAAAACCTTATAGGCCATTGCCGAGGCCCTTGGTTTCCCACCAGGAATTGATGGTAAGACCTTATTGCTGAAGACTCCACATACTTGGGCTGCAAGGCCACTGAGAAATCCTGCTGCAACTGAGCTGATAACCTCCTCCATGTAGACCAGCTGACAGAAAGCTGGAAGAAGCCATTCTGCATGCAGTTCAATGGGAGAAAGAGAAATCACCAGTGATGATACTCAACAGTGGACACTGCAAGACTTATATTTGGCCAGCCAGGCCAAATGAGCCAACAGGTGCAATAGCGGCATGTCTGGTATGGGGGAAACCAACTGCCCTCTAATTGGACTGGAGGCCCACTCCATGGGGGGGGGGGAATACATCCCTGATCCTGAAAACTTAAAATAGGGGTAGTCAGGAGCCTTAGTGGTGTAACGTCTGCTGTTGTCTGGCTAAATGTATATAGTATGCATATCAAACTGCCCAGTAAGCACTTCTCTTAATATTTATACCCTTATGTTATCACTACTCTCACTTTTGGTAGAGAATCTTCTCTTTTCAGATGGCAGTGACCTTGGGGACGACTCAGAAGGTATCATGTGATGGAAAGAAATGACCACAGTGCTCAGTACTACACTATCTCTATCACAACTTCCAAGGCTCAGGGTCTAATGCAGAAGAGGTGGCAGAAAGAATGTAAGAGCCAAAGGAAGTGTAGGACTCCATCAACGTGCTCCCTCCAGACACAATATGGCCTGGACATCCATGGCCACACAGTGCCTGACACTACCTGCACAAGACCATTATAAGAGGAGGAAAAGATCATGACATCAAAAGTAAAACAGAGAGTGATTGAGATGGGGAGGGGGTATGATGCAGAATGGAGTTTCAAAGGGGAAAGTGAGAAGGGAGGGTATTACCATGGGGTATTTTTTATAATTATCGAAATTGTTAATAAAAATTTAGAAAAAAAAAAAAAGAAAAGGGCTGGAGAGATGGGTCAGTGGTTAAGGTGTTTGCCTGCAAAGCCTAACAACCCAGTTCAATTTCCCACTAGGCAAATAAGGCCAGATGCACAAAATGATGCATGCATCTAGAGTTCATTTGCAGAGGCTGGAGGCCCTGACATGCCCATTTTCATTCTCTCTCTCCTTGCAAAAAAACAAATTATTATTTTTTTAAAGTCAGGCATGTTTGTGCATTAAAATCCCAGCATTCGGGAAGCCAAGGTAGGAAGATTGCTCTGAGTTTGAGGCCAGTGTGAGACAACATGGTAAATTCCAGGTTATCGGGCTAGAGAGATGGCTTAGCGGTTAAGCACTTGCCTGTGAAGCCTGAGGACCCCGGTTCGAGGCTTGATTCCCCAGGACCCATGTTAGCCAGATGCACAAGTGGGCGCACACGTCTGGAGTTAGTTTGCAGTGGCTGGAGGCCCTGGCGCGCCCATTCTCTCTCTCTCTCTCTCTCTGTTGCTCTCAAATAAATAAATAAAAATTAAAAAAACACCTTAAAAAAAAATTCCAGGTTATCCTAGGCTAAACCAAAACCCTACCTTGAAAAACAAAAAGCAAAACAAAATAAAAATCAACAAAGAAAGAAAGGAAAGGAAAAAACAGGATAGGAGCAATCCTCTTATTACTGGGCCCTGGAAGTATGTTTTGCTGCTTGGCTACCCAAATTTCTTTCTAGAATAAATATTTTTAGTATTTGTGATTACAAACTGCAACATGATAAAAAAGAATTTACAGCTGGGCATGGTGGCGCATGCCTTTAATCCCAGCACTTGGGAGGCAGAGGTAGGAGGATCTCCCCAAATTCAAGGCCACCCTGAGACTACATAGTGAATTCCAGGTAAGCCTGAGCTAGAATGAGACCCTACCTTGGGGCGGGGGACGGGGGGGGGGGGGGGGGCGGGGAGAAAGAATTTACATCAGCAGACAAGAGGCTGCTTTTAGCCTGGGTGTGGTGGCACACACCTTTAATCCCAGCACTGGGGAGGCAGAGATGGAAGGATCTCCCCAAATTCAAGGCCACCCTGAGATTACATAGTGAATTCCAGATCAGCCTGGACTACAGCAAGACCATACCTTGAACCTCCCCTCCGCCTGCAAAAAAAAAAAAAAAAAGAGGCTGCTTTTCTGTAGAATTTCCTGCTCTCAAAGTCTGAGCTTTATAGTTATATGGGAAACAAAGAAAAATAAAGCAGAAGTGAGATAGGACAATGAACTCTTCCTCTGGCCTCTACACATAGGGCACACATATCTGCACACATGTGCATAAAACAAGTACACAGGGGCTGGAGAGATGGCTTAGCAGTTAAGATGCTTGCCTGCAAAGCCAAAGGACCTCGGTTCGATTCCCCCAGGACCTACATAAGCCAGATGCACAAGGTGGCGCATGCATCTGGAGTTCATTTGCAATGGCTGGAAGCCCTGGCTTGCCCATTCTCTCTCTCTCTCTCTCTCTCTCCCCCCTCTCTTTCTGTCTCTCAAAATAAACTCGAAAAAAAAGTACAAAGGCATGCTTACTCATGTACATACCCACACACCCACAGACACAAACAGGTCAGATGGATCCTAAAGAGTGGTCCAAGACCTGAGAGCCTATAAATGATGCTATATGTTCCCAATCCATACTAGTTCACAATCCTTATATTTCCTTAAGAGGGAGATGTACTCTTCATACATCCTGGTTCATTGTTTTAGACTTTAAGGATGCTTTATTGATCCATTCCTACCCACCAAGACTCTCTATCCATGTTACTCAACAACTCACTAATCTTATCTCACCTTGGGGTATCTGGAACAACCCCCACCTCTTCAAACACTCTCCATCCAAAGACCTTTCCTAATTCCTTTAAAATTTCCCCTTGGGAATAGCCACATTTAGTACATAGATGATTTATTAATCTGTAGCCCAAACAAGCTACCTTGCTTCAGAACATTGCTCTAATAAGTGGCTAGGCTCATGTGGATGTAAGATTTTCCCTTCAAACACACAAATGGCTCTACAAATGGTCCAATTCCTAGCCCACTAATACTAGGCACTAAGAAGCCTTTTCAAATATGGCAAGGGTTTCATCATAACTACAGGGACTCCATCCACACAACAACTGAGAGCTTTTCTAGGACAAGCAGATTGTAAATTCCACAATTTAGCCTTATAGCTAAAGCTTGCTACTAGAAGACCTCAGGGGGCCTAGAGGAAGAGCATTCAATTGGACTGAAGATGACCATTCCCTGACTTCCTGAAACAGAATAGTCACATCTGAACAGTGTTAACTTTCCTTAACCACAATGAACCCTTTTCCTTCTATGTACATGATGGAAGGGGAACAGTACTGGGAGTTTTAACACAAACCTCAGGGCCCTCTTAATACCCAGTTACTTCTGTATCCAAGTCATTAAACCTGGTGGCATAGCACTGACTTTCTTTTCTTAAGGTACCAGCAACTGTGGCTCTCCTGGTTTGGTAGGGCTCCAAAACAACCCTGGGACACAGTATGACATAAGAGAATTGACAAATTTCATATTCTCCTACAAACTCCAGAACTTAATATAAAGTCTTGTGAATACACCCTGCCACCAACTGCCAGTTCCTAATCCTAACACCACTCCGTAACACTCCTGCCTTACCTGCAGATCTACAGCAGTCTTGCTTTCCCAATTTGAGGTACCCTGGTTCACAAATAGCAGTAGTTTTATGGAGGCAGGATGTAGATGTTTGTGGTATCTATCAGTAAGTCTCAGAGGTCATATTTTCCAGATTCCAAGATAATTCTATGCCAGCTGGTCAATATTTTGATTGTATAACTCACAAGGCTGAAAGTATCACTTCAATTAAGTAGTGCAACATGGCAGAAGTATCTTCAGAAATGTTGTTGTAAATTCTTTCCTAACCCTAAGCCAAAATTCATTTTTTTTCCAGCACTCAATTTATAGGAGTACAGAGCCATAGGAGGTTTTTTGTTTGTTTGTTTGTTTAGGTTTTATGTTTTTATTCTTGTGTAGTATTTTTACAGAGAGACAGAATTGAGCCAATGCCTCAGCAGCTGAAATTGAACTCCAGACACTTGAGCCATCTAGTGGTTATATGTGACCTTGGGCTTGCCTCACCTTTGTGTGGCCTATGTGGGATCTGAAGAGTTGAACATGGGTCCTTAGGCTTTGCAGGCAAGTGCCTTAACCACAGGAACAACTGGGAGGAGAGGTCTAAAGAGAAATGTAAATATTTCAAACAACTTGGAAGAACATCTTATGAAAATCATGGCATGAAGCACAAACAGTGTTATGGGAAAATTAAAGCAATGAATTTAGAAAGGAAAGAGATGAAAAAACTATCATTTAACTGTACACATTGGGAGTGTGGAGAGATAAAATAAGCACAGGAAAATAACAATTAGAGATTGAATTAAAAAATCAAGAGAAAAAACAATAATCTCAAAATTCGATTCTTCAGAAATATCAATAAAATTGATAAGCCAAAGCCGGATGTGGTGGCACACACCTTTAACCCCAGCACTCGGCAGGCAGAGATAGGAGGATTGCCGTGAGTTCGAGGCCACCCTGAGACTACATAGTGAATTCCAGGTCAGCCTGAGCTAGAGTGAAACCCTACCTCGAAAAACCAAAACAATAAAAATAAAAAAATAAAAATAAATTGAAAAGCCTGCAACCAAGCTAAGAAAAAAAAAAGACAAGAAAATTACTGACTAGAATTAAACAAGTACCATCATCATCATAAGCATTAAAAGGATCATAAAAGAATATTAAGAAGTTTCCATGGCCACAGATTTACCTACTTAGATCAAATGAACAAATTCTTTGCAGTTTTTTTTTTTTTTTAAATAGTGTCACATGCTGCCCAGACAGGCGTGTAACTTGCTAGGTAGCCAAAAATGACCTTGGACAGCTGATCCTCCAGCCTTTACCTCTCTAGTGCTGGGATTATAGGCATGCACCACTATGCCCATTTATTTTGTGCTGAGAATGACCAGGGTTTAAGTAACTAATATCAGTCCAAAAAGGACAGACAAAACTCAGATGAAGCCGGGCGTGGTGGCGCACGCCTTTAATCCCAGCACTCGGGAGGCAGAGGTAGGAGGATCGCCGTGAGTTCGAGGCCACCCTGAGACTCCATAGTGAATTCCAGGTCAGCCTGGGCTAGAGTGAGACCCTACCTCAAAAAACCAAAAAAAAAAAAAAAAAAAAAAACTCAGATGATCTCACTTGCGATGTTTCTCCAGTTAAGAATTATGTACAATGTCTTCCTGACAAATACTTCCTAATTCAAACCACATAGTCAACCTTATCCTAGTACCAAAACAGATAGAAAATGGCAGATGCAAAAATCCTCAATAAATATTAGCAAATTGAATCTTAAAATGTATTTTTAAAAAGTTTTTTATTTGGGCTGGAGAGATGGCTTAGCAGTTAAGGCGCTTGTCTGCAAAGCCAAGGACCCAGGTTCAATTCCTCTGGACCCATGTAAGCCAGATGCATAAGGTGGTGCATGTTTCTGGAGTGTTTGCAGTGGCTGCATGCCCTGGTGCACCCATTCTCTCTCTCTCTCTTCCTCTCTCTGCCTCTTTCTCTCAAATAAATAAATAAAAATATTTTTAAAAAATTATTTGCAAGCCGGGCGTGGTGGCGCACGCCTTTAATCCCAGCACTCGGGAGGCAGAGGTAGGAGGATCCCCGTGAGTTCGAGGCCACCCTGAGACTCCATAGTGAATTCCAGGTCAGCCTGGGCTAGAGTGAGACCCTACCTCGAAAAACCAAAAAAAAAAAAAAAATTATTTGCAAGGAGAAAGAAAGAGCGGAAGAGAGAGAAAGAGAGAGAGAGCGAGCAAGCGAGCGAGCAAGAAAATAGGCTCCCAGGGCCTCCTCTCACTGCAAACAAACGCCAGATAGATGGGCTCCTTTGTGCATTTGGCTTTATGTGGGTACTGGGGACTCAAACCTGGGCTGTCAAGCTTTGCAAGCAAGCAGATTTAACTGCTGAGACATCTCCCCAGCCCTTAAAATGTACTTTAAAAATATTATAGCACAAGCTGGGTGTAGTGGCCCATGCCTATATTTACAATGGTTGGGAAGATTAGGCAACGATAGCTGTGAGTTCAAGTCTGGGCTAAATAAATTCCAGGGCAACCTGGGTGACACAGCGAGTCTCTCTCCCCCCTCTTTTTCTGTCCCACCCACAGTCCAATAACAAAAGTATGTACCACTACCAAGTGGGAATTAATGCAAACATATAAGGACAATTTAAACTTCAAAATTCAGACTATGGGTGAAGCTTAGCCTAGAGCTTATGTTTGGCATGAGCAAGGACCTGAAACCAAAAGAGGAGAAATTCAAGAATCAATGTATTTGACCATAGTAACAAGTTAAATAATAAAAATCATGTGACATGGGGCTGCAGACATGGTTTAGAAGTTAAGCACTTGCCTGTGAAGCTTAAGGACCCTGGTTCAAGGCTCGATTCCCCAGGACCCACGTAAGCACAAGGTGGCACATGCATCTGGAATTCGTTTGCAGTGGCTGGAGGCCCTGGCATGCCCAATCTCTATCTATCTGTATCCTTCTCTCTCTGTCTGTCGCTCTCAAATAAATAAAAATAAACAACAACAAAGAAAAATCATGCGACAGGCTGAAGAGATGGCTCTATGGTTATGGGTACTGCCTGCACAAGCATGAGAGCCTGAGGAGGTCTGAGACTGTTGAAGTCTCCAGAACATATGTAAACAGCTAGGTGTGGCCACACACATCTATCTGTAAGCCCACTCCTGCAGGGAGTGCAAACCGGAGAATCACTGGGGCTCATGATTGACAAGCTCAGGAATCAGTAACAGACTCAATGGCAAGGAAAAAATAGGCTGGTGAGTGGAGAGTCATGCCCTACCCCTGTTCTGGCTGCTACAGACCAGCCCAGGAGGAGGGCATCAGCACATACACGTGCTTACGCCACACGGGCACATAGCTCACAAAATGTAAAAGTAAAAAATTCTTTAATTCTTTAATTCTCCATAGAGAGCTTGCCTAGCATGCAGGAAACCCTGGGTCAGACACCCAGGACAGCATGAAACTAGGTGTGGTGGTACAGGCCTGTATCTACCTGGACAAGGACAAAGAAAGATCAGAAGTTAAGGTCACCCTTGGATACCCAGAGTTCCAGGCCAGTCTGGGTTCCAGAAGACCACCTATCAACACATCAACACAATACTGAAAGAGAAAAACAGTAGATAGAGACACTATCCTTAAGAATTCCAGGGCTGGAGCGATGGCTTAGCAGTTAAGGCGCTTGCCTCCAAAGCCTAAGGACCCAGGTTTGATTCTTCAGAACCCACATAAGCCAGATTCACACTGTGGTGCATATGTCTGGAATATGCACTGGCTAGAGGTCCTGGAGGCCCCATTCTCTCCCTCTCTCTCTCTCCTCTCAATAAGCAAAAATAAATATTAAAAAGGATTTCAATAAAAGCACAATATCAAGATAGTTTAGTATATAATTGACAAATAAATCAACAGAACAGGAAAAGCAGAAATAGACCCACAAAAATAGACCCTCAATAGATTTTTGACAAAGGTGCGAAGGAAACCCAAATGAGGAAAGTTCACAACAAATGTTCCTGAAACACTGGGTAAGTATGTGAGACTCAATCTAGACACACGTGACAACTTTCACAAAAGTCATCCCAAACGGATCCTAAGCCGAACGGAGAAGCGAGGTTCAGAACTCGTCGGGACCACACGGTGACCCCAGACGACCTCCGCTCAGCTGTGTGCTTTCACGGGGGTACCACGACGGGGTACCGCGGAGCTGCCCAGAGGCCGCCGGGCCAAGGTCCCGGTCACCGCCCCGAGCCCAGCAGACCGCACAGGACGCCGCCCCGCGGGGAGGACGCGACCCCGAGCCCGCGGTGCCAGGGCGGCTGCGCGGGGAGGCCGGGGCCACCTGCGCCTCCGGCCGGTCCTCCCGGTCTGAGGACAGTCGGCCCCACGCTCACCATGTCCCGGCTTCCGGGCTCGTCCGCACCCTGCAAGCAGCTCCGGTCGGCGGCGCCCACCGCACTCGCGAGCCGAAGCGGCGCCTCACAGGGCAGCCAAGGCGGACACCGCAGCACGCGACGTCGGAAAGCAGCCCAGGGGAGCCGCAGCGCAGATCCCGCCCAGTGGCGCTGCTCATTGGACAGTCCGCCGTCACGGAGGCTCTGATTGGTTAGGGTTCATACTTGATGCCTGAATGACAGGAGACGCCCCCTTGGGCGCGTAAATGGAACTGCAATCAGTGAGAGCCAGAGCCCTTCCCAGCTCTGCCTTCTGCAAAATGACCAGACCTGGCTTAGTGCTGACGTTATTTGCAATTGAGTAGTACTTACTCTTGTCCCTGCAGAACTGGCATTGCTGTTTCTTGCACTCAGTAACCACTTCCTGTTCTTACTCTAGGGCATAAGGTCCCTATCCATTATAGACTTAATGTCCAATGGAGTCATCAGTGCCTCAAGTCTAGATGAGTGTCCAGCCCACCCTAATTGATTACTGAAGTAGACAGCCATGGGTGCAGGTTTGTACAATAGAAACTGTAAAAGCGCAATATGGCCTTGAGGCAAAAGGGCTTTAGAGCATCATCTGGGTATGGTTTCTGTCAAATTTCTTCTACCACAGGTTGGGAGGTGGTGATGTGTTTGGAGTGGAGAAACAGCTGCCTCCCTGTTGGTGTTTCACTGTGGCATGAAAGACCAGGTAAGGTTCCAAGGGAATCCAATGTGCTGGCCAGCCACTTCTTGGCTTTGGATCATGGCATTTCCCCAGAGCTCAGAAGACCTTCTCAGTCCAGGAAGGGCTTGTGTCAGAGACCAGATAAAAGGGCTTGTGTGGGGGAGGGGAGAGTGCAGCAACCCCACAGCTAATTGGGTTTCTGAAGGAGTCAGCAAACAGAACCTGGACAGTCACCAGGGGATTTGCCCGGAGATTGCAGTCTACCCAGAGATAACCAGCTGCCCCTTCTATCTTAGGCTGCAAGAAACCACTTGCTGACTTGCCACCCCATGAAACTAAAATAACTTTCCAGACAGCTTGCAGCTCCCACGTCATCTCTTCCCCCTTTCTCATTTTGCAGCCAGAATGTCCCTACCCCATCCCGAGAGTAATAAAACCTCCCAGTCACACACTACCCAGTGCACATTCTTGTTTCCAGGGTCATAGTGCCATTGGAACCTAAGGGTCGACCTCCCAGATCCTGCACTTGTAATAAGGCTTGTTCTTTGCTGTTGAGATTCCTAACAATTTCTTCCTTCCAAACTCACCACAAAACGTTTCTTCAAAACTTTTCCTTATAGTTTCACCTCACAGGGTCAAACCCATGCCAGTGGAGGACAGCAGAGCACCCAATCAGCTACAAAGATTGACAGAACGCCTTATGAGAACACATTGTCGTGGGAAACTTTGTCCTTGGGGTGACATGAAAACTTGTCTGTTCACCTCAGCTAGGACTCAGACAACAGATAAAAGTACAATGGCACCAAAACAAGTTTCAGTGAACCAATGAGTTTATTGATCACCTTTTCAAATCACTAATATCCTCAAGTGTATTCTCAAGTTGGTTATCTTCTCAGGCATGTTCATGGGGAAGGTGCCACTTGACTGGACTGAAGGAGATAGGCTTAAGGCATGACCTCCAAGATCCTTACATTTCACACATGAATTACTGAAACACAAAAAGTCTGTTTTATGGATAGATGTACATCACATGTTCGTGCACAGAGCACTATTCACTATTGTACCTATCCATGGGGTGTCTTTCCATGAAAATGAAGTCTGGGATATGAGCAGGAAGCCTAGTTTGCAGGTGAAGCTGAGACAAGTGTGCAGCGCTCATGTGGCAGGAGAGGGCCAGCCTACCTTGTCTTCCATCATGTTGCACATCATGAGAGAAAGCAGAGGACTTGAAGTTGAGAGTGACAAATCTATTTGAGAAAGGGTTGAGAGAGATGAAGAAGCTCCACGAGTGCATGTGACTGAGCTTCTCCTGCAGGGACCCCATAAGGCTGAGGTGGTGTGATTCCTAGGTGGTAATTCACTGATTAAGGAGGGACCAAAAGTGGAAGTCATGAGGCAGGGTCCTAGAGGGTATTTAAGTGATGTCTTGCCCCTGCATCTGGTGGAACTTGCATCCTGTGCTTCTCAGAGTTGTCCAGTTAGCCTTGAGTCTGTGCACTCCAGTCAGGGCTTTCTGCTATGGATTGAAGCAACATGTCCAGGGGGCATCTGTCCAGGAAACTCCAATGAAAGAACAGGCTTTGCAGCCCCATCAAAAGGAAACCCTGTGAGCAGCACTTGCCCAGAACCCTGACTCAGGTATCACAGTCAGAGAACTGCTAGCCTACGAACTCAGAGTCCCAGAATCTCTCCTACACATCTGGTTTCAGAACCAAAGAATACAACAGTCAAGACAGAGCGAACTGACATCTGGAGGCCTCTGCACAAGAATCCCACCCACTCCGGGTATAGCCCGGGCCATGGGCACCACAAGCCTCACTTGGGGAAGGGACACACTAGTTAGTGCAAACACATGGCTCAAGCCAGAATCCTAGTGCAAGCCTTTGAGAGTAACCAGTTCCCTGGCTTTGCTTCCAGAGAAGAACAGGCCCAAAAGATGGGGCTCCCTGAGGACAGAATCATATCTGGTTTCAGGAACAAGAGCTCATTACCCTGTCCAGCGCAGTGGCTAGGAAATATTGCCCAGTATAAGACCCCATAGAGGAGGCTCTAGGAGCCCTAGGCACACAACACAGTGGCCATTTACTCTTGGCCCCTCTGAGGAAGGGTTAAGTGACTGCAACCCGCCCCCCCTCCCCCCCCCGCCGGTAGGAACTTGTTCCACTATAAGAGGCACTTTGAGGCACCTTCTGCCCACAGACTCCTCACCAAGGAGGATGTTTTGCAACCTCATCAAAAAGAAGCCCTGCAAGCAGCTTTTGCCCACAATCCAGGGACAAGGACTAGAGGACAAATGGCCTAAAAAATATGTGGCCTGTGTCCCGCATATAACCTGGTTCCAGAACCAAAGGACAGGACATCTGAGGCACAGTTGACTGGAATCTGCAGGCTGTTTTTTGCCCAAGGGCCCTGGCAGCCCTAGAAACAGCCTGGACCTTGGGCTCCAC
This sequence comes from Dipus sagitta, assembly GCA_036346955.1. NCBI lineage: Eukaryota > Metazoa > Chordata > Mammalia > Rodentia > Dipodidae > Dipus > Dipus sagitta. The sequence continues at coordinate 219,483,234 of CM070770.1, forward strand.
CAGGTGGCCAGCCATCAGGTAGACACCAGTGCACAGGCATTGGTGGGGCTCAAACCAGAGCTCTGGTGGGTACCTTTGAGAGGATTTGATCCCCTGGCTCCTCTGCCAGGGTTAAACTGGCCCAAAAGACAGAATCCAGATCTGGTTCCAGAACTGAACAGCTCCACACTCTGACCAGCAGACAGCAAATAGGAAGCCTCACCACAGTCAGGAACCTCCAGGGAGCCATGGGCCATGGCACAGCAGCAGAAGCTATCTCCAGGACCTCCGCAGCTCTGCTCATCTCACCCCCACCCATAGTGTCAGAAGAATTATTAGTGGTGAGGGTATGGTCCACCCAGGCTCTTCTTGCGCTGACTGGAGAGATCTCTCATCCTGTCTGAACCTTATGAGTGCCCTGGGCACAGGACCCATCGAAGGAACAGAGAACCCTCAAGAGCATGCTCCTTTCTGGCCCCTGTGGCAAGAGAACCTCCATCATGACAAGGGCAGTGATCACATTGGCCCTGCAGGAGGACCTGCAAAGGTCTCTCCTCAGCTTCTACCTAGAAACTCAAGGAAAGGGTTGCTAGCTTTACCTGGACCAGACCTGCCCCTGGGAGCCCAGGCTCAGGTAAGGGGTCCCTTGCAAGCTTGTTCCCACAGGCAACTGAACAAGCCAACACACAGGCACCTCCCCTCTTCAGGTGGGCGCTATGAGCTGTGTGACACAGCACCCCACAGAAAAGCCAATTGCCCTCTGCCTTCTGGAGTAACTCATGACAGAAGCAGACCTTCAGAACCAGACACAAGCCTTTCTGAATCCCATGTACACAAGAAGAGCTATGCATCACCTGAGCCATGCCACAATGACCAGCAATTTCAGGCTCTGGTGGACATGCTCAGAATCTCACTAGGGCCTCACTGTTAGCTAGAGCAGAGCCACAGCCCCTCCAGCTCATGGGAACCATCTTGCCTTGGATTCATTGTCAAGCATTATTTTTATGGCCTATTATGGGCACTTAATAATCCATTTCTATTTTGTAATTTGAAATGATGACATATCTATCTGCATATAGGAAATTTCAGTGGGTATAGTGGCACATGCCTTTAATCCCAGAACTCAGGAGGCAGAGGTAGGAGGACTGCAGTGAATTCAAGGCCACCCTAAGACTACATAGTGAATTCCAGGTCAGCTTAGGCTAGAGTGAGACCCTACCTCAAAAAACAAGAATTACATTTTCATTACATCTTTGACTTAAAGTGAGTGTCCTCAGGTATACAAAATACAGCCTCAAGGTTTTCTCACAAATAGAGGTTTGATTACCCATAGTCTTTCATTGTCCCAGCATTTGCTTATTTATCTGAAAGGGATCAAAAAAGAAGAGAAAGGGATAAGTAAAAGAAGCATGGTGGCTGGGAAAATGGCTAAGTCAGTAAAGTGCTTGCTGCTTAAACATGAAGGCCTGAGCTTGGATCCCCCTCACCACCTACATAAAAGCTAGGCATGACATGACTGTATTTCCAGTGCTAGAAGGCAGAGACAGGAATAACCCTTAAGGCTTTCTGGCAAGCTAGTCTATCCAAATCAGTAAACTCTACTTATACAGATAGACCCTGTTCCAAAAAAATAAAAAATACAAATAAGGTAGGGAGCAAATTGATGAAGACACTCAACATTGACCTCTAACCACCACATGCATGTGCACACACATGAAAATATACACACAAGAATGGTAGAGAAAGTGTTGGGGAGATTGCTGATACATGCGCTCATTTGCACTGTCATAGACAGCTTCATGTTGCTGGGATGAACCTCCAAACCAGACACAGTTTATGGGAGGAATGGGATGTATTTGAAACATATACATACAGGGGAAGTTCCATAATGGTGGGAAAAGCTGGCCCCCTTTACAAAGATCTATGTAGAGAAAAAAGCAACCACCACCCACCACAAGCAAGCACACTCCAGGAACCCAGGCAGTGTTCTAACTGCTTTCTGCATACATTAGGCTGGAATTCTAGATCCACCCCCAAAACACACCTTAGGACTAGACCCTACGATATCTGCCCACAGTGACACCTTCTCCAGCCAAGTTACAAGCTTTAATAAAATTTCTGAATCTGAGCTGGAAAGATGGCTTAGTGGTTAAGGCGCTTGCCTGTGAGGCCTAAGGAGGCTCAACTCTCCAGACCCACATAAGCCAGATGCACAAGGTGACACATGCACACAAGGTGGCTTACACATGTGGAGTTCAATTTCAGTGGCTAAGGCCCTGACACACCAATTCTCTCTCTCTCTCATAAAAACAAAGGAAAAAAAAACCCTGAATCTATTGGGGGACATCCATTCAAACTACCACACACATATACACATATGCAAACATACCACACACACAAAATAAGGAAGCATAGGTCCAGGATACTCATTTCCTTTAACTACTGTGCCATCTCTCCAACCCCACTCATTTTCCTTTTGAGCTCCTTTCCTGTATCAAATCCCCTTGGTCCATTCAGTGTAGTCAACCTGAGATAATCATGTTGAGTTCCCTTCTGGATCAGATGCCATTGATTAGATCAGCCCAGTATTGTACACACCATTCAGTGGTGTTTGGATAAACTTGAAATGAACACACACCAGGCAAAATATGATTTAACGGAGGGTCAGGGAGATGCATTTGAGCACTCTCCCACTGACTGTACTCGAAGCTTTTGTTCAGATTCAGGCAGTCAAAGCAATGGGGAGTCAGAGCATAAGACAGATCATGAATTGTTTGTTTATGTTTTCAGGAAATCTTTGGAGAAGCTGTGATTTTCTTTTATCAAGAAGCTCCACCCATGGCTCATAGTTTTCCACATCTCCAGGCTTAGCCTGTGCAAAGATTATCCTTTTTCCAATTAGTTTGATCTCCACACAACAGTCATTAACTGGACATGAGTTATCCGCCATAGCCCTGGTGGCTACATTCCCCACTTGATCAGACACTGTGAATGAACTCCAGACTCATGTGCCACGTTGTGTATCTGGCTTTACGTGGGTATTGGGGAAGTGAACGCTGGCCGACAGGCTTTGCATGCAAGCACCTTTAACCACTGAGATATCTCCCTAGCCCTACAACATGATTTTTACTGTAAAAGGAGTTTCTGGTGAGATTTCTACAAAATTGTAGGCTTATATCTCGTAACCATGTCCGTTGAGCTGCAATTCTTTCTTTTTTTGGCGGGGGGGGGGGCGTGTTTTAAGGTAGGGTCTCACTCTAGCCTAGGTTGACCTGGAATTCACTCTGTAGTCTCAGGGTTGCCTCGAACTAACAGCGATCCTCCTATACCTCTACCTCCCAAGTGCTGGGATTAAAGGCGTCCACCAGCACACCCAGCTGCAATTTTTGGCTGATGAGAGGCTTTAACCAGACTTTGAGGCGAAGGACTCCCCCTTATCATGGCCCCATCATTTTGCCTGTCTTTCTATCATCTCCAAGATGAGAGGTGTGCAACACCACACTCAGGTTGGCATGTTTTTGTTTGTTTGTTTTTGTTTATTCTACCTGAAAATATGCAGTTGGAGATATAAGATGTGAGCAATCCCTGGCAAGCCTTACCTGAAATTTCTGATTTTGGAGGCCATCGGGCAATTGATGCTGTTCCAATTACACCTGTGGTGGGCGGGGCGCACTTCAGGCTTTGAGACAAGGGGAGCAGTCCATCTGACATCGAGTCTATAATACTGTGCACACTAGCGACCCTAGACCAGGAGGAAGAAACTACTGAGTTCATCAAGAGCGCAGGGCCAGCTCTGTGAGGCCAAGCTCAAGTTTTGTTTGAATGCAAATATCCCAGAGCTGGGCAAATTCTGTCTCTCCATTTCAGCTAGGGGAAGCTCCTGTCTCTCAAGACTCAGGGGGAGCGCTGGCCAATCAGGACCTCCGTGGCGGGGCGGGGGTGGGGTCTGCGCTCCGCCCAGCGCAGCTTTTTGCGGTCGCCGCCATTGACGCTCTGCGGCCGTGTGAGGCGCCTCCGTGGCCCATGTGCCGGGCTCTGGGAGCTGCTTGCGGGGCGCGGGCGAGCCCGGAAGCCGGGACATGGTGAGCGTGGGGCCGGCTGTCCTCAGACCGGGAGGACCGGCCGGGAACCGCCGGAGCCGCCGGTGGCTCCGGCCTCCCCGCGCAGCCGCCCTGGCGCCGCGGGCTCGGGGTCGCGTCCTCCCCGCGGGGCGGGGCGGGGCCGGAGCGGCGTCCTGTGCGGTCCGCTGGGCTCGGGGCGGTGACCGGGACCTCGGCCCCGCGGCCTCTGGGCAGCTCCGCCGACCCGGAGCGAGAGGCTGCGCGCGGCGCGGCTCCCCGTCGTGGTGCTTCTGGGGTCCGGTCGGGAAGCCAGCGCGGGGTTGCTGCCGGCTTGGAGAGCTTGCCTAGCGGATTAGGATCCCTCGCTCACATCCCAAGCATCGCATATACCGCCGTTTTGGAATCCGTCTTTCATCCCAGCACTTGGGATTGGAGGCAGGAGGATGAGGAGTTCGTCATCCTTGGCCACATATGAGGTTCGAGGCCAGCCTATAATACATGAGAACCTTTCTCACGAAAGCAAACAAATACACAGCATTAAAAAAAAAAGGGGGGGGGGAGAAAAGTTGAGTGTGGTCTGGGAGAACTAATGCCTCAGCAGACATGAGTACCCATTGCAAGATGTCCAGGTTGTTCTCTCAGATATTCCTTATAATAGCTCTTCTGCTGTGCTAAAGAGGACTTTAGCTATAAGCCTACCTAGAAGATCCACACTGAAGTCTCTTGGTTCAAGAATTCCATGTCTGGGTGGAGTATGGGCATTTAGTTACTTTGTTGAGAAGTACCTTTTACAGCCTAAGTTGTTTATCTTGACACTGGCCATTCATGTAAGACACTATGTATTATTTGTAGTTATTCTTCAGGTGTCTGCGTGAGCCATCCTGGGTCACCATGGGTTAGGTGCCAGTTGGTGGTGGCTTCATTGTTAAAGGTGGAAATTTTATTTTTTTTATTTTTGCCTGTGTTCACATGTAGTTTGAAGATTCCTGAAGCACGTTAGGCAAGACATCACACTGTTGTTCAAAGATTTCATCAATTACTAGACACTTGTTCCTAGTAGGATGAAAAATGATTTTTGGCAACTACTAATAATGTCTGTTTTGGAGAGTCATGAGACTTTATAAGTATAATGTGGAAGATGTAACATATTTGTTGTAACATCCCTCTCCCTCTCTCCTTCCCTCCAGGATGGAGGTCTTACAACATTTCATAGGCTGGCTCTGAACTCCTAGGATCAAATGGCTCTTCCATCTTATTCTCAGAATGCTATAGCCATAAACCCATACCAACACATTGAGTTCTTTTTAAAAATACGTTTTATTTGTCACATTCTGCTTTGAAATTACCCAGTGGAAATTCAAAAATTGTTCTCTTAGAATAGTTAAGTATTGAATTAGAATGATTAAGTATTGATGAAGTATCACACTTAGTACTTAATGAAATTTGACCTGGAGAAAGCTGCTTTCAGCATTTTAAATGCTTTCTGTTATGTAGTCATGTAATTATATAGGATTGGCTCATTTCTCCATCTAAGAAGTTGTTTGATAACATGTGTGAAATAGTGTCTACCAGGAGAGCTCATTGGACTCATTGCCAAGAATGTCTTTTAGGGCTGATCCTTTAGGTAATCTGTGAATATAGAACAAATTAATAGGCTTTCAGAACAGATGATAAGGAAATGCCATATTTACATCACTCATTTATTCCAAGTAAACTACCATTTGTGTGTGTTTGATGTGCAAGCATTATATGCATGCATGTTAATGTATATGTGGGGCTGCACATATTTGTGCATGGATGCTTGTGCATTTGTGAGCATGTGGAGGCCAGAGGTCTGTGACAGATACCATCTCAGTTGCTCTCACCCACAGTTTTTGAGACAAGGTCTTATTGCATCCAGAGCCTACCTACTCAACTAAATTGGCTAACCAACAATCCCCAAGGATCCTGTCTCCCCTTCTCCAGTGCTGAGAGTAGTGGCACATTCCACCTCACCCATCTCTCACATGGATTCCGGGGATACACACGCAGGTACTTATGCTTACATGGCAAACAACTCAAAATTTTAACTTCCCTCTGCCAATGAAACGCAAATGATGTCAGCAGAAATTTGTAAGAACAAACAGCCTCATGACTGCTAATGTTAATGTTCTTCTGTACTGCAGGTGGCAGGAATTTGTTATGACAGGTAGTAAAGATCCACTGTACATAGATTGGGTTAGCCTGCTCTTTGGGCCCATTAATGAGTGTCCCTATTACTGCTGTTTTCTTTCTGAATAGTGGTATCATAAGAACTGCTGTGTCATGAAATAAATATACACAAATCACAGAATTACAACAAGATCTTGTCAACTGAGTGCAGATTCACAGTCCTGGAAGTCTGACATACTCTGTTTCTTTCTTTATTTCTGAGGTGTGTGTGGCCATGTGCAGTTTTGGAGGCTGGAAGAGAATGCTAGGTGTCTTCTATTACTTATTGGTGTGATCACATGGAATAGAGTCTCTCATTTAACATTTTTGTTTGTTTTATTCCAGGTAGGGTCTCACTCTAGCCCAGGCTGACCTGGAAGTCACTGGAGTTCCAGGCTTGCCTTGAACCCATAGTGACCCTCCTATCTCTGTTTCCCAGTTGTTTAGATCAAAGGCTTGTGCCGCCATGCTCAGCTCATTCAACATTTTCAGTCAGCAAGTTCAAATGGTTCTTTCGTCTCCTCCCCTCCTCCCTGCAGACTGGGGTTATAGATGTGCATGACCACATCCAGCTTTTTACATGGGTGCTGGAGCATTGAAATTGAGTAGTCTCAGACTGTCATACTTGGATAGCAAGTAGTCTTACCTGTTGAGCCATGTCCCTAGCCCCTGACCTATTGTTTTATTCAAGTATGTGGTCTGTTTTAGGACATGGTAGCCTTTGAGGACGTGGCTGTGAACTTCACCCAAGAAGAGTGGGCTTTGCTTGGTCCTTCTCAAAAGAATCTGTACAGAGATGTGATGCTGGAGACCTGCCAGAACCTCAGTGCTGTTGGTAAGAATATCATCATCTTTCATTTGTCTGTTAGAGAACAAGTATTTCTTGGTTATTAATTGTATCAGACAGCTTCAGGTTCACTGAGATGAACTTCCAGACCAGGCACAGTTATGGAGGAAAGGATATTTATTGAAGCCTACAGATCCAGGGGAAGTTCCATAAATGGCAGAAGAAGCTGGCCTGCCTTCACAGGACCAAGCAGAGAGAGAGAAGCACAAGCCTAAAGCCAAAAGCCACAGCACACTTCAGGAACTCCAGCTAGGCACACTTTGCATATCTTTAGATTGAAATCTGAAGCCCACCACCACACCTTAAGATCTACCCAGTGACATTGCCTCCAGCCAGGTGGCAAACTACAAACAAATAAAAAACTGAATATATTGGGGGCCATCTATTCAAACTACCACATTAATGCTGTTCTGCAGTTTAGAATATGGAAAGGGAAGAGTTTGGTGAATAACTTAGCCAGGTTACAGAGTTCACTAAAGCTAGAAACTAGTACTTTTTCTGTAATTTTTAATACACTTTCTGTGTCTACATTTTAGGAATCAAATTGAAAGACCAGAGCACTGAAGATGATCCTAAAAATCGTAGAAAGAAGAGAAGGTAATCTACATACACAAGTGGAAGAAAATGTCCCTTGGGGTAAACTTAATGTGCCATGAACATTTAAAAATAATCAAACTAAACAAATAAGTACAGTGTTAAATTTACTCATTAGTAAATTTTCACTAAGAATATGTAGTACATTGTGAGGAAGCAGTTCAAATGTTTGTAAAACACCTCATTTGGGAACAGTACTAGGAAACTGACTACTCTTTCCCTGATTGTAAGAACAATGTGTCATTAGTAAATATGTTATTACTAATGTGCTTCTCATTTCTTACAGAAGTTTCATTGTAGAGACACTCTGTGATACAAAAGGTGATACATTTGGAGACACCTTCACTGGAATATCACATCTCAGTATGCACACAGAAACTTTTACTGGAGTAAATCCATGTGAGTGCAGTATGTGTGGGAAAGTTTTCTTATGTTATTCATCCCTTAATAGGCATATCCTTTCTCAGTCTGGATACAAACCATACAAGCGTGAGGAATATGGAATGACACGATATAAATGTAAACCAGATGAAAATACCCTAAGTTCTCTTACAGGTATTCAAACTTCCATGAGAAGCCCCACTGTGGAAGAACCTTGTGAATGTGAGATGTGTTTAAAATCCTTAGGTTTGCATAGATTATTGGGAACAGATACACAAACTGGCAGTGAAGAGATGCCTTATGAATACAAGGAATGTGGGAAGGCTTCTGTTTGTCGTAGCTCACTTTGCACACAACGAGGAGCTCACAGTGCAGCAAAATGTAATGAATGTAATCACTGTGGCAAAGCTGTGAGTTCTCCCAGTTCCCTTGAAAGACATGAAAGAATTCATACTGGAGAAGGACCCTTTGCATGTAAACAATGGGGAAAAGTCTTGAGACATCACAGTTCTTTTAAACACCATAAAGTAATCCATACTGGGGGAAAGTCTTATAAATGTAAACAGTGTGGTAAGTCTTTCAGCCATTACAGTTCCTTTCATAGACATAAATTAGTTCACTCTGGAGAAAAGCCTTATGAATGTCAGCAATGTGGTAAATCTTTCATGTATCCCTGTTTGCTTCAAACACATGAAAGAACTCATACTGGTGAAAACCCCTATGAATGCAAACAGTGTGGTAAAGTCTTTAGATATCTCAATTCCCTTCGATTGCATGAAAAAGCTCATTCTGGGAAAAAGCCATATGAATGCAAACAATGTGGCAAAGCCTTTAGTCGTCCCAGTTACCTTCGATCACATGAAGAAACCCATAATGGAAAAAAGCCATATGCTTGTAAAGAATGTGGTAAAGCCTTTAGACTTCAGAGGTACCTTCAATTACATGAAAGAACTCATACTGGAGAAAAGCCCTATAAATGCAAAGAATGTGATAAAGCCTTTAGTCGTCTCAGTTCTCTTCGATTACATGAAGGTACTCATACTGGGAAAAAACATTGTAAAAAATGTGATAAGGCCTTACAAAGTAACCGTTCCCTTCAGTCGCATGAAAGAACTCATCATGGAGAAAAGCCTTATGAATGTAACCAATGTAGTAAAGTCTTTAGATATCACAGTTCCCTTCAATTGCATGAAAGAGTTCATACTGGAGAAAAACCCTATGAATGTAATCAGTGTGGTAAAGCCTTCAAGGGTCATAGTTCCCTTCAAAGACATAAAGGAATTCATGCTTTGCATAACCCCTATGAATGTAAACAATGTGGCAAATCTTTCATTTATCCCTGTTTACTCCAAAGACATGAAAAAAGTCACTGTTGAAAATAACTGAATTTAAGCCGGGCGTGGTGGCGCACGCCTTTAATCCCAGCACTCGGGAGGCAGAGGTAGGAGGATCGCCGTGAGTTCGAGGCCACCCTGAGACTCCATAGTGAATTCCAGGTCAGCCTGGGCTAGAGTGAGACCCTACCTCGAAAAACCAAAAAAAAAAAAAGAAAATAACTGAATTTAAACAATGGTAAGGACTTTAGACACCACAGTTTCCTTCTTTAATGAATTGATAATTAATTCTGGAAAAAAAAACTGTATGAATGCAAAAGATACTGTAAGACCTTTAGACAACATAATTATCTTCAGTTGTATGAAGAAATCATACTGGAGAAAAACCATATGAAATCAATGTGGTAAAGCGTTTATGTGTCACAGTTCACTTCAATTACACAAACTTATATTGAAGAAAAAACTTATTAATGTAAACAATGTGGTCATTTCTTTGTTTAACCCTGTTACCCTCAAATATGTGAAAGATCCCAAACTTGTCAATGCCATGAATGTAAACATTGTGGTAATTCCTTCTTTCATCCATATTTACTTCACATAAAAGAACTCACATTGGTGGAGAAAACGCAGTGCAGGATAAACTGAATGTGAACAATGTGTGAAAGCATTCAGACTTTCCACTTTTCAAATGTGTTGAAAATTCACTGGTGGAAAGTTGAATGAAGATTTTTTAAACATAGGCCTTCAGGGTTTTGTGTCTTTTTTTGTTGTGTATGTTTTTTTTTTTTTTTTTTTTTTGAGATCTTGAGATGACTCAAACTGAAAAAACTTATGTATGTAAAAATGTATTGAGACCTTCAGTGCCTTTTGAATGATTCATGGTGGAAAATAACCCTTTGGATATATGGACATATCTACTCAAAGGCATATGATAACTCATAATGGAGATAGACTGCAAAAGAATCGACTTCATTGACTCTAGTAGTTTCAAAAATAAAGGAAAAGGATTTTTAAAAAGTATACTATAGGTGATGCAGAACTCCTACTAAAAGTAAGTTGTGGGCTGGAGCTGGCTTAGTGGCTAAGGGACTTGCCTTCAAAGTCAGAGGACCCAGGTTCAATACCCCAGGACCCATGTAAGCCAGATGCACAAGGTGGCACATGCATCTGGACTTCATTTGTGTGGGTGGAGGTTCTGGTGCACCCGTTCTTTCTCTTTCCCTCTGTCAAAATTTTTTAAGAGGTAGGGTCTCACTCTAGCCTAGGCTGACCTGGAACTCACTATGTAGTCTCAGGGTAGCCTCAAACTCACAGCAATCTTCCTACCTCTGCCTCCCCAGTGCTGGGATTAAAGGTGTGCACCACCACGCCCAGCTAAAAATAAAATATATTTTAAAAGGCTCTGAGCTGCCTGATCAATTGGGAAATTCCAGATGTTGGCAAGTTTCCCCTCAGCTGGGCCTGGGGTAGGATGAGTCCAGGAGAGAGCTCCCTAGCCCTTACTCTCCACATGAGCTCTTTACCCCCTCCAGCTCCACACAGGACAGGAACTCTTTTTTTTTTTTTTTTGAGGTAGGGTTTCACTCTAGCCCAGGCTGACCTGGAATTCACTATGTAGTCTCAGGGTGGCCTTGAACTCATGGCAATCCTCCTACCTCTGGCTCCTGAGTGCTGGGATTAAAGGCGTGCGCCACCACGCCCGGCCAAAGGACAGGAACTCTTTAAACCTTATTTTCTTTCCATGGTTTTCCAAGGTCCTTCCTGGAGTCTTTAGCCACATGGGTGCCTTTCCTTGGTTCTGTACTTCTCTAAGTAAATATAATTTAATAATTATCCTTCTCAGTCTTTTATTAGTCAATTCTTTGATTAAAAGTAGATGGCACAAAACAACAAAATAAAAGCCCAGCATTTAGGAGGCAGAGTTAGGAGGATCACCTTGAGTTTGAGGCTTCCCTGAGACTACATAGTGAATTCCTGGTCACCCTGGGCTAGAGGGAGACTACCTTGAAAAAAAAAAAAGTAGACGCAGACCTAAGGTTTAGGGTTCAAGGACTTTCCTGAAGCCCAAGTACCCTGTTACATATTGGTGGAGCATATGGGAACAGTCTTGAGGGAAATTATGCTTATTATACTATAGGAGGAAAATGGGAAACACATTTTTCAACTGTGGTCACCACTGGGGTATTTCTGTGCTTTTCTCCCCTTGGGCTCGTTCTGGCTGGAGGCTAAGATCACTATCTCTGACTAATGAAGGGAATGATATACTGGTGACCAACCACTGAGGCAGGCAGGCTGGCTGGATCTCTCTTCAGACTGGGCATTCTCCGCTACAGCCCCCACTTGCCTGGGTCCACACTGGGATGTCGCCAGGTGGGACTCATCTATGAAGGTGACAGAACTTCACCTTGGAGGGAGATGTGCTTGTTTGAGCTTCTCTTGACCCTAAGGAAAGTGTAAGAGAAAAGCAAAAGAGAACACCGGACTTGATCTCTACAGACAACACTATTTTATTGAGAGAAAACAATAAGGGGTCTCAGCTTTCCGGCGGGATGAAGGCTGAAGCACTGAGCCAGGCTAGGGTGCGAGTTTATAGGGAGATTTTCAAGGAAAAGCCAGGTTATACCAAGTGCAGTTGATAAGAAAATTATAGCTGTTTGTGTACTTGTTCAGAATAGGCTTCTTTGGTCAGGAATGTCTAAGAGAGGATACTCAGATGGTCCCTGGTCCTTCAAGGCCATCTAGGCTAAGAGGAGTACATCAATCAGGAAAGTTGTCAAACTTAATGAGGCTGAATGCCTCCATTGTTTTATTGCCCTGAGCCTTGGGGATAGTCATTCACTCTTTAGTTCCCTTTTGGTTTTCAGTGAAGGCCACTGACCCTTCAGTCCAGGCTCTGGAGGGGTATAAGAAATTGGGGGGAATTAGGGGTAAGTGGGACATTTTGGGGAGGACTGTATGGGCTGGGACTGGGAACAATGGCTAGTGTCCCAACTGCTTCAAGCTGCGGGGGGGGGGGGGGGGTTCTGTAGATCTCTCTGGATGTCCCACACAGTCCTTTGGAAGTTGGATGTTTGGGGGCTGATATTTAGTGGTCATGAAGAATTCAGTGACTCGCTGTGAAGGCACATATTCTGTCCAGGAGGAATTCAGTGAGGCATCTGAATATGCAAGGACCAGAAAGAAGAATCAGCAGAATCATAATGAGGCCCAGTAAAGAGTTTAGCCATGGAAACCATTGCCCTAAATATGACCAAAAAGTACTCTCAGGGATTTTGTCAGTCTTTTGTTTGGTTTTATCTACCTGTTGTTGGATAATATTAGTTATCTGTAATGTTGAAATAGCACATTCCAGGAAATTGCTGACATCGAACTTGATGTTTTAATAGCAGGAAATCAATAATAGCTCTATTTTGTAATATTGCGATCTGGAGTTCCTTCATTTCTTAGTTAATCTCTGCCAGAACTTGTGCAGGGAGATTAGCAGTCTTGCCGAAAACACAGGCTAATTTTGAGACTTCCTTCTGTATTCCTGTCACAAGGCCTGGAACAGGCAGGATAAAGGCTGATGCGATGGCCACCTGTCTTGGATCTAATAAGATTAAGTTCTCATCACAATTTGAGGGCAAGCTCCTGGTAATTTGTTGGTAGAGGGTTAGGGAGGATAATAAGGGAAGGATCTGTCCAATGGAACAGATTCCAAAGAATTTGACAGGAAGGGCTTGGTAGGTTGTTTGGTTGCGGAGGAAGACCCATCTCTTAGGTAAACGTTTGCCAAAAGGCAAAGAAATATTTCTTTCAATAGAGCAATGAGGAAGTGAGGATCTATGAGAGGTTGGGAGGAGGGGACAGTTGATGCATAAGCAGTGTTGTTGGACAGTTAGAGAGATTGGGAGTGCTGGCTCAGAATGGAGCACAGGATGGTTTTGTGTTATAATTTTGTCCCCAGTGACATTAACAATACTGACGGACAGGCCCATGAGATTATTAGTTAACAGTTGATGGACTGAGTTTCCCTCCTGTAGGCAAAAAGAGTTTTTGTTCATTGTGTTAACAGCCAATTGCACCCAGAAGTTTTGAGTATTCTGGGACCCTAGAGGGCTCATAGTGATACTTATGTTCATGGTAGCTTTTGAATACACTGTATCTGTGGGTTTTCCTTTCTTAAGTTTGATAGAGGAATATAGCCCTGAGTCTTGAGGGTTACAGGAGTTTTATAGATACGATAGTTTATGTTATCTTTTTTAGATTGATCTGTGAGATTTTCACAGGGTCCATGTGTGACACCTTGGCAAAATATTTCTTTATCATCCTTCTACCATCTGATAGGGCCAATTATGATGTCAGGACAGGAAAAGGTACAGTTTAGCATTAAGGGAGATCCTGCAGTGGCAGGTCCTATTAGGAATACAGAACGGACACGTATCAGGTAAGGTGTGAGCAGAAGTTATCTTTGAGAGAGGTTGGAGATAGGTACAGTATGGTAGCAAGAGTAAGGCAAATAGAAGTTTGGGTGACATTTTATGATTAGAAAGATAATGAAATATGATCATGATATGAGGGTGAGAGCTACCTTTTCAGAGTGGGACCAGCTAGAGGGTATGAAGGGAGAGAGTGAAGAATTCAATCTGGTGGGGCTGAAATGACATAAAAGTGCCCTGTAACCAAGGGATTTCAATAGCTGTGAGTAGCTGATTAAAGGTGTGGATTGGCCGTGGCATTAACCATATGTCCTCTAGCAGGTCAGTCAGGAAAAGGTGAAACTGATGGAGGCTGAGGGTCATTTGGTGGACCTGGAAAAGGAAGCATACGATTAATATTGGTCTTGTTGTCTCTTCAGGAATTTACGGGAGACGAGAAATTTTGAGTTTGGTGGGATTTAGGAGGGTGGAGGAGTAGGAGGGAGGTGCTTTCTTTTTTTTATTTTTTTTTATCAACAACTTCCATGATTGTAAATAATATCCCATGGTAATGCCCTCCCTCCCCCCACTTTCCCCTTTGAAACTCCATTTTCCATCATATCCCCTCCTCCTCTCAATCAGTCTCTCTTTTATTTTGATGTCATGATCTTTTCCTCATATTGTGATGGTCTTGTGTAGTGTTAGGCACTGTGAGGTCATGGATATCCAGGCTATTTTGTGTCTGGGGGAGCACGTTGTAAGAAGTCCTACCCTTCCTTTGGCTCTTACATTCTTTCCGCCACCTCTTCTGTAATAGACCCTGAGCCTTGGAAGGTGTGATAGAGATATTGCAGTGCTGAGCACTCCTGTCACTTCTTTCCAGCACCGTGTTGCCTTCTGAGTCATCCTAAGGTCACTGCCATCTGAAAAGAGAAGATTCTCTAATCAAAAGTGAGAGTAGCATTAATATATGCATATGAACATTAAGAGAAGTGCTTACTGGGCAGTTTGATATGCACAGTATATACATTTAGCCAGATAGCAGCAGATGTTACACCCCTAGGGCTCATGACTACCCCTGTTTTAAGTTTTCAGTATCAGGTATGTATTCCCTCCCATGGTGCAGGCCTCCAGTCCAATTATAGGGCAGTTGGTTTCCACCCTGACAGATGTGCCACTATTGCACCCATTGGCTCATTTGGCCTGGCTGGCAAAATAAAGGCTTGCAGTGTCCACTGTTAAGTATCTTCACTGGTGATTTCTCTCTCTCCCATTGAACTGCATGCAGAATGGCTTCTTCCAGCTTTCTGTTAGCTGGTCTACATGGAGGAGGTTATCAGCTCAGTTGCAGCAGGATTTCTCAGTGGCCTTGCAGCCCAAGTATGTGGAGTCTTCAGCAATAAGGTCTTACCATCAATTCCTGGTGGGAAACCAAGGGCCTTTGCAATGGCCTGTAATGTTTTGGGGGCATTGGGGAGGGCAGTGCTTTCTTGAGACATGAAAGATGAAAACAAGGAGCAAGGTTTTGGAGTTTG
Organism: Dipus sagitta; assembly: GCA_036346955.1. NCBI lineage: Eukaryota > Metazoa > Chordata > Mammalia > Rodentia > Dipodidae > Dipus > Dipus sagitta. The sequence continues at coordinate 219,498,552 of CM070770.1, forward strand.
GTGGCTTTGGAGGTAAGAGGTATGACCTTATGAGGTCTTAAAATATATGAGCATCAAAACATTTAATGACCATAAGCATTAGAACAATTAATGCTCATGAATTTAATCATACATAAAGACAGACTACATGAAACAAAGAACACATGACATGACATAGTTGGCCATTATTAGACATCCCTTTTTAAGATTTTTAGTTAGACCTCACTGCCTCCAGTGGCTGGTGAATAGGTACTGGAGGACTCGTCTGGGCTCGGCTCAATCCTCCAGCCGTCCCGGGATTCCCTTGAGGTGTGCCCGGCCACCGCCACCCCGCCGCCGTTGTCCTCCTGCAGCCGCCCGGCCCGCGGACGCGCTGCAGCCCTCTTCTCTCGGAATCCCGACACAGGCACATGGCTCCATGAAGCTGCAGGAAGAGGAGGCCGAGCGCCAGAGGTGCCGTCAGCCCCGGCTGCGTCTGGGCCAGGAGGAAAGGTACAGGAAGAAGGGATGGAATTGGAAGGAAGAAAATTCATTCCAGAGACAAAATAGCTCCCCTCCTCCATTGTAGCTGTTCCCCTGGGAATACAAACTTTCTGCTTTCATCCGCTCTTTGTGACCTGGAAGACAGGGCGGGACCAGCGGCTTCGTGGCTGCATTGGGACCTTCTCAGCCATGAATCTTCATTCAGGACTCAGGGAATACACGTTAACCAGTGCACTTAAAGACAGCCGATTTCCCCCCTGACCTGAGAGGAGCTGCCTAAACTTTTCTGCTCTGTCTCCCTCCTTACTAACTTTGAAGATGCCAGTGATTACCTGGACTGGGATGGGAGGTAGGGGTCCATGGGATTCGGATTGAATTCATCAATGAAAAAGGTGTCAAACGTACAGCCACATACTTACCTGAGGTTGCTAAGGAGCAAGACTGCGATCAGATCCAGACAATAGACTCCTTGCTCAGGAAAGGTGGCTTTAAGGCTCCAATTACCAGTGAATTCAGAAAATCAATCAAACTTACCAGGTACCGAAGTGAGAAGGTGACAATCAGCTATGCAGAATATGTTGCTTCTCGATAGCACTGTTTCCAGAATGGCACTCTTCATGCCCTGCCCCTCTACAGTCATTACTCCTAACACACAGCTGCATGACCAGTCCCACCCCCCTGTGGCCACCAATGGCTATGACATCATTGGAGCAGATGCCTCCTCTTCCTGGTCCAGTTACTTCTATTACTGCACCATTTTATGATGCTAGCTTCCGTTGCCAAGTCTGCCTCCCACTGACTGAGAGGGTGTGGAGGTTACATTTGAATGAAACAGAACTTGAGGGGCTCAAGCCTTAGCTCAGCCTTTCCTCAATATGGGGTTCCGTTGGATTGGGACTCCCCCATGACCACTGAGAATACTGTGGGTTCCGAAGAGCCTTGTGTGATGATTTACCACATGTGTGTTGGCCACACCTTGGAAGCTGGAATCGATGATCCATAGAGGCTTACTTACCCCCACTAACTCCCCACAGCTTCCCCAGATCAAGTACACATTACACACACATTCCCCTGGCAGTCTGGGCAACGGAGACCAACAAGAAACATTTTTAGGTTGTTTTAAATTCCTTTTTTTAAACTTCCAGTTTATTGCGTACCAAGAGTTGATCACTTCCCCATGCTTCATATGTGAACGCCATGTTAGGGTTGAATGTGGGTACCATGAGTCCTTCAAGGCTCCTGGGTAGACCCACACCAAGATTGGAAGCCCTTTGGATGGCGTTGCAAATCCCATTGCATAGTAAGCCATGAAGGTTTGAATACCCACCCCCCTCTGCTGGATTTTCTGGTACTCTGCATCGAGTCTCCTGGTGTTGAACAGAGTTCTGTGGTTTAGCCTGCTGAGTAATGGAATGGAGATGTCTTCAGAGGTCCTGGCGTCATCGCTGTGAGCAGGTGTGAAAGGAGAGACCTCTTCCTCACTACCCGGCTACCTCACCCTGTTCTGGTGGCAGTGCCTATGTAGCTGGATCTAGGTTCTCAGAAGCACGTGCACACAGGTGGTTGGGTTGGGCATAGGAGGATATGTTGTCATAGGAGAGTATCCAGGGGCTCTGAGCTGGTTTTCTTCACAGGCAAATATCCTGAGGGAGCCATCAGTAGGAGAGTTCCTGTTTCTAATTTGCCTGTAGAAGTGGGAAGACTTGATATTTCAGCACTCTAGAGCAAAGCTGTATAATAAAACAAGGTGAATTGATCTTGCCTACCATGCTGGGAATCTTCACTCACCAGGGCAAATTTCCAAGTTCCTCATGTTGGTTTTTTAAACTTCCATGTGACATTTCTCTTTCCTGTTGTTGCTCATTTCCAAGTAGCTGTTGACAAACTTTCCTTCCTCACCTATTTTTCACATGTTTGGTGGCAAAATTTGTAGAACTAGGGGACTTGGGAGATGCTGTGAAAGCTGTCTCAAAGGCACTGTTAACATGATTCACAGGAAGAGGTGGCCAGCCCCCAGAGGATCCTGAGAGCTTGTTTTGAACAACACACTTAGAGAATTCTTGAGGTGGATTGGGTGTCAACTCAGTGAACGAACACATGATTTCATTTGTTTTTCAAAGTTTTGTGGTGATGGTGTGGCTTTACAAAATGGGCAAGTATTCACATCAAAGATCTTTTGAGTCTTTTCTGCCAGGGATGGAAGAGGGAGGGGAACCCATGAGCTATTTTAGGCATTGTCCTCAAGTTCCTGGGAAGGGAGAGGGAGGGGTTGTGCTGCTGGTGAGGACCTGGGATTTGGGGTGGGGGGTTGCTGGTGACAGTACCTAGGCTCACTTCCCCTCTCCATTGCCATGGCGGGTTTCTTCATGTACATGAAGGAGAAGGGGTTGGTCTTACAGTGCTACTGAGGGTGGTAAACGTCATGTTACAGATGTGACAGCAGGTGCTCCCAGATGCCATGGGTTGGTGTCAGGGTGGTTGTCTCTGAACTGAGCTACTCGCCTCCCAATTTGATACATAGGGCTATACTCAATACTGTTCAAGCATTCTGTGTTAAAAGTTATGTTTAATTTCTAAAGATTTAAAAAACAAAAAGCAAAAAAATTGGTGCTAAACTTCACCCCTGAGCATGCTCAGTGAGACTGGTCATGCAAGCATTTATAGTGCCATGCGCCTGGAGCCCACTTTTCTTTTAGAAATGCTCCCTGTTGTCTTCCCCAGTGTACAGTATGTATTTTGTTTTATTGAAGGTGGGGTAATACCTGCCATTGAAGAAAATGAACAGAAAATTTTAAAACCCAAGAAATGGGGGAAAAATCAGTGCACAAGAATCGGGCTAATGAAGCCCAGCACCACACTGAAGCAGCCTGGTGGTTTTGGAGGGAAGAAGCCTTACTCCCCGCACATTCCCTCACGCTTCCACTCAAGGCCAGCAGTGGAAATGCCTGAGTTCCTCTTGCTTCCTCAAGGGGGTCAGGAACTCAGCCAAGGAAATGCTTTGGCTCAGAAGCCGTGGGCTAGTCAGTGTCTGTCCTGACTGGAACCTAGTCAGGAAGCAAGTGTATGGTCATGGTTGCCTCATGGAAACGTGTGACATATGGCTCCCAGGAAAAATAACCAAGTGTGGGTCATCCATGTGGCAGCCTGGCGTAGGGAAGTAATAGCTCTGAACTGCTTTCCACACGTTGACCAAAGCAGTGGTGATGGTGACTGGCATATGCCAAATAGGTGGTACCCAGTGTTTGTCCTTGAGCTGCTCAAGCTGAACTGAAGGTCACCACTGTTGTCAAAGAACCAGCCTGGATTTGCTGGCTTGGTTTGGAGCTTGTTTCATCCCTAGCTGTGAGTGCCTTTTGGTCTGGAAAAGTTGGCTTGTCTCATCACACCCACAGCTAGGACCTTCTCTGTGTAATACAGATCATCCTCATGTGACCTGAAACTAAAGGAGAATGTCTTTGATCATTAGAGTGTGTCAGTGTTAGATGGTTTCCACTGTGAGCTTCTTCAGACGTTTTCACTTCATAATACTAAAACAGCTCATGTTAGAGACCCTTTCCACATGAAAGGTTTGTAGTTAAAATGTTACATATATTTTACTATTTTATAATAAAATTATCTATACAAAAGAAGTCCTGGACATTAATTTTAATTATGCACAAGATCTGTTTTCCATCAATATGTTTTTTTTTTTTTTTTTTTTTGGAGGTAGGGTTTCACTCTGGCCCAGGCTGACCTGGAATTCACTATGTAGTCTCAGGGTGGCCTCGAACTCTCGGCAATCCTCTGACCTCTGCCTCCCGAGTCATGGGATTAAAGGCGTGTGCCACCACACCCGGCTTTGTTTTCCATCAATATGTTAACATCTACAATTTCACTAACTTGATCTATTTTCTGTTGAGATTTGGGAGCTACATGTTTTGTTTTCTGTTTTTTTATTTTCTTTCCCTGAAGCAAGAGACTGGCCTTCAGTGTAAAGACTTCAGACCAATTCTTTGTATTACACTTGGTTGCCTCTTGGCCATATAACTTCTGAGAACAAATCATTGAACTCTTTAATGAAGTATTGTAAAGAATAAACCATAATGGGTAAAAAAAAAAAAAAAAGATTTTTAGTTATATTTTAAATTGGTGAGGACTTAATCTTAACAGGACACCAGCGAGTGGTTTAAATTTTTTTTTTCAGTATTTCATATATTTATTTTCTCCCTTCAACCATAATAATATGATATCCAAATTTTGTCTTAACTGGTGGATCTGTAAACACAGGTTTATCCATCCCACTTACAGGCAAGGCAAATGCCGGTTCTTGAAATGGTCCCACCATGGACCCTCTAGTCATCCAACCCAAGTCGCCCCCCTGCCTGGCTTTATCTTCACTATACTGCATGGCCACTTCACTGAATCTCATTCCAGACTTTAACTTTTCCATGGCCTCCATGATTTTGCCATGTTTTTCACAAAGAATGTGTCTGACCTTTACTGCATTGCCACCACCTTTTGGGCCCTGAGCCTTCTTGTCAGCACTGTCACTCCCAGAGGCTCCACCCCCTTTCCCCCTTTTCCAGAACTGCTTTTCCCTTTGGGCGGCATCTTCTACACTTGCTGTTCGAGTGGTTTAAATTTAAAGCTGACTTTTTTTTTTTTTTTTTCCATGCTGACCTGGAATTCATCATGTAGTCTCAAGGTGGCCTTGAGCTCATAGCAATCCTCCTACCTCTGCCTTCCGAGTGCTGGGATTAAAGGCGTGTGCCACCCATGCCCGGCAACACTTTCTTTTCTTTTTTGGCCATTAGCTACATATGTAAGGGGGCTGTGGTTACAGAATTTCCCTTGGTGTTTGTCTTTGTTTATTTTATTTAGCTGTGTGGCAGTCACTGGTTTTCCTAGTTATTTAAGGATTAAGTTTTTGTGTACTGTAATTGCCCCACCTCTGTTGTCAATTGTTCTTTGGTAGCTTCTAATGAAAAGAAGGGGAAAAGGGAAAAGAAAAAATCCTTAGAAGCTATATAGTGATTTTAAATTTTAGTAAGGAGAGAAAAACTAGATATCCATATGTAGAAGAAGTTAAAGAGGCCCAGTAAAGACAGGAGTTTATTTTTGGAGGCAAGGTTTGTATTTGATTTAGTGGGATGGCTCAAATTTGGTATGTGTGAGACAGAGAGAGACCTTGGCAAGTCATGGCCAGCTGACAGAACTGTGTATGAGAGATAGGGTTTTAGGAGGGGTAGGATCAGGGGAGGGAACCTCAGACTGTTTACTGTGTTGTCAGAGAAGGTTCTCAAGATCAACGAGAATGTTGAAATCCAAAGTGGTGGCCTTTGTCTAGAGACTATTGTAGCCAAATTTGAATAGATAGTTGGAGTAATTTGGTAGGCAGGAGCTCAGATTGTCTGAGTTTCTTTAAATTGGTTTTGAGACATGCCAATGGAGTGTCTTTTGGAATAAATAATTTAGAGCCCATTTTAGGAGAGAGCATCCCTGAACTCATAATGCTTGGGGTGTCCGGTGGAGCGATGTATGGTGGGCTTCCAGAGCCTCCAATCATCCATGGACTGAAAAGTGAGAAATTCCAGGAGTTTTTAAGGCCTGAGACGTGGTCCCTCTGCCACAGATGGAGAGTGAGTACCTTGTCCTGAAGGCTGTAATTTGATGAGGATGTGGATGGAGGTCATCACACAGCAATGGCCTCTTGTCTGGAATTCAAAAGTTCCCAGGGGGGACAGGGTGAAAAGAAGAAAAAAAGAAACAAGCCCCCAGGTATTAAACTGGAAAGACCACAGGTCTCAGGTCACAATCTGTTTAGTTCAGAGTAGTGAGCATGGTGAGCATCTGTGTTCCTGAGGGAGTGAACATTGGAAGGGAGGTGGAGAGGAAAAGAGGGGCAGAGGGCACTCAGCCTGAAAGCCCTGGAGGGCTCTGGTCTAAGTCACAGAACCAAATGTAAGGAAAGTGAAAGAGAAAAGCAAAGGAAAACACCAGACTTGATCTCAACAGACAGAGCCTGTTTATTGAAGCACAGTGAGGGGTACAACCTACCCTTGGGATGGAGGCTGAAGCATTGAGTTAAGCTAGGGTTCAAGCTTATAGGGATGATCTTAAGAAAAACATATTGAACCAGGTGTAGGTCCAAGGGAAGTAAAGGAACTGTTGTTTTTTGTGTCCTTGCTCAGAATAAGCTTTTTCAGCAAAATTGTCTAAGGAGGATACCCTAGATGGTTTTTGTTCCTTCAAGGCCTTATGAGTTAAGGAAAATTTATCAATGAGGGGAGTTGTCAGGCTTGTCTGGGACTGAATGTCTCTGACGTTTTTTCAATGCCTTCTAGTCTTAGGGACCCTCTAGTTTTCAGGGAAAGTCACTAACCTTGTACTTGTTTGCAAAGCCTGATGGCCTGGATTCAATTCCCCAGTACCCACATAAAGCCAGATACACAAAGTTGTACATGTTTTTGGAGTTCATTTGCAATGGTAGGAGGTCCTGGTGCACCCATACTCATTTTCTCTCTTTCTCTCTCTCTCTGTCTCTGTATTAGTCAGGGTTCTCTAGAGGAACAGAACTGCTAGAATGAATTATTTTAAAAGGGGATTTATTGGATCAGCTTACAGTAGTCCAATAGCAGTTGCAGGCCTGAGAATCACCGAACCTGGTAGTTGCTCAGTCCTCGTGGCCAGATGCCTCAGCAGTCCCGACCCGGCACTGCAGATGGTGCAGGAAAGCCTGGAGGCTTCCTGAGGAGCCGCTGGGCTTCAATCCACAGGGGTCTTCAGTTGATGCTGGTCTTTCGTCCGCACTGGTCTTCAATCCACGCTGGAAGGTAGCAAGCAGTTCCGGCAGCCAAAATGGAAGGAAGGCAGGAAAGGAAGGAAGGGACTCTTTTTTCCCAGAGCTCCCTTGTATCAAGTCCCCCTCTGGGCGGGACCGCCCATTCTGGGGGAAGGGCTCAACCTTGGGGAAAGACTTCCTCCTTTAGTTGATCCTTCCTAGAAGCAACCTATGGCTTACTAAACAGATCGAGTTGACAACACCTTAACTATCACAGCCTCTTTCTCTCTGTGTCACAAATAAACAAAAATATTTAAAGGCATAGAAACTGGGGAAATGGCTGTCAGTAAAGTGCTTGCCATGCAAGCAAGAGGATCACTAATGCCCACCTAAAATCAGAGTGTGCTGATGTGTTTCTGTGGCATTGGGGAGGCAGACAGGAGGATCCCTAGGACTTGTTAGCAAGCTAGTCTAGCTGAATAGGTGAGCTCTGTGTTCTGGGACAGAACTTGTTTCAAAAAATAAGGTGAGGAGAAATTAAGGAAGACACCTTCTTGTTTCCACACATACAGACATATGGGTGCATGTGTACACACATACACACCCCACTCGCAAAAAGGTAGAGGAGGTGCTAGTGAGATATCTCACACATATGTCTTTACATATACAAACATGTAAAAACTTTTATATACATCCATATATACCTATCCCCAAAAAGTACAGACTAGCCCCAAGATTTTAGTGTTGAGTTCCCTTCTGGATCAGATGTCATTGTTTACTCCAGTGTAGCCATTATCTGGGCATGGAATATTCCCCATTGTCCTGGTGGCTATATCTCCCACCTGAAACAGAGAAGGTCTTCCTTCCGGTGCAGAAATTAAGGGTATATTTAGATACACAGTGTAGCTGGGTTTTAGCCTCTCATGAAATTGCTACTGTTGCAGAAATATTCTGGAAAAATCACTCCAATGCCAATATGAGGGAAAATAGAGGAGCTTATTTACCAGGAGCCAAGGAACTTGAGCTAGCTCTCCAAAGAAGCTCTGGATCTGAGCTGAGATTTTATTTCCATTTTATAGCTTTCAGAGCCAAGGGGAGGGGTAAATGAACAAACAAGATGTGGTAATTTGCATATCAATCATTTCTGTAGCCAAGCCACCCTAACAATTAACTCCATTTTGTTTTAGACTGTCTTTCCTTCTTATTGTCCCTCTGGGCCCTTTCTGGACAGTTCAAGCATATAAAGAGGATCCTAAGAAAAACAGACTGGACCATGTGGAGGTCCAAAGGAAGTAGATAAGGAACTGTAGTTGTGTCCTTGCTCAGAATAAGGTTTTTCAGCAAAATTTGTCTAGGGAGGGTGCCCCAGACGGTTTTTGTTCTTCAAGTGAAAGATTCGGGGAATAAAAGGGGAATAAAAGATTAAGAGTTTTTGCTTTTGCTAAACCTGCTCTATTCAGCTTCTGTAACATTGCTTGCTTGCTTCCGCTAAATAAAAAAGAACTGCCATTTTATGATATCCATCAAAGTTAGTTAACCTGGAGAAAATGAGCTGCCTAGGATGTGCTTTCTTCTTTTGCCAAGTTACTGGTCACCTAAGAGATGCCTGACCCAACTGCCCCTTCCATGAACTCTGCCCCTGTGTCCTGAAACCCCCACCCCGCCTGCGGTTACTCAATCAAGAGACACCAGGTGGATCTGACCAATCAGGACCCACTCTATATGGAAAATTCCTAAGGCAGGTCCCCCTCCCTAGCAACCCACAAGGTCCCCCTCCCTATGGCAACCCACAAGGTTCCCGCGCGCGCCTTCTCAGAACCAATCATTTCAAAGACGCGTGCCCTCTCGGAACCAATCATTTTAAAGGGCGTGATATGATGTAACCCCTTTGTCCTTTTCCCGCCTCACTCTCCTTTCCCGCCTCACTCCCTTTGTAAGCCCTTCCCTTCAGGGGGCTGGGGCTCTTCACTCCTCCTGCGTGAGGACTCCGTGTAGAGCCCCGGTGCACCGGTACCCGCAATAAACCTCTTGCTGTTATTGCATCGAGAAGTGTCTGTGCTGGTTCTTGGGTCTTGCCTGGTCCTTGAGACTTGGGGTACCTCCCTTTGAGGAGGGGTCCCAACACAAGGCCTTCTGAGTTAAGGGATATACAGCCATCAGTGTCAGGCTTCTCTGGGACTGAATACCTCTGATGTTTCTTCAAGGCTTTCTAGTCTTTTTTTTTTTTCGAGGTAGGGTCTCACTCTGGTCCAGGCTGACCTGGAATTAACTATGTAGTCTCAGGGTGGCCTCGAACTCTAGGTGATCCTCCTTCCTCTGCCTCCCAAGTGCTGGGATTAAAGGCATGCGCCACCACGCCCGGCTAAGGCTTTCTAGTCTTAAGGATAGTTATTAATTCTTAAGTTCCCTCTGGTTTTCAGGAAAAAATATTAGCCCTTCAACATAGAAATTAAATTTACCTGTTTTGGTTTTGAGTTATGGAAGTCTCTTCCTAAAACATCATTTAGTAAGAAGCTAGAATTAAAAATGAGAGTAATGCCTCCCAAGAAGAAAGGTATGCGAAAAATTTCTCTAGGGAGATGCAATCACATCTGTCTACCTCAGATAGGACTCACGATGACAGACCAAAGCATGATTACATCAAAATCCAATTTTGGTGAAAGTGAATTTATTGGGGTTACTTATAGAGCATGAGTGAGGGGTTACTTACATAAGGGGGTGACTCAAAGGCAGCTGCATCAGCAGGGAACCCACCCAGCACAGGTGACAACTCACAGGAGCTCCATCTCTCTTGTGGGAGTCTGGAACACACACATGACTTGCAGGATGCTCAATCTGAGAGTCTCCTCCCTAAGCAGTTTTTTCCCCCTTTATATATAGCCTTAGGGTGGTGTCTTTCAACTTTCCCAAACTTGTTAACTTCCTGAGTCTCTGGAACTTCAAGCCCCTCCCAGGAAGAGATGTTTCAATTTCTAATTAACATAACCTTGGGAAGTGGTTATGTGACCTTTAAGTTTTGGTCCTCTAGACTTGATTTCCTGAATCCCCAGAGTTTCCTTCCTCGCTTTAGGAGAGAATATTTCAATTCTGAGAAATCGGCTATACAACTAGCTCTGTTGCCATGGCTATAGGCCTGCCTATCTCTGCACTGTTTCCTCCAAAGTTATCATGGCTACTGAGCCAAAGCATTTGCTTCTCCAAGATGACAGACTCCTCTTAACTGAGGCTGTAAAACAAACTAGTAAAACTTTATTAAGGAGACAGAGTTCCCTTTGCCTAAGGCTATTAGCATCCCAGAAAGCAATTAAGGTAGAGTAGTTGCAGCTGCAAATGCCATTAGAAAGCAGATAGAAAAACAATGACACCTTTAAGATTTCAGGGTCAAGGGGGCTGGGAAGATGGAGGAGCCATGAAAGTCGTTTGCTTGCAATTTCCCGGCCACCCACATAAGCCAGATGCAATGATGATAATAATTAGAAGTGTTCATTTGCACACACACATACACACATACACACACACACACACACATGCGCGCACGCACAGCATTTAAAAGACTTCAGGATTAAGAGAGACTAGAGAAGTTGTCATTCCTAATGTATTTTGAGCCCAGAATATGCTGTTTTTAAGACTACCTCCTCTGGTCTCAACTGAGCTGAGTGATACCAGTTCTTCCCACTGTTTTTGGGTCTGCTCCTATGGAGGCAAGAGTGGTTTATGATTGGCCATGATGATATTCCCCTAGAAAAATGCTGTACTGTTCCATCTGACCCAGGAATGTGGGTGTGGCAGTTACCTTCTCATTGATAGGACAAAACACCTGACCAAAAGAACCTAACAGAAGGAAAGGATTTATTTGTCTAATAATCTCAAGAGGAAGCTTCATGATGGCAGGGTCAAGCATGGTATTCTAGCAGAAAATAGCAACCAAAGAAAAGCTTGCTTGTGCTGGGTTACAGAGTCCCCCCCCCCCCCAAAAAAAGGCCAGAAGCTACCTACAAAGAGCAGAGATAAGTCCTGGTTGCCCTTGAGCCATCCATAGGGCATAGAGAACAGAAAGGTAAGTTTCTGCTTGCCCACAAGGAATAACTAGGGAATGAAGCTAAGTTCCCTGCCTGTGCTGGGAGTTACTGATAGTTTTGGGCTGACTAGAACAGAAATTACAAGAGTATGTTTCTGTAACCTTGCTTGCTTGTAGGAAGAACAATATAAAAGCCCCTCTTGCCTGAACTGGGGGCTGACACCATTACAGAGTGATCTGGATGTCAGTCTGCTAGTGTGACTAAATCTTCCTCTCCTCTGTCCGAATGGCTCTGAGTCTCATTCAGGAAATTCTGCAATATTTCCTGAAGATCCCGGCGAGCTCACACTGCCGGACCCATTGTTGGGTAGACGGGGCCACTGCTCCTGGGCTCTGAAGCCCACTACGGCCCCTGGGACGTAGAAGTGTGCACCCACGATGCGATTCACGGGTCTCCTACCAGGAGGCCGGGAGGAGGACTACTGAGCCATGGACTGGGACACCCGAGTGGTGGAGTGAAACGAAGATTCAGGAGCAGTCAAGGGAACCAGGCAGGAACCCTGGGAAAGGCAGTACAGGAAGGAGCCAGTGTGGACTGATCTCCACAAAAGGAATCCCTGAGTCTCAATGCGGTTCTGAGGTGAAGGCCCTCTTTCCTCCAGGTAGACCAGTGTTGGTCTGGTGTTGTTATCTAGCTAGATCAGGATTAATGGGACTAAATAGCAAACTGTGTGAACTCTGAGCGTGGATATGAGAGTGAATGTGGACGGCTCCAAGACCTGAGGCTACAGAATCTGGGCCCTAACCTGCAGTATTGCTGGGGCTGTCCAGCCTAAACGGGCACTCATCTTCCCATAATACAGAGCTATGACCAGGCGTGGGGTTTATATCTGTGGTCCTCATTGGTAAGACCCCTTAAATTGCCACAAGGCTGCTGACCAGGCGGGCTTCTGAGTGAGGGAGAGTCTCTGGACCCTCCACCCCTCTCTGAGCAAATACCAAATACACCCTAGGCACATATAAAATGGGTACCTCCCAGTCGGAGTACTGGACAGTGCTCCGGACTGTGTTAGAAAATTTTAAGGCAGGATATTCTGATGGTCATCAAAGTTAAAGACCTACTGTGAAGTTGATTGGCCATCCTTTGGTGTGGAGTGGCCACCAGAGGGCCCCCTAGACCTGGCTGCCATCTTGCCGACTGAGAGGTTTGCACCTACGACCCAGGCCACCTGAATCCATTTCCCTACATTGACTCCTGGTATGCTTCCTGGCTCCGCTTCCACATACAAAGAAATTCAGCTGCAGTCCTGTCCACATGACCCACCAAACCGGAAGAGAAACCCCCGATTCATCAGGCCCCTAAACAGGACACTGAGCCTCCCCCACACCTCCCACCCGTGTACTCGTTGCCTCCTGCACCCAGCCCGGGATCAGAGGTGCCACCGCCCTTCATTTATCCCAGGGTTCCCCCCCCCCCCGCAGCAGCCCCCCCAGCTGAGGGTCTCTCTCCAGCAGCACTCCCTCCCTCTGAGAAGTGGGGAAGATCCCCAAACTCACGTCGCCTGACAACCCGGGCAGGGGGAACCGGTGCTCCTTTATCTGCTGCGACAGTCCCAGGCCAGCCCCTCCCCAGGGCAGATAGAACTTACTGTATTGGACCAGTCCAATACAGTGTGCCTATCAGCACTTCACCACCACAGACCTCCTGAACTGACATCGCCTTACTCCACCATACTCAGGGCAGCCCCAAGCTATGGTAGATGTTTTGGCCACTATTATGCTTAGTCACCAGCCAACCTGGGATGACTGTCACCAGCTGTTATGCACCCTCTTCACATCTGATGAGAGAACGTGCATTTATCAAGCCACCCGAACCTGGTTGATTACTGAGGCTCCCCCAGATGCTGTGAACCTGGAACGATTTAGAGATACTGCCCTCCCAAATGAACACCCGAACTGTGACACCCCCCCCCCGCCAAACACCCAAGAGAGGATGGAATCCCTCATCTGAATGAGGCAAGCTATCTTAGAAGGAACATGAGCAGGCACACAGGGAGCCACCAATTTGACCAGAGTGAGGTGACTCAGAGACCATACAAGTTGCCCAGTAAATTCTGTGAGAGAATGTGACGCATACAGAAGCTTCTCACCATTTGACCCTGAGGCACCGCAGCACTGGTCTATGGTAGACACAGCGTTTGTCCAGCAGTCAGCGTCAGATGTGCGCTGAAAACTACAGAAGCTAGAATGCTTCACTGGAATGAATATCAATCAACTCATCAATATTGCAGCCAGGGTGGTGGCTAACCAGGAGGAAACAGCACGCAAAGAAAAATAGCTAAAGGAGATACCTGCAGCCACAGGGTGCAACCGTTTGGACAAATATGCCACTGGCCTATTCCATGGTCCCATTTGCTGGGTCAGCACCCCTAGCCCAACTCCCTTCTTTTCATGTACATACAGGATGAAAGGTTGGGTGACATCTGGGAGGGCTAGTGTGGGCACTCAGTCTTTCTTTAAGCTGGTTGAAAGCTGCTTCTTCTTCCTGCCTCCATTCCAAGGGGTCTGTTGCAGATCTGTAGCGGGTGTGGTGGAGTGGCCCTGTTATGGCGGAGAATCCTGAAACCCAAAACCTACAGAACCCGGTGCTCCCAGAAACTCCTGGAGCTGCCTTTTAGTCTTAAGCGGGGGTACCGGGCAATCACCTGTTTTCGTCCTTCTCCCAATTTCTGTTTTCCCTGGCTGAGGTGATATCCTAAGTAGATGACTTCCTTCTGGCCGACTTGGGCCTTCTTCTAGGATACTTTATATCTTGCCTCTTGTAGGAATTGCAATAACTCCTCTGCACCCTTTCACAAGCCTCTCTGGAGGGGGCTGCCAGCAACAGGTGTGGGGTCCCAATGAGCATAGGATCCGATAATGATCCTGCTCTTGTCAGCAAGATTGTCTGGCAAATATCTAAGGTGATGGGACCAGCTTGGGATCTGCACACATGGTACTATCCCCAGTCCTCAGGCAGAGCTGAACAACTGAAAACTGCCATGGCTAAACATTGCCAGGAGACGGGCCTGACTTGGCCAGAAATCTTGCTGCTTGTGTTGTTTAGAGTATGCTGCACTCCCTATAAAGGCAGGTTTTCCCCTTTTGAAATCCTGTTTGGACGTCTTCCTCTGCTGCTCCTAAGGGACTCTGGCCATCTCTGGGAGTATGGCCAAACCCACCTCCAGTGGTTTCTAAAAGACCTGGTCAACACTGCAAAGGAGATAGCTGGATGCTTAAATTCTGCGCCCCCCCCCCCCATAGCTCAAAGTTCCCTTCACCTCTGGAACCCAGAGGATTGGGTCTGGATCAAGCCCCGGTGAGGGGCAGCCTGGACCCAAGGTGGGAGGGGCCATATCAAGTTATACTAACCACTCCCTCAGCTCTTAAAGTTGCAGGTGTTGGCCTGTGGATACAACACACCCACGCCAAGGCTTCCGCAGATCTGGGTCAGGAGTGGAGCAGCCACTGAAGCTGACCTTGTCCAGATGACCTAGAGATGGCCCTTGGGGGTTGAATGTCGCTGTGGAGGACCCTGCTGTTCCTGAACCTGAACTGGCTGAACAACCTGTACTCAGCCCCACTGCTGGCGCCTCGGACCCACAGCTAGTCTGGGAGGCGTCCCTGCACCATGGACTGGCTCTAATCAGCAAGACTAACTGTCCCCTTAAGGGCGCCTGTCTCATCTCTTTCAGATGGTGTTTCTCAGGGAATCTGACAACATGGTAATCCTCCCCACCACTGCTCAGAAGTGCTGCAGTGTGGATCCCTGCCCAAATTACTACTATGGACACACAGGAGATGACTGGAGCTATGTAGCCTATGGGAGCATACCAGAGAACGTTGAGGACTGTGGGGGGGGGGGATACTGGTCACATCTTAAATACTGGTCCTGTGTGGACTTTGCCACTCCAGAGGGTTGGAAGGGAGCCCCTATAAAAGGGCAAGAAGTCTCGGTGTCTGGTAAAAATTGCTCATCCTGAGCTAGGGAAAGGGCAGAGCAAATTGGGAACTGACATTAGAGAGACCCCAACAATGCGGCTCTCAAAACTTTGGGATTGGTTGGTGTCTCAAAAGCCATTGTCAGGGTGCTAACCCACTGGTCACACTAAGGCTAATCATCAGGTGGGAGAGAGCTGGAAAGTCTTACTGGTAGAGTACCTGGAGCTCCTGGGGCCCTTGGCTGGCACCACTAGATGGGCCCTTGGTTATGGTCCTCTTGGTTTTACTGTTTGACCCCTGCTTGATTAACATCTTGATTCGGTTTATTAGGAATTTATTGAGGCAGTAAGACTAGTCATTCAGAAAAACTTGTTCTGGTTATAGAGCCCCCCAACTAGCCAGAAGCTACCCACAAAGGGCAGAGATAAGTCCTGATCACCCTTGAGCCACCCACAGGGAAAGACCAGAGAATAGAGAGATAAGCTCCTGCTTGCCCACAAGGAACAACCAGGGAATGAAGATAAGTTCCCTGCCTGCACTGTGAGTTACTGATAGTTTTGGGCTGACTAGAACAGAAATTACAGGAAATTTAAACTATGTAGCTGCACGCTCATGCCATATATGCTTCTGTAACCTTGCTTGCTTGTAGGAAGAAAGATATGAAAAGCGCCTCTTTCCTAAGCTTGGGGCTGATGCCATTACAGAGTGATCTGGGTGTCAGTCCACTAGTGTGAGTAAATCTTCCTCTCCTCTGTCCAAATGGCTCTGAGTCTCATTCAGGAAATTCCAACAGCATGAGTAGAGACTGAACATCACCTCTGCCACAGCAGGTAGAAAACTGAGGCAGGAGAGTGAGAGGAGTTCTGACAAGGGGGACCTGGCTGTAATAGCCCTAAGCTCACCCCCAACAACACACCTCCTCCAGCAGGGCTCCACCTCTCAAACTGCCAGCTGTGCCAGCCTGCGGGCACGAGTCAAAACAGACCTCGAAGGAGGGAGTGGGAATGAATCTGAGACAAGAACACAAGGAATGGAGCCAAGACAAGTTCTGATCAAGGCTCAGGTTTATTCAGGGGGACACAAGCTTATATACATAAGACAAAACTTTTTCCACAATGCCTACGTGCCTAAGGTCAGCTTCACCAGGGCCATATGGTAATGCCTCTATGTCTGGCACTCACCTCACCTAGGCTATATGTTAAATAATGCCATTGTAACTGGCGCCTTCTGCCTTCTGCCTTCTGCCTTCTGCCTTCTACACCTAGGCCCACCTAGGCCGTAGGATAAGGCCTTTGTGTTAAGAGATCAAAGACCACCTGCAGCTCCCGAAGTCAAAGAGCAACTGCAGCTCCCGACAGCCAGCAGCTGAGGACTAAGCATTCAGAACACGAGTTTATGGGGGACATCTGATCCCAACAATCACAGTATGTATGGATAAGTCTGTGAGAATTCTGTCTTTAGTGATAGTGGGATGCAATAAAGACTATCTGGGGTCTCTAGTCAGAAAAACAAAGAAACTAAGGTAACATGCAAGCCAAGAATATAGCTGTGCAGAAGCCGCAGTTGGGAAGACCTAGCAACAGTGCTTTAGACCAACATTGGGCCAGCCCCCAAGATGTCAGTGTGAGAGGACTGAGACACAACCCCACACTGTCACATCAATAAGCTAAGGAGTTCCCTTAATATTTTGGGGAGCTCAACTCAGCAAACCCAGGAATTGTGGATTTGATAGCAAAAAAAATAAATAAATAAATAAATAAAAATAAAAATAAAAATTCAGAACTAGCCAGTATGAAGCCAATTTGTGACCTTAGTAAAGATATTTTATATAGACTTTAAGCACAAAGGCCAAAAGAAAGATACTCCTAGGAAAACAAGACACACCCCAGAGCATGGATGTAGGCTTCTCTCTAAGAGACAGTCATATTTCAAGTGTCCAAGTGTTAGCTATGTAAAGATTTCAGAAGCTTTTTGGAATTAAATTGCTCAGTGGGTTTCTAAGGAATCTCCTCACCTTCCCCTTTTCCACAATTTAAATTCCAGGATGGCCCTGGACATGCCTTGAATAGGATTACAATCTCATAAAACCAGGAGCCATTAGGTTTGCACAAGGGGTATAGGACATGGTTTTAACTGTAAAAGGTGCTTCTGGTATTATTTCTATAAAATTGTAAGTCTACACCTGGTAAGGGAGAAAGACCTCAGGTAAATGTTAATTGTGTTGGAATTTTTAAAAAACGTGTGCGCGCGTGCGTGCGCGTGCACGCACATGCATGCACTTGCATGCTGCAAATCAATGCCAGATGCATGTGACACTTCTTGCATTTGGCTTTACATGTTTGCATCTGGTGCTGGGGAATTGAACTCTGTCTGGGAGGCTTTGCAAGGAAGCACCTTTAATCACTGAGCCATCTCCCTAGTCCCTGGGATTTTACCTGGGGTGGGGTGAGTGCCCTTCCAATGCTAAAACAAAGGGATCACTCCTTCCAACATCTACTCTATAATACCGTGTTCACTGTGCACTGTGCCTAAGAAGAAGTGCAGGAAGCACCTAGTGAGCTCATCAAGACAATAGGGTCAAGCCGCCCAGCAAGATGTCAGCCAGGGAGATCTCTGAGGGCCCCAAAACATTATAGGCTATTGCCAAGGCTCTTTCTTGCACACCAAAACTAGATAATAAGACCCTATTGCTGAAGACTCTACATGTTTGGGCTACAGGACACTGAGAAATCAAGCTGGTACTGAGGTGGAAGCCTCCTTCCTGTTGACTAGCTATTAGGATTCTGGAAAGACCATGCAGCCTGTTGGCAGAGAAAAGTCATAAGTGGTTTTAATGAGCAGTGGACTCTGCAAGCTTGATGGTTACCCAGCCAGGCCAAATGTACCAACTGGTACAACAGTGGCATGTCTCTTATGGGGGAAACCAACTTCTATCTGATTGGACTTGAGGCCCGCTCCATGAGAAGAAATTACTGCCTAGTGCTGAAAAGCCTATAATTGGGTAGGTCATAAGCCTTGGGAGGGAGTGGGACTACTACTGTTGTCTGGCTAAATTATTATGGCCACCAAATTGCCATTTATTTATTTTTTGTTTCTTCGAGGCAGGGCCTCACTCTAGCTCAGGCTGACCTGGAAATCACTATGTAGTCTCAGGGTGGCCACAAACTCATGGAGATCCTCCTACCTCTGCCTCCCAAGTGCTGGGATTAAAGGCGTGCACCACCACACCTGGCTAAAAAAATATTAAAAAAAAACAAAAACGAAGAGAGGGCTGAAGAGATGGCTTAGCAGTTAAGGCACTTGCCTGTGAAGCCTAAGGACCCAGATTTGGCTTCCCAGAACCCACATAAACCAGAGGCACAAGATCATGCATGCCCACATGATGATGCACGCCCACAACAGGATGCAGGCATCTGGAGCTAGAGACTGCAGTAGCTAGAGGCCCTGAAGCACCAATTCTTTTTCTCTCTCTCATAAACAAAATAAATACATTAATTAAAAATAAAAAGAAGAGAGACTAGTTGGAAAGGAATCCAGTGGAGGACGGATTTAGGAGGGGGATAGGGAGGAAAGGGTGGTGGGAGGGATTATGTTATAGTGTTTATATTTATGAAAGTTGTCAGTGAAAGTTTTGTTGTTGTTTTGAGGTGGGGCTTCACCACTCTAGCCCAGGCTGACCTGGAATTCACTCTGTAGTCTCAGGGTGGTCTTGAACTTACAGTGATTCTCCTACCTCTGCCCTGCTAACAATAGCAGTTTTAAAAAGAAAACAAAGACAGAGAGAGATAGAAAGCAAGGTCAGCTCGGCCAGGTCAGGAGCAACTTCTGCTCAAAAGCAAATGTCTCTGGAAACTGGGTGAATTTTTGAGGCTGAAGCCAGGGTTGAAAGGGCCATGGCTGTCCCTGGCATTTCAGTTCCATTTACCCAAACCTAAGAATATTTATCCCATAGTTCAATCCTGGAAGGGTGGGGTGGCTCTAGCCAACCCCGGCCTCAACAGTGAGCTCAGAGGACCAGCCAATGAGCAGCGCCAATGGGCGTGGCCCAAGCCGCAGCTGCACTCGGCTCTTTTCCGGCGCCGCTGTGCCTCTGTTTCGGACTGTGCGGCCGGCCGCGTGAGGCGACCTGGGGTCCCGTGTGCCTGGCTGTGGGCGCCGCCGATCGGAGCTGCCTGCGCGGCGCGGGCGAGCCCGGAAGCCGGGACATGGTGAGCGTGGGGCCGGCTGTCCTCAGACCGGGAGGACCGGCCGGGAACCGCCGGAGCCGCCGGTGGCTCCGGCCTCCCCGCGCAGCCGCCCTGGCGCCGCGGGCTCGGGGTCGCGTCCTCCCCGCGGGGCGGGGCGGGGCCGGAGCGGCGTCCTGTGCGGTCCGCTGGGCTCGGGGCGGTGACCGGGACCTCGGCCCCGCGGCCTCTGGGCAGCTCCGCCGACCCGGAGCGAGAGGCGGCGCGCGGCGCGGCTCCCCGTCGTGGTGCTTCTGGGGTCCGGTCGGGAAGCCAGCGCGGGGTTGCTGCCGGCTTGGAGAGCTTGCCTAGCGGATTAGGATCCCTCGCTCACATCCCAAGCATCGCATATACCGCCGTTTTGGAATCCGTCTTTCATCCCAGCACTTGGGATTGGAAGCAAGAGGATGAGGAGTTGTAGTGTTACCAGCGTTATCCTCCACTACATAGTGTTGGGTCGGGGGGTTGACACATAATGAGGCAGAGACTGCTTGAGCTCAACAAAAACCAGAGAGAAGTTTATTACAGCCAAGGCAAGGCAAAGCTGATCGAACAGGGACATAGCCAGACTCGGGGACTCGAACTGCAACCCGAAGGAGTGGCTCACAGGCTTTTTAAAGAAAAATCACAACCAAGCTCTGGGAACCAGGTGTTGGGGAAACAATGTACAGTCAGGGTGACCTTTAACAGGATTGGTGAGTTCCAGTTGGAGAAATACATTGTAACTATGCGACTGTAGTTAAGGAACTAGTTGCTTTGGTTCCAGGACATAGGCAAGCATAGAGGGTATTCAGAGAGGGGATCTGACTTTTTTTTATTGGTTGGCTCAGTTACCGGGAAATACCTTGTAGTCATTCCTGGAACTGGAGGTCAACAACAGTACGTGAACAATATGGAAAATGTCTAACAAAATGGAGTTCCTATGGTCAGCTTACAAAATGGAATTTCTATGGTTAGCTTGGTCCTTTCATTCCCCTCGTTGACTTGGGACTGAATCAAACCTTTGATTAAAGATTATGCCCCTCAGATAATCCTGTGACCAAGCAGTTATACTGGGTTCTGACTACCATAAGTTTTATAGATGAGACCCTTTGTTTAACAAATTGGATCAACTAATTAAGGATACAGGGTCCTATGATTAATCTCATCAGTAGCACTAATGGGCCAACAAGGGCAGTAAGCAGGGTAGTTAGCCAAGGGGACCAGTTGAACATTTTGTGAAACCAAGACCATGACCATTCATTGTCTTTCTGTCTATTTTCTATGTTTGTTTTTAGGAGGGCTAGGGTTTGTCCGACGAACCCCGAATGATTAGCATAAAAACAGCATGTTTCTCCTAATGCTGCACACAGCCCTCTTTCCTTAAGGAACAATAGGTAAATGGTCAGCTTTGAATTAATTTTGTGAAAGCTATAAATTCTGTAGCCAATTAATTTCTTTTCATGCAAGGTGGTGGTACAGTAAAAGATAACTAGATTTTGCAGTGAGTTTTCTTTCCTCCCTTGTCATAGTTAAATTTTTGTGGCTTTGTGTTTTTGCTGTTGATTATTGTAGTGTTCTGGTCAATCTTTTATTATTTTTTTTCTTTAGTTTTTCTTATTAACAACTTCCATGGTAATGCCGGCTCCCCCCTACTTTCTCTTTGAAACTCCATTCTCTGTCATATCCTCTCCCCCTCTCAATCAGTCTCTCTTTTATTTTGATGTCATGATCTTTTCCTCCTATTATGATGGTCTTGTGTAGGTAGTGTCAGGCACTGTGAGGCCATGGATATCCAGGCCACTTTGTATCTGGAAGATTGCATTGTAAGGAGTCCTACTCTTCCTTTGCCTCTTACATTCTTTCTGCCACCTCTTCTGCAATGGACCCTGAGCCTTGGAAGGTGTGAAAGAGATATTGCAGTGCTGAGCACTCCTCTGTCATTTCTTCACAGCACCATGATGCCTTCTGAGTCAGCCCAAGGTCATTGTCATCTGAAAGGAGAAGATTCTCGGGCTGGAGAGATGGCTTAGTGGTTAAGTGCTTGCCTGTGAAGCCTAAGGACCCCAGTTCGAGGCTCGATTCCCCAGGACCCACGTTAGCCAGATGCACAAGGAGCCGCACGCATCTGGAGTTCGTTTACAGTGGCTGGAGGCCCTGGCGTGTCCATTCTCTCTCTCTCTCTCTCTCTGTCCGCCTCTTTCTCTGTCACTTTCAAATAAATAAAAATAAAAAAAAAATTTAAAGAGAAGATTCTCTGCCAAAAGTAAGAGTAGCATTAATATATGGGTATGAACATTAAGACAAGTGCTTACTGGGCTGTTTGGTGAGCATAGTATATACATTTAGCCAGACATTAGCATATGTTACACCCCTAGGGCTCATAACTACCCCTGCTTTAGGTTTTTAGTATCAGGGATGTATTCCCTCCCATTGAGCAGGCCTCCAGTCCAATTAGAGGGCAGTTGGTTTCCACCATGACAGACATGCCACTATTGCACCCATTGGCTCATTTGGCCTGGCTGGCAAAATATAAGGCTTGCAGTGTCCACTATTGAGTATCTTCACTGGTGATTTCTCTCTCTCCTATTGAACTGCATGCAGAATGGCTTCTTCCAGCTTTCTGTCAGCTGGTCTACATGGAGGAGGTTTCAGCTCAGTTTCAGCAGGATTTCTCAGTGGCCTTGCAGCCCAAGTATGTGGAGTCTTCAGCAATAGGGTCTTACCATCAATTCCTGGTGGAAAGCCAAGGGCCTTTGCAATGGCCTGTAATGTTTTGGGGGCATCAGGGACCTCCTTGGCCAACAACTCACTGGAAGGTATCCCATCCCTGGCACTGAAAATTTTCTAGTAACAGTCTATGGCTCCTGAGTGTTCCATTGTCCAAAAGAGTAGGTTTCTATATGATTTATTTATATCCTCAGATTTTGATTAGCCCTCCCTCCACCTTTCCTTTACTCAATCTCTTCCCCTGACCTCACTTAGGCTTTTTCACCCACATTAATCTGTTCTTCTACTTACATATATACAATGCCATCCTATTAAGTCTCCCCCTCCCCTCCTTTCTATTCCCTTTTGTGGTGGTTTAATTCAGGTATCCTCCATAAACTTAGGTGTTCTGAATGCTAGGTTCCCAGCTGATGGAGATTTGGGAATTAATGCCTCCTGGAGGGAGTGTATTGTTGGGGTGGGCTTATGGGTGTTATAGCCAGTTTCCCCATGCCAGTGTTTGGCACACAATCCTGTTGCTATGGCCCACCTTCTTTTGGCCATGGGGTGATGTCCACCCTCTGTTCATGTCATCGTTTTCCCTGCCATTGTGGAGCTTCCCCTCTTTTCCCCACAAGCTGCTCTTGGTTGGGTGATTTCTACCAGCAATGCGAACCTGTCTGCAATGGTAAAGTGGTACCAAGGAGGGGAGTTGCTGTTACACATGACTGTGTGGCTTTGGCCTTTTGGAGCTGATTTTCAAGAGGGGTGCGGAAGGATTTGAAACCTTGTCCTAAGAGATGCCTTTCAGTGCTATAAGTACAGCTTGATGGACTATTTTGGTCAGAGTTGAAAGACTGGAATGCAAAAAGAAATATGGTCTGTGAGGTTTGGCTTATGAGGGTGAGAAAGAGCTTTGCTTTTACTGGGCTAGCAGTTTGTATGAGGCTTGGTGTTATGCCCGTGTTCTGAGAAGCAGGGTTGCTTTGCATAGAAATGAAGTGGTGTGAGCAGAGGGATATGGTACAGAAAAAATGAAATATTTGGGCCTAAATTGCTGCCCTTCACCTGAAAATTGTTTGTGAGATTACAACCTTTGAGATTGGGCCAACTGACCTGTACTGGAGCAACAGAAAGAAGACTCTTTCTGTAGACTCTTTTGAAGGGGCCTGAGTGCTCAGGAGTGTCCTGTTCTTCAAAGTCTGCTTTATTCCCCACTGGATTAACAAATTGCCATCTACCTGGTATTGTGGAGTATCAGAAATGCAGGAAAGAGAGGGTCATTGAGTTTGTAACACAGTCTTGTGTTTTGAAAATGGCCATGGGTGGTGTGAAGCAGGTTTGCTGGATGCCTGCATGGAGACCCAATGGAGCCATGAGGATGAACCATGGGTTGCAGTGGCGACCCAATGGCAATGCCAGGACCACGAGATGGCTGCTCAGGAAAGCTGCCAGCCCCAATGAAGATTTCCAGGACTGTGAGTAGCATAGCTGGAGGGGCCAAATTGGAATGCTAGAGACTTGTTGTTGCTGGTTAGAATTATCGGACTTGGAGATTTGTCACTGGTTAGAGTTGTTGGATTGAAGCTACAGAGTTTGATGTTTGCCCTGGTTGTTTTAAATATTGTATTGAATGAATGTTTCTTTACTATGCCCAATGCCATCTTTTGCAGTGTGAATGTTTATTCTGTGCCATTATGGGTATTTTGAGGTTATTTTTTGGTATTATGGCTCAGTTCAAAGATTTTGGACTACAAATTGATAAAAATGATGGGGACTTTTAAAGTTAGATGAATGCATTGCATTTTACATCATGTATGATTATCAGTTTATGGGGGCCAGGGGCAGAATGTGGTGGTTTGATTCAGGTGTCCCCGATAAATTTAGGGGATCTGAATGCTAGTTTCCCAGATGATGGAGATTTGGGAATTAATGCCTCCTGGAGGGAATATACTGTTGGGGGCAGGCTTATGGGTGTTATAGCTAGTTTCCCCATGCCAGTATTTGGCACACTCTCCTGTTGCTATGGTCCACCTTCTTTTGGCCAGGGGGTGATGTCCACCCTCTGTTCATGTCATCGTTTTCCCTGCCATTGTGGAGCTTCCCTTCTTTTTCCCAGAAGCTGCTCTTGATTGGGTGATTTCTACCAGCAATGCAAACCTGACTGCAACACCTTTATATCTCTTTTCTAGGTTACTGGGCTTTGCTACTGTGTTTTCTTCCTACTCACACAGAAGTCCAACCATCTGTAGCTAGGATCCTCATATGAGAGAGAACATGCCACATTTGGCTTTCCGGGCCTGGGTTACCTCAGTTAGTATAATCCTTTCCAGATCCATCCATTTTCCTGCAAATTTCATAACTTCATTTTTCTTTACCGCTCAGTGGAACACCATTGTGTAAATGTGCCATATCTTCATTATCCACTCATCAATTGAGAGACATCTAGGCTGGTTCCATTTCCCAGCTACTGTGAATTGAGTGGCAATAAACATGGTTGGGCAAGTATCTCTAAGGTAATGAGGTGAGTCCTTAGGATATATGCCTAGGAGGGCTATATAGCTGGGTCATACGGTATATCTATTTTTAGCTGTCTTATGAACCTCTACACTGACTTCCACGGTGGCAGTACCTGATTGCATTCCC
The DNA here is from genome assembly GCA_036346955.1 of Dipus sagitta. Classification (NCBI taxonomy): domain Eukaryota; kingdom Metazoa; phylum Chordata; class Mammalia; order Rodentia; family Dipodidae; genus Dipus; species Dipus sagitta. The sequence continues at coordinate 219,523,330 of CM070770.1, forward strand.
ATCAACAGTGTAGAAGGGTTCCTCTTTTTTCCATATCCTTGCCAGCATTTATGGTCATTTGTTTTGATGATGGTAGCCAATTTGACAGGACTGAGATGGAATCTCAATGTAGTTTAAATCTGCATTTCCCTGATGACTAAGGATGTAGAACTTTTTTTTTAGATGCTTATATGCCATCTGTATTTCTTCTTATTGTTCTTTTTATTTTTCATTTTTATTTTTTATAGGTAGGGTCTGTCTCTGGTCCAGGCAGACCTGGAATTAACTATGTAGTCTCAGGGTAGCCTTGAACTCATGGCAATCCTTCTGCCTCTGCCTCCCGAGTGCTGGGATTAAAGGTGTGTGCCACCACGCCCAGCTGTATTTCTTCTTTTGAGAACTGTCTATTTAATTCCATACCCATTTTTTAATTGGGTTGTTTGATTTCTTTATTATCTAATTTTTTGAGTTCTTTGTATGTCCTAGATATTAATCCTCTATCAGATGTTTAGCTGGCAAAGATTTTTTCCCCACTCTGTAGGTTGCCTCTTTGCTTTATTCACAGTGTCCTTTGCCGTACAAAAGCTTTATAATTTCATGGGGGTTCCAGTGGTTAATGAAGAACTCAGGAACCAGATGGACGCCATGACAGGCTTCAGAGTCCTCAGTAGGCCTAAATTTCTATTTCCCGGCAAGGTCTAAGTTTTTATTTTTTGGTAAGGGTGGGTTTAACAGTTACTGGAAAAACTACAAACTACTTACGTCATACATTCCTGTAGTCATAGATAAGTTTAATTCCCCTAGCCCCTGCCAGCCAACTTTGCACGCCAATATCCTAAGCCAGTCTGAAGAGTACAACTGCAGTTACTGTTTAAATGAACCAATCATGTACCCATCCCCTTCTTTGTTCAAATCCCTATAAAAATCCTACCCTCCTGCTACTTGAGGCTCTTGTACAGATCCACTGCGTTGGTGAAGTCAAGAGTCCAAGCTTAAGCCCAAAATAAAGCTCCTTGCCTTTGCATACGTGTTTGGTTCTCCTTGGTGGTCACTGGGGGTGCCAAGAACTGGACATAACATTTGGGGCTCGTCTGTGATCCCCTCAGAGACCGCCCCGCCCCAAGGACCACCAACACGTGGAGCTCAGGTCGCAGTTAATCTATGGTTTTATTGCCTGAGCAATTGGGGTTATACTCAGAAAGTCTTTGCCAAGACCAATATGTGGAAGGGTTTCTCTACTTTTTCCTCTAGCAGTTTCAGAGGATCAGGTCTGATGTTAAGGTCTTTAATCCATTTGGACTTAATTCTTGTGCATGGAGAGAGAGAAGAATCTATTTTCATCCTTCTACAGATACATATCCAGTTTTCCCAGCACCATTTGCTGAAGAGGCTGTCTTTTCTCCAATGAGTATTTTTGGCATTTTTATCGAATATCAGGTGGCTGTAGCTACCTAGACTCACATCTGGGTCCTCTATTCTGTTCCATTGATCTACATGTCTGCTTTTGTGCCAGTACCATGCTGTTTTTGTTACCATATAGTATGTAGTATGGGTTAAAATCAGGTATAGTGATACCACCTTATTTTTATTGTTCAGTATTTTTTCAGATATTCAAGATTTTTTGTGCTTCCAAATGAATTTTTGGATTGTTTTTTTCTCTTTCCGTGAAGAATGCCATTGGGATTTTGATGGGGATTGCATTAAATATGTAGATTGCTTTTGGTAAGATTGATATTTTCACAATATTGATTCTTCCGATCCAGGCACGTTTTTACATTTCCTAGTTTCTTCTGAAATTTTTTGCTTGAGTGTTTTAAAGTTTTCATCCTATAGATCCTTCTCTTCCTTGGTTAGGTTTATTCCAAGTTACTTTATTTTTGTTGTTGTTCTTGTTGATACAATTGTGAATGAGAGTCTCTGATTTTATCCTCTGTGTGTTTGTTGTTAGCATATAGGAAGGCTACTGATTTCTGTGTGTTTATTTTGTATCCTGCTACATGGATGTAGGTGTTTATCAGCTCTTAAGAGTTTGCTGGTAGTCTTTAGGGTCCTTTATGTATAGAACCATGTCATCTGCAAATAATGATAACTTGATCTCTTCCTTTCTGATTTGTATCCCTTTTATGTGCATCTCTTGCTTCATTGCTATGGCTAAGACTTTCAGTCCTATATTAAATAAAAGTGTGGACAGTGGACACACTTGTCTTGTTCCTGATTTTAGTGGAAAAGCTTCCAGTTTTTCTCCATTTAATAATATGTTGGCTGTAGGTTTGTTATAAACGGCATGTATTATGTTGAGATATGTTCCTTCTATTCCCAGTCTTTGTAGGACTTTTATCATGAAGGGATGTTGGATTTTGTTGAATGCTTTCTCTGCATATAATGAAATGATCATGTGATTTTTGTCCTTTAGTCCATTTATATAATGTATTACATTTATTGATGTGCGTATGTTGAACCATCCCTGCATCTCCGGGATAAAGCCTACTTGGTCAGGGTGAATGATCTTGCTGATATATTCTTGTATTCTGTTTGCCAGTATTTTGGTAAAAATTTTTGCATCTATGTTCATGACTCCTGGTTTTGGTATCAGGGTGATGCTGGCTTCATAGAAGGAATTTGGTATGATTCCTTTTTTTTTCATTTTATGGAAAAGTTTAAGAAACATTGGTGTTTGTTCTTCCCTGAAAGTCTTATAAAATTCACCAGTGAATCCATCTGGGCCTGGATGTTTTTTAGTTGGGAGATTTTTGATAACTGCTTGGATCACTATACTTGTGATTGGTCTATTTAAGTGATTAATCTCATCTTGATTTAATTTTGGTAGGTCATATAAATCAAGGAAATCACCTATTTCTTTCAGACTTTCAAACATAGTGTAATATGTATTCTTATACTATGTCCCTATGACTTTTTGAATTTCTCTGGTATCTGTTGTGATGCTGCGTTTTTCATCTCTAATTTTATTAATTTGTGTCTCTTCTCTCTTTCTTTTGTCAGATTTTCCAAGGGTTTATTAATCTTGCTTATCCTTTCAAAGAACCAGCTATTTCTTTCATTGATTCTTTGAATTGTGTTTCTGATTTCTATTTAATTAATTTCTGCCCTAATCTTTATTATTACTTCCCCTTCTACTGATTTTTGGTTTGCCTTGTTCTTCTTTTTCCAAGACTTTAAGATGAACCATTTGGTCGTTTACTTGAGACCATTCTAGTTTCTTAATATAGGCACTTAAAGCTATAAGTTTCCCTCTCAGGACCGCCTTCATTGTGTCCCAAAGGTTTTGGTATGTTGTGTTCTCATTATCATTTGACTCTATGAATTTTTCTATTTCCTTCTTGATTTCTTCATTGATTTATCATCATTTAGTAGTGTATTGTTTAGTTTCCATGATTTTGTGTATGCTCTATAGCTTTTCTTGTTATTGATTTGTAGCTTGATCCCATTGTGGTCATATAGAATTCAAGGTATTATTTTAATTTTCCTGTATTTGTTAAAATTTGCTTTGTGTCCTAATATATGGTCTATTTTAGAGAATGTTCCATGTGCTGCTGAAAAGAATGTGTATTCTACTGTTGGTTTTCTCTTCAAATATTCCTTTACCCTGCTTTTATTGTGGAATGTCCTTATTCCTCCATCTATTTGAATGGATAGCTTTGCAGGATAAAGTAACCTTGGTTGGCAGTTGTTATTTTTCAGAACTTGGAATACATCACTCCAAGCCCTTCTGGCTTTTAAAGTTTGTGTTGAGGAATCTGCTGTGATCCTGATGGGCTTGCCTTTATTGGCAACTTGATTTTCCTCTCTAACTGCTTTCAATATTTTTCCTTTGGTTTGTATGTTTGGTATTTTAATTGTAATATGGTGAGAAGAGGTTCTTTCCAGGTTTTGTCTGGTTGGTAGTTGAAAGGATTTCTGTGTCTGCATTGGCACCTCTTTTCCAATTTGGGGGAAGTTTTCTCCTATGGTTTTGTTGAAAACACCCACTATGCCTTTGGAGTGAAATTCTTCTCTTCTACTATACCCTGAATATTTTTTTCTAAGTTTTTATTAACATCTTCCATGATTATAAAAAAAATATCCCATGGTAATACCCTCCCGCCCCCCCACTTTCCCCTTTGAAATTCCATTCTCCATCATATCCCCTTCCCATCTCAATCAGTCTCTCTTTTATTTTTATATCATGATCTTTTCCTCCTCTTATGATGGTCTTGTGTAGGTAGTGTCAGGCACTTTGAGGTCATACATATCTAGGCCATTTTATGTCTGGAGGGAGCACATTGTAAGGAGCACTACCCTTCCTTTGGCTCTTACATTCTTTCCGCCACCTCTTCCGCATTAGACCCTGAGACTTGGAAGGTGTGATCGAGATATTTATTACTCAGTACTCCAATCACTTCTTTCAAGCAACATACCTTCTGAATCGTCCCAAGGTCACTGCCATCTGAAAAGAGAAGATTCTCTAACCAAAGTGAGAGTAACATTAATATAAGGGTATGAACATTAAGAGAAGTGCTTATTGGGCAGTTTCGTGAGAGTAGTATGTACATTTAGCCAGACAGCAGCAGATGTTACACCCAAGGGCTCATAACTACCCTGTTTTACGTTGTCAGTATCAGGGATATATTCCCTCCCATGGAGGGGGCCTCCAGTCCAATTAGAGGGCAGTTGGTTTCCACCATGACAGACGTGCCACTATAGCACCCATTGGCTCATTTGGCCTGACTGGCCAAATATAAGGCTTGCAGTGTCCACTGTTGAGTATTTACACTGCTGACTTCTCTTTCTCCCATTGAACTGCATGCAGAATTGCTTCTTCCAGTTTTCTGTCAGCTGATCTACATGCAGGAGGTTATCAGCTCAGTTCCAGCAGGATTTCTCAGTGGCCTTGCAGCACAAGTATGTGGAGTCTTCTGCAATAGGGTCTTACCATCTATTCCAAGTGGGAAACCAAAATCCTTGGCAATAGCCTATAATGTTTTGGGGGCATCAGGGACCCCCTTGACCAACAACTCCCTGGAAGGTATCACATCCCTGGCATTGAAATTTTTCTAGCAAAAATCTACGGCTCCTGAGTGTTCCATTGTCAAAAGCTGGAGGATTCCATATGATTTATTTATATCCTCTTAGATTTTGATTAGCCCTCCCTCCACCTTTCCTTTATTCAATCTCTTCCCCTGACCTCACTTTGGGCCTTTTCACCCCCGTTAATCTATTCTTCTACTTACATATATACAATACCAACCCATTAAGTACCCTCTTCCCTTCCTTTCCCTTCCCTTTATATCTCTTTTTTAGCTTACTGGCCTCTGCTACTGAGTTTTTTCCTTCTCACACACAAGTCCACTCATCTGTAGCTAGGATGCACATATGAGAGAGAACATGTGGCAACTTGGCTTTCTGGGCCTGCGTTACCTCACTTAGTATAATCCTTTCCAGATCCATCCATTTTCCTGCAAATTTCATAACTTCATTTTTCTTTACCGCTGAGTAGAACTCCATTGTACAAATGTGCCATATCTTCATTATCCACTCATCATTGAGGGACCTCTAGGGTGGTTCCATTTCCCAGCTATTGTGAATTGAGCAGCAATAAACATGGTTGAGCACGTACTTCTAAGGAAATGAGATGAGTCCTTAGGATATATGCCTAGGAGTGCTATAGCTGGGTCTTATGGTAGATCAATTTTTAGCTGTCTTAGGAACTGATTTCCACAATGGCTGGGCCAGATTGTATTCCTACCAGCAGTGTAGAAGGGTTCCTCTTTTTCCACATCCTTCCCAGCATCTATGATCATTTGTTTTCATGATGGTAGCCAATCTGACAGGAGTGAGATGGAATCTCAACATAGTTTTAATCTGCATTTCCCTGATGACTATGGATGTAGAACATTTTTTTAGATGCTTCTATGCCATCCATATTTCTTCTTTTGAGAACTCTCTATTTAGCTCAATAGCCCATTTTTTAATTGGGTTGTTTGATTTCTTATTATTTTTTTGATTTCTTTGTACATCCTAGATATTAATCTTCTATCAGATATATAGCTGTCAAAGATTTTTTTCCCATTCTTCAGGTTGCCTCTTTGTTTTATTCACAGTGTCCTTTGCAATACAAAATCTTTATAGTTTCATGAGGTCCCAGAGGTTAATGTGTGGTTTTATTGCCTGAGCAATTGGGGTTACATTCAGAAAGTCTTTGCCAAGATCAATGTGTTGAAGGGTTTCCCCTAATTTTTCCTCTAGCAGTGTCAGAGTTTCCGGTCTGATGTTAAGGTCTTTAATCCATTTGGACTTAATTCTTTTGCATGGAGAGAGAGAAGAATCTATTTTCATCCTTCTACAGATACAAATCCAGTTTTCCCAGCACCATTTGCTGATGAGGCTATCTTTTCTCCAATGAGTGTTTCTGGCATTTTAATCAAATATCAGGTGGCTATTGCTACCTGGACTTACATCTGGGTCCTCTATTCTGTTCCATTGATCTACATGTCTGCTTTTGTGCCAGTACCATGCTGTTTTTGTTACTATGGCTCTGTAGTATAGGTTAAAATCAGGTATGGTGATACCACCAGCCTTATTTTTGTTGCTCAGTATTATTTTAAATACTGGAGATTTTTTGTGATTCCAAATGAATTTTTTGATTGTTTTTTTCTATTTCCGTGAAGAATGCCATTGGAATTTTGATGGGGATTGCATTAAATGTGTAGATTGCTTTTGGTAAGATTTCCGTTTTCACAATATTGATTCTTCTGATCCAGGAACAAGGGATATTTTTCCATTTCCTAGTGTCTTCTGCAATTTCTTGCTTGAGTGTTTTACAGTTTTCATTCTAGAGATCCTTGGTTAGGTTTATTCCCAGGTACTTTATTTTGTTTGATGCAATTGTGAATGGGAGTGATTCTCTGATTTCATCCTCTGTATGTTTGTTGTTAGCATATAGGAAGGCTACTGATTTCTGTGTATTTATTTATCTTGTATCCTGCTGCATGCCTGTAGGTGTTTATCAGCTCTACCAGTCTGCTGATAGAGTCTTTAGGGTTCTTTATATATAGAACCATGTCACGTGCAAATAATGGTAACTTGGTCTCTTCCTTTCCAATTTGTATGCCCTTTTATGTGTGTCTGTTGCCTTATTGCTATGGCTAAGACTTCTAGTACTGTATTAAATAAAAGTGGGGACAGTGGACACCCTTTTCTTCTTCCTGATTTTAGTGGAAAAGCTTCCAGTTTTTCCCCATTTAGTAATATGTTGGCTGTAGGCTAGTCATAAATAGCCCTTATTATATTGAGATATGTTCCTTCTATTCCCACTCTCTGTAGGACTTTTATCATGAAGGGATATTGGATTTTGTCAAATGCTTTCTCTGAATCTAATGAGATGATCATGTTATTTTTGTCCTTCAGTCCATATATATAATGTATTGCATTTATTGATATGCATATGTTGAATCATCCCTGCATCTCTGGGATAAAGCCTACTTGATTGGAATGAATCATCTTTCTGATATATTCTTGTGTTGTTTGCCAATATTTATCGTTTGTTAAGATTTGCTTGGTGTCCTAATATGTGGTCTATTTTAGAGAATGTTCCATGTGCTGCTGAAAAGAATTTTGTAGCATTTGGATGAAATGCCTTGTATACATCTGTTAGGTCCATTCCTTCTATGACCTCATTTAATCCAGATGCCTCTCTGTTTATTTTTTCCCGGGATGACCTGTCAATTGATGAGAGTGGGCTGTTGAAGTCACCCACTACAACTGTGTTTGGTGTTATCTGTGACCTTAGTTCTAATAGCGTTTGTTTGATGAATTTGGGGGCTAGGTGCATATATGTTTAGGATTGTAATATCCTCCTGCTGGAGAGTGCCTTTAATCAATATAAAGTGGCCTTCTTTATCTTTCTTAACTAATGTTGGATTGAAGTCTGCCTTGTCAGATATTAGGATAGCAACCCCTGCTTGTTTTCTAGGTCCATTTGCTTGAAACAACATTTTACAACCTTTCACCCTAAGATAGTGTCCATCCTTTGTAGAATGGTGGGTTTCTTGGATGCAGCCAATTGAAGGATCCTGCTTTTTAACCCAGTCTGCAAACCTATGTCGTTTAGTTGGGTCATTGAGGCCATTGATATTAAGAGATATTAATGAAAGGTGTTTATTTATTTTTGCCGTTTTTGGAGTTCTTCCGTTTTACCTTTACTCTCTTGTGTTAACTAGTATTTGAGTATTATTTGTTTTTTCCCCGTTCCTTATATGTGTGCTTTTCTTTTTCTTCAGCATGGAGGATTCTTTCAAGTGTTTTCTGAAGAGCTGGTTTTGTCTTAAAATACCCCTTTAGCCTGCTTTTGTCATGGATTGTTCTTATTTCTCTATTTGAATGGATAGCTTTGCAGGATAAAGTAACCTTGGTTGAGGGTTGTTTTCTTTTAGAACTTGGAATACATCACTCCACGCCCTTCTGGCTTTTAAAGTTTGTGTTGACTAATCTGCTGTAATCCTGACAGGCTTCCCTTTGTAGGTAACTTGATTGTTCTCTCTGACTGCTTTCAATATTTTTTCTTTGGTTTGTGTGTTTGGTAGTTTGATTATAATATGGTGAGGAGAGGGTCTTTCCAGGTTTTGTCTGGCTGGTGTTCTAAAGGATTTCTGTATCTGCATTGGCACCTCTTTCCCAATTTGGGGGAAGTTTTCTTTTATGATTTTGTTGAAAACTCCTACTATGCCTTTGGAGTGAAATTCTTCCCCTTTTTACTATCCCCTGAATTCTTATGTTTGATCTTTTCATAGTGTCCCAAATATCTTGAAATTCCCATTCATACTTTTCTATTAGTTTGTCTTTCTCTTTGTTGGACTGTATTAGATCTGCCACTTGGTCTTCTATCTTAGATATTCTGTCCTCTCCTTCATCCATTCTACTGGTGAGATTTTCTACAGAGTTTTTTATTTCATTAACTGTGTTCTTTATTGCTAGTAATTTTAACTGGTTTTTCTTTATTATTTCTATTTCCTTATTTATGTCTAGTATTGACCTATTTGTTTCATTAAATTGGCGTCCCGTGTCTTCTTTGATTCCTTTGATTTCTTCTTTGACTTCTTTGAGCATACTTATAATCATTCTTTTGAAATCTTTCTCAGGCATTTCCTCTAACTCATTCTCACTGGAGGTCATTTCTGATGTGTTAATACTTTTTGGTGGGTTTATATTGTCTTGATTTTTGGTGTTTCTTGTGTTATAATGTATATATTTTTGCATCCTGGATTATTTAATGCTTGGATTTTCTAGTTAGCTGGGTATTATTAGATGTATCAATCAATCTGATGCTATATATATCTTCAGGGTACGAGCTTAAGGCGCTAGGTGTGGTTCTGAAGACTCTCAGAGTATCTACAAAAGTGACCTTAGGTGTTGGGTTTGCCTGCTATGAGAGTATTCAAGTAGGCTGAGTGGAACCAAGTACAGGCAGTTTCTACAATTTAACTAGACAGTGTACACTTTCAATGAAAAACAGCGCAGAGTATTTATCGAGAGTCGGTATTATGACAAGCAGATCATCTTTCTGTCCATTAGGCTGTGTGGTGCCCCTCCAAATCCCTTAATCCTGACAACAAGGGGGTTAAGAGTTCTGGTCTGTAGAGGGTTCCAAGTCAGTTTGTGACTAGGTGAGACCCTTCCCTAATGTATAACAGAAGAGGAAACAAAGCCACTATAAGTCAAGAAGCAACAAATAACAACCCCAAAATATAGCTTATTTAAGAATGGCAAATCTGACCATCCATCAGATTCAACATATAATTTATCCTGATATGGAAAGTGCCATTAGCCCTTCTGGTTCAGGTCTGTATACCAGGTTTTATTAGGCAGGTACTGACCTGGTGTAATCCCAGTTACCTTTTGGGGTGATTTTGGTCTCAGTTATGCTGTGCTCCTGCTTGGTTCCCTCTTTGGTGCGCTGTTGGTTCAAATAGGCGTGGCTGGTCACTGGACTGCTCTAGTTCTCTCGCTGGTCCACGTGTTCTTCTACCTTGTGATCTGCTCATCCTGTGTTCACTGCCATTCTCCCTTCACGTTTCTTGAGTTTGCATAGTTCTCCTGTGTGAGTGGAAAATCCCCTCACCTGACTTTTCCTCAAGCTCAAGCCGAGCCTGGCGGCTGCAGTCCCACAAACCTGGTGCCACTGCTCCTGGAGTTGCCTTCGCTGCTGGAGCCGCTTCTGCCAGCCTGTGTGGGCTCTGGATGCTCTGGATCTCTCCTACTTTTCCACTGCCGTTTCAATTTCCTATACACCTCACTTTTTAGTAACAGTGTGCATTTTGCTGGCGATTTTTTTTTTTTTTTTTTTTTGGCTTTTTCCCCCCTAGGCTGCTTTGGCATCGTACCTACGCCACCATCTTAACCAGAAGTCCATATACCCTAAATTCTTATGTTTGATCTTTTCATAGTGTTCTGAATATCTTGAAATTCCCATTCATACTTTCCTATTAGTTTGTCTTTGTGTTTGTTGGACTGTATTAGATCTGCCACCTGGTCTTCTAGTTTAGATATTCTGTGCTCTTCTACTTGAGATTTTCTACAGAGTTTTTCATTTCATTGACTGTGTTCTTTATTGCTAGGAATTCTGAATGGTTTTTCTTTATTATTACTATTTCCTTATTTATGCTTTGTATTGACCTCTTTATTTCATTAAATTGGTGTCCTGTGTCTTCTTTGATTCCTTTGATTTCCTCTTTGACTTCTTTGAGCATATTTATAATCATTCTTTTGAAGTCTTTGTCAGGCATCTCCCCTAACTCATTCTCAGTGGAGGTTATTTCTGATGCAGTAATACTTTTTGGTGGGTTTATATTGTGTTGATTTTTGGTGTTTCTTGTGTTATATATTTTTGCATCTTGGATTAATTTAATGCTTGGATTTTGTAGTTAGCTGCAGTATTATTAGATGTATCAATCAATCTAATTTATATATCCATGACCTCATAGTGCCTGACACTACCTGCACAAGACCATCATAAGAGAAGGAAAAGATTATGACACCAAAATAAAAAACAGACTGATTGAGATGGGGAGGGGATATGATGGAGAATGGAATTTCAAAGGGGAAGTGGGGTGGAGAGGGTATTACCATGGGATGTTTTTTATAATCATGGAAAACGTTAATAAAAATTGAAAAAGAAAAAATTCTTCCCCCAGGAAAACACAAATAACTCCTTTCTCTGCCCTCATCACATCTAGTCCCCTGTGGTTCTGCAGCACGACTCAGGCCAGAAAATCTATCTGGTTTTTCAGGGTAACTGTGCTTTGCTGGACTAGGCTGAGATCCTCCTTAATCTGATTAGTTGACTGTATTGCACTTGTTGGAGCCCTATAGCAGTCACTCCAGTGGCTGCTGTCCCTGTTAAGGCCATGCCCAGAAGCATGGGGAGCAGGACTGGGTTCCTCTTCTGTCTGGAGTGGCTAGACAGGTATTGGGAGACCTCATTCCTTGGGAATATTTCTAAATCAGGGGTCAAGAAGACTAGGGTGCAGTCATCCCCTGGGAAGTGAGTATAAGTTCCATCTTGACAGGCAAAATAGGTACCGCCTGGGGCTCTGGTCCTGAGAGCCAGCCTGGTGCTTTTCTCCTACACAGTTTGCTTCCCCCAGAGTCTGTACTGAGGGCCCTGCCACACAGGTGCCACCTTTGGTGGCTGTATTGTCTTGGGTCATGTTGAACAGAGTTAAGTTGGTAATTCCTACCCCAGTGTAGGTCATCTGGCTAGCTATTAAGCAGATCCAGCAGTCTTTCCCGAGTTCTGGGTCTGCTTGCCTTACCAACTCATGGCTACAATGAGCTTGAGATATCATAACTGAGAAAATTATTTGAGTAAAATTTTTGCTAAGACTACTTATATATAGCTTAAGTGTAGAACAGAACCTAGTCATTGCTGAACCAAAAAAGCTTTTTGTTGTTGTTGTTTGTTTTTTGTTTTTTGCAGGCAGGGTCTCTAGCTCAGGCTGACCTGGAATTCACTATGTAGTCTCGGGCTGTCCTCAAAGTCATGGCAATCCTCTTACCTCTGCCTCCCACGTGCTAGGATTAAAGGTGTGTGCCATCATGCTCAGCTTAACAGTTTGGTTTTATTTTATTTTTATTTTTGTTTTTTTGAGGCAGGGTTTCACTCTAGCTCAGGCTGACCTGGAATTCACTATGTAGTCTCAGGGTGGCCTTGAACTCACAGTGATCCTCCTACCTCTGCCTCCCAAGTACTAGGATTAAAGGTGTGTGCCACCATGCCCAGCAGCCTGGTTATTTTAAAACTTTTTTGTCTATTTATTTATTTGAGAGAGAGGCAGATGGAGATACTGGTTTTTTGAGGTAAGGTCTCACCCTGGCCCAGGCTGACCTGGAATTCACTATGTAGTCTCAGGGTGGCCTCGAACCCATGGTGATCCTCCTACCTCTGCCTCCCCAGTGCTGGGATTAAAGGCGTGCGCCACCACGCCCAGCCCATTCTTTATTTAGTGGTGTATTGTTTAGTTTTCATGATTGTATGTATACTCTATTGCTTTTCTTCGTATTGATTTGAAGATTGATCCCATTGTGATCAGACAGAATGCAAGGAATTATTTCAGTTATCCTGTGTTTCTTAAAATTTGCTTTGTGTCCTAATATATGGTCCATTTTATAGAATGTTTCATGTGCTGCTGAAAAGAATGTGTATTCTCCAGCATTTGGATGAAGTGTCCTGTATATATCTGTTAGGCCCATTTCTTCTATGACCTCATTTAATCCACATGCCTCTCGGTTTATTTTTTGCTGGGATGACTTGTCAGTTGATGAGAGTGGGGTGTTGAAGTCATCCACTACCACTGTGTTTGGTGTTATCTGTGACCTTAGTTCTAATAGTATTTGTTTGATGAAGTTGGGAGCCCCCATGTTAGGTGCATATATGTTTAGGATTGTAATGTCCTCCTGTTGAAGTGTGCCTTTAATCAATATAAAGTGACGTTTCTTATCTTTCCTAACTAATGTTGGACGGAAGTCTACCTTGTCAGATGTTAGGATAGCAACCCCTTCTTGTTTTCTAGGCCCATTTGCTTGAAACACCATTTTCCAACCTTTTACCCTGTGATAGTATCCATCCTTTGTAGAAATGTAAGGCCATTGATATTAAGAGATATTATTGAAAAGTGTGTATTAAGTTTTTCAATTTTTTTGTAGTTCTTCTGGTTTTACCTTTGCTCTCTTGTATTGACTAGTATTTGAGTATGGTTTGTGTTTTCCAGGTTCCTTATACATGTGCTTTTCTTTCTCTTCAGCATGAAGAATCCTTTCAAGTATTTTCTGTAGAGCTGATCTTTAGCCTGCTTTTGTTGTGGGATGTCCTTATTTCTCCATCTATTTGAATGGATAGCTTTGCAGGATAAAGTAACCTTGGTTGACAGTTGTTTTCTTCTAGAACTTGGAATACATCACTCTAAGCCCTTCTAGCTTTTAAAGTTTGTTTTGAGTAATCTGCTGTGATCCTGATGGGCTTGCCTTTGTTCCTGACTTGATTTTTCTCTTTAACTGCTTTCAGTATATTTTCTTTGGTTTGTGTGTTTGGTATTTTAATTATAATGTGGTGAGGACAGGTTCTTTCCAGGTTTCTTCTGGTTGGTGTTCTAGAGGCTTTCTTTATCTGCATTGGCATCTCTTTCCCAATTCGGGGGAAGTTTTCTTGTGTGATTTTGTTGAAAATGCCTGCTATGCCTTTGGAGTGAACTTCTTCTCCTTCTACTATTCCCTCAATTCTTGTGTTTGATCTTTTCATAGTGTCCCGAATATCTTGAAATTCCCATTCATACTTTTCTATTAGTTTGTCTTTCTATTTGTTGGAGTCTAGATTCACCACCTGGTCTTCTGGTTTAGAATTTCTCTCCTCTCCTTCATCCATTCTAATGGTGAGATTTTCTACAGAGTCTTTTATTTCATTGACTGTGTTCTTCATTGCTAGTAATTCTGACTGGGTTTTCTTTATTATTTCTATTTACTTATTTATGTCTTCTATTGACCTGTTTAATTCATTAAATTGGTTCCTGTGTCTTCTTTGATTCCTTTAATTTCCTCTTTCATTCCTTTGATTTCCTCTTTGACTTCATTGAACATATTTATATTCATTCTTTTGAAATCTTTCTCTGAAATTTCCTCTAAGTCATTCTAACTGGAGGTCATTTCTGATGCATTAATTGTTTTTGGTGGATTTATGTTGTCTTGATTTTTGGTCTTTTTTGTGTTATAATGTACATATTTTAGCATCTTGGATTAATTTAATGCTTGGATTTTCTAATTAGCTGCAGGATTATTAGATGTATCAATCAATCTGATGGCCAGGCGTGGTGATGCACGCCTTTAATCCTAGTACTTGAAGGCACATGTAGGAGGATCACCATAAGTTCGAGGCCATGCTGAGACTACCGAGTATATTCCAGGTCAGCCTGAGCTAGTGTGAAACCCTACCTCAAAAAAACAAAACAAACAAACAAAAAAATCAATGTGATGTTGTACATCTTCAGGGTAGGAGCTTAAGCTGCTAAGTGTGGCTCTTAAGACTCTCAGAGTTTCTACAAAAGTGACCCTAGGTGTTGGGTTTGCCTGCTATGAGAGTATTCAAGTAGGCTTAGTGGAACAAAATACAGGCAGATTCTAAAATTTAACTAAACAATGTACACATTCAATGAAAAGCAGCATAGAATATTTATCCAAGAGTCGGTATATGATAGCCAGATCCTCTAACAGAGTCACTGTCTGTTAGGATGTGTGTTGCCCCACACCCTTAATCCTGCCAACTAAGAGGTTAAGATTTCTGGTCTGTTGAGGGTTCCAACTCAGCTTGTGACCAAATATGATCCTTCTCTAGTGAACAACAGAAGAGGAAACAAAGGCACTATAAATCAGGAAGCAACAAATGACAAGCCCAATATATAGCTTATTTAAGAATGGCAAATCTGGGCTGGAGAGATGGCTTAGCGGTTAAGCGCTTGCCTGTGAAGCCTAAGAACTGCGGTTCGAGGCTCAACTCCCCAGGACCCACGTTAGCCAGATGCACAAGGGGGTGCACGCGTCTGGAGTTCGTTTGCAGTGCCTGGAGGCCCTGGTCCGCCCATTCTCTCTGTGTCTCTCTCTCTGCCTCCTTTTCCTTCTGTCTGTTGCTCTCAAATAAATAAATAAATAAAATAAACAAAACAAAAACAAACAAACAAAAAGAATGGCAAATCTGTCCATCCATCAGATTTACCATATAATGTATCCTGACATGGAAGGTGCTTTTAGCACTTCTGATTCAAGCCTATATACCAGGCTTATTCAGTGGGTACTGGCCTGGTGTAATACCAGTTACCTTTTGGGATGATTTTGGTCTCAGTTATGCTGTGCTCCTGCTTGGGTTCCCCTTTGCTACACCATGGGTTCAGGTAGGCTGCCTGGGTCACTGGATTGATGCTCTGTTCTCCTGTGCTGGGTGCAGTGAGCTCACTTCCCCAGGTCTCTGGTTCTTGCTGGTGCTTGAACTTGTTGTAGGGAAGGGTTGGCTGTAGATGGTGACTCTTGTTGTCCTGCCGGTCCATGTGATCCTCTGCCTCACAAGCTGCTGCTGGAGCTGTCTTTGTCTGCCTACGTGGGCTCTAGATGCTCTGGATCTCTCCTTCTCTGCTGCAGTTGGTAATATATACCTCACTTTTTAGTAGAAGTGTGTATTTTGCTCCTTTATTTTTTATTTTTTGCTTTTTCTCCTGTAGATTGCTTTGGCATGGTTCCTACACTGCCATTTTAACTGGAAGTCTTCTATTATTTTTTGATATAAGTGGTGTGATTTTTTTTGGTGTTTTGTTTTTAATTGACATTCAGTTATATATTGCTGGTTTGCAGGAAATTGTATATTAACCTTTTATTGTATAAGTATCTTAGTAGTTACTTGAGTTTTTGTTGCTTCTTGTGTTTTTTCTGTGGACCTAGGTAGTTTTATTTATTTACTTAGTTAAATTTTTTTTTATTTGCCAGCAGAGAGATAGAGAATGGGCATGCTTGAGCCTCTAGCAGTTGCAAATGAGCTCCAGGTGCTTGTGCCACTTTGTGCATCTGGCTCTATGTGTGGGTACTGGGGAGTTGAACCTGGGTCATCAGGCTCTGCAAGCAATTGCCTTAACCACTGAGCAATCTCTCCAGTCCTTGTTAGTTAGTTTTGCTTTTCAATCTAATTTTTAAAAAGCTAATATTTAGCTTAAAATTTTTTTGATATATTATGATTTCTTTTATTTATTGATGTGGTGGATCACACTGACTATTATTATTTTTTTCTTTGGGGTGCTGAGAATTGAACATATATCCTTGTTCAAGCTTAGCATGTGCTTGGCCCCTAAGTGCCATAGCCTCAATTTTGAAGTTTGAATTGGTTTTACATTCGCAGTAATTCCCAATGATTTCTGATATGTTTAGTTTTTGATAGTTGTTTGTTTGGTTTTATTTTGTTTATTTTTTTCATTTTTGTTTTTACTTATTTGAGAGAGAAAGAGAGATAATGGGCTCACCAGGGCCTTCAGCTGCTACAAACAAACTCCAGAAGCCTGCTCCACCTTGTGGATCTGGCCTACGTGGATCCTAGGGAATTGACCCTGGGACCTTTGGCTTTGTAGGCAAGTGCCTTAACTACTAAGCCTATTTTTCCAGCCCTGCTTAGTTTCTTTGTTGAAACAGTCACACTCTTCATACTGGACTCTTAACTCATGGCAATCCTCCTGCTTCAACCAAGGAGTGCTGATATTATGGGGGTGAACCACTCTTACTCTGTTTATTTATCCTTTTTATAATTTGTTTGGTGGGTTTGTTTTGATTTGATTATTTGGTTGTTTTTCTTTTTGAGTTAGTGTGTCTCTTTAGTCCAGGCTGACCTGGAACTCATGATACTCCTCCTACATCATTTTCTAGAATACTGGGGTTAACAGGGTAAGCCACCATGTCTGGCTTTTCCTTTGTTTTTTGGGGAAAGAGGTATCATCATCTAGCTCAGGGTATGCTTGAATACCCTGTGTAGTTGAGAATGACATTGAAGTCCTGATCTACATACCTCTACCTTCCAGATTTTTGTAAGACAGAAAAACATGTATAGAAGAACTTAAAAAAAAAATAACAAAAATCAAAGTCGCAACCAGGTCTGCCTAAGACTTAGAACAGGGAAGAACTATATAGTTTAACAATAGGTGAATAGTAATCTTTTTTTAAGAGTTATTTTTACTTATTTATTTGATACAGAGAGGGAGGGATGGGGCTTGGAGAAAGAATAGGCATGCCAGAGCCTCTAGGCACTGCACACGAACTCCAGATACATAGACTCATGTGCCGCCATGTGCATCTGGCTTACGTGGGACCTGGAGAATTGACCCTAGGTCCTTAGGCTTTGCAGCCATGCGCCTTAACCTCTAAGCCATCTCTCTAGCCCATGAATAGTAATCTTAATGCCATGCATGTTAATATAATGCCATGAATGCGATTCAGATTCAACTCCTTTTAGTAAGTTGGTAAATTTATGTTGCCATCTCTCATAAAACTTAGCTCACTGATACTGATCTGATCATGGTAAGTGTACTGACTTTAAAATGTTCATTCACAATAACTATGTTTTCTACCATGTCTGTCAGGCTTTTAACCATTGGGGAACCTAAGTCTTAACAAAAGCAAGATTTATTTAAACTGTTTGGATTTTCTTTTTAAGTTGATTTAAATGTTACAAGAAAGCCAGAAATACAAGGCTGGTGTAACTTGCCCTTTGAGGATTTAATAACCATACTTGGAAACCAAAGCCAATTAGGATATAGGGGCTAAAAGGGAAGCCAATATTTTGGTTTGTGCTCCCAGGTCAAGCAGGCCCCAGGAAACAACATGACACTTCTAAAGAGTCCGATAGCTACTTTTTGTGTGTGTATGTGGTCTTTTCAAGTATGGTCTTGCTCTAGCCCAGGCTGACATGGAATTTACTATGTAGTCTCAGGGTGGCCTTGAACTCACAGCAATCCTCCTACCTCCCGAGTGCTGGGATTAAAGGCATGCTCCACCGTGCCCAGCTCCCATTCACCCTCAGGTATTTCTAAACAGTCTTAACTCTTTCTTTCTGGGTCCCCTTTGATTGTCTTCCAAGGCCTAAAAGTCAACAAGTGTAGACACCATATACATGCCTCTTGGTCCCCTCTAGCCTAAAGAAGCTACTTCAAGTTGATGTTTGTGTCCTAAATGAAGGGGGTAATAAATCTAGGCAGGTATTCAGTCTGGTGGTCATTGAAGAACAGACCTAAATCCATCTTCCTGTTTTCCTGGTAGTATTAGAAAATGAAGAGCCACCATTCCCTCCTGACTCAGAGGACTGGTCCTTGGTAGAGATATAAAACATATAATATATACTTCCAAATTAAAAGGTTAAATAAAAATACAGATGAAAGGTTATTAAATTTCTGATTAAAATATAATTGTCTTCACCATGGGAATCTAATCTGTTTCAATCTCTTTCAAGCATCCTGTTCAGCCTGGACATTAAATTGCCTCCTGTTTATTTTGGTATAGATGTTTAAATTTCTTCCTTTTTAGTTTATGGGTGTTGTATTAATAAAGCATTTTTTGGTTTATCAGAAAAAAACAACAAAAAATTTCTGATTAAGGTATATTTGAGAATTAAACTACAGAAAATAACATGATTAGATTATTAAGATTAAATTTCTAAGGTTAAAATTCCACTTGTCTAAAATAAAAACTAATGCCTCATTCTCTTGTTTACACCAAGGTTTGATTTTTTTATTTTAATTTAATTTTATTGATAACTTCTATACTTATAGACAATAAACCATGATATTTCCCTCCCCTTCCCAACTTTCCCCTTCACAATTATGTTCTCCATCATATCCCCTCCCTCTCTCCATTAGTCTGTCTTTTATTTTGATGTCATTGTCTTTTTTTCCTATTATAAGGGTCTTGTGAAGGCCTTGCTAGGCACTGTGAGGTCATGGATATCAAGGCCAATTTCTGTCTGGACAGTTTCATTAGATTCTTTCCTCCACCTCTTCTGCAATGGACTCTGAGCCTTGGAGGGTGTGATAGAGGTGTTTCAGTGGTGGACACTCCTCCTTCCCTTCTCAGCACTATGTTGCCTTTTGGGTCATCCCAGTGGTCAATGCCATCTGAAAAGAGAAGCTTCTCTAACCAGAAGTGAGAGTAGCATTAATATATGAATATGAACATTATGTGTAGTGCTTTTAGGGCAGTTTGGTGACAATAATATATACATTTAGCCAGACAAGAGAGGGATTTATACTCCTAAGGCTCATGACCTCCCCTGCCATAGGCTTTGGATTAGATTTTCAGTACCAGGCATGTATTCCCTCCCATAGAGCGGGCATCCAGTCCAATTAGAGAGCAGTTGGTTTCCCCCAGAGCACACATACCACTATTGCACTTGTTCAGTCATTTGGCCTGTCCAGGCAAACTTGAGGCTTGCAGTGTCCATTGTTTTCACCACTGATGACTTTGTCATGCATGCAGCCCTTTCCAGCTTTCAGTTGGCTGGTCTATAGGGAGAAGGTTTTCTGCTCAGCACCAGCTTGATTTCTCAGTGACCTTGCCACTCAGGCATCTGACATCCTCAGCAATAGGGTATTGACAAATATCCTGTAATGTTTTGGAGGCAACAGGGACCTCCCTGGCCAACAACTCGCTGGAAGGTATCCCATCCCTGACACAGAAATTTTTTTAGTAATAATCTGTGGCTTCTGAATGTGCCCTTATTCAAAACAGTAGGTTTTCATATGTCTTGTTCAGAATATCTTGAATTTTGATTGACCCCCCTTCTTTTACACAATCTCTTCCCCGGGCCTCACTTAGGTCTTTCCCCTCCCTGTAATCTGTTCTTCTACTTACATATATACAATACCATCCCCTTAAGTCCTTCCCTCTCCTCCCTCCTTTATAGGCTTTTTCTAGCTTACTGGCCTCTGCTACCAATTTTTGGTTCTAGCTCACACACAAGTCTATACATTTGTAGCTAGGATCCACATATGAGAGAGAACTTGCGACATTTGGCTTTCTGGGCCTGAGTTATCTCACTTAGCATAATCCTTTCCAGATCCATCCATTTCCCTGCAAATTTCATAATTTCATTTTTCTTTACCCCTGAATAGAACACCATTGTGTAAATGTACCACATCTTTATTATCCATTCATCTGTTGAGGGACATATAGGCTGGTTCCATTTTCTAGCTATTGTGAATAGAGCAGCATTAAACATGGTTGTGCAAGTGTCTCTAATGTAGTGAGATAGGATATATGCCTAGGAGTGCTACAGCTGGACCATATGGTAAACCTATTTTTAGCTATCTCAGGAACCTCCACACTAATTTCCACAATAGCTGTACCAGATTACATTTCCACTAACAGTGTAGAAGGGCTCCCCTTTTTCCAAATCCTCACCAAAATGTATTGTCATTTGTTTCCTTGATGATAGCCATTCTGACAGGAGTGAGATGGTATCTCAAAGTAGTTTACATTTCCCTGATGGCTAAGGATGTAGAATATATTTTTTTTCCCAAGGTAGGGTCTCACTCTAGTTTAGGCTGACCTGGAATTCACTGTGTATTCTCAGGGCGGTCTCGAACTCACAGTGATCCTCCCATCTCTACCTCCCGAATGCTGGGATTAAAGGCATGCGCCACCATGCCTGGCAGAACACTTTTTTTAGATGTTTATATGCCATCTGTATTTCTTTTTTTTTTTTTTTTTTTTGGTTTTTCGAGGTAGGGTTTCACTCTAGCCCAGGCTGACCTGGAATTCACTATGGAGTCTCAGGGTGGCCTCGAACTCACGGCGATCCTCCTACCTCTGCCTCCCGAGTGCTGGGATTAAAGGCGTGCGCCACCACGCCCGGCATCCATCTGTATTTCTTCTGGTGAGAACTTTCTATTTAGTTCCATAGTCAGATTTTTGATTGGGTTGTTTGATTTCTTACTGTTTTGGTTTTTGAGTTCTTTATATATTCTGGATATTAATCCTCTGTCAGATGTGTAGCTGGCAAAGATTTTCTCCCACTCTATAGGTTGTCTCTTTGCTCTATTCACAGTCTCCATTGGTGTACAAAAGCTTTGTAATTTCATGAGATCCCAGTAGTTGATTAGTGGTTTTATTTCCTGAGCAATTAGGGTTATATTCAGAAAGTCATTGCCTATGCCAATATGTTGAAGGGTTTCCCCTACCTTTTCCTCTAGCCATGTCAGAGTTTCAGGTCTGATATTAAGGTTCCTGATCCATTTGGACTTGATTCTTGTACATGGAGAAAGACAAGGATCTATTTTTATCCTTCTACACATAGATATCCAGTTTTCCTAGCACCACTTGTTGAAGAGGCTGTCTTTTCTCCAATGAACATTTTTGGCATTTTAATAAAAACCAGATGGGTGTAGCTGCCTGGATTAACATCTGGGTCCTCTATTCTGTTCCATTGATCTACATGTCTGTCTTTGTGTCAGTACCATGCTACTTTTATTAATATAGCCTAAAATTGGGTATGGTGATACCACCAGCCTTATCTTTGTTGCTGAAAAGTGTTTTGGCTATTCGAGGTTTTTTTATGCTTCCAAATGAATTTTAGGATTTTATTTTTAAATTTCTCTGAAGAATGCCATTGGAATTTTAATGGGGATTGCATTAAATGTGTAGATTGCTGCCCAGCGTGGTGGCACACGCCTTTAATCCCAGCACTCGGGAGGCAGAGTGTAGCAGACAGCTTCAGGTTCACTGAGATGAACTTTCAGACCAGGAACAGTTATGGAGGGAGGGATATTTATTGAAGCTTACAGATCCAGGGGAAGTTCCATAATAGCAGAAGAAGCTGTCCTGCCTTCACAGGACCAAGCAGAGACAGAAAAGTACAAGCCTAAAGCCAAAAGCCACAGCACACTTCAGGAACTCCAGCTAGGCACACTTTGCATATCTTTAGATTGAAATCTGAAACCCACCACCACACCTAAAGATCCACCCAGTGACATTGCCTCCAGCCAGGTGGCTAAAGATGCAAACTACAAACAAATAAACAACTGAATATATTGGGGGCCATCTGTTCTATTCAAACCACCACACAGAGGTAGGAGGATCACCGTGAGTTTGAGGCCACCCTGAGACTCTATAGTGAATTTCCAGGTCAGCCTGGGCTAGAGTGAGACCCTACCTCAAAAAAAAACAAAAAACAAAACACAAAACAAAACAAAACAAAAATGTGTAGATTGCTTTTGGTAAGATTGACATTTTCACAATGTTGATTCTTCCAATCAAGAACATGGGATGTCTTTCCTTTTCCTTGTGTTTTCTGCAATTTCTTCCTTGAGTGTTTTAAAGTTCTCATTGTAAGGATCCTTCACTTCCTTGGTTAAGTTTCATCCAACTTTATTATTATTATTATTATTGAGGCAATTGTGAATGGGAGAGATTCCCTGATTCTTCCTCTGAATGTTTGTTGTTAGTCTATAGGACAGCTACTGATTTCTGTGCGCTTATCCTGCTACATTCTTAAAGTGTTTATCAGCACTGTTTTTTGGTAGTCTTCAGAGTCCTTTATGTATAGAATCATATCATCTGCAAATAATGATAATTTGATCTCTTCCTTTCCAATTTGTATGCCTTTTGTGAGTGTCTCTTGCCTTACTGCTATTGCTGAGACTTCCAGTACTATATTAAATAGAAGTGGGGACAGAGGACACCCTTATCTTGTTCCTGAATTTAGTGGAAAAGCTTCAAGTTTTTCCCCATTTAGTGTTATGTTGGCTGTAGTTTTGTCATAAATAGATTTCATTATGTTGAGTTATGTTCCTTGTATTCCCAGTTTCTTTTTTCATGAAGGGATGTTGGATTTTGGCAAATGCCTTTTCTGCATCTATTGAGATAATCATGTGATTTTTGTCCTTCATTCCATTTATGTAGTGTATTACATTTATTGATTCTTGTATGTTGAATCATCCCTGCATCTCTGGGATAAAGTCTACTTAGTCGGGGTGAATAACCTTTCTGGTATATTCTTTTATTCTGTTTGCCAATATTTTGTTCAGAATTTTTGCATCTATGTTCATGAGAGAGATTGGTCTATAGCTTTATTTTTTTTGTTCTGTCCTTGTCTGGTTTTGGTATGAGGGTGATGCTGGCTTCATAGAAGGAGTTTGGTAGAATTGTTTCCTTTCTATTTTATGGAAAAGTTTGAGAAGCAGTAGTGTTAGTTCTTCCATGAATGACTGGTAAAATTCACCACTGAATCCATATGGTCCTGGATTTCTTTTTAGTTGGAAGACTTTATATAACTGCTTGGATCTCTGTACTGGTTATAGGTCTATTTAAATGGTTCATCTCATCTTGATTTAATTTTGGTAGGTCATATGAATCATGGAAATCATCCATTTCTTTAAGATTTTCAAACTTAGAGGTTTATATATTCTTAAAGTGTGTCTTTATGTTCTGAGTTCCTTTTGTGTCTGTTGTTCTGGTGCCTTTGTCATCTCTAATTTTATTAATTTTTGTGTCTCCACTATTCTGGTCAGATTTGCTAAGGACTTATCAATGTTGTTTATCCTTTCAAAGAACCAACTCTTTGTTCCATTGATTCTTTGATAGGTTTTTTTTTTTTTTTTTTCTATTTCATTAAATTCTTCCCTAATCTTTGTTATTTCTTCCTGTCTACTGATCTTTGGTTTGCTTTGTTCTTCTTTTTCCAAGGCCTTAACATGAAGCATTAAATTGTTTACTTGTGAACTCTCTCATTTCTTAATGTAGGCACTTATAGCTATAAATTTCCCTCTCAGGACTGCCTTCATTGTGTCTCAAAGGTTTTGTTATGTTGTATTCTCATAATCATTGTATTCTATGAACTTATTGATTTCCTTTTTGATTTCTTCAATGACCCATTCATCATTCAATAGTGTGCTGTTTAGTCTCCATGAATTTGTGTATGCTTTGTGGTTTTTCTTGTTGCTGATTTGCAGTTTAATCCCATTTTGGTCAAATAGAGTACAAGAGATTATTTCAATTTTCCTGTATTGGTTAAGATTTGCTTTGTGTCCTAATACATGGTCTATTTTAGAGAATGTTCCACGTGCTACTGAGAAAAATGAATGTTCTGCAGCATTTGGATGGAATGTTCTGTATTATCTGTTAGGTCCATTTGTTCCATGATATCATTTAATCCAGATGTCTGTCTGTTTATTTTTTGCCAGGATGACCTTTCAGTTGATGAGAGTAGGGTATTGAAGTCACCTACTACAGTTGTGTTTGGTGTTATCTGTGACCTTAGTTTTAATAGTGTTTGTTTGATGAAATTGGGAGCCCCCATGTTAGGTGCATATATGTTTAGGATTGTAATGTTCTCCTTTTTGGAGTGTTCCTTTAATCAATATAAAGTGATTTTCTTTATCTTTCCTCACTAATGTTAGTTTGAAGTCTATCCTGTCAAATATTAAGACAGTAATCCCTGCTTGTTTCCTAGGCCTATTCACTTGAAATACCGTTTTCCATCCTTTCACCCTAAGACAGTGCCTATCTTTTGTTGAGAGGTGAGTTTCCTGGAGGCAACAAATGGTAGGATCCCACCTTTTAATCCAGTCTGCAAGCCTGTGTCTTTTGGATGGTGCATTGAGGCCATTAATATTAAGAATTATTATTGAAAGGTATGTGTTTTTTCTTTCCATCCTTCTTGTTTTGTAGTGCTTCCTGTTTTCCCTTTACTCACTTGTTTTAACTGTTATTTCAGTATGGTTTATTTTTTCTTATTTCTTCCTGTGTGTGTTTTGCTTTCTCTGTAGTGTGAAGGATTCCTTTAAGTATTTTCTGTAGAGCTGGTTTAGTTGTCATAAATAGCTTTAGCCTGTTTTTGTTGTGGAATGTCCTTATTTCTCCATCAATTTAAATGCAAAGCTTTGCAGGATAAAGTAATCTTTGTTGACAGTTGTTATTTTTCAGAACTTGGAATTCATCATTCCAAGCCCTTCTGGCTTTTAAAGTTTGTGTTGAGTAATCTGCTGTTATTCTAATGGGCTTGCCTTTGTAAGTGAATTGCTTTTTCTGTCTAACTGCTTTCATTATATTTTCTTTGGTTTGTTTGCTTAGTGGTTTAATTGTAACATGGAAAAGAGAGGTTCTTTCTAGGTTTTGTCTATTTGGTGTTCTAAAAGTTTCTTGTATCTGCATTGCCATATATTTCACAATTTAGGGAAATTTTTCTTCTATGATTTTGTTGAAAACACCTACTAAGCCTCTGGATTGAAATCCTTCTCCTCCTACTAGTCCCTGAATTCTTATGTTTGATATTTTCATAGTGTCCCACATCTCTTGAAATTCCCATTCATACCTTCCTATTAGCTTGTGTTTCTCTTTGTTGGACTGTATTAGGTCTGTCACCTGGTCTTTAATTTAGATATTCTGTTCCCTCCTTCATCCATCCTACTGGTGAGACTTTCCACAGAGTTTTTTATTTGACTGACTGTTCTACAGGGCTAGAATTTCAGCCTGGTTCTTCTTCAGTATTTTTATTTCCTTACTTATGTCCTGTAATGGCCTACTTATTTAATTAAGCTTCTCTTTCAGGGGTTTGTTTTCTTTAATTCCTTTGTCCCCCCCCCCCCCTTTGGTTCTTTTGATTTCTTTGAGTATAGATAAAATCATTTAAAAAAAATTTTTGTCAGGCATTTCATCTAAAATAGTCTCATTGGTGATCATTTCTGCTGGATTTACAGTTTTTGTTGGGATTGTATTGTCTTGATTCTTTGTGTTTCTTGTGTTATAATGTAGTGACTTTTGCATTCTGAATTGATTTGATGCTTGGGTTTTCTACTTACCTGCAGTTTTCTTAGATGTGGCAATCAGACTTTATGTATTTTAAGGATATGAATTTAAGGTGCCAAGTGTAGCTCTTGTACCCCAATCCTACCACAGAAGTTATCCTAGGTGTTGTGTTTGCCTTTAAAGCAAGTGTACTAGTCGACTGGGTGGAACAATTTACTGGCAAATTCTTTAAACTTCAACTGAGCCATATACGCATTCAATAAATACCAGCACAGAATATGCAAGTGTAGGGATTAAAACAGGTAGTCTTTCTGGGTGTGGTGGCTCACACCTTTAATCCCAGCACTCAGGAGGCAGAGGTAGGAGGATTGCAATGAATTTGAGACCACCCTGAGACTACATGGTGAATTCCAGGTCAGCCTGGGCTAGAATGAGACCTTATCTCAACCCTCCCCCAAATAATAATAATAAATAAATAAAAATAATTTTTAAAAATAATTAAAAAAAAAAACACAGATAGTCTTATAAAGCCAAAATCCGTAAGGGTGTGTGTTCTACACCTTTAGTCCTGTCAGCTGGGAGATAGAGTATTCTGTTCTGAGTTGGGTTCCAGGTCAGCCTGGATCTGAATCAGACTCTGCGCCCAATAATGACAGAAGCAAAAGACAAAAGCTCTATAAATCTGAAAGCATCAAAGGCAACAATATTCAACCCCCAAATACAGCTTAATTGAAAGTGGTAAATCCAACCAAGAATATGTAATCCATAACCTGCCATGACATGTAAAGAGAGGTTAGCATTTCCAGTGCAGGCCTGTGTACCCTGTTTTATTTTTTTTTTTTTCTTTTGTCAGTTGACCTTGTTACCTTTTGGGGTAGCTTCCAATCTCACCAATGCTGAGTGCCCACCTCAGTCCCTCTGTGTTGTGCTGTGGATCTGCAGTTCTGATCCACTGTGCTGGATGCCGTGCCTCCTAGGGCTGAATTCCGGAGGTTTGTGGTTTTGATAGTTGGGGTGGGAGAGTGCAGGAAGCCTGGAGTTGCACTGGAGTTGCTCACGCAGTCCTGCAGTCCCGCCTGTATACCTTTCAGTAGCTCCTTAGTTTATTTTAGCTGTCTTTCCTTCAGATTTCTTGACTTTTCAAGGAGGCTGATAAGGTTGGGAAACCCCTTGTTTGGTCTCTGCTGTTGCCACTCAGCACCATGCTAGCGCCTCAGTGGGATTTTGGCCATTTTCCTCCTTTCTGGTGGATCGTAGTCTCTCCTGCCTCCCTGCTGTGTCTGAGAAGAACATGTACACCTTCACTTTTCAGAAGAAGAGTGTATTTTGCTGTGACTTTGCTAGGCTGGTTTGGCGTGGCTCCTATGCTGTCATGGAGGTTGGTTTCCTTAAATAATAGTTCTGTTCTTAATACTGTTTACAAAATTGGCTTACCAATAGGAATTTTGTGTTTTTATCTTTTTAAAAAACATTCTATTTATTATTCATTTATTTTTTATTTGAGAGAGGGGGAGGCAAATAGAGAGAATGGGTACACCAGGGCCTCTAGCCACTGCAGACGAACTCTAGACACATGCACCATCTTGTGTATCTGGCTTTACATGGGGACTGGGGAATTGAATCTGGCTCCCTGGGCTTAACTGCTAAGCCATCTCTCCACCCCTGTTTTATCTTTTACTATGTTGCTTAAAAACCTATCTTAAGCTATCTCCAAATGTTAAGTTTGTTTGTTTTCCTTTCTGTAAACTTTTTTTTTTTTTTTTTTTTTTTTTTTTTTTTGCAGTAGGGTCTCACTGTAGCTCAGACTGACCTGGAATTCACTATGTAGTCTCAGGATGACCTCAAACACACAGTGATTCTCCTACCTCTGCCTCCCAAGTGCCAGGATTAAAGATGTGTGCCACCACACCCAGTTTGTAAACTCTTTTGATGGATGAAAAACTTATTCCGGGCTGGAGAGATGGCTTAGCGGTTAAGCACTTGCCTGTGAAGCCTAAGGACCCCAGTTCAAGGCTCGATTCTCCAGGACCCACGTTAGCCAGATGCACAAGGGGCGCACGTGTCTGGAGTTCGTTTGCAGTGGTCAGAGGCCCTGGCGCACCGCGCCCATTCTCTCCCTGTCTATCTGCCTCTTTCTCTCTCTGTCCATCGCTTTCAAATAAAAATAAAAACAAAAAATTTAAAAAAAAAAAACTTATTCCAATGGATAAAACTTTGTCCTAATTATACAAAATTTCATTGTGCCCATGATCATTGATTTTCTAAAATGGTATTTAAAACAATTGGCATAACTAAACAAATTAACCAAAGCTTTTAGTATTTTCAACCTGACACATTTTTGTTAGTTCTAAATCTAAGACCTATTTTGATCTCTGTACCAAGAAAGTAAAAACTATGAGCCATGTATATTACAAGACTACTACAAGGAACTTTTAAATGCAATGTCTCTCACATTTAACATACACGATTTATTTGAGGAGGTCTAATCCCAAATTGTTTCAGAATTCCACCTGGGTCTCCTAGCTAATAGCTGTTGTCAGCCCCTCTAATCACCATTTTATTTCTTATATCCATAAGTCTCTCTCTAATATAGTTGTTAGCCTGATTTATCCAGACCATCATGTAGCATGTCACGTGGATTCATCTGATTAACGTCCTCCTGAGTATAGATATTAGCCTCTGGTTCATCAGACATCCCAAGACGAGGAGGCCTTTGACCTCGCTATGCCTCTATTCAGCAGGAAACAACTAGAAATGCTGTACGTCCTCATGAGGCCTCCCTACCATCCTCTTTTCCTATAAATTTTTTCTTATTTTTTATATTCAAAAGAAAAAAAGCCTATCATATTAGAATCCCAGAGCTCTCTCCCATTCTCCTTTCTCCCCTACCACCTGGCCATAATAGACCTGGAACTCTGGGACTACCCTTTGGTATTGTAATTGAGGATGTTTTGGGATAAGAGGAGGGAAAGCCATCTCTCTCCCCCAGCCCCTACCCTGCACAACTCCCAGCGCCCCCCCCCCCAGAATGGTTTCTCAATAAATCCTGGCTAGCCCTCACTCTTTTTTGACTTTCCTTCTCCAGGTGTGTCCATCCTCCCGTTTTTCTCTCCCTATCACCTCTTCCTTCTCCCTCCCTCTGTGCAATAATCCCTTTCTCCTTTTTTTCTCCTTTCCTTCTTTCTTTTTTTTTCTTTCTTTCTTCTATTACAGTAAAATCTTAAAACCAAGAAACTCTCTGTCTTGGTTCTCTCCCTTCACTTTCCTGTTGTTAAATAAGACCCAAGAAACTGTTGGTTTCTATCCTCTGCTGTGAACCCCAAACTTGACACACACACCGTAAATAAACATACAGGGAAGTAAATAAAATATAATTTGGGAGAGGTGACATTTTTATGAAATTTTTCTCCCTTCTTTCAAAAAGATGGTCTTGCTAAGTTGCATGATTTTGAACATCTAGGGTCAGTCTATCCTTTCATCTCAGTCTCTCAGGAGACTGTGACTAGTTTCACTAGTTTTATGTCAGTAGACATGGAGTTCTTCCTAAAAACACCTATCAGCTTTCCTTGTCCTCCATTCTGCTTTGACATTACTCAATGGAAATTCAGAAATTGTTCTTTAAGGGTGATTATTAATGAGCTATCATATTTCATACTTGATAAAATTTGGCCTAAGCTGCTTTTGGGATTGTAAATGCTTCTCCTAAATGTCTCATTTCCTTACTCAATCAGTTTTGTGATAACATGTGTGAAATAGTGTCTACCAGGAAAGTTCATTATCCAGAGAGTTGTGGGGAGCTAATCATTTAGGAACCTCTGTGAATATAGAACAGATTGTAGGCTTTCAGAAGGATGTTAGAAGTTTAGAAAATGCCATGTCTCTAGAAAAGTAAACTGCTTTTGTCATTTTTTTTTTATGGGTTAACTCTCAAAATTTTCTATTTCACTTCATGCTAGTGAAGTTAAAAATTTGTGAGCAGAATTTCTAAAGGCAGCAGCTTCATGATTGCTAATGTTAATTCTCTTTTGGTACTGCAAATGATAGATTTTAATATTTATTTATTTGAGAGAGAGAGAGAGAAAGAGAAAGGAAGGAATGAAGGAAGGAAAGATGAGAGAAAGAGAGAGAATGGATACACCACTGAAAATGAACTCCAGATGCATGTACCCCTAGTGCATTTGGCTTATGTGGGTCCTGGGGAATTGAACCACAGTCCTTAGGCTTCACAGACAAATGCACTAATTGCTAAGCCATCTCTCCAGCCCAAATGATAAGTTTTGTTATGGCAGGAAGTATAGATCTACTCTAATAAATGAAATTGGGGTGGCTCAGCATCACACTCCTCTCCCTGGCCCCAGTAATGTGAGGAGTGGTTCTGCTCTGCGATTTCTTTCTTTTTTTAATATTATTTATTTATTTGTAAGCACAGAGATAGAAAATGAATATGGATGCCTCTTGCCACTGCAAGCAAATTCCAGAAGCATGTGCCACTTTATGCATCTAGCTTTACATGGGTACTGGGGTATTGAACCCAGATCATCAGGCTTTGCAAGCAAGTGCCTTTAACCAATGAACACTCTCTCCAGCCCTGCCATTTCCTTTTAAAATAGCTCAATGCTGTGTTTGTAATAAATGTATATGAGCCACATATTTATGATAACCAACATCTTGTCAACATGGTAGATTCAAAATTCTGTCACTCTGACCCATTCCTTTATATTTGTGTGTATGTGCATGCACACACCTGTGCATATGCAGAATATGCCAGAACTTCCTACCACTGCAAATGATTGTCAGATCCATATGCCACTTTTTGTAGTCTGGCTTTACATAGGTTCTAGGGAATTGAACCCAGGCCAGCAGGCTTCATAAGCAAATGCCTTTAACCATTGAGCAATCTTCCCCAACCTCTGTTGTATTCTGTTATATAAATATGTGGTCTGTTTTAGGATATGGTAGCCTTTGAGGATGTTGCTGTGAACTTCACCCAGGAAGAATGGGCTTTGCTTAGCTCTTCTCAAAAGAATCTGTACAGAGATGTGATGCTGGAGACCTGCCAGAACCTTAGTACTGTTGGTGAGAATATCATCATCTTTCATTTATCTACTAGAGAACAAGTATTTCTTGGGTATTGTTAGTACAATACTCTGCTACTGCAGCTTCATGTTGCTGGGATGGACATCCAAACCAGACACAGTTCATGGGAGGAAAGAGTTTATTTCAGGCAGGCTTACAGATCCAGGGTAAAGTTTCATCAATGGCAAAAGAAGCTGTTTCCATACATCCAAGAGGAGAGAAACAACCAAGCAGCCAGCAAAAACCAAAAGCAGCAAGCAGGGACCTACCTGAGCTCAAACCTCTGTGCATACCTTTGGGCTAGAATTTATGTTTGCCCCCAGTGACATGACCCCTGTAAAGCAGGAGTCTGCCTGATAGGGCCTGAAGTTACAAAATCAATTTTTTTTTTTTTTGGTTTTCCGAGGTAGAGTCTCACCTTAGTTCAGGCTGACCTGGAATTCACTATGTAATCTCAGGGTGGCCTCGAACTCACGGTGATCCTCCTACCTCTGCCTCCCGAGTGCTGGGATTAAAGGCGTGCGCCACCACGCCCGGCTACAAAATCAATTTTAATAAAACAGCTAAGTCTGTGGGGGAACATACATTCATCTTACCACAGTTGTCTATGCTGTTCTGTGATTTAGAATATGGTTAGGGAAGAATTTGGTGAGTAAGTTAGCCAGTTTAAAAAATACGTTGAAGCTAGAAACTAGTAAGTTTTCTGTAATTTCGAATAAATTTTCTGTTGTCTACATTTTAGGAATCAAATGGGAAGACCAGAACATCGAAGGCACTTATGAAAATTCTAGAAAATATCTATCGTAAGTTGCATGCACAAGTGGAACAAAATGTCCCTTGAGGTAAACTTAATGTGCCATGAACATTTTAGAACAAGCAAACAAAACAAGCATAACCCCAAATTTATTCTTCATTAGGAAAAAAAAAAAACTTTTGTTTTTTGGAGGCTGGTGCTTACTCTAGTCCAGGCTGACTTGGAACTCAATCTAAAGCCCAGGCTGGCCTCAAACTCATGGTGATCCTCCTACTTCAGCCTCCTGAGTAATGGGGTTAAAGGTTTGAGTCACCACACCGAGCCTTAGAAAATTTCACTAAAAATATGTAATGCATAGTAAAGAAAGCTTTTCAGTGTTTGCAAAACACTTCATTTGGAAACTACTTGACTGCATTTATGAATGACACTGTTTTGATCATAGCTTTGTGGGAACTATATTATAGCCATATTAATTCATTTAATTTCAGACCATTCAGATATCATGAAAAGCATATACTTTTTCTGATTGTGGAAACGGTATAGGTATAAAACCTATTATGCAAACACTCATTACTAAAGCAACTGTTATTAGCAACTATTAATATGCTTAGCATTTTTTTACAGAGGTTTCATTGTAGAGTGTTACAAAAATAAAGAATGTAATGAGTATAGAGCCATCTTTATGTGGATATCAAATCTCAGTATGAACCCCAAAACTTTTATTGGGGTAAAACCATGTGAATGCAGTTTATGTGTGAGTTTTCATGTCATTTATCCTTTAATAGGCGTATCCTACTTCAGTCTGGATATAAACCATATGAATATGAAGAATGTGGAAAACAATTTAAATGTAAACACTGTGGAACTACCTTAAATTTTGCCAGAAATATTGAAAGACACATGAGAATCCACACTATAAATGGATCTTGTGAATATGAGGTATGTTCAGAATCCTTTGGTTTTCACAGTTTGTCGGAAACACATACACAAACTGACAGTGAAGAAGCACCTTACGAGTACAAGGAATGTGGAGAGCTCTCTGTTTGTCCTAGCTCACTTTGTACACATGGAGGAGCTCACAATGCATCAAAATGTTATGGATGTAATTACTGTGGTAAAACTTTGAGTTCTTCTAGTTCCCTTCGAAGACATGAGAGAATTCATACTGGAGAAAAGCCCTATGAATGTAAACAATGTGGTAAATCCTTTAGACTTCGCAGTTCCTTTCAGTGTCATAACAGAATCCATGCTGGGGAAAAGCCCTATGAATGTAAACAGTGTGGTAAGTCCTTTACCCACCACAATTCCTTTTACAAGCATAAGTTAATTCATGTGGGGGAAAAACCCTATAAATGTAAACAATGTGGTAAATCTTTCATGTATCTCAGTTTGCTCCAAACACATGAAAGGACTCACACTGGTGAAAAACCGTATGAATGCAAACAATGTGGTAAAGCCTATCGACATGACAGTTCCCTTCGGAGTCATGAAAAAATTCATGCTGGAGCAAAGCCCTATGAATGTAAAAGATGTGGTAAGGCTTTTGGACGTCACAATTCCCTTCGATTACATGAAAACATTCATACTGGAGAAAAACCTTATGAATGTAAACAGTGTGGTAAAGCCTTTCGATGCAAAAGTTATCTTCGATTACATCAAAAAAGTCATACTGGAGAAAAGCCATATGAATGTAAGCAGTGTGGGAAGTCCTTTGTTTATCCCTGTTTCCTTCGAAAACATGAAAGAATCCATACTGGAGAAAAACCCTATGATTGTAAACAATGTGGTGAAGCCTTCAAGGGTTATAGTGCCCTTCGGAGACATGAAGGAGATCATGCTTTGCACAAGCCCTATGAGTGTAAACAGTGTGGCAAATCCTTCATTTATCCCTGTTTCCTTCATGCACATGAAAGAACCCATACTGGTGAAAAACCCCATGATTGTAAACAATGTGGTAAAGCCTTCAGGGATCACAGTTCCCTTCTGAGACATGTGAAAGATCACAGTGAAAGATAAACACCATGGAAGCGAATAATATGGGAAAACTTTCAAACTTTCCAGCTCCCTTAAATGTATGGAAAAGTCATGGGCAAGAAATTTAATGAATTTATTAAAAAGTGATGTAACCTTTAATATTTGGGTTTTTAATTTGTTTTCCATTTATTATTTATGTGTTTATTTATTTATTTATTTAGATAGTCCCTGGAGGAAAATTCTATGTGTATCAGAAATATGTTGAGACATTCAGTGTCATTTAAAAATATGCAGAGCCAGGCGTGGTGGCACACATCTTTAATCCCAGCACTTGGGAGGCAGAGGTAGGAGGATCACCGTGAGTTCAAGGCCACCCTGAGACTACATAGTGAATTCCAGGTCAGCCTGGGTTAGAGTGAGACCCTACCTTGAAAAAAAAAATGTAGCGACTCATTTTGGAGGAAAACCATTTTGATGAAAGTGGGAATATATTCTTTTCTCTCATCTACTCAAAAACACATGATAATAAGAGAGGTAGAAGGCTTTACAGGAGTAAACACTACATTGAAACTCTAGCAGTTTGGAGGAATTTAAAGAAAAGTTTTAACTACTATGTAAGTGATGGTAGATCTCCATATATTTTGGGCAGGGTTTTTCATTCTCCTGTCATTTTCTCTGCTGTGCTCACCACAAACTTCTCTGGAAATTCTCCTGTCCATCTCATATCACACTAATAGCATACAGAGATTACAGAAGCCCACTATAGCTTCTGGCTTTTTACATGGGTGGGGATCAAACTCAGGTACTCAGACTTAATGAACAAGTGCTCTATATGTTTATATCATTCCAGCCTCTTGATTTCTTTCTGCAGGGTTTCATAGCTTTCTGAAGATTTTTTTTTTTTTTTGCCTATTTTGCTACATTTGTAACTGTTTCACATTTGAGTTTTATTGTAACAGGCATTTAAAAATAGTTATTAGTATTTTATAAAGTGAGAAGTTTCATTATTATACTCATATAGTATAATATTAACCATCTCTGCATCCCTATTTGCCTCTTTTCCCCTTTCCCTTTGTAAATTTTTAAAAACTTTATTTTTATTTATTTATTTGAGAGACAGAAAGAGGCAGAGAGAGGGAGAGAGAGAATGGGCGCACCAGGGCCTCCAGCCACTGCAAACTAACTCCAGATACATGGGCCCCCTTGTGCATCTGGCTTATGTGGGATCTGGAGAGTTGAACATGGGTCTTTAGGCTTTGCAGGCAAGCGCCTTAACCACTAAGCCATCTCTCTATCCCTATTTTTAAAAATGCTTTTTGTTTTATTTATTTGAGAGGGGGAGAGAGA
This sequence comes from Dipus sagitta, assembly GCA_036346955.1. Taxonomy (NCBI): domain Eukaryota; kingdom Metazoa; phylum Chordata; class Mammalia; order Rodentia; family Dipodidae; genus Dipus; species Dipus sagitta. The sequence goes on from CM070770.1 coordinate 219,558,263, forward strand.
GAGAGAATGGGCATGCCAGGGCCTCCTCCTACTGCAAACAAATTCCAGATGCATTACGTGGGTACTGGGGAATCAAACCTGGATCCTTAGGCTTTGCAGGCAAGTACCTTAACCATTAAGCCATCTCTCCAGCCCTTGAAATTATTTTCTTGAAGCAGGTCCCATGTTGCCCAGGCTGTCAGCAGCCTATGTAGTTCAGGACAGCCTTGAATTTCTGATCTTTTCTGCTTCTACCACATGAGTTCTGTGATTACTAGTATGCACCGCTATGCCTGTTTCATTTGATACTGGGGATCAAATCCATGCTTCCATGCATACTAGAAAAGCATTCCACAGGTTGAACAGTATCTTTATCCCATCCACACTGATTTTCAGTGTCTTGGGTAGCTGGCAGTATTTAAAATTTATATTCTAATTCATTGCTAATATAAAGACATTCATTGAATACTGTATCTTGACACTATGTTGCTGAAGGAAAAGCATAGTTAATGTGCTCCATTTTCCAAGATGTTGCTTTTAAAATAACTCTACACTTATTCCCAGCAGTTACATTGGACATCCATGATTGGAAAGATGGGATTAACTGTAGCAACTTTGAAGCATGTTTAGTGCCCTGGTGTTCTGTCCTTGAAGGCTGAGAAGGGAGCTTTGCCATGGCTTCTCCAGATATTTTTGTTTGTTTGGTTTGAGACAGGTTCTTGCTATGAAGTTCACATGAACCATACATTTCTGATCCTCTTGCCTCAGCTTCTGGAGGCCCAGAAACAGGCATGTGTCAACATGCCAGGCCAGAATTCTTTCTTTTTTTTAAGAATATATTTTAAAAAAGAAAAAAAAGAATATATTTCTATTTATTGATTTGGTAACAGAAGAGAGACAGACAGAGAGAATGGACATACCAGGGCCTCCAGCCACTGCAAATGGTGTACATATGCCTGTTTGTGCATTTGGCTTTACCTGGGTACTGGGATATTGAACCCAGATTGTTAGGCTTTGCAGGCAAGTGACTTAACCACTGAGCCATCTCTCCAGCCCCAGAATTCTTTCGTAAACACCCACCAGAGAAGCTCTCAGTTTTTGGAATGTTCCTTTACCCATAATATTTGAGGGAAACTTTATTTAAAAAAAAAAATGTTGGGCTGAAGAGATGGCTTAGCAGCTAAGGTGCTTGCCTGAGAAGCCAAATGGCACAGGTTTGGTTCCTCAGTACCCACATGAGCCACATAGACAAGATGGCACATGTGTCTGGAGTTTGTTTACAGTGGCTAGAGGCCCTGGTATACTCATTTTCTCCCTCTTCCTTCTTCCCCCCGCCTCTTAAAAACATACTTTAAAAAGTTAAATGGGATAGAGGGCTTGGCAGTTAAGACATTTGCCTGTGAAGCCTAAGGACTCATGTTCAGGTCTCCAGATCCCATGTAAGCCAGATGCACAAGGTCGCACATGTGCACAAGATGGTGCATGCATCTGGAGTTTGATTGCAGTGGCTGGAGGCTCTGGCATGCCAATTCTCTCTCCTTCTGTCATAAAAAAATATTTTTAAAATGTCCATTGAGAGGTTCAATGGGTAGAAGTAATGTAATGCTGTGGTATTTATACAGTCCCAGCATTGCTTGCAAGGAGAGAGCCTAACAGTTCTGTAAAGGGCAAACACAAATACAATGTTAGAAAATATACTGTCAGGACTTTGTAGCCAGTAAGTTGTGAATAGGCCAGGGCAGGCTTAGCCATCTTGCAGCCTGAAGTAAAAGGATACTGTATTGGGCATGGAAATTCACTGTAATCCAAGCACTCCAGATGCTGAGGCAGGAGGACAAGTTCATTGCCCTTCTGGGCAATTAGCAGTGCCTGTTTTAAAAAAAGAAAGTCTGGGCGTGTTAATGCACATCTTTAATTCCAGCACTTTGGAGGCCAAGGTAGGAGGATCACTGTGAGTTGGAGGCCAGCCTGAGACTATAGTGAATTCCAGGTAAGCTTGGACTAGACTGAGACCCTACTTACGAAACTGAAAAAGAAAGGAAAATGTGGTTCTTTGTGTAAGTTGACCTTAATAATATTCATTTTCCCTGCAATATTGAAATGGCTGTGAATGTTTTGAAGACCATTACAGCTCAAAACATTTTAGTTGTAAATATATAATTTTTACCAAGACAATTTGTTTTTTACCTTCCTAGATTTAATGGATGTAAATTGCAAAACTGTAATTCTGGGTTTATTTTATTTATCTATTTTTATTTTATTATTATTATTTTATTTATTTGTTTGTTTATTTATTTGGTTCTTCAAGGTAGGGTTTCACTCTAGTCCAGGCTGACCTGGAATTCACTATGTAGTCTTAGGGTGGCCTCGAACTCATGGTGATCCTCCTACCTCTGCCTCCTGAGTACTTGGATTAAAGGCGTGCACCACCACACCGGCTGGTTTATGTCATTTTGATTTAAAAGAATTGCCATATAGTTTTTCATGTTGATCAAAGATTAATCAGTTATTAAACCATTAGAGGAAGAGTTTTAGATGAGAAAGGCTACTTTCAAAGCTAAATACTTTTCAGGTCATTCCTAGTTATTCACAAAACAAAAGGCATAGGAGAGGGAAGAGGAACAGATGAAAGCCAACATAGTGATAAATCTATTTAAATCCCGTGATGAAACCTAGTTATTTACTGCTGACCTAAAATAATAGTAAAAACAGGGCTGGAGAGATGGCTTAGCGGTTAAGCGCTTGCCTGTGAAGCCTAAGGACCCCAGTTTGAGGCTTGATTCCCCAGGACCCACGTTAGCCAGATGCACAAGGGGTCGCACGCATCTGGAGTTCGTTTGCAGTGGCTGGAAGCCCTGGCGCGCCCATTCTCTCTCTCTCTCTCTCTCCCCCCCTCCCTCCCTTCCTCCTCTGTCACTTTCAAAGAAATAAACAAAATAATAATAATAAAAAAAGATTCCCTTCCTTAAAAAAAAATAGTAAAAACAGACCCCTCTCCACAAACATATAAAAGACATTGGCAGTATTAATAATGCATTGTTTGATCAGAATTTTCTGGAGACACTGAAGCACTTATAGGTTGAGAAGATTAGTAAGTATAATTAATGGTCCACATTATATATCTTCATGAGTGCTCAGCTGAGAGAGAGATAACACCTACAGCTGGGAGTAGAGCATGGGAGTTATGCCCAAAGCAAAGCTCCACTCAGAAAAAGTAGGATTTTATTCATGAAGTCTATAGTTTTTACAGGAAGTCATTATATAGGGTAGGGCACATTCCTGAGCATGCCCAGTTAAAGAATACATTACTAAGCATTCCCATCTTAAGGTCATAAAAGCACATGTTTGAAAGATTCAAGTGATTTAAAAAAAAATGCCTGTAGCATTTTCAGTTTGGAACATGAAGTTTTAGCTGAAAATGAAAGAAAGGGCACCTTAAAGGTCTTCATATAAATTTCCCTTAACGTGGCCTATCTTGTGTAACAGCCAGCAGTTTTTCTTTCTTTCTTTTTTTTTTTTTAGGTAGGGTCTCATTCTAGCCTAGGCTGATGTGGAATTTACTACATAGTCTTAGGGTAGCCATGAACTCACAGCGATCCTCCTACCTCTGCCTCCTGCTGGGATTAAAGGCATGTGCCACCATGCTTGGCAGTTTTTCTTAACTGTGTCTTAATAAGATTTGAGTCACACTTTGCTTGTATGAGTAGTTGATTTTTCTCTCCTTTGCCACAATTATATTATGGTTGTGTCCCATTTCTGCCCATTGTCATTACAGTGTTTTATGTGAGAGAATACAAAATTAAATTAAGGTCAAGTGTAGAGACTTCTGCAAAATATCATTGAATATTTTTGCAACATGACAGGGTCTCTAGCTCAGGCTGACCTGGAGCTCATTGTAATCCTCCTTCAGCCTCCTGAGCTATCATTCCCAGTTAAAGTAGATGCCAATCTTAAACTCTAAACTCCATAACAAACTCAAGGACTCCTAGGAGAAATGAGAGAACATATAAAACTTGCACCAAATCAAAATGAAATTCATTTTATATTTGTTTGTTAAATATTTACTTATTTGAGATAGAGAAAGAGATAGATAGAGAGAGAATGGGCATGCCAGGGCCTGTAGCCACTGCAAACAAACTCCAGACACATATGCAACCTTGTGCTTCTGGCTTACAGGGATACTGAGAAACTGAACCTGGGTCCTTAGGCTTCACAAGGCAAGTACCTTAACCACTAAGTCATCTCTCCAGCCCCATTTTATATTTTTATCCTTAAGTGAAATGTTCTTATTCTATATGTCTCCTGCGATTTCTTGTGCAAATAACCAAATGCTTCATTTCATTTACATTTATGGTATGATTTCAAGAAACATTGGTAAGACTTTATAATTAGCTCCCAATTTTATGCTTTTTTCTCCCCTGTTGTCAATTCCTGGTATTGTTAACCTGAGTGGGAATGTCTTGTAACTGAGTAAGACACACGATTTCTAAAAAAAACATCTTTTAAAAGCTACCAGTGTGCTGTGGGAGATGGCTCAGTGGATAACTACTTGCTACATACAAATGAGTACCTGAATTTGGATCTCAAGCCCCACCATTAAAGCCATAAACCATGGCAGGCTTCTGTAATACCTACAGAGAGAAGGAATGAGGAGACAGGAATTTCCTGGAAGCCCAGGAATGGACGTGAATGAGATTGCCTGCCTCAAAATGAAGTGAAAGGTAAGGATTGACCTGAAGTTGCCTTCTGACCTCCACACATGCTCCACGAACACACACATATTAAATAAATTAATTTTAAAACTCTGCCAAGTTATGTATGTCCTAGGTTGCTTTCGATTTCCCAGAGCTGTCTCTCCAGCCTCTTTTTTTCTGGGCAGGGTGGGGGGCCTTTTAAAGAAATATTTATTTATTTAAGAAAGAGGCAGAGAGCACGTGCCAGGGCCTCCAGCCAATGCAAACAAACTCCAGATGCATGCACCACCTTGTGCATCTGGCTTATGTGGGTCCTGGATAATTGAACTGGGATCCTTTGGCTTTGCAGGCAAATGCCTTAATTGCTAAGCCATCTTTCCAGCCCTCCCCCCCCCTTTTTTTTGGCCTTTAAGCCAAGCTTTTATAGCAATTGGTTTGACTTGTAGGCAACACTTTTTCCTCATACCGACCATTGGAAGATGCTATCTAGATTGAGTCTAAGTCCTGTCATTTTAGTGTATCTATGCATTATAGTGTTTCAAATGGTTGATTTTAAAAATTGCTGTTACTGGGATGTGGTGGCTCACACCAGTAATCCTAACATTCAGGAGAGTGAGGGAGGAGGATTGCTACAAGTAACAGCAGCCAGGCTTCTGTTAAATACTGAGTTCCACAGTAGTCTGAACTAGAGTAAGGCACTGTTTTAAAAAATCAAATGTTGAGGTGTTAACATGAGTTTCATAAAACACTTGTTCAATGAATTTTGATGTGGAATTAGGACAGAATGCTCATCATTTTCTGAAATGGTCCTAAACATACTTCTAAAATGGTATTTTATGTATTTGTATGAAGCATTATTCTTAGCATTGAGAATTATAAAAAATTACAAAATTATAAAATCAAAATACCAATGAAAAACCTTGAAGACACCTTCTTTGCATCCTTTAATATATTTAGCTAAGATTTAATTCTGTAAATAAACAAGCATATTTATGTTACGGTGCAAATTTCCTTTCATCTTAAACAAATGATAAGACACCAAAGAACTGTTTTGAAATGAATTTATTTATGATTTATTATTGGTAAATGTTTGATTTGTATGCCCATTTTTATATACCTCTAATACCTGATGTTTTACTAAATATTTCCTAGTGAGATGTCAATAAAAATCGGTTGACTCTCAGATAGGGTATCACCACCAGATCAAAGTAATGCTTGCAACAGAATACAGCTTGGTGAACCAAGGAATTTATTGGGGTTACTAACAGGAGCATGGAGGACTCAAAGGCAGTTGCATCACCGGAAAGCCCAACCAAGCATAGGTGTCAACTCACCAAAGCTACATCTTCAGAACTCACTGAACAACTTGTAGGCAGCTAGGGTGGCCAAAGAATCAGAGCTACCAGAAGTTTGCTGTTGCTCTAACCTTTAGTATAGGGGCCTCATGAATCTTACAAGTTTCAGCTTCATAGGACTTTTTCCTCCTTTATCCAGGAGAGAATGTTTCAATTCAGAGGAAATTGCTACACAGTACTCCACTTCTGGCTCCTACCTTCTTTCCACTCCCTTTTCTAGGATGTTCTCTGAGTCTTGGATGGAGTGAGGGAGAAATAGATCACTATGCTCCTTAGTTGTAGGAACTTGACCAGTTATGAATCTTGGCAGTGCACCTCACATGACAAAAAAGTATTATTTCTATGACTGAGGCTGATAGGCATCAACAAAAGTGTTTTAAATGCCTTTTACATTTATTTTAATTTTTTTAAATTAGAGACAGAGAGGGGGAGGGAGGGGAAAGAATGGGTGCACCAGGGCCTCTAGCCACTGCAGATGCATGCACCACCTTGTGCATATGGCTTATGTGGGACCTGGAGAATCAAACCTGGGTCCTTAGGCTTCCCAAGTAAGCTCCCTAACTGCTAAGCAATCTCTCTAGCGTAAATGCCTTTTTTACATTTTGAAAGTTGAAGAGGTGGCTCAACAGGCACTTGCCTGCAATGTATAACAACCCAGGTTCAGTTCCCCAATACCCATGTGTGAAAGTTTGAGTGGGTGTCCCTCAATTGATTCAGAAGTTTATTAAAGTATGTAATATAGATCTCCAGTAGCCTGGCTGGAGGAGATGTCACTGTGGGCAGATCCTAGGGTCCAGCGCTCAGGTGTGCGGGCAGATCTGGAATTTCCAACCAAAGATAGGCAGAGTGCAGTCTGGAGTTCCTGGAGTGTGCTTGCTTGTGCTGGTAGTGCTTGCTTTTCTGTCTTGTGTGTGGACCTGTAAAAGGTGGCCAGTTTCTGCCATTATAGAACTTCCCCTGCACCTCTAACCTTCAAATAAATTCCACTCCTCTTATAAACTGTACCTGGTTTGGAAGTTCATCCCAGCACTGTGAAGCTGACTGAGACACCACGTGAAGCCAGATGCACAGAGTGGTGCATACATCTGGAGTTCATCTGCAGTGGTGTGCCCATTCTCTATCTCTTCTCTCTCTCTCTCTCTGTCAGCAAATAAGTGAAAAAAAATTGGGGGCCTTGAGAGATGGCTTAGCAGTTAAGGCACTTGCCTGCAAAGCCAAAGGGCCCAGGTTTGATTCCTCAGGACCCATGTAAGTCAGATGCACAAGGTGGCACATGTGTCTGAAGGTCGTTTGCAGTGGCTAAAGGCCCTGGCCATTCTCTCTTTATCTCTCAAATAAATTAAAAAAAACTGACATATAATTTATTTTTTGGATAAAGGCATTTTGAGATTTAAAAACTTCCTGATCCTGATGGGTCATTGTGAGGTGGCATGTGTTCAAAGAGTACACAAACCCCAACAGCTTGGCAATTGGACTAAGGCAGACTTCTGGATAAGATAGCAGCATAGTAACCACACCAAAGCAGCCTAGGGGGAGAAATTTAAAAAAAAAAAAATTCACTGTTCTACCAAAAAGTTAAGGTGTATAAGGAATTATCAACCATAGCAGAGAAGCAGACAACCAACCAGAAACAGCTCCAGCCACTGTGCTGATCCCAGTCTCTGGGAAGAACTATGCGCCTGAGCCACAGAAGAATCCAGGTGGGGTCTCTGCCAGCCTCCTTGCAAAGTCACAAACCTGAAGAAGACAGCAGGGACTAGCTGAGTGGCTCGCAAGGAAGAGGAACAATGAGACCAGCTATGCAGCTCTGGTACCCTCCACAGCCTTTCCTTCCCCAACTGCCAGTGCCAGCAACCAGTAAAGACCGGAGGAAGGGAACTCAGTTACACAGCATCCAGCATAGGCGATCAGAGCAGCAGACCCACCAACCAACCAGCCTAGCCAAGCCCACAGAGAGACCCAAGTTGTCATGCAGCATAGGTGAAACTGAAGCCTTCCCAAAAGGTAATGGGCCTACTTACATTGGGTCAGTATCACTTTATCCTTCAAAGCTATCCATCCAAATAGATGGGGAAATTCCATAACAAAAATAGGCTAACACATTATATGAACACTAAACCAGCTCTATAGAAAATACTTGACAGGATGCTCCATTTGGAAAAGAAAGAAAAGCACACACATAAGGAAATAGAAAAAATAAATAAATAAAAAATAAATAAATTATGTATTCCAAGTTCTGAAAGATAACAACTGTCAACCAAGGTTACTTTATCCTGCAAAGCTATCTGTTACAGTCAGGTTCACATTGCTGGTAGAAATCACCCAACCAAGAGCAGCTTGTGGGAAAAAGAGGTTTATTTTGGTTTACAGGCTCAAGGGGGAAGCTCCATGATGTCAGGGAAAACAATGGCATGAGCAGAGGGTGGACATCACCCCCTGACCAACATAAGGTGGACAATAGCAACAGGAGAATGTGCCAAACACTGGCTTGGGGAAACTAGCTATAACATCCATAAGCCCGCCCCCAACAATACACTGCTTCCAAAAGCTGTTAATTCTCAATCTTCATCAGCTGGGAACCTAGCATTCAGAACACCTAAGTTTATAGGGGACACATGACTCAAACCACCACATTCCGCCCCAGCCCCCATAAACTGGTAAGTATATATGATGTAAAATGCAGTGCATTCATCCAATTTTAAAAGTCCCCATAGTTTTTTTTTTATCAATTCCAGTGATGTTCATACATCCCCATAGTCCAATATCTTTTAACTGAGCCATAATACCAAAAAAAAAAAAAAAAAAAAAAAACCCTCAAAAAACCCATAATGGCACAGAATAAGCATTCACACTGTAAAAGATGGCATTGGGCATAGCAAAGAAATACGCAAACAATACATGATTTAAACAGGGCAAACATCAAACTCTGTAGCTCCAAGTCCAACACCTCTAGCCAATGACAAGTCTCTAACCAGCAAACGTCTCTGTTCTAATTCCACCCCTCTAGTTAGGCTACTCACAGTCCTGGAAAACTTCATCGGGGCCGGCAGCTTTCCTTAGCAGCCATCTTGTGGTCCCGACATCTCCACTGCAAGCCACGGTTTATCCTCATGGCCCCATGGGGTTCTCCATGCAGACACCCAGCAAACCTGCTTCATACTGCCCATGGCCATACCCAAAACACAAGACCATGTTGCAAACTCAATGACCCTCTCTTTCCTGTATTTCTTATACTCCACAATACCAGGTAGGGTGCCAATTTGTTAATCCAGGGTAGGGGGGGATGAAGCAGTCTTTGAAGAACAGGACACTCCTTGAGCACTCAGCCCCTTCAAAAGAGTACATTCTTCCTATTGCTCCAGTGCAGATCAGCTGGCCCAATCTCAAAGGTTGTAATCTCTCAATTGCAGCTAAACAGGTAGCAGTTCACCCAAAGATTTCATTTTTTTCTGTGCCATATCCCTCTGCTTGCACCAGTTCATTTCTACACAGAACAACCCTGCACAACTTCTCAGAACATGGCCATAACAGCAAGCTTCTCAAACTGCTAGCCCAGTCCAGGTAAAGCTCTTTCTCACCCTCATAAGTGAAACTTCACAGTCCATAGTTCTTACCGAATTCAGGTCTTTCAACTCTGACCAGAATAGTCCATCAAGGTGTACTTATAGCACTGCAAGGCATCTCTTAGGCCAAGGTTTCAAATCCTTCCACATTCCTCTTGAAAAATCAGCTCCAAAAGGCCAAAGCCACACAGTCAGGTGTTTAGCAGCAATCCCACTCCTTGCTACCACTTTACTGCTGCAGTCAAGTTCGCATTGCTGGTAGAAATCACTCAACCAAGAGCAGCTTGTGGGGAAAAAAAGAGGTTTATTTTGACTTACAGGCTCAAGGGGAAAGCTCCATGATGGCAGGGAAAACAATGGCATGAGCAGAGGGTGGGCATCACCCCCTGGCCAACACAAGTTGGACAATAGGAACAGTAGAGTATGCTAAACACTGGCTTGGGGAAACTGGCTACAACACCCATAAGCTCGCCCCCAACAATACACTGCATCCAGAAGGCATGAATTCTCAAATCTCCATCAGCTGGGAACCTAGCATTTAGAACACCTGAGTTTATGGGGGACACCTGAATCAAACCACCACACTATCCATTCAACTAGATGGAGAAATAAGGACATTCCACAACAAAAAGGAATATTTGAAGACAAAATCAGCTCTACAGAAAATACTTGAAAAGATCCTCCATGCTGAAGGGATAGAAAAGCACACATATAAGGAACCTGGAAAAACAAAAACAAAAACAAACCATACAAATACTATGTAATACAAGAGAGCAAAGGTAAAACCAGAAGAACTACAAAACAAGAAAAATGGCAAAAATAAACACACAACTTTCAATAATAACTCTTAATATTAATGCCCCAACCTAAAGACAGGTTTGCAGACTGGGTTAAAAAGCAGGATCCTCCCATTTGTTGCCTCCAGAAATCTCACCTTTCTACAAAGTATGAACACTATCTTAGGGTGAAAGATTGGAAAAAAGTGTTTGAAGAAAATGAGCCTAGCAACAAGCAGAGGTTGCTATCCTATTATCTGACAGGGTAGTCTTCAGACCAACATTTCTTGGGAAAGATAAGGAAGATCACTCTATATTGATTAAAGGCACACTCCAACAGGAGGGCATTACAATCCTAAACATATATGAACCTAACATGGAGGCTCCCAATTTCATCAAACACTATTAGAATTAAGGTCACAGATAACACCAAATACAGTTGTGGGTGACTTCAACACCCCACTCATCAATTGACAGGTCATCCTGGCAAAAAATAAACAGAAACATCTGGATTAAATGAGTCATAGACCAAATGGACCTAACAGATGTCTAAAGAACATTTTACCCAAATGCTGCAGAATGCAAGTTCTTTCCAGCAGCACATGGAACATTCTCTAAAATAGACCATACAGTAGGACACAGGCAAACCTTAACAATTACAAGAAAACTGAAATAATTCCTGTACTCTTAGCTGATCACAATGGGATTAAACTACAAATCAACAGCAAGAAAAGATGTAGAGCATGCAAAAACTCAAGGAAATTAAATAATACACTACTAAATGATAAATGGGTAAATGAAAAAAATCAAGAAGGATATCAAAAAATTCATAGAATGAAATGATACTGAGAACACAACATACCAAAACCTTTAGGACACAATGAAGGCAGTCCTAAGAGGGAAGTTTATAGCTTTAAGTGCTTATATTAAGAAATTAGAAAGGTCACAAGTAAACACCTTAAGGTATTGGAAAAACAATGGAAGAACAAGACAAACCAAAAAATCAATAGACAGGAAGAAATAAAGATTAGTGCAAAAACCAATGAAATGGAAACCAACAAAACAATACAAAGAATCAAGGAAACAAAGAATTAGTTCTTTGAAAGGATAAACAAGATTTATAAATCCTTAGCAAAAGGATCAAAAGAAAGAAGAGACACACATTAATAAAATTATACATGTAAAAGGCACCATCACAACAGATACCCAAATAATTCAGAAAATCATAAGGACATGCTTTAAGATCATATACTCCACTAAGTTTGAAGATCAAAAAGAAATGGCAATGATGTTCTTATTATAACCCCATTTGCTCAAGAAATAAAGCCACTAATCAGTGATTGAGACTTCATGAAATTAAAAGGCTTTTGTACAGCAAAGGACATTGAATAAAGAGGCAACCTACAGAATGGGAGAAAATCTTTCTGAGTTATACATCTAATAGGATTAATATCCAGGATATGCAAAGAACTAAAAAAGGTAAATAATAAGAAATCAAACAACCCAATTAAAAAATATACCATGGAAATAGGTAGAGAGTTCTCAAAAGAAGAAAACCACATAGGCCAGGCCTGGTGGCCTTTAATTCCAGCACTTGGGAGGCAGAGGTAGGAGAATTGCTGTGAATTTGAGGCCATCCTGAGACTATATAGTGAATTCCAGGTCAGCCTGGGATAGAGTGAAAACCTCGAAAAAAAAAGGGAAAAAAATACACATAGCATATAAACATCCAGAAAATCTAAAAAATGTTTTACATCCTTAGCCATCAGGGAAATGCAATTTAAAACTACTTTGAGATTCCATCTCACTCCTGTTAGAATGGGTATTGTCAAGAAATCAAATGATAATAAATGCTGGTGAGGATGCAGAAAAAAAAAATCTTCTACATTTTGGTAGGAATATAATCTGATACAGCCACTGTGGATATCAATGTGGAGGTTCCTAAGACAGCTAAAAATAGATTTACCATATGACCTAGCTATACCATTCCTAGGCATATATCCTAAGGACTCATCACATTACCTCAGAGATACTTGCACATCCATGTTTATTGCTGTTCTATTCACAATAGCTAGGAAATGGAACCAGCCTAGATGGCCCTCAACTGATGAGTGGATAATGAATATGTGGTATATTTGTACAATGGAGTTCTATTCAGGAGTAAAGAAAAATGAAATTTGTAGGAAAATGGATGGACCTGGAAAGGATTCTACTAAGTGAGCTAACCCAGTCCCAGAAAGGCAAGCGGTGCATGTTCTCTCTCATATGTGGATCCTAGCTACAGATGTTTGGACTTTTATGTGAATTGGCATAAAACTCAGTAGCAGAGGATAGTAAGCTGGAAAGGGGTTATAAAGGAGGGAGGAGAGGGGAGAACTTAAGGGGATGGTATTGTATATATGTAAGTAGAAGAATTACTGGGGGTGGAAAGGCCTAAGTGGGGTCAGGGGAAGAGATTGAGTAAAGGAACAGTGAAGAGAGGGCTAATCAAAATCTCAGAGGGTATGAATAAGTCAGATGGCAACCTACTGTTTTGGACAGTGGTGTATCCAGGAGCCACAGATTGTTACTAGAATATCTTCAGTGCCAGGGATGGGATACTTTCCAGTGAGTTGTTGGCCAGGGAGGTCCTTGATATTCCCAAAACTTTACAGGCCATTGCCAAGCCTCTTGGTTTCCCACCAGGAATACATGGTAAGGGTCTATTGCTGAAGACTCCATATGCTTGGGCTTGCAAGGTCACTGAGAAATCTTGCTATACTTGAGCTAAAAACCTCATCTGTGTAGACCAGCTGTCAGAAAGCCAGAAAACGTTGCACTGCATGCAGTTCCATGGGAGAGAGAAAAATTACCAATGGAGATAAAACAGCAGTGGACACTGCAAACCTTAAATTTGACCAGCCAGGCCAAATGAATCAACAGGTGCAATAGTGGCTTGTCTGTTATGGGGGACACCAACTGCTCTCTAATTGGATTAGAGGCCTGCTCCATGGGAGGGAACACATGCTGGATACTAAAAACCTATGATGGGGGAAGTCATGAGCCCTAGTGGTATAAAGCCTGTTTGTGTGTGGCTAAGCATATTCATTATGCTTACCAAACTGCCAAGTAAGCACTTTTTAAATGCTCATAACCATGTATTAATGCTACTGTCAATTTTGGTTAGAGAAGCTTCTTATTTTCCAATGGTGGTGACCTCTGGGATGACTCAAAAATCACCATAGTGCTGAGAAGTGACAAAGGACTGCTCAGCACTGCAACATCTCTATCACACCTTCCCAGGCTAAGGGTCCATTGCAGAAGAGGTGGCAGGAAGAATGTAAGAGCCAAAGAAAGAATAGGACTTCTTACAATGCACTCTTCCAGACACAAAATGGCTTGAATATCCATGACCTCACAGTGCCTGACACTACCCATACAAGACCATCATAATAGGAGGAAAAGATATGCCTTCACAATAAGAGAGAGACTTATTGAGATGGGGAGGGGATATGATGGAGAGTAGAGTTGTGAATGGAAAGTGGGGGGGGTATCATTGTTTATTGTCTATAATTATGGAAGTTGTTATTAGTTAAAGAAAATGGGACTAAATAGAGTGTTCTCAAAAGAAGAAATCCAGGGCTGGAGAGATGGCTTAGTGGTTAAGCATTTGCCTGTGAAGCCTAAGGACCCCGGTTCAAGGCTTGACTCCCCAGGACCCAGGTTAGCCAGATGCACAAGGGGGCACACGCATCTGGAGTTTGTTTGCAGTGGCTGGAGGCCCTGGCATGCCCATTCTTTCTCTATCTGCCTCTTTCTCTCTGTCACTTTCAAATAAATAAAGAAAAATAAACAACAAAAAAAAGAAATCCAGATGGCATATAAACATCAAAAAAATGCTCTGCATCCTTAGCTATCAGGGAAATGCAAACTAAAACTACTTTGAGATTCCATCTCATTCCTGTCAGAATGGCTATTATCAAGAAAACAATTGATAAAAAATGCTGGTGCGTATGTGAAGAAAGAGGAATCCTTCTACACTATTGGTGGGAATGTAAACTGGTGCAGCCATTGTGGAAATCAGTGTGGAGGTTCCTGAGACAGCTAAAAATAGACCTACCATATGACCCAACTATACCACTTCTAGGCATATATCCTAAGGACTCATCTCACTACCTTAGAGATACTTGAATAGCCATGTTTATTGCTACTGTATTCATAGTAGGTAGGAAATGAAACCAGCCTAAATGCCCTTCAACAGATGAGTGGATAATAAAGATGTGGTACATTTATACAATGGAATTCTACTCAGTGGTAAAGAGAAATGAAGTTATGAAATTTGCAGGGAAATGGGTAGATCTGGAAAGGATTATATTTAGTGAGGTAACCCAGGCCCAGAAAGGCAAATGATGCATGTTCTCTCTCATACGTGGATCCTAGCTACAAATGTTTGCACTTTCATGTGAGTTGGAATAAAACTGAGTAGCAGAGGCCAGTAAGCTAGAAAGGGGATATAAAATGAAAAGGGAGGGGCGATCTTAAGAGTATGGTATTGTGTATATATGTAAGTAGAGGAACAGATTACTGAGGGTGTAAAGGCCTAAGTGAGATCGGGGAAGAGATTGAATAAAGGAAAGGTAGGAGGAGGGCTAATCAAAATCTAAGAGGCTATGAAAAAATCAGATGGAAACCTACTTTTTTGGACAATGGCACACACAGAAGCCATAGATTGTTACTAGAAAATTTTCAGTGCCAGGGATGGGATACTTTCCAGTGAGTTGTTGGCCAGGAAGGTCCCTGATATTCCAAAAATATTACAGGCTCTTGCCAAGGCTCTTGGTTTCCCACCAGGAAAACGTGGTAAGATCCTATTGCTGAAGAGTCCACATGCTTGGGCTGCAAGGTCACTGAGAAATCCTATTGGAGCTGAGCTCAAAGCCTCCTCTGTGTATCTCAGTTGACAGAAAGCTGAAAAAAAGCTATATTGCATGCAATTCCATGGGAGAGAGAGAAATCAGCAGTGGAGATTGTAGCCCGCGTAGTCGTCTCGCCAGCAAGAATGCACACGGACACCAGGATCCTTCTGCAGCAAGCGTTTATTGCAGTTAACAGATGAAAAGAGGAAGACCCAGAGCCCCGAAATGGCGCCGCTTATATAGCCCCTAGGCGGCGTGTACTCTGCTGATTGGCTGCGCGCTCATCACCCCATATGACGCCCCGGGCTGGGCAGTGACTTGGCGCGCTTTCACCACTTGCACATGCGCTATTCTACTAGTTCACCAGGACCGAGGCCGGATGTCAGCGCCATCTTGTAATGGCGATCACACTCTCTCGGCTCTCCACATCTCCCCCTTTTTGTTTTAATAAGATGACAACTGCCTCATAGCCCAACCAGCGCGGCACCAAACAACCCTATGCTCGATCAAGCAAATTCCTTCCTTGGGGAATAAGCGATCAAGAGCTCACTCCCTCACCTTATCAGGTGCAATGGAGACAAGTCCTCTGAGTGCAAAGGCCAAGGGAGAGGCAAAAAGGGGAGTTGACACCCATCCCCGTGCAATGGAATATTGTTCCTGGGGGTGCAAGGGCTGTCAATCTCATATTTTGGTGCTGCAGCCACTTAGGCAAGGGCTGATTAGACTTAGATCTCTCATCGACTCAGTGCAATGGGTTAAACCCCTGAGGTGCATCGACTGAGGGTCTCAGTCTAATTAATTCTTAACCAAATTTCAGGAGATGATCCCTGTTCCATAGCCACAAGTGCTTGCGCAATAACGGCCTTGTCACGTTGCTGTTGAGCTCTGAGCTTGCAGAACAACCAAAGCAGGAACACTAAGCCACAACATAGGGCTGCACCAAACAGCGCCACTCCCACCCATTCCTTAAAGAAAGAGAAGTCTGAAGAAATCCAGGATGTCAGGCCCACAGCTAGGGAGGGGTCAACTCTAGTAGAATAGGGTCTTCATAATGGATCTTGTCCACTTCTTCGGCTCCCGCACAGGATCTCGATGATTCGTCAGGTATCACAAGTCTACGTGTTAGGCGTTCTGGTAGCCAGAATGGATTGTCTTCTTCCTGTGGAAAAACACAAACAGCTCCCCTGGATCTTATTAAAATAGGATCCGGGCCTCTCCATTGACCAGTCAAAACATCTTTCCACTTAACCATCTCCTGTGGCCTGTTAGGCTCTGAGCAATGACGGTCAGCCGCCGAATGGCCCTGACTGTCCAAATTTAAAAAATTAAGAGTAAAGAGTGCTATGGATATAGTCACTCGTGGGACTGAGGGCAGAGCCTCCTCGACTCCCCCTTTTTGTTTTATTAAATAAGACTTTAGAGTGCGATGAGCCCGTTCTATAATACCCTGTCCTTGAGGATTATACGGGAGACCTGTCAAATGGGTCACTCCCATCTGGTGACAGAACTGTCCAAATTTTTGAGAAGTATAAGCTGGTCCATTGTCAGTTTTAAGAATTTTGGGCTTCCCCCAGGCACTCCACGCCTCGAGGCAGTGTTGAATAACATGGGCTGCTTTCTCCCCGGTTAATGGGGAAGCAAACATAACTCCAGAACAAGTATCAATGGAAACATGTAAATATTGTAATTTGCCAAAAGATGGGACGTGAGTAACATCCATCTGCCAAATTTGTAATGGGCGAATTCCTCTGGGATTAATTCCTACATGAGGCACAGGTAAAAATTGACAGCAATTTTGACATTGAGTTACTATGTCTCTAGCCTCTTTTCTAGTGATGTCAAACCGACGACGCAATGTCTCAGCTGTGACATGAAACCTTTTATGAAAACTTTTAGCCAACTCCAATTTTGATGAAAGAGCAAGCGTGATAAACTTCGTGGCCCGATCTGCCAAGTCATTTCCACGGGACATGGGCCCCGGTAGGCCCGAATGAGCCCTGATATGCGTAATGAAAACAGGAGATCTCCTATTAATCAAGGCAAACTGAATCTTTTGAAAAATTGTTGCAAGCTTGCTAGATGCCTTAATCAACCCAGCAGCCTCTAAAGTTTTTGTTGCATTTACTACATAACAGGAATCCGAAACAATATTCAGGGGACCTGGGAATTTTTCCAAAACTTCTAATACTACCAAACATTCCACAATTTGAGGTGAGGTTTCATGATATTGTTTAGATATATTCTTGTCATTAACCACATAGGCCCCTACTCCTGTTTTTGACCCATCTGTATAGACCACCAGCCCGTCTTGAAGTGGCTCCCGAGATATAATGCGCGGGAACACAACCTCTTGGGTTAAGGCAAATTGTAAAATAGGGTGTACAAGCCTAAAGGTCAAAAGCCACAGCACACTTCAGGAACTCCAGCTAGGCACACTTTGCATATCTATACATTGAAATCTCAAACCCACCACCACACCTTAAGATCCACCCAGTGATTGCCTCAGGCATCCTTTCCATTGTTTTAATGTAAAGCAGTTGGACCATCTTCTTTTAAGATTGCTAGTGTGTTTGACAATAGCAGGTTCAGTAACCTAAAACCAGTCTCAGTGTCTGTAATTTTAACTTGCTTGAGGTTTTCCAGTTTAAAATCTTAAATCTCTCAGTCCAGTATCTCTAGCCAAGCACATCAGTCCATTACAAATTTAACCTTGATCAAACACTCTGGACCTGGGCAGCAGGACGCAGCCAGCCCTTATGCCAGTAGCCCAGTTCTAACAAAGTCCTCTGCAGTCTTTCCTTCATTGCCATAGTGGCGAGTCTCTCAAGCTGCATGACTGTAAAATTATCATCTACTCCATACTTATTAACTGATTCAGCAAGTTCCTTAATGAGGGCATACTCTACCGGCGCATGGACGCGGCCTCCATCCGCAGCCTCAAACACCGGGAAGGCTTGGAAGAACCTCCTTCTGTCCCCCTCTGAAAGGAAGGAATCTGAACAATGCTTGCCGGCATAAGGCGGAGGAGCACTGGGAATGGCAGGGGCAGCAGATTGAAAAGCCGCGCGGTTCTTATCTCCTATCTTCTTTTGCTTTCGATTTTGCGGTAGCGGCTGCTCATCAAGATAGTATCTCTCCTCCCCATAGCGAGCCGCTTCCCCATCTAATTCTTCCTCCTCGGAGGGACTAAGATCCTCAGACTCTGAGCTATCAATTCCTAAAGCCTCCAATTCTTTTATCGGATAAAGAGGCCTCCTTTTTGGACTTCTCTTTTCCCTCTCATGTTTCTCTCCCAGGGCGTCTTTTCCCTTGTCTTTTCTTTCTGTGGACTTAGCGTCCGCGGAAAGGCCTTTTTTCTTAGAGACGTCTTTTTCTTTTTCCTCAAGGGCCCCTAACCTTTTATCCCGTTCTGTTTCTGACATGCTGTCTTGTAGCTCCGAATGTGAAGCGAGAGCCACCATCACAATAGGGAGAGCAAAAATTGCTCCTGCCAATTTGGGTGAGAGATGAGACAAGTCAAGACCAAACATGCCTCTCAGAACCTACCTTAGTCCTGCAGTTCTGAATCCTTCCCCGTGAATGGGGGGTCTCCTCGGCGCCGGCGATGACAGGCACCCGGCGTCCCGGGTTTTTTGGCACCAGCTGTAGCCCGCGTAGTCGTCTCGCCAGCAAGAACGCACACGGACACCAGGATCCTTCTGCAGCAAGCGTTTATTGCAGTTAACAGATGAAAAGAGGAAGACCCAGAGCCCCGAAATGGCGCCGCTTATATAGCCCCTAGGCGGCGTGTACTCTGCTGATTGGCTGCGCGCTCATCACCCCATATGACGCCCCGGGCTGGGCAGTGACTTGGCGCGCTTTCACCACTTGCACATGCGCTATTCTACTAGTTCACCAGGACCGAGGCCGGATGTCAGCGCCATCTTGTAATGGCGATCACACTCTCTCGGCTCTCCACAGGAGATAAACAACAATGGACACTGCAAGCCTTAAATTTGGCCAGTCAGGCCAAATGAGCCAACGGGTGCAATAGTGGCACATCTGTCATGGTGGAAACCAACTGTCCTCTAATTGGACTGGAGGCCCACTCCATGGAAGGGAATACATCTCTGATACTAAAAACCTACAACAGAGGTAGTCATGAACCCTAGGGCTGTAACATCTGCTGGTGTCTGGCTAAATGAATATACTATTCTCATCAAACTGCCCAGTAAGCTCTTCTCTTAATGTTCATTCCCATGTATTAATATTCCTCACTTTTGGTTAGAGAAGCTTCTCTTTTCAGATGGCATTTGACCTTGGGATGACTCAGAAGGCACATAGTGTGGAGAAGTGACAGAGGAGTGCTCAGCACTGAAACAGCTCTATCACACCTTCCAAGGCTCAGGGTCCATTTTGGAAGAGGTGGTGGAAAGAATGCAAGAGCCAAAGGAAGGGTAGGACTCCTTACAATGTGCTCTTCCAGACACAAAATGGCCTGTATATCCATGACCTTGCAATGCCTGACACTACCTACACAAGACCATCATAATGGGAGGAAAAGATGATGACATAGCAATAAAAGAGTGACTAATTGAGAGAGGAAAGGGGTATGATGGAAAGTAGAGTTGCAAAGGGGAAGGGAAGAGGGAATTACCATGGTTTATTGTCTATAATTATGATCGTTGTCAATAAAAATAATAATAATAATTTTTAAAGGATTGTAAAGAAAGAAAAATGAAATTATGAAACTTGCAGGTAAATGGACAGATCTGAAAAGGAATGCACTAAGTGAGGTAACCAAGGCCCAGAAAGCCAAATATCTCAAATTCTCTCTCAAAGTGGATCCTAGCTACAAATGTTCAGATTTATGCATGAGTTGGAGTGAAAATCAGTAGCAGAGGCCAGTAAACTGGAAATGAGCTATCAAGGAGGGAGGACAGGGGAGACCATGTGAGGTCACAGGAAGAGATTGAGTAAAAGAAGTGTGCAGAGACAGTTAATAAAAATTTAACACAGTATTAATAAGCCATATGGAAACCTACTTTTTGGATAATGGTGCACCCACAAGCCATATTCTTTCTAGGAAAATTTCAGCTCCAGGATAGGATACCTTCCAGTGAGTTGGCCAGGGAGGTAGGTCCCTGATACCTGTAAAACATTATAAGCTTGCTGAGGCTCCTGGTTTCCTGCCAGCAGTAGATGTTAAGACCCTATTGCTGAAGACTGCACATGCTTTGGCTGCAAGGTCACTGAGAAATCAAGCTGGACTGAGCTGCAAACCCCTTCCCTGTAGACTACATGACAGATAGCTGGAAAAAGCTATACTGCATGCAGCCCTATGGGAGAGAGAAATCATCAGTGGTGAAAAGAGTGTACACTGCAAGTCTAAAGTTTTGCTAGCCAGGCCAAATGACTCAACAGGTCCTAATAGTGGCACATCTGTTATGGAGGAAACCCAACTACTGTCTTAATTGGACTGGAGGCCCACTCCGTGGGAGGGAATACATGCTTGATACTGACAACCTAATCAAAAGTTTATGTCTGTGGAGGTTAGGAGCCATAGGAATGTAACGCCTGCTCTTTTCTGGCTAAATGCATATATTATGGTCACCAAACTGTCCTGTGAGGACTTTACTTAATGTTCATACCAATATATTAATGATACTCTCTTTTGGTTGGAGAAGCTTCTCTTTTCTGATGGCAGTGACCACTGGGATGATCCAAAAGGCACCATAGTGCTGAGAATTGACCGATGAATGCTCAGCACTGAAACTTCTCTATCACACCTTCCAAGCTTAAGGTCCATTGTGGAAGAGGTACTGGAAAGAATGTAAGAGCCAATGGAAGGATAGCACTTCTTAAAATGCAGTCGTTCAGACAAAAATTGGCCTTCATATCTTAGGACCTTGCAGTCCCTAGCACTACTTTCACAAGACCCTCATAATAGAAGGAAAAGGTGATGACATGAAAATAAAAGAGAGACTAATTGAAAGAAGGAGGGGATATGATGGAATGTAGATTTGCAAAGGGGAAATTGAGGGAGGGAAGGGAATTATCATGGTTTACTGTCTATAATTGTAGAAGTTGTCAACAAAAATGTTTAAAAATAAAATTTTTTAAACTTTTTTGTTTGTTTGTTTGTTTTGAGGTAGTGTCTTACTCTAGCCTAGGCTGACATGGAATTCATTCTGTTGTCTAAGGGTGGCCCTGAACTCACAGGAATCCTCCTACTTCTGCCTCCCAAATGCTGGGATTAAAGGCGTGTGCCACCATGCCCATCTTAAAAACTTAAAAAGGCATTTTGACAGGTATGTATCATTTGTTCAATAAACCAGCAGTTTCCCCACAGGGTTATTACCATAAGTTTTGTTTTGCCTTACATTACCAGACATGTGTTTTTGTCTTGTGGGATGGGCCCTAAATGTAAGAATGTTGGTTGCTGCCACATCAGTTTGTTCTACCATTGCACTATGATCACATCTTGGTACTGTTGTAGTCAGTTTCATGTTGCTGAAATGAACTTACAAACTGACACAGTTTGTGGGAGGAAGGGATTTAATTCAAGCTTACAGATCCAGGGGGAAGTTCCACCAGTGGTGGAAGAAGCTACTTCCATACATCTAAGCAGAAAAAAATCTGTAGAAAGGAGACCACCAGTATCAGCACATACACCAAAAAGCAGCAAGCACAAATCAGCAGCCAGCAGGACCCCAGGCAACATTCAAACCTCTCTGCACACCTTTGAGCTGAAAATCAGCTCTGTACCCAAACACAACTTAGGGCTGGACCCCAAGGTTTACTCCTGGTGACACCTCCATCCAGGCATCTTGAAATCCAAGTTACAAGCTTTAGTAAAACACCTGAGTCTATGGGGGACACAAATTCAGTCTACCACAAGCACACAAAGTCCATAGCTGAGTAGGAATGTTGGTAACAATCTTTCCCCAGCAGCCTATATAGTGCCTTCAAGCGCTATGAAAGCCAGCCAGTAGGGAGGGTGCTTTGCTCAGCCCAAAACTGATGTATGTTCTGCATCCAAAGTATGTGGTATTTTCAGCAATAGGATCTCACCCTCTAGTTCTGGTATGCAACTAACAGTGGTGTTGCCTAGCAATTTCCTCTGAATTGAAACATTCCATCCCGAGGGAAGAAAGGAAGCTCAGGAGACTCAAGAAGAAAACAAGTCTGGGAAAATATTTCAAGACCCTGTTCTGAGGCTATCTAAAGGGAAAACAACTGCTTGGGAAGAGACTCGGGTTGAGCTGCCTGCAAGTTTCATACTGTGCCCTAGACTCTTTTTTTAAGTACTAGTTTTTTTTAAATTTATTTTTGTAGTCAGTGAATACATTCAAGTTGGTACGATTGTTAGCCTCCTCCCTTCCTCCCCTCCTTCACAGGGACCCTCCATGTTGGGGTATATGGGTCGTACATTTTGCGGTTAGCCTTTAGTTTCAGGTAGGAGGAAATGTCTCTGCATGTCATGACCCAATGTGTGGCTCTGACATTCTTTCCACCCCCTCTTCCACAAATTTCCCTGAGCCATGTTGGGTTCATATTAGGTCTGCTTCCTTGTTGAGATCTTGGGTGCCTCTGTGTCTCTGAATATCTGGTTTGGTAGGGGTTGATTGTTCTCTGTGTCTATCTCCTTCACTGTGTGCTGGTTCCCAGTTCTCCAAGAAAATAGCATTCTTGCATGTTTCCCCAATTATTCTTAGTTTCAGCTGGGGCCCTTTTGAAGTATGATGGGGTGGTTCTCTCCTTAGGATCTGCATCTATCTGAGAAAGTGAAGCAGATTCTCCAATAGAGAGTAAAGTTAGCACCAAGTAGATGTGTTAACCATTGTTTTTTTGGAGATAGTTTAGTGGAGAGTGGGTTCATTTTTGGATATGGTTCTGACTTGTTTCCCAGCTCCAGCTATGGGTTCTGTTCTACTGAGCAGATCAGTTAGCCAAATTGAGAGCAGTTGGTTTCCCACCATGGCTATGCACCACTTTTGCACTTGTATGAGCATCATGTCAGGTTGTTTGCTGCTAAGTAAGTTAGATCATGCGTTGCTTGGACAGATATTGGTCTTTATCCCCCAGTCTCTCATGTAGCACCTTCCGGCACTAGATGTGCTGTCTGGGGATTGACTCCCTTCCAGCTTCCAGCCATGTCACTGCATACTACATACCAATAATGTATGGTGTCTTTAACAGTAGGTTCTTGCTACTAACCTATGGTGGGTCCTCAAGCACTCTGACATAAAACTGTTTTCTTTTGGGAAACCTTGTAGGTCTCTGATCAAAAGCTCATTGTGGATGATTACCACTTGCTGGTACCTGGAGTTACAGGTCAGTGGCCAAGAAGAGAAGGAAGAACCAGATAAGTGATAAAAAAAAAAAAGAGAGAGAGAGATATAGGAATGAGAGAGAAGAGGGAGGGAGGGAGAGAGAGAAAGAAGCAGAAATCGGAGGAGATAATGAACAGCTTTTTTCGTAACCTCTCCAGGGCCTTGTGAATCTGGTGTTCCCTCTAAGGGCCTGGTGGAGGTTCATCCATTTGGTCTGTCTTTTAGGATGTAGAGTTTTATGGTATCATTGCCTTTTGGGTCCAGTTTTGTTTCCCCCCTCCCTTCCTTACCCTCTCCTCTCTCTCCCCCCTCCCTATTGTCCAGTCCTTGAGATGCTTGGTAGGTATGTCGGCGACTTGGGTAGATTCAGGTTAGGAGCTGTAGATGAGTGAAACTATGTCATGATTATCTTTCTGTAATTGGGTGAGTTCACTGAGAATAAGGTGTTCCAGGCTGGACCATTTTTCTTCAAATTTCATTGTGTTGTTTTTCCTTACGGCTGTGTAGAAGTCCAGCATGTAGATATACCACATCTTAGTTATCCATTCGTCTAGTGATGGACATCTGGGTTCATTCCAGCTCTTGGCTATTATGAATTGAGCAACTATAAACATGATTGAGCAAATCTCTCTGAGCTGAGGCGTGGAGATTTTAGGGTCTATGCCCAGTAAGGGAATAACTGGGTCTGTTGGTAACTCTATAGTCAGTTTTTTTAGGAGCCTCCATATTGCTTTCCAAAGTGGTTGTACCATCTTACATTCCCACCAACAGTGGTTGAGGGTTCCTATTTCTCCACATCCTCACCAACATTTATTTTCATTGGATTTTTTGATGTTTGTTACCCTTACTGGGGTAAGGTGGAATCTCATAGTAGTTTCAATTTGCATTGCCCTGATGATTAGGTATGATGAACATTTCCTTAGGTGCGTGTTTGCCATTTGTATTTCTTCCTCTGTGAACTGCCTGTCCAGTTCCTTGACGCATTTTGTGAGTAGGTTATTTGACTTTTTATTGTTTTATTGTTTTTGAGTTCTTTGTAGATTCTAGAAATTAGGCCTCTGTCAGTTGTATATTCAGTGTATTAGTCAGGGTTCTCTAGAGGAACAGAACTGCTAGAATGAATTATTTTAAAAGGGGATTTATTGGATCAGCTTACAGTAGTCCAATAGCAGTTGCAGGCCCGAGAATCACTGAACCTGGTAGTTGCTCAGTCCTCGTGGCCAGATGCCTCAGCAGTCCCGACCCGGCACTGCAGATGGTGCTGGAAAGCCTGGAGGCTTCCTGAGGAGCTGCTGGGTTTCAATCCACGGGGGTCTTCAGTTGATGCTGGTCTTTCGTCCTCACTGGTCTTCAATCCACACTGGAAGGTAGCAGGCAGCTCCGGCAGCCAAATGGAAGGGAGGAAGGAAGGAAGGGACTCTTTTTTCCCAGAGCTTCCTTGTATCAAGTCCCCCTCTGGGCGGGGCCGCCCATTCTGGGGCAAGGGCTCACCCTGGGGGAAAGACTTCCTCCTTTAGTTGATCCTTCCTAGAAGCAACCTATGGCTTACTAAACAGATCAAGTTGACAACACCTTAACTATCACATTCAGCAAATATTTTCTCCCATTCTGTGGGTAATCTATTGTCTCTGTTTATTGTATTTTTGTCCATGAAGAAACTTTTCAGGTTCATAAGATCCCATTGGTTCAGTGATTGTTTAAGATCCTGGGCTACTGGGGATTTGTTCAGGAAGTCTTTTCCCATTCCTATATCATGGAATGTGCCTCCTAACTTTTCTTCCAGTAGTAGCCGAGTTTCTGGTGTTATGTTGAGGTCTTTGATCCACTGGGACTAGATTGTTGTGCATGGTGAGATGTGTGGATCAAGTTTCAATTTCTTGCATATGGTTATCCACTTTGTCCAGCACCATTTGTTGAAGATACTGTCTTTTTGACAGCCTATATTGTTAGGGCCTTTGTCTAAAATCAAGTAGCTGTAGTTACTTGACCCAAAGTCTAGGTCCTCAATTCTATTCCATTGGTCTATACTCCTATTATGCCAGCACCATGCTGTTTTTATTACTATGGCTTTGTAATATAGCTTTAGATCAGGTATGTGATGCCTCCAGAGGTGTTTCTTTTGCTGAGGATATGCTTGGATACCTGAGACCTTTTGCTTTTCCATATGAATTTTGAGAACAGTTTTTCTATCTCTGTGAAGAATGATGTTGGAATTTTGGTGGGAATTGCATTAAATCTATAGATTGCCTTTGGAAGTATTTGTGCCCTAGACTCTTGACCTGCTGAGGTACATGAATTGTGCAGTGTACTCCACAGACATTCTGAGTCATCACCTATGTTGGGATAGGCTTTATGGTGATGCTTCTGCCTTGAGATCATCCATTGCTCCTCTAAGCAACTCCTCGCTCTGCTCTGGAAGTAACCCAAATCAACTCCTTGGTTTTGGTACAATCATACCTTGGTCTGTCATTTGTGCCTTAGCTGGGATAAATAGATGTGTGTTCACATTACCCCAACGAAAAAGTTTTCCATGACAAACAGGAATATATTGTATCATTTTGGAAGCCTCATGGCCTTCCCTGGTGAACAACTATTACAGAGGTGGTCCACCCCCAGCACTGGGATCTTTATTTAATAACCTGTGGTGTCTGCACATGCCTTTCTGAACTTATAACATATTCAGAAGTTAGTACTATGAAACCTCTTTACAGAGAGTGAACAGGATCTCTGAAGACCAGTCCCACACCATCTACTTTATTTTTTTATTATTTTTTGTATTGACAACTTCCATAATTGTAAACAATATCCCATGGTAATTCCCTCCCCCCACTTTGCCCTTTGAAACTCCACTGTCCAACATATACCCTCTCTCTCTCAATCAGTCTCTTATTTTAATGTCATCATCTTTTCCTCCTATTATGATGGTCTTGTGTAGGTAGTGTCAGGCACTGTGAGGTTATGGATATCCAGGCCATTTTGCGTCTAGAGGAGCACATTGTAGGGAGCCTTACCCTTGCTTTGGCTCTTACATTCTTTCTACCACCTCTTCTGCAATGGACCCTGAGCCTTGGAAGGTGTGATAGAGATATTTCAGTGCTGAGCACCCCTCTGTCACTTCTTCCCAGTACCATGATGCCTTCTGAGGCATCCCAAGGTCACTGACATCGGAAAAGAGAAGCTTCTCTAACCGAAAGTGAGAATAGTATTAATATATGGGTATGAACATTAAGAGAAGTGCTTACTGAGCAGTTTGGTGAGTATAGTATATACATTTAGCCACACACCAGGAGACGTTTCACCCCTAGGGCTCATGACTACCCCAGTAGTAGGTTTTCAGTGTCAGGGGTGTTCTTCCCATGAAGCAGGCCTCTAGTCAAATTAGAGGGCAGTTGGTTTCCACCATAACAGTTTCCACTGTTGAGTATCTTCACTAGCGATCTTTCTCTCTCCCATTGAACTGCATGCAGCATGGCTTTTTCCAGCTTTCTCTCAGCTGGTGTACATGGAGGAAGTTTTCAGCTGAGCTCCAGCAGCATTTCTCAGTGACCTTGCAGCCCAAGTATGTCACACCATTTATTTTAAACAAGCTTCAGTAGGTCTCAGGAGTAGGCAGCAAAATAGAGGAAAACATTAGCAAGTCCTAAGGAAACAGTAAAAGATTCCATTAGGGCTAAGGAGCTGGCTCAGTGGTTAAGAGCATGTCCTGTGTAAGAGACCACTCCAGTTCTATTCCCAGAACCCATATAAACAGCTGTGTCGGGCCACATATCACTGCAATACTAGTCCAGTGGGGAGCAGAGACCAAAGAGTTGCTGGGGTTTGTGGGGGAAAAAAACTTAGGAAGCTCTAGGATCAGTAAGACTTCACCTCAAATAGGAATAGGCAGAAGAGCGATAGAAGGGGCATACCTAACGTCCCCCCCCCCAGGCCACTGCAGGCAAGCAGACCGTTCCAGGTAAGCACACACATGGGACCATACATTTATGCCTATCACACACACACACACACACACCATCATTTGCATAAACTACTTCCTCAAAAGTGCAGTGTTGGGCTGGAGGTTAGTGGTTAAGGCATTTGCCTTCAAAGCCGAAGGACCTCAGTTCGATTCCCCAGGACCCACATTAGCCAGATGCACAAGGTGACACATGCATCTGGAGTTCGTTCACAGTGACTGGAGGCCCCATCATGCCCATTCTCTTGCCCTCTCTCACTTTTTCTCTCAAATAAATAAATAAATAAATAAATAAATAAATAGATAAATATATAGATAAATAAATAAATAAAAATAAAAGAAAAGTGCAATGTTGCCTGAGGTGGTGGGACATGCCTTTAATCCCAGCACTCAGGAGGCTGAGGTATGAGGATTGTGGTGAGTTTGAGGCCAGCCTGAGACTACATAGTGAATCCCTAGCCTCCAACCAGGGTTAGATGGAGACCCTACCTCAAAAAGCAATGTTGGGGACAGCAGCATATATAGGAGGCACTATTCCATCTAGTTTTACATAATTCCTGTACTTTACATGAACCTTCCTGTTTATTTACCATTGGTTGTTTTCTCCATACATCTCCCCATCTCTAATTCAGTAAGAGGCAATGTCTCTCCTTTAGCCACACCAGGCTGTTGTGGGGGCCTTAGGCTAGTATGGTAGAAAAGAAGCTAAAAGTTGAACTGATTCACTGAGTTACTGTAAAAATTGATTGTTGAGGAACTAAATTTATCTTTGTCAGCACATGAAAAAATCCCAAAGAAGGAACTGTCCAGAAAGGGCCCAGAGGGATTATAAGAAGGAAGGACAGTTTAGGCTAAAACAAAGTAAAATGGAGTTCATTGTTAGTGTGACATAACTACAGGAATTATGGATATGCAAATTGTCACATCTTGTTTGTTCAGTAACCCTTCCCTTTGGCTATGAAAACTATAAAATAGAAATAAAATCTCAGCTCAGGGTCAGGACATTTTGGAGGGCTACCTCAGGCTCTTTAGCCCTCAGCTAAATAAACTTCCCTACTTTCACTCATGCTGGTGTTGGAGTGATCTTTCCAGAGAATTTCCACTGAGAGACCAAATATAACCATTTTAAGTAAAAAGGCCCAGGCCTGACTTAGATAGAGAACTAGCCGGCTAATGTGCTGACCTTTGCTTCTGAAAACTTTGCTTGCTTGCTCAATTGCTGCCCCTTCCCGGTCAGTTTCTGAGGAATCTCCACTTCAAGGACAGTCCAGAAACACTCCACCACAGGGGCCTCTGGCCTCCAACCACCTGCAACTGATAGATAAGAAACCTATCATTTCAAAAGTCGTAATGTACCACTGCTTGCTTAGTCGATCACAATGGAGATTACCTCATCTGCCTGGAGTTCCCCTAGCTCCTGCCCCCAACTTTGCCTGCCGAAACCCCAAGCCAATCAGAAGAGTACAAGTGCAGTTACTGTTTATTTTTTTTTTAATTTTTGTTCATTTTTATTTATTTATTTGAGAGTGACAGAGGAAGAGAGAGAGAGAGAGAAAGAATGGGCGTGCCAGGGCTTCCAGCCACTGCAAACAAACTCCAGATGCGTGCGCCCCCTTGGGCATCTGGCTAATGTGGGTCCTGGGGAATTGAGCCTCGAACCGGGGTCCTTAGGCTTCACAGGCAAGTGCTTAACCACTAAGCCATTTCTCCAGCCTGCAGTTACTGTTTAAATCAACCAGTCATGGATCTATCCCCTACTTCTTTCTTTGAATTCCTATATTAACCCCTTCCCCCTAAAGAAAGGAGCTCTCTCCCTCTCCCACTGTGTCGGCCTGTGTGGATTGAGTCCCTGCCTAGGCTTGACAATAAAGAATCCTGCTGTTATTGCATTTGAGCATCTCGGCTTTCTCGGTTCACTGGGTGACTCCCAATGACCCCAACTTCATCTGGGGGTCTTGGCACTTCATCTGGGGGCTCGTCCGGGATACCCAGAGGAACTCCCCCCCCCCCCCCCAGCAAACCTGAGGCTCGAGGGATTCTTCTCTGACCAGTCAAGTGAGTATCTGAGCACTCCCTTTCTTTTTCTTTCAGTTTGCTGGCAAGCCACATCTGCAGCATCTGTATTTCTGAACAGGTCATATGTCCTGGTGGATGCACCATAAGGACAGACCTGGAGGAGGCATGAGACATCCTGCCGCCTCATCTGAGTGGGGTTTCTGTCCTGGAGGACAAAGAAAACCTGCTACCTCTGAGCGGGGGCTCTGTCCCGGAGGACAGAGCAAACCCACTACCTCTGAGTGGGGGTTCTGTCCTGGAGGACAGAACAAACCTGCTGGGGAGACCTGCTCCCATCCATACCATGTTTGGCATTATTGAGCCATCCCCTAAGGACTCAGATTCTTCTGGCCACCAAGGATTGAAATCTGACTCTGCCACGCACTTAGCTTTTTTGGGGGCCCTCTGTATTTGTGTTGTACTTGTGTGTCTGTGGGTCTTTGTTGCCCTGATCCTCCTATGGACGCTCCCCTCTTGACTTAATAACATGGGACAGACTCCTCCTTCTCCTTTAGGACTCTGCCTGGCCCACTGGAAGGAC
Source organism: Dipus sagitta (assembly GCA_036346955.1). Classification (NCBI taxonomy): domain Eukaryota; kingdom Metazoa; phylum Chordata; class Mammalia; order Rodentia; family Dipodidae; genus Dipus; species Dipus sagitta. The sequence continues at coordinate 219,588,391 of CM070770.1, forward strand.
GTCAAGGACATCGCCCAAAAGAATGGGGTGTCTGTTACAAAAAGCAAATGAGCCGTGCTCTGCTCCTCTGAGTGGCCCACCTTCAATGTGGAATGGCCACCAGAGGGAGCCTTCCACCTGAACATTATATTGGAAATTGAAAAAATTGTCTTTCATCCCAGGAGTAGGCACCCTGACCAAATTCCTTATATCGTGAGCTGGAGGAATCTGATAGAAGAGCCTCTCCCTTGGATAAAACCTTTCCTCTCCCCTTCACCCCCTTCCTCACAGGTATTGGCCACTTCCCCCATAAAGGACACCAAGCCTGCTGCTGAGTCGTCAGCCCCAATCCTTACAGGAGGCAACAGGAAGCAGATATCTTCCCTCCACCCTATGTACCTCCTCCTAACCCTAACCCTCCCCAACCTCCATCAGGTGCTCAGGCCCTGGCTGGACACCCCCCAATCCAGAGGGGCCAGCACAGGCTACCTGGAGCCAGAGGGCAGCCACCCCTCAGACCCCTGACCAGTCAGTGGCACTACCACTCCATCCTGCAGGACCCATTGATGTGGATGGAAACCAGCCCTTTCACTATTGGCCTTTTGTCACTAGTGACTTATACAATTGGTGTTCTCAGAATGCTCCCTTTTCTGAGAACCCTAGGGGATTAACTAATCTGTTAGAAACTGTACTTTTTACCCACCAGCCCACCTGGGACGACTGTCAGCAGCTCCTATAGGTCCTCTTCACCACTGAGGAGCAGAACAGAATCATTGAAAATGCCTGAAAACTCGTTCCAGGGCCATCGGGGGACCCCACCCCAGATCAAGTTATTGTTGATAGTTATTTCCCAACTATCCATCCCACTTGGGATTACAACACGGCACAAGGTAAGGAGAGACTCCTAGTCTATCGCCAGACTCTATTGGCGGGTCTCAGAGCAGCAGCAAGAAAGCCTGCTAATATGTCTAAGGTATATGACATTAGACAGGGACCTAATGAGAGTCCAGCCACTTATTTAGAAAGACTTTTGGAAGCTTTTCATAGGTATACTCCCTATGACCCTGAGTCAGGAGAGGCAGCCACTGCTGTTGTGTTTACCTTCATTAATCAGGCTGCTCCTGATATAAAGAAAAAAATTACAGTCACTAGAAAGGCTAGGAGAAAAGAACATTAGGGACTTAGTGGCAGTGGCAGAAAAGGTCTTTGATAAAAGAGAAAGTACAGAGGAGAAAGAAATTAAATGAGAAAAAAGAGAGGACAAAAGTTTAAGATTTTAGAATTACAACAGACTAAGCACCACCAAGAACTCAAGGAAATTTTGATGGCTATGGGGAATCCCACTACCAGAGACCCCGCCTGTTGGAGAGGAAACAACACAAGAGAAAAGCCTAAGGTAGGGAAGAACCAATGTGCCTACTGCAGGGAAGAGGGACACTGGGCCAGGGATTGCCCGAAAAGAAACAACAGGCAAACATCCTGGCAGCTACACAAGAAGATAGTGACTGAGGGGGACGGGGCTCAGTCCCCCTCCCTGAGCCCAGGGTAACCCTTGAAGTGGGGGGGGGGGAGAAAATAGCCTTTATGGTCGACACTGGGGCTGAAAATTCAGTATTATTACAAGCAGAGGGACCTATGACTAAAAGAACTACCTGGGTTCAGGGAGCAACAGGTACCAAACCCTATTAATGGACAACTCAGAGGACTGTTAATTTAGGCACCAATCAAGTAACCCACTCTTTCCTGGTCATACCTGAATGTCCCTACCCATTTCTGGGACATGATTTGCTATCTAAAATGATAGCCCAAATTTCCTTCTCAGAACATGGGGCACAGGTTTCCACAGCGGGTGGATCCTCACTTAAATTAAAAACCTCACTGACCCAAGTTCTTGTAACCACCAATCTGACAGAAGAATATAGACTCTTTCAAAAACATGCAGACAGCCCTGGATCCTTAGACCCTTCCTGTCTGACTGATTACCCGCAGCTTGGGCCAAGACTGGCGGGATGGGATGGGCACAGCATAGGCCCCCATACTAATAGAATTAAAACCTGGAAGTACGCCAGCCAGTACCCCATGTCACTAGAGGCCAAACAAGGAATTACTCCCCACATCAGGTGGCTTCCTCAGTCAGGGGTCTTAAAGTCAACCCAGTCAGCTTGGAACACCCCCTACTACCAGTGAAAAAGCCTGTGGTGGTTTGAATAGATGGCCGCCAATATATTCAGTTTTTTATTGTTTGTAGTTTGCATATGCAGCCACCTGGCTGGAGGCAGTGTCACTGGGTGGATCTTAAGGTGTGGTGGTGGGTTCCAGATTTCAATCTAAAGATATGAAAAGTGTGCCTAGCCGGAGTTCCTGAAGTGTGCTGTGGCTTTTGGCTTTAGGCTTGTGCTTCTCTCTCTCTGCTTGGTCCAGTGAAGGCAGGCCAGCTTCTTCTGCCATTTATGGAACTTCCCCTGGATCTGTAGGCTTCAATAAATATCCCTTCCTCCATAACTGTGTCTGGTCTGAAAGTTCATCTCAGTGAACCTGAAGCTGTCTGCTACAAAGCCTAATTCAAATGACTACCGCCTGGTACAGGACTTAAGAGAAGTTAATAAAAGAGTGATTGATATTCACCCTAAAGTGCCTAGCCCTTATACTCTATTGGGAAGTGTAACACCTGAACTTACTCGATACACTGTCTTGGACTTGAAAGATGCTTTCTTCAGCTTACCTTTAGCTCCACAGAGTCAATCTTATTTTGCCTTTGAATGGCATGATCCAGAAATTGGGATCAATGGTCAACTCACCTGGCCTTGATTGCCTCAAGGATTCAGAAACTCCCCTACCATCTTTGATGAGGCCTTACATGAAGACCTATTGGACTTGTGGGTATGTAACCCAGGATTGACTTTGTTATAATATGTAGATGATCTTTTAATAGCAGCTACTGACCAAGAAACATGCCTGGCAGGGACCAGAGATCTCCTGAGGACTGTGGGAGAACTGGGATACTGTGCATCTGCTAAAAATGCTCAAGTCTGCAGACAGCAGATGACCTACCTGGGGTATATTCTCTGGGATGGCCAGTACTGGCTGTCAGATGCACGAAAAGAAACTGTCCTCTGTATCCCAATGCCAACCTCAGCCAGACAGGTACGAGAATTTCTTGGTACACTGGGCTTCTGCCGTCTGTGGATCCCCGGATTCGTGGAACTGGCAAAACCTCTATACAAAGCCACCAAGGAAAAACAACCTTTCCAATGGACAGATCACCAACAAGCTTTCAAGAACCTACAGGTATGCCTCTTAGAAGCCCCTGCTTTAAGCCTCCCTGATGTGACCAAGCCATTCATGCTTTTTGTAGATGAACACAATGGGATAGCGAAGGGGGTCTTCACCCAAAACTTAGGACCCTGGCGATGTTCTGTTGCCTACCTGTCAAAGCAATTAGACACTGTTGCAGCAGGGTGGCCCCCATGCTTGAGAATTATAGCCGCTATGGCCCTCTTAGTCAAGGATGCAGACAAACTGACTTTGGGACAAAACTTAATGGTTGCAGCCCCCCATGCCATTGAGGGGGTACTGAAACAACCACCTGACTGTTGGCTTAGCAATGCTTGCATGGTCCATTACCAGACTCTGTTCCTAAACCCAGCCAGAATAACTTTCCAGACTCCCACAGCTCTGAATCCGCCACTCTATTACCTGACCTGGACTTGGAGACTCCTCTCCATGACTGTGCAGAGATACTGGCCCATGTATACAACGTGAGGCCAGATCTCAAACACACCCCCCTAAAGGATGCAGAGGTGACTTGGTTCACAGATGGCAGCAGTTTCATCAAGGATGGACACAGGTACGTGGGGGCAGCAGTCACTTCAGAGACAGATGTCATTTGGGCAGAGCCTCTCCCAACGGGCATGTCAGCCCAGAGGGCAGAACTCATAGCCCTCACTAAGGCTTTACAACTGGGGGCCAACAAGAGACTGAACATATACATGGACAGCCGGTATGCATTTGCTACAGCTCATGTCCATGGTGCAATATACAGAGAAAGAGGACTTTTAACAGCAGAAGGAAAGGCTATTAAAAACAAACAGGAGATTCTGGATCTACTCCAAGCCCTCTGGGGTCCCACTCAGGTAGCTATCATTCACTGCCCAGGACACCAGAGAGGGGACAGACTAATTCCCCAAGGAAACAATTTAGCTGACCAGACAGCCAAACGAGTGGCCCTCTCGGCTATAGTAGCCCCTATCTTGGTTGACCCCGGAGGCAGAAAGCTCCCAGATGTTCCTAAATATTCTTCAGAGGATCTTGCATGGATCAATCAACTAAAAGGAACTAATAAAATAGATGACTGGTGGAAAATGGTGGATGGGCACCTTATCCTGCCTCAGAAGCTGGGACAAAGAATCCTAAAAAAAAGTCCATCGCTCCTCCCATCTGGGAATCAAATGAATGCAGGAGTTACTGAAAAATTCTCACCTGAAAGTACAGAATGCTAGCCAAATTATTGAACAAATTGTTTCCAATTGTCAACCCTGCTACATGACTAATGCCACAGCTCTCCCCTCTAATCCAGGAACCAGATTGAGGGGGACAAGACCGGGAGCCTACTGGGAACTAGATTTCACTGAAATTAAGACTGGTAAATCAGGATATAAGTACCTGTTAGTGTTTGTAGATACATTCTCTGGATGGGTGGAAGCCTTCCCCAGTAAGGCTGAAACTGCACAGGTGGTTGCTAAGAAGATACTGGAAGAAATACTCCCCAGGTATGGTTTCCCAGTCTCTTTAGGCTCAGATAATGGACTGGCTTTCACATCACAGGTAAATCAGAGAGTAGCCACCGCACTGGGGACTAATTGGAAATTACATTGCGCTTATCGCCCTCAGAGTTCAGGACAGGTGGAGAGAATGAACAGAACCCTAAAAGAGACCTTAACAAAATTGGCTTTAGAGACTGGCGCTGACTGGTTATCTCTCCTCCCTTTGCCTTATTCAGGGTCTGAAACTCCCCATACCATAAGTGTCTGACCCCTTTTGAAATAATGTTCAGGGCGCCCCCTTCCATTATCCCCAGTTTCCAGGTTGATCTCCTGTCAGATAGACAACCAAGACTTGATTCAATCTCTGAAGCGCCTACAGCTGACCCACAAGAAAGTCTGGTCCCATTTACAGACCATCTATAAAACTGTTGCCCCTCCAAAACCCCATAGGTTTCAACCTGGGGATGAAGTCCTTGTCAGGAGACACCAGCGGAGGACTCTAGAACCCAGATGGAAAGGTCCCTACATCGTGCTGATGACCACTCCCACGGCTGTGAAGGTGGACGGCATCACGTCATGGATCCACTGGACCCACGTAAAGACAGTCCCCCGAAAAGCTGGAGAGTACTGGACGAGTCACCCCGACCCAGAGGATCCACTCAAGCTCCGCCTCCACCAAGATGCCACACTCCAGGCCTCAGCCTCCTAATGCCCCTGACTGCTTGTTGCTCCCTCCCTCAGGTCAAAAATGCAGGGTTGTATCTCCCTGTAAGCGCCCCTCTCGAATTCAAGCTTATACACTCTTAACGCTTGTCTTATTCACCACTTGTGCCTATGGTGGCCCCCTTTCCCCCCTTACTCCCCATCAACCAGTCAACCTTACTTGGGTAATAACAGATTTTTCCACAGGTGTCATATTGGTTCAGAAATCTAAGATAGCACCTGTTAATACTTGGTTTCCAGATCTACAATTTGATTTTTCAGAACTGCTCACTGAAAAGGATCACTGGTCACTTAAACATACCTATTTCTATGTATGCCCTGGTAGACCACAGGCAGGTCAGACAAAAAAGGATTGGATAAAACAATGTGGAGGGGCACATGAGCTCTTCTGCCGGTCCTGGTCTTGTGTGAGTACTGGGGACCTCTATTGGACTGCCCCTGTTAAGACGGATCTTATCCAAGTAAAACGTAAAGACCCTCCACATGTTTATATTAGACACAGAAGAGTCAAGGTATGCTCTGGGGCAACTTCAAATACCTGCAACCCTATCCAGATTCGCTTTACAGAGAGAGGGAAACGGGATTCTACTTGGGAGGCCGGAAAAATGTGGGGCCTGTCTACCCATCCCAGTGGCTCCAGTGGCCTATTTACTATTAGATTACTTAGTACACCCCTGCTTAGCTCATCTCTAGGTCCCAATAAGGTCCTGGCTCCTCCCCCACGGGCTGCAGCCACCCCCACTCTGCCCACAACAAAGCCGAATACCCTCTACTCTGGACCCACCACAAGATGCCCCCCCAAAGGCCGAGTCTAATAATCGGCTCCAAGCTATGCTGCAGCAAGCTTTTCTTTTCTTAAACAATTCTAGGCCAGAGTTAACTACCCCTGTTGGTTATGCTATGATGTAGCCCCTCCTTATTGCGAAGCTACCACTATTCAGGGAACCTTCTCTACAACTAGTGACCCCTCTCAATGCAGATGGACTTCAAGGCCCCAAATCACCCTCCAGCAGATAACTAACGGCCTAGTGGGAGGTACATGTATAGGCAAAGTCCCGACTGCCTTTAACCATCTCTGTAACCTAACTCACCCTGTAAGTCAGGCCCCAAAATATTTGTTCCCCCATGACACTTGGTGGGCCTGTTCCATTGGCCTGATCCCTTGTCTGTACCTACCCACCTTCAACCTAACAGGAGACTTTTGTGTTATGGTCCGGTTATTACCCAGAATCCTCTACCACTCAGATGAGGACTTCTTTCAAACCTATACTAAAATCTATAACCCCCAACCTCATAAGGCTAAAAGAGAATTAATCACTGCTGTTTCCCTAAGTCTTCTAGTAGGTGCAGGGATCACAGCTGGTATTGGTATGGGCACTGCGGCCATCATCAAACAGGGACAATTATATTCCTCCCTGAGGGAAAGTCTGGACCAGGATATTAGGGAACTAGAAGACTCAATTACTCATTTGCAGGACTCCTTGACTTTGCTGGCAGAAGTGACCCTACAAAACAGGGTCAACAACAAGGGGCACTATGTGCTGCCCTAGGAGAACAGTGTTGTTTCTATAGAGACCACTTGAGCCGCATCAAGGACACCATAAGCAAAGTGAGGGAAGGATTAGAAAAACGACAACGTGAACAAAAAGCTCAGGAGGGCTGGTTTGAGTCATGGTACAATAGCTCCCCCTGGTTTACTACTGTAATAACAACCTCCTGGGGCCCCTGCTCATCCTATTATTACTCACTTTAGGCCCTTGCATTCTAAAGAGGCTAATACAATTTATGAATCCCGCTAGGCCGTTAGTTATCTGCTGGAGGGTGATTTGGGGCCTTGAAGTCCATCTGCATTGGGAGGGGTCACTAGTTGTAGAGAAGGTTCCCTGAATAGTGGTAGCTTCACAATAAGGAGGGCTACATCATAGCATAACCAATCATCAATTTATGGTTCAAAGAAATTACCCCTATCATCCTGTGACAACTGACATAAAAATAGAAAATATTTAAACTCCCATATAGGGATCCTAGATAGGCTCCCCAAGTACATAGAGAGGGGGAAATGAGAGACCAAATATAACCATTTTAACTAAAAAGGCCCAGGCCTGACTTAGATAGAGAACTAGCCGGCTAATGTGATGACATTTGCTTCTGTGAACTTTGCTTGCTTGCTCAATTGCTGCCCCTCCATGGTCAGTTTCTGAGGAATCTCCAAGGACATTGCAGAAACACTCCACCACGGGGGCCTCTGGCCTCCAACCACCTGCAACTGATAGATAAGAAACCTATCTGGGGCTGGAGAAATGGCTTAGCGGTTAAGCGCTTGCCTGTGAAGCCTAAGGACCCCGGTTCGAGGCTCGACTCCCCAGGACCCACGTTAGCCAGATGCACAAGGGGGCGCATGCATCTGGAGTTCGTTTGCAGTGGCTGGAGGCCCTGGCACGTCCATTCTCTCTCCCTCTATCTGCCTCTTTCTCTCTGTCTGTCGCTCTCAAATAAATAAAAACAAAAAAATAAAAGAAACCTATCATTTCAAAATTCATAATGTACCACTGCTTGCTTAGCCAATCACAATGGAGATTACCTCATCTGCCTGGAGTTCCCCCAGCTCCTGTCCCCGACTTTGTCCACAACACCCCAAGCCGATTAGAAGAGTACAAGTGCAGTTACTGTTTAAGTCAACCAATCATGTATCTATCCCCTACTTCTATGTTTGAATTCCTATATTAACCCCTTCCCCCTAAAGAAAGGGGCTCTCTCCCCCTCCCGCTGTGTTGGCCTGTGTGGATTGAGTCCTTGCCTAGGCTTGACAATAAAGAATCCTGCTGCTATTACACTCAAGTGCCTCAGCTTTCTCGGTTTACTGGGTGACCCCTGAGGACCCCAACTTCATCTGTGGGTCTTGGCACTTCACTACAACATCTTGCTGAACAATTTCCACCCAGAGGATACTTTTATGAAGAACAGTAATTTTCAGAGCTTAGTCTGGGGTCATGCTTACCTAGCCCTGGGACAAGCTTGGTCTTTTTCACCTGTATTGGTTTATCATTTATTTGCAAGGACTGGCTTTCCAGCTTGAAAGCCATCTAGAGGCTCAGTAGCATAGCATTTGGCTGTCAGTTCTTTCCCTAGGAATTCCAGCTCAACACAAATCTTGCCACGTTTGTCTTTAACCTGAATAAACCCTTTTGTCTGTTTTGCCTTTCACTGGTTTCTTCTTAAGTTCTTTACCACTTTAAGGACCCAATTTACACTTCAGTCTAAGTCACTCAACTAAACCAAAGGCTCTACAACTTTATAGAGTGCATGTCACATCAATTGACTCAGCAAATTCACTTAAGTCTTGTAGCAGACAGCTTCAGGTTCGCTGAGATGAACTTCCAGACCAAGCACAGTTATGGAGGAAGGGATTTATTGAGGCTTACAGATCCAGGGAAAGTTCCATAATGGCAGAAGAACCTGGCCTGCTTTTGTAAGGGTCTGAAAATCGCTGAAGAAAGACCCCAGACTCAAATAGTATGTAAAAGCAAACAGCGCATATTCTGCAGAATCAGCCAGAATGCAGGGGTCAATCATTCATACACAATGGTGACCCCAAGAGGAGCACGAAGGCCCCTTTTAAGCACAGCTAGGGGAATTTCAGGCGGGTTAGGTAATCTTTCTAAATGATTGGCTTGGCAAGTAGCAGTTAAAATGGTATGTCTTTGGTTGGGGCAAAAGGGTTGTAAAAGGCACAAAAGGGACATGTCTGGGCATGTTTGGACATGTCTTCATGAACTGACTCAGTCCCTGGGCGGCTATCTTCTCCAGCCACATGTCAGGGTCACTGTTGATTAACAGCCCACCCTTTCCCAGAAGTCTTGCTTGCCTCTCCGGGAAACTGAAACTTTGGCCTAGTTAGGGTGGCACCTTACTTCAAAGCCTGTCATGGTGTCAGTTTGGTCCCTTTCTTAGCCCCCTTGAGTACGGCCCCATCTCCAATCCTTGAGATGTATCTAAAGGTTGGTATTCTTAGCTTATTCTTAGCTTAGAACCATTAATTGTACTGTGGCTAAGTGATCCTTAACAAATTTGACCAAGACATTAATAGTGCAGGGCCCACAAGTGAGGACCAGCAACAACAAGATAAGGGGACCTGTCAGGGAAGACTTTAGGGTTGTTAACCATGGGGACCAATTGAACATAGATTCATACCAGTTTTGATTTTGCTGCCTAATTTTAGACCTTTCTTCTAGCCTCTTGTGGACCATGGCTAGGCTGTCTCTGACAATGCCTGAGTTGTTGATATAAAAACAGCATTGTTCTCCTAGGACCTGGCAAAGCCCTCCTTGCTGTAGAAAGAACAGATCTAATCACCTTCTATTTTTCAATACTATTTCAGCTAGTGAGTCCAGTGACCGCTCTAGGTGATGGAAAGACCTCTCTAATTGAGTGAAATCTGAGTTTATAAGGTTATTTAGAGCCTGAAAAATCTGATCTGCCTTAATTAAGGCCATTGTACCAGTGCCAATTCCTGCCATTATGCCAGCCCCAACCAACACTGTGAGAAGGATCACTGAGGCCCCAAAATCTTGTTTTTCTCTGTGATGGTCTGAGATTGTCTCCATATAGGAGCTGAAGGGAAGGTAATAAACCTGAGGGAACAATGTTACTAGAATGCACATACTGGAATTCTGAAGTAACAGTGGGTGGATGTAAGGGGTTAGGCCAGTGGTGCATGTAAACCAGGTTCCATTAGGGGGCACAAGGTAGGACATACTAGCATTTGCAGTGACCGTATGGTTAAAGAGATGCTTAAGGTGAGAGTAGGTATCTACTTTTCCCCTTGTTCCTATCACACATAGCCCGTTTCCAGTTACAGCTTGAAGGGTAAGGTCTGGGGACCTTCCCCAAGAGCATCTTGGTGGGCTTTCTGAAGGAGTTGACAGGTCTCCTGTGGTAGCCCAGCCAGTATAGTATGGGGGCCTGGGGACTAGGCAGAGCCAACAGCCCTCTCTGGTGAAGTTAGTGGTGGAATGGAGGAAATTAAAGGTGAAATTGAGTAACCTAAACAAAATGGGCGAATCAGGAACCCGGGGCGGGGGGAAGCTTGATTAACCAGGGGGTGGCTGGGTCCGTGGGGGAGAAGGTGCCTGAAACTAAGACTGGTGCCACAGGTTTCAAAATGGGCAAAGCTGGAGCTGCTGGCCCTATAGCTACAGGGGGAGGCCCTGCCAGGATAGCCTGTTTCTGGATCTGAAAGAGGAGTCCCATATCTGATCCTGATGCATGTAACCTTAGGCCCCAATTTTTTCTGGCTTCCCATCCTCTGCTAGTTTGTCCCTTTTTTGTCAATGAGATGGAGATGAGGTTTCTCTTTCCCTGTGATGTCTGCTTTTTTTGTTCTAATGATCTGGATGAGATCTCTTCTATTATTCTTTACCAGGGGACATTGGTCTCGCATCCCCATTTATAGCAAAAGAAACTTTCCGTTCCCTCACAAGTCCCATAGTCATTTGTCCCTAGGCAAACATAAAATTGCACAGTTGCAAGTTTTCTTCCTGGCAGTAGTCTCCACAGGTTTCCACGGCATTTTGTCAGTCTTGATAGTGAAAGACTAAAAGTTTTTGCTTTTGCTAAACATGCTCTATTCAGCTTCTGTAACATTGCTTGCTTGCTTCCGCTAAATAAAAAGAACTGCCATTTTATGTTAGTTAACCTGAAAAATGAAAACCTGACCTTTCGCCAGTTGATAAGTTGCCTAGGATATGCTTTGTTCTTTTGCCAGTTAATGGTCACCTAAGATATGCCTTGCTCAACTGCCCATTCCATGAACCCTGCCCCCGTTTTCTGGAGCCACCCCCCTGCCTGTGGTTATGCCTGACTTAATTAAGGGACACCAGGTGGATCCGACCAATTAGGACTCACTCTATATGGAAAGTCCCCAAAGCAGGATCCCCTCCCTAAAGCAACTCGCAAGGTTCCCGCGCGCACCTTCTTAGAACCAATCATTTTAAAGGATACAATATGACGTAATCCCTTTGTCTCTTTCCCGCCCTTCTCCCTTTATAAACCCTTTCCTTCAGGGGGTCGGGGCTCTTCACCCCTCCTGCGTGAGGACTCTGTGTCGAGCCCCGGTGCACCGGTCCCTCAATAAAAATCCTCATGCTGTTTGCATCAAGACCACTTTTCGTGAGTGATTTGGGGTGCCGTCTTTCCTGAGACTGAGCCCGGGGAGTTCCCCGGAGCGGGACTTACATTTGGTTCCCTGACCGGGAAGCAAGACCACCCCTCACGCCCGAGAACCGACTTGGAGGTAAGGGGTTCCCCACTGAAATGTGTGTGTGTATATGAATGGGCTGGCCAGCGTCTTAGTTCTGTGTACTAAGTTGTTCTGAGTGTTTTTGTTGTAAGAAATGCACGCTTCTGGTTTGGTTTGCAGCTGTCCTCCGGGCTGTAAATACCGGAGGACTTTGATCAGCAGAGGTGCTAAGAGGATCACAGGCTGCCGCCCTGGGGGACGCCCCGGGGAGCTGAGGAGGGCCAGGGGCTAGGGAAGCTCCCATCTGTACCGTGCTCGTCAGGGATCTGTATCCCTGGTGGCCTCCTACTGTCGGTCTGAGGACCAAGGCTGAGCGGGGGCTCTGTCCTCTGGGACAGAGCAAACCTGCTAATCTGTAGCGCGCATCTGTTTTTTGTTTTTTGGGCCCTGTGTGTCTGTGTAATACTTGTGTGTCTTGTCGTTGCTCTAATCCTACGGACGTTCCTCCCCTGACTCAATAACATGGGACAGATTCCTTCCTCCCCTTTAGGACTCTGCCTCGTGCACTGGAAGGACGGCAAAGCAGTTGCCCATAACAACGGGGTAAACGTTAAAAAGACAGATGGATTACCTTATATTGTGACCTGGAGGAACCTAATAGAAGAGCCTCTCCCCTGGGTGAAGTTTTTCCTCCCTTCCTCGCCCCCTCCTTTACAGGTGCTGGAAGTTATACCCAAAAGAGACACCAAGCCCACTGCTGAAGCCTCAGCCCCAATTCTCATGGGGGCACTGATGAGATGGACAGGGTGGGTGAGTGCTCTCCCAGAGGGAGGCAGACTCTTTTTGGGAAGAAGTCGTCCAGGTCATTTCTGGATTTCTGGGCATCCATGTGGATCTGCATAGCTTATCTGGCTAAGAAATAAAACGTTCAGGAAGGAAATTTCCCCTCACTTCCTTTAAGCAGTAAATCTACAAGCCAGCTTTGCAAGCGCTCCAAAGCGGCTTGGGTCAGAGTCACGTGGCAGACAGACAATGGCGCCTCTGCCCATGCAGGTGCCATGTCTTCGCCTCCTCTCCCAGTGGTCCCCGAGGGGCCCACTCCTTCAGCAGCCTCCCAGTGGGCCGCCTTCTTCAGAGGCCTCCTGGCAGTCCTGGAGGCCCCCCCTTTCCCTTTCAGGTAGTCAGAATCCTTGGCCTCCCAGCAGTCTTCTTGGCCATTACCTCCACGTGTACTAGACCAGACCCCTGGTGAGTGCAGGGAATAAGGCAAGGCTGCTCTAAGGTGCATACAAGCGCCGCCCAGCCGCCACAGCGCACCAAAAAGCGGCAAGAGAGAGAGAGAAAAAAAAAAAGTGTCACATTTAACTGCAGCCTATAAAGAACTAAAGTTTTTCGTAAAAATATGTCAACTTTGTTACATGATATCATGAATATAATTACTGAATTTATGTTCTAGGTCAGCATCAACTTTCATAGAGGATTATTAAAAACAACAGAATTCTCTCTAAAATGGTAACTTATAATTTGTCAGGTATTGAAAAATTTGTAATGTACTTAAAAGGAGGAGGCAACTGACCTGACTTCTAGGCCAGCCTGTCTCAAGATAGCAACAATATTTGCCTTAGTTTAATGTCTTATTGGTATTAATGACATAAAATTGTCTTTAGACTACTCACTTGTTAGTGAGTAATGGGTTAATTAATGTGGTGTAGTTTTTCATAATAGCCTTATAAGAAAGGTGGTTAATAATGGGATAAGATAAATTGATTGAAGAAACTGGGAAGGAATTTTTCAATGTTGGGACATAGAATGCTCGTTAAGAATGCCTTTTGAGTGGCACTTAGATAAAAATGTTACAGTATGTAAATAAATATGTGCATATATAGAAAAAAGTTTTCAGGCTAAACCTAAACACCATGCCTAAAGTTAGAGATTTTTCAACTGCTTACAGACTCTTAAGGATATTCTAAAAGTTATATATAGCGACATAGTCTTAATCTAAATTCATCTTACATTAGACACAGGTGATGCCTATGCTAGGTGGGTCACAAAGTCATAAGTACAGATGTAATTGGAGGTCTAACGAGGTTCAACATAGACAAGAATCTATCACCTTGTGTTTTGCAAATGGGTAAATTTGCTATGTGAAAAGGACTTCAGAATAGAATAAGAAATGTCAGGATACTTATCTCTCTGCTCTGTAATTTCATTTTGTTCTTGCTTTCCAACATATGCTATTTAAATTCATGGAAAGCTGGACTCTGAAAACATGGGTGGAACCCCCTTTATCTCAGGCCCCATGCAAGTTTAAGCCATGTGTCCCCCAGACTCTGACTAGAGACAATGGCCAATTGTCTCTGACAAAGAAAAAGGAGTACAGCATATAACTGTAGTTCTCTTTAGTTCTTCTCTTTTGAGCACCTAAAGTCACATCTGTTATGATAAAATTTCTCACTAGACAAAATGTTAAGTAAACTGAGTCAAGGTATTTGATCAGGTTACAAACTCCTTACATAAGACAAGCATCAGGCTTATCTAATGTGTATATCAGGGTAAGGGCCCCTTCACTGAAACATTTAATTGGATTAAATCTAATGTTTACCTGATGCCAAGGTTTCAATCAGTGGAGAAACTGAGTCTTATGATAAGGCCTCACTCATTAACAGGTCACTGATGCTAATTTGTTATGATTTAAGGGTTATAAAACTGGCTTTAAGACTCTCTCAGTAAAATAAATTAGGCTCCTCTTTTCATGAAAGTTATAACTATTCTTAAAGTAAAGATTCACATAGAAGTTGTTAATTTCCAAAGGTAAACTACTCCTACCTAAAGACATTGTAACTTTAAAGATAGCTTCTGTCTTATTTATGCTAATTCTATTAAATGGTCATAACTAGGTTTAATCACTTAGATTTAAGTGATTTAATTTCAGTAATGATAACTTTCATCTTCCTGGGATATGTTGGGACAACTTGCCTAAGCTTTATCAAATTTAAGTCATGGGTAGAACATAAAATTGTTTTATGTTAATAAAAATTTCTGTGGTACATAAAATCAATAGCTATCAAGTTTAAGGCAAAATCACTGGTTGTCAAATAATGTCTTTTTTTCTTTCAAAAAGATTTATCAAGGGTTATATTAGAATTTAGCTAGGTGTTTTTGGTTTAAAAAAAAAATTCAAGCTCTGTGGTTCTGTTTCCAATGTTCTCTGGGAAATTTGTACCAACATAGGTATCTGAACTAATCAAAAATGTTTTCAAACACAGGTGTTAAGACTTTATACTGTCTTAATTGTCCTTTTCTGACAATTTCTAGGTTAAATAAGTTAGTCTGTAAATCAATTGGTACTGCTTTCAAGACTGGTAACAGGTTCTGCCTATATTTATAAATATTAGATATTTAAAATATGAGATGTATCTACTTTCTATACCTCATATATAAGACTTATGCTGCCATAGTACAACCAAAATTTTCAAGGTAGGACAAAATGATTTTAGAAGTCCTTGTGCCATTCTTTAAGTCTATTTCAGTAATCAAATGTGCTCTGTATGTACATACATCCAGGCTGGTGTAACTTCCTTTCTAAGTGTATTAATTACCTACGTAGAAGCCAAAAGCCAATTGGAATCATCAGAGCAAGAGGTGCCAATATTTTGGCCTGTGCTCCCAGGTCATGAGGCCACTGGAGATGATGGGACACTTCTACACTGGCCCCCTGGTAAGTCACCTGTCTTCCTGAGCAGGGAGGATATGGAGACCCAAACAAAATTGGTGTACAGTCTGAAACAGGAGAGTCACAATTGAGGAACAATCAGTCCTCCTGACTTCCCAAAGAAGGGAAAACTGCTTGGCCAGCACGGCCCAGACTCTTCCTAACAGACAGAAGACACCAGTAGGCTCTGGGGCTGCTCCTGGGTCCCTAAAGTCTCTTTGGAGAGCCATAATGACCTCCAGAATTAATCCTTAATTGAATTTGGCTATCTGCATGGTCTTAAACACTCAGAGAGAAATGTATAGCCAAAAATAAAAAATACCTTGCACATATGAATGGCATATTAAGTAACACAAAAACTTTCCAAGAGGGGAAACAAACAATAAGAAAGCTTTTCCCCATAGTTTAATTCTATAATTAAAAAAAAAAAGAAAAAGATGTTCAAAGGGTTATTTTCAAACCTAAAATATGTAAATAATCTGGGACACTGGGTGTCGCCATCGCTGTGAGACACTGGAACCCTGCTGGAAGAGACTGTGTGCTGGAAGGGACCCTAAGTCTTCATCCTGACGGAATTGCCACTTGGATTCATCACACCTACCTACTAAGGTGGACTATATGTGGCCTTAAAAAAATGTTTTTAAGGAGACCCTCACCAAATTGACCACAGAGACTGGCATTAATGATTGGATAGCTCTCCTACCCTTTGTGCTCTTCTGGGTTAGAAACACCCCTGGACAGTTTGGACTGACCCCCTATGAATTGCTTTATGGGGGGCCCCCTCCATTAGTAAAAATTGCCTCTATGCATAGTGCTGATGTGCTGCTTTCCCAGCCTTTGTTCTCTAGGCTCAAGGCACTGAGCACTCAATGGGTGAGACAACGTCATGGAAGCAGCTACGGGAGGCCTATTCAGGAGAAGGAGACCTACAAGTCCCACATTGCTTCCAAGTTGGGGATTCGATCTACGTTAGGCGCCACCGTGCAGGAAACCTTGAGACCCAGAGTCTGAACGAGGCAAGGGCCCTGCCTAAGTTTTACATGCAACCCTCTAAACATCACTTTTACTGGACCTGGGAAAAAGGCTAAAGACTGGATTAAGGGGAGACAATGGGGGTTACGATTCTACATGTCTGGTAAATCAATGGTGGGCATGCTGGACTAACCCCTTGTGTCTCTACAGCCTTTGATCAGTCTAACATTTCTGTGTCATGATCCATCTAGTTCCCCGGGTTTACTATCACCCTGAGGAGGTGATCATCAATAAGTATAACTATCGGCCTACTCGCTCTAAAAGAGAGCCTGTAACCATGACCTTAGCTGCTATGCTCAGATTGGGGATGGCCACGGGTATAGAAACAGGGACCACAGCTCTGGTCACAGGACCACAACAGTTAGAAAAAGGACTTGGCGAACTACGTGCTACTATGACTTAAGATCTCCAAGCTCTAAAAAGTCTGTTAGCAATTTAGAGGTCCTTATACAGGTGAATTTGGAAGAGGGCCTGACCTACTTCATATAACATTCACAAGCGCAGGGAGAAACTCCCAGACCTGGCTAAAAGGAAACACTTGGGGCATCAGGTTCTACATGAGTGGGACACACAAAGGGTTATTTTTTACTATTAGATTAACAACTAAAAGTCCAGACCCAACCCTAGCGGGACTTTCATTTGGTTCCCTGGTTTTTCTTCTCCTTAACTCTACCCAGCCTGAGATGGCCACCCACTGTTGGCTCTGCTATGACATAGCCCCCCCCCCCCCATTATGAAGCCATCGCCTGGGCCCTTCCCTACTCTAACGTAACCGTTTCCATGGATGCAGGGTCATACAAAATTGCACCTGGCCGACTGACATTGGCCTCCGTCTCGGGAAAAGGACTCTGCATAGGCAAAGTACCGTCTTCACAGGCCCATCTCTGTAACTTCACCCACATCCCTGATTCCTATGTAGGATATATCAGACCCCCCCCCCCCCCCGGAAGCATGATGGGCCTGCGGCACTGGCTTGACCTCTATAGTCTCTCTCAATCTTCTAAATGAATCCCACGGTTATTGCATCCTGGTACAGCTTCTCCCTAGAATCATTTATCATCCTGACTCTGACTTTCTGGATGCAATTCAGGGACGAATTAGGTTCCGGAGGGAGCCAGTTTCTTTCACCCTGGCAGTCCTATTAGGCCTTGGGACTGCCACCGGGATAGGGACAAGTATTACAGCCCTAACAACTCAAGACTCAAAACTAGCAGATCTGCAAGGTACTATAGCTCAGGACATAAGAGCCCTAGAGGATTCACTCTCTAAATTAAAAGAGTCCTTAACCTCCTTATCAGAGGTAGTTCTGCAGAATAGAAGGGGCTTAGACTTATTGTTTCTACAGCAAGGGGGACTCTGTGCAGCCCTAAAAGAAAAATGCCGCTTCTACATAAACCACTCAGGAGTCATTAAGGACTCAATGAGAAAACTTAGAAAAAGACTAGATGCCAGAGATTGGGAGAAGAAACAAAATCAGGGTTGGTTTGAATCATGGTTTAACAGGTCCCCCTGGTTAACTACATTAATATCTACCTTATTGGGACCGTTTCTCATCCTCCTTCTCCTGACGCTTGGACCTTGTATATTAAACCATCTGGTGACATTTATCAGGGAAAGAATTAGTACAGTCCAGCTTCTAGTTCTCCAACAACAATATCAACAAATAAAAGAGTCGGAAACTGAAATTCCATGATTGGAATTCTGCCAAAGAAAAAGGGGGAAATGAAAGACTAAAAGTTTTTGCTTTTGCTAAACATGCTCTATTCAGCTTCTGTAACATTGCTTGCTTGCTTCTGCTAAATAAAAAGAACTGCCATTTTATGTTAGTTAACCTGAAAAATGAAGACCTGACCTTTCGCCAGTTGATAAGTTGCCTAGGATATGCTTTGTTCTTTTGCCAGTTAATGGTCACCTAAGATATGCCTTGCTCAACTGCCCATTCCATGAACCCTGCCCCCGTTTTCTGGAGCCACCCCCCTGCCTGCAGTTATGCCTGACTTAATTAAGGGACACCAGGTGGATCCGACCAATTAGGACTCACTCTATATGGAAAGTCCCCAAAGCAGGATCCCCTCCCTAAAGCAACTCGCAAGGTTCCCGCGCGCACCTTCTTAGAACCAATCATTTTAAAGGATACAATATGACGTAATCCCTTTGTCTCTTTCCCGCCCTTCTCCCTTTATAAAACCCTTTCCTTCAGGGGGTCGGGGCTCTTCACCCCTCCTGCGTGAGGACTCTGTGTCGAGCCCCGGTGCACCGGTCCCTCAATAAAAATCCTCATGCTGTTTGCATCAAGACCACTTTTCGTGAGTGATTTGGGGTGCCGTCTTTCCTGAGACTGAGCCCGGGGAGTTCCCCGGAGCGGGACTTACAATAGGACCTACAGTTTCTGCCCTTTGGACTTGGATGTCTCCATATGGAACCAGCAAGGGCACAAAGATCTCGGTGGAAGATGGGAAAAGTGGTACTTACCAGACAAGCTAATGTCAAAATCCGCACAACTCTCTCTAGGTCTCATGGGAAAGTCACAGGGCCCCAAAGTATCCATTTGGTAGTAACAGCTTGATGCAGGTTAGCATCTGATGTGGTCTGAACCCCAAGCAGGGCTATCACAAGGATCAAGTAGATAGAGTTTTTCATCATTGAATCTCTAGCTTGCGGATCCTCAATTTGAGTGGGTAATGTGGGTGTGCAATGCCTTGCCACAGTCCTGGCTTCTCTTCAGGTGTGTAGTCGTCTGGATCTGCATGTGGGTCAACAGGCTTCACGTGTGAGTGATATATCCAAGCTGGGATGCCATCTACCTTGATGGATGTTGGAGTGTTCAGGATTATGGTGTGAGGTCCCTTCCAGCCGGGTTCAAGAGTCTCCTTCTGTTGTCTTTTGACAAGTACTAGGTCTCCCAGTCTGAACCCATGGGGTGGAGGTGGAGGTGTCTTTTCATAGATGGCCCACAGTTGGGGCCAGAGACATTCTTGCACCTGAAATAAAGCTTGTAAGGAGGAGAGAAATCTATCATCATCAAATTCAGTTAACATTTCTGCTTTTATATTAGGCAACAAGGGTGGGGGTCTTGCATACATGATTTCAAAGACAATCAGCCCCATGGTATAAGGGGAGTTTCAAACTTGGAAAAGGGCAAAGAGAAGGAGAGACACCCAGTAACCACTGGTTTCAAGGGTTAATTTAGTTACGGTCCAATTCATTCTTTCTACCTGTCCCAAACTCTGGAGACAATACACACAATGGAGATTCCAATTTGCCCCCACAGTTTTAACTATGGTCTGGGTTACCTGTGAGATGAAGGCTGGTCCATTGTCTGACCCCAAAAGAACAGGTAAACCATACCTTGGAATGATGTCATCCAATAGTTTTTTGGCCACAGTTGTGGCAGTCTCATTGTTGGTTGGAAAAGCCTCAGTCCATCCTGAAAAGGTGTCTATAAATACCAGTAAATACTTGTATGCATACAAACCGGGTTTTATCTCTGTGAGGTCAATTTCCCAATTTACTCCTGTTTTTTCCCTGATTCCCGACTGAGAAACTCCGCTTTTTGCATTTACCAGGTGGCAGGCATGGCATCGGGCTACAGCTTCTGGCTTCCCCTGCCTTTTGCCTCAAGTCAAAAACTTTAAGGTGGGCCTGCATAAGTAAGTCCTCAATCTTCTGTTGACCTAGATGAGTGCTCTGGTGTATTTGTCTAATGAGTTGGCTAGCAAAGTTCGATGGGAGGATGATCCTTCCATCAGGGTTCTTATACCATCCTTGTTCCTTATAGGCTGCTGTACAGGTCTTAATCCTCCTTTGTTCTGTGTCAATATAGTTAGGTGTCTCTGGCAAGGTTGGCATCACCATTGGAGGCAATTTTGCCACCAGAGTAGTAGCAACCTGGAGGGCTGCCTCTCGTCAGCCCTGTTGTTTCCCATAGAGGTAGGCTTACCTCCCTTTTGGTGTCCAGTGCAATGCATGATTGATACCTCCCTAGGCAACCATATGGCTTGCAGGAGATCCAAAATCTCCTATTTATTTTTTTAAATTTTTTTTGTTTACTTTTATTTATTTATTTGAGAGCAACAGACAGGAGAGGAAGAGGCAGAGAGAGAGAGAGAGAGAGAGAGAGAGAGAGAATGGGCACGCCAGGGCCTCTAGCCACTGCAAATGAACTCCAGATGCATGCACCCCCTTGTGCATCTGGCTAACGTGGGTCCTGGGGAATCAAGCCTAAAACCAGGGTCCTTAGGCTTCACAGGCAAGTGCTTAACCACTAAGCCATCTCTCCAGCCCTCCTGTTTATTTTTAATAGGTTTTCCTTCGCTGTCAATACTCCCCTTTCTTTATAAATGGCACCTTGAACATGTACCATTGCAAATGCATAATGGCTATCAGTATAGATATTAAGTCTCTTTCCTTGGCCTAGTTGTAGGCCTTGGTTAGGGCTATTAATTCAGCTTTCTAGGCAGACATACCTGGAGGGAAGGCTTCTGACCATACAGTTGTCTTTTCAGTTGTCACTGCAGCTCCTGGATACCAGACACCATCTTTAAGGAAGCTGCTACCATCTGTATACCAGGTCAGCTCTGTACTTTTAAGGGGAACATCCTTGAGATCTGGTCGGGTCCCTTGTAAACTGCTCAAGATCTCCGAGCAGTCGTGTATGGGACTGTCCAGGTCTGGTTCAGGTAACAGTGTTGAAGGATTGAGGGCCTGACTGGCAGCAAATTGGACCCATGGGGGGTTCAGAAGAAGAGCTTGGTAATAAGTCAGTCTAGTATTGGTCCACCACCTATCACGGGGCTGTCTTAGCAGCCCTTCAATAGCATGAGGAGTGGTTACTCTCAGGGTTTGGCCCAAACTGAGTTTATCTGAGTCATTGACCAATAAGGCAATGGCTGCCATTACTCAGAAGCACAGGGGCCATCCCATTGCCACTCGGTTTAATTTCTTTGATAGGTAAGCAGTCGGCCTCTTCCAAGGGCCAAGAGTTTGAGTCAATACCCCTTTAGCTATGCCTTTGTTTTCACCAATGTAAAGATGGAAAGGTTTGTGGATATCTGGCAAAGCCAAGGCTGGGGCTTCAAGGAGGGCCTCTTTCAATGGGAGGAAGGCCTTCTCCATTTCTGGGGTCCATTCTAGGGAGCTTTCTTTTCCCCTCATGGCCTCATAGAGAGGCTTTGCAATTTCTGTAAATGTGGGTGTGGTAGTTTGAATAGAATAGATGCCCCCAATATATTCAGTTGTTTGTTTGTAGTTTGCATCTTTAGCCACCTGGCTGGAGGCATTGTCACTGGGTGGATCTTAAGGTGTGGTGATGGGTTTCAGATTTCAATCTAAAGATATGCAAAGTGTGCCTAGCTGGAGTTCCTGAAGTGTGCTATGGCTTTTGGCTTTTAGGCTTGTGCTTCTCTCTCTCTGCTTGGTCCTGTGAAGGCAGGCCAGCTTATTCTACTACTATGGAACTTCCCCTGGATCTGTAAGCTTCAATAAATATCCCTTCCTCCATAACTGTGTCTGGTCTGGAAGTTCATCTCAGTGAACCTGAAGCTGTCTGATACAGAATTTGGTACCAGGAGTGGACTGAGATGTACCTGGCCATCTGCATGTTGATCTTTTGGAACCTTTGTTTTGGACGAATAGCCATGGACTTGGTGCTTGCAAGTGAAGATGTCTTCTGGAGTGGTAAGCCAAGTTTTATGGACTATTCTGATGAGAGTCTGAGAATGCTAAGTGCAGACAGCATTGAACTTCGAGGCTTCGCTTATGAGCTTTCTAAGGGGAAGGAAAGACTGCAGAGGACTTTGTAGCCCTGTAGAACAGTCAGTCAAATAAAAAACCCTGTAGAAAGTCTCACCAGTAGGATGGATAAGGAGGGAACAGAATATCTAAATTAAAGACCAGGTGACAGACCTAATACAGTCCAACAAAGAGAAACACAAGCTAATAGGAAGGTATGAATGGGAATTTCAAAAGATGTGGGACACTATGAAAATATCAAACATAAGAATTCAGGGACTAGTAGGAGGAGAAGGATTTCAATCCAGAGGCTTAGTAGGTGTTTTCAACAAAATCATAGAAGAAAAATTTCCCTAAATTGTGAAATATATGGCAATGCAGATACAAGAAACTTTTAGAACACCAAATAGACAAAACCTAGAAAGAACCTCTCTTTTCCATGTTACAATTAAACCACTAAGCAAACAAACCAAAGAAAATATAATGAAAGCAGTTAGACAGAAAAAGCAATTCACTTACAAAGGCAAGCCCATTAGAATAACAGCAGATTACTCAACACAAACTTTAAAAGCCAGAAGGGCTTGGAATGATGAATTCCAAGTTCTGAAAAATAACAACTGTCAACAAAGATTACTTTATCCTGCAAAGCTTTGCATTTAAATTGATGGAGAAATAAGGACATTCCACAACAAAAACAGGCTAAAGCTATTTATGACAACTAAACCAGCTCTACAGAAAATACTTAAAGGAATCCTTCACACTACAGAGAAAGCAAAACACACACAGGAAGAAATAAGAAAAAATAAACCATACTGAAATAACAGTTAAAACAAGTGAGTAAAGGGAAAACAGGAAGCACTACAAAACAAGAAGGATGGAAAGAAAAAACACATACCTTTCAATAACAACTCTTAATATTAATGGCCTCAATGCACCATCCAAAAGACACAGGCTTGCAGACTGGATTAAAAGGTGGGATCCTGCCATTTGTTGCCTCCAGGAAACTCACCTCTCAACAAAAGATAGGCACTGTCTTAGGGTGAAAGGATGGAAAACACTTTAACAATGTAGCAGGATAAGTGCACAGAAATCAGTAGCTTTCCTATATACTAACAACAAACATGCAGAGGAAGAATCAGGGAATCTCTCCCATTCACAATTGCCTCAATAATAATAATAATAATGAAGTTGGATGAAACTTAACCAAGGAAGTAAAGGATCCTTAAAATGAGAACTTTAAAACACTCAAGGAAGAAATTGCAGAAAACACAAGGAAAAGGAAAGACATCCCATGTTCTTGATTGGAAGAATCAACATTGTGAAAATGTCAATCTTACCAAAAGCAATCTACACATTTTTTTTGTTTGTTTTGTTTGTTTGTTTGTTTGTTTTTGAGGTAGGGTCTCACTCTAGCCCAGGCTGACCTGGAATTCACTATAGAGTCTCAGGGTGGCCTCAAACTCACGGTGATCCTCCTACCTCTGTGTGGTGGTTTGAATAGAATAGATGCCCCCCAATATATTCAGTTGTTTATTTGTTTGTAGTTTGCATCTTTAGCCACCTGGCTGGAGGCAATGTCAGTGGGTGGATCTTTAGGTGTGGTGGTGAGTTTCAGATTTCATTCTAAAGATATGCAAAGTGTGCCTAGCTGGAGTTCCTGAAGTGTGCTGTGGCTTTTGGCTTTAGGCTTGTGCTTCTCTCTCTCTGCTTGGTCCTGTGAAGGCAGGCCAGCTTCTTCTGCTATTATGGAACTTCCCCTGGATCTGTAAGCTTCAATAAATATCCCTCCCTCCATAACTGTGTCTGGTCTGGAAGTTCATCTCAGTGAACCTGAAGCTGTCTGATACAGAATTTGGTACCAGGAGTGGGCTGAGATGTACCTGGCCATCTGCATGTTGATCTTTTGGAACCTTTGTTTTGGACGAATAGCCATGGACTTGGTGCTTGCAAGTGAAGATGTCTTCTGGAGTGGTAAGCCAAGTTTTATGGACCATTCTGATGAGAGTCTGAGAATGCTAAGTGCAGACAGCATTGAAGTTCGAGGCTTGGCTTATGAGCTTTCTAAGGGGAAGGAAAGACTGCAGAGGACTTTGTTGGAAGTGGGCTACTGGCATAAGGGCTGGCTGCGTCCTGCTCCCCAGGCCCAGAGAGTTTGATCAAAGTTAAATTTGTAATGGACTGATGTGCTTGGCTAAAGATATTGGACTGAGAGATTTAAGATTTTAAGCTGGAATACCTCAAGCAAGTTAAAAATACAGGCACTGAGATTGGTTTTCGGTTACTGAATCTGCTATTGTCATACACATTAGCAATCTTAAGGGAAGATGGTCCAATTGCTTTACTATGGAAAGAATGCCTGAGGAAAGACTATCATAGAAATGCAAACACTTCTGGAAAGAGTTGACTGGAGAAAGAACCTGCTTTTCAAGGTTTTGATTTATTTTGTCTGTGATTTAAGAATATGGCTGTGTCCTGCATACCTGGTATTGGTTTCGTAAGCATGGCAAATGATAGGAGTGGTCGTGAATTGCACATGCTTCCAGGAGCTGCTGTTGAGATGTGGCATGAGGTAGGGCCTAATGCCCTGACAGGCTGAAAGAGCCTTTGGAAAATGTGAGGAGTGGTCATGAATTGCACATGGTTCCAGGAGCTGCTGCTGAGATGCAGCATGAGGCAGGGCATGACGCCCTGATAGGCTGAAAGAGCCTTTGGAAGATGGACCATGGTTTGCATGAAGACCTGAAGATGTTTTGGATATACCAGGACTATGCAAGTGCTACCATAGAGCGCATTGTTGGCCTGGGATGGAAGTGTTCCCTGGCTACTCTGCCCAGCTGGAGGGGTGGAATTGGAAAGTCTGGAGACTGTTAGTCTCTGGATATATTGAACTTGAACTGCAGAAGTTTGATGTTTGTTTGATGGTGGTTGAGTTTGCATTGTTTTAGTCTCTCCTTGCTATGCCTTATACCGGTTGAAAATGTTTACTCTGTGCCTTTATATGTTAGAAATGTTTAACTTGTTTGATTTTACAGGTCTTCATGTCTTAAATTGGTCAAGACTGTGGGCACCTTTGAAATTGAACTGAGTACAATTTACAATGTGTGATGGTTATAAATCTATTGGGGGCAAGGGGCGGAATGTGGTGGTTTGAATAGAATAGATGGCCCCCAATATATTCAGTTGTTTGTTTGTAGTTTGCATCTTTAGCCACCTGGCTGGAGGCAATGTCAGTGGGTGGATCTTTAGGTGTGGTGGTGGGTTTTAGATTCCAATGTAAAGATATGCAAAGTGTGCCTAGGTGGAGTTCCTGAAGTGTGCTGTGGCTTTTGGCTTTTGGCTTTTAGGCTTGTGCTTCTCTCTCTCTGCTTGGTCCTATGAAGGCAGGCCAGCTTCTTCTGCTATTATGGAACTTCCCCTGGATCTATAAGCTTCAATAAATATCCCTTCCTCCATAACTGTGTCTGGTCTGGAAGTTCATCTCAGTGAACCTGAAGCTGTCTGATACACTGGGTATCCAGAGTAGTCTAGAAAACCCCACTGACACCAAGAACTCACATACCTGTTTCTGGGTTTTGGGGTGGGGGATGTTGAGGATTGTCTCTTTGCAGGCTTTCAACACAGACATTGGCCCCTTGTTTATGTACCCAAGATAAGTTACTTCCCTCTGGCAGAGCTGCGCCTTTCTGGCTGAAACTGGGTATCCCATGCAGTCCAGTTGTCTCAGCAAGGCCTCTGTGGCTGAGCGGCAGGATACTTTATCTGAGGCTGCTATAAGGAGGTCATTTAGTACTGCAAGTGGGTTACTTGGGAATGGGCCTGACGGTACTCACCCAAATCCTCATGGAGTAATTCATCAAAAATGGTGTTCTTGAATCCTTGTGGCAATCTGGTCCATGTTAATTGCCATTGAATCCACGTTCTGGGTCATTCGTTTCAAAGGCAAACAGAGGCTGGCTGGCTGGGGCCAGTGGCAAACTGAATAATGCATTCTTAAGGTCCAGCACCATGTACACCTTGCGTTCGGGTGGCAAAGTAATTAGCAGAGTGTACGGGTTCGGCACTATGGGGTGTATGTCTTCCACCCATTTGTAAATTTCCCTCAAATCCTGCATGGGTCCATAGTCATTGGAGTGGGCCTTCTTTACTAGTAGGACGGGGGTATTCCAGGTGGACTGACAAGGAACTAATATACCTTGTTCCCAAAGTCAGTTTATGTGAGGTGTTATACGTAGTTTGGCCTTTTTGGGGTATAGGGCATTGGCAGACTTGGATTGGGCCAGCATTAGCCCTCAGTTGGACCACAATTGGGGCCCAGTGCTTGGCCAGCCTGGTCTGATTTCTTTCTGCCCATACACTTGGAACCCTTTCCCATAGTTCCCTCAGATATGGACTTTCAAGGGTAGCTTGAGAGGGTGAGGTGTAGAATTTATATTCTTCCTCCAGGGACACAGTAAACACATGTACAGGACCATTCTGATTGAGAAACTGTACTCCCTCAGGGCTGAAAATTTGTGCCACCATTTTAGTCAAGAGGTCTCGCCCCAGGAGTGGATATGGGCACCCAGGGATGACCATGGACAAATGGGTTACCCGCACCATTCCTAAGTCCACTTCTCTTCAGGTAGTCCATGAATATTGACTTGTCCCAGTGGCTCCCTGGACCCATGTCCTTTTAGTGGACAGGGGTCACATAGGTTGTTTCAGGATAGAATGCTGAGCCCCACTATCAACCAGGAAATCCACTGGTTTCCTCTCCACTTCAAGGTTACCCAGGGCTCATGGATGCCCTGAGTCACTAAGTTCTCCTATTTCTAGGATTTTAGGATTTTTGTCCCTTTGTCTTTTTTTACATTCATTTTCCAATGTCCCATCTCTTTGCAATAAGCACATTGGTCCTTTTGGAGACAGGGTCAGTATTATCCTTCCCCTCTCAATTGTGGAACTGGTTTTCTTCTGTCTCTCCCATAAGCCATGGTTTTTAAATCGCTTGGGTCAGTTTTTCCTGTGGTGGCCAGTAGTATTTTGGCTAATCTTCTAGTCTGTTTATCTCCTGAAGTCTCTCTATTATTATAAACTCTTTCTGCTGTTGCTACAAGTTCTGACATCTGCTTACCCGCAAAACCGTCCAGTCATTGGAGTTTCCTGCGGATGTCTGGCACCGCCTGGTTGACAAAAGCCATGTTCATGGCAGACTGGTTTTCTCTTGATTCTTGGTCCAGGGGCATATAGGTATGGTATGCTTATAATAGTCTCTCTAAAAAGGCCCCTGGGCTTTCCTCCTTACCTTGTACAACCTGTCCTACGTTAGATAAATTTGTGGGCTTCCTTGCAGACTCTCAGAGACCCCCCCACACACACATCAGAATATGGTGGTAGACTCTCAATCTCTCCTTACCTGCAGGGCTGTTGGGATCACAATCCCAGCAGGTTAAGGGAAAGGCTGCATCCACGTCAGCCTGCACAGTTATGGGCTGACCGTTAGGTTCAGGAACCAGCTTGCTGGCAGCAACTAGAATTAACTCCCTTTCCTCTGTAGTAAAAAGAACCTGTAAGAGCTGTTGACAGTCATCCCAAGTGGGCTGATGGGTTATCATTATGGAATCTAACAAGTCTAGGAGGACTGAGGGCTTCTCAGAAAACTTTGGATTCTGCATTTTCCAATTATATAAGTCACTGGTAAAAAAAGGGATATGTGTCACAAACTGCTGGCTGTCCTGATGGAGGGGGGGGGTGCCAGTTTCCCATAGAGGCAGCACAATTGTTGTGGAGTCTGCCTGCCTTGCGGTCCAGGCCCATGTATGGGGAGGACTCATCCTTCAGTGGTCCTGACTCCTTGACTGAAAAGATCATGTTTCCTCCTTCCCTTGGGCCCAGATCAGCAGCTACCACTTGCTGTACAGGTTCTGGTACAGGGGCAGGTACATAGGGAGGTGGGTAGAGGTCCTCCCCAGGGGCAGAAGGGGCAGGACCACCAGCTTACGATTGCTGGGGCTGGTGGTAAAAAGGGGTTCATCCAAGGAGGCAGGACTTTCCACTAGATATTGCCAGACCATGATGTATGGGACCTGGTCAGGATGCCCAGGATTCCCATATACAATACCTTTAACTTTGTAAATGGTGGGGAGATGGAAGGTGCGTCCCTATGGCCATTCCACATTGTAAGTTGCCCATTCATTCCTTCAAAAGATGCTTAGTTTTCCTGTACTGTTAAACTCAAATTGTCCACCAGGCTTTGGAAATCCTTGAAGTGTGACTGGACTAGGTCCAGTGAGGTGTAACTCGCTGCCTGTCCGATGGTGTTCCACAAGAAAGTAAAAAAGGATGAACAAGACAGAGACACACAGACACAGAAACAAATTTCTCGGGAAGTGAAAAAGAAACCAAAACTATTTTGACGGCGGCCTATCCCGTGAATGGGCTCTGCCAGACAGGTGCGACCCGTCAGTATTTATCAAAACCAGAGTCAGACTGGAGCTTTCAGGCTCCAACAGATGGGGGTCTAGAGCGTCCTCGGAACCCCATGGCCCAGAGGCATTAATTGGCGCATCCACCCAACCTTCGTGGGCCTCCAGATTGTGTCCAGACACCAGAACCAGATTTACCTGACAAAGAACAGAGCAGAACAAACACACACAGTACAGAGGGGCACCCCAACTCAGCAATCAGTGGAGAACCAATTGTTCCCCTAAAAAACACTCCAGAACTGAGTCTGGGGGGGGGTCCGGCTGAGACCCCAAATGTAAGGGTCCGAAATCGCTGAAGAAAGACCCCGGACTCAAATAGTATGTAAAAGCAAAGAGTATTTATTCTGCAGAATCAGCCAGCATGCGAGGGTCAACTATTCATACAAAATGGCGACCCTGAGAGGAGCACGCAGCCCCCTTTTAAGCACAGCTAAGGGAATTTCAGGCAGGTTAGGTAATCTTTTTAAATGATTGGCTAGGCAAGCAGCAGTTACAGTTCTACATCTTTGATTGGTTGGGGCAAAAGGCATGAAAGGGTTGCAAAAGGCACAAAAGGGACATGTCTTGGCATGTCTAGACATGTCTCCAGGAGCTGACTCAGCCCTTGGGCAGCTGTCTTCTCTGGCCACATGTTAGGGCCACTGTTGATTAACATCCCACCCTTTTCCAGAAGTCTTGGCTGCCTCTCCTGGAAAGTGAAACTTGGGCCTAGTTAGGGTGGCACCTTACTGAAGCCTGTCATGGTGTCAGTTTGGTCCCTTCACTTTCACAGGTCCAAGCAGAGAGAGAGAAGCGCAAGTCTAAAAGCCACACAGCACAGCACACTTCAAGAACTCCAGCCAGGCACACCTTGCATATCTTTAGATTGAAATCTCAAACCCACCACCATGCCTTCAGATCCACCCAGTGACACCGTCTCCAGCCAGGTGGCTGCAGATGTAAACTACAGACTAATGAATATATTGGGGGCCATATATTCAAACTACCACAAGTCTCATACCAGTCCCAAAGGCATAGACCTTTATTTATTTTGTGTGTGTGTGTGTGTGTGATAGGGTCCTACTCTAGCTCAGACTGATTTGGAACACTGTAGTCCCAGGATGACTTCAAACTCACAGAAATCCTCAGCCTCCTGAGTGCTGGGACTGATGGAGTGTGCTACCACACCCAGCTAGTCAAGAATTTCTTTAACTTTCTTGTAAACAAGGTTTTGTCAGGCCCAGTTGAACTGGCATCAAACACTGCCTCTTTCATGCCCAATTCTCATACTGACCTTGGGGAGAAGCCTTGTGAATTCTGTAAGTTTCAGGAATGTCCTGAGACTTGTGAGGTATTTGTCCTGAGCTATTTTTATTTTCAGAGCTTTAAGTGAACCTCAGAACTTCCTGAGTCTTAAGGAATCTGTGCTTCAATTTAGACTGAGCCTCCCTCTGTGATGAAATGTTTCAATTCTGAGGAAAATGCTGTACATTTGGGGGTGGCATGAGTCCCAAGGGCAAAAAGTTTTAGAACTAGGCCAAAACAAGAGCCTTAACACCTGTAAAGTTAAAGGTCCTGTTTTCTGTACCTGTATGAGTGGTAATGCTAGAGGGCACATTCTGCTGCCACTGTGTAGTGCTGTCAAATGCCAAAGGTTACAAAAACCAGCACTTAGCCGGTTGTGGTGGCGCACGCCTTTAATCCCAGCACTCGGGAGGCAGAGGTAGGAGGATCGCCGGGAGTTCAAGGCCACCCTGAGACTACATAGTGAAATCCAGGTCAGCCTAGACTAGCGAGACACTACCTCAAAAAAAAAAAAAACCAGCACTTGAAGTCCAAGCATAGTGGTACATGCCTTTAATTCCAGCACTCAGGAGGTAGAGGTAGGGGGATCACTAGAAGTTCTAGGCCACCTGAGACTACATAGTGAATGCCAAATCAATCTGGGCTAGAGCAAGACCCTATCTAGAAAAATGAAAAGAGAAACCAGCACTTGAAGAGTTTGTTTTCACCATCATTTCTATCCAGACACAGCAAAAGAACCCCATCCAGCTAATTATTAACAGTCCTACATATTTATAGGATACAGTGTTAGCTTTGGGGGATTTTGTTTTCTGAGACAGAGTCTTTGAAGTTTTGTACTTCAGGCTGGACTTGAATGCCATGTACCTTCAGTTGTCCTCAAATTCTCAATTCTTCTGCCTCTGAAGTGCTGTGATGACAGATGTGTGACAACATGCCCAACTGACATTTAACACATGCAAAAATGTATAATGAGTAGACTAGGGCAGTGGGCATTTCTAAAACTTCAGACATTTACTATCTCTATTGGAAATATTCTAAATCCTCTAAATGCTGTTTTGCAATGTTCAATCCATTATTGTCAACTGTCATTATCATAGTGTACTATAGCCATATGTCATTTCATTCATCCAGCTATGTTCCTGTAGTTATTAACTATCCTCTTTCCATACTCTTCACATCCTCTCAGGCTCTGGTAGCCACAATCCTATCTTCTACTCCAAAGGAATTAGTTTTTATTTACAGTTCTATGTAATTTTATCTCATGTATTTTGACCTATTTTAAGTGTGATGATAGGGTGTTTTTTTGGTGATAATGTATCTCAAGTAAATATTTTATTCCAACTTTTATTTTTTTGTTATTATTTTTGTGTTTTTAAAAAAAATTTTTTTTAAAGTGAACATTTGAAGCCAGGCATGGTGGCTAATGCTATTAATCCTAGCACTTAGAAGGATAACTGCCACAAGAAAACCTTTTTCCCCTGGGGAGACTTGAACATATTTCTTCCCCAGATATGGCATTAATAACAGGATAAAGTAGAAAAGCTAAAAGTTGAACTGATTCACTGAGTTACAATAAGAGTTAATTGCTGAGGAGGTAAATTTATCTTTGTCAGCAGATGGAAAAATCCCAAAGAGAGAACTGTCCAGAGGGATGATAAGAAGGAAAGACAGTTTAGGCTAAAACCAAGTAAAATGGAGGTCATTGTTAGGGTGGCCTGACTACATAATTGATTGATATTCAAATTGCCACATCTTGTTTGTTCACTTACACCTCCCCTTGGCTATGAAAACTATAAAATGGAAATAAAATCTCAGCTCAGGACCAGCGCTTCTTTGGAGGGCTATCTGAAGCTCTTTGGCCCCCAGGTAAATAAACTCCTCTATTTCCACTCATACTGGTGATGGAATGATTTCTGCAACAAAAGTACAATTATAGCAGGGTGTGGTGGCACACTCCTTTAATCCCATCGCTCAGGAGGCAGAGGTAGGAGGATCGCCGTGAGTTTGAGGTCACCCTGAGACTACATAGTGAATTCCAGGTCAGCCTGGACCAGAGTAAGACCCTACCTCAAAAAACTTTTAAAAACTGTGCTGGAGAGATGGCTTAGTGGTTAAGCGCTTGTCTGTGAAGCCTGAGGACCCTAGTTTGAGGCTCGGTTCCCCAGGACCCATGTTAGCCAGATGCACAAGGGGGCACACGTGTCTGGAATTCATTTGCAGTGGCTGGAAGCCCTGGCATGCCCATTCTCTCTCTCTCTCTCTCTCTCTCTCTCTCTCTCTCTCTCCCTCTCTCTCTGCCTCCTTCTCTCTGTCGCTCTCAAATAAATAAATAAAAATAAACAAAAAAAATTTAAAAAAATTTTAAAAAAGTACAGTTATACCAAAACCAGAGTTACTTACTGAGTGGTTCTTTACAGGAGCAATAGATGACTCAAAGGCAGCTACATCACCAAAAGCCTACCCCAGCATGTGGTAGAAGATATTTAATAAAGAAATCAGACCAAGATGATATGCTAGAACACAGTTTCTATTGTACAAGACTGCCAGGGAAAGAGCATGACCCTGAGGCTCCTATCTATCCAGCTACACCCTGCTTGTATGTTATCTGGTTAGTGCAGGTATAGGCACAAACTCTCCTGAATAAACAACTTTGCTCTACATTTGTACTTTTCTTTTCTTTCTTTCTTTTTTATTTTTTTGGGTTGTGTTTTTGTTTTTGTTTTTCGAGGTGGGGTCTCACTCTAGCTCAGGCTGTCCTGGAATTCACTCTGTACTCTCAAGGTGGCCTTGAACTCACAGCGATCCTCCTACCTTTGCCTCCTGAGTGCTGGGATTAAAGGCATAAGCCACCACACCCAGCTCTGCATTTGTACTTTCTTATTGCTAAGGAAGTTTCTGTTTGTGCCCCCAAATCATGTAACCTTATAAACTTGTAACCCACCAATAGTATAAAGAACTCAACAGCTGAAAAGATGACTTAGTGATTAAGGCACTTGTCTACAAAGCCAAAGGACCCAGGTTTGAGTCTCCAGAACCCATATAAGCCAGTTGCACAAGGTGGCACATGCATCTTGAGTTTGTTTGCAGTGATTGGAGGCCCTGGTGCACCCATTGGGGAAAAAAAGGAACTCAAGATGTCAGACTGCCTGCCATGCCATCTATAAAAAGCCATCAGAGCTCAGTGGTTGGTTGCTGAGTCCATGTCAACATGAATACATTTTCTAATTCTCCACTGTATCTTAAGTGCCATCTGTATGACTCAGTTCTCCATAATAAGCACAGGTGACAACTCATGGAAGCTGTGTCTCTGGAACACACTGCACAACCTGCAGGCAGCTTGGCTAATCAGAGAGTCTAGAGCACACTGCACCACTTGCAGGCAGCTCAATTGTTTTACCTTAGGGTGGGGTCCTGGAACCCTTTCCCAGACTTTTTAATTCCCCAGTCTCTGAGGAAGGAGTTTTTCAGTTTCATCTAACATGGCCTTGGGGAGTGGTTGAGTGCCTTTTACATTTGCTGTCTCCCTGACTTGACTTCCTGAATCAGAACCTCCTTCCTCTCTTCAATTTAGGGGGAATCTGCTACACAACACTCCATCCCTTCCTTCAGCTCTTACACTGTTTCTACCCCTCTTCCACAATGTTCCCTGAGCATTGGAAAGGGTGAGATATATGTCCATCTATGGCAAAGCATTTGGCCACTATGTCACAGCAACAATCACTTTGTCTCAGGAGCAGAATCAGTTATGTGTCTATCAGACCCCATTGCCAACTGAAAGAAGCTCTCCATGACCAAGGCAGCAGCAGTAATAGTACAGAAAGTAGACAGGATCTCCAAAGGTCCACTGTGGGAATGCCCGCAGTTATTGTTGCGGGAATTTCCTGAATGAGACTCAAAGCCTTGTGGACAGAAGAGAGGAGGATTTATTCACACTAGCAGACTGACAACCAGATCACTCTGTAATGCGTCAGCCCCAAGTTTAGGCAAGAGAGGCTTTTTATATCTTTCTTCCTACAAGCAAACAAGGTTACAGAAGCATATATGGCATGAGCATGCAGCTACATAGTTTAAATTTCTTGTAATTTCTGTTCTAGTCAGCCCAAAACTATCTGTAACTTGAAGCATGGGCAGGGAACTTATCTCTATGTTCTTTGCTCCTCCCCATGAAGGCTTGTGGAAGGGAGCTTATCTCTCTATTCTCTGGTCTCTCCCCACAGGTGGCTCTAAGGCAACCAGGGACTTATCTCTGCTCTTTGTGGGTAACTTACTTCAGGACTGCTGGGGGGTGGGCTCTGTAACCCAGCACAAATTTTTCTTTTATTGCTACTTTCTGCTAGATATGCTCCTCGTCATCATCATAAGCCCATATGATTCTTCTAATGGGATCCTCTGATACTGGTAAATAACTTGTACTCTTATCACCTCGACCCAATTCCTGATGAACTGAGTCAAGATGTTAATCAGGCAGGGGCCAAACAGTAAGGCCAAGAGGACCATAATGAACAGCTCAGCTAGGGATGCCAGGCAAGGGTCCCAGGAGTCCAGGTACTCTGCCAGTAAGACATTCCAGCTCTCTCCCACATCTTAATTCTTTCCGGGAGTTGTTGTCTGGCTTTCTCTCTTAGTACTGCTGACTGACTTGCATAAAACAACATTCTTGACTTCTGGTTAAGATGGAGGCGTACGTACCACGCCAAAGCAGCCTAGGAAGGAAAAGACAAAAAAACAAACAAAAAACCCCAGCAAAATACACACTTTTACTCAAAAGTGAGGTGTATAGGAAATTGAAACAACAGCGGAGAAGTAGGAGAGATCCAGAGCATCCAGAGCCCACACAGGCCGGCAGAAGTGGCTCGGTCCGTGGGAACGCGGCGGCAGCGGCAGTGGCGGCGGCTAGCCAGCCACCAGGCTCAGCTTGAGCCGCAGGAAAAGCCAGGTGAGGGGATTTTCCACTCACACCAGAGTTCTCTGCAAACTCAAGAAATGTGAAGGGAGAACAGCAGTGAATAATGGAGGAGCAGATCATAAGGCAGAAGAACACATGGAACAGCGAGCAAACTAGAGCAGCATCTGCAGCCTCCCCTCCCCCATCGCAAGTGCCCAGCTCCCGTGAACAGAGCAGCGGTCCAGGGACCCAGCCACGCTAATTGAACCCACAGCGCACCAAAGAGGGACCCAAGCAGGAGCGCAGCTAACTAAGACCAAAATCATCCCAAAAGGTAACTGGGATTACATCAGGTCAGTACCCACCTAATAAACCTGGTATATAGGCCTGAACCAGAGCTAATTGTACCTTCTATATCAGGATAAATGATATGTTAAATTGGATGGATGGTCAGAATTGCCATTCTTTTTTTTTTTTTTTTTTTTTTGGTTTTTCGAGGTAGGGTCTCACTCTGGTCTAGGCTGACCTGGAATTAACAGTGTAGTGTCAGGGTGGCCTTGAACTCAAGGCAATCCTCCTACCCCCCAAGTGCTGGGATTAAAGGTGTGCGCCACCATGCCCGGCTTAGAATTGCCATTCTTAAATAAGCTATATTTTGGGCTTGTTATTTGTTGCTTCTTGATTTATAGTGGCTTTTGTTTCCTCTTCTGTCATTCATTAGGGAAGGGTCTCACCTGGTCACAAGCTAACTTGGAACCCTCAGCAGACCTGAAATCTTAACCTCCTGGTTGTCAGGATTAAGGGAGTGGGTGAGGCACCACACAGCCTAAGGGAAAGACAGAGGATCTGGTTGTCATTATACCTACTCTTGGATAAATACTCTGTGCAGCTTTTCATTGAAAGTGTACATTGTTTAGTTAAATTTTAGAAACTATCTGTATTTGGCTCCACTCAGTCTACTTGAATACACTCATAGCAGGCAAATCCAACACCTAGAGTCACTTTTGTAGTTACTCTGAGAGTCTTCAGAGCCACACCTAGCGCCTTAAGCTCCTACCCTGAAGATATATAACATCAGACTGATTGGTACATCTAATAATACCCAGATAACTAGAAAATCCAAGCATTAAATAATCCAGGATGCAAAAATATATACATTATAACACAAGAAACACCAAAAATCAAGACAATATAAATCCACCAAAAAGTATTAACGCATCAGAAATGACCTCCAGTGAGAACGAGTTAGAGGAAATGACTGAGAAAGATTTCAAAAGAATGATTATAAATATGTTCAAAGAACTCAAAGAAGAAATCAAAGGAAGCAAAGGAGAAACAGGATGCCAATTTAATGAAATAAAGAGGTCAATATTAGACATAAATAAGGAAATAGAAATAATAAAGAAAAACCAGTTAAAATTACTAGCAATAAAGAACACAGTTAATGAAATAAAAAACTCTGTAGAAAATCTCACCAGTAGAATGAATGAAGGAGAGGACAGAATATCTAAGCTAGAAGACCAGGTGGCACACCTAATACAGTCCAACAAAGAGAAAGACAAACTGATAGAAAAGTATGAATGGGAATTTCAAGATATTTGGGACACAATAAAAAGATCAAACATAAGAATTCAGGGCACAATAGAAGGAGAAGAATTTCACTCCAAAGGCATAGAAGGTGTCTTCAACAACATCATAGAAGAAAACTTCCCCCAAATTGGGAAAGAGGTGCCAATGCAGATACAGGAATCCTTTAGAACACCATCCAGAAAAAACCTGGAAAGAACATCTCCTCACCATATTATAATCAAACTACCAAACACACAAACCAAATAAAAAATATTGAAAGCAGTCAAAGAGAAAGATCAAGTTAGCTACAAAGGCAAGCCTATCAGGATTACAGCAGATTACTCAACACAATCTTGAAAAGCCAGAAGGGCTTGGAGTGATATATTCCAAGTTCTGAAAGATAACAACTGTCAACTAAGGTTACTTTATCCTGCAAAGCTATCCACTCAAATAGATGGAGAAATAAGGACATTCCATGACAAAAGCAAACTAAAGGAGTATTTGAAGACAAAACCACCACTACAGAAAATACTTGAAAGAATCCTCCATGCTGAAGAAAAGGAAAAACACACATATAAGGAGCCAGGAAAAAACAAACAATACTCAAATACCAGTTAACACAAGAGAGCAAAGGTAAAACCAAAAGAACTACAAAAAAATTGGCAAAAATGAATACACACCTTTCAATAATATCTCTTAATATCAATGGCCTCAATGCCCCAACCAAAAGACATAGGTTTGCAGACTGGGTTAAAAAGCAGGATCCTTCAATTTGTTGCCTCCAAGAAACCCACCTTTCTACAAAGGATGAACACTATCTTAGGGTGAAAGGTTGGAAAACAGTGTTTCAAGCAAATGAACCTAGAAAACAAGCAGGCATTGCTATCCTAATATCTGACAAGGTAGACTCCAGTCCAACATTAGTTAAGACATATAAGGAAGGCCACTTTATATTGATTAAAGGCACCCTCCAACAGGAGGACATTACAATCCTATACATATATGCACCTAACATGGGGGCCCCCAAATTCACCAGACAAATGCTATTAGAACTAAGGTCACAGATAACACCAAACACAGTGGTAGTGGGTGACTTCAACACCCCACTCTCACCAACTGACAGGTCATCCTGGGAAAAAAATAAACAGAGAGGCATCTGGACTAAATGAGGTCACAGAAGGAATGGACTTAACAGATATAAACAGGACATTTCATCCAAATGCTGCAGAATATACATTCTTTTCAGCAGCACATGGAACATTCTCTAAAATAGACCATATATTAGGACACAAAGCAAATCTTAACAAATATAGGAAAATTGAAATAATTCCTTGCATTCATTCTGACCACAATGGAATCAATCTACAAATCAATAGCAAGAAAGGCTATAGAGCATACACAAAATCATGGAAATTAAATAACGTGCTACTAAATGATTAATGGATCAATGAAGAAATGAAGAAGGAACTCAAAAAATTCATAGAGTCAAACAATAATGAGAACACAACATACCAAAACCTCTGGGACAAAATGAAGGCAGTCCTAAGAGGTAAATTTATAGCTTTATGTGCCTATATTAACAAATTAGAAAGGTCACAAGTAAATGACCTAATGCTTCACCTTGAAGCCTTGGAAAAAGAAGAACAAGGCAAACCAAAATTCAGTAGATGGGAAGAAATAATAAAGATTAGGGCAGAAATTAATGAAATAGAAACCCAAAAAAACAATCCAAAGAATCAATAAAACAAAGAGTTGGCTCTTTGAAAGGATAAACAAGATTGATAAACCCTTAGCAAATCTGACCAAAAGAAAGAGAGAAGAGACACAAATTAATAAAATTAAGAGATGAAAAAGGTAACATCACAACAGATGCCAGAGAAATTCAAAAAATCACAGGGACATACTATAAAAGCATATACTCCACAAAGTATGAAAATCTGAAAGAAATGGATGAATTCCTTGATTTATATGACCTACCTAAATTAAATCAAGATGAGATTAATCACTTAAATAGACCTATAACAAGCATGGAGATCCTAACAGTTATCAAAAATCTCCCAACTGAAAAAAGCCCAGGCCCAGATGGATTCACTGCTGAATTTTACCAGGCCTTCAGGGAAGAACTAAAACCATTGCTTCTTAAGCTTTTCCATAAAATATAAAAAGAAGGAATGCTGCCAAACTCCCACGAAGTCAGCATCACCCTGATACCAAAACCAGGGAAAGATAGAACAAAAAAAGAAAATTACAAACCAATCTCCCTCATGAGCATTGATGCAAAAATTCTCAACAAAATATTGGCAAACAGAACACAAGAATATATCAGAAAGATCATTCACCCTGACCAAGTAGGCTTTATCCCATAGATGCAGGGATGGTTCAACATATGCAAATCAATAAATGTAATACCTTATATAAATGGGTTGAAGGACAAAAATCACATGATCATCTCATTAGACACACAGAAAGCGTTTGACAAAATCCAAAATCCCTTCATGATAAAAGTCCTACAGAGACTGGGAATAGAAGGAACATATCTCAATATAATAAAGGCTATTTATGACAAGCCTACAGCCAACATATTACTAAATGGGGAAAAATTGGAAGCTTTTCCACTAAAATCAGGAACAAGACAAGGGTGTCCACTGTCCCCAGTTTTATTTAATATAGTACTGGAAGTGTTATCAATAGCAATAAAACAAGAGACACACATAAAAGAGATACAAATTGGAAAGGAAGAAATCAAGTTATCATTATTTGCCAATGACATGATTCTATACATAAAGGACCCTAAAGACTCTACCTCTCAAACTTAGAGCTGATAAAAACCTACAGCCATGTAGCAGGATACAAAATAAATACACAGAAATCAGTA
Organism: Dipus sagitta; assembly: GCA_036346955.1. NCBI lineage: Eukaryota > Metazoa > Chordata > Mammalia > Rodentia > Dipodidae > Dipus > Dipus sagitta. The sequence goes on from CM070770.1 coordinate 219,627,645, forward strand.
GCCTTCATATATGCTAACAACAAACACACAGAGGATGAAATCAGAGAATCACTCCCATTCACAATTGCATCAAACAAAATAAAGTACCTTGGAATAAACCTATAAACCTACCCAAGGAAGTAAAGAATCTCTACAATGAAAACTATAAAACACTCAAGCGAGAAATTGCAGAAGACACTAGGAAATGGAAAACATCCCTTGTTCCTGGATTGGAAGAATCAATATTGTGAAAATGGCAATCTTACCAAAAGCAATCTACACATTTAATGCAATCCCCATCAAAATTCCAAAGGCATTCTTCACGGAAATAGAAAAAAATCTAAAAATTCATTTGGAATCACAAAAAACCTCAAATATCTAAAATAATACTGAGCAACAAAAATAAGGCTGGTGGTATCACCATACCTGATTTTAACCTATACTACAGAGCCATAGTAACAAAAACAGCATGGTACTGGCACAAAAGCAGACATGTAGATCAATGGAGCAGAATAGAGGAACCAGATATAAGTTGGAGTAGCTATAGCCACCTGATATTTAATAAAACTGCCAAAAAATACTCATTGGAGAAAAGACAGCTTCTTCAGCAAATGGTGCTGGCAAAACTGGATGTGTACCTGTAGAAGGATGAAAATAGATTCTTCTCTCTCTCCATGAACAAGAATTAAGTCCAAATGGATTAAAGACCTTAACATCAGACTGGGAACTCTGACACTGCTAGAGGAAAAAGTGGAGGAAACCCTTCAACATATTGGTCTTGGCAAAGACTTTCTGAATACAACATCAATTACTCAGGCAATAAAACCACCAATTAACCACTGGGACCTCTTGAAATTACAAAGAGTTTGTACTGCAAAGGACACTGTGAATAAAGCAAAGAGGCAACCTACAAAATGGGAAAAAAATCTTTGCCAGCTATATATCTGATAGAGGATTAATATCTAGGATATACAGAGAACTCAAAGAGTTAAATAATAAGAAATCAAACAAGCCAATCAAAAAATGGGCTATGGAGCTAAATAGAGAGTTCTCAAAAGAAGAAATACGGATGGTGTATAAGCATCTAAAAAAAATGTTCTACATCCCTAGTCATCAGGGATATGCAGATTAAAACTATGTTGAGATTCCATCTCACTCCTGTCAGATTGGCTACCATCATGAAAACAAATTATCATAAATGCTGAGGGGGATGTGGAAAAAGAGGAACCCTTCTACTCTGTTGGTGAGAATGCAATCTGGTGCAGGCATTGTGGAAATCAGTGTGGAGGTTCCTAAAACAGCTGAAAATTGATCTACCATATGACCCAGCTATAGCACTCCTAGGCATATATCCTAAGGACTCATCTCATTTCCTTAGAAGTACGTGCTCAACCATGTTTATTGCCGCTCAATTCATAATAGCTGGGAAATGGAACCAGCCAAGATGTCCCTCAACTGATGAATGGATAATGAAGATATGGCACATTTATACAATGCAGTTCTACTCAGCGGTAAAGAAGAATGAAGTTATGAAATTTGCAGGAAAATGGATGGATCTGGAAAGGATTATACTAAGTGAGGTAACACAGGCCCAGAAAGCCAAGCACCACATGTTCTTTCTCAATATGGATCCTAGCTACAGATGATTGGGCTTCTGTGTTAGAAAGAAAAAACTCAGTAGCAGAGGCCAGTAACCTTAAAAAGAGATATAAAGGGAAGAGAAAGGAAGGGAGAAGGGTACTTAATAAGGTGGTATTCTATATATGTAAGTAGAAGAATAGATTAATGGGGGTGAAAAGGCCCAAAGTGAGGTCAGGGGAAGAGAATGAGTAAAGGAAAGGTGGAGGGAAGGCTAATCAAAATCTAAGAGGATATAAATAAATCATATGGAATCCTCCGGTTTTGGACAATGGAAACTCAGGAGCCGTAGATCGTTGAAAATTTTCAGCGACAGGAATGGGATACATTCCAGCGAGTTGTTGGTCAGGGAGGTCCCTGATGCCCTCAAAACATTATAGGCCATTGCTGAGGCCCTTGGTTTCCCATGAGGAAGAGATGGTAAGACCCTATTGCAGAAGACTCCACATATTTGGGCTGCAAGGCCACTGAGAAACCCTGCTGGAACTGAGCTGATAACCTTCTCCATGTAGACCAGCTGACAGAAAGATGGAAGAAGACATTCTACATTCAATTCAATGGGAGAAATAGATACCACCAGTGAAGATACTTAACAGTGGACACTGCAAGCCTTATAATTGGCCAGTCAGGGCAAATAAGCCAACAGGTGCAATAGTGGCACGTCTATCATGGTGGAAACCAACTGCTCTCCAATTGGACTGGAGGCCCACTCTATGGGAGGGAATACATCCCTGATACTGAAAACTTAAAATAGGGGTAGTCATGAGCCCTAGGGGTGTAACATCTGCTGATGTCTGGATAAATGTATATACTATGCTTATCAAACTGCCCAGTAAGCACTTCTCTTAATATTCATACCCTTATATTAACACTACTCTCACTTTGGGTAGAGAATCTTCTCTTATCAGATGGCAGTGACCTTGGGACGACTCAGAAGTTATCATAGTGCTGGAAAGAAGTGACTGGAATACTGAGTAACATCTTGATCACACCTTCCAAGCGTCAGGGTCTAATGCGGAAGAGGTGGTGGAAAGAATGTAAGAGCCAAAGGAAGGGCAGGACTCCTTACAATGTGCTCCCTCCAGACATAAAATGGCCTGGATATCCATGACCTCATAGTGCCTGACACTACCTGCACAAGACCATCATAAGAGGAGGAAAAGATTATGACACCAAAATAAAAGGCAGAGTGATTGAGATGTGGAGGGGATATGATGGAGAATGGAATTTCAAAGGGGAAAAGGGGTGGGGAGGGTATTACCATGGGATATTTTTTATAATCATGGAACATGTTAATAAAAATTGAGAAAAAAAAACATTCTTCCCCCAGGAAAACACAAATACTCCTTTCTCTGCCCTCATCCGATCTAGTCCCCTGTCCTTCTGCAGCACGACTCAGGCCAGAAAATCTGTCTGGTTTTGCAGGGTAACTGTACTTTACTGGACTAGGCTGAGATCCTCCTTAATCTGATTAGTTGACTGTATTGCACTTGTTGGAGCCCTCCTTTCTCCCTGTTGCTCTAACCCACTTATGAGCTGCCCCTCACTCTCCCACCAGGCTTAGCCCTTTCAAATTACTGTGCTGGAGACTGTTTCTGCTCTCTAATCATCTTCCTACCCAACCCCCCCTCCTTGCTAACTACCGGTCCTACCTCCCTTAAATTCTCTAACCATCCTGCTCTTTCTTAGCCTAGCTCCCACCCCCTTGGGCTACTGACTGCACTTCACCTCCTTGTGCGTTCCAATTTCAAGTCTGGTCCTTAGACAACAAGGGATGACAGACCACCATACTCAACTATGCTTCATGCCTTTTTGGTTCCTGCAATGCAGTCCACTTAACCTTTGATACTGTTTCTACATGCTACCACCAGTGTTCCAATTCCAAGCGCCTGGCAGAGCCACATAGCAACAGTCAGATTCTACTACTTTCTGGGATCACATGGGAGGGCATCAGGCCTGGTGGGAGGAGGCCTAGGGCACAGCCTGATGACAGCCCAACACTTTTCCCAAGAGCTAACTGACCTAACTAAAAGGCTCACAGAAGCAATGGAGACCACCGCAATGGCCATACAATCCCTACAGCTCCAGCTGTCGTCACTGGCACAGGTAACTCTACAAAACAGGAGGGCTCTGGACCTACTAACCACAGAAAAGGGGGAATGTGTCTCTTTCTCAGGGAAGAATGCTACTACTATATAAATGAATTGGACCTGGTGGAGACCCAAATAAAAATACTGCAGACACTGGGTGAAGACCTCAAACCCCGCTTCACTAACCAGACATCCTCCCTGAGCTGGTGGCAATCCACACCTCTACCCTGGCTCACCCCACTTATGAGTCCACTAATAATGATTTGGTTTTTCTCTTCTAATAGCCCCTTGCCTCCTCCATTTCCTCCAGGGGCACATCCAGAAATTTTCCAGGATGGCCATCAACCAGATGCTCTTACACCCATATGTTCCCTTAAACAGGGACAGCCAACTTCCAACGCTCCCTCCCCCATGTCATACCCAACCAGCTTGAAGTAGCCAGGACTTGAGTCGGCACCCATATACACAAAAAGGTCAGAATGTTAGGTTAGTGCTCAGAACAAAGGACCTAACATGATGGCCATGTCCTCCAATAACCCCATCACCCACATTCCTGAACATGATCAGGACAGCAGTTTCAAGACTCCCCTGCCAGCCAAGGGCTGGTCCCCCTCTCTAGTTGGAACCTTATAAGGAGACCTCTTTTTTTATCCTTGAAATAGTTACTTTCCTCAGCCTGCCCCTGGTTCTTGGCCAGCATGTGGTCTGCCCCCACCCTCCCCTTTAAAAGACCTGCACCTTAGGTCCCAGATGCAACTTCTCTGGCCTCACATCTTGGGACCAGGGGACCTCTCCCAAAAGCTGTGCCAATAAAGCTGAACTAGCTTTACTGATCTTGGTCTGATCTGGTTCCTCCTGACAGTCAAGCCTTTCACCCACCACCATAGGGTTATAAATATGTTTTACCAGGAGAGGGAAAGCTCTGTCTCTGGGCTACCTGACAACTGGTGAACCTCCAGCTTCTGGTGAGCTTCTCCTCTTCTCAGTCTGACTGGGCTGAGAGGAGGGGAGAGACCCTCCCCCCCCCAACCCCTACTTTCCACATGGGCTCTTTTATTTTTTTTTCAAGGTAGTGTTTCTCTCTAGTCCAGGCTTACCTGTAATTCACTATGTAGTCTCAGGGTGGCCTCGAATTCACAGTGATCCTCCTACCTCTGCCTCCTGAATACTGGGATTAAAGGCATGCGCCACCATGCAAGCACCACATAGGATCTTTTACCCCCTCCTGCTCTCCACATGGCAGAATCTCTCTGTACTTTCTTTTCTGTCCTCTCCATGGTTTTTCCAGACCCACCATATGGGCTCTCAGGCCATGTTGGGGTATTCATTTTCCTTCCCTTGGTCCTGTACTTCCCTAAATAAATATAATAATTTAATAATTATCCTTATCAGTCTTATTTCTTTGGTTAAAACTAGACATAAATCCAGGGTTTGGGGTTCAAGGAGCTACCAGAATCCCTAACACCCCATTTCACTTTGTGTGTGTGCATGTTCAGACTTTTCCTTATGTGAAGTAGATTTTTCTGTCTCCCCTCACCCTTCCCAGCCTGGCTTGAGCTTCCTGTCTGCCTTCCCTCTAGATCCTAATTCTCCCTAAAAGAAATCTAATAATTCATAATTTGCCCTTCTCTGAGTCCACATTTACAATTTTTGGTTAATTGGAAAAGGACCCCAAATTGGAATCCGTGGGCCTATAAACTCTGGCATTTTTATAGAATCTTTGTTTGTTTGCTTCTTTTCGAGATAGGGTCTCATTCTAGCCCAGGATGACCTGAAAGTCGTTCTGTAATCCCCAGCTGGCCTCAAAACTCACAGGGATCCTCCTACCTCTGTCTCCCAAGTGCTGGAATTACAGGCCTGCGCCACCACACCTGACTCATTTTATGGAATCTAAACCTCTTTGGACTACAAAAATTTCACATCAACAGGGAAATCTGTCAGATACTTCAATACAGAGGCTCTGGGACCAGCTTGCTGGTAATTAAAAAATTATTTATTAGCCGGGCGTGGTGGCGCACGCCTTTAATCCCAGCACTCGGAAGGCAGAGGTAGGAGGATCGCCATGAGTTCGAGGCCACCCTGAGACTCCATAGTGAATTCCAGGTCAGCCTGGGCTAGAAAAACAAACAAACAAAAAAAATTATTTAGCCACTCAAAGTCTAGTGGTTTAAGATGGGAAGGGGGAGGGAGTGGGAAAGGGAAGCGAGGCTGCCCTGGGCACACTGATCCTGGTTGTCAGCTCCAGAGTCTCCACTTAAGTGTTTGTGGCTGGTGCAGATCACTCAGTTTGGCACTTCAGGAGGGGGAAGGGCAAGGATACTGGAGAGTTGTACTCACAGCTTTGGGGCTGGGAGATGACGAGTGCAGTAGTATGTGACTCTGGAGCTGAGTGTGAGAACATAAGAGAGGAAAGCTGCGTGCGTAAAAAGGAAAAAAGATACAGAGATGAGGAAACATACACCTTATGTCAGGCAAGAGTGCCAGAAAAAAAAACACAGCTAGAGAATGGCATCTGGCATTGGAGGGAAAGGACTTGTGGAGGTATGGACTGATGGAGCCAGGTTTGGCAGGGTGCCAAGGAAGAGAGGATGGGTAGGGAGCTCAGAGACTAAAACAGAGATACAAGATTTGAGCCTTCCTTGGCGTTCCTTATTTGAAATTCGTGATCCTTGGAGGCCATCAAGCCATCAGTCTGGTTCCAATTTCAGCCGGTAGACTGGGCTTCCTTGCCCCTCGGATAGTGAATTTGTAAAGGACTGTGCACACTAGTGACCCAGCGGCTGGTAAGTAGAGCAGGAAGCGCCTACCGTGTACAAAAAGACAGCAGTACCTGCCCTGGGCGAGAAAGAGCAAGTTCTGCCCGCATACCATTATCCTCATAGTTAAGGCAGGGCTAGGAAAGGTTGTGGCTATTCCTGTTGGTTCAGTTCCATTCACCCGCCTCAGGGAGCGTCTCCTGTCAGTCAACCTCATGGGTGCTGGCCAATCAGGAGCGCCAGCACGAGGCAGAAGGCGGGCTCTACGCTCCCCGCCCCCGCGCGGCTGCTTTCCGGCGCCGCCATGCTGCTGTGTCCGCCTCCGCTGCCCTGTGAGGCGCCGCCCGGGCCCCTGTGTGCGGTGGGCGCCGCCGACCGGAGCTGCTTGCGGGGCGCGGGCGAGCCCAGAAGCCGGGACATGGTGAGCGTGGGGCCGGCTGTCCTCAGACCGGGAGGACCGGCCGGGAACCGCCGGAGCCGCCGGTGGCTCCGGCCTCCCCGCGCAGCCGCCCTGGCGCCGCGGGCTCGGGGTCGCGTCCTCCCCGCGGGGCGGGGCGGGGCCGGAGCGGCGTCCTGTGCGGTCCGCTGGGCTCGGGGCGGTGACCGGGACCTCGGCCCGGCGGCCTCTGGGCAGCTCCGCCGACCCGGAGCGAGAGGCGGCGCGGGCCTGGTCAGCGGCGCCACTGCTGCGTGGCCTCCCTCTGATCCTGCTTTGGTACAGGGTCCTAATGGACGTCCTAAACTCTGTTATCTTCTGGAAGTTCTAGACTTAGCATGCTACTTTTTAAGGTCCGCTTTGAGTTAAGTTTGTGAAATCTGTGCCAATACAGAGCACCAGGTAGGGTCTCTCACTCTAGCCCAAACTTACCTGGAATTCACTATGTAGTCTCAGGGTGGCCTCGAACTCACGGCAATCCTCCTACCGTTGCCTCCGGAGTACTGGGATTAAAGGCGTGCGCCATCACACGCGGCATTTTTCTTGGTTTTCTTAAGGTAGGGTCTTGCTCTAGCCCAGGCTGATCTGGAATTCACTATGTAGTCCCAGGCTGGCCTCAAACTCGTGGTGATCCTCCCTCCTCTGCCTCCCGAGTGCTGGGCTTACTGGCCGTTGTAATCTTTTTTTCCTCTGGGCACAATATAATCTTTTATCTTGCAGCCACAGTCGATTAATTGACCATACAGTGATCACTAGGTATGTGATAATGCAATACAGCCATTGACATTCCCCAGCAGGAGGATGGGAGGGTCACAAGATCCTCACCTGGGATCCCAGCCTTTATTCCTTCTTGCCTTCCCCTGGTCACAAGTAATCTTGGGAGATGGTAGCATGCAAAGGAAATGGGAGGTGAACTGACAGTAGGATTTCCTGGTGCCTCTGCAGTGTATGCTGCACAGTGGTTTTGGTTCCTTCTACTGCTCTACAGTGCTGCTGGTGAACTTTACATACAAATGCTAGCTCCTTGAAGACTCTTCTTGCCTTTTGGCTCTTTGATTTCTTTAGTAATACTAGACTGTCTTGTGGAATGTATGTCATGCAGAGTGCCATATAGATAGTTGGTGATGAAGGAATTAAAACAAACTCAATAAGGCAAACTGGCATAGAAGAATTTATTGTAATACATTGCCAGGAAGTAGGGGGGTGAGTTTCCAAAGGGAAGATTTAAGGGGGAAGTAACTTTGGTCTTACCTGGTGGGCTGTTTGTTCCATATTTTTTTGAGTAGTAAATTTTACTGGGTAAATTGTGTTTTTCTGTTGTTGTTTTTGAGGTTGGCCATTTGTGTAAGGTACCATGGATCATTCTCATTGGGTTCCAAATGATTGTGGCCTGATGGTTGAAGTGTAGGAATTATGCTTTTATGCTTGGACCTTGAAAGCCAAGCTGATATCATTTGGAGATCTAGAGGTCTTTGGGGGTGGGAGACAGCCATCAGTGTTGATCTTACGATGTAATGATTGATATCCCATCTGGAGCTTAATGGAGCTTAATCTGGAATATAACTAATTGCATCACAAGGTTAACTAAAAAAAGATAATAATAATAAAAAAAAAGAGGACTGCGCCGCTGAGCAGAACCAGGTGTGGCAGGAAAGCCAGCTCCAAGTGTACCTCCATAAAAGCTATTTCTGGGCTGGAGAGATGGCTTAGTGATTAAGACACTTGCCTGCAAAGCCAAAGGGCCCAGGTTCAATTCCCCTATACCCACATAAGCCAGATGCAGGTGGTACATGCGTCTGGAATTCGTTTGCAGTCTGGAATTCGTTTGCAGTGGCTGAAGACCCTGGCACACCCATTCTCTCTCTCGCTCTCTCAAAATAAATAAAAAAATATTTTTAAGTTAGTCCTTAGAGGCTCACTCTATTATGTCATTTCTTTAGTTTTATCCCTCTAGCTTCATCTTCTATCCCTGGTTGATTGGCACAAAAGCAACATACTTCCATTGCACATCACCTACTCCTGTGTCCACACCCCCTTGATGCCCTATGTTACTAGGAGGATCTGTCAGCCTGGATAGCTCACTTAGGTTGGGTACAGTGGCAGAGATGGGAGACGCTATCACATCTAGCCCTCCATAATCCAATTATTTTCCATGAGCCATCTGGCTTCTTCATGGGCCATATAGGGCTTTGGAAAGGATTCTGGGCTGGGCAAATAATCTCTATCCTTCCTAACTTGATAGTTTCTGTAGTTTTGTCATAGCCCCTACATAGTCTGTTCTGTTATGGCCCTATTGGGGGTAGACAACTTCACAGGCTCTCATCTCGTCTTACCACACATGACAACCTTACAGCTAACACTATGTGGGGGAATTCTCCAAAAATGGTATGTAGAATGCAACCAGTATATCCACCCACAAAATGTTCTATTCAAGTGGAGAAATGCACATAGTATATTCCTGTTCACCCTTGTTCACCCTTAGTAAAAATAGTCTTTTCACATGTACTGTTCTATCTCATATCCATCCATTTCTGTATGCTCATTTTTTGCACATTATCAGGGAACCATGAATATGGGTGTCCATGTAAGCATTACTAGCTAGCAACCTTGAACATCCATCAGAAAAGTGGCTGAATTTGTTCCCACCTCAGATGTCCTTCCTCTGCAATGACAACGAGAATGCACCTTCTCCCTCCTTGTCTCTCCTTTCAATCCTTTGGTAAACGACTGGTTAGACTTTAAAGCACTCCACAGACTCATATATACTATTTAGCTTATCTTCAGTTTTTTTTTTCCTTAGGAACTCAGGCTAGACACAAATCTTGCCGCATTTATCTACCAGTGACTGCTTTGCCCTTCTCTTATCCCCTGTTGAATGCTTTTGCCAGATGAGGGTACAGTCTTGGCATGTGTTAGACTCAAGTCAGGCCCCCTCTTGTAATTAAAACATCAGCTACAGGGAAAAGTCATTCCTGTCTGTTGTTTGAATGTGAAATGCCCCCTACATAGACTCAAGTGTTTGATTACTCCAGCTGAATAAAATTACATTGTGTGTGCTGGGCGTGGTGGTGCACGCCTTTAATCCCAGCACTTGGGAGGCAGAGGTAGGAGGATCACCGTGAGTTCCAGGCCACTGTGAGACTACATAGTTAATTCCAGGTCAGCCAGGGCCAGAGTGAGACCCTATGTCGAAAAACAAAAAACAAAAACAAAAACAAAAAAAAACACCAAAAAAAATTACATGTGTGTATGTGCCACATTTTCATTATCTGTTCATCAGTTGCTGAATATCTAGGCTAATTCCATTCCTTTGCTATGGTGAATAGAGCAGTGATAAACATGGATGTGTGTCATTGTCTCTGGTAGGATTTAGAATCCTTTAGGTATATATCCAGGAGTAGTATAGCTGGGTCATGGTAGTAGTATTGCTAGGATTTTGTTGTTATTGTTTGAGAAACCACACCTATTTCTGTAACTGCTGTACCATTTTGTGCTCCTACAAGCAGTAGATAAAGGTTCTTCCCCAGCCCATCCCTGTTCTCACCAGCATTTATTTGCTTTCTTGGTTTTAACCATTCTGGGGTGGGATGGAATCTCACAGTAGATTTAATTTGCATTTCCCTAATGGCTAAGGTTGTCAAACACTTTTTAAACTATTTACTGGCCATTTGTGTTTTTCTTTGGAGAATTCTCTGTTCAGTTCATTAGCCCATTTTTTTTTTTTTTTGTTTGTTTGTTTTTGTTTTTCGAGGTAGGGTCTTGCTCTAGCCCAGGCTGACCTGGAATTCAGTATGGAGTCTCAGGGTGGCCTCCAACTCATGATGATCCTCCTACCTCTGCCTCCCGAGTGCTGGGATTAAAGGTGTGCGCCACCACGCCTGGCTCATTAGCCCATTTTTTTGATTGGGTTGTTTTCTTATTTATATTTTTAGTTCATCATATATTCTAGTTATATATAAAACTGGCAAAGGTCCCCCCCCCCTTGACTATCTCTTAACTGTTTCCTGTGCTGTACAGAAGCTTTTTAATTTCATGAAGTCACATCTGACCACTGTTGGGCTCACTTGGGCAACTGGAGTCTTATTAAGAAAGTCCTTGGGGCTACAGAGTTGGCTTAGTGGTTAAGGGGCTTGCTTGCAAAGCCAAAGGACCCAGGTTTGATTCCCCAGAACCCATGTAAAGACAGATGCACAAGGTGATGTATGCATCTAGAGTTCATTTGCAGTGGCTGGAGGCCCTGGCATGCCCATTCTCATTCTCTCTGTCCCTCTCCTCCCCGACCTCTTTGATAAATAAATAAAAAGTAAAAATATCTTTTTTAAAAATTTCATTTTAGAATGAAAAGAAAAAAAAAAAGAAAGTCCTTGGGGTTGGAGGGATGCTTAGCAGTTAAGGCACTTGCCTGCAAAGCCAAAGGACCCAGGTTCGATTCCCCAGGACTCATGTAAGCCAGATACACAAGGTGACATATGTGTCTGGAGTTCGTTTGCAGTGGCTGGAGGGCCTGGCGCGCCTATTCTCTCTGTCTCTCTCTCAAATGAATAATAATAATAAAAAAGTCCGGGCTGGAGAGATGGCTTAGCTGTTAAGCGCTTGCCTGTGAAGCCTAAGGACCCCGGTTCAAGGCTCACTTCCCCAGGACCCACGTTAGCCAGGTGCGCAAGGGGGCGTCTGGAGTTCATTTCAGTGGCTGGAGGCCCTGGCGCTCCCATCCTCTCTCTCTCTATCTGCCTTTCCCTCTCCGTCTCTGTCGCTCTCAAATAAATAAATAAAAATAAACAAACAAAAATTTAAAAAAAAGAAGTCCTTGCTGCCGGGCATGGTAGCACATGCCTTTAATCCCAGCACTCTGGAGGCAGAAGAGGGAGAATTGCCATGAGCTTAAGGCCACTCTGAGACTACATAGTGAATTCCAGGTCAGCCTGAGGTAGAGAGAGACCCTACCTTGAAGAACTAAAAATAAAAAGTCCTTGCCTATATCTATATCTGGAAGTATTTCACTACTTTTTCATCTAGCAGTTTCAAAGATTCAGGTCTTAGGTTGAGCCATTGATCTATTTAGAGTTGGTTTTTATGCAGGTTGAGTTATAAGGGTCCAGTTTCATTCTTCTACATCTAGAGATACCCAGTTTTTCTTGCACTATTTGTTAAAGAGGCTATCTTTTCTCCACTGAGACCTTTTTGCATCTTAGTAAAAATTCAGATGGCTGTAAATACATGGGTTTACATCTGTAACTTTTGTTCCATTGATCTGCATATCTGTTTTTTTTTCTTCTATTTTTATTTATGTACTTACTTGCAAACAGAGAGAGAAGAGACAGAGAGAATGGGTGTGCCAGGGCCTCCAGCTGCTGTAAATGAATTCCAGATACATACACCACTTTGAGCATTTGGCTTTACATGGGTACTAGGGAATCAAACCTGGGTTGTTAGGCTTTGCAGGCAAGTGTGTTAACTGCTGAGCTATCTCTCCACCCCTACATGTCTGTTTTGTGCTGGTACCATGCTGTGTTTTTTTTTTTGTTTTTGTTTTTGTTTTTTTTACTATGGCTGATAATAAAAATATATTTTAATGGCTCTGTTATATAACTTGAAACCAGTATGTTGATAACCTTAAGCTTGTTTTCTATCATCTATCTGTCACAATGTTAATTCTTCCATCCATGAGCATGGGAAGTTGGAAATCTTTCCATCTTTTTTTTTTGTTTGTTTGTTTTGTTTTTCAAGGTAGGGTCTCACTCTAGCCCAGGCTGACCTAGAATTCACTATGGAGTCTCAGGGTGGCCTCAAGCTCACGACGATCCTCCTACCTCTGCCTCCCGAGTGCTGGGATTAAAGGCTTGCGCCACCACGCCTGGCTTTTTTAGTGGTTTTTTTTTTTTTTAATATTTCTCCTAAATATTTTTAAAGTTTTCATTATAGTGGTCTTTCATCTCCTGGGTTAAGTTTATTCACTGTCTCTTTGTGGGATGGGCTTTGAATTCTTCCTTTGCATGTGATGTTATGTGTAGCAGCCTGCACTGGTGGGGAGGGGGTGATTTGCAATTCCAGTTCAAATCTATAGAATCAGATTTGGGGTATATGTGACCTTAGTGGAGCTTAGACCAGTTATCTTTTGGAGTTAACTTCCAGTACAACTGCACTGCGTTGAACTGTACTTCTCAGTACCCTTTTTTGACATTCTGCTTAGTGCTGTGTGTGGGTGAAGTAAACAGGTTTTAAGTTCCCACAGACCTCAGTATTCCCTCCCAATCTTTTCTTCAACTTCTTCCTTGGTTCATGGGCTTCACGGCCAACCAAGGATCTAGTCCTTGGTTAACCTGCTGGCTCTACCCACAAGTAGCTTCCACCACCCTTGCCAGAAGAACTTAGTTTGGTTACATGCAGATTCCCAACCACTTTTTCCACCTTTTTTTTTTTTTTTTTGTATTTTTAAATGTTTTTAAATTTACTTATTACAGACAGGGAGAGAGAATGGGCACTCCAGGACCTCTAGCCACTGCCAATGAACTCCAGACGTATGTGCCACCATGTGTATCTGGCTTACTTGGGAACTAGGGAATTGATTGAACCCGGGTTCTTAATCTTCACAGGCAAGCACCTTAACAGCTAAGCTATCTCTCCAGCCCCCCCCCTTTTTTTAACTGAACAACTGTCACAAATAATGGAATTTTTTCACATTGACATTGCTTTTTTTTCTAAGGTAGGGTCTCACTGTAACCCAGGTTGAACTGAAATACACTCTGTAGCCTCAGGCTGGCCTCAGACATGCAGGCATCCTCCTATCTCTGCCTCCCGAGTCCTGAATGCTGGGGTCAAAGGCGTGTGCCACCATGCCTGACTAACATTGCATTTTTTAAAGCATTCCCTTAGCTGTTGAATTACAAGACTAGTTTGCATTCATTTGGAATCAGCAGCAGTGGGTCTTCAAAGTGATCCCCCATGCACTTTACAGTCTTATTGTTTGTCATGGGATGGTGGCCCAGGACCTTCTTTTGTTAGTCTTGTCCACCTTCTAAATATGATTTATTACATGGGCAGGTATGCTCACCTGTTTGATAGATTTAGAAAAGCATCCAAAGACATGTAGGTACACCAAAAGGAATGTGGATGGGAGATAATCCTTACAAGCTGCAAGGGCCAGGCACAGCCATAGAATTCACAAAGGTAGTATGGTTGGTGAGATGTGTAAGACATGTATGGTATCCAGAAAGTTAGTAAGAAAACCCTACAACAGCCTGTGTTCATAAAAGAGCTGCAGATATTCTTGGGACCATGGGGTATTGGCTGGTTTTCATGCCCAGCTCCACCCAAGTTGCTCATGTTGCTTAACTCGATGAAAAGCGTGTTGCAAGGGATTGGAATGAAAAGACCCAAGAGGCTTTGAGCAGGCTGAGATCCCTGTAGGACAGGTTAAACAGCTGTGACTTATTCCCCCGTCTTCCTTTCTATTAGAAGTCACCAGAAACTCAGGCGGCTTACGACTAAAACAGCATGAGCAAACAATTCCAGTAGGGTTTTGATCAAAGGTGGCTAGACGCCCTGTTGTGCCCATTCTTTCTTATTCTTTCTGTCTGTCTCTCTTCTCTCTTTCTTTCTCAGCTTGCAAATAAATAAAACTTTTTTTTTGTTTTGTTTTTGGTTTTCGAGGTAGTGTCTCACTGTAGGTCAGGCTGACCTGAAATTCACTGCATAGTTTCAGGGTGGCCTCGAACTCACAGGGATCCTCCTGCCTTTGCCTCCTGAGTGCTGGGATTAAAGGCATGTGCCACCACGCCTGGCTTCACTGACTCATTTTTTAGAGGTGATTAGAGGTCTCTGTAAGTATAGAACAAATTAATAGACTTTCAGAAGGTTGACAAGAGTTCAGAAAAATGCCATAGTATTTGCATAAATCATTTAGACTGAGTGAACTACTCTTAGCATTTTATGTTTATGTGATGTCTCCCATAACCTTACATTCCCTTATGCCAGGAAAGCATAACCTTTATGAGCAGGAATTCATAACAACAAGCAGCCTCATGATTTCTAGTGTTAACACTCTTCAGTACATCAAATTGTAGAATGTTCTTATAATGGGAACTAGAGATCCACTATAGAAAGAGAAATTGTGGGACTCAGCACATCCTTATCCCTGGCACCATGTGATGATTAATCTTGGTTGTCAATTTGGCAGGATATAGAACCACCATGAGGAAAAAAGATCCTCTGGGCATGTCTGTTAGGAATTTCCTAGATTAGATTGAGTTAGGAAGAATCACCTTAAGTGTGGGTGATACCATCCCATGGGCTGAAGACCTAAACTGAATAAAGGACAAAGTTAGTTGAGCATCAGCATTCATCCCAGCCTAATGCTTCTGCTGCCCCACTTCCCCAAGATGATGGCCTATGACCTGGAAGTGTGAGCCAAAATGAACTCTCCCTGCCATGACTTGCTTTTGCCAGGTATTGTATCACAGCAATGGGAAAGTAACTAGAGAGTTCTAATTACGCTATTTCTTTTCGAAATATCTCAATGCCAACATTAAAACTACTCTGCTGTGGAGTATGTTTGTAGACCACAGAATTATGTGAACAACTTGTCAGTTGCATGCAGATTCACAGTGCTGTCAGTCTCACCTGTTCTCTTAATACACATATGACATATTTTAGGACATGGTGGCCTTTCAGGACGTGGCCATAAATTTCACTCGGGAAGAGTGGACTTTGCTATACCCTTCTCAGAAGAGTCTGTACAGTGATGTGATGCTGGAAATCTGCAGGAATTTCACTTTCATACGTAAGTATATCATCATTCCTTCAGTTAGTCAATTAGAGAATTTCTTGTTTCTTGATCCTCTTCTGAGATTTGGAATGTGATAAGGAAAGAATTTTGTGATTAAGTTAGGCATCTTGACAAAGTACATTTAAGCTAAGAAATAATAATTTCTAAAAATTTATAATTTTTCTGGTTCTGTGTTTTAGGAAACAAATGGGAAGGCCAGAACATTGAAGATCATTATAAAAATTCTAGAAGAAATCTGAGGTAATTTTCATGTACAAATGGAAGCAAATGTCCCTTGTGGGAATCTTTATGTGCCATGAACATTTAAAAACAAGCAAAACAAATTAGCACAGCTTTACATTTATTCGTCATTAGAAATTTTCATCGAAAATGTGTACTTCAGTGTAAGGTTCAGTGTTTGCAGAACATTTCACATAGAAACAGTACTAGGAAACATTTTAGGAATGCTACTGTTTTGATCATAGCTGTGTAGGAGTAATACTGAAGAACTATCAATAAGATCAGTACATTCGTTTAAACTATTCAGATATGGCAGAAGGCATTCACATTCCCTAGTTTTAGGAACAATATAAGCCTAAGACCTACTTGTAAGCTAACAGTTAGTAAAGCAACTATTTATAACATACTTGTCACTTTGTACAGAAATTACACTATGAGAGTAAAGAAGTTGGTCAAGGCAAAGAAACCTTCACCCATATGCCAGATCTCAGTATGAGCTTGAAAATTTTTACTGGAGTAAAACCATGGCAATACAATATGTATGAGAATGTTTACATGTTTCATTCAACCTTTAATAGGCACATCATGCCTCACCCTGGATACAAACCATATGAGCATGAGGAATGTGAAAAGCAATATAACTGTAATTCTCTCACAAATATTCAAAGACACATGGGAATCCACACTTGCAAATATGAGGTATGTTTAAAATCCTTTGGTTTTCTATGGTCATTTGGAATACTTCAACAAACTCACAGGAAAGAAAAACTCCAAGAAAAACAGAAAGACTGTTTGTCCTCATTCACTTTGCACACATTTCACTGTAGAGAAATGTGGAGAAAAGCTCTCTGAATGTAAACAGTGTGACAAAGCCTTTAGATGTCACAGTGCCCTATGTTTCCATGGAAGAATTCATACTGGGGTGGAAGGAGACTGGCAACAATGTGGTAAAGCTTTCAGACGTTAGTTTCTTTCAGTGCCATAAAATAATTCATGCTCGCAAAAAGTTTTATGAATGTAAATAATGTGTTAATTCCTTCATATATCCCTGTGTCTTTCAAATGCACAAAACAACTCCCACTAGTTTAAAAAAAAACAAAAAACACCCTGAACATTAGCAATGTGGTTAAGACTTTCAGCCTCCTGTTTCCTTTCACAAGTCATTTCATGCTTAGGAAATGTAAGAAATATGGCAAATGCCTGGAATGTAAGTCATATGGTAAATTAGCCTTGAGATATCACAGTCTCTGAAGTACATGAAAGAATTTATACTGGAGTAAAACCATATGAACGTAAACAGTGTGATAAAGCCTTCATACGTCACAGGTCCCTTCAGTTATGCAGATGAATTCATACTGAAGAAAAACCATAGGAATGTAAACAAAGCCTTCAGATGCCAAAGTTCTTTTCTGAGACATAAATAATTACATTCCGGAGCAAAAACTCCATGAATGTTAACAGTGTGTGAAAACTTTCAAGCATTCTAGTTCCCTTCAAATCTATAGAAAAACTCATGGGCAGAAAATTTAATGATTAAAAAAATATATGGACATGGCTAAGTGTTAAAGGTGAGATTTTTTTTTGTATATGTGTTTATTTTATGGTTTAAAATTCTTGATGTATGTTAGGAAAGTCCTGCTGATCAGCAAACTTTGACAATTGTTAGATACTTCATTTTCCTAGTAGTGTTGGAAAAATAGTTTTGGGCATCTGCTAAAAAATCTATTTTGGAGATATGGGAATTTATAAAGCTAGAATTTGGAAGAAGTAACATTTTTATGACAATGAGTTTACTCTGCTTCCTAAGATGGAGAAGACTTGTTGAGTTGCACAGCCTGGCTTTGAATTCCTGGCATGAAGTGATCATACCATTGTAGTCTCAAGCTGCTTTGACCACAGGTCCATGCAGTGCACTTGGCTATCTTGAGTTCATTCTAAAAATACATGGGATAGTTCTATTCCACTCTGGTTTTATGTTACTCAGTTTTAATTCAAAAATAGTTCTTTCAGGCTGGAGAGATGGTTCAGAGGTTAAGTGTGCTTCCTGTACCAGCATGAGGGCCTGAGAGGTCCTGAGACTTCCCGAGTTCAAATCTCCAGATCCCATGTAAAAAACAGCTGGGCATGGCCATATGCACCCGCAGGGGTGCAGAGACCCAAGAATCATGGGAGACCCACAAGCTCCAGAAACAGTAAAAAGAGACTCAGGCTCAAAAACAAGACCAGGTGGACTAGCGATGGAGCAGGACACCCTGTGTTCCACTCCGGCCACCACTGCCCAGGCAGGTGACCCCCCCAACCCTCACTACCACAGGTGAGTGTATATAGCACTGCAAGGGCACAAACATGTTTATACACTACACACAAAGCAAAAATAGTGTTCCCCCCTCCCAGGATGAATAGGTGAAATAAGCTGTTTTCAGGATTCTAAATACTTGCTGTTGTGGAATAACATTGGGTTGGCTCAGTACTTCATTTAACAAGTTTTGACACCATGTGTGGAGTAGTGTCAGCCAGAGAAGCACATTAGGCTCATTGCCTAGTGTGTTTGGGATGTTGGGTCTACTAGATATCTCTGTGAATGCAGAACCAAATTGACAGGCTTTCAGAAGGAAAAAAACAAGCTCAGAAAATGCTGTTTCCATAAATCATTTGTGATTATTAAACGACTCTTAAATTTTATTTATTTATTTTGGTTTTTCAAGGTTGGGTCTCACTGTAGCTCAGGCTGACCTGGAGTTCACTATGTAGTCTTAGGGTGGCCTCGAACTCAACAGCGATCTGCTACCTCTGCCTTCCTGAGTGCCGGGATTAAAGGCGTGCACCACCACACCCGGCTAACTACTCTTAAATTTATGCTCATGAAATAGATCTCTCTGAGAATCCGGTTCTTCAGGTTCTCTGAAGTTCATGAGTAGTGATTTCTAAGGACAAACAGCCTCATGAGTGCTAATGCTAATAATGTTTATCTGCACTGCAAGTGGTAGGACTTCATTATGACAGGTGGTGGAGATCCATTCTAGACAGAGAAACTGGGATGGGGAGCAGCATAACATGCTACTCCCTCCACCCATAATGAGAGATGTGTTCCTACTCTGCGGTTTCATTTCTAAGTAGCTCTGTGCTAGCATTGAAACTGCTTTGTCATGGAATAAATATGGAGACCACAGAATTATATCAACATCTTGTCAATTGAGTGTAGACTTGCAGTTCTGTCATTCTCACCCATTCTTTTATACACATACATGGGATGTTTTAGGATTCGGTCACCTTTGAGGATGTGGCTGTGAAGTTCACCCAGGAAGAGTGGGCTTTGCTGGATCCTTCTCAGAAAAATGTGTACAGTGATGTGATGCTGGACACTTGCAGCAATCTTGCTTCTGTGGGTAAGGATACATCATCCTTCACTTAGACAGTTAGAAAGATGTTTCTTGGGCTGGAGAGATGGCTTAGTGGTTAAGGCACTTGCCTATGAAGTCAGAGGACCCATCTTTGACTCTCCAGATCCCATGTAAGCCAGGCACGCAAAGTGACGCAAGCATTTAAGGTCACATATGCGCAGAAGGCACCTGGAGTTCAATTACAGTGGTTGAAGGCCCTGGCCCACCAATTCTCCACCCCACCCCACCCCCGTATTAAAAAAAAAAAGGAAAAAAGTTTCTTGGTTATTAATAGTCTTCTGTGATTTGGGATATTGAAAAGGAAGAATGTGATGAGTAAAGCAGGCATGTTTAAAATGTGCATTGGGCCTGGAAACTAATAGTTGTTTGGTAATTTATAATAATTTTTCTTGTTCTACATTTTAGGAAATAAATGTGAAGAGCAGTGCGTCGAAGTCCAGAACAAAAATCCTAGGGGAAATCTAAGGTAGTGCAAAAGAGAAAACAAATGTCCCTTGGGGGAATCCTATGTTGTGAAAACTTAAAAACAAGCAAACAAGACAAATAAGCACAGCTTTTAGTTAATTCTCAGAAAAATTTCAGTGTTTGCAGAACACTTGGTAGCAGTACTAAAAAACTGCATTTGTAAAAAGCCGAGTGTGGTGGCACATGTCTTTAATCCCAGTGCTCGGGAGGCAGGGATAGGAAAAAAAAAACAAAACAAAACTACATTTGTGAATGTCAGTCTTTTGTTCATAGCTATATGGAAGCTATATTGTAGAATCATTGCTTGATTTCAAACAATTCAGATGTGGCAGAAAGCATATACTTTTGGGGACAGGATAAGTCAAAACATTAGTAATAAAATAATAAGCAAACAATCATTATTAAAGTAACTATTACTAATATACTTCTCATTTTTTAACAGAAGCTACACTGTAGAGACACTCCATGAGAATAAAGAAGAAGAACGTGTTCAGTGGGGAGAAACCTTCACCCAGATACCAAATCTCAATATGAACGTGGACATTTTTACTGCAGTAAAACCATGGCAGTATAATGTGTATGAAAATGTTTTCATGTTTCATTCAGACTTCAATAGGCACATCATGCCTCACACTGAATATCAACCATATGAGCGTGAGGAATATGGAAAGCAATATAACTGCAATTCTCTCACAAGTATTCAAAGATACATGGGAGCCCACATTGTGGATGGACCTTGTGAATGTGAGGTATGTTTAAAGTCCTTTGGTTTTCCCTGGGCATTTGGGATACATCAACAAACTCAAACAGGAGAAAATCCCTATGAATACAAGCCATGTGGAGAAGCTTCTGTTTGTTCACTTTGTACACATGGAGGAACGCAAACTGGAGAGAAATGTTTTGAATGTAATGAATGTGGTAAAGCTTTGAGTTCTTCCAGTTCTCTTCGAAGACATGAACAGATTCATACTGGAGAAAAGCCCTATGAATGTAAAGAGTGTGGAAAGACCTTTAGAGATCACAGTTATCTTCGAGAACATGAGCAAATTCATACTGGAGAAAAACCCTATCAATGTTCAGAATGTGGTAAAGGCTTTATACGTCACAAGTATCTTCGAATACATGAAAGAACTCATACTGGAGAAAGACCTTATGAATGTAAACAGTGTGGAAAAGCCTTCAGAAGTCTCAATTGTCTTCGATTACATGAAGGAACTCATACTGGAGGAAAACCTTACGAGTGTAAGCCATGTGGCAAAGCCTTTAGATGTGACAGTTCCATTAATAGACATAAAATAATGCACGCTGGGGAAATGCCTCACGAGTGTAAACAGTGTGGTAAGGCCTTTATCTATCCTTGTTTGCTTCAAGTGCATCAAAGAGCTCATACTGGGGAAAAACCCTATGAATGCAAACAGTGTGGTAAAGCCTTCAGACGTCACAGTTCCTTTCTAAGACATAATTCAGTTCATGCTGGCATAAAGCCCCATGAATGTAAGCAGTGTGGGAAGTCCTTTCTTTATCCCTTTATGCTTCAAATGCATGAAAGAATTCATACTGGGGAAAAACCCTATGAGTGTAAACAGTGTGGTAAAACCTTCAGACGTCACAGTTCTTTACAAAAACACACATCAATTCATGCTGGGCAAAAGCCTCATAAATGTAACCAATGTGGCAAAGCTTTCCTTTATCCCTATTTACTTCAAAGACATGAAAGAACTCACATTGGTAAAAACCTGTGTATGTATACAATGTGATACAATCTTCAGATGTCCATAGTGGAGAAAACGCCTAGGAATGTAAATAATGTAATAAAACCTTTGTATATCACAGTTCTCTTCAGAGAATTATGAAAGAATTAATTGTGGAGAAGGCCACTGAATATTATGTAGGAAAGCCTTCAGATGTCACTGTACCTTCAGTTACATAAAACGATTCATCCTCAATAAAGCCCTATGAATGCAAACAATGTGATGAGGCCTTTACTGTTTCCTTTGATTACTTGGAAAATTCAGTGGCAGAAAAAACAAACGAGTATAAACAAGCAATTCAGACAAGCCAGGCCTGGTGGTACATACCTTCAATCCCAGCACTCGGGAGGCAGAGGTAGGAGGATTGCTGTGAGTTCAAGGCCAGCCTGAGACTACTACATAGTGAATTCCAGGTCAGCTTGGGCCACAGGGAGACCCTACCTTGAAAAACAAACAAAAAAGCACCTCAGACTTAACAGTTCTATTTGAAGACACTTCATGATCCAGAAAAGCCCTGAAATATAAACATGGTAAATCCACTACATGAAAGAACTTATACCAGTGAAACCCTATGAATGTAAACAATGTGGTAAAGCCTTTAGGAGTCATGGTTTCCTTTGAAAACATGAAAGAAGTCCTGTTGGGCAAAAAACCCTCTAAGACAAAAAACTAATGCTGCAGGAAAAAAAAAATCAGTGAATGTAAGCATCATGGGAAAGCTTTTAGACTCGCATTTGCCTTCAAGAGTATGGAAAAACTGGAAAGATTTAATGAATATTTTAAAAAATGAGACCTCAGTTTTGTGGTCTTGTGATCGTGGAAGGACTCAAGGTGGAGAACAGTCCTGTGTCTATAAGCAATGTGTGTTAAAACTTTCACTGTCATTTGGAGACTGGAGGAAAACCCTTTGCGTGGTAGACTGTGGGAATATTTTCATTTCCCTTACATCCACCCAAACATACATAATAGTTGATAGTTTATAACAGAGGTAGATCTTATAAGAATGACCAACCCATGAAACCCTAGTAGTTTAGAAAATAAAGGACAAATTGTTAATTTGACTATATTAGTCATGTGAGAATTCAGTGAGAGGAAATCCTAATGCAAATTATCACAAAATGTTCACAATTTCATATGAACAAATTTAAACAAGTTAGAAAGACATTGTGATTTCCTATTCTTTGTCTTTAAAGAAGGTCTCCCAAGTTTGGTGGTACAGAGCTGTAATCACTGCTACTTGAGTTGCTTAGGAGGATTGCAAGTTCAAGGTTTACCTGAGCAATTCAGTGTGACTTTGTCTCAAAATAAGTAATAGAAGACATCTGAGGATATAGTGTAGTGGTAGAGTGCTTGCCTCATATTCATTGGGCTCTGGGTTCAATCCCCTGCACCACCAAAAAAAAATTAAAAAAAAAATTTAAAGACTGTCCCTAGACTATGAGTTTCCATTACATTAACAGGGGAACAATGGTTTGAGAATTCTTCTAGTAGCACTGTGTCCCCTAACAATGGAAATCCTTGATGAGATATGTGTTGGTAGGCAGTGTCATAACTGGGTAAAGATAATAAGAGTTTACTCATGGTACAGCCTGCTACACAGCTTATATGGTATAATCTGAATCTTCTTGGCTTGTAGGTATATAGTATATTGTGCTTAGTGGTGTTGGCCGGAAGCTAGCACTACTAATGCATATTGGGTATGCTGTGAAGATAAATTTTAAAGCCAGGAAGGGCACTTACCTTGAATGGCACTTCTGGGACTAGATGTTGCCTGGGTAAATCTGAGTGTTTAGTGAATGTGAAAGTGAGGGATATTATTGTACACTAGTGTAGACTTTAAACACTGTAGACTAGATTATGCTACATTTACAAAATTTTACATGAATTAAGTTGCTTACTATAACTTCATAAACTTAATCTGTTTTTACTTTTTTCAAAAGAACGTACTTTAAAGGGCAACTAGCTGGCAATAACAGGAGTACAGCCTGTGGTCCTTTTGACCTTTGTCACAGTACTTAAGCACAAACAGGACAACTGTATGAAATGTTTCCTTGTTAATCTTTCTAAATAGTGTTTTCTGTTTCACTTTAGTAAAAGTTTTCAAAAATAGTTACAAACTAGCGCTGAAGAGGTATAAAGATTTGTTGAGTTTGAGGACAGCCTATGCTACATAAAGAAACCTTGTCTTAAAGGGGAGTGGAAAAAAAAATAAGATGAGGGCTGGAGAGGTGGCTCAGCAGTTAAGGTGCTTGCCTGCAAACCTAACGACCTCAGTTTAGTTCCCCAGTACGCATGTAAAGCCAGATGCACAAGGTGGTGTGTGTATCTGGACTTCATTTGCAGTGGCTAGAGGCCCTATTATGCCTATTCTCTCTTTCTCTTTTCTATCTGCTTACAAATACAATATTTTTAAAAAATTAAGTTGGCATGGTGGCACACACCTGCAATATGGAGGCAGTAGGATTAGGAAATCAAGGCTTTCCTTTGATACATAGTGAGTTTGAGGACATCTTGGTGTATATGAGATCCTGCCTCAAAAGCAAGCAAGCAAAAAAAAAAAGAAAGAAAGAAAGAAAGAAAACACTAATTCAGGATTGCCCAGAGTCAGTCAACTGTTTGATCTTCCACCTGCACATCTATTCCAATGGAGTGCCTCTAGTGACAAGGCACATGGAATTAATGGTTTTTTTTTTTTTTTTTTAAGGTATAGTTTCTCAAAGGCTTGGATTTCCTGAGACATTCTTGCCCTTCAGTAATATGTGCATGCAGCTTTGCTTGTTTTGTTTCTTATCATAGATGAGTCTCAAGCAATAATGGATTATGTTCACTCCTGTGTTAGTAGAAACCTCTTTGTTTTGGGGTCTGTATTTTCAAACTTATGTAGGAGCTGCTGAAGTCTGCAATCACTTGCAAATCCCTTCACTAAATTGTTTTGGAGGGTTCTTACATCTATAGATCTACTTGATGCTAGAAAATTTTCAGCTCCAGTGTATGTAATAGGATGGCCATCATATATTGCAGGACATTGCAGATGTACACTTGCATGAGTGTACAACTCTAAGCAGTGGTGCCTGTGTAATTCTTTTTCATTGTTATTTTGTTTGTGTAATTTTTCAATTGTTTTAAAATTGTCATTAACTAAATATCTTCAATAACAATACTATCATAATATCTTACAGTAATAGTATTGCTAGAAATATACTGCCAAAGTGGTTAGATTTTACATTATGTTTATTATTATTCAGTAATAGTCTTAATGCTTTGAAACTCTAAATGGAGTTGAGAAATTATGATCAAGAGGAACATAGTGTTGCATTTGGAATCACTTATCTCTTGCTAATTTCTGTATGTAGGCCTCCAGCCAGGCAGCATTTCTAAAAGGTTTTCTCCACTGTGCTTTTTCTCTTCCTTCCCTCTCTCCCTCCCTCCTCCTTTTTCTTTTTCTCTTCTGCCCTCCTCTCTTCTTTTCAACAGGGTCCCTGTATCTCATATAACCCAGACTGGCCTCAAACTATGGCCAAGAATTACCTTGACCTCCTGATCTTCCTGGCTACTCCTCCCCACCCACTGTGATTACAGGCATGTACCTTGACACCTGGCTTCTCTAATTCTTTAGCCAGCACTGAGTCTACATGATATGGAAAGACTATGTAACATAGTATTTTAGTTATGTGCCACTCCCTCTAGATTTGTATAGCCATGTAATAAACATATGTGATAGATAAGCTATATGTGAATAAATCAACTAACAGATGAATAAAGTTACTCCAATCTTCCAGTAGCCATAGAAAGAACAGAATAAGCTAGTGTGTTTCCTCTTTTATCTTCAGGGGTTTACTACATGGAAAGTGATGTTATGGTATATTAAACAGGAAAGTTCTTTGTTGTATAAGACTATGAATGCTGGAAGACATATGGCACCCATGATTCATTGTAATAAACAGAAATGCCTGTAGATAGTCTAGTACCTCCAGTTAAGATTTACTGCATTTATATAATATTCTGCTCAAAAGCAATTATTGTTTGTAAATGCTCAACTAAAACAAATAAAAATACTTGGGACATGCCTTGTGGAATTGATAAATTTGCAACTTGAGAACATCACTGGCTATGCTGATGGACAAGTAGACTGGGAATTAGTGAATTGGCTACATAATGATGATCTCCCTTATGCCATCTTTTCATGAGCTGGTAAATGCTGTCTGGGATCACTTAATTAATTTATTTATTTTATTTATTTTTTGAGGTAAAGTCTCACTCTCTTTGTTGGTGTTAAGGAAGGGTCTGAGACTGTGTTTATACAGTTGTAAGACCCAGAATCTTAGATTTCATCAAAGAAAGACTCCAGTGCCAAGTTCTAGTTATCTTTTACCCCTAACTTCTGCATAACTTACTATGGTGTGAGTAAAAACAATAAATTCTGGCCTTGAATTTAACTGATGATAAGTGATATAATTATGGGTTTGAAACAAAATCTACTGTTGCCTTTGGTCAGAAACCTCTGTGATTCACCTCTCCCGTATTACAATAAGCATTCATGACATTTTGCCAAATTTTCTTTTTTTATTTTATTTATTAGAACCAGAGAGAGAATGGGCATGCCAGGACTCCAGCCATTGCAAATGAATTCCAGATGGATGTACCACTTTGTGCATCTTTTGCCCAATTTTCTAGGTCACCTACATGATTGTAACCATAGCCTCATTTTCTCCCAACTTCAAATGGCAAATTCTCTATGACTGGTTGCGCCCTGTGATCTAGAAACAGAAGCTTCCATTCTAAACTATACCTAGATGTGAACTCTTCATGGGATTTTTAACAGTATACATTTCTTTGAATAGAGGTGTGGCTAGCCTGACAGCTACAGAACAAAATATAAGAAGGCCAATGTCTATATCATACCGTCCTTTGAAGACTAAAGTTGACACTGTTTAAAGATTTTAAATTGTCCATAGATCTCACATATTCAGGGTAGATGGCTCCTTTGGGTTTATTCCTTGAAGCATAATGAGAATCCTACTTGATTTTTTGATTTTAAATATTCGAAGTTAATCACTTTCCAGCAGATGGGTAGAGAGCATCCCCTCTGGGATAAAACTAACTATACTTTGATTCACAAGATGAGATGGTGAATGTTCTAGTAACAAAATTACACTCTCAAGTACATAAATTCATGTCTCATCACAAAAAAAAGAACCTCTAACATAACTTAAGTAAACTCTTTAAAAAAAAAAATTGACAGCATCTGTATGGACACTATACCATGATCATAATCCCCTCCCACAACCTTCCCTCCCCAAAACACTTTCCAACTAGTCTCTGCTATTTTGATGTTATCATTTTTCTGTCTCTTTTTTTTTTTTTTTTTTTCAAGGTAAGGTCTTGCTCTAGCCCAGGCTGACCTGGAATTCACTATGTACTCTCAGGCTGGCCTCAAACTCACAGCAGTCCTACCTCTGCCTCCCAAGTACTGGGATTAAAGGCATGCACTACCACGCTCAGCCTGATGTCATCTTTCCTCCTATTATGAAGGTCTTGTGTAGGTAGCATCAGCTACTGTTATGTCATGAATACCATAGCCATTTGTATGTGTATGAAAGATAGTATTGCAAAGCACTCCTTCCCTTCCTTTGGCTCTTGCATTCTTTCCACCACTTCTTCCAAAATGGTCCCTGAACCCTGGACAGTGTGATAGAGATGTCTCACTTAATACAGAACACTGTTTCTTTTAGCGCTTTTGATGAGATTTGAATCTCCCCAGTGGTCACTATGATCTGAAAAGAGAAGTTTCTCTGAGCAAGAGTGAGGGTAGTAGTAATATATAGGCATAAACCTAAGTATTTAGAGGGCAGTTTGGTAAGCATAATGCAAGAGTTGAAGTTTCTTCCCTAGGGCTTATGACCTCTCTGGACATAGGTTTTTGATTAGGTTTTCAGTACCAGACATGAACTCCCTCACATGTAGTGGGTCTTGTGTCCAATCAGAGCAGTTGGTTTTCCCCATAACAGACATGCCACTGTTGCACCAGTTGTTATATTTGGCATGGCTGACTAACCCTTAAGACTTGCAGGGTCTACTGCTAGTTAAGACCACTGATGACTTTTCTACAGCTTGAGTTCTCATCCTGCAGCCCAAGCATATGGTGTGTTCAGCAGTAGAATCTTACCATCTACTTCTGGTGGGCAACCAAAAGCCTTGCCAATAGCATGTAATATTTGGGGAACATCAGGGGTTTTCCCTGACCAGCAACTCACTGAAAGGCATCTCACCTTGGCACTGAAATTTTCTTGTAACTATCTATAGCTTCTGGACACAGCACTATGTACACCTACAGAGTACTTAGGCACAAACTCTCTTTAACAAATACATTATTTAGCTGATGTAGAAGTAGGTTTCCATATGACTTACTCATAACACCAACATCTTTAATTTTGACTAACCTTCCCATCACCTTCTCTCCTGTATCCCCATCCCCTGACCCCACTTACAGCATTTCACCTCCAGTATTCTACCCTCTACTTATTTACTATCCCTTCCTCTTAATGCCTCCCCTCTCCTCCTCCCTCATGGCTCCTTGGAATAGTTTTTTTTTTGTTTGTTTGTTTTTGTTTTTTTGTTTTTTTGTTTTTTGAGGTAGGGTCTCACTCTAGCTCAGGCTGACCTGGAATTCACTATGGAGTCTCAGGGTGTCCTCGAACTCACGGCGATCCTCCTATCTCTGCTTCCCGAGTGCTGGGATTAAAGGCGTGCGCCACCACGCCTGGCTCAGTTTTGAATAATTTTATTGACAACCTTTGAACATACAATATACCATAATCATAATCCCCTCCCACCACCTTCACTCCCCCCCCCCCACCATCTCCACCTCTACTAAATCCTTTCCAACTGATCATGGAACAGAGTTTTTAAAATCATAGTCCTCTCCCATCACCTTCCTTTTTCTTCCTCTCAAATCCCTCCACTGAATCTTTCCAACAAGTCTCTCTTATATTTTGGTGTCATTTTTCCCCCTCCTATTAAACAGATCTTGTGTAGGTAGTGTCAGCCATGGTGAAGTCATGAATATGATGGCCACATTGTATCTGGAAGACAGTATTGTAAGCACTCCTCCCCTTGTTTTGGCTCTTACATTTCCCTCCCCACACACACCCTTTCCATAATAGACCTTGAATCTTGGATGGTGTGATAGAGATATCTCAGTGCTGAATTACTGTCATGTCTCAGCACTTTGGTGAGTTTTGAATCACCCCAGTAGTCAGCCCCATCTAAGAAAAGAAGCGTCTCTAACCAAAAGTGAGAGTAGTAGTAATACATGGAGATAAATATAAGTATTTAGAGGGCAGTTTGGTGGGTATAATATATCCATTTAGCCAGACAATAGTAGTAGTTTACCCCTAGGACTTATGATCTCCTTGGCCATAGGCTTAAAAAAAAATAGGACCTTTTTATTAGTTATTTATTAGAGAGAGAGGGAGAAAGAAATCATGTGCCAGGGCCTCTAGCCACTGCAAACAAACTCCAGAAGTGTGTCCCACCTTGTGCATCTGGGTCCTTAGACTTCACAGGCAAGTGCCTTAATTGCTAAGCCATCTCTCCAGCCTCTACTTTTAACTAGGTTTTCAGTACCAGGCAAGTATTCCCTCCTATGGACAGGTCTCAAGTCCAATCTGAGAGCAATTGGTTTCCTCCATAACAGACATGCCCTCATTGCACCAGTTGGTACATTTGGCCTGGCTGGTCAGCTGTAAAGCTTGCAGGGTCCACTGCTGGCTAAGACTGTTGGGTTTTTTTTTCCACAACAGGCTGTACATCTCTTTCCAGCATTATGACAGCTAGTCAACAGGGAAAAGGCTTCCAGCTCAGCTCCAGATTGATTAGCCCAGGCCCCAATAGACTCATGATCATCTCACAGTGTAAATTGTATTCAGTCCAAATTCAAAGGTCCCCATAAGCTTTACCTACTTTATTCCAAAGTCTCATATGAAACTTAAGGCTCTTTCTTAACTGTGAGTTCTATAAAATCAAACAAGTTACATACTTCCAACACATAATGGCACACAGTAAATATTTCCATTGCAATAAGGCATAACAAGGAGAGACTGGACCATTGAAAAATCAATAACCACCCCAGGTAACATCAAACATACATAGTTTAAGTCCAACATGTATAACCAGTAATGACAGTGTCTGGGTTTCTAATTCTGCCCCTCCAGCTGTGCTGAGTAGCCAGGGGAAAACTTTTTCATCCTGAACCACCAGCTCTGCATGGTAGCCATTACACAGTACTGATACGTGCAAAACATCTTCAGGTGTCCACTGCAAACCACAATCCATCTTCATACAGTGATCTTTTTGGCCTGCAATACAGAGTTGTCATCCTGCTTCACATGCCATATCTTAGCAGTGACTCCTGGAACCCTGTATACTTCATGGCCTTTTTCCATGCATTTTTCATGCTTTCAGAGCCAATACCAGGTGTGCAGTGACACAGCCATTGTTAATCCAGGGGAAAATAAATCTTGACCATGAGCCCTCAGAATTCTCCCTTTCATTCATCTCCTTTCAAAAGAGTTTGCATTCCTATTCATTCATCCATTCCTGGATGAACTTCACCCTCAGGCATCTTTTCCATTGTTTTAGTGTAAAGCAATTGGCCCACCCTTAATGGTGGTAACCTAACAATAACAGCAACCTAAAACTAGTCTCTGTGCCTGTAACTTTAAACATGCATGAATTTTTCCAACTTTTAGATCATACATCTTTCAGTTCTATACCTTCTGTCAAGCACACCAGTCCATTTCTTTTAAATTCGACATTGACTAAACTCTCTGGGCATAGGCAGAAGAACACAACCAGCCCTTATGCCAGTAGTTTAGTCACAACAAAGTTCTCTGCTTTCTTTCCTTCCTCTTTAAAGTTCATAAGCCAACACAATTCACTCTGCATTTAACATTTTCAAACTCACCAGAATAGCCCATAAAATTTGGCTTACTACTCTGTAAGGCTTCTGTAGTACCAAGTACAGAGTCTTGCCACATTCCTCCAGCAAACAAGTTCCAAAAATCCAAAATTCACATGGTAAGATTCATCACCCTGCAACACTCAACTCTCAGTATATAAAGAAAGTTTGAAGGAGAAAAGCAAAAGGCAAACACCAGACTTGATCGCTGCAGACAGAGACTGTTTATTACAGAAAGGTGCTTATAGCCTTCCTGTGAGATGGAGGCTGAATCACTGAGCTAGACTGAGGTTTAAGGTTATAAGGAGGATCCTAAGAAAACCAGACTGGACAGGGTGCACATCCAAGGGAAGTAGATAAGAGACTTGTAGCTATGTGTGTCTTTGCTCAGAATAGGCTTTTTCAGCAAGAATTGTCCAAGGGAGGATACCTCAGATGGTTTCTGTTCCTTCAAGACCTTCTGAGTTAAGGGAAGTGTATCAGTCATGGAAATTGTCAAGCTAGTCTGGGAATGGCTGCCTCTGATGTTTCTCTAAGGTCTTCTAGTCTTAGGGACAGTCATTAACCCTCTAGTTCCCTCTGGTTTTCAGGAAGAGTCATTAACCCTTCAGTTTGGACTCTGGAAGAATAAAGAAGATTGGGGAAAATTGGGGAGTGAGCGGGGCATCACAGGAGTGGTCTATGTGGGAAGGACCAGAGATGATGACATCAGATCTTCACACTACTTCCTGCTGGAAGGGGCAATAGATCTCTCAGGGGTGTCCCACACAGTCCCATGGAGGTTGAATGCCGAGGAATGATATTCGGTGGCCATGAAGAATTTAGTGACTTGCTGTGGGTGAAGGCATGTATTCTTTCTTGGAGGAATTCAGTGAGACATCTGAGTATGTAAGGACCACAAGAGAGGGTGAATATTATCATAATCAGGGAAATAAATTACCTATCAGAGACAGGATAGTTTTAACTTGAAGGGAATAAAGCTGTGAGATTTCTTTTTTTTATTTTTTATTTTTGTTTATCTTTTATTTATTTATTTGAGAATGACACAGAGAGAGAATGGGCACTCCAGGGCCTCCAGCCACTGCAAATGAACTCCAGACACATGCGCCCCCTTGTGCATCTGGCTAACTTGGGTCCTGGGAAGTCGAGCCTTGAACGGGGGTCCTTAGGCTTCACAGGCAAGCGCTTAACCACTAAGCCATCTCTCCAGCCCAAGAGCTGTGAGATTTCTTAACTTACAGCAATAGATATCTTAGCTAGTCAAAGAAAGATACCAGGTCACATGCATAGAAATAATACTACTGGCCATTAAAAAGGCTAATATAGCCCAAAATATTATTGGCTCTGGATTGGAAACATTTACCTGTCCACAATTGGTGGACTCAATTATTGAAGTTTCAGTCACACAGGTGTGGCTTTTGGGAGTCTCAACTTTTGGTGTCCCATTTGCCAAATTTCACTTTGTAGTTTGTATACATAGTGTGATAGTTTGAATAGATGGCCCCTAATATATGCAGTGTTTTATTAGTTTGTAGTTTGGATCTGCAGCCACCTGCCTGGAGGAGGTGTCACTGGGCAGATCTTAAGGTGTGGTGGTGGGTTTGAAATTCCAATCTAAAGATATGCAAAGTGTGCCTAGATTGAGTTCCTGAAGTGTGCTGTGTGGTCTCTCTCTCTCTCTCCCTGGTCCTTTAAGAGGGGGCCAACTTATACCATTATGGAACTTTCCTTGGATCTGTAAGCTTCAATAAAGATCCCTTCCTCCATAACTGTGCCTGGTCTGCAATTTCATCTCAGCAAACCTGAAACTGTCTAATATAGTAGGTCATTATCTCATATGGATCTTATAAACAGACAAGGAGGCAGCTCTTCAGGAGAGTGATATTTATCAGAGCCACTAGGAAAGAAGCTCATAGACCATATCAAATCTATTAGCTATTATGATCTGGTTATTATCCATGTATAAGTTTTCTTATATGTGATATGACATTTACAGGTGACATGAATATTATATTTAAGGTTGAATAATAATCGTATCAGTGATAGGTAAGGAAGAAGGAATTGTTAACTTGGATGGGAAGTTAATTGGAATTTTTGGAAGTATAAAGATTGGTTTAGGTAAGGTAGGAAGTATAAGAGATTAATTATATTGATTCTATAATACAATAAAATATATTTTATATAATTAGGCCTAGTTTTATCTATCAGAATAAGTTTATAGCAAATAAATAAAAGTTTGAAACAATAAGAAAACATGTAAGAGTAGAACACTTAAGAAACCTATTGTTAGCCGGGCGTGGTGGCGCACGCCTTTAATCCCAGCACTCGGGAGGCAGAGGTAGGAGGGTTCGAGGCCACCCTGAGACTACAGAGTAAATTCCAGGTCAGCCTGAGCTAGAGTGAGACCCTACCTTGAAAAACCAAAAAAAAAAAAAAAAAAAAAAAAAAAAAAAAAAAAAAGAAACCTATTGTTGTAAACAGGTGTCCTACATAACAAAATAAAGGCTTAGTTTTGATTTCTATATCACATTTAGATAGAGTTTAAATAAATAGACAAAACTAGTTAAAATATCTTTATCTTGGGCTATACAGATGACTTAGCAGTTAAAGCACTTGCCTGTGAAGCGGACCCAGGTTTGATTCTCCAGGTCCCACATAAGACAGATGCCCAAGGGTGGCACATGCATCTGGAGTTTGTTTTCAGTGGCTAAAGGCATGGAATGCCCATTCTCTCCCTCTGTCTGGCTCTAATAAATAAATAAAAATAAAGTCTTTGAAAAAAATTTAAAATCCTTTAAAAAATAACTTGATCTTGCTAACCTTGATATTGATATGTTTACATCCTCACACCTTTTTAAACATGTATTTACCATTTAAACATATTTCTTAATAATGTTTTGTGTATCTACTGGAATAAAATTTTAGTAAATTTTTATCTAATGGGAAAAAATATAAGAGCAGAATATATAAGAAATCTATTGTTTTAAACAGAACCAGATGTTCTATCAAACAAAATGAAGACTTTATCCACTGGAAAACATGTAAACTTAGCCTTTGGATATAATTCAATTATAAGCTCTAAGTGTCTCATTTAACATAAAATTCTTATTTGTAAATTATTTTGTGAACTTTAGTATAACAGTAGAGTAATATGTAGGATAACTATTGTTATAAATAGACAATCAGACATTATGTAAACATTGTTAAAGAGCAGAATATTTAAGAAAACCTGAATTTTGACCTGTGAAATTTAAAAATAATTTAATAATATACTTATATCATCCTTTCTGTTTGATCTTTAAATATATTTTAATCAGAAACTTAACAACTTTTTTTTTCTCTACCTTCTGCTTTTACGGTTTTTGTCTCTGTGGTTAAATAGACTTTCTGGATTTCGATTGTCTGTCTTCCCATTTCCCTTGGTCAGCAGTCCCCTAGGCTTCCCCCTTTTTTTGAATATCCAGAAAGTCAGTTATATTAATTTCATATTTTTATTTTCATGTTACATTTAGATAAAGTTTAGATAAACAAAAACTTATTAAAAATGAATCTTGATTTTGTTAAACATTCAGGTTTTTTTCAGTAGTCAGAGTTTAACAGTAGGAAATATAGGTATAGCTCAATTTTTAACTTTGGTTTGAGACATGGCAATATAAATAAATGTATCAACTTATTACAAGAGTAAAGTCTGAGTTATATGAACAATTAAGGTGAGAAAAAATATGGAGAACGAAAACCTTTAAGTTAACCCATTTTACTGTAGGCAATTCAAACCTTTTTCAGTTTAAGTCCCACAACCTTCTTGTATCACTTTTTATATACTTTTAATATCATATAACCAGAGATTGACAGTTTCCAGATTTTTCAATTATGCCCCTCCAGTCAGACAGAGTATCCAGGGAACACTTCTCTCCTAGGCCAACAGTGCACTCTATGGTAGCCCTTGCATAATCCTGGTATATCCAAAATGTCTTCAGGTCTTCATGCAAACCATGGTCCTTCTTCCAAAGGCTCTTTTATCTTATCAGGGCATCAGGCCCTGCCTCATGCTGCATCTCAGCAGTGGCACCTGGAACTGTGTGCAACTCACAACCACTCCTCACATTTTTCCGGCTTCTGAAACCAATACCAGGTGTGCAGGACACAGCCAGATTCTTAATTTAGGGACAAAATAAATCATAATCTTGAAAAACGGTTTCCTTCTCCAGTCAACTCTTTCCAAAAGAGTCTGCATTTTTTATGATAGTCTTTCTTCAGGCATCCTTTCCATTGTTTTATTGTAAAGCAATTGGGCCATCTTCCTTAAGATTGTTATTTGACAGTAGCATGTTCAGTAACCTAAGACCAGTCTCAGTGCCTGTAATTTTAACTTGCTTGAGGTTTTCCAGCTTAAAAATCTTAAATCTCTCTGTCCAATTATCTTTAGCAGAGCACATCAGTCCATTACAAATTTAACCTTGATCACACTCTCTGGGCCTGGACAGCAGGACACAGCCAGCCCGTATGCCAGTAGCCCAGTTCCAACAAAGTCCTCTGCAGTCTTTCCTTCCCCTTAGAAACCTTGTAAGCCAAGCCTTGAAGTTCAGTACTGTCTGCACTTAGCACTCTCAAACTTTCATAGTCTATGAAACTTGGCTTACCACTCCAGAAGACATCTTCAGTTGCAAGCACCAAGTCCATGCCCATTAATCCAAAACAAAGGTTCCAGAAGACCAACATCCACATGGTCAGGTTCTTCTCACCCCACTCTTGGTACCAGCTTCTGTAGCAGACAGCTTTAGGTTCACTGAGATGAACTTCCAGACCAGGCACAGTTATGGAGGAAGGGATTTATTGAAGCTTAAAGATCCAGGGGAAGTTCCTTAATGGCAGAAGAAGCTGGCCTGCCTTCACAGGTCCAAGCAGAGAGAGAGAGAGAGAGAGAGAGAGAGAGAGAGAGAGAGAGAGAGAAGCACAAACCAAAAAGCAAAAGCCACACAGCACAGCACACTTCAGGAACTCCAGCTAGGCACACTTTGCATATCTTTACATTGGAATCTTAAACCCACCACCACACCTTAAAATCTGCCCAGTGACACCACCTCCAGCCAGGTGGCTGCAGATGCAAACTACAAACTAATAAAACACTGAATATATTGGGAGCCATCTATTCAAACTACCACATTGCACCACTGGACCCACCAAGCATTATGAGTGTGGGGATACTCCCTCTAATCCTTGGGTTTCCTTTGCCCTTCCTATACCTGGGAGACATTCCTGGTGGTGGGAATGGCCACTCTAAATAGCCCCTGTCCTCCAAAATGGACTCTAAATTATCTGTTCCCAAAGACACTCCATTGGCATGTCTCAAGGCTAATTTAAAGAAGCTCTGGCTTCAGCTAAGCCATCTCTCCAGCCCCCGTTGGTCTTGATAACTTTCTCTGACATGGCAATTGGTCCGAGATTCCCTCCCCTGCTCCTGTCCTTCCTAAAACTATCTCACACACACAGTTCTGTCAGCTAGCCATGACTTGCCAGGGTCTCTCCCTCATACCAAATTTGAACCATCTCAGTAAATCAAGTACAAACCCTGCTTTTGTAAAGAAACTCCTGCTTTTACAGAACTTCTTTAACTTCTACATATAGATATCTAATTTTTCTCTATTTGCTAAAAGTTAAAATCACCTTACAGCTTCTGGAGTGTTTTCCTTTCTTTTCCCTTTTCCCCTTCTTTTCATTACAAGCCACCAAAGAAAAACTGATAAAAAGAGGTAGGACAATCACAGTACACAAAAATTTAACCCTTAAGTGACTAGAAAAACCAGTGCCTGCCACACAGCTAGGTAAAATAAACAAAGGCAAACACCAAGGGAAATCCTGTAACCCCAGCCCTCTTACATATGGCTAATAGTCACAAAATAAAAACTTGTCAACTTTAAATTCAAACCACTGGCTGTTGCCCTGTTAAGATTGAGTCCTCACCAATTTAAAACATAACTAAAATCTTAAAAGGATGTCTCTCAATGTTTCATGTTGCCATGTCTAATGGTGGCCAACCATGTCATGTCATGTGTTCTATGTTTCATGTCTGACTTTATGTATGACAAAATTCATAATCATTAATTGTTCCAATGCTTATGGTCATTAAATGTTCTGATGCTCATATATTTTAAGATGATATTAAGTTATTAAAATCACATTTACAATATATTTAAAATAATTAACCTCTATTTTTGACAACATGCTTGTTCATGCTTATTATAACAAGACACGTTTATATACCAAATTCTAATCCTACTTCTGCAGAGAGATGTGTTTTTAGATCAGAAAAGACTTTATAAGGTAAAAGATTGCTCTAAGATATGTTATTAAAAGAATATAAAAATGATACAAGAAGGTTGTGGGACTTAAACTGAAAAAAGTTTAAATTGCCTATAATAAAATGGGTTAACTTAAAGGTTTTCATTCTCCATATTTTTTCTCACCTTAATTGTTCATATAACTCAGACTCTACTCTTTACAATAAGTTGATACATTTATTTTTATTGCCATGTCTCAAATCAAAGTTAAAAATTGAGCTATACCTATATTTCCTACTGTTAAACTCTGACTACTAAAAAAACTGAATGTCTAACAAAATCAAGATTCATTTTTAATGAGTTTTTGTTTATCCAAACTTTATCTAAATATAACATAAAATTAAAAATATGAAATTAATATAACTGACCTTCTAGATATTCAAAAAAAGGGGAAAGCCTAAGGGACTGCTGACCAAGGGAAAAGGGAAGACAGACAATCGAAATCCAGAAAGTCTACTTATAATCAACCACAGAGACAAAAACCGTAAAAGCAGAAGGTAGAGGAAAAAAAAGTTGTTACATTTCTGATTAAAATATATTTTTTTCTTTTTTTAAATTTATTTTTCCTCAATTTTTTAAAACATTTTCCATGATTATAAAAATTATCCCATGGTAATACCCTCCCTCCCCTCCTTTCCCCCTTTGAAATTCCATTCTCCAACATATCCACTCCTCATTTCAATCAGTCTCTCTTTTATTTTGATGTCATGATCTTTCCCTCCTCTTATGATGGTCTTGTGTAGGTAGTGTCAGGCACTATGAGGTCATGGATATTGAGGCCATTTTATGTCTGGACGGAGCACGTTGTAAGGAATCTTACCCTTCCTTTGGCTCTTATATTCTTTCTGCCACCTCTTCCGCATTAGACCCTGAGCCTTGGAAGGTGTGATTGAGATGTTTCTCGGTACTCTAGTCACTTCTTTCCATGATACCTTCTGAGTCGTCCCAAGGTCACTGCCATTTGAAAAGAGAAGATTCTCTACCCAAAGTGAGAGTAGCATTAATATAAGGGTATGAATATTAAGAGAAGTGCTTACTGGGCAGTTTGATAAGCATAGTATATACACTTATCCAGACATCAGCAGATGTTACACCCCTAGGGCTCATGACTACCCCTGTTTTAAGTTTTCAGTATCAGGGATGTATTCCCTCCCATGGAGCGGGCCTCTAGTCCAATTCGAGGGCAGTTAGTTTCCACCAAGATAGACGTGCCACTATTGTATCCATTGGCTCATTTGGCCTGGCTGGCCAATTTAAGGCTTGCAGTGTCCACTGTTGAGTATCTTCACTGCTGGTATCTCTTTCTCCCATTGAACTGCATGTAGAATGTCTTCTTCCAGCTTTCTGTCAGCTGGTCTACATGGAGGTGGTTATCAGCTCAGTTCCAGCAGGATTTCTCAGTGGCCTTGCAGCCCAAATATGTGGAGTCTTCAGCAATAGGGTCTTACCATCGATTCCTGGTGGGAAACCAAGGGCCTTCGCAATGGCCTATAATGTTTTGGGGATATCAGGGACCTCCCTGGCCAACAACTGCATGGAAGGTATTCCATCCCTAGCACTGAAAATTTTCTAGCAATGATCTACAGCTCCTGAGTTTCCATTGTCCAAAACCAGAGGATTCCATATGATTTATTTATATCCTCTTAGATTTTGATTAGCCCTCCCTCCACCTTTCCTTTACTCAATCTCCTCCCCTGACCTCACTTTGGGCCTTTTCACCTCTGTTAATCTATTCTTCTACTTACATATATACAATATCAACCTATTAAGTACCCTCCTGCCTTCCCTGCTCTTCCCTTTGTATCTCTTTTTTAGCTCTCTGGCCTCTGCTCCTGAGTTTTTTCCTTCTCACACAGAAGCCCAATCATCTGTAGCTAGGATGCACATATGAGAGAGAACATGTGGTGCTTGGCTTTCTGGGCCTGGGTTACCTCACTTAGTATAATCCTTTCCAGATCCACCCATTTTTCTGCAAATTTCATAACTTCATTTTTCTTTATAGCTGAGTAGAACTCCGTTGTATAAATGTGCCATATCTTCATTATCCATTCATCAGTTGAGGGACATCTTGGCTGGTTCCATTTCCCAGCTATTATGAATTGAGCGGCAATAAACATGGTTGAGCATGTACTTCTAAGGAAATGAGATGAGTCCTTAGGATATATGCCTAGGAGTGCTATAGCTGGGTCATATGGTAGATCAATCTTTAGTTGTCTTAGGAACCTCCACACTGATTTCCACAATGCCTGAACCAGATTGCATTCCCACCAACAATGTAGAAGAGTTCCTCCTTTTCCACATCCTCACCAGCATTTATGATAATTTGTTTTCATGATGGTAGCCAATCTGACAGGAGTGAGATGGAATCTCAATGTAGTTTTAATCTGCATTTCCCTGATGACTAGGGAATTAGAACATTTTTTTAGATGCTTATACGCCATCTGTATTTCTTCTTTTGAGAACTCTCTATTTATCTCCATAGCTCATTTTTTAATTGGCTTGTTTGATTTCTTATTATTTAACTTTTTGAGTTCTTTCTATATCCTAGATATTAATCCTTTATCACATGTATAGCTGGTGAAGAATTTTTCCCATTCTGTAGGTTGCCTCTTTGCTTTATTCACAGTGTCCTTTGCAGTACAAACTCTTTGTAATTTCAAGAGGTCCCAGTGGTTAATCAGTGGTTTTATTGCCTGAGTAATCGATGTTGTATTCAGAAAGTCTTTGCCAAGACCAATATGTTGAAGGGTTTCCCCTACTTTTTCCTCTAGCAGTGTCAGAGTGTCCAGTCTTATATTAAGGTATTTAATCCATTTGGACTTAATTCTTGTTCATGGAGAGAGAGAAGAATCTATTTTCATCCTTCTACAGATACATATCCATTTTTCCCAACACCATTTGCTGAAGAGACTGTCTTTTCTCCAATGAGTAATTTTGGAATTTTTATTGAATATCAGGTGGCTATAGCTACCTGGACTTATATCTGGGTCCTCTATTCTGTTCCATTGATCTACATGTCTGCTTTTCTGCCAGTACCATGCTGTTTTTGTTACTATGGCTCTGTAGTATAGGTTAAAATCAGGTATGGTGATACCACCAGCCTTATTTTTGTTGCTCAGTATTATTTTAGGTATTCGAGGTTTTTTGTGATTCCAAATGAATTTTTGGATCGTTTTCTCTATTTCCATGAAAAATGCCTTTGGAATTTTGATGGGGATTGCATTAAATGTGTAGATTGCTTTTGGTAAGATTGCCATTTTCACAATATTGATTCTTCCAATCCAGGAACAAGGGATGTTTTCCATTTCCTAGTGTCCTCTGCAATTTCTCGCTTGAGTGTTTTAAAGTTCTCATTGTATAGATTCTTTACTTCCTTGGTTACATTTAT
This sequence comes from Dipus sagitta, assembly GCA_036346955.1. Taxonomy (NCBI): domain Eukaryota; kingdom Metazoa; phylum Chordata; class Mammalia; order Rodentia; family Dipodidae; genus Dipus; species Dipus sagitta. The sequence continues at coordinate 219,667,850 of CM070770.1, forward strand.
TCCAAGGTACTTCATTTTCTTTGATGCAACTGTGAATGGGAGTGATTCTCTGATTTCATCCTCTGTGTGTTTGTTGTTAGCATATATGAAAGCTACTGATTTCTGTGTATTTATTTTGTATCCTGCTACATGGCTGTAGGTTTTTATCAGCTCTAACAGTTTGCTGGTAGAGTCTTTAGGGTCCTTTATGTATAGAATCATGTCATTGGCAAATAATGATAACTTGATTTCTTCCTTTTCAATTTGTATCCCTTTTATGTGTGTCTCTTGCTTTATTGCTATGGCTAAGACTTCCAGTACTATTTTAAGTAAAAGTGGGGGCAGTGGACACCCTTGTCTTGTTCCTGATTTTAGTGGAAAAGCTTCATGTTTTTCCCCATTTAGTAATATGATGGCTGTAGGCTTGTCATAAATAGCCTTTATTATATTGAGGTATGTTCCTTCTATTCCCAGTCTCTGTAGGACTTTTATCATGAAGGGATTTTGGATTTTGTCAAACACTTTCTCTGCGTCTAATGAGATGATCATGTGATTTTTGTCCTTCAACCCATTTATATAAGGTATTACATTTATCGATTTACGTATATTGAACCATGCCTGCATCTCTGGGATAAAGCCTACTTGGTCAGGTCTTTCTGATATATTCTTGTATTCTGTGTGCCAATATTTTGTTGAGAATTTTTGCATGTATGTTCATGAGGGAGATTGGTCTGTAATTTTCTTTTTTTGTCCTATCTTTGCCTGGTTTTGGTATCAGGGTGATGCTGGCTTCATAGAAGGAGTTTGGTAGGATTCCTTCTTTTTCTATTTTATGGAAAAGCTTAAGAAGCAATGGTGTTAGCTCTTCCCTGAAGGTCTGGTAAAATTCAGCAGTGAATCAATCTGGGCCTGGGCTTTTTTCAGTTGGGAGATTTTTGATAACTGTTAGGATCTCCATGCTTGTTATAGGTCTATTTAAGTGATTAATCTCATCTTGATTTAATTTAGGTAGGTCATATAAATCAAGGAAATCATCCATTTCTTTCAGATTTTCATACTTTGTGGAGTACATGCTTTTATAGTATGTCCCTATGATTTTTTGAATTTCTCTGGCATCTGTTGTGATGTTACCTTTTTCATCTCTTAATTTTATTAATTTGTGTCTCTTCTCTCTTTCTTTTGGTCATATTTGCTAAGGGTTTATCAATCTTGTTTATCCTTCCAAAGAACCAACTCTTTGTTTCATTGATTCTTTGGATTTTTTTTTTTGTTTGTTTCTATTTCATTAATTTCTGCCCTAATCTTTATTATTTCTTCCCGTCTACTGAATTTTGGTTTGCCTTGTTCTTCTTTTTCCAAGGCTGCAAGGTGAAGCATTAGGTCGTTTACTTGCGACCTTTCTAATTTGTTAATATAGGCACATAAAGCTATAAATTTACCTCTTAGGACTGCCTTCATTTTGTCCCAGAGATTTTGGTATGTTGTGTTCTCATTATTGTTTGACTCTATAAATATTTTGATTTCCCTCTTGATTTCTTCATTGACCCATTCATCATGTAGTAATGTGTTGTTTAATTTCCATGATTTTGTGTATGCTCTATAGCCTTTCTTGCTATTGATTTGTAGATTGATTCCATTGTGGTCAGAATGAATGCAAGGAATTATTTCAGTTTTCTTATATTTGTTAAGATTTGCTTTGTGTCCTAATATATGGTCTATTTTAGAGAATGTTCCATGTGCTGCTGAAAAGAATGTATATTCTGCAGCATATGGATGAAATGTCCTGTATATATCTGTTAGGTCCATTCCTTCTATGACCTCATTTAGTCCAGATGCCTCTTTGTTTATTTTTTAAATTTTTTTTGTTTATTTTTATTTATTTATTTGAGAAGGACAGACAGAGAAAGAGGCAGAGAGAGAGAGAGAGAGAGAGAGAGAGAATGGACATGCCAGGGCCTCCAGCCACTGCAAATGAACTCCAGATGCGAGTGCCCCCTTGTGCATCTGGCTAACATGGGACCTGGGGAATAGAGCCTCGAACTGCAGTCCTTAGGCTTCTCAGGCACGCGTTTAACCACTAAGCTATCTCTCCAGCCCCTCTTTGTTTATTTTTTCCTGGAATGACCTGTTGATTGATGAGTGTGGGGTGTTGAAGTCACCCACTATCACTGTGTTTGGTGTTATCTGTGACCTTAGTTATAATAGCATTTGTTTGATGAATTTGGGGGCCCCCATGTTAGTTGCATATATGTTTAGGATTGTAATGTCCTCCTGTTGGAGGGTGCCTTTAATCAATATAAAGTGGCCTTCCTTATCTTTCTTAACTGATGTTGGACTGAAGTCTACCATGGCAGATATTAGGATAGTAACCCCTGCTTGTTTTCTGGGTCCATTTGCTTGAAACACCATTTTCCAGCCTTTCACCCTCAGATAGTTCCATCCTTTGTAGAAAGGTGGGTTTCTTGGAGGCAACAAATTGAAGGATCCTGCTTTTTAACCCAGTCTGCAAACCTGTGTCTTTTTGTTGGGGCATTGAGGCCGTTGGTTTTAAGAGACATTATTGAAAGGTGTGTATTCATTTTTGCCATCTTTTTTTTTTTTTTTTTTTTGTAGTTTTTCCAGTTTTACCTTTGCTCTCTTGTGTTAACTAGTATTTGAGTATTGTTGTTTTTTCCCGGTTCCTTATATGTGTGCTTTCCTTTTTCTTCAGCATGGAGGATTCTTTCAAGTATTTTCTATAGAGCTGGTTTTGTCTTCAAATATTCCTTTAGCCTGCTTTTGTTGTGGAATGTCCTTATTTCTCCGTCTATTTGAATGGATAGCTTTGCAGGATGAAGTAACCTTGGTTGACAGTTGTTATCTTTCAGAACCTGGAATACATCACTCCACGCACTTCTGGCTTTTAAAGTTTGTGTTGAGTAATCTGCTGTAATCCTGATAGGCTTGCCTTTGTAGGTAACTTGATTTTTCTCTCTGACTGCTTTCAATATTTTTTCTTTGGTTTGTGTGTTTGGTAGTTTGATTATAATGTGGCGAGGATAGGTTCTTTCCATGTTTTTTCTGGCTTGTGTTCTAAAGGATTCCTGTATCTGCACTGGCACCTGTTTCACAATTTGGGGGAACTTTTCTGTGATTTTGTTGAAGACGCCAACTATGCCTTTGGAGTGAAATTCTTCTCCTTCTACTATACCTTGAATTCTTATGTTTGATCCTTTCATAGTGTCCTGAATATCTTGAAATTCCCACTCATACTTTTTTTTTTTTTTTTTTTTTTTTGGTTTTTTGAGGTAGGGTCTCACTCTAGCCCAGGCTGACCTGGAATTCACTATGGGGTCTCAGGGTGGCCTCAAGCTCACGGCGATCCTCCTACCTCTGCCTCCCGAGTGCTGGGATTAAAGGCGTGCGCCACCACGCCCAGCTCCACTCATACTTTTCTATTAGTTTGTCTTTCTCTTTGTTGGACTGTATTAGATCTCCCACCTGGTCTTCTAGCTTAGATATTCTGTCCTCTCCTTCATCCATTCTACTGGTGAGATTTTCTACAGAGGTTTTTTATTTCATTAACTATGTTCTTTATTGCTGGTAATTCTAACTGGTTTTTCCTTATTATTTCTATTTCCTTATTTATGTCTAGTATTGACCTCTTTATTTCATTAAATTGGCATCTTGTGTCTTCTTTGCTTCCTTTGATTTCTTCTTTGAGTTCTTTGAACATATTTATAATCATTCTTTTGAAATCTTTCTCAGGCATTTCCTCTAACTCGTTCTCACTAGAGGTCATTTCTGATACGTTAATACTTTTTGGGGGATTCATATTGTCTTGATTTTTGGTGTTTCTTGTGTTATAATGTATATATTTTTGCATCTTGGATTATTTAATGATTGGATTTTCCAGTTAGCTGGGTATTAAGAGATGTATCAATCAATCTGATGTTATATATCTTCAGGGTATGAGCTTAAGGTGCTAGGTGTGGCTCTGGAGACTCTCAGAGTATCTACAAAAGTGACTCTAGGTGTTGGGTTTGCCTTCTATGAGAGTATTCAAGTAGACTAAGTGGAACAAAATACAGGCAGATTCTAAAATTTAGCTAAACAATGTACACTTTCAATGAAAAACAGCACAGAGTATTTATCCAAGAGCCGGTATTATGACAGCCAGATCCTCTGTCTGTCCCTTAGGCTGTGTGGTGCCTCACCCACTCCCTCAATCCTGACAACAAGGAGGTTAAGATTTCTGGTCTGGCCGGGCGTGGTGGCGCACGCCTTTAATCCCGGCACTCGAGAGGCAGAGATAGGAGGATCGCTGAGAGTTCGAGGCCACCCTGAGACTACATAGTGAATTCCAGGTCAGCCTGAGCCAGAGTGAGACCCTACCTCAAAAAACCAAAAAAAAAAAAAAAACAAAAAAACATTTCTGGTCTGTAGAGGGTTCCAAGTCAGCTTGTGACCAGGAGAGACCCTTCCCTAATGTATAACAGAAGTGTAAACAAAGCCACTATAATTCAAGAAGCAACAAATAACAAGCTCAAAATACAGCTTATTTAAGAATGTCAAATCTGACCATCAATCCAATTTAACATATAATTTATCCTGATATGGAAGGTACAATTAGCACTTCTGGTTCAGGCCTATATACCAGGTTTATTTGGCGGGTACTGACCTCGTGTAATCCCAGTTACCTTTTGGGATGATTTTGGTCTCAGCTGTGTTCTTGATTGGGTCCTTCTTTGGTGCTCTGTCAGTTCAAGTAGGTGTGGCCTGGTCCCTGGACCGCTGCTCTGTTCCTGAGGGCTGGGCACTGGCAGTGGGGGAGGGCGAGGGAGCCAATGCTGCTCTAGTTCACCTGCTCTTCCACGTGTTTTTCTACCTTGTGATCTCCTCTGTTGTTCACTGGTGTTCTCCCTTCACGTTTCTTGAGTTTGCAGAGAGCTCTGGTGTGAGTGGAAAATCCCCTCGCTTGGTTTCTCCTGCAGCTCAAGCTGAGCCTGGCAGCTGGCTAGTGTGCCGCCGCCAAGGTCTCAGGCGCAGACCTGCCCCGCTAGAGCAGCTTCTGCTGGCCCATGCCGGCTCTGAATGCTCTGGATCTCTCCTACTTCTCCACTGCTGTTTCAATTTACCATACACCTCACTTTTTAGTAAAAGTGTGTGTTTTGCTGTTTTTTTTTTTTTTTTTTTTTTTGGCTTTTTCCCCCCTAGGCTGCTTTGGTGTGGTACCTACGCTGCCATCTTAACCAGAAGTCTCCAGATTAAAATATATTTAGAGCCGGGCGTGGTGGCGCATGCCTTTAATCCCAGCACTCGGGAGGCAGAGGTAGGAGGATCGCTGAGAGTTCGAGGCCACCCTGAGACTACAGAGTGAATTCCAGGTCAGCCTGGGCTAGAGTGAGACCCTACCTTGGAAAACCAAAAAAATAAAATAAAAATAAAATAAAAAAATAAAATAAATATATTTAAAGATCAAACAAAAAGGATGATATAAGTATATTATTATTTTTTTTAATTTCACAGGTCAAAATTCAGGTCTTCTTAAATATTCTGCTCTTTAACAATGTTTACAAAATGTCTGATTGTCTATTTTTTATTGTGATTTTTATTAGGTAACTTCAGCATAGTACATAATCCATTGCTCATTTAAGACAACTGTTTACAAGTGTACAGCAAGTGTGAGCAACACTATTATTACACATCATTGAAAAACCATTACATGCTTAATTGATTTGCTTTAAAATCAGGAATAATTTTCACTTTAGGTGTACAATTACAGGTACATGTTTTTGCCAACTTTAAGACATAATGTTTAGGAAGGAAAATATTTAGTGAGAAGACATTCTGATTTATCTATCAGTGCTATTTTCTTTTTCCTTTTTTTTTTGATTTTTAAAAGTATTTTATTTTTATTTGTTTATTGGGTGGGGGGAGAGATAAACAGAATGGGCATACCAGGGTCTCCAGTCACTGCAACAAGCTGTAGATACATGGGCCACCTTGTGCATCTGCCTTATTTGGGTACTGGGGAATCAAACCTTGGTCCTTAGGCTTTTCGGGGAAGTACCTTAACCACTAAGCAATCTCTCCAGTACCTGCCCCCCATTTGATTTTTTTAAATTTAATTTAACTCAATTTTTTCTCAATTTTTTAAACATTTTCCATGATTATAAAAAATATCCCATGGTAATACCCTCCTTCCCCCCCCCTTTTCCCCTTTGAAATTCTGTTCTCCATCATATCCCCTCCCCATCTCAATAAGTCTCTCTTTTATTTTGATGTCATGATCTTTCCCTCCTCTTTTGATGGTCTTGTGTAGGTAGTGTCAGGCACTATGAGGTCATGGATATCGAGGCCATTTTATGTCTGGATGGAGCACATTGTAAGAAGTCCTACCCTTCCTTTGGCTCTTACATTCTTTCCACCACCTCTTGCGCATTAGACCCTGAGCCTTGGAAGGTGTGATTGAGATGTTACTTGGTACTATAGTCACTTCTTTCCAGCACCATGATACCTTCTGAGTTATGCAAGGTCACTGCCATCTGAAAAGAGAAGATTCTCAACCAAAAGTGAGAGTAGCATTAATATAAGGGTATGAATATTAAGAGAAGTGCTTACTGGGCAATTTGATAAGCATAGTATATACACTTATCCAGACACCAGCAGATGTTACACCCCTAGGGCTCATGACTACCCCTGTTTTAGGTTTTCAGTATCAGGGATGTATTCCCTCCCTTGGAGCAGGCCTCCAGTGATCAGTGCTATTTTCAAACCCTCATTGACCTTTGTGTATAGACATTCACATGAAAGAAGAGCACAGAATGGTCCAAACTCAAGTAAGGACAATGAACTCTAGGCTTTGGTGAAATGCTGTGTTTATGTCAACTTGATCAAATCTGTAGACAAACCCAGCTCTTGAGATAGCTTACTTAATTTTACAATTCAGAAAGTAACATTAAAAGAACTTACAGAAGCAGATAATATGCCTTTAAAAGTATGTGTCCTTTGTTTTCAAATTTTGCCTTTTATGGTCAGTACAGTTTACATGATACTTAAATATCTGTTTTTGTCTATAAAATAAAATATCCATAATTCTAAATTCCTTGTTTTTCAAATACAGCCACCATTTATGTGGTGACATTGTAAGATACTGGTTTAAAATCAGTGGCTCAAATCACATACACAATATGATGTAATAAATTCAGCGTTAGATAAGGGACTAGAATACAGTAACAGACACATATAAGAGGTAGAATTATTAATCACAGTTTTGTAGAACAGATGCAGTAGACTGTAACTACCCTGCTGTATTAGTTATGGTACCTGTAATCTTGCTTCTCATGAAGTTAATAGTAGAGGAAAAATAAGCACTCTTCATAGGTCCTTGTTATGCATGAACTACAGGGACTTCTCTTAGGCAAGCATTTTCTTGGCCACTTGCTGATCATCTATCTATTTATCTTACTTTTTTAAAGTCTATGAATAGGGATATAGAAGCTGATTTTCTCCCAAGGCCTAAGAAGGAGAGTGATGTCTGTACCATTCTAAGTATAAATTTTGTAAATTAATTCAGTATTTCTGTGGAAATTGTTATTGCTTAATTAGAATCCTAGCAATATGGGTTCTATACCCAAATTTGATTGTTGGTTGTTTCTAACTCACAGTACATTTATAACATTACCAATGGGTATAACTTAAAATTTTGTTTTGTTCATGATGAAATTCTCAATACTTGAGTAAGACTGTACTACAAACTGACAAACTAGCATTTCAGAGAATGTTTATGTATTTATGGCTTATTTACATATTAGGTGATTATAATTTGGGACTGTTTCTAATCCTTCAATATCAGTAAAGTGATCAGAGGTAATTTTAGGAAAGTTATCAAAAACTGTAGCAAATATTTATACCCAATGCTAAATCTTACAGTAGGTACACATTTCATCTAACCTAGCTGAATACCTACAAGATAATTCAGTAAAACAACTAAGAAAATTTTCAAAAATTATCATTTTCACCATAGCCAAATACACTTTCTTTCAGTTAACTGGAAATTACTCTTATAATTTATATTAGGATTGGGATGTTAAGATGAGCCCATCAGATTCTAAATCTTATTTATAGTTCTATTTAGTGAACTTTATTTTGGATCAGGTATTTTCAAATTTATCTCAATTCTTTCTTGATGTTCTTAATAATTTTGAGAACTTACAAAAAGGAATGTTTTATTTACACTAAGATCAGATCGCTTCAGCAGTATTTCTTTCACAACTGCTAGTAACAATGTGTTATCAAAGTCAATAATTACAAAAAACTAATAATACTGTTGACAAATATAATAAAAATAAATTTATCTCCCATTTATGTTAAAAGCATACATTTCAGTTAAGGTCTAGACAGAATGCATCCCATTCATAAACACTGAACAATCTTTATATACTTCATGTTAGAAAATCTTTATAAGTATTTAAAGAGAAATCTTGTCCTAGTTTTTACGAGGAAAGAAAGCCTTTGCAGTTTTAAGAATTATCAAAATGTCAGCTTTTGAAAATGTAGATTACATATATAAAACTTATATTTTTGTTGTTATTTTTTACTATAATATATTTGGTTTTTAAAAGTCACAAAAGTTATTTCAGAGCTGTGCTGCTATTTCTTATATTAGGAAAGATGTGTATGTAAATAGAGAAAGGTTGATAATTAGATGATTTTGAAATGGTTTATAACTAGCTACATTGACAACCTCTGCAATCAACTTGTGACTGCCACATATGCACAGAAACTTCTGGGTAAAAGTAAATTGGTGTTTAGGAAGAATATTCATTCACTTAATTCATGTATGATGTTTGTGACCATTTTTTTTAAACTCAGGGATATACACTTGTTAATATGGCTCCATTCACTTAAACATATTTTATGTTTTGCCTATTACATGCATAAGCACAACTGGATCATTAAAATTATTTGTATATAACATGAAGACTTTTATTTTTATTTTAAAGTTTTATGTGTTTTACACTTAATGATCTTGACTCTAACAGGTTTTAGTTTTCTACCTCTGTTTTCTTTTTTTTAAATTTTTTTGTTCATTTTTATTTATTTATTTGAGAGTGACAGAGAGAGAGAGAGGCAGATATAGAGAGAGAATGGGCGCGCCAGGGCTTCCAGCCACTGCAAACGAACTCCAGACGTGTGCGCCCCCTTGTGCATCTGAGAACGTGGGTCCTGGGGAATAGAGCCTTGAACCGGGGTCCTCAGGCTTCACAGGCCAGTGCTTAACCACTAAGCCATCTCTCCAGCCCTCTACCTCTGTTTTCAATGTTAGCTAATCTGCTTTGGAGCACTAGATTCTACTTTTCCTCTTATCTTCAAATAGACTTTTCAGCATATAAACTTGAATGGCTGACACCACCACCATGACCACTAAATTAACTATGGACCAGAAACTGACTCTATCAAAGTTGCTTACTTGTTTGTTTTGATCATGAGCGCTTCAAATGCTCTAAGCACAGTCTGTATATTACCACTTTTCCTTAGTCTGGACTTGATGCTGTTGATGGATTCCAGAATGTCTTCCATTTTCATTTCCAACATATCTGTGCTAGTAATATACTTTTTCCAGTCTTCTTGTTCCTGTGCCTGTTTTCCCATATTATCCAGGATGAGTTCAAAGAAAATTACCTTCTCAGAAATGGTGCTGAATGTATTATCAAAGCAGAGCATGTAGTCACCAACTTCAGTCTCAATAGTGTGAACCCTATGTGATTTTCTTTGCTCAAAAAATAAGGTTTTCCCTTCTGGAGAGGCAAGATGGAAATCAATATCTAATTCTGCTCCATCTAAAACCTGGTACTCGATCTCCAGCGAGGCCTTCAGCGGCATGAGCTGGTAGAAGCACTCCTTGTGCCCGGCCGGCAGGGTGAAGGTGAAGTCGCTGTCCAGCCAGGGCGTGAAGCCCGCCGCCCCCCGCAGCAGCCCCGCGGGCAGAGCAGCCAGGAGGAGCACGGGAACGGCAGCCAGGTCGCGTCGCCCATCCCTGCCTGTCGGGGTCGGCCTCGGGCTGAAAGTGCCGTTGAAGGGAGGGACCTGCTCTTTTCTCCCTGGACTCCTCCTCGTGGCCGAGAAATCCCAAGTCCGAAGAAAGTTGAGGCGGTGGCGGCGGCGGCACGCGCTCCCTGGGAACGGGGTAGCGCTGTCCTCCACAGGGCTGAGATTGCGGGCGGGGCCAGTGGCCCTTTTCTGCCTCCTCACCCTGAGCGTGCGCACCCGATTGTCTATTTATAACAATAGTTTTCCTTCGTATTACTCTACTGTTATAATAAAGTTCACAAAATAATTTACAAATAAGAATTTTATGTTAAATGAGACACTTAGAGCTTATAATTGAATTATATCCAAAGGCTAAGTTTACATGTTTTCCAATGGATAAAGTCTTCATTTTGTTTGATAGAACATCTTCTGTTTAAAACAATAGATTTCTTACATATTCTGCTCTGTGTGTGTGTGTCTGGTCCTGTGAAAGCAGGCCAGCTTCTTCTGCCATTATGGAACTTCCCCTGGATCTGTAAGCTTCAATAAATCCCTTCCTCCATTACTGTGCCTGGTCTGGAAGTTCATCTCAGTGAACCTAAAGCTGTCTGCTACACCAATGGAGTGTCTTTTGGAACAAATAATTTAGAGTCCATTTTGGAGGACAAGAGCTATTTAGAGTGGCCATTCAGAACTCCCAGGCTTAGAGAGAGCAAACAAACCCAAAGATTAGGGGGGAGCGTCCCCACACTCATAATGCTTGGGGTGTCCAGGGGCACAATATGTGGGAGGCTCCCAGAGCCTCTGGTCATCCATGGACTGAAAAGTAAGAAATTCCTGCAGTTAACCTCAGATGAAGAGTGTCCTTAAGGCTGTAGTTTGATGAGGGTGTGGATGCGGATGGTCACATGGCAATGGCCTCTCATCTGGAGTTCAGAAGTCCATCAGGAGAGGGGAGGGAGAGAGAGATATGACCTGGTGGATTATCCAAAGGGCTATCAGAGCCTCAGCTGAGCTAAGGGAGGGATTTTGGACATTCACCAGAGTGCAGCCCTGGCCAGAATTACTCAGTCTCTGTAAACATGCCACTAAGCTCACACAATCTGAGGGTCAGAGTGAGAGGGAAAAGAGCAGAAAGCTGCCAGGTATCAAGCTGGGTTTACACAGAACACAAATAAAGCTCCCTGAACCATGAAGCTGAACAGAACTCATACAGCTCATGTAGACAAAGGCCACAAAATACCAGAGGTCTCAGGTCAGACTGGTGGCTGTTTAGTCCATAATAGTTAGCATGGTGAGTGTTTATGCTCCTGAAGGAATGAAACACTGGCAGGGTGGTAGAGAGAAGGAAAGGGAAAGAGGTAAGCAACCCGAAAGCCCCTGAGGGCTGTGATCTGAGTCACGGCACCAAAATGTAAGGAGAGTTTGAAAGAGAAAAGCAACAGGCAAACATGGGACATGATCTCTACAGACTGTTTATTACAGTGAGGGACTTATAGCCTTCCTGTGGGATGAAGGCTGAAGCAGTAAGCTAGGCTGGGGTTCAAGCTTATCAGGCGGATCCTAAGAAAAACAGTCTGGATGGCGTGCACATCCAAGGGAAGTAGATAAGGTACTTGTAGCTATTTGTGTCTTTGCTCAGAATAGGCTTTTTCAGCAAGAATTGTCTAAGGGAGGATACCTCAGATTGTTTCTGTTCCTTCAAGGCCTTCTGAGTTAAGGGATGTGCATCAATCATGGGAGTTGTCAAGCTAGTCTGGGATACTAGTCTGGGAATGGCTGCCTCTGATGTTTCTCTAAGGCCTTCTAGTCTTAGGGACAGTCATTAACCCTCTAGTTCAGGGAGCATCATTAACCCTTCACAGTACCTATTTTTGTTGTAGTCAGCTCCACATTGCTGGAATGAACATCCAGCCCAACAGGTTTGTTTCATCTTACAAATCCAAAGGAAGCTCATCAGTGGTAGAAAAAGTTGCCTAGTTGAAAGATCCAAGCAGAGATAAATAACTGCAGCAAGCAAACACCAAGTACTAAGCATGAATCTGTGAGAGCTGGAACTGCTTGTTCCACACTTTTGGGCTGAAGTCAGATTACCCCCAGTGACACACACCCTCCAGCAGGCTTCTGGAGCCATAAGCAGGAAGCTTAACCTTAAAAATACCTGAGGCATGGGCTGGAGAGATGGCCTAACATTTAAAGTGCTTACCTGCAAAGCCCAAGGACCCAGATTTGATTCCCTAGTACCCACATAATGCTGATGCACAAGGGGACACATGTGTCTGACATTTGTTTGTAATGGCTAGGGGCCCTGGCATGCCCATTCTCTCCTCTCTCTCTCTCACTCAAATAAATAAATAAAATATTTTTAAAAGTACATGAGGCTATGGGGGACATACATTCACATTCAAACCACCACACTCAACCTCCTAAGTGTTGGCATGAAAAGTATGAGCCACCACACCCAGCTTTGATTTTGAACACTTTTTTTAGTGTGTGTGGTGTGTGGTACATGCATGTGTGTGCAGGGCCCATGCATGTGCATAAGGAGGCCAAAGGAAATAATGGGGAATCCTTTTATAACACATCTGTACATTTATTTCCTTGAAGTGAGGTCTCTTTTACAACTCAGAACTTCTGTCAAGTTCAGTCACCTTCAGTCTTTCTCTGTAAGCCCCGTAATTCTTTGGTTTCCACCCTCACACTCTGGGGTCACATCTGTGTGTGGCCATGATCACCTTTTTATGTGGGTTCCAGAAAGTTGAACTTGGTGGTCTCCAGTCTGAAATTGCAAGCTCTCTTAGCCACTGAGCCATCTCCCTAGCCCAATGTTGAACACTTTTAAGAAATATTTATTGGCCATTTGTGGTTTTCCTTTTGATAACTTTTTTTTTTTCAGTATTTTAGCTCATTTTTTTTTTTTTCAGCTGAAAGTCACCACCTTTATTTTAGAAGACAATATACTAACCCTTTTCCATACAAAAACATTTAAGGAAAAATGAAGATGGCATGTGGAGGGTAAATCAACGAAAAATGTCAGTGAGACACTTGGCCCCCACCTCCCTAAAAGCCAGAGGACTTGCTTTGGGAAATGGGTAAAAGAGAAGCCTTATGTTAAGGGGGAGAAAAAAAAAAACAAAAAAAAAACGTGAACAAGGTGGTTTCGATTTTGCACCACTGAGGCCGGGTTTTGAGAAAAAGCCACATTTCCCACACCGCTCTGCGAGAGATTCTTGAAAGAATGTGTCAGAAGAGCACAAGTAGGGGAAGAAGATGGGGTGGGAGTTTGGGTGGGGGGGGGATGGAAAACTGGGAGACCTGCGGAGGCGCCCCCCAGACACCAGGGAGGAAAAAAAAAAAAAAAAAAGGAGGAACCGCATCCATGCGGTCCCCCGCCCCCACGCCCAGCCAGGGAGGAGGGGAAGTGGGGCACAAAGGATGCTCACGGTCCCCCCCCCCACACACACACACCTCCTTCCCCGGCTCGAATCCCCAGCAGACCCGCAGACATTCAGACCCGGGAGACCACCACACACACACACACCAAACCCCCCAGCTACTGAGACCCCGCCCCAGCCCGAGCCCGGGGGTGTAGGGGGGGGGATGGGGCTCCCCGGGAACCCAGGGGAGAGGCCGCGTCACCATTCGGATGCCCGCGGTTTAGCTCATTTTTGATTGAGCTGTTTGTTTTGGTGTTTAGCCCTTTGAGTTCTTTCTGTGTTTGACAGAGATGTTAATCCTATACAGACGTATACCTGGCAGAGATTTTATCCTGTTCTGTAGGGTGTCTCTGTTTAGTTAATAGCTTCCTTTGCTGTGGTTAAGATTTAAAACAGTATCGAATAAGACTGAAGAGAACAAAGATGGTGGAATAGGAGCTGGAGAGATGGTGCAGCAGTTAAGGCACTTGCTTGTAAAGCCTAAAGACCTGGGTTCAATTCCGCAATATCCACGTAAAGCCAGATGCACAAGGTGGCTCATGCATTTGGAGTTCGTTTACAGTGGCTAGAGGCCCTGGTGTGCCCATTCTCTCTCTCTCTCTTTCATGAAGTCCCGTATGTTGATTGTCAACTTATTTCCCAGGCTACCAAAGTTTTTGGAGGCAGGGTCTCTCTCTAGCCATGGCTGGCCTGGAACTCATTCTGGCCACAGACTGAAACACAAATTGGCCTTAGATTTATGGCAACCTTCCTACCTCAGCATCCTGAGTGCTGGGATCAAAGCATACACCACCATGCCCCATTTATTTCTATATCTTGAAGAGGTTTCCCTACTTCTTTTGCTTGCAATTTCAGAGTTTCTAGTATCACACTAAAGTGTTTGATCCATTTGGAATTGATTTTTGTGCAGAGTGAGAGACAAGGAGCTAGTTGATGCTTCTGCATGTCAAAATCTAGTTTTCCATCACCATTTATTTAAAAGGCTGACTTTTTCCAATGAGCATTTTTGTCACATATCAAGTAGCTATAGCTGTGTGGGTTAATGTCAGGATCTTCTATTCTGTTCCATTGTGGTGGTTTGAATGGATCTCCCCAATAGATTCAGTTTTAGTACAGGTTTAGATCTCCAGCCTCCTGGCTGGAGGAGGTGTCACTGTGGGCAGATCCTAGGGTCCAGCTCTAAGGTGTGGGGGCAGGTCTGGAATTTCCAGCCAAAGATATGAAAAGTGCTGGAGCATTGCCTGAGGATCCTGAAGTGTGCTTGCTTGTGCTGGTAGGGTCTTTTTTTCTTTCTTTCTTTCTCTCTATGTGCACTTGTGAAAGTGGGCCAGCTTCTTCTGCCATTAAGGAACTTCCCTTCTACCTGTAAGCTTTGATAAATCCCTTCCCCGCATAACTGTGGCTGATCTGGAAGGCTCATTCCCAAAACTGAAGCTGATTGTGACAGCATTGACCTATATATTTGTTTTGTGTCAGTAGAATGCTGTTTTTGTTACTATGGTTCTGTAATACCGTGAAATCAGGTATGGTAATATCTCCTGCAATACATTTTTAAATGATTTTGAAATATTTATGTATGAAATAGAGATGGACAGACAGAGGGAGCATGTCAGGGCCTCTTGCCACTGCAAGCAAACTCCAGACACATGTGCCATTTTGTGCATATGGTTTTACATGGATACTGGGGAATCAAACCCAGGCTGCAGGCTTTACAAGCAAGCATCTTTAACTATGGAGTCATCTCCCCAGCCTACATATATATTTTTGTTCTCAGCATTGCTTTCGTGTGAAGCTTAAGGACTCAGGTTTGATTTCCTAGTACCCACATAAGCCAGATTCACAAGGTGGCACGTGTGTCTAGAGTTTGTCTGCAGTGATTAGAGGCCCTGGCACACCCATTCTCTGTGTGTGTGTGTTTGTCTGTCTCTCTGTCCAATAAATAAATAAAATATTTTTTTCTTTTACCTTTTTTTGTTGTTGTTTTGCTCTAGTCCAGGCTGACTGAAATTCACTATGTAGTCTCAGTGTGGCCTCAAACTCATGGCAATCCTCCTACCTCTGCCTCCCAAGTGCTGGGATTGAAGGCCTGTGCCACCATACCTGGATAAATAAAATACTTTTAAAAACTCATCTCTTTTCTCCAAATGAAGCAAAGAGGAAATAGGTACAGAAAAATGCACACCACTCTGTATGCAGCTAGAATGGTGGATATGTCATTTTAAACTTGCCAAAATCAAAATAATGAGATGGGTATAGTAGCACATGCCTGTAATTTCCTTATTGGGAAGGCTGAGACAGTAGGATTGCCAGCTCAAAGCAAGCCTGATATATAGCAAGATCCTTTCTCAAAGCAAAATAAAACAAAACATTGTGACCTGTGGATTTGAATACTGATGTATCAATGTTGCTTTATTAAGTGTCACAAGAAAATAATAGGTGAATGATGAAGGTGAGAGAGAAAGGAATGAATAATGTAGGAAGACATGTCTACAGTTACAGAAATTGTTTATGGCACTATATTAAAAATTATGCATGATTTTTTATAAAACTGAGTAGTAACAAATGGTGCTGACAAAACTGGATATCTACCTGCAAAGAAATGAAATTAGATCCATACCTCTCTTCTTTTTATTTTTTTCTCAATTTTTATTAACATCTTCCATGATTATAAAAAATATCCCATGGTAATACCCTCCCTCCCCCCACTTTTCCCCTTTGAAATTCCATTCTCCATCATATCCCCTCCCCATCTCAATCAGTCTCTCTTTTACTTTGATGTCATGATCTTTTCCTCCTCTTATGATGGTCTTGTGTAGGTAGTGCCAGGCACTGTGAGGTCATGGATATCCAGGCCATTTTATGTCTGGAGGGAGCACTTTGTAAGGAGCCCTTCCTTTGGCTCTTACATTCTTTCTGCCATGTCTTGCGCATTAGACCCTGAGCCTTGGAAGGTGTGATCGAGATATTAGTCAGTACTCCAGTCACTTCTTTCCAGCACCATGACACCTTCTGGATACCTCTCTTCTTGTACAGATATCAAGTCAAAAAAAGTCAAGAACCTCAATCTAAAGCCAGAAACACAGAAAATGCTAGACTTAAAAAATAGGGAATACGGGCTGGAGAGATGGCTTAGCGGTTAAGCGCTTGCCTGTGAAGCCTAAGGACCCCGGTTCAAGGCTCAATTCCCCAGGACCCACGTTAGCCAGATGCACAAGGGGGCACACGCATCTGGAGTTCGTTTGCAGTGGCTGGAAGCCCTGGCGTGCCCATTCTCTCTCTCTCTCTCTCTATCTGCCTCTCACTCTCTCTCTGTCACTCTCAAATAAATAAATTAAAATGAAAAAAAAAAAATAGGGAATACACTCCAGATATGAGCATAGGCAAAAGCTTTCTGAACAGGACTCCAATATCAGCAAATGGGAATACATGCAGTTAAACAGTTTCTGCACAGCAAAAGAAACCATCACCAAAGTGAACAGCCTACAGAATGGGAGAAAATCTTTGCCACCTATAATTCAGACAAGGGGCTAATACCTAGAGTTTACAAAGAACTATAAAAATTACACACACACACACACAATTATCAAATGAGCTAATGAGCTAATCAGACAGTTCAAAGAAAAAAAAAAACAAGTAGTCAACAATTAAGAAAATGCTGAGTATTACTAGCCATTGGGAAAATGTAAATCAAAACAACTTTGAGATACCATCTGACCCCAGCACTTGAAAGGCAGAGGTAGGAGAATCGCCATGAGTTTGAGGCCACTCTGAGACTACATAGTGAATTCCAGGTCAGTCTGACCTGGAGTGAAACCCTACCTTGAAAAACAAAAACAAAAACAAAAAAGTTAGAAATAGACTTCCCATACAACTCAGTCATACTGAGCATATACCCTAAGGACTTCAACTATAGGGATACTTACAGCTCTATTTACAGTAACTAAGAATTGGAAACTACCTAGATACCCAATAACAGATGAATGGGTAATGTAAATGTGGTACATATAACAATGGAATTCAACTCAGCAGTACAGAAAAGTAAAGTTATGAAATATCCAGGGAAATGAATGAATCTGGAAAGAATCATATTAAGTGAAGTGACTCAAACTCAGAAAGACCAAAATTACATGTTCTCTCTGGTATGCAGGACTTAGCTTGTAATATCTATAAGTATGTACACAATAGGGGGGCAAATGTGCATAAAACCTACAAACATAGAACTCTAAGCAAAAGTGAATATAAAGTGATGAGCTGGAAGAGGCAGGTAGGCATAGCCAAAAATATACTTGTGACATGTAAACAGAAGGAAGAAAAATACAGTAGGGGGGACAGGATAGGGGGATGAGAGGGAAGAGGAAAGGAGGAGGGAGGGCAATCAACAAAAACAAATTGTATTTGAAAATGCCATAAATAGTTTTTGACTTCTGGTTAAGATGGTGGCATAGGAACCACACCAAAGCAGCCTAAGGGAGAAAAAGAAAAAAAAAAAAAAAAAACCAGGAAAATACACTCTTCTACTAAAAAGTGAGGTGCGCAAGAAATTACCAATGGCAGCAGAGAAGTAGGAGAGATCCAGAGCATCCAGAGCCCACACAGAAAGGCAGAAGCGGCTCCAGCAGTGGTGGCACCAGGTTCCCAGGGCCATAGCTGCCAGGCTCAGCTTGAGCCACAGGAAAAGCCAGGTGAGGGGATTTTCCACTCACACCAGAACTCTTCACAAATTCAAGAAATGTGAAGGAAGGACCACAGCGAACTACGGAGCAGCAGATCATGAGGTAGAGGATCACTTGGACCAGCGGGAGAACTAGAACCACCATCCACAGCCACCCCTCCACCAACACCATCCCAAGCACCAGAAACTTGGGGAAGGGAGCTCACGCACCCAGCACTAGCAACCAGAGCAGCGATCCAGCGACCCAGACAGCCTGCTTGAACCCACAGTGCACCAAAGAGGGACCCACACAGGAGCACAGCATAACTGAGACCAAAATCATCCCAAAAGGTAATTGGGATTATACCATGTCAGTACCCACCTAATAAGCCTGGTATATAAGCCTGAACTGGAAGTGCTAATTGCACCTTCCATATTAGGATAAATTATATGTTAAATCTGATGGATGGTCATATTTGCCATTCTTAAATGAGCTATATTTTGGGCTTGTTATTTGTTGCTTCTTGATTTATAGTGGCTTTGTTTCCTCTTCTGTTGTTCATTAGAGAAGGGTCTCACTTGGTCACAAGCTGACTTGGAACCCTCAACAGACCAGAAATCTTAACCTCCTAGTTGACAGGATTAAGGGTGTGGGGCACCACACACTCTAAGAGACAGTGACTTTGTTAGAGGATCTGGTTGTCATAATACCTACTCTTGCATAAATACTCTGTGATGTTTTTCATTGAATGTGTACATTGTTTAGTTAAACGTTAGAATATGTCTGCATTTTGTTCCACTCAGCCATCTTGAATACTCTCATAGCAGGCAAACCGAATATCAAGAGTCACTTTTGTAGATACTCTGAGAGTCTTAAGCTCCTACACTGAAGATATATAACATCAGATTTATTGATACATCTAATAATACTGCAGCTAACTATAAAATCCAAGCATTAAATTAATCCAAGATACAAAAATATGTACATTATAACACAAGAAACACCAAAAATCAAGACCATATAAATCCACCAAAAAGTATTAATGCATCAGAAATGACCTCCAGTGAGAATGAGTTACAGGAAATGCCTGAGAAAGATTTCAAAAGAATGATTATAAATATGCTCAAAGAAGTCAAAAAGGAATGAAAAAGGAAATGAAAGAAATCAAAGGGGACACAGGAAACCAATTTAATGAAATAAAGAGGTCAATAGACATAAATAAGGAAACAGAAATAATAAAGAAAAAACAGTCAGAATTACTAGCAATGAAGAACACAGTTAATGAAATAAAAAAACTCTGTAGAAAATCTCACCAGTAGAATGGATGAAGGAGAGGACAGAATACCTAAACTAGACCAGGTGGCAGATCTAATACAGTCCAATAAAGAGAAAGACAAACTAATAGGAAAGTATGAATGGGAATTTCAAGATATTCAGGACACTATGAAAAGATCAAACATAAGAATTCAGGGTATAGCAGAAGGAGAAGGAATTCACTCCAAAGGCCTAGTAGGCGTTTTCAACAAAATCATAGAAGAAAACTTCCCCCAAATTGGGAAAGAGGTGCCAATGCAGATACAGGAATCCTTTAGAGTACCAACCAGACAAAACCTGGAAAGAATCTCTCCTCGCCATATTATAATTAAACTACCAAACACACAAACCAAAGAAAAAACATTGAAAGCAGTCAGAGAGAAAAATCAAGTTACCTACAAAGGCATGCCCATCAGGATCACAGAAAATTACTCAACACAAACTTTAAAAGCCAGAAGGGCTTGGAGTGATGTATTCCAAGTTCTGAAAGATAACAACTGTCAACCAAGGTTACTTTATCCTGCAAAGCTATCCATTCAAATAGACAGAGAAATAAGAACATTCCATGACAAAAGCAGGCTAAAGGAGTATTTGAAGACAAAACCAGCTCTTCAGAAAATACTTGAAAGAATCCTCCATGCTGAAGCAAAAGAAAAGCCCACATATAAGGAACCGGGAAAAAACAAACAATACTCAAATACTACTTAACACAAGAGACCAAAGGTAAAATGGAAGAACTGCAAAAAAAAATGGCAAAAATAAATACACACCTTTCAATAATATCTCTTAATATCAATGGCCTCAATGCCCCAACCAAAAGACATAGGTTTGCAGACTGGGTTAAACAGAAAATGCCATAAATAAAAATTATATGTGGGCTGGAGAGATGGATTAGTGGTTAAACGCTTGCCTGTGAAACCTAAGGATCCCAGTTCAAGGTGCAATTCCCCAGTACCCACGTAAGCCAGATTCACAAGGTGGTGCATGCATCTGGAATTTGTTTGTAGTGGCTGGAAACCCTGATGCACCCATTCTCTCTCTCTCTCTCCCTTTCTCTCTGCCTCTTTCTCTCTCTGTCTGTCACTCTCAAATAAATAAATAAAAATAAACAACAACAAAAAATATATATATAAAATATAATTTTAATTTTTTAAACAATGCAACTTGATTAGCACACTGATCTATTATTACTGGTTGTGAATTTCTGAATTCATTGTAATTAGTTGCACTCCAGGAAATGGGGAGCACATGTTGTCTATGAGTGATACAGCACATGTGGTCGCTGGGTAGATATGCATGGGAACTCAAGTAATGTTATCACTGTTATGAACCTGTGGTGTGGGAGGCTGGGCCTCCCCAACTTGGATCTTGGAGAGCATGATGTTCTAGCCATGCATGGATTCCTTTGGGCCATTTCACCAACTGCCATGTGCTGAATCCTTGGTTGCAGTTCTATTGCATCATCCCAAATGTCATTCATACTCATGGCTTCTTGCTGTAGGGTTGGAAGTACATCTTCCCAAAAGGGGGAGATCCCTGAAGCCTCCCTGTCAATGGACTTGGATGAAATCATTGTGCCCAGGATTGGAAGGTGTGATTCTCAAACATATTTTCCATTTTGTTTTCACTTGGGCACAGGATCTCAGATACCAGAGCCCCAAGGCCAAGAAGATAACATACTCTAGGGGGTGCAGGAAGCTTTGCTGCTTAGAATGGCCATTAGAATGGCCTCCTCAGTCCACACACAGACACACACATGCATACACACATGCACACACATATGCAATATGTATTCACGTGGCTGAAAAGGTCAGTTCTATGTCTATTCAGTTTGTTGCTTTGCAGATACTTCTAACATGTTCACTTTGGTCATCTTCCTTCTCCTGCAGCTTCCTCCTTTTGCATGAAATTTCACTTCTCACAACTGTCTTCAAAGAATGAAAACCAACGTGTTTTTCTCTGTTATTTTTTAAAATGTTTTTTTAAAGAGAAAGCAAGAAAGGGAGAGAATTGGTGCACCAGAGCCTCAGCCACAGCAATCGAACTCCAAACACTTACGCCACCTAGTGGTCATGTGCGACCTTTGTGCATCTGGCTTACATGATCTGGAGAGTCGAACATGGGTCCTTAGGCTTTGCAGGCAAGTGCCTTAATTGCTAAGCTATCTCTCCAGCCTCTTGTTGAGAATTTTGCACCTATGTTCATAAGGGGGATTAGTCTGTAATTTTCTTTTTTTGTTCTATCTTTGTCTGGTTTTGGTATTAGGTTGATGTCGGCTTCAAAGAAGAAATTTGGTAGAGTTCCTTTCTTTTCCATTTTATGTAAAAGTTTGAGAAGCATTGGTGTTAATTCTTCCATGAAGGTCTGGTAAAACTCACCAGTGAATCCATCTGGGCCTGGACTTTTTTTAGTTGGGAGACTTTTTTATAACTGCTTGGATCTCCATACTTGTTATAGGTCTATTTAAGTGGTTATTCTCATCTTTATTTAATTTTTGTAGATCTTATAAATCAATGAAATCATCCATTTCTTTCAGAATTTCAAACTTAGTGGAGTATATGTTCTTATAGTATGTCCCTATGATTTTTTGAATTTCTCTTGTATCTGTTGTAGTGGTGCATTTTTCATCACTAATCTTATTGATTTGTATCTCTTCTCTCTCTTTTGCTCAGATTTGCTAAGGTTTTACCAATCTTGTTTAGCCTTTCAAAGAACCAAATCTTTGTTTCATTGATTCTTTGTAATTTTTTGTGGCTCCTATTTTATTAATTTCTGTCCTAATCTTTATTGTTTCTTCCCATCTACTGATCTTTGGCTTGCCATTTTCTTCTTCTTCCAAGGCCTTAAGGTGAAGCATTAAATTGTTTACTTACAACCTTTCTAATTTCTTATTTTATTTTAAAAATTATTTATTTATTTATTTATTTATTTATTTGAGAGGGCGTAGGGGAGAGAATGGGCACACCAGGGCTTCCAACCACTGCAAACAAACTCCAGATGCATGTGTCACCTTGTGCATCTGGCTTACGTGGGTCCTGGGGAATTAAACCAAGGTCCTTTGGCTTTGCAGGCAAGCACCTTAACTGCTAAGCCATCTCTCCAGTCCCCTTAGTTTCTTAATATAGGCACTTAAAGCTATAAATTTCCCTCTTAGGACTGCTTTCATTGTGTCTCAAAGGTTTTGGTATGTTGTGTTCTCATTGTCATTTGATTCTATGAATTTTTATTTCCTTTTTGAGTTTTTCATTGACCCATTCATCATTCAGTATTGTATTGTTTATTCTCCATGACTTTGTGTATAGTCTATAGTTGTTTTTTGTTGTTGTTGTTGTTGTTGCTGATTTGTAGTTTAATCCCATTGTGATCAGATAGAGTAAAAGGAATTATTACAATTTTCCTGTATTTGTTAAGACTTGCTTTGTGTCCTAATATATGGTATATTTTTGAGACTGTTCCATGTGCTGCTGAAAAGACTGTATATTCTGCAGCATTTGGGTGAAATGTTCTGTAGATATCTGTTAGGTCCATTTGTTCTATGACCTCATTTAATCCAGATGCTTCTCTATTTATTTTTTTCTAGGATCACCTGTCAATTGGTGAGAATGGGGTGTTGAAGTCACCCACTACAATTGTGCTTGGTGTTATCTGTGACCTTTAAGTCTAATGGTGTTTGTTTGTTGTAATTGAAAGCCCCATATTATGTGCATGTATGTTTAGGATTGTAATGTCCTCCTGTTGGAGTGTTCTTTTAATCAATATGAAATGCTCTTCTTTATCTTTCCTACTTAATGTTGGTCTGAAGTCTATCCTGTGATATATTGGATAGCAATTCTTCCTTGTTTTTTAGGTCCATTTACTTGAAACACCATTTCCAAACCTTTTATCCTATGATGATGTTCATCTTTTATGGAACTATGGGTTTCTTGGAGGTAACAAATAGAAGAATCCTAGTTTTTAACCCAATCTGCAAACCTGTGTCTTTTGGTTGTGGCATTGAGGCCATTGATATTAAGACTTATTATTGAAAGATGTGTGTTTATTTTTGCCATTTTTCTTGTTTTGTAGTTCTTCCAGGTTTTCCTTTACCTTCTTGTATTTACTATTATTTGAGTATTGTGTATCTTTTCCTGGTTCCTTATGTTTGTGCTTTTCTTTCTCTTCCACATGGAGGATCCTTTCAAGTATTTTCTGTAGAGCTGGTTTAGTGTTCATATATTTCCTTAGCCTATTTTTTTGTGGGATGTTCTCATTTCTCCATCTATGTGGATGGATAGCTTTGCAGGATAAAGTAATCTTGGTTGACAGTTCAAACCACAGGCCAGAGAGATTTGCTCAACCATGTTTGTAGAAGCTCAATTCATAATAGCTAAGAGCTGGAATCAACCCAGATATCCATCACTAGAAGAATGGATAACTAAGATGTGGTATATCTACACAATGGAATCCTATATAGCAGTAAGAAAAAATGACACAATGAAATTTGAGGAAAAATGGTTGAACCTGGAACAGATCATTCTCAGTGAACTTACCCAATCACAGAAAAAAAAAAAATCGCCACATAGTCTCACTCATCTACAGCACCTAGCCTGAATCTATCCACGATGCCTTACATACCCAGCAAGCATCTCATGGACTATACAACAGGATGGGTGGGGAGGGAGGAAAGGGCAATGGAGGGGGTGGGAAACACAAATCTAGACCCAAACGGCAATGGTACCATAAAATTCTACATCGTAAAAGGCAGACCAAATGGCTGAACCTTCACCAGGCCCTTAGAGGGAACACCTGAGCCACAAGATACTGGAGAGGGTATGATGAAGACTGACCTTAATCTTCTACAGCTTCTCTCTCTCTTCTCTCTAACTCTTTTATATTAGTTATCTTTTTCTTCCTTTTCTTAGTGGGAACTGACCTGTAACTCCCAGTACCAGCATGGGACTATCATCCACAATGAGCTTTTGATCAGAGAGACCTACAAGGTTTCCTAAAAGAAGACAGATTTCTGTCAGAGTACTTGATGACCCACCAAAGGTTAGTGGTAAGACCTACTGCTGAAGATACCTTATGCGGTTGACACGTTAAATGGAATGGCATGGCTGGAAGCTGGAAGAGAGTCAGTCCCCAGACAGTCAGTGCGTCTAGTGCCAGAAGGTGCTACATGGGTGACTGAGGGAAAATGACCAATATCTGTCCAAGCAACTCATGGTCTAACCTTCTTAGCAGCAAATAACCTGTCATGATGCCCACATAAGTGCAATAGTGGCACACAGCCATGGTGGGAAACCAACTGCTCTTGATTTGGCTAACTGATCCCCTCAGTGATACGGGACCCATAGCTGGAGCTGGGAAACAAGTCAGAACCAGATCCAAACATAAACCCACTCTCCATTATCCAGCTACTACCAATCGTGGGCTACAAGAGGGCCTACACCTATTAACTTCTCTATAAAAAAGTAAGGGTTATCTCATTTGTCCTGGTGCTAACTTACTCTCCATTGGAGAACCTGCTTCTCTTTTTCAGATAGATGTAGATCCTAAGGAGAGAGCCACCCCATCATACCTCAAAAGGACCCTGGCTGAAACTAAGAACAATTGGTGAAACAAGCAAGGGTGCTGTTTTCTTGGTGAACCAGGTACCAGCACAAGGGTGAAGGAGATCAACACAGAGAAAAATCAACTCCTACCAAATCAGAGATCCAGAGACCCAGAGGCCCCCAACACCTCATCACTGAAGCAGACCAAAAATGAACCCAACATGGCTCAGGGAAATTTTGCGGAAGAGGGGGTGGTAAGAATATCAGAGCCACATGTTGGGTCATGATATGCAGACATTTATCCTACCCATAACTGTGGGCTAACTCCAGAATGCATGACCCATATACCTCAATAAGGAGGGGCCAATGGGGAGGGGTTAGGTAATGGATGAGCCTAATAATGGTACCAAATTAACTGTATTCGCTGAGTACAAAACTAATTAACAAAAAAAGAAGATATTTCTTGTTAATTGGGTAAACAGAAACTTTTACTAGTATGTTTCTTCAGTTGTGCATAGCAGGCTCTTGTTCGCAAAGGTGAACACTGCTGGCCCCATCTGTAGGTAGACATCTGAAAAATATCAACAAAAATAAAAAGAATATTAAGGAAACATAAAAAAATATATGTGTGTTTCCTAAACTGCACAGAGGGCCTGAAGTAAATGGGTTCTGTTTTTCCAGTCAGATAGGAATTTGTGATTCAGTGTTTCCTTCAAAGAACATGTGACTATTACTCTTTTCTCTAATAGTGTTGTAGTTACTGTAAATTGTAACCATTACCTTCCCAAGTGAATTTTATTCTGTATATTTTCTTGGTCCTTCCTATCAAACCTGTACTTGATCATATCATTTCCACTCTTGTCTTCCCTTTCATTTTCTTTGTCTTTACTATTTTTTATTTTTATTTATTTGCAAGGAGAGAGAGAAAGAGAATGAGAGAGACAGAGAGAGGATGGACACACCAGGGCCTCCTGCCACTGCAAAAGAACTCCAGATGCATGCACCACTTTGTGCTCCTGACTTTACATGAGTACTAGGGAATCAAACACAGGCCATCAGGCTTTGCAAACAAGTGCCTTTAACCTCTGAGCCATCTCTCCATCCCCTGATTTTCTTAATTATTATTATTTTTGTTTGTTTGTTTGTCTCCAGGTAGGGTCTCACTTTAGCCTTGGCTGACCAGGAGTGCACTGTAGCTCCAGGCTGGCCTTAAACTCACAGCAACCCTTCTACCTCTGCCTCCAGATGGGATTAAAGGCATGCACCACCACACTGGCCTTTTGAATTATTTTTTATAACAAATATACTGAATTCCTGGCTGGTCATATTGTTTCCACAGTTAGGAAGCATAGTATGAATAGGAAGTGGGGCCAGGCTATAAAACCTCAAGGCACACCAGCAGTGACCCACTTCCTCCAACAAGACTCCACCTCCTAAAAGTTCCATAACCTTCCCAAACAGTGCCACCAACTGGTGATGTTAAGTGTTCAAACACATAAACCTATGGGGGACATTTCATATTCAAACTGCAGTTGGCACATATTCCTGAAAGCCTGTGGAGATGGATCAACCCTTGGGAAGAATAGAAACTGTGTCTGAGTCCTTAAAGAGTGAGCATGAAATTTGACAGGGGTAGGAATTATATATATTTGACAGAGAAAGAGGGAGAGAAAGAGAGAGAATGGGCACGGCAGGGCCTCCAGCCACTGCAAATGAACTCTAGACACATGTGCTATCTGGCTAACGTGGGTCCTGGGGAATCAACCCTGGGTCTTTTGGCTTTGTAGGCAAATGCCTTAACTGCTAAGCCATCCCTCTAGCCCTAGGGAGAGGAATTTTTAATGGGCTGAGAAAATATTTGTAAATCTTCTGAGAGAACCAAATGCCTTCTGCTTCTAAGGCTCAGGAATGTGGAAGGCAGAAGCATTTTCAGTCTGAAGGCCAGCTAGGCCTTGATCCTTTATCTAAGGCCAATGGAAAACACTCACAATGTGTAAGCATGGAGTGTCATCCTATTTGTTTGTAAGAGTCTTTTAGGTGAAGAATGAAGTATGACTGGAGAAAAGTTGTCGAGCTTTTCAATGATTCAATGATGGGTGTTTCCATGGCTCACTGAAAGCACTGGCACATCTTGAGTGAGTGTCTAATTCAGGGAAATGAACCAGGAGTGAATGAATCATCTCTCCTTGAACACTGTGTGTCACAAGTCAAAAGACTTACTGGGTACCAAATTTAGTCATCTTGAAGGAGAGCTCACTGGTCCAGTCCCAAGCAACTAGATCAGAATAGGTAATACTAGATTAAAATGCACGGGACAAGTTAAAATTAACACACAGATAATAGACAAGCAAAACAAGCCCATATTTATGACACACAGCCAGAATATAAACGTAGGAATGGTGAGGGGATGGAAAGTCATCACTTGGCAAGCATAATGAAGAGGGAATTGACTTTTTTTAATTTATGAGAGAGAGAGGAGAGAGAGAGAGAATTGGCATGCCAGGGCCTCTAGACACTGCAGTCGAACTCCAGACATATGTACCATATTGTGTGCATGTACAACCTTGTGCATATGCATCACCTTGTGCATATAGCTTACATGGGTTCTGGGAAGTCAAATCTGGGTCCTTAGGCTTCACAGGCAAGCGCCTTAACCACTAAGCTGTCTCTCCAGCCCAGCAGTTGACTTTTTGTTTGTTTGTTTGTTTGTAGGTAGGGTCTCACTCTAGCTTAGGCTGACCTGGAATTCACTATGTAGTCTCAGGGTGGCCTCGAACTCATGGCAATCCTCCTACCTCTGCCTCCCAAGTGCTGGGATTAAAGGTGTGCATCACCATGCCCGGCGCAGCAGTTGACTTTTGAGTCAAGGTAGGAGGGAAATAGGGTTAGACCACTAGTAGTATCTTAGGATATATCCAAAGAATAAAAGTGTGGAAAAACATGAAAGAAATTATAGTCAGGTATATGATCTGAAGTTCCCAGATGAAAGCCAGACCTGTGTTAAAGATTCGAGAGAGTTGACTTAGAACTTCTGGTGATTTTGGAAAGTTGGAATGTTGCAGGTCCAGAGCCAAATTATCTTGGGATATCATTAGCCCAATTAATACCAATTCATTGCCCACAGCTGTGCCTGATATATCATTCTATGACTATTAGGTAAAGCTTTTTGGAATGTACTAACAGACCAAAGGCTAAGGATGTTATCAGATAGCATCTGAGGCCAATAGTAGAGATCTCCCCATTTTGCTGCCATCCACATGACTGATATCCCCACCATTGCTAAGTGTCTTCATACATGACTATAAAAAACTCACAAAACTGCTACCCCATTGGAACCTGCTATTTAGGGTAACTTCAATCCATGATCCTGGGTTATGGTCAGTTATATTTGACTCCAGAATAAACTATCTTTTATTCCCTTTGAGGTGAGAGCTATGCTTGTATGTCTGTGGGTAACATATCACCAGTGAAAGGGAAGGCGGAGAGCTGGGGGAATTGCTGCACTTAGTGTTATCATTTCCTCTGGAATGTAAGGCTTGAGTCTGCTCAGGAGGAAGCCATGGGAGACCCCACCTGGGGTCCTAAGCTTGTGCGGTAAGTCAAGTTGTCCTAGGAAAATATCTGAAATGTTGCAGAGAAATACAACTGAATCAGAATGAAGAATAAGACAACTTCACACATCTGGAACATCTGTGTAAGTAAGCAGAGGATCTGGGGGGAGAATTATATTGTTCACTCCATACTGGTTTCTGGCATTTAGGATGATTGTTCAAGACATGGAGGACTGCTGTCCAGGTAGACAAAAAAATGATTTAGGTGAATATGCACAATTGGTAAAAGAGCCAGATAGAGGTACTTTATATTCCATATGATAAGTACACATTTTTACTTTATTTTGGCTACAGGAATCTGCATGTACATATTGTAAACAGTGCAGCATCTGCCTGCTTCTAACAGTGTGTCCTGAGTTCACCTTCAATCTAGTCCAAACAGCACTCAAGAGGAATGGAGAATCTGTGGCCTTGGGGAAGAAAATAAAGAAGGAAAAGTGAAGTCTCAGAGATAAGAATGACCACCTGGCCAGAAGGACAAGATTTTATTGTTATTTATTGCTTTGCTTCCGGTTCTTTACAGTTTTTGCTATTGAGAGATGGGCAGGGAAAGACAGACTCTGCTGACTTCCCAGATAGCTCTCTGAATAAGTGCAATAAAAAGATTCCTTTTGGGCTGGAGGGATGGCTTAGTGGTTAAGGCGTTTGCCTGCAAAGCCAAAGGACCCTGGTTCAATTCCCCAGGACCTACGTTAGCCAGATGCATAAGGGGGCACACACGTCTGGTGTTTGTTTGCAGTGGCTGGAGGCCCTAGCACACCTACTCTCTCTCTCCCTCTCTCCCTCTCTCCCTCTTTCTCTGTCAAATAAATAAATAAAAATAAAATACTAAAAAAAAAAAGATTCCTTTTCTTGGGCTGGAGAGATGGCTTAGTAGTTAAAGTATTTGCCTGCAAAGCCAAAGAGCCCAGGTTTGATTCCCCAGGACCCACATGAGCCAGATGCACATGGTGCAACATGCATCTGGAGTTAATTTGCAATAGCCAAAGGCCCTGGTGTGCCCATTCTCTCTCTCTCTCTCAGTCAAATAAATAAATACAATTTAAAAATGAAAAAATGAATAAAAATATTCCTTTTCTTTATTTATTGTGGGTGGGTGCACATGTGCCACAGCATACATGTGGAGGTCAGAGAACAACCTTGGGTATCAATGCTCACTTTTCCACCTCGTGTGAAGCAGGGTCTTTTTGTTGTTCCTTACCATGTGCACCAGGCTAGCTGGCCCTGGAGCTTCTGGGAGAATTTTCCTGTCTCCATCTCCCATCTTGTCATTAGATGCATGCATGCTGGGCTTACAGATGCCCATATTACTCATCCAGGTTCACATGGCCTCTGGGGATCTGAACTCAGCTCATCACTTGAGCAGCAAGTGTCCTTGGTCAGAGAACAATCTCCCCAGGCCCATCTTTGTTGCTGTTTTCTTTTTCTTTGAGTTAAACTCACATGTTCTTTATGGGGGGGGCATTTTCTCAGAGTACTTGTTCTTTATGCTTCTTTTTAAAAATTTTTTTAACTTTTTTATTGACAGCTTCCATAATTATGGACAATAAACCTTGAAAATTCCCTCCCCTCCCCCACTTTCCCTTAACAAATCCACTCTCCATCATATCCCCTCCCCCTCACAATTAGTCTCTCTTTTATTTTGATGTCATAATCTTTTCCTACTGTTAGGAGGCTCTTGCATAGGTAGTACTAGGTACTGTGAGGTCATGGATATCAAGGCCAATTTGTGTCTGGAAGAGTGCATTGTAAGCAGCCCTACCCTTCCTTTGGCTCTTACAGTCTTTCCACAACCTCTGCTGGACCCTGAGCCTTGGAAAATGTGATAGAGATATTTCAGTATTGAGCACTCTTCTGTCACTTCATCTCAGCATTATGGTGCCTTTTGGTTCATCTCAGAGGTTACCATCATCTGTAAAGAGAAGCTCCTCTAACCAAAAGTGAAAGTAGCATTAATATAGGGTAGGGGTATGAGCATTAAGAAAAGTGCTTACAGGGCAGTTTGGTGAGCATAATATATGCATTTAGCCAGATATTACACTCCTAGGGCTCATGACCTCCCCCACCATAGACTTAACTAGGCTTTCAGTACCAGGCATGTATTCCCTCCAGTGGAGTGGGCCTCCAGTCCAATTAGAGAGCAGTTGGTTTCCTCCCTAACAGATGTGCCATTTTTGCATCCATTGGCTCATTTGATTTGGCTGACCAAACTTAAGGCTTGCAGTGTCCACTGTTGTTTATCACTACTAATGACTTCTCTCTCCCATAGGTCTGCATGCAGCATAGCTTTTTCCAGCTTTCTGTCAGCTGGTCTACATGGAGAAGGTTTTCAGCTCAGGTCCAGCTTGATTTCTCAGTGATCTTGCAGCCAAAGCATGTAGTCTTCAGCAGTGGGGTCTTACCATCTATTTATGGTGGGAAATCAAGAATCTTGGCAAAGGCCTATAATGTTTTGGGGGTGTCATGGAATTCCCTGGCCAACAACTCACTGGAAGGTATTCCATCCCTGGCACTGCAATTTTTCTAGTAACAGTTTATGGCTTCTGGGTATGCCATTATCCAAAACAAAGTAGTTTTCCATGTGGCTTATTCATAACATTTTGAATTTTTAAGTATATTTTATTTATTTGAAAGAGAGAAAGAGGGAGAGAGAGAGAGAGAATGGGCATGCCAGGGCCTCCAGCCTCTGCAAATGAACTCCAGATGCATGTGTCCCCTTGTGCCTCTGGTTTATGTGGGTCCTGGGAATCAAATGGGGATCCTTTGGCTTTAGCAGGCAAATGCATTAACCTCTAAGCCATCTCTCCAGCCCCACATTTTGAATTTTGATTAACGCTCCCCCACCCCTCTTTTACTCAATCTCTTCCCATGACCTCACTTAGGCCATTGCATCCCCAATAATCTATTCATCTGCTTACATATATACAATACCATCTCTTTAAGTCCTCTCCTCCCTGCCTTATAGCCCTTTTCTAGCTTAATGGTCTCTGCTACCAATTTTTATTCCAACTCACATACAAACCTAAATATTTGTAGCTAGGATCCACATGAGAGAGAAGAAAATCTTTACCAGCTATAACAGTGTCAGAGGCCTCATATATAGTATCTACAAATAACTCCAAAAACTAAGCAATTAAAAATGAAAAACAATCCACTCAACTACAGGGCAGAGAATTGAATAGGGAATACTCAAAGGAAGAAATATAAATGGCTAATACTCACCTAAGAAAATGTTCAACATCTTTAACCATTAGGGAAATGTAAATCAAAACAATTATGAGATTCCAGCTTACTCCAGTAAGAATGGCAATTACTAAAAAGTTCAAACAACAATAAGGCAAGGAAGGGGGGAAACAGGAACCCTCATTCAATGCTGGAGGGAGTGCAAACTTGTACAACCACTATAGAAATCAATATGGAGACTCCTGAAAAAGATGAAAATTGAGGTACTAACTGACCAGCCATTCCTCTACTGGGCATCTACCCTAGAGGCTCCACTCTTTATTGCAGAATATTTGCTTAACCATGTGTATAGCTGCTCAATTCACAATAGCTAAAACCTGAATCAACCCAGATGCCCATTGTTTGACAAGTGGATAATGAAGATGTGGTACATATACACAATGGAATTCTATTCAGCACTAAGGAAAAATGATATAATGAAATTTGTAGGAAAATGCATGGACTTGGAACAGATTATACTACAAGAGTTCACACAAGCACAGAAAGACAAATGCTGCACCTACTCTCTCATCTGGGGTTCCTAAGGTAGAACAGCTTGAGTTGCAGGCATATCTGACAGACAACTCAAGGGACAGACAAGAGGGATAGAATGGTTATGGGGGATATAATTGGAGGGGGATATATACACAAAACCAAATCCAAAATGAATTGGCACCATAGAAATGTTCCTCTTGGATAGCAGACTAAAAGATATAACCCTCAATAAAAGCATGGAGGGATCATCTTGTAAGAAGATTCCTGGAAAGAGTGGGATGAAGCATAACCCTAAACCATTTGGCTCTGACTTGCAACTCCCAGTACCAGAAATTGGTTACAATCCACACTGAGCTATTGATCAGAGAGAGCTACATGGTCCCCAAAATAAGACAGGCTTCTGTCAGAGCACATGATTACCCATCTGAGGTAAAAGGTAAGACCCTATTGATGAAGACACCACATGCTGCTGATATACAGCATTGAGAGATCCAGCTGAATCAGAAAGGAAGCCAGCTCCCAGATGATTATCCTGTATCATGCTGAAAAGCACTACATGAGCTGCTGGAGAAAAATGGCCAACAATGTTGTGAGCAAGCAGGGGATACTGCTATATGAAAACAACCAACCTGACAAGATGTACACACTTGTGCAATAGTGGCACGCAGCCTAGGTGGGTAACCATGGCTCTTTGATTGGCTATGAGATCCACTCAGTGGAAAAGAACCTGTAACTGGAACTAGGAATCAAGTCAGAACCCTGTGGAGGCCAACATAATGGACTCCAATGAGAAGATCCCATTAGCCTTGACCCAAAAGTGAGGTTACACCCATAAAAATATTTCTAAATTAACAACACTTATTTTATTTAACCTATTATGATCTCAGTCTCCATTGGAGAATCTGTTTTGTTTTTCAGAAAATGGTGAGAAACGAGGACAACCATATTCTACCATCAAGACAAGAATAGATAGCTGAATATCCGACAGTAGATTAACCATGCCTCACACAGCAGCCAGGGCCCAGGTGAAACCACAAAGGAACTGGGGAGTTGAGTAAGTGTGCTGCTTCCATGGCAAACCTAATAACCTGTGCCAGGGTGGTGGAGGATATTTACTGAGGATATTCAAAGCATGCCAAAGCAGAAATCCAGAAGCTGCTGAGGACTCCAACACTAAAGTAGAATTAAAGTACACCCACCAAAGCTCAGAGAAGTTTGTGGAAGAGGGGGAAGAAAGAATGTAAGAGCCACAGGATGGTAAGGAATATCCATAGACACAGCTCTCCTGTGGTGGTTTGATTCAGGTGTCCCCCATAAACTTAGGTGTTCTGAATAATAGGTCCCCAGCTGATGGCAATTTGGGAATTAAAACCTCCTGGAGGCAGTGTATTGTTGGGGGTGGGCTTATGGATATTATAGCCAGCTTCCCCTTGCCAGTGTTTGGCACACTCCCTATTGCTATTGTCCACCTGATGTTGGCTAGGAGGTGATGTCCACCTTCTGCTCATGCCATAATTTTCTTCTGCCATCATGGAGTTTCTCTTCGAGTCTATAAGCCAAAATAAACCTTTTTCTCCCACAAGATGCTCTTGGTTAGATGTTTTCTGCCAGCAATGCAAACCTGATTGCAACACCTCCCCACAATGACAGACTGCTGATCTCACAACACATAACCTACAACTCCATGGTGAATTAACAGCAATCCTACTAAGGAGAAGGGGGCATGGAGGAGGGACATGATGGTACCAACATATGGTGTGTCCATACTAGATTATATATTAAAAAAATAAAAACTACTACAAAACAAAAAAATGTCTATATTGCTGATCTGGGAATATTGTCTCACAAGTGAGTGCTTGTATAAACTTGAAAACATTACAGTAACTTAAGTCATCAATTTGAAGTATAACAAAAATCTTTAAAAGGTCATCTTTCTTTTTTTAAACTATTTTATTTCTATTTATTTATTTAACAGAGAAAGGGGGAGAGAGAGTGAGAGAATAGGCATGCCAGGGCCTCCAGCCACTGCAATGAACTCCAAATGCGTGTGTCCCCTTGTGTATCTGGCTAACGTGGGTCCTGGGGAATCAAACCTGGGTTCTTTGGCTTTACAGGTAAATGCCTTAACTGCGAAGCCATCCCTCCAGCCCAAAAGATCATCTTTCTAATCATGTTCTTGGTCATGTCTAATACTGGCCAGCCATGTTATTTCATGTGTTCTGTGTTTCATGTAGTCTGTCCTTATGTGTAACTAAATTATGATCAGTAATTGTTATAGTGCTTATGGTCACTAAGTGTTCAGATGTTCATAGATATATTTTGAGATTATGTTGCTAAAAACAGGTTGACAATAAATTTAAAATAATTTACTTCTGGGGCTGGAGAGATGGCTTAGCGGTTAAGCGCTTGCCTGTGAAGCCTAAGAACCCTGGTTAGCCAGATGCACAAGGGGGCGCACGCATCTGGAGTTCGTTTGCAGTGGCTGGAGGCCCTGGCGTGCCCATTCTCTCTCTTTCTCTGCCTCTTTCTCTCTCTCTCTGTCACTCTCAAATAAATAAATAAAAATGAACACAAAAAAATTTTAAAAAAATTTACTTCTGGACTTTTGGCTTTATGCCTATTTATGCTTATTACAACAATAGACATGTTCATACACCAAAGTTTAATTCTGCTCCTAACATTGCCTTCTGAATATTTAGTATGACTTAAATCTTTAATCTTTAAGGAAGTGATTTGTGGGGAACCATTGGACACTAGGAAAGCAAAAGTACCTC
Source organism: Dipus sagitta (assembly GCA_036346955.1). Taxonomy (NCBI): domain Eukaryota; kingdom Metazoa; phylum Chordata; class Mammalia; order Rodentia; family Dipodidae; genus Dipus; species Dipus sagitta. Next base: position 219,702,882 of record CM070770.1, read on the forward strand.
CATCTTAAATAATGACTCCATTTTGTAATAAGTTGTCTGTTCTGGAAAGTCACAAGATCTGCAGGTGTTTGTTAACCCATGCACCCATAAAGAATGAGGAAGTCGTTGTCTTGTGGCCTTGGGGCTGGGGCCTTATCCTGTGGAACATCTTGTGATTTTTGGGGCTGGGGCCTTATTCTGGTGAAACAGAACTGTAGCAATACCTAAACTGCTGACAAACTCCTCTGTTCTGCTGTATAAGAGGCACCCTGAGAAAAATAAAATTTGGCAGCTTGATCAGACTCCTGTCTTGCTGTCGGTTCCTTGTGTCTCTTGTCCCTTTCATTCCAGGTTTTCTGGGGTCCGTGCTCCCGTTGAAGCCCCGCTGGCCGGGGCAGTGATTAATTTGGGTTTACTAACAAAACAAAGCCATGTTGATATGTTTTGCCTATATTTATAACTATCAAGATACAATATACATGCTTTTTGTCTAGCCACGGTATCCTTGGTGTTTTTTTTTTTTTCAAGGAAGGGTCTCACTCTAGCCCAGGCTGACCTGGAATTCACTCTGTATTCTCAGGGTGGCCTCGAACAGAACAGAAAATTTATTATAATTATTAGAAATTACAGATTAGTTTTTACCTTCATTGCAACTATGCCTGTTTTATTCATGAAACTCCACATTTCAAATATTATAAGATCAATAACCAGGGCACTTGCTCTTTAGTTGATTTAATAAAGGAAAGATAAAAAAGAAAAGGAAAGATGATATTCTTACCTATAAAAGCAAAGTTCCTACAGGTTACTAGCATCACATCTCTGTATAGATTTTTTCTGAGAAGGATCCAATAAAGCCCACTCATTCTGGGTAAAGTTCACAGCTAAGTCCTTAAAGGCTTCTACATCCTAAAATATCCCATGTATGTATATAAGAGTGGGTGAGACCCTGAATCTACATTCAATTTACATAAAAATTACATAATTCTGTAGTCTCGAAACATGTATTCCATTACGAAGCAGTTTCAATAGTGGCATTGCAATAGTTTGAAAGAAAAAGCAGAGCAGCAGCACCTCTTTCATTACTGGATCCAAAATAGTAGCATAGAACAGGAAGATATACATACACATATCCATTTTACTTTCTATAGCAGATATCAACTTCTTGTCATAACAGTCCTACCACATAGTATACAGGAGCATTAGCATTAACACTCAAAAGCCTTAGAAATGCCTGCTCATAAAGCTTTCCTAGCCTGTAGAACTTTAACATCCTAGGAGACATCCCATGAACCAAATGGTAGGAGTAGTTCACTCAGCAAATACTTATGTAAACATATGAACACTATGTAAATATTATATGTATAATTATTATGTAAACATAGCATTTCCTAGCCTCCTGTTATCCTTCTGGGAGTCTATTCATCTGTTTAGAAAGTCACAGCAAGCTGGGTGTGGTGATGCATGCCTTTAATCCCAGCACGTGGGAGGCAGAGGTAGAAGGATCTCCATGAGTGCAAGGTCACCCTGAGACTACATAGTGAATTCCAGGTCAGCCTGGGCTAGAGTGAGACCCTACCTCGAAAAAAAGTCACACCAATACATAGAGAATCAGGCTCCCCCCCTCCGCCCTGCAAAAAAATATTCTTGACAATGAATCTTAAAAGCTTCCCTGGTAGACAATATTTTGTGCATGGTGTCACAACTTTTTTAAATTTATTTATTTATTTGGAGGGAGGAGGGGGAAGAGAGAATGAATGAATGAATATGGGTGCACCAGGGCCTCTTGCTGCTGCAAATGAACTCCAGATGCACTGGCCATGTTGTGAACCTAGCTTTGTGTGGGCACTGGAGAATTGAACCTGGGCAGTCAGGATTTGCGAGCAAGCCCATACAGCATCTGAGCCATCTTCCCAACCCTTTTAAAAAGTTGATTTAGGCAACCAGGCATGGTGGTGCACGCCTTTAATCCCAGTACTCAGGAGCCTGAGGTAGGAGGATCACCGTGAGTTCAAGACCACCCTGAGACTACATAGTGAATTCTAGGTCAACTTGAGCTAGAGTGAGACCCTACCTCGAAAAAAAACAAAAAAAATTGATTTAGGGCTGGAAAGAAAGATTAGTGGTTAAGGCACTTGCCTGCAAAGCCTAAAGACCCAGCTTCAATTTCCCAGTACCCATGTAAGCCAGATGCACGAGGTGGCATATGTATCGGAAGTTTGTTTGCAGTGTCTAGAAGCCTTGGCATGTGCATTCTCTCTCTCTCTCAAATAAATAAATAAAATATTTTAAAAGCTTTTTAAAAAATTGATTTATTTGGAAGGAGGGATGGAGAGAGAAGAAAAGAGAGGAAGAGAGGGAAGAAGGGAGTGAATGAGAATGAGTATGAGTGTCACAAGTTCTTAAATGTAAGAACTAACTGAGTCTGTCCTATGTGATTACATCCAAAGAAAGCATTTAGACACCTCAAAACAGTTTTCTCCAAGCCAAATTTAATTAAGTAGTCAATATGATATATAATCAATCTTTAGAGGTCCTAACACAATTTTCATCGAATAATGCCAAACTAGAATACAATAAGAAGAAAGGTAACACATGTTTTTAGGAAGAAGTCATGTAAGATATGTTAGCGTGTGCCTGTGGTCATAGTTGCTTCAGAGAAAGATCATTTGAGTCCAGGAGTTCAAAGCCAGACTGGGCAACATAGCAAAAAACATAAGTCAGTAGGGAGAGAAGGAAAGAGGGAGGAAAAAAGGAGGGAAGAAAAAAATGAGAAAGGGAGGAAAGGGAAGGAAGAATGGAGGGAGGAAGGAAAGTGCCTCCAAACCAAAAGAAAGCTTCTCTCAAACTATACTCTTATAAATCTGATGAAATCTCCAAAACAGACTGGTATAGTCACCAAAGCTATTTTTCAAAACTTGAGAATAACAAGTGTCTATCAACTGTCAAACTTCTCAACAACAGGGTGACAGCTTGTCTAATACATATCAAGAACTTAAAAACTAAAGGACAAAAAATAAGACAAAATCCCCACACTTTCTAAAGCAGGCCACAATCAGTTGGAGGTTGACTGTAGTTACCCATGACATCTGCAGCCTAATTCCTAATGAACCAAGGTGCTTCACACAAATGGCCAGACTTAAAGCAAACATCTTATACTGTAAAGGTACTTATCAACAAGATAACAGATAGTACACTACTCACTGTGAACAGAAGCTTGCCTCCATGACCAACCCAGACTGACAGCAGCAGGAATCTATGGCCATAAACACAAATGCTTAGAACATGATTTAAAAGCACATCTACTTAAATCAATAGCTGTTGCAGCTGGGTAGAGTGGCACACACTTAATCTCAGTACTTGGAAGGCTAAGGCAGGAGGATTACTATGAGTTCAAGGTCAGCCTGCACTACAGAGTGAATTCCAGATCAGCCTAGGCTACAGAGAGACTGTCGTAAAGACAAATGATAAAAACAATAGCTTAGCTGTCTCTGTGCCGGGCTCTGCCAGCGGGGGCAGGTAGTGCTGAGGGAAGGACCAGGCCTGCTGGTTCCTCCCAAGGGGTTGAGGAGGAGATGAGCGTCCGACGACTCAGACCTCTCCTGGCCACCGGAGAAAAACCACACTGAGTCGGGAGTCTTGTCGAAGCAGGAACTCGATTTATTGCTATGAGCAGTTGCCTATATAATGTTGAGAACAAAGGAGGGGAATCTAGGATGGGGGGAGAGGTAAGGGCCAATGGTAAACTGTGACTATTGAAATGATAATTCCAACTCCTATGCGGAAGTAGCAGGCAAGAAGCCATTAGGCGTCTTGCTGAGTCCTAGCTGGCCAGAGACAGGTCACCAAACTTTAGCTAGGCTCAGGAAGTTCCACTAGGCCTCGCGTCAGGGCCTCTCAAGGCCCAACATCTCCCCCTTTTGTTTTTGTAAACACAGTGGAAAACATGGCCCCTGTCTTAGGTTGTCCCCCTCTGGGGATCTTACCCATCACTGGGTACCATGTATCCAGCTCATTGAGAATCCACTCCATGACCTGTCTTATGTTGTCCCAGCTTGTCTGAGATCTTACCCGTCATTGGTCAGATGGAGGGCGGAGGAGGGATGCTCATATGAGGACAGCCAGTCATATAAGGAGCTTGACTCCTGAGTAGCGAGCCTATAATAACGTATTTCGACCTGATGAAGTTTTATTGCCTCTAGCCATTGGTGAATAAATTGTGTAATCTTATTAATTACACAAGGCCCGGCAGTGAGGATAAGGAGAAGGAGGGGGAGGGGCCCAAGTAGAAGGAGAAGGTCGGGTAAGAAGTCATATAAGCCCGTCCTGCAGCGGGTTGTCCTGGAGGTCCCGCCTGCCTCCTCTCCAAGTCTTCCTGGAGCCTCTTAATCTTGTCCTGGATGATTCCAGATTTATTGGCATAAAAGCAGCATTTTTCCTGTAAAAACAAGCATATGCCTCCTTTTTTGGCCGTTAGTAAGTCTAGTCCTCTCCTGTTTTGTAGGACTACCTCAGCCAGGGAATCTAGCTGTTGTTGAAGATAGGTCTCCCTCTGATATAGGGAGGGCCTCATTTCCAGGGATGATATCTACATCTGGGATTAAGGTGGCTGGAGCACAAAGGCCCGTCCAATTGGTGGGCAGAAAGTCATAGGCCATCCTGCCTTCACAAACATAAACCATTCCAGAAGGTGGGCAGCGTTGAGCACTGGGCTCAGTTGTGTTAAGAGTACAGAAGGAAGGATGAATGTATCCCACATCTATACTGGAATTATTAGGGGAAGGTGGGGCCCAAATGCCCAGAGGAAACATTGGGAAAAGCTGGACGGGGATGGGGAAGGTGGCTGAGTAATTTTTTAAGGTCGTATGGGCAACTGTACTGCAAGCAGCCAGAGAGGCCCAGATTGGAAGAAAGCCAGCAATCCTCCACAAGGGAGGGAATTGTTTAGTTTAGTAGGGTGAAGGACCATTTTAGGAACAGTTCTCAGGGGTGGGACACTCCCTAGAGAAGTGATTGTCAGTGTCCCCTTGTTGGGACAAATATTTTAGGTCTCTCGCTGGTACCCAAATGGGTCTTTTTCTTCTTATAAAGTTTTTCCATGGACAAAAATTCCATGAGCTTTACATAAGTTTCTATCAAAAAACTCCTTTTTGTTACAAGAGTTTTTGTACTTTAATCACTTCTCAGTACAAAAGACTATCAAGGCCAGCCAAATGGCTTCCGACACTGAATATACATAATCTTGCTTACATGTAGGTGCTAACGTCTTGCTGCCAAAGGGCCAGAGCTATGGATACAAGGCCAGCCAAATGGCTTCTGACAATTACCCCTTTTTTATTTTTTATGAGCTGGGCCCTTCTGGGCCTCAGTGCAGAAAGACTGTGTCTGTCTTAGGTTGTCCTCTACGATATTTAGGCCTTACCCGTCATCAGTACATGAATTCCATCATTCATGCCCTGTCTTAGGTTGACCTAACTCTAGAGAATCTTACCCATCTTTGACTACCAGCCTCTGCAGGGGCTTTAAGATAATGTCTCAGGAAACCGGGGTCGGGTCCGTAGCTGTATCCCATAAAGGATCTCAAAAGGCATTTAACGAGTATGGGCAGCAGACACAGAATGAGCAAAAGACAAACACCTGTAGCAGCAAAGCTTCCTGTCCAAGAAGTGAGAGAATTCCATCCAGGCAAGTCAGACTTAAAAGCAGATATTAAGTCATAAGTAGTTTTCAAAAGTAAGATGATTATTTTGCAAAGACAAAATCTCTGAATGTAACTGAATCAGATCCAAGGAAATATTATTATTATGTCAAATACCTCTTAAATGTATTTTCCCAATGCTGATGACTGTTATTATATTTTTTAGAAGTAACACAAATCTATTGAAAATCTACATGACACTCCAAACGAGTTTTAACTTTCAACCTTAGTATCTCTTCACCCAAATATGTAACCACATCATACAGAGTGTCTAACAGGTGAAACTGTATCTAGGGTAAGGATTGAGCCCAAGATCTTAAAGGGAGGCACAATTTGAACTTTCTCAGGAGCTACTTTAAAGCTGTGAGTATGAAGGGTAGTTAGACATTAAAAGTACAAGCCTAGCCGGGCGTGGTGGCGCACGCCTTTAATCCCAGCACTTGGGAGGCAGAGGTAAGAGGATCGCCATGAGTTCAAGGCCACCCTGAGACTACATAGTGAATTCCAGGTCAGCCTGGGCTAGAGTGAGACCCTACCTCGAAAAACCCAAAAAATAAAAAAATAAAAAAATAAAAAATAAAAGTACAAGCCTAAAGCCAAATGGGTCTTTTTTCATCTTGAGGGAAGACACATCTAAACCCTCTCCCTGCTGTGAGGAGTGGGTCTGGTCCTCTCCAGGTCCCAGTCAATGGGCCATTTCTAGAAAAATTTAAAATATTTAAGGTAAATAATGCTTTCTTTAGCTGACCATGGGGAGTAGTGATTCCCCCTTTTGTTTTTGTAATTGAGACTTGAGAGTCTGATTAATCTTTCAATGATAGCTTGGCCCCAGGGGTTGTATGGGATGGCTGTGGAATGTGAGATTTTCCATGTCTGGAGAAAATCTACAAAGGCCTTGCTTACGAAGTAGGGGCCATTATCTGTTTTAATTTGATCAGGTAGCCCGAGAGTGGCAAAACATTGAAGAATATGATTAATGGCATGTTTAAATCCCCCCCGCCAGCATGTGCTGATGCCCAGCAGGTGCGGGAAAAGGTATCCACTGAAAGAAAAATATCAGTGAGCCCAGTCACCATGAGGTTAATAGAAGTACCATTAGACCCAGTCATTCTCAGCCCACTTTGATATAACAGTGTTTGTGTGAATGCCCTTATCACTGTCAGTTCTCTGTGGGTGTTCATACACAACACTGAATTAGGGGAGACCCTTGATGGTGGTTTCACCTGTGGCTCATTTGTACTGCCTGTGGCAGTATCCATAAAGATGAGGGAATACTTGCATCCCTCACTGACAGACATAGGCCTTATGAAGCCCACCTGCCAATCTCACAAGGGACAAGTTGATGTAGGTACATGTCCCATCCATATGTCCAGGGCATAATCAGATTAAAATATAAACTATAGGACTATTTCATAGGAATGCCAACAGTCTTAGGCACTTTCTAACCCACATTGGCTCCCCAGTAGCTAGACTTTATATTAACCCAATTAGAAGCCTCCAGGGCTGAGGGCAGAGGAATCACAGTTTAGTAAGGATATTTGCTTCTTGGTTTCTGAGAACACTCAATGAGCTATGTGTAGCCACCTGAAAAAAGTATGAGGGGTTCCCATTCCCATTGACCTTGATTTTTTGTTGTGGTGGTTGTTTTGTTTTGTTGTTTTTGAGGTTGGGTCTCACTCTAGCCCAGGCTGACCTGAAATTCACTGTGTAATCTCAGGCTGGCCTGGAACTCACAGTGATCCTCCTACCTCTGATTCCCCAAGTGCTGGGATTAAAGGCGTGTGCCACCATGCCCGGTGACCTTGTTATTTCCTTCAACATCCATTGCCACCCGTATGGCTCACCTGTCAATTCTCCTTTTCCCATGGGACCATGCATAAAGTCAAACTTCTGAATATAGCCCAACTGTCAGTACAGATTATCACAGGCCAAGTCTCATGAATTAATATCCCAACTGGCTACTGTTTTTTCTCCAGGCACATGGTGTCAGTTCATCTGGAATGCTACAGCTAACCATTCCTATTTGGTGTCTGTACTTTAGACATAGGGCACCAGACATCTACAGGGATAAGTGGTGTCCTTTACAGCACTTTATCTGGTTTGACTGCTGGTTCAAAGATGAGAAAAGGCTCAATCGCCTGCAAGGACACTGGTCACACACATCTTAACCCCAATACTGTGGCAAGCAGAGATCAGAAAATTGATGGGGCTCACAAAAACCACAGCTCTGACCAGACATGGTAGCGCACACCTTTAATCCCAGCACTTGGGAGGCAGAGGTAGGAGGATCACCTTGAGTTTGAGGCCACCCTGAGACAACAGAGTAAAGTCCAGGTCAGCCTGAGCTAGAGTGAGACCCTACCTTGGGGGTGGGGGGACACAGCTCTGCATTCTCAAGGAAATAGGTGGATGGATTAGTGACAGAGGAAGGATACCTGATATTCTTCTCTGGCCTCTGCACACCTACAAGTGCATCTACACACACACATGCATATACCCCTTGAAGGGTTAATAGCCTTCCCTGAAAACTAAAGGGAACTAAAGAGTTAATAACTATCCCTAAAGCTCGTGGGCAATAAAGAAGCAACAGAGGTATTTGGCCTCATTAAGTTTGACACCTTCCCTGCTTGATGAACTCCCCTTAGCTCAGATGACCTTGAAGGACCAGAAATCATCTGGGTATCCTCCCTTAGACATTCCTGGCTGAAGAAGCCTATTCTGAACAACAAAACAGCTATGATTTTCTTATCAATTGCACCTGGCACAGTCTGTTTTTCTTAGGATCCTCCTTATTACTTTGGACCCCAGCCTGGCCCAGTGCTTCAGCCTTCATCCCGCAGGAAGGTTGCTGCCCCTTTGCTGTTTCTCTCAATAAACAGTCTGTCTGTAGAGATCAAGTCCAATGTTCTTTTTTGCTTTTTTCTTGCACTTTCCTTATACCCCTCACCCACACACACCCTACTACCACACATGCCTTATCATATGTAGCTTCCAATGCAAAATACACATCTTTTCTATGCTCTGGCAGTCCTAACCCTGAGAGACTTTGAATCCGTAATACCTTTACATTTATTTTAATATTTTCCTCTATTTGATACTATCATGAGTGGAACTGTTTACTGGAAATGTGCCAGGCACAGTGGGTCAGGCCTATAATCCCAACACTAAGGAGGATGAGATAAGTAGATTGCCACGAGTTCAAGACTATCCTGGGGTAAATAGTGAGTTCCAGGTCAGTCTGGGGCTTGTGAGACCCTGTATGGAAAAAAAGAGTATGTAAATATATATATATTTGTACAATGACACCCATCTTGTGAAATTTGTGAATTCATGTATTGTTATAGCAATTTTTGTGAATTGTTCAAGTTTTTTTTTTTTTTTTTTTTTTTTTTTTTTTTTTTTTTTTTTACAAACAGAATTTATGACATGGTGCAAATACGGAGGCTGTATTACAAAAAAATAAAATGGTAAAATGGACGAACCATCCGGGTGTGGTGGTGCATGCTACAATCAAACTAATCAAAAAATCACTGATTAGAGTAAAACAGTGGACATTATTACCATGTACACCTTTAACAAAGAAGCAAAAGAACTCCAGTAAGGAAAACAGTGGTCTTCTAAACAAATATTGCTGAAACACCTGGGCATGTTATGTGAAAATGAATTTGGACAGACTTTATAACTTCCAAAAAAAAAAAAAATAATAACCCAAAGTGGATCCTGAACCTAACTGTGAAATGCAAAGTTCAGACCTAGAAGAGACTAGAAGCCTTCATATGCTGTTATGGGGTCCAGTGTCACACAAGTAAGACTATGGACTCACAGAATGTGAGGCAAAGTTTTATTGGGTAAAAAAGAAAGAAAAAAGAAGAAAGTCTGGCATACCAGGTGTGCACCCCAGAGGTTGAGATCTCAGGATACAGCCCTGAACTGTTCCAAGTGTCAGCTTTTATTGGAAATAACCACATGATGTTTATAGAAAAATCAGGATAGGAGTTAAACCATAAAGTTACTGTTAAACGGGGAGAGGGGGTTCACAAGAAGTCACAAGGTATTCATTACATACATCACATAGGTGGAACTGAGGCAAGAAACATTCCATGCTATGTAATCACAAAGATATTTAGAAGCAAAGAGGTATAGGAAGGTCATGGTACATTGCAGAGGGGGTCATCCCATTTCTTAGATAACAGAAAACACCTGCCTTTTGCAATAAGGCCTGTAATGATGATTCCTGGAACTTCTCCTTTATCTGTCAGGAAGATCAACTTGGGTGGTGGCCTCCATTATGTGTGCCTAAAGGCAAGGGCTGCACAGGAATACTTAACCAGGTCTTTTGTGTCCCTTTACATTCCATTTTTCAATGCCTTTGGATGTGTTGCTGCAGTGACAGCACTGATCCAGGCTCCCACACAGCATCCCACTCCTGGTTGTGGAGCTGCCCAGTAGCCCCCGAGTCAGGGTCCTGGTGATGGCCCCAAGCCCAGTGGATCACACAGGGTGCGGGTCAGCTCCACCGGAAAGAAGAGGGCGTGGAACTGGATGCGTCTACCTGTTCCCCTCCACCCAAGTCCCCCAGTGCTCATAACTGGACAGCAGGCCCTGGAGACCCTAATTGGCCAGGGCACATCCTGTGACTGGGTGACAGGAACGATCCTTTTAAGGGCATAAATGGAACCTGCAGTGACAAACACAGCCACAGCCACAGCCCTTCCCAGCTCAGTCTGTGATCCTGGTGCAAACCTGGCTTAGCTCTGAAGAAACTTGCATTTGAGCAGAACTTGCTTCTGGCATCATAGAGCTGGCACTGCTGTCTTGTACTTCCTGTTCTTCCTCCTAGGTCACTAGGTAAGTAGAGATATTACTACTAATTTTACAGAAATAGAATGGATTAAGCAGGGCATGGTGGCGCATGCCTTTAATCCCAGCACTAGGGAGGCAGAGGTAGGAGGATTGCTGTGAGTTCAAGGCCACCCTGAGACTCCATAGTGAATTCCAGGTCAGCCTGGGCTAGAGTGAGACCCTACCTCGAAAAACCAAAAAAAAAAAAAAAAAAAAAAAAAAAAAAAAAAAGAAAGAAAGAAAGAAAGAAAGAAAGAAAGAAATAGAATAGATTAGAAAAGAATGCTACCACAGCTCCTAGACAAAATGGACAGATTTCTAGAAATACACAATCTACTAAAACTGAATCATCAACAAATCGAAAATCTGATACTATGTGACATAATCTAATATATATGTAGTAAGAAGATGGCGCCTGTAATAAAAAAAAAAAAAAAAACTCCAGTGAGGGGGCTGAGAGATGGCTCAGCAGTTAAAAGTGCTTGCTTGCAAAGCCTGCAGGTCTGGGTTTAATTTCCCAGTACCTAAGTAAAGCCAGATACACAAAGTGGCACATGCATTTGGAGTTTGTTTGCAGTGGCAAGAGATCCTGGCTCAACCAGTCTCAGCCTGCCGGTCTGTTTGTCTGTCTGTCTGTCTCTTCTTGCAAATAAAATAAATAAACTAATTTATTTAAAAAAAAAAAAAAACTCCAGTGAGGGCTAGTAATCCCAACACTTGGAAAGCCGAAGCAGGAGAATTGACATGAGTTAAATCCCAGCCTGATCTACACCATGAATTCAGAACAGCCTAAGCTACAGAGTGAGACACTGTCTGGGCAGGGGCAGGAGGAACCTCCAGTAATGAAAATGCAGCACTACATGGTATTGGTAAAATTTCCATATATTTCAGAATTATCAGCAATCCTTCAAAGGAGCAATCTCAAAGGAGGTAGATGGCATTCCTGAAAATGACACTCAAGATTGTCCTGTGGCTGGGCGTGTGGCGCATGTTTTTAATCCCAGCACTTGGGAGGCAGAGGTGGGAGGATCATGTGAGTTTGAGGCCACCCTGAGACTACATAGTGCATAGTTAATTCCAGGCCAGCCTGGACCAGAGTGAGACCCCTACCTCAAAAAAAAAAAAAAAAAAAAAAAAGATTGTCCTGTGGCATCCATATGTACACTCGTGTGCATATGCATCCACACACATGAACACACGCACATAGGAACAAAAATCTGTTTCCTGAATAATCCTATTATTATAACTTCTAAAGTCAAAGCGAAGAGACTTATTTTATGTAGTCCTCTTTGTAATTTTTTAATACTTTAATTGTTTATTTACTTATTTGAGAGAGAGAAAGAGGCAGAGAGAGAGAGAGAATGAATGGGTGTGCCAGGGCCTCCAGCCTCTGTAAATGAACTTCAGATGCATGCACCACTATGTGTATCTGTCTTATGTAGGTCATGGAGAATCAAACCTGGCTCCTTTAGCTTTGTAGGCAAGCACCTTAACTGCTAAGCCATCTCTCCAGCCCCTATAATTTAAATTTTTTTAAAAAGATGTGCTTTAAAAGCCAGGTATGGTGGTGCACACCTTTAATCCTAGCACATGGGAGGCATCACTGTAAAGATCACTGTGAGTTCAAGGCCAGCCTGAAACTATGTAGTGAATTTCAGGTCAGTCTGGGCTAGAACAAGACCCTACCTTGAAAAAAAAAAAATCTATTCTTTATTGCAATACACAGTAAAGAAAAAACATGCAGAAGTCAAATTATTAGCATTATCTATATATGCTGCTAATATTATATGCTGACACTATTCTGTTTGACCCAAAGATAGAAAGTTCCACACATAGGGGGGCTGTGGTCATTTGCATGGAGTTAAGCCAACATTTTCCTCATTCTTCTGCTCCTGGTCTTTGAAGGCTTTTAAGTCTACCTCAGGCAAATGAAAGACTACTGTGAGAATATTGTCTCTGGCAGCACCAGTAATTCTGGGAACTTCCAGAAGTCAGGTTACCAAAGCCAGGGCTGGAAAGAGGACTGTTGTACACCTCTAGCCTGCAGGGGTTTCCAGCTCTTAAAGAAGGAAGTAGATGACTGAGAAGAAATAAAGGCACATGCCCTCTTAAGGAAGTTTGAGACAGATCTGTTCACAAAGAATGACAGGAAGCTGACAGACCTTCACCTGAAATAAAAGAAATAAATGAAAATGAAGAGGCTCACCAAAGAAGGCAAAGACACAAAAATCAACTTACACCATAAATCTCAACCTTTGCTAGCCTAAAATTTAAAATCATGCTGTCAGGGCTCACAAGCTGGTCAGTTTTTTAAAAACTGTAAGTTTTGTGGAAACAGGCCCCTTGCTCCACCTTCCTTATTGAATGGCCCGTGGGTCCCAACTCCTGGATCCCCTGCTCTGGAGGGTGTGTACGCAGAGTGAATAGGCCAGAGCTCCTGGTTTGTTCCCCACCTCCGAATTCCTTGGTCCCAGTACCCCTGATGCTGGTTTGTGGCTGCCTGGACCCTGTATGTGTTCTGCAGAAGCAGGCCTTTTGGTCCAGCTTTCTGATTGACCAGCCCCTGGGTCCCTCAAATCCCTGGTCCCCTGAGCCACAGGATGCACAGGCCACTGTGGAAGATGGCCTCTTGCTCCTAGCTCCCCAGCTTCCCAGCTCCTGGTTCCCCAACCCCAGTTCTCCTGTGTTGAAGAGTGTGCACAAGTAGAGTGAGTAGGCCTGAGCTCCCTGTTCCCTGCCTCCCAGTTTCCCAGATACCTTTGATGTGCTTGCAATCTCCATTACCTGCATTTACCTGTATCTGCAGTTATAACCCCATTGTAGCAGACAGCTTCAGGTTCACTGAGATGAACTCCAGACCAGGCACAGTTATGGAGGAAGGGATATTTATTGAAGCTTACAGATCCAAGGGAAGTTCCATAATGGCAGAAGAAGCTGGCCTGCCTTCACAGGACCAAGCAGAGAGAGAAAAGAGAGAGAAGCACAAGCCTAAAAGCCACACAGCACAGCATACTTCAGGAACTCCAGCTAGGTACACTTTGCATATCTTTAGATTGAAATCTGAAACCCACCACCACACCTTAAGATCCACCCAGTGACCTTGCCTCCAGCCAGGTGGCTAAAGATGCAAACTACAAACAAATAAACAACTGAATATATTGGGGGCCATCCATTCTATTCAAACCACCACACCCATCCTACTCCAATCCAGTTCACACTTAAAACAGAACACTCATTGAAGATCCTACAAGGACAAATACTTGCTTCCTTCTCAATAAAATAAGATTTTTACCACAAGATGGGTAGACCACAATACAAAAAAAAAAAAAAAAAAAAAAAAAAGTCAGAAAACAGAGATTTCCACCAAGGATGCCTAGTCCCACAATGGAAGCCTCCAATGAAATCATAGAGAAAAAACCAAAAATTGAATCCCAAAATGAAAATACAATAAGCTATATGACCCTAATCAAGAGAATTGCTGAACTGGAAGCAAAGGATTAAAACACCAACAATTACATAAATGAAATTGAGAATTGTCTCTTAGAGCACTCAGCTTTTGTCACTAGGCTTAATTTAATTGAAGGAAACCAGAGAGGCCTCAAAAGAAAGATAAATCAATTTAAGGTTAGTCAGCACATAGAGAATTTCAATAACCAGCTGATTAAGTTATTAAGTTTAATTAGTTAATGACCAACTTCAAGAATGAATTCCAGGAGGCATCAAGAAAATCAGACCTTAAACTGAAATCATACCACAAAATATATGGACATGATGCCAAAAAAAAAAAAAGAAAAGAAAACAAAAATCAAATAGAACTTTTAAATATTTTTTATTTTTATTTATTTGAAAGAGATAAAGAGAAGCACAGATAGAGAGAATGGGCATGCCAGGGCCTCCAGCCACTGCAAGTAAACTCCAGACACATGTGCCACCTTGTGCATCTGGCTTACATGGGTCCTGAGGAATCAAACCTAGGTCCTTTGGCTTTGCAGGAAAATGCCTTAACTGCTAAACCATTTCCCCAGCCCCAAATATAGCTTTTAAAAACCTCTGTAGAAATCCCAGCACTTGGGAGGCAGAGGTAAGAGGATTGCCATGAGTTCTAGGCCACCCTGTCAGCCTTTGCTACAGCGAGACCCTACCTTGAAAAACCAAAAACTTAAAAAAAAAAAAAAAAAAAAAAAAAAAAAAAAAACTTCTGAGCTGGAAAACAAGATAGAAGAAATTGATCTAGAGTCCAAAAACTTTGCTAAGTTAAAAAAATCATGTGAGGCTGGGCGTGGTGGCACACACCTTTATTCCCAACACTCGGGATGCAGAGGTAGGAGCATTAACATGAATTGGAAGCCACCCTGAGACTACATAGTGAATTCCAGGTCAGCCTGACCTACAGTGAAACCCTACCTTGAAAAAAAAAAAAATCATGTGAACAGACTACAAGGGAACTGTGGGATACCCTAAAACAACCAAACATCCTGATCACAAGTATACTAGAAGGGAAAGCAATCCTATACAGAGGCATAGAGAACATAATTCAACAAAATTATTGAAAAATGTTTTCCCAAAAGAGAGGCCCATCCATGTATAAGTATCTCACACAACACCAAAAAGGACCAAAGAAGAAACTTCCCGGGGCTGGAGAGATGGCTTAGCAGTTAAGCGCTTGCCTGTGAAGCCTAAGGACCTCAGTTCGAGGCTCGATTCCCCAGGACCCACGTTAGCCAGATGCCCAAGGGGTCGCATGCATCTGGAGTTTGTTTGCAGTGGCTGGAGGCCCTGGCATGCCCATTCTCTCTTTCTATCTGCCTCTTTCTCTCTCTGTCTGTCACTCTCAAATAAATAAAAATGAACAAAAAAATTTTAAAAAAGAAAAAGAAAAAGAAACTTCCCAAGGCACATCATAGTTAAAACAGTTAACAATGAAAACAAAGACAGAGTGCTAAAAGCAGCAAGAGAGAAATAACTCATCACATACAAAGGCAATTCCATCAGAATTACCTCAGATTTCTCAGTGGAAACCCTGAAAGCCAGAAAGCCCTGGAATGGAATACTTCAAAGTCTAAAAAACTATGGTTTCCAACCCAAGCTACTCTATCCAGCAAAAGTATCCCACATAATAGACGGTGAAAGGATAACTTTCCATAAAAAAGTAAGCTCCATGATTACATGAACACAAAGCCAAACCTAGGGAGAATACTACAAGGAATAATCCACACAGAAGAGTCAGACAGCCAATCTCAAGAGCCAAGAAGAAGAAGATCACAATAACCAAAACTAGAGCAGGCTCAAAATAATACAAAGTCTAAGAAAGCACCAAACCCTATAAAGAACCCCATCATGGCAGGGATTAAATCAAACCTCACAGTTTTTTAAACATTAATGATCTTAACTCACCCATCAAAAGACACAAGTTAACAGGGTGGATCAGAAAAATGAACCCTTCTATCTGCTGTCTTCAAGAAACCCACCTAACTACTAAAGACAGACACCTTCTCAGGGTGAAAGGATGGAAAATGATATTCTGAGTAACTGGAAATAAGAAACAAGCAGGTATTACTATATTAATATCAGACAAAATATATTTCAAACCAAAAGTAATCAAAAAGAACAAAGAGGGCCACTTCTTACTCATCAAGGGAATGATTCAACATGAGGACATCACAATCATAAATCTATATGCACCAAATACAGGTGCATCACAGTTTATAAAACAAAACCTACTTGACAACGAAACAGGAATAAACACTAACACCATCATAGTTTTGGACTTCAAAACTCCACTATCACCAGTAGGCAGATCATCCAAGCAGAAAATCAACAGGGAAATAATAGAGCACAACAACACCATAGATCAACTAGACCTAACAGACATCTACAGAATATTTCACTCCAATTCTGCAGAATACACATTCACAGCAGCCCATGGAACCTTCTCCAAAATAGATAATATATTAGGCCATGAAGCATGCCTCCATAAATTCAGGAAAATTGGTGTAACTTTCTACATCATATCAGATAACAATGCTTTAAAGCTAGAAATTAACACTAAGAGACACATCAGGAATTCTGCCAGCTCCTGGAGACTGAACAATACACTTTTAAATAATGAATCAGTTGTGGAAGAAATCAAAAAAGAAATTGTAAAACTTCTAGAATTGAATGATAATGAAAACACAACTTACCAAAACTTATGGGACACAATGAAGGCAGTCCTAAGGGGAAAATTCATAGCACTAAATGATTTCATAACAAAAATGGAGATATCCCAAACCAATAACCTAACCATCCACCTAAATGCTTTGGAAAAACAAGAAGAATCCAACCCTAAGAGGTCCAGGAAGAAAGAAATAATCAAGATCAGAGAGAAATTAATGAATTGGAAGCTAAGAAAACAATTAAGAAAACTGATGAAGCTAAAAGCTGATTCTTTGAAAAAATAAACAAGACTGACAAACCCTTGGCCAATTGTATCAAAAGAAAAAAAAAAAAGAAGTTTCAAATTAACAAAATCAGAAATGAACAATGAGAAGTCACAACAGACATCAATAAAATTGGAGGAATCATCAAGACATACTTCCTAAACCTCCACTCCACAAAATTGGATAATCTGGAAGAAATGGATGAATTCCCATGCATATACTACCTACCAAAATTAAACTCAGAACAGATTAATTTCCTAAACAAACCTGTCACATTCATCAAAACTAAAAAGATAATCAAAAACCTCCTCAAAGCTGGGTGTAGTGTTGCACACGTTTAACTCCAGCACTCAGAAGGCAGAGGTAGGTAGATTGCCATGAGTTTGAAGCCACCCTGAGACTACATAGTGTATTCCAGGTCAGCCTGAGCTACAGTGAGACCCTACTTTGACAAACCACACCAAAAAAAAAAAAAAAAAAAAAAAAAAAAAAAAAAAAAAAAAACTCCCCCAAAGGGAAAGCTATGGATATGATTGAGTCTCAGCTGAACTCTACCAAGCTTTCATGGAAGAACTTAAACCACTCAAGCTATTTTACATAATTGGATAACAGAGCATGCTCCCCAACTATAGCATCACCATAATACCAAAACCAGACAAAAATACAATGAGAAAAGCAAACTATAGACCTATATCCCTGATGATGCAAAGTTCTGAAACAAAATCCTCACAAACCAAATTCAGTAACACTTCAAAAGCATCATACACCTTGATCAAGCAGCCTTCATCCCAGGAATGCAGGGATGAGTCAACATACAGGAATTGGTCAACATAATACACCCCATAAATCAACTTAATCACACAAAAAAAAACACATGATAATTTCAATAGATGCAAAGAAGGCCTTTGACAAAATACAACACCTCTTCATGAGCAAAATGCTGGAAAGAATAGACATGGAGGGTTTATATCTCAACACAATAAAGCCTATATATAAATCACCTAAAGCCACTTAATGGGGAAAGGCTCAAGGAGTTCCCATTGAGATTGGGAACAAGACAGAGTGCCCACTCTCACCTCTCCTTTTCAACATAGCACTAGAAGTCCTTGCCCAAGCAATAAGACAAGAGAAAGAAATAAAAGGGATACAAATTAGAAAGGAAGAAGTCAAATTAGCCTGATTTGCAGATGACATGATCCTAGTTACCTGAAAGTCTCCATCTTAAAACTTCTAAAGGAGATTAATTGTTTCAGCAAAGTGGCAGGATACAAAATCAACACATAAAAATCAGTAGCCTTTAATCCCAGCACTCAGGAAGAAGAGGTAGGAGGATCATTGTGAGTTCAAGGCCACCCTAAGACTACACAGTTAATTCCAGGTCAGCCTGGACCAGAGTGAGACACTACCTCAAAAAAAAAAAAAAAAAAAAAATCAGTAGCCGTTCTATATGCAAAGGAAAAAATATACAGAGAAAGAAATCAGTGAAGCTGCCCCATTTCAATAGCAACAAATAAATAAATAAATAAATACCTTGCAATAACACTAACCAATTATGTTAAAGACATATATAATGAACATAAAAACACTCAAGAAAGAAATTGAGGAGGACTTGAGCAGATGGAAAGACCTCCCATGCTCCTGGATAGGGAAAATTAATATTGTGAAAATGGCCATTCTTCCAAAAGAAATATACAAATTTAATGCAATACCAATAAAAATTCCAGCATCATGATTCATAGAGATAGAAAAAAATGATCTCAACATTCATATGGAATGGCAGCAGGCCTTGGATATCTAAACATATCCTCAGCAAAAGAAACTCCTCTGGAGGTATCACCATACCTGATCTAAAGCTATATTACAAAGCAATAGTAACAAAAACAGCATGGTACTGGCATAAAAACAGAAATATAGACCAATGGAACAGAATTGAAGATTCAGACCTTAGGTCAAGTAGCCACAGCTACTTGATCTTTGACAAAGGTGTCAACGATGTAGACTGGAGAAAAGACAGCATCTTCAACAAAAAATGGTGCTGGACAAATTGGATAACCATATGTAGAAAAATGAAACTAGACCTACTCATCTCACCATACACAAAAATTAACTCCAAATGGATTAAAGACCTGAATATAACACCTGAAACGCTTCAGCTACTAAAAGAAAAAATAGGAGGAATTATCCACAATATAGCAGTAGGGAAGGACTTCCTGAACAATACCCCAGAAAATTAAACAATCTCTCAACCAATGGGATCTCATGAAGCTAAAAAGCTTTTGCACAGCTATACCATAAGCAGAGCCAATAGATTACCCACAGGATGGGAGAAAGTTTTCACCAGCTATACCACAGACAGAGGCCTAATATATAGAATCTGCAAAGAACTCAAAAAAAAAACAGGGCTGGAGACATGCCTTAGTGGTCTTAGTGGATAAGGCATTTCCCTACAAAGCCAAAGGATCCCAGTTTGATTCTCCAGGACCCATGTAAGACAGATGCACAAGGGACTGCATTCATCTGGAATTCATTTGCAGTGGCTGGAGGCCTTGGCATGACCATTACCTCTCTCTTTCTCTTTCTCTCTCTCTCTCTCTCTCTCTCTCTCTCTCTCAAATAAATAAAATACTTTTTAAAAAAACTCAAAAAAACTAAACAATAAAAAATCAAACAACCATTAATGGGGGTGAAAAGACCCAAAATGAGGTCTGGGGAAGAGACTGAGTAAAGGAAGTGTAGAGGGACAGCTAATCAAAATCTAAGAGGATATAAATAAAACATATGTAATCCTACTTTTTTGGACAATGGAACACTCAGGAGCCGTAGATTGTTGCTAGAAAATTTTCAGTGCCAGGGATGGGATACCTTCCAGTGAGTTGTTGGCCAGGGAGATCCCTGATGCCCCCAAAACATTATAGGCCATTGCCAAGGACCTTGGTTTCCCACCAGGAATAGATGGTAAGACCCTATTGCTGAAGACTCCACATACTTGGGCTGCAAGGCCACTGAGAAATCTTGCTGGAATTGAGGTGATAACGTCCTCCATGTGGACCAGCTGACAGAAAGCTGGAAGAAGCCATTCTGCATGCAGTTGAATGGGAGAAAGAGAAATCACCAATGAAGATACTCATCAGTGGACACTGCAAGCCTTATAATTGGCCAGCCAGGCCAAATGAGCCAATGGGTGCAATAGTGACACATCTGTTATGGGGGTAACCAACTGCCCTCTAATTGGACTGGAGGCCCGCTCCATGGGAAGGGAATATATCCCTGATACTGAAAACTTAAAACAGGGGTAGTCATGAGCCCTAGGGGTGTAACATCTGCTGTTGTCTGGCCAAATGTATATACTATGCTTATCAAACTGCCCAGTAAGCACTTCTGTTAATGTTCACACCCCTATATTAATGCTACTCTCACTTTTGGTTGAGAATCTTCTCTTTTCAGATGGCAGTGACCTTAGGACAACTCAGAAGGTATCATGGTGATGGAAAGAAATGACTGCAGTGTTAAGGAGAAATAATGTGGTTATGGGACTGGCTTGTCTTTACTGGACTCAACTGGCCTCCAGATATAGGAGAAGGAAAACAGCCTGCTTTAATTTGGTCCACACAGTGTAGTAACACTACTCCTGGAGATAATTTCAGGAAGCACATAAAAACATGTGAACATCCAGGACACACAGACTAACATGGACTATGAGCCTCTTACAAGCATATTTGTTTCCCAAAATAAACTTCAATGCTCTCCTTGAATAACATCACCACAGTTTTGGGTGGCAATGTGTTTTATATTCATAATATACCATGTATGTATTTTTAAAATATTGGGGAATATTCATTATACAAAGTGATGGGTTTTATAAAAACATTTTCATACAAATAAAAAAAAAAAAAGAAATGACTGCAGTGCTCAGTACTGCAATATCTCTATCACACCTTCCAAAGCTCAGGGTCTAATGCGGAAGAGGTGGTGGAAAGAATGTAAGAGCCAAAGGAAAGGCAGGACTCCATACAACATGCTCCCTCCAGACACAAAATGGCCTGGATATCCATGGTCTCACAGTGCCTGATACTACCTGCATAAGACCATCATAAGAGGAGGAAAAGATCAAGACATCAAAAGTAAAAGAGAGACTGATTGAGATGGGGAGAGGGTATGATGGTGAGTGGAGTTTCAAAGGGGTAAGTGGGGGGAAGGAGGGTATTACCATGGGGTATTTTTATAATCATGGAAGTTGTTAATAAAAAATTTAAAAATTAAAAAAAAAAATCAAACAACCAAGATGATGGCATCAAAATAAAAGAGAGACTGATTGAGAAGGGCAGGGGATATGATGTATAATGGAGTTTCAAAGGGGAAAGTGGGGGGAGGGAGGGCATTACCATGGGATATTTTTTATAATCATGGAAGTTGTTAATAAAATAATAATAAAAAAAATCAAACAACCCACTCAAAAAATGGGGTAGAGAAATGAATACAGAGTTCTCAGAGGAAGAAATACAAATGGCTAACACACACTTAAGAAGATGTTCAACATCCCTAACCATCAGGGAAATGCAAATTAAAACAACTATTAAATTCCACCTTACTCCAGTAAGAATGGCAATTATTTAAAAAATCAAGCTGGGTGTGGTGGCACACATCTTTTTTGGGGGGGGGAGGGAATTTTTATTTATTTATTTTTTTTGAGGTAGGGTCTCACTCTATCCCAAGCTGACCTGGGATTCACAATGTTGCTTCAGGCTGGCCTCGAACTCACAGAGGTCCTCCTACCTCTGCTGCTCCGAGTGCTGGGATGAAAGGTGTGTGCCACCACATCCATCTGGGAGAAGGGAATTTAAGTACCTTTGGCTAACACTCAGCATTGGGAAAAGGAAAGCAATAGAACTGGGCGTAGTGGCGTACACTTTTAATCTCAGGCCAAGGTAGGAGGATCGCAGTGAGTACCAGGCCAGCCTGAGTCTGCATAGTGAATACCAGGTCAGCCTGGGATAGAGTGAGGACCTGCCTTAAAAAACATAATGAAACAGAACAAAAGTAAAGTGATAGAGAAAAGGAATCTCTCCTCTACTAACCAGTAAACAAAAGCTCTGTATTCAAACAAGAGCCATATGGATGAGTCACGGTATTAGTAATGCATGAAAATATGCAAAGGATTTCACTAAGCACCATAGGACTAGATAAGAAGATATAGCTGTAAGGAACTTTGTTCTTTTCCTCCCTTAAGGCCACAGGTGTCACAGACCTTGGGACTCAGGTGATCTTGTTCAGATACTGTGTTCTGGTACATACTGGTTGACAGTGAACCCACTGGAAAACCACTCAGATTGTGTGAGGTACGATGAACCCTGACTTTTTCTTTTCCAAATTTTTATTAACAACTTCCATGATTATAAAAAATACCCCCATGGTAATACCCTCCCTCCCCCCACTTTCCCCTTTGAAACTCCATTCTCCATCATACCCCTCGCCATCTCAATCAGTCTCTCTTTTAATTTTGATGTCATGATCTTTTCCTCCTCTTATGATGGTCTTGTGTAGATAGTGTCAGGCACTGTGAAGTCATGGATATCCAGGCCATTTTGTGTCTGGAGGGAGCATGTTGTATGGTGTCCTACCCTTCCTTTGGCTCTTACATTCTTTCCACCACCTCTTCCACATTAGACCCTGAGCCTTGAAAGGTGTGATAGAGATATTGCAGTACTGAGCACTCTTGTCACTTCTTTCCATCACCATGATACATTCTGAGTTGTCCCAAGGTCACTGCCATCTGAAAAGAGAAGATTCTCAACCAAAAGTGAGAGTAGCATTCATATAAGGGGATGAACATTAAGAGAAGTGCTTACTGGGCAGTTTGATAAGCATAGTATATACATTTAGCCAGACAACAGCAGACGTTACACCCCTAGGGCTCATGACTACCCCTGTTTTAAGTTTTCAGTATCAGGGATGTATTCCCTCCCATGGAGCAGGCCTCCAGTCCAATTAGAGGGCAGTTGGCTTCCACCATGATAGACGTACCACTATTGCACCCGTTGGCTCATTTGGCCTGGCTGGGTGGCACACATCTTTAATCCAAGCATTCAGGATGCAGAGGTAGGAGGATCACCAAGAGTTTGAGGCCACCCTGAGACTACATAGCGAATTCCAGGTCAGCCTGGGCTAGAGCAAGACCCTACCTTAAAAAAAAAATCAAACAACAACAAATGTTGGCAAGGATGTGAGGAAAGAGGAACCCTCATTCACTGCTGATGAAAATGCAAACTTGTACAACCACCATGGAAATCAATATGGAGATTCTTGTAAAAGAAGGATATAGAAATACCAACAGGCCCAGTTATTCCCTTAGTGACATTTACCCTAAATGCTCCATGTTTCACTACAACCATGTTTATAGCTCCTCAATTCGTAATAGCTAAGAACTGGAATCAACCCAGGTACCCATCATTGGTCGAATAGATAACAAAGTTGTGGTACATATACACAATGGAATTCTACTCAGCAGTAAGAAAAGAATGATACAATGAAATTTGTAGAAAGATGGATGGACTTAGAACAGATCATACTCAGCAAACACACTATCACAGAATGACAAACATCACATGTTCTCACTCATCTGTGGTTCTTAGCCTGGATCAGCTTGAGTTTTTGGCATACCAGATGGGCAACTTGAGGCCCAGAGAATAGGGATGAAAGGGTTTGGGAGGAGGGGGAAGGAAGGGTAGGGTAAATATACACAAAACTAAACACAAAATAAACTGGTACCATAGAAACTTTTCTCCTTGAAGGTAGACCAAAAGATTTAACCCTCAACAGGTGTCTAGAGGGAATGCCCAAAAAGAAGTGCCCTGGAGAGGGTGGGATGAAGCCTAACCTTAAAAAATTTGGTTCTGACCTGTAACTCACAGTACCAGAATTAGGTGCTACCCACATTGAGCTGTTGATGTGAGAGAACTAAGAGGTCCCCAAAACAAGACAGGCTTCTGTCAAAGCACTTGATTACCCACCTGAGGTAAAAGGTAAGACCCTATTGCTGAGGACGCCATATGCACTGACACAGAACATGGAGACACATGGCTGGAAATCCAGAAAGCCAGTCCCCAGATAGCCCATCTACTGCTGGAAAGCCCTACATGAGCCTACTGGGGGAAAGTGGCAAACAACAGTGTGAGCAAGCAGGGGTCTAAGCTACTCAGAAGCAACCAGCCTGACAAGAAGTACACACAAGTCCAATGTTCACACACAGCCTTGGTGGGAAACCAATGGCTTTCTGATTGGCTAAGAGATCCCCTTAGTGGAAAGAAATCCATATCTGCAACTGGGAACCAGGTCTGACCTCTATGGAGATAAAGATTATGCTCTCCAAAGTCAAGCTCCCACTAGTCTTTGGCTAAAAGATGGGTAACAGCCTTCAAACTCTCCATAAATAACACTTATCCAGTTTAACCTATGCTGACTTCATTCTCTGTTGGAGAATCTGTTTTTCTTTTTCAGAAGGTAGCAAGACCTAAGGAGATAAACCATCCCTTGCATTTTGTCAAGGCCTAGGTGAAACCAAGAGGAATTGGGGAGACAAGCAAAAGTGCTGTTTCCATGATGACCCTGACCATCAGTGCCAGGGTGAGGGAGACAGATTCTGAGGATACTCAACACATACAGAGGCTCCTAAGAGCTCATCACTGAAGTAGACTTAAAATGCACCCACCAAGGCTCAGGGAATTTTGTGGAAGAGGGATGGAAAGATTGTAAGTGCCTCCCCGCAATAACTAACTGCTGCTCCCACAATGCATAACCCACACCCCATGGGGAAAACCAGCAACCCCACTGAGGAAGGCCCCCTGCAGAATGGGGGCAGGGAAAAGATGGAACCAACACATGTCTAATTTAACTTGATAAGTCTGCACACTCATCAGAGACAAAATACATGTCCTTATGTGTCGCTACCCTTCCCGTCCAGCGGAATAAGGCAGCGGCAATCGGAACTCTTCTCGAAGCAGTTTATTCAGGAATCCTTTACATCTGGGTGGGGCGGCCCTGATACCAAACCCTCCGCCCTATATATAGCCAGCCTGACCCAATCAGCAGCTGCCACGTGGGCGTGGACAACAGGGCGCAGCCAACCACCTGATGGTGGTCTGATCTTGCGTAGCGCTGTACATGCGCACTTTGCAGTGTGTACATGTTTACTCAGAAGGGGAAGCAGGAAATAGTGCTTAGTCATGAGACTTGGCAGCCAGCCCAGGCGCCATTTTGGAATGGCCGCCACACCCGCGGAGACTTGGCAGGAAGCCCGGGCGGCCATCTTGGGATGGCCGCCACACCCGCTCTCCACAGTTCCCCCTTCTTTACTATAAAATGGCAGAGAGAATGCCTGTCGTAGGTTGTCCCAAGGACCAATACTCCTTACCTGTCATTGGGCGACAAACAGCTCAAGGTTTGTTCCCTGTCTTAGGTTGGTAGTATGGTCAAGGAATCTTACCCGTCACTGGCTACTTCTCTAGCATACCGAGCCACACCTGAGGGGATTGACCCACCTCCACAACTGCAAGGCTTGTACTATGAGCGCTCGATCTTGTATATGCTTTGCCCTCATGTTGCACATACACCACAGCATGAAGCCACTAATCAGAATCAGGCAAAAGGCCATAGTCCCTATGCCCGCCCATTCCTACAAGTTGAATCCAAGTAGACAATCCTGCAGCAAGGGACACATCCACTCTGGTAGAGTTGATGTAGATGATGGACAATCGCAGGTCTCTCACGAGCACATCAAATTCACGGGACCAATTGCCTGTAAGATAACTGGAAAGAACTCGAGACAAATTAGCCACCCTGATGGTATTTTTGAAATGGTACTGAGGTCACACAAAAACTGAACAGTCTTCATACACAGCCCAACTGGGCTACTTCCATCAAAACATCTACCTGTTCCTGAACAAGATCTACTCTTTGATTAAGTAACATAATGCCTGCACTGCGAGGTTGATCAAACCAGGCTCCCGTCTGATTGTACAAACGGACACAGGAACTTTGCTCATTCTCTCCACACCCCTGGACATAAGCTTTGTCCATCCAGCTGACCGAGAGCACAGGGCAGCGGCCGCGGAGGCCCTGGACCAGATGGTGGAACCTCTAATTTAATTGAATCCACTCTCTCCACTAACTTTTCCAGCTCTTCATCTGAGTCTTCCTCCTCTGAACTTTTCCCTTTCTCAGACTCCAGGGATCACTCTTCTTTCAACTGTTCTAAGACTTCCTTTCCTCTTTCAATTTCTGCTGCGCACTTCCCTTCTCGATCAGTCAAACAAGAGTGAACAAGTTTCCAGATAGACTTTATTCCTGGAAGAGTCAGTCCCTGATCTTGTGCAAAATCTATATCTCTCCCTAATTTATCCCAACCAGCAATAGTTAAATGTCCAGAAGCTATAAACCAAGGAGCAATCTCATCTACTGCGTCTATGAATCTCTGTGTAGTGGCACTCTTCAGCCCTAGTCCTTTCGCTTTCAATAGATCTTTCAGTACAGATGCCGCAGTTCTACTAGAAGAAGTATTACCCATTTTGAATGCTTGTCCACTACCGGGAACTTTAAACTCGTCTCTCTACCGGAGAACTTGAACTTTAAACTCGTCTCTCTACCGGAGAACTTGAACTTTAAACTCGTCTCTCTGCCGGAGAACTTGAACTTTAAATACTTGTCCCACTTACCTGGGAACTTACCAGCTAGCTGCCCTGACTGCGCCGAGTTCTGAGTCCCCGTACGGGCCACCACTTGTCGCTACCCTTCCCGTCCAGCGGAATAAGGCAACGGCAATCGGAACTCTTCTCGAAGCAGTTTATTCAGGAATCCCTTACATCTGGGTGGGGCCCCGATACCAAACCCTCCGCCCTGTATATAGCCAGCCTGACCCAACCAGCAGCTGCCACGTGGGCGTAGACAACAGGGTGCAGCCAACCACCTGATGGTGGTCTGATTTTGCGTAGCGCTGTACATGCGCACTTTGCAGTGTGTACGTGTTTACTCAGAAGGGGAAGCAGGAAATGCTGCTTAGTCATGAGACTTGGCAGCCAGCCCAGGCGCCATTTTGGAATGGCCGCCACACCCGCGGAGACTTGGCAGGAAGCGCCACACCCGCTCTCCACACTTATGTATCATTCTCACATGTAGTTCTTAAATATTTAAAATAACACTTTAGGGGCTGGAGATATGGCTGTTTCATTATGACAGATTATGATTCTGTTACAAATTGTATATATATTGACTCAGTAAAATCCAAACTATGACTTGAGAAAAATTAACACATGAGACATGATCTGAAAAGCTCTATGCTAAACAAAACAGGGACACATTTCATTGCAATCTAAAATTTTCAGCTAGCTTTATTACTGATTACATGCTAGTGCAAAACTGAAAATTACTGCATGCACAAAATTGGTCACTGCAAACTGTAACAAGAAGGCACATGTCTGTCATCCCCGGACTCAGAAGGCTGAGGCAGAATGATGTTGAGTTGGAGCTTAGTCAGGGCTATACATAAACCCTCTATATAAAAATAAAAAATAAATTAAGCCAGGCATGGTGGCACATACCTTTCATTCCAACACTTGGAGGCTGAGGTAGGAGGATCACTATGAGTTTGAGGCTGATCAGGAGCTACAGATGAATCTCAGGTTAGCTTGGGCTAAAGTGAAAACCCTGCCTTGAAAAACCCAAAAAACAGATATTAAAGTGCCAGGTGTGGGGGTGCACGCCTTTAATCCCAGCACTGGATTGGCTGAGGTAGAAGGATCACTGTGAGTTTGAGGCCAGCCTGAGACCACATAGAGAATTCCAGGTCAGCCTGGGCTAGAGCAAGACCCTACCTCAAAAAAAAAAAAAAAAAAAAAAAGATACTAAAGTGAATAGGATCTGTAACAATGTTATTTTTCTAATATGGAATGCTTCACAAATTTGCATGTGCAGGTGTAAGATCAAAAATTAAAAGCCTTATTATCATGCTAACATGCCTTTTTAGCTTTTGTAACGTTGCTTGCTTGCTTGCCTCAGATTGACTAAAAGAGACTTGCAGTTATTCTTGAACATTGCACCCAAAACCCTGCCCCTGTTTCCTGGAACCCGGGAAGCCACTCAGCGTCCTGTTGTCACCCCTAGCCCAGCCAAGCAACACCAGGTGGACTCCACCAATCAGAATCCATTCTATATGGAAAGCCCCTAGACCCAGACCCCCTCCCTAACTTTGTGGTTTTTCCCTATATAAACTCTAAAAAATTGGGGCTGGAGGCTCTTCACTCCTCCTGCGTGGGGACTTCGTGTCGAGCCCCGGTGCACCGGTTTCTCAATAAACCTCTTGCTGCTATTGCATCGAGAAGCGTCTGTGTCAGTCCTTGGGGTCTCGCCCGATTCCTGAGGCTTGGAATCCCTCCGGGAGGAGGGGTCCCAACATTTGGGGGCTCGCCCGGGATTTGAGGCAGACCCCAGACCCACATTCATCTTCTCGGAGGTAAGAAGGCGCCATATATGTCTATACGTCTGTCTCTGTGTCTATTTGTATCTGTCTGAAAATTTTTCTGATTGTCTGTTCATTTCTGGGTTCTGAGAAGACACTTTGAGTTTGCAGGTGTGTTTTGGTGCCGTGAGGGCCATACACAGTGGACAGCAGACGTGCATTTGGTTGCCACAACCTGCAGCCCTGGGGGACGCCTCAGGGAGTCAGGAAGGCCAAGGACGCTTGGTGGCTTCCTATCTGGTGGACTCTGACCGGGTCCACATCTGTTCGAAAGTGTCATCTAGTTCCAGGCCTGAACCATCAGAATCAGTTTTACTTTTGTGGCAGACAAAATTTGGTTGCTATTTCCTGACCTTGGTTTGTTTACTGTTTATTGTCTTTTTATTCTTCTATCATTTTTCTGCACATAACAAAATGGGACAAACCATTTCTACTCCCTTGGATCTGACTTTAACTCACTGGACTGACGTTAAAGAAAGGACACATAATTTATCAGTTGAAGTAAAAAAAGGAAAGTGGCAAACCTTTTGTGCTGCAGAATGGCCTTCATTTAACGTAGGATGGCCACCAGAGGGCACCTTTGACTTAACAATTATTCAGGCAGTCAGGCATATTGTTTTGCAGGAACGCGGAGGACATCCAGACCAGATCCCTTATATTGTCACCTGGCAGGACTTGATCCAAGACTCTCCGGCCTGGATCAAGCCCTGGATTCCCCCACAACCCGCTAATAAGGGCCCTCCTGGGCCTTCTAAGGTTCTTTTTGCAGAAGCGGGAAAGAAAAAAAGAGACAACATCACGGATCTACCCGGAGACCCAACCTGACCTTCTCCTCCTGGACCTACCTCCACCCTATCCGCCCGTTCAGCAGCCCTCTGCACCCCCAGCCCCCCCAGATTTGGGTCAACAGGGGGGGCCCACTACGGGAACCAAAAGTAGGAGGGCTCTTTCTCCCGACACTGACACTGCCCTCCCACTCAGAGCCCTGGGGCCACCTCCAATTCCAGGGCCAGAGGATGACCCTAGTCGTCCACCCCTACAGCCCCTTCAGTACTGGCCTTTCTCCTCTGCAGACTTGTATAATTGGAAGGCCAATCACCCCCCTTTCTCTGAGGATCCATCTAAACTAACTGCTCTAATGGAATCCCTAGTTTTCTCTCACCAGCCCACTTGGGATGATTGTCAGCAGTTACTCCAAACCCTCTTCACAACAGAGGAAAGGGAGCACATCCTGTTGGAAGCCAGGAAAAACGTTCCTGGGGATGATGGACGTCCCACACAGCTCCAGAACGTGATAGACGACGGGTTTCCCTTAACCCGCCCCAACTGGGACTTCAACAACCCTGAAGGTAGGGAGCATCTCTGCGTCTACCGCCAGGCTCTAGTGGCTGGTCTCCGAGGGGCTGCCAGACGCCCCACCAATCTGGCCAAGGTAAGGGAGGTTCTACAGGGACCCAAGGAGCTCCCCTCAACGTTCCTCGAACGCCTCATGGAGGCATATCATAGATATACGCCATTCGACCCAATGGCAGAGGAACAGAGGGCATCAGTGTTAATGAGTTTTGTGGATCAGTCTGCAACAGATATCAGGAGAAAATTACAGAGGTTAGATGGCCTAAGGAGATATACTTTGTCAGACATAGTAAAAGAGGCAAAAAAGATATACAATAAAAGAGAAACTGAGGAAGAAAGAGAACAGAGAAAGGCAAGAGAACAAGAGGAAAGAAAAGTTAAAAGGGATAAGAGACATGAAAAGAATATAACTAAGATTCTGGCCACCCTAGTTAAGGATAACAAAGAAGTTACTAGACAGAGGACAGCCAGACAGGGACCATTCCTGGGCAACAGGGCGCCTCTAGAAAAGGACCAATGCGCCTATTGTAAGGAAAAAGGGCATTGAGCCAAGGATTGCCCCAAAAGAAAGCGAGCCTCAGCTAAGAAAGCTCAAATTTGCAAAAGACAAGTCACATATCTGGGGTACTCTTTGAAGGGAGGACGGAGGTGGCTGACGGAGGCCCGTAAACAGGCCGTGGAACAGATTCCAGTCCCAACAAATGCCAGACAAGTACGGGAATTCCTAGGGTCCGCTGGGTTTTGCAGACTTTGGATACCTGGATTTGCCTCCCTGGCTGCCCCGCTTTATCCTCTGACTAAGACAAATGCAGCTTTTAAGTGGGGAGAAGAACACCAGCAGGCTTTTGACAGCATTAAGCTTGCCCTGCTAACAGCACCTGCGCTCTCACTCCCAGATACCACCAAGCCCTTTTACCTGTACGTGCATGAACAGAGGGGCATTGCTAAGGGAGTGCTTACCCAAAAAAACAGGACCCTGGAGAAAACCAGTAGCCTACTTATCTAAGAAATTGGACCCTGTAGCCGCGGGATGGCCCCCTTGCCTAAAGATCATTGCAGCCATAGCGCTACTTCTAAAGGATGCAGACAAATTGACTTTGGGACAGACTGTTACTATCATTGCTTCACATGCTCTGGAGAGCGTCATCCGCCAACCTCCAGACCGCTGGCTCTCCAATGCCAGGATCACTCACTATCAGAGTCTCCTCCTTAACTCAGACCGAGTTAAGTTTGCTCCCCCCACTCAATTGAACCCCGCCACCCTCTGGCCGGACACGGATCCCACCGTGCTACATAACTGTGGGGAGGTCCTGGCTGAGGTCACCGGAGTCAGACCCGACCTCATGGACCAGCCCCTTACCAGATGCTCAGATGACCTGGTTTACGGACGGCAGCAGCTACCTCCTTGAAGGTAAGAGGATGGCGGGAGCAGCTATTGTAGATGGGAGCAGAGTGATCTGGACTAACAAACTGCCAAAGGGAACATCTGCCCAAAAAGCCGAACTTATTGCCTTAACCCAAGCTTTAAATATGGCAGAGGGAAAAAAGCTACAATATATACAGATAGCCGGTATGCTTTTGCCACTGCACATGTACATGGTGCCATCTACCGGCAGAGAGGATTACTAACCTCTGCAGGCAAAGAAATCAAAAATAAACAAGAGATTTTAGACTTGCTTGATGCTCTGCATCGACCGGCCAAGCTGGCTATAGTCCACTGCCCAGGGCACCAGAAGGGAGATTCCTTCGTAGCTCGGGGAAACAGAATGGCAGGTGAGGAAGCCAAAAAGACAGCTCAGGGAGCTTCCCTGTTCCCTTTGATTAAAAAAAAAAAAAAAAAAAAAAAAAAAAAAAACTGTCCTCGCTGAGCCACTGCCCTCAGAATACACAGAACAGGACCTTAAAGATATGGCGAGACTGCAGAAACATTTTCACGCCAAATCACAGAAATGGGAAACTGAAACCGGGAAGCAGATCCTACCCAGACAACAGGCAAAGAACCTCTTGTTACACATACATAAATTGACTCATCTTGGACCTAAAAAAATAATAGAGACTCTTAAAAAGACTGATTATTACATAATTGGACTTAAGGATATGGCTGAAGAACTCGTAAAACAGTGTGTACCCTGCCAAAAGGTAAATGCACAAACAGTCCCAACAGACTTGGGAAAGCGATTTAGAGGGGACCATCCTGGCTTGTTCTGGGAAACAGACTTTACCGAACTAAAACTAGCCAGATATGAAAATAAATATCTTCTAGTTTTTATAGATACTTTTTCAGGATGGGTAGAGGCCTATCCCACTAAGAAAGAAACTGCTACACTAGTGACCAAGAAGCTCTTGGAAGAGATCATCCCCAGGTATGGGATGCCACAGGTAATAGGATCAGACAACGGCCCTGCCTTTGTTGCCCAGGTAAGTCAGGAGGTGGCCAGAACATTGGGGATTAATTGGAAATTACATTGTGCATATAGACCCCAAAGTTCAGAACAGGTAGAAAGGATGAATAGAACCTTAAAAGAGACCATAACTAAATTGTCCTTGGAGACTGGCCATACTGACTGGACGATGCTCCTACCTTGGGCTCTTTTCAGAGTCCGGAACACCCCCTATAGGTTTAATCTTACTCCTTTTGAAATCTTGTTTGGGGTCCCAACCCCACTTGGCCAAGTGATATCCCCAGGGGACCCCAATCAAATCACTAACTCTGACTTAAATACCAGACTACAGGCTCTGCACATCCTCCGGACTGAATTGTGGCCGCAGGTGAAGGAGACTTACTCCCCAGTCTCAGATCCAGCTCTGCACCACTACCAGATAAGAAATTCTGTGTACGTAAGACGCCATCGGCCCACCAACCTGGAACCTCGCTGGAAGGGGCCCTTCATCGTGCTCCTGACAACCCCCACAGCTATAAAGGTTGATGGCATTACAGCCTGGATCCATGCCTCCCACGTCAAACCAGCGCCGCCCCCGCCTGGGCCCCAATGGAAATTAAAAAAGACTGGTAACCCCCTTAAGCTGTGTTTGCGCCGCCTTCCTAATTCTGATAGGGATGATTCCCCAAGCAGAGGCTAGTCCCCATAACCCTCAGAAGCTAACCTGGCAGGTAATCTCCCAAACGGGAGATGTAATCTGGAGTACTACAAAAACCGCCAGGTGTCTGACCAGTCCAGTTGTAGCAGTGTACACGCTCAACAAAGACTCAGGAAACTCCCTTTCTATGTGTGCCCCCGAGAAAATAAAAAAAAAGGGGGGATTGTGGGGGGAGAGAACAGTACTACTGTAAACAATGGAGATGTAAAACTACCGGGGACGCTTACTGGAGACCCTCTTCCAGCTGGGATCTCATTACAGTAAAAAGAGGGTTTAAGAAGGACCTACTTAATATAACATTCACAAGTGCAGGAAAAAGCTCCCGGACCTGGCTAGAAGAAAAAAACTTGGGGCCTCAGGTTCTACATGAGTGGGCGAGACAGAGGGTTACTTTTCAGTATCAGATTAACAATAAAAGAGGCCCCAGGGCCAACCCTAGTGGGACCTAATGCTATATTACAACAACCCCCGGCAGTCCTAAATTCCAAACCCTATGACCCTCCTCCTCCTCCTCCTCCTAACACTTGGACCCTGTATTCTAAATCGACTGGTAACGTTCATTAGGAAAAAAATTAGCACAGTCCAACTACTGGTTCTTCGGCAGCAATATCAGCTAGTAGGGAAATCAGAAATCTGAAATTCCAGGATTGGAATTATGCTCAAGAAAAGGGGGGAATGTAAGATCAAAAATTAAAAGCCTTATTATCATGCTAACATGCCTTTTTAGCTTTTGTAACGTTGCTTGCTTGCTTGCCTCAGATTGACTAAAAGAGACTTGCGGTTATTCTTGAACATTGCACCCAAAACCCTGCCCCTGTTTTCTGGAACCCGGGAAGCCACTCAGCGTCCTGTTGTCACCCCTAGCCCAGCCAAGCAACACCAGGTGGACTCCACCAATCAGAATCCATTCTATATGGAAAGCCCCTAGACCCAGACCCCCTCCCTAACTTTGTGGTTTTTCCCTATATAAACTCTAAAAAATTGGGGCTGGAGGCTCTTCACTCCTCCTGCGTGGGGACTTCGTGTCGAGCCCCGGTGCACCGGTTTCTCAATAAACCTCTTGCTGCTATTGCATCGAGAAGCGTCTGTGTCAGTCCTTGGGGTCTCGCCCGATTCCTGAGGCTTGGAATCCCTCCGGGAGGAGGGGTCCCAACACAGGGACCATGCTAATTTTTTCTGTATTGTTCCAATTTTAGTATATGTGCTGCTGAAGCAAGCACAGTCTGTTATCTTTTAACATCTTTTTATTGGAATTATATAATTTGGTCACATTGATATCATACTTGTGGCAACATACAGTAAGACAGGGAAAAGAAAGTGGAAGAAAATCCATTACGAGGTGTTGAAAAGCAGAACTACCAAAGTTTTGGGCTGGAGAGATGGCTTAGTGGTTAAGCGCTTGCCTGTGAAGCCTAAGGACCCCGGTTCGAGGCTCGACTCCCCAGGACCCACGTTAGCCAGATGTACAAGGGGCGCACGCGTCTGGAGTTCGTTTGCAGTGGCTGGAGGCCCTGGCGCGCCCATTCTCTGTCCTTCTCTCTATCTGCCTCTTTCTCTCTCTGTCTGTCGCTCTCAATTAAATAAATAAAAATAACAACAACAAAAAAAGAACTACCAAAGTTTTAAGATTTATTGGCTAGCATGCCACATGCAACTTAAAAAAATCATGTCAGGTTCTTCTAGTACCAGCCTACTTAAGTGTCTAATTTAACCTACTCAATTATTAATTATTAATAATTAAGAGTCTATTGTAACAAATACTCTAATTGCCATGCCCTAATCTCTCTTAGAAGAAAACCCTATTGGCTAATCTTTTACATCAATCATAGTCTGGTCTCAATGACCAGACACAATAATCCTCCAATAAAGTCAAGTGTCCCACAGTTTCACAGTTTCATTTGGCCCAATGGCAGATGTGCTGTCTCTTCCATTATTACAACTCCATGCACTGTACAGTGGCACAAAGGATGGACAAAAAGGTAAACAAAATTCTGATAACATGTCTGGGTGCCATTACCTCTAGAGCTATCGATATCTATAGTTCCCCAAAGAAGATGTTGAGTTAGACAGAAAACTGTGTTGTTGTTTTCATTTCTTCTAGCAACTACTTTTTTTAAAGAAAGTATTTCTAACAGACTCACCAAATGTCCTAACTGCCACAAACAAATATATGTAAAGCTATCATTGAGTTCACTCCACATACCAAAATAAACTCAAAGAAGGAAGGATTCTGTCTGCCTCGTCTATTTTTTCTAATGTCTGGCACCCATCAAATAATATTTGTGAGATGAAAAGAATATAACAACAAATTTCATGTATGGAACAGTACAAAAACTTTCATTGGTAACTATTGTGTTAAATCATATATTATTCAAAAAAATAGACCATTTGCCAAAAAATAAGTAATCCCCAACAAAAACAAAAACCTTGGGAGCCTTTTAATCACCTATGTTATTGTTGCGGGAATTTCCTGACAGAATGAGATGCAGAACTGTTCAGACAGAAAGGAAGATTTATTCACACTAGCGAGCTGACACCCAGATCTCTCTTTATTTTATTTTATTTTATTTTATTTTATTTTATTTTTATTTGAGAGCAACAGACAGAAAGAGGAAACGAGAGAGAGAGAGAAAATGGGCACGCCAGGGCTTCCAGCCACTACAAACAAACTCCAGACACTTGCGCCCCCTTATGCATCTGGCTAACATGGGTCCTGGGGAAATCGAGCCTCAAACCAGGGTCCTTAGGCTTCACAGGCAAGCTCTTAACGGCTAAGCCATCTCTCCAGCCTCCAGATCTCTCTTTAATGGCATCAGCCCTGGGCCTAGGCATACAGGGCTTTTCACAACTTTTTTTCTACAGCAGATGCAAGCAAGCAAGGTTACAGAACCATACATGGTATGAACAGGCAGCTTCATAGTTTAAATTTCTTATAATTCTTGCTCCAGTTAGTCCAAAACTATGTCAGTAATTCGCAGAGCAGATAGGGAGCTTATCTCTGTTCCCTGGCTTCTCCATGTGGGTAACTTGTGGGCAAGAAACATCTCTCTGTTCTTTAGTCTCTGCTTGTGGGGGCTTGTGGGCAAGTGGGAGTTTATCTCTCTATTCCCTGTTCTTTCCTTGTGGCTGGCTTGAGAGCAACCAGAGACTTATCTCTATGCTTTGTGGGTAACTCCTTGCCTGTCAGGGGACTTTGTACCCAGTATGTGTCTTAAGATTGATATTTTCTGCTAGATTATAAATGAATTTAACCTATTTAAAATAGGGGGCTGGGGCTGGAGAGATAGCTTTGTGGTTAAGGTGCTTGCCTGAAAAGCCAAAAGACGCAGGTTCAAATTCCCCAGTACCCACATAAAGCCAGATACAGAAGGTGGCTTATGCAACAAGAGTTTGTTTGTAGTGGTTAGAGGCCCTGGCACACTCATTCTCTCTTTCTCTCAAATAAATAAAAATATTTTTTAAAAAATCATGGGCTGGGGCTGGAGAGATGGCTTAGTGGTTAAGGCATTTGCCTGCAAAGCCAAAGGATCCCAGATCCACATAAGTCAGATGCGCAAGGGGGGCACGTACATCTGGAGTTCGTTTGCAGTGGCTGGAGGCCCTAGCACACCCATTCTCTCTCTCTCTCTCTCTCTCTCTCTCTCTCTCTCTCTCTCAAATAAATAAATAAATTACATATATATATGTTTTTCAAGGTAGGGTCTCACTCTGGCCCAGGCTGACCTGGAATTCAGCTCAAGATTTTTTTTAAAAATATTTTATTGAGCCAGGCATGGTGGCTCACGCCTTTAATCCCAGCACTCAGGAGACAGAGGTAGGAGGATCGCCATGGTTTGAGGCCAACCTGAGACTACATAGTGAATTCCAGGTCAGCCTGGGCCAGTGTGAGACCCTACCTCGAAAAAACAAAATAAATAAATAAATAAATCATGGGCTGGAGAGGCTCAGACATTAGGTATGCTTCCTGCTCACGTTTGAGGACCTGAGACTGCCCAAGTTCAAATCTCTAGATCACATGTAAAGCAGCTGGGCCTGACTAGGTGTACCTGTAAACCCAGTCCTGCAGGGGAGAAATTTGAGACTCTTCAGAGCACCACAAACCCCAAAATTAGTAAAAGGAGACTCTGGCCCAAAACAAGACCAGTGTTGGAAGCAGGCCTCAGAAGTAAGGTGAGTTATCAGGGAGGAGTAAATTCACTGCAAATTACACAATTTACTTAATACTTTACAGCTGACAACTCTATGCTAATGAAATCCTAAATTAACTGCCAAGTGTCAAGTTCTCCCCTGTGTTTTCTACCATTAGCTAGGCTTCAGCAGGAGGTACCAATTACCCCTTAATGGAATAGTGAACGGTTAATAGCCTTCCCTGAAAACTAAAGGAAACTAGAGTTAATAACTATCCCTAAAGCTTGCAACCAATAAAGAAGGCACAGAGGTATTCAGCCTCATTAAATTTGACACCTTCCCTGATTGATGTATTCCCCTCAGCCTAGATGGCCTTGAAGGACAGGAACCATACGAGTACCCTCCCTTAGACATTCCTTGCTGAAGAAGCCTATCCTGAACAAGGACACCAACAGCTACAATTCTCTCACCACCTGCACCTGGTACAGTCTGTTTCTTAGGATCCTCCTTATAAGTTTGAACCCCAGCCTGGCCCAGTGCTTCAGCCTTCATCCTGCAGGAAGGCCGCTGCCCCTCACTGTTTCTCTCAATAAACAGTCTGTCTGTAGTTCTCTTGCTTTTCTTTTACACTTTCCTTACACTAACAACCAGGCAGAAGAATGATGGAGTAGTTCACCTAAGATCCACTCCAAACTCCACAGGCGAGCGACCCCCACTGTATGTGTTTAAGGTGCCAGTAGGGAACATACACATGCACACACCACACATTTTTTTTTAATTTAAGAAATTAAAAATCATACTATAACTAACAATTTGACACATATTAAAAATAAAATTATTTTGATATTTTCTAAGTGATACCTACAATGATAAGGTTCTACCAAAACAAAAAAGCTGAAAGGGCATGGCCTTAGGGGTGTGGTCAAGCCCTCCACCCCTTCCAGTGAGCGGTTCTCCCCTCCTGTCAATCACGCCATAGTCCCAGCCTGGCTCAGATGGGCGCCTCCTGTCCCCACCACATGCCCTGCACCAGTCGCATCTGTCAGTGGACATGGAGGCAAGTCCACTGCAATGGGGATCTCTTTGTGTGGCCACAGGGGTAAAAACCCCAGGAGAGAGAAAGGAAGAGTGGGAGAGCAATCTGAGAGGAAGCATGATGGGGGCTGATTTTTAAAAGAAAGAGTAGAGGGCTGGAGAGATGGCTTAGTGGTTAAGGTGTTTACCTGTGAAGCCAAGGGACCCATGTTTGACTCTCCAGATCCCACATAAGCCAGGTGCACAAAGGTGAGGCAAGTGCAAGGTCGCACATGCCCACTAGGTGGCACAAGTGCCTGGAGTTTGATTGTAGTGGCTAAGGCTCTAGCACACCAATTCTCCCTCTCTCTCTCTCTCTCTCTCTCTCCAGAAAAAAAAAAAAAAAAGCTGGGTGTGGTGGCACACACCTTTAATCCCAGCACTTGGGAGGCAGAGGTAGGAGGATTACTATGAGTTTGAGGCCAGCTTGAGACTACATAGAGAATTCTAGGTCAGCCTGGGCTAGAGCAAGACTCTATCACAAAAAAAAAGAAAAATAAATTAAATTAATTTAATTTAAAAAAAGAACAGAGGGAGCAACAGGCAGGTTAGATGAGAAACAGCTGAGATAATCCCCTTCTAGGGTTAAATATTTTAAAAATATTTTTATTGTTATTTATTTATTTATTTGAAAGAGAGAGGGAGGGAGAGATTGGGCATGCCAGGGTCTCCAGCCACTGCAAACAAACTCTAGATGCATATGCCACCTGTGCATCTGGGTTCTGAGGAATCAATCCTGGGTCCTTTAACTGCTAAGTCATCTCTGCAGCCCAGGTGGGGGATTTTTGTTGGTTTGTTTGGTTTGGTTTGGTTTGGTTTGGTTTGGTTTGGTTTGGTTTGGTTTGGTTGGTTTTTTTGAGGTAGGGTCTTGATCTAGCCCAGGCTGACCTGGAATTTACTATGTACTCTCAGGGTGGCCTTTAACTCACAGTGATCCTTCTACCAAATTCCACCCCCCCAGCCCACCCAGCCTATCATAGGATCCCATGTCAGAGTAAACTGTAGCTCTGAGCCATTGCCTGGCCTCTCTCTGTAGGCTGCTGGCACTGAAGCGGGTTGCACAGCAGAAAAGGGAAACAATAGAATTTATTTATTTACTTTCTTTCAGTACTCAGAATTGAACTCAGGGTCTCACATTGCTGGGCAGGTGCTCTATGCCTCAGCCTCCCAATCAGCTGGATTGCAGATGTGTACCTCCACATCTGGCTGCATCATTTGCTTTATAAAACCTCATCAGAGTAGGTATAATTTACAATGGATCAAAACAGTTTTATTTTTTGTTTGTTTGAATCAGGGTCTCAGTCTAGCCTAGGCTGACCTGGAATTCATGGTAATCCTCCTACATCAGCCTCCCCAGTGCTGGGATGAAGGTGTGTAACACCACTCCCAACAGAAATAAAGTAATTACTATAAGGAAAAGAGAAAAGCAAAAGGAAACACCAGGCTTGATCTCTACAGACAGACTGTTTATTGAGAGAAACAGCAAGGGGCTTGAGCTTTCCTGTGCTGGCCTGCAGCACAAGTCGAAACAAACCTCGAAGGAGGGAGTGGGAATGAACCTGAGACAAGAACACAAGGAATGGAGCCAAGACAAGTTCTGATCAAGGCTCTGCTTTATTCAGGAGGATACAAGCTTATATACAGAAGACAAAACTTTTTGGATAATGCCTACGTGCCTAAAGTCAGCTTCACCAGGGTCATATAATAATTTATGCCTCTTCCTGTTGCTCACCCCATCTAGGCTATATGTTAAATAATGCCATTGTGACTGGCGCCATCTCACCTGGGCTGCCTTCTCACCTAGGCTTGTAGGATAAGGCCTTTGTGTTAAGAGATCAAAGACCACCTGCAGCTCCCAAAGTCAAAGAGCAGCTGCAGCTCCCGACACTTTCCTGCGGGATGAAGGCTGAAGCACTGGTCAAAGCTGGGGTGCAAGCTTATAAGGGGGAATCTTAAAAAAAAAAAAAAAAAAAAAGCAGAAGTCTAGCTTTAGCTTAGCTGGAAGTCTAAGGGAAGTAGATAAGGAACTGTAGTTATTTGTGTCCTTGCTCAGAATAAGGTTTTTTAAGCCGGGCGTGGTGGCACACGCCTTTAATCCCAGCACTTGGGAGGCAGAGGTAGGATTGCCATGAGTTTGAGGCCACCCTGAGACTACATAGTTAATTCCAGGTCAGCCAGAGCCAGAGCCAAACCCTACCTTGAAAACACAACAAGCAAACAACAACAAAAAAAGAATAAGCTTTTTTGCCCAAATTGTCTAGGAAGGGTAACCCACCAGACGATTTCTGTTCCCTCAATGTTTCCTGAGCTAAGGGAAGCTTAGTTTATCATTCAGGAGTAGACAAGTCTGTCAAGGCCATGCTTCTGAAGTTTCATTGCTTGTTGGTCTTAGAAATAGTTAGTAACTCTTTAGTTCCCTCTAGTTTTCAAAGAAGTCTATTAATCCTTCAGTCCAGACTCTGGAAAGATACAAAAGATTGGGGAGAATTGGGGATGTAAGGGGCATTTAGGGGAGGATTGTGTGGGCAGGAATGGGGGCAGTGACTCATCTTCTAACTACTTCAAGCAGGAGGGAGGGGGGCAATAGATCTCTTGAGGTGTCCCACACAGTCCAGTAGAGGTTGAAGGCTCAGAGGCTGATATTCAGTGGCCATGAGGAATTTAGTGAAGTGAAGTCATGAAGTAAAGGCATGTATTCTGTCCAGGAGGAATTCAGTGAGGTAGCTGAGTATGTAAGGACCAAAAGAGAGGGTGAACATTATCATAATCAGGGGAATAAAGTACATGTCAGAGACAGGATAGACTTAAATTGAAGAGAGTAGAGCTATGAGATTTTTAATTTATAGCGATAATTATCTTAGTTGGTCACAGAGAGATCCCAGGTCATACATAGAGAAATATTATTGGCCATTAAAACAGCTAAAACAGGGCTGGAGAGATGGCTAGTGGTTAAGCACTTGCCTATGAAGCCTAAGGACCCCCGGTTCGAGGCTCAATTCCCCAGGACCCACATTTGCCAGATGCACAAGGGGGCGCACATGTCTGGAGTTCATTTACAGTGGCTGGAGGCCCTGGCGTGCCCATTCTCATTCTCTCTCTCTCTTTCTCTCTCTGTCTGTCTCTCTCAAATAAATAAATAAATAAATAAATAAAGGCTAATACAACCCAAAATATTATTGGCTCTCGATTGGTAACATTTATCTCTCCACAATCACTGTAGTCCATCATTGAAGTCTTAGTTATACAGATGTGGCTTTGGGGAGTTTCAGCTTTTAGTTTCACATTTCCCATACTTCATTTTGTAATTTGTGTACACAGTAGGCTATTATCCCACATCAATATTATGAACAGGCAAGGAGGCAACTCTTCAGGAGAGTGATAGTTATCAGAGCCATTAGGAAAGAAACACCTAGATCATATCAAATCTATTAGCCATTACAATCTACTTATTATCCATGTATGAGTTTTTTTGCATGTGACATGACATTTATATTATATTTAAGGTATTAAAAATAATAATAATATAGGAGATGGGTGAGTAAGAAAGAGTTGTTAACTTGGATGGGAAGTTAATTGGAATTTGTGGAAATATAAAGATTTG
Source organism: Dipus sagitta (assembly GCA_036346955.1). Lineage (NCBI taxonomy): Eukaryota > Metazoa > Chordata > Mammalia > Rodentia > Dipodidae > Dipus > Dipus sagitta. The sequence continues at coordinate 219,744,578 of CM070770.1, forward strand.
GCTTAGGGCCGGGCGTGGTAGTGCACACCTTTAATCCCAGCACTTGAGATGCAGAGGTAGGAGGATCGCCATGAGTTTGTGGCCCCCCTGAGACTACATAGTGAATTCCAGGTCAGCCTGAGCTAGAGTGAGACCCTACCTTGAAAAACATAAATAAATAAATAAATAAATAAATAATAAAGCCAAAGCAGGAAGGTACCAATTACCCCTTAATGGAATAGTGAACAGTTAATAGCCTTCCCTGAAAACTAAAGGAAACTAGAGTTAATAACTATCCCTAAAGCTTGCAACCAATAAAGAAGGCACAGAGGTATTCAGCCTCATTAAATTTGACACCTTCCCTGATTGATGTATTCCCCTCAGCCTAGATGGCCTTGAAGGACAGGAACCATACGAGTACCCTCCCTTAGACATTCCTTGCTGAAGAAGCCTATCCTGAACAAGGACACCAACAGCTACAATTCTCTCACCACCTGCACCTGGTACAGTCTGTTTCTTAGGATCCTCCTTATAAGTTTGAACCCCAGCCTGGCCCAGTGCTTCAGCCTTCATCCTGCAGGAAGGCCGCTGCCCTCACTGTTTCTCTCAATAAACAGTCTGTCTGTAGTTCTCTTGCTTTTCTTTTACACTTTCCTTACACTAACAACCAGGCAGAAGAATGATGGAGTAGTTCACCTAAGATCCACTCCAAACTCCACAGGCGAGCGACCCCCACTGTATGTGTTTAAGGTGCCAGTAGGGAACATACACATGCACACACCACACATTTTTTTTTAATTTAAGAAATTAAAAATCATACTATAACTAACAATTTGACACATATTAAAAATAAAATTATTTTGATATTTTCTGAGTGATACCTACAATGATAAGGTTCTACCAAAACAAAAAAGCTGAAAGGGCATGGCCTTAGGGGTGTGGTCAAGCCCTCCACCCCTTCCAGTGAGCGGTTCTCCCCTCCTGTCAATCACGCCATAGTCCCAGCCTGGCTCAGATGGGCGCCTCCTGTCCCCACCACATGCCCTGCACCAGTCGCATCTGTCAGTGGACATGGAGGCAAGTCCACTGCAATGGGGATCTCTTTGTGTGGCCACAGGGGTAAAAACCCCAGGAGAGAGAAAGGAAGAGTGGGAGAGCAATCTGAGAGGAAGCATGATGGGGGCTGATTTTTAAAAGAAAGAGTAGAGGGCTGGAGAGATGGCTTAGTGGTTAAGGTGTTTACCTGTGAAGCCAAGGGACCCATGTTTGACTCTCCAGATCCCACATAAGCCAGGTGCACAAAGGTGAGGCAAGTGCAAGGTCGCACATGCCCACTAGGTGGCACAAGTGCCTGGAGTTTGATTGTAGTGGCTAAGGCTCTAGCACACCAATTCTCCCTCTCTCTCTCTCTCTCTCTCTCTCTCCAGAAAAAAAAAAAAAAAGCTGGGTGTGGTGGCACACACCTTTAATCCCAGCACTTGGGAGGCAGAGGTAGGAGGATTACTATGAGTTTGAGGCCAGCTTGAGACTACATAGAGAATTCTAGGTCAGCCTGGGCTAGAGCAAGACTCTATCACAAAAAAAAAGAAAAATAAATTAAATTAATTTAATTTAAAAAAAGAACAGAGGGAGCAACAGGCAGGTTAGATGAGAAACAGCTGAGATAATCCCCTTCTAGGGTTAAATATTTTAAAAATATTTTTATTGTTATTTATTTATTTATTTGAAAGAGAGAGGGAGGGAGAGATTGGGCATGCCAGGGTCTCCAGCCACTGCAAACAAACTCTAGATGCATATGCCACCTGTGCATCTGGGTTCTGAGGAATCAATCCTGGGTCCTTTAACTGCTAAGTCATCTCTGCAGCCCAGGTGGGGGTTTTTTGTTGGTTTGTTTGGTTTGGTTTGGTTTGGTTTGGTTTGGTTTGGTTTGGTTTGGTTTGGTTGGTTTTTTTGAGGTAGGGTCTTGATCTAGCCCAGGCTGACCTGGAATTTACTATGTACTCTCAGGGTGGCCTTTAACTCACAGTGATCCTTCTACCAAATTCCACCCCCCCCCCCCCAGCCCACCCAGCCTATCATAGGATCCCATGTCAGAGTAAACTGTAGCTCTGAGCCATTGCCTGGCCTCTCTCTGTAGGCTGCTGGCACTGAAGCGGGTTGCACAGCAGAAAAGGGAAACAATAGAATTTATTTATTTACTTTCTTTCAGTACTCAGAATTGAACTCAGGGTCTCACATTGCTGGGCAGGTGCTCTATGCCTCAGCCTCCCAATCAGCTGGATTGCAGATGTGTACCTCCACATCTGGCTGCATCATTTGCTTTATAAAACCTCATCAGAGTAGGTATAATTTACAATGGATCAAAACAGTTTTATTTTTTGTTTGTTTGAATCAGGGTCTCAGTCTAGCCTAGGCTGACCTGGAATTCATGGTAATCCTCCTACATCAGCCTCCCCAGTGCTGGGATGAAGGTGTGTAACACCACTCCCAACAGAAATAAAGTAATTACTATAAGGAAAAGAGAAAAGCAAAAGGAAACACCAGGCTTGATCTCTACAGACAGACTGTTTATTGAGAGAAACAGCAAGGGGCTTGAGCTTTCCTGTGCTGGCCTGCAGCACAAGTCGAAACAAACCTCGAAGGAGGGAGTGGGAATGAACCTGAGACAAGAACACAAGGAATGGAGCCAAGACAAGTTCTGATCAAGGCTCTGCTTTATTCAGGAGGATACAAGCTTATATACAGAAGACAAAACTTTTTGGATAATGCCTACGTGCCTAAAGTCAGCTTCACCAGGGTCATATAATAATTTATGCCTCTTCCTGTTGCTCACCCCATCTAGGCTATATGTTAAATAATGCCATTGTGACTGGCGCCATCTCACCTGGGCTGCCTTCTCACCTAGGCTTGTAGGATAAGGCCTTTGTGTTAAGAGATCAAAGACCACCTGCAGCTCCCAAAGTCAAAGAGCAGCTGCAGCTCCCGACACTTTCCTGCGGGATGAAAGCTGAAGCACTGGTCAAAGCTGGGGTGCAAGCTTATAAGGGGGAATCTTAAAAAAAAAAAAAAAAAAAGCAGAAGTCTAGCTTTAGCTTAGCTGGAAGTCTAAGGGAAGTAGATAAGGAACTGTAGTTATTTGTGTCCTTGCTCAGAATAAGGTTTTTTAAGCCGGGCGTGGTGGCACACGCCTTTAATCCCAGCACTTGGGAGGCAGAGGTAGGATTGCCATGAGTTTGAGGCCACCCTGAGACTACATAGTTAATTCCAGGTCAGCCAGAGCCAGAGCCAAACCCTACCTTGAAAACACAACAAGCAAACAACAACAAAAAAAGAATAAGCTTTTTTACCCAAATTGTCTAGGAAGGGTAACCCACCAGACGATTTCTGTTCCCTCAATGTTTCCTGAGCTAAGGGAAGCTTAGTTTATCATTCAGGAGTAGACAAGTCTGTCAAGGCCATGCTTCTGAAGTTTCATTGCTTGTTGGTCTTAGAAATAGTTAGTAACTCTTTAGTTCCCTCTAGTTTTCAAAGAAGTCTATTAATCCTTCAGTCCAGACTCTGGAAAGATACAAAAGATTGGGGAGAATTGGGGATGTAAGGGGCATTTAGGGGAGGATTGTGTGGGCAGGAATGGGGGCAGTGACTCATCTTCTAACTACTTCAAGCAGAGGGAGGGGGGCAATAGATCTCTTGAGGTGTCCCACACAGTCCAGTAGAGGTTGAAGGCTCAGAGGCTGATATTCAGTGGCCATGAGGAATTTAGTGAAGTGAAGTCATGAAGTAAAGGCATGTATTCTGTCCAGGAGGAATTCAGTGAGGTAGCTGAGTATGTAAGGACCAAAAGAGAGGGTGAACATTATCATAATCAGGGGAATAAAGTACATGTCAGAGACAGGATAGACTTAAATTGAAGAGAGTAGAGCTATGAGATTTTTTAATTTATAGCGATAATTATCTTAGTTGGTCACAGAGAGATCCCAGGTCATACATAGAGAAATATTATTGGCCATTAAAACAGCTAAAACAGGGCTGGAGAGATGGCTAGTGGTTAAGCACTTGCCTATGAAGCCTAAGGACCCCCGGTTCGAGGCTCAATTCCCCAGGACCCACATTTGCCAGATGCACAAGGGGGCGCACATGTCTGGAGTTCATTTACAGTGGCTGGAGGCCCTGGCGTGCCCATTCTCATTCTCTCTCTCTCTTTCTCTCTCTGTCTGTCTCTCTCAAATAAATAAATAAATAAATAAATAAATAAATAAATAAAGGCTAATACAACCCAAAATATTATTGGCTCTCGATTGGTAACATTTATCTCTCCACAATCACTGTAGTCCATCATTGAAGTCTTAGTTATACAGATGTGGCTTTGGGGAGTTTCAGCTTTTAGTTTCACATTTCCCATACTTCATTTTGTAATTTGTGTACACAGTAGGCTATTATCCCACATCAATATTATGAACAGGCAAGGAGGCAACTCTTCAGGAGAGTGATAGTTATCAGAGCCATTAGGAAAGAAACACCTAGATCATATCAAATCTATTAGCCATTACAATCTACTTATTATCCATGTATGAGTTTTTTTGCATGTGACATGACATTTATATTATATTTAAGGTATTAAAAATAATAATAATATAGGAGATGGGTGAGTAAGAAAGAGTTGTTAACTTGGATGGGAAGTTAATTGGAATTTGTGGAAATATAAAGATTTGGCTTAGGGCCGGGCGTGGTAGTGCACACCTTTAATCCCAGCACTTGAGATGCAGAGGTAGGAGGATCGCCATGAGTTTGTGGCCCCCCTGAGACTACATAGTGAATTCCAGGTCAGCCTGAGCTAGAGTGAGACCCTACCTTGAAAAACATAAATAAATAAATAAATAAATAAATAATAAAGCCAAACCTGGTCATTGTTGAGCTAAATAAGTCTGATTTTAACATATATTAGAGACATTATAATAGACATAAGGTGATTTCTTTATCAATTACCTTTAATCATCGAATCATTTTTTTAAGTTTAACATGAGGCAATATGTATGATTGATAGAATATATGAAGCCTAGACAAACTATAGTAATATTGTTTGTATATTGCATGCTTTCCTAGTACAGAAGGAATTTTTTTCAGTTTCCTTAAGAACAAAGTCACAATGACTAAATCACCTTTTATAAGACTTAGACAATAATCTCAGTGATAACCACCCAATAAAACAGCATGAACAAGACAGGAACCATCTTAAGGTTGAAGTGTTTGTTTGTTTGTTTGTTTGTTTGTTTGTTTAAGATATAATAATCTTGGGTACTGCAGAGATGGCTTAGTGGTTAAGTGCTTGCCTGTGAAGCCTAAGGACCCCGGTTCAAGGCTCGATTCCCCAGGACCCACATAGGCCAGATGCACAAGGTGGCGTATACATCTGGAGTTCATTTGCAGTGGCTGGAGGCCCTGGCACACCCATTCTCTCTCTCTCTCTCTCTCAATCTCTCTCTCTCTGCTTTTTTCTCTCTGTGTCTGTCTGTCGCTCTCAAATAAATAAATAAAAATAAACAAAAAAGATATAATGATATTATTAAATAGTAAAAGGTTGACAAATAGAGGACCATAACAAACTTGGTGGAGAACTTTTAATTCAGTCTTTCACAACCATTATCATGGCCAGATTAACATCAATGAGTTAAAGTTTTTTTAGTTTACAATATGAATACCATAGCACCCTGTTACCAGCCAGGGCCATCCTTTGTTAGTCTGATATAAGCCCTACATTAATAGTCATCTTATATATCTCAAGGAGTCTGTAATCTGATCAAGTACTTTAAGACTTAGTCAACTTTGTCTTTAACCTCCTGTTTAAGCTTACTCACACCTTCACCCACATACTTTACTCATACCTTCATCTACCTACTTTTGTACCTTACAATCTATGTAACCACTTTGTAACAATATTTTATTAACAATAAATAAACAATTTTATTTATTATAAATAGGCTGTCTGGAATCTGATTCTCTGTCTGTCTTCCTATTTTCTTGGGTCAGCAGTCCCTCTAGGCTCCCCTCTTTTTTAAAAAAATATTTAGAAGATCAGTTATATTAATTTTATATTTTTGATTTTTATGTTACATTTAGATAAGGTTTAAATAAACAAACAAAAACTCATCAAAATGAATCTTGATTTTGTTAAGCATTTAGGTTTTTTTGTAGTCACAGTTTAGCAGTAGGAAATATAGGTATAGTTCAACTTAATGGTGATTTGAAACATGACAATATAAATAAATTTATTAACTTATTATAAAGAGTAAAGTCTGAACTATAGGAACAATTTAAGGTGAGAAAAAATATGAAGAATGAAAACGTTTAAATTGACCCATTTTATCATAAGCAACCCAAGCCTTTTTTAGTTTAAGTTTCATAACCTTTTCACATCATTTTCATATCCTTTTAATAACATACCTTACAATAATCTTTTACCTTATAAAGTCCTTTTCGATCCAAAAACACATCTCTTTCTGTAGAAGCAAGATTAGAATTTGGTATACAAATATGTCTAGTATTGTAGTAAGCATAAACAAGCACATTGTCAAAAACATAGAGGTTAATTATTTTAAATATATTGTAAACCTGGTTTTAATAACTTAACATCTTAAAATATATGAGCATCAGAACATTTAATGACCATAAGCATTAGAACAATTAATAATCATAAATTTAGTCATACATAAGGACAGACTATATGAAACATAGAACACATGACATGACATGGTTGGCCAACATTAGACATGACAACATGAAACATGGAGAGACATCCTTTTATGACTTTAGTTATGTTTTAAATTGGTGAGGAATTAATCTTAACAGGGCAACAGTCAGTGGTTTGAATTTTAAGTTGACATTTTTTTTCCTTTGGTGGCTTGTAATGAAAAGAAGGGGGAAAAGGAAAAGAAAGGAAAAACTGTAGAAGCTATCTAGTGGTTTTAACTTTTAGCAAGAAGAGAAAAATTAGATATCCATATGTAGAATAAGTTAAATAGGGCCAGTAAAGATAGGAATTTCTTTAAGAGGGTAGAGTTTGCATTTGATTTAGTGAGATGACTTGAATTTTGTTTGAGAGGGAGAGACCCTGGCAAGTCATAGCCAGATGACAGAACTCTGTGTAAGAGGCAGAGTTTTAGAAGGGACAGGATTTTAGATGGCTTTTGGTGACAGAGGAGAATTTGGTGGGTAGAACAAAAAGTACAAAGGGAAGGGAGGGAATGAAGGACAAAGAAGCCCTGAAGATAAGGAACATTGGACCACTTACCATGTTTTCTGAGGAAGTTATCAAGATCAATAAGAATATTAAATTCAAAAGTACCAAATTCAGGCCAGCAGTGGCCATTATCTAAGGAATATTGCAGCCAATTTTGAATAGAGAGTAGGAGTAATTTGGCAGGCAGGAGCTCAGGTAGTCCACGCCCTTTTAAATTAGCCTTGAGACATGCCAATGGAGTGTCTTTTGGAACAGATAATTTAGAGTCCATTTTGCAGGACAAGGACTAGATGGCCAATCCCGCCACCAGGGACATCTCCCAGGCTTAGGGAGGGCGAACAAAACCCAAGGTTTAGGAGGGAGCATCCCCACACTCATAATGCTTGGGGTGTCCAGTGGAATGACAGGTAGAGGCTCCAATCTTCCACAGACCAAAAAGTGAGAAACTCCTGGAGTTTCTAAGGTCTGAGGTGGGTTGCCTCTGCCACAGACTGCGAACAAAGACCCTGTCTTGAAGTTGTAATTTGATGAGGATATGGATGCAGCAGATCACATGGTGAGAGGCCTTTAGTCTGGAGTTCACAAGTCCAGTGGGAGAGGGTGAAAGAAGAAAAGGAAGAAGCCCCCAGGTATCAAGCTGGAAAGACTGAAGGTTTCAGGTCACAGGTGGCTGTTTAGTTCAGAGTAGTGAGCACAGTGAGTTTTTCTATTCCTGAGAGTGAAACATTGGCAGTGAGGTAGAGAAAAGGAGAGAGGAAGCAGGGAGGGGGGTGCAGCCTGAAAGCCCTGGAAGGGTATCCGAGACCCAGCACAGGAATGTAAGGAAAGTGTAAGAGAAAAGCAAAAGAAAACACCAGACTTGATCTCTACAGACAAGATTGTGTGTTGAGAGAAACAGCAAGGGGCTTCAGCTTTCCCACGGGATGAAGGCTAAAGCACTGGGCCAGGCTGGGGTGCAAGCTTATAAGGGGGATCTTAAGAAGAGACTGTGCCAGCTGCAGGTCCAAGGGAAGGAACTGTATTTGTGTCCTCGATCAGAATAAGCTTTTTTAGCCAAATTGTCTAGGGAGGACAACCCTACCAGACAGTTTCTGTTCCCTCAAGGTTTTCTGAGCTAAGGGAAGTTTATCATCTGGGAGTAGACAGGCCTGTCAAAGGCCATGCTTCCGAAGATTTTTATTGTTTGTTGGTCTTAGGGATAGTTATAAACTCTTTAGTTCCCTCTACTTTTCAGAGAAGTCTATTAACCGTTTAATTACTAGAATAAATGAAAACATCAGCAATTCAGTTTTGTGAGTCTAAGTAAATATCCTCTTTGGGGAACTATGAGTAGGTACTGGAAACTCTAGGAGTATGGCATTCGGATCTATTATCAGGACTTTGGTTACCTTTCCATCCTATTTTACTGTCTTTGGTCCATACTGTCCATGAAGTTGTAATAGAAGAACAGACATCTGTCATTGATCCAAATGAAACTATGGGACACTTGACTTTTTTTTTTTTTTTTTTTTTTCCTTTTGAGGATTGTTGTATCTATGGCTGATGTAAGAGATTAATCAACAGGGTTTTTGTTTTGTTTTGTTTTGTTTTTTGAGGTAGAGTCTCACTCTAGCCCAGGCTGACCTGGAATTCACTATGGAGTCTCAGGGTGGCCTCGAACTCACGGCGATCCTCCTACCTCTGCCTCCCGAGTGCTGGGATTAAAGGCGTGCGCCACCACGCTCAACAGGGTTTTTCTTCTGAGTGGGCTTAGGGCATGACTATTAGAGTATTTTGTTAAATATACTCTTGTTAAATTGGACATCAAAGTAGACTGGTACTAGAGGGAAAAAGTGAGTTTATTACTTTGTTTAGCTCAGATTGAAAGCTAAGATAATATCAGTAGCAACTATTCTAAGAGCATAGGATGAATTAACTGGGGCCTCAGGATGTAGCTCAGTTGATAGAGTGCCTGCCTTCAGTGCACCAAGCCTTGGATTCTATCCTTAGCTCTACATAAACGGGGCATGGTGACGCAATAAAAAAAGATAAATGGGACTGGAGAGATGGCTTATTCAGTAAAAGTCCTTGCTTGCAAAGCCTGATGGCCCAGGTTCGATTTCCCCAGTACCCATGTAAAGTTTTATGCACAAAGTGGTGTGTGCTTCTGGAGTTTGTTTGTAGTGGCAGTAAGCCCTGGCATGCCCTCAGTCTCTCTCTCTCTCTCTCTGCTTTTTCTCTGACTCAAATAAAATATTTAGAAATAAATACATAGGTTTTTTTAAAATCCATTCTGAGCATTTCTATACTTTAGTTAGTGTTTTAGGGTCATTTACAGTTAACTTAGCTCCAATAAGTTGATACTTATTATAAAAATTCTTAAATAAAATACTTTTTTTCAAAAATGCTGAAGAGATGGCTCAGCAATTAAAAAGACACTTGCTTCCAAAGCCCAGTGGCCTGAGTTCAATTCCCCAGTAACAATGTAAAGCCAGATGCACAAGGTGGCACATGCATCTGGAATTTGTTTGCAGTAGCAAGAGGCCCTGGCACACCCATGTTCTCTCTTTCTCTCTCACTCTTTCTCTCTGTTTGCCTCTTTCTCTCAAATGAATAAAATATTTTTTAAATTCTAAAACTCTATTTAATAAAATAAATATATTCCCATATTATAAAGTAATCATTCAGATGTCTTTTTTGAAATGCTTTTTTAAAATATATTTTATTTATTTATTTGATGGAGAGAAAGAGGCAAAGAGAGACAGCGAGAAAGAGAATGGGCATGAGCTGGGTGTGGTGGCTCACGCCTTTAATCCCAGCGCTCAGAGGCAGAGGTAGGAGAATCACCATGAGTTTGAGGCCACCCTGAGATTACATAGTGAATTCCAGGTCAGCCTGGGCTAGAATGAGACCCTACCTTGAAAAACCAAAAACAGAGAGAGAGAGAGAAAGAGAGAGAGAGAGGGAGAGAGAGAGAGAATGGGTGTGCCAGGGCCTTTAGCCACTATTTAGCCTCTACAAACAAACTCCAGATGTATGCACCCCCTTGTGCATCTGGTTTACGTGGGTCCTGGGGAATCGAACCGGGATCCTTTGGTTGCACAGGTAAGTGCCTTAACCGCTAAGCCCTCCCTCCAGCCCTCAGATTTCTTTTTCCACCTTTTAATTTTGTTTGAAAAAAATCCTAACATTGCAGAACTAAACTGAAATGTATTAATATCCCACTCTTGCATTTCCATGACAAAAAAAAAACATGAGGGCTGGAGAGATGGCTTAGCGGTTAAGTGCTTGCCTGTGAAGCCTAAGGACCCTGGTTCGAGGCTTGATTCCCCAGGACCCATGTTAGCCAGATGCACAAGGGGGTGCACGCGTCTGGAGTTCGTTTGCAGTGGCTGGAAGCCCTGGCGCGCCCATTCTCTCTCTCTGTCTCTATCTGCCTCTTCCTCTCTCTGTCTGTCACTCTCAAATAAATAAATTTAAATTAAAAAAAAACATGAGCAAATAAAAAGGGGGAGTAGGGATAGAAGCTTATAAAACTAAACATGGATCTCAACATAACAACTGAACAAAGAAAGAAATGAAAATGCTTTAATTAGGGCTGGAGAGATTGTTTAGTAGTTTAGGCACTTGCCTGCAAACCCAAAGGACCCAAGTTCAATTCCCCAGTACCCACATAAAGCCAGATGCACAAGATAGCACATGCATCTGGAGTTCATTTGCAATGGCTATAGGGCCTAGGGTGCCCATTCTCTCCCTCCCTCTCTCTCTCAAATAAATAAATAAGATATTTTTAAATGATCACAGGTGGATAATGTAGAAACTGAAAGTTTACTATTTAAAACCTAAAATTGCTGACTGTTCAGAAAGTACACAGATGGATCCCATGATGGTGGTGGTGAACAGCAGAAAGGGAGTATAGAAAAATATACACTGTTATAGCTGTTCTCCATGCCACCAGTTTCTGATTAAAGCTTGACATTGATTAGATATTGGACCAGGCTAATGTTGGCAACAGATCCAGTGATGGCAACCTGCCTGTCAGTAGACCTTTCCACTGGATTTGCAGTTTTGATCTGAACCCCAGATATCTGATGGATCTCATTGATTTTAGTGCCCTGATGCCTGATTATGCAGCCTGAGTAACCTTTCCAGGTGGTCAGATCTATACCTTTCAAGGACTGCATGCCATTCCATAGCCAGATTTGACCAAGCTGCACCAGTCAGCAATGCAACAGTTTCATTTCCCCACGATTCAGTATCATTGAATCCAGCTCTCCAGAGGTGAAAGGATATTGGATAGGTTTGGATGTGTCTGCTCAGACTACTCATCAACTCACCAATTCCAAATGATTTGATTGGCTGCATAATCATGGCCATATCTTAAAGACCATATCTTAAAATTATATATATCTCCAGGTCAGCCTAGAGTGAGATCCTACCTTAGAAAACACACAAAAATTATACATATATGTTATATAGGAAAATAATTTTTTTAAACTTTCTAGAGCCAGGGTCTCATTAAAGTCCAAGGTGTCCTTGAACTCTCAATTGATCATTGTGCCTCAGTCTCCTGATTTCTCAAATTACAGGTTTATGCCTCCATATATGTCTTAGGTAAAATCAATGTATGCCTATATAATATGATTTCAGGTAGACCTAGCTCTTTTTTCTTAATATATTTTAGAAACAAATGAGTGCCTGCAGCCATAATCTGTGTATCTAGTATAATCACCAGTAAGTAATATGAGGCCTTTGTACAACTTTCTGCGGTACTTTAATAATCACCATTTTTGATTACATGAACTTGTATGTGATTCTTTGTTACTAGAGTTAATGATGGTATACTTTTTGAATATCATGTGGTTTTTTCCTTTATAAAACTGGTAGTGATTCTTTTAAACCTTTTACTAGGTCATCAAGCTGTATACTTTGGTGTTCATGTACAATGTAGTAGGGAGAGTTGCCAGTGTTGCAACCATCATAGACACAGCATCATCACCAGAGAAGAAGATGGATTTGGAATCTCCTTCTTATGGGAAGAAAAAGTAACTTTTTTGTTAATAATTTAAAGTTATTCCCTGTAGTGCAGGCTGGCCTGGAACTCACTGTGTAGTACTGGCTAGCCTGGACCGCATAGCAATCCTTCACCCTCTACCTCCCAAGTCTCAGGCACTGGGATTATGGTCATATACTACCATGCCTGGTTAGATTTTGTGTGTGTGTGTGATCCCAGATATGGATAGAAAACAGAACTTCACAGATGTTAGGCAAGCACACGATCACTGAACTATATCCCTAACCTAAAGAATATTTTTGCTTGTGAGTACAAAGTAGGTATGGTGTATGCACATGGGTCTGTGCAGGTAAACATGCATGGGAAGGCCAGAGGTGGGCTTCAGGTGTCTTCTTTCTTCAGGGTGCTTCCTTGAGACAGGGTCTTCGAGCTGCCTTTGTTCCATCAGCAAGCCCCAGTGATTCCAAACCCTCCCCCTTTTCCACTGTGCAGCAGGCTGGGATTACAGATGTGCATGGCCACTTAAGACATATACATTGGCGGGAGTGGAGAGCTAAAGAAATGGCTTAGCAGTTAAGGCATTTTCCTGCAAGGCCTAAGAACTCATGTTCAACTCTCCGGGTCCAACATAAGTCACACACAAGGTGACTCAACCGCACAAGGTTGCACATATGCACAAGGTGACACATATGTCTGGAGTTCGATTGCAGTGGCTGGAGGCCCTGGTGTGCCAATTCTCATTCTTTTGCACTCACTCACTCTCTCACAAAAAAAAAAAAAAAAAAATATCAAGGGCTGGAGGGATTGCTTAGTGGTTAAGGTCTCTGCCTGCAAAGCCAAAGGACCCAGGTTCGATTCCCCAGGACCCACATTAGCCAGATGCACAAGGTGGCGCATGTGTCTGGAGTTCATTTGTAGTGGCTGGAGGCCCTGGTGCGCCCATTCTCTCTCTCTCTCCCTCTTTCTCTCTGTCAAATAAATAAATAACACATTTTTTGAAATTTTTCAAAAGAACAAAGATGTATAAATGGGTTCTGGAGAGTCAAACTCAAGAGGACTCAGGCCCTCCCAGGCCCACATTGTAAGGTTCAGGAGTGACCAAGGACCACAGAGACCACTCTGAGGCAAAGATGGAGGTTTTTATTTGGGGGTAAAAACATGAGCTGCCAAGACTGACTCTCAAGAACAGAGCAGTCTGTCTGGGGTTACAGATAGTAGGCTTTATAGGTTTTTACAATTGGGGGATGGTGAGAAAGGAGAAGGAATTTTGTTAGAGTAAATTTCTATTCTTTTACATTAGCCATATGGAGAAACCAGGAGTGACCTGGTGAGAGAAAGGGAGACAGTAAATCTCTGATCTCAGGATGAGACCAGAAGTGACCTGTTGAGAGATAAGGAGGGGTGGTAAATCTTGTTCTTGGGGCATCTTTCTTGAGGAATGTGGATGATCCATTTCTTTTATCTCCCTGTAGCCATCCTGTTTCTCTTTTGGTGACTCCCTTTTTGGGAAGCCCATTTTGACCTAACACACATGCTAATTGCTAGTGCTCTTACCTGCTGAGCCACCTCCACAGCCCTCTTTTGGCTTTACTAAAATTTTGTTTTGGGCTGGAGAGATGGCTTAGTGGTTAAGTGTTTGCCTATGAAGCCTAAGGACCCCAGTTCAAGACTCTATTCCCCAGGACCCACATTAGCCAAGGGGCTCATGCATCTGGGGTTCATTTGCAGTGCCTAAAAGCCCTGGCACACCCATTCTCTCTTTCTCTCTCTCTGCTTCTTTCTCTCTCTGTCACTCTCAAATAAATAAAAATAATTTTTTTAAAAAAATTGTTTTATTTTTATTTATTTATTTATTTTGAACTTTGTTATTAACAGCTTCCAAACTTACAGACAATAAACCAAGATAATTCTCTCCTCTCCCCTACTTTCCCCTTCACAAATCCACACTCCATCATATCCCCTCCCTCTCTCCATTAGTTTTTCTTTTTTTTTTTAATATTTTTTTAACTTATTTGAGAGAGAAAGGGGTAGAGAGAGAGAGAGAGAATGGGCATGTCAAGACCTCTAGCCACTGCAAACAAACTCCAGATGTATGCACCTCCTTGTACATCTGGCTTACGTGGGTCCTGGAGAATCGAACCAGGATCCTTTGGCTTTGCAAGCAAAGGCTTTAACCACTAAGCCATCTCTCCAGCCCAGTTTTTCTTTTATTTTGATGTCACCATCTTCCCCTCCTATTATGAGGGTCTTGTGAAGGTAGTGCTAGGCACTGTGAGGTCATGAATAGCGAGGCCAATTTCTGTCTGGACAATTGCATTATAAGCAATCCTACCCTTCTTTTAGCTCTTAAATTCTTTTCACCACCTCTTCCACAGTGAACCCTGAGCCCTGGAAGGTGAGAGAGAGATGTTACAGTGCTGAACAATACTCTTGTTTCTTCTTTTCAGCACTATGGTGCCTTTTTGGGTTATCTCTTTGTTTGTTTGGTTTTGGTTTTTTGAGGTAGGGTCTTATTCTACCTCAGGCTTACCTGACTTCACTATGTAGTCTCAGGGTGACCTTGAACTCATGGAAATCCTCCTACCTCTGCCTCCAAAGTGCTGGGATTAAAGGCATGTGCCACCACGCACAGTATGGTGACTTTTGGGTCATTCCAGTGGTTACCACCATCTGAAAAGAAAAGCTTCTGTTACCAAAGTCAGCATAGCATTAATATATGGATATGAACATTAAGTAAAGTGCTTATAGGGCAGTTTGGTGAGCATAATATATGTATTTAGTCAGACAAGAACAAGCGTTACACTCCTAAGGCTCATGACCTCCATGGGATTTTGATTAGGTTTTCAGTACCAAGCATGTATTCCCTCCCGCAGAGCAGGTATCCAGTCCAATTAGAGAGCAGTTGGCTTCCCCCATAATAGACATGCCACTATTGTACCTGTTTGGTCATTTGGCCTGGCTGGCTAAACTTGAGGCTTGCAGTATCCACTGTTTTCACCATTGCTGACTTCTATTGCCCATAGAGTTGCATGCAGTCAATGCAGTTTTTTTCCAGCTTTCTGTCTGCTGGTCCACTGGGAGGAGGTTTTCAGCTCTGCTCCAGTTTGATTTCTTGGTGACCATGCAGCACAGGCATATGGAGTCTTCAGCAATAGGGTTGTTGCAGTCAGGTTTTCATTGCTGGCAGAAATCACTCAACCAAGAGCAGCTTGTGGGGAGATAAAAGGGGTCATTTTGGTTCACAGACTTGAGGGGAAGCTCCATGATGGCAGGGAAAATGATGACATGAGCAGAGGGTGAACATCACTCCCTGGCCAACATCAGGTGGACAACAGGAACAGGAGAGTGTGCCAAACACTGGCAAGGGGACACTGGATATAATACCCATGAGCTGACCCACAACAATACATAGCTTCCAAGAGGCATTAATTTCCAAATACTCATCAGCTAGGAACCTAGCATTCTGAACACCTAAGTTTATGGGGGACACCTGAATCAAAACACCACATTCCACCCTTGCAACCTAATTTTTTAATATAGGCACTTAAAGTTATAAATTTCCCTCTTAAAACTGACTTCATTGTGTCAAAAGTTTTGGTATGTTGTGTTATCATTATCATTTGAGTATATGAATTTTTTCATGTCTTTCTTCATTTGTTCAATGACCCACTCATCATTCAGTAGTGTACTGTTTAGTCTCCATGATTTTGTGTATTCTCTGTAGTTTTTCTTGTTGCTGATTGGCAGTTTAATCCCATTGTGATCAGATAGAGTACAAGGAATTATTTCAATTTTCTTTTATTCATTAAGATTTTCCCCAAAACATTATAGGGCCATTGCCAAGGCCCTTGGTTTCCCACCAGGAATAGATAGTAAGACCCTATTGCTGAAGACTCCACATACTTGGGCTGCAAGGCCACTGAGAAATCCTGCTGGAACTGAGCTGATAACCTCCTCCATGTAGACCAGCTGACCGAAAGCTGGAAGAAGCCATTCTACATGCAGTTCAATGGGAGAAAGAGAAATCACCAGTGAAGATACTCAACAGTGGACATTGCAAGCCCTATAATTGGCCAGCCAGGCCAAATGAGCCAACTGGTGCAATAGTGGCACGTCTATCATGGTGGAAACCAACTGCCCTCCAATTGGACTGGAGGCCCTGCTCCATGGGAGGGAATACATCCCTGATACTGAAAACTTAAAACAGGGGTAGTCATGAGCCCCAAGGGTATAGCATCTGCTAATGTCTGGATAAATGTATATACTATGCTTATCAAACTGCCCAGTAAGCACTTTTCTTAATATTCATACCCTTATATTAATTCCCCTCTCACTTTTGGTAGAGAATCTTCTCTTTTCAGATGGCAGTGACCTTGGGACGACTCAGAAGGTATTATAGTGCTGGAAAGAAGTGACTGGAGTACTGAGTAACATCTCAATCACATCTTCCAAGGCTCAGGGTCTAATGCAGAAGAGGTGGTGGAAAGAATGTAAGAAGAGCCAAAGGAAGGGTAGGACTCCTTACAACGTGCTCCCTCCAGACATAAAATGGCCTGGATACCCATGACCTCATAGTGCCTGACACCACCTACACAAGACCATCATAAGAGGAGGAAAAGATCATGGAATCAAAATAAAAGAGAGACTGACTGAGATGGGGAGGGGATATGAAGGAGAATGGAATTTCAAAGGGGAAAGTGGGGGGAGGGAGGGCATTACCATGGAGTATTTTTTATAATCATGGAAAATGTTAATAAAAATTGAGAAAAAAAATATTTGCTTTGTATCCTAATATATGGTCTTGTTTAGACAATGTTCCATGTGCTGCTGAGAAAAATGTGTATTCAGTAGCATTTGGATGGAATGTTCTGTAGATATCTGTTAGGCCCATTTGTTCTATGACATCATTTAATCCAGATGGTTTCTTGTTTAGTTTTTGCTGGGATGACCTGTCAATTGATGAGAGTGGGGTATTGAAGTCACCAACTCCAATTGGACTGGGCGTTATCTGTTACCTTAAGTCTAAGAGTATTTCATGAAAATAGGAGCTCTCATACTAGGTACATATATGTTTAGAATTGTCATGTCTTCCTATTGAATTTTTTCTTTAATCAATATAAAGTGACCTTCTTTATCTTTCCTCACTAATGTTCATTTGAAGTCTATCCTGTTTAGCAATACCTGCTTGTTTCCTAGGCCCATTTGTTTGAAATACTTTCCATCCTTTTGCCCTAAGATAGTGTCTGTCTTTTGTGAAGAGATAAGTTTCTTGGAGGCAACAAACAGAAGGATCCTGCCTTTTAATCCAATTTTCATGCCTGTGTTTTTTGGTTGAGACATTGAGGCCATTGATATTAAGAATTATTATTGAAAGGAAGCCAGGCATGGTTCCCAGCACTTGGGAGGCAGAGGTATGAGGATAGCCATGAGTTCAAGGCCACCCTGAGACTACATAGTGAATTCCAGGTCAGCCTGAGCTACAGCAAGACCCTACCTCAAAAAAATTATTTTAAAAAGAGTTATTATTAAGAGGTATGTATTTATTCTCACCATTCTTCTTGTTTTGTAGTGCTTCCTGTTTTCCCTTTACTCTCTTGTATCAACTGTTATTTGAGCATGGTTTATTTTTTCCTGTTTCCTCATGTGTGTGCTTTCCTTTCTCTTTAGCATGAAGAATTTGTTCAAGTATTTTCTGTAGAGCTGGTTTAGTTGTCACCTTTAGCCTATTTTTGCTGTGGAATGTCCTTATTTCTCCATCAATTTGGATGGATAGCTTTGCAGGACAAAGTAATCTTGGTTGACAATTATCTTTCAGAACTTGGAATACACCATTCCAAGCCCTTCTGGCTTTTAAAGTTTGTATTGAGTAATCTGCTGTTATCCTGATGGGCTTGTCTTTATAAGTGACTTCCCTTTTCTCTCTAACTGCTTTCCATATATTTTCTTTGGTTTGAATGTTTGGTAGTTTAATAATATGATGGTGAGAGGGTCTTTCCAGGTTTTGTCTGTTTCCTGTTCTAAAAGCTTTCTATATCTGCATTGGCATCTCTTTCCCAATTTGGGGGAATTTTTCTTCTATGATTTTGTTGAAAATACCTATTATGCCTTTGGAGTAAAATTCTTCTTCTACTGTACCCTGAATTCTTATATTTGATCTTTTCATAGGGTCCAAAATATCTTGAAATTCCCATTCATACATTCCTACTAGCTTGCCTTTCTCTTTGTTGGACTGTATTAGATCTGCCACCTGATCTAGTTTAGATATTCTGTTCTCTTCTTTTTCCATTCTACTAGTGAGAGTTTCTACAGTTTTTTATTTGACTGATTGTGTTTTTCATTGCTAGTATTTCTGACTAGTTTTTCTTCGGTATTTCTATTTCCTTACTCACGTCTTGTATTGACATCCTAATTTCATTACATTGGTTTCCTGTGTCTTCTTTTATTCCTTTGATTTCTTTGAACATAGTTATAATCATTCTTTTGAAGTCTTTGTCAGGCATTTCATCTAAACCAGTCTCACTGGAGGTCATTTCTGATGAATTTATAATTTTTTGTTGCTTTTTTGTTTTTTTGAGGTAGAGTCTCAATCCAGCCCAGGCTGACCTGGAATTCACTATGGAGTCTCAGGGTGGCCTTGAACTCACGGTGATCCTCCTACCTTTACCTCCTGAGTGCTGGGATTAAAGGCGTGTGCCACCACGCCCGGCCCACGTGTTTATAATTTTTGTTGGAATTATATTGTCTTGATTTTTGTGTTTCTTGTATTATAATGTAGAGATTTTTGCATCTTGGATTAATTTGATGCTTGGGTTTTCTAATTATCTACAGTATTCTGGTGTATAAATCTGACATTATGTATCTTCCGGGTAGGAGCTTAAGGTGCCAGGTGTGACTCTTAAATGACTCTCAGAGTAATAGCAAAAGTGACCCTAGGTGTTGGGTTTTCCTGCTGTGTGAGTATTCTAGTAGGCTGATTGGAGGAAAATTCAGGCAAATTCTAAAGTTCAGTTACGTACACATTCGATAAAAACCAGCATGGAGTATTTATGTAAGAGTGGGTATTAAAACAAACAGATCATGTAACAAAGTCAAAGTTGCTAAGGCTATGTGTTGCCCCACACCCTTAATCTGTCAACTGGGAGGCTGAGATTTCTGGTCTGTAAAGGGTTCCAGGTTAACCTGTGATAGAGTGAGACCCTGTCCGCATGAATAATGGAGAAAGAGACAAAGGTACCAGGAAGCAACAAATGCAACAAATGACACCACCAAAATATAGCTTCTTTAAGAATGGCAAATCCAACCATCTATCAGATTTAACACATAATTTACTCTGACATGGTAGGTGCAATTAGCACTTCCAATGCAGATATATATACCATGAGTTTTTGGCAAGTAATGACCTATATTGTATAAGCCCTGTTACCTTTTGGGATGGCTTTGGTCTCAGCTATGCTGTGTACTCACTTGGGCCCCTCTTTCCTGCACTGTAGGCTCAGATAGACTGACTGGGTCCACGTGTTGCTCTGATCACAGGTACTGGGTGCTGTGTAGCTGAGTTCCCTTCTCAGGTCTCTGATGGTTGCTGGCACTGGTGCTGGCAGTTGGGGGAGGGGAAGCTGCGGAAGGTGCCTGAAGTTGTACCAGAGCTGTATGGCTGGTCACAGTGATCTTCTCCCTCACCAGCCACTCAGATGATCCCTGCTGTCTTCTCCTTCAGGTTTCTTGAGTTTCAGAGGAGGCTGGTGTAAGTGGAAAATCCCTTCACCTGGTTTCTCCTACAGCTCAGGCAGAGCCTAGCAGCTACAAACCCACACCACTGCTGGAGCTGCTTCTGCCTCCTTTCTGGTTTCTAGAAGCTCTGTACCTCTCCTACTTCTCTGCTGTGGTTGATAATTTCTTATACACCTTCACTTTTCACTAGAAGAGTGTATTTTGTTGTTTTTCTGCTTGTTTCCCTGCTAGGTTGCTTTGGCATGGCTGTTACACTGCTGTCTTGCCCAGAAGTCCTTATTTATTTATTTTTTAAACTTTTTTATTGACAACTTCCATAACTACAGACAATAAACCATGATAATTCCCTCCCCTTCCCCACTTACCCTTCACAAATCCATTCTTCATCATATCCCCTTCCTCTCTCAATTAGTCTTTTATTGTGATTCCTCCTATTATGAGGGTCTTGTGAAGGTAGTGCTAGGCACTGTGAGGTCATGGATTTTTTTTCTGTCTGAACAATTGCATTGCAAGCAGTCCTACCCCTTCCTTTGATTCTTACATTCTTTCCGCCACCTCTTCCACAATGGAGCCTGAGCCTTGGAAGGTATGATAGAGATGTTTCAGTGATGAACACTCCTGTCACTTCTCAGCACTATGGTGTCTTTTGGGTCATCCCAGAGGTCATTGCCATCTGAAAAGAGAGGCTTCTCTAACCAAAAGTGAGAGTAGCATTAATATATGGGTATGAAGTTAAGAAAGGTGCTTACAGGGCAGTTTTGTGAGCATAATATATGTATTTAGCCAGACAAGAGCAAGCGTTACACTCCTAGGGCTCAGGCGTTTTTTAAACTTAGTCTCACTGTGTAGTCCTGGCTGAAATGGAACTACTTATGTAGCCCAGGTTGGCCTTGGACTGGCCTCCTGCCTCTGCCTCTGCCTCCCAACTGCTGGGATTGCATGTGTTTAACCATGCTGGATTTTGCTTCTTTTTTTATTTTTTTGAGGCAGGATCTCACTCTAGCCCAGGCTGACCTGGAATTCTAGGTGATCCTCCTACTTCAGTCCCCAAGTGCTGGGTGGGATTAAAGACTTGTACCACCACATCTGGCTTTGTTTCCTTTTTAATACTGTTTTTAACCTAGAAGACTTTATCCTCTAGGCTGAATTACTTGATTATCTGAGGGGAAAAAAGGAGTGATCTGATTTGGTAATATTGTCTATGTGGAAGGACAATGGTTTTTTTTTTTTTTTTTTTTCTTGTTATTTGGAATCAAGGAGGTTTACATGTGTTACTGGGGATCAGTGAGAAGAAAGTATGTATGCAATTCAATTTTGTGAACTCTATAAAGTTGTTTATATATTCTGTAAATAGATAATTTATGCATCCTTGGAATAAATGCCATATTTATAATTGTTTTCATATACTGTTCATTTCATTTGCAAATTTTTTTGTTTGGTTTTTCAAGGTAGGGTTTCACTCTAGCCCAGGCTGGCCTGGAATTCACTATGTATTCTCAGGGTGGCCTTGAACTTATGGCGATCCTCCTACCTCTGCCCCCACCCACCCAAATGGCTGGGATTAAAGGCATGTGCCACCATGCTCAACTTTGCAAATTATTTTTTCATTTATTTTTAAAATTTTTATTTAGGGGGCTGGAGAGATGGCTTAGCAGTTAAGCGCTTGCCTGTGAAGCCTAAGGACCCCGGTTCGAGGCTCGATTCTCCAGGAACCACATTAGCCAGATGCACAAGGGGGCTCACATGTCTGAAGTTCCTTTGCAATGGCTGGAGGCCCTGGCACACCCATTCTCTCTCTCTCTCTGTCTCTCTATCTGCCTCTTCCTCTCTCTGTCTGCCGCTGTCAAATAAATAAATAAAAATAAACAAAAAAATTTATTTAGGGACTGAAGATATTGTTCAGTGGTTAAGGCACTGACCTTCAAAGCCTAAGGACCATAGTTCAATTCCCCAGTACCCATGTAATGCTAGATGTACAAGGTGGTGCATGTATTTAGAGTTTGATTGCAGTGGCTGGAGGCCCTGGTGCACCCATTTTCTCCCTCTCTCTCTCTCTTTCTGTGTGTGTGTGTATGTGTGTGTCTCTGTCTGCCTCTTTCTCTGTCATTCTCTCTCAAATGAATTAATGAACAAATAAACAAATTATTTTTTTATTTATATGTGTGTGTGTGTGTGTGTATGTGTGTGTGTGTGCAATGTGCTGTATAACCATACAAGGAGCACTTGTGGAGGTCAGAGGACAACTTCAAAGTGTCCATGCTCCACTTTGAAACAGGACCTCTAGCCACTGCAAACAAACTCCAGATGGATGTGCCAGTTTGTGCATGTGGCTTTACATGGGAATTGGGGAATTGAAGCCAGGTCATTAGGCTTTGCAGGCAAGCACCATAACTGCTGAGCCATCTCTCCAGCTCATTGAGTGCTTTTTATTTATTTATTTTTTCTGAGATAGGGTCTCACTCTAGCTCAGGCTGAGCTGGAATTCACTATGTAGTTTCAGGGTGGCCTTGAACTCATGGTGATCCTCCTACCTCTGCTTCCTGAGTGCTGGGATTAAATCCTTCTTCTTCATCTAATCACATAGGGTGGTCTCAAATGCTATTTAACAGGTTGTTACAATCTTTGTGAGACAATATCTACCAGGAAAGTTTATTAGACACGTTGCCCAGTGTTTTAAAGGACTGCTTTTCTAGATACTTCTGTGAATATAGAACAGATTTACTGACTTTAAGAAGGATCACAGTTCAAACAATGCCATAATGGCTGTATAAATCATTTAGGCTGAATGAATTTTATCATTTATACTCATGGGATGTCTCCAAGAATCTTAAATTTCCTATGCCAGCAAATTTTGGACTTTGTTAACAGTAATTTCTAAAGACAAACAGCCTGGGCTGGAGGGATGGCTTAGCAGTTAAGGCATTGGCCTGCAAAGCCAAAGGACCCAGGTTTGGTTCCCCAGGACCCACATTAGCCAGATGAACAAGGGAGTGCAAGCATCTGGAGTTCATTTGCAGTAGCTAAAGGCCCTGGGATGCTCTCTCTCTCTCTCTCTCTCTCTCTCTCTCAAATAAATAAATAAAAAATAAAGACAAGCAGCCTCATGACTGCTAATATTAATGATCTTCTGTACTACAACTGGTAAAATTTGTTATGACAGGTAATGGAGAACCGAAAACTAGGTAGAGAAACTGGGGTAGCCTATCAGCACATCCAGTCCCTGGGCCCAGTGATAAGAGGATTGTTCTTACTGTGCTATTTTCTTTTGAAACAGCTCAGTACTAGTTGCA
This sequence comes from Dipus sagitta, assembly GCA_036346955.1. Lineage (NCBI taxonomy): Eukaryota > Metazoa > Chordata > Mammalia > Rodentia > Dipodidae > Dipus > Dipus sagitta. The sequence continues at coordinate 219,767,808 of CM070770.1, forward strand.
GAACTGCTATGGCATGGGGTTAATATTTGGAGAACACAGAATTATATGAACATTCTATCAGATAAGTGTAGATTCACAACACTGTCAAGTCTTTTATCTATCTGTTACACAAATATGTAGGATGATTTAGGACTCAGTGGCTTTTGAGGATTTTGCTGTGAACTTTTCTCTGTAAGAGTGGGCTTTGCTGGTTCTTCTCAGAAGTATCTATACAGAGATATAATGCTGAAAACCTGAAGGAACCCCACTTCCATAGGTAAGAATGTCATCATGCCTTTACTTAGTCAATTAAAGAACAAGTGTTTATTGGTTGTTGATATTCTTATGTAATTTGAATGTGGAAATGGAAGAATTTGGTAAATCTGGTATGGTCACAATGTATATTGAAACTAGAAATTAATACTTTTTCTATTATTTATGTAAGTTATAGTAACTTTTTGGGCCTTCATTTTAGGAAACAAATGGGCAAACCAGAATATTGAAGAATAGTACAAAAATCTTAGGAGAAATCTAAGGTAATGTGTATAAAGTGGAAACTAATGTCTCTTGAGATAATATTAATGTGACTAAAAATATAAGAGGTAAAACAATAACCCATAACTTTATCTGTATTTATCACTAGAAAATTTTCATAAAGTTTATATCATATGTACTTCAATGTAAGAAAGCTATTCCTTGTTTGTTAAAGAGTTCAGTTAGGGGGCTGGAGAGATTACTTAGTGGTTAAGGCACTTGTCTGAGAAACCTATGGACCCAGGTTCAATTCCCCATTATCCATGTAAGCCAGATGCACAAGGTGGCACATGTGTTTGAGGTTTGTTTGCAGTGACTAGAGGCCCTGGTACACCTATTCTCTTTCTCTCTATGTGCCTCTTTCTGTCTGTCTCTCTGTGTGTCAATTAAATAAACAAATAAAATACATTTTTAAAAAACGAGTTAATTTAGGAGAGATTAGGAAGTGGTGATTTAAACATGAGTGCTGCTCTCACTGCTTTCCTGACAACTTGCTCCAGGGATATGGCAGAAAACACTGAAACACTGAAACACTGAAGATACTCAAAACTCATCAAAGCAGAAATCCATAGGTTGCAGAGAGCTCAACACTAAAGAAGACTTATAACACACCTGCCAAGGGTCAAGAAACATTGCAGAAAAGTTTGGAAAGATTGTAAGAGACACAGGGTGGATGTGATGGTTAAGTTTGTGTCAATTTGATCTGCTTAGGAATCCACAGACATTCCTCATAAGTGGGTCTCTGAGGTTGCTTCCAGGAAGGATTAACTAAAGGAGGAATCCTTCCCCCATGGTGAGCCCTTCCCCCAGGGCAAGTGGCCCCTCTTGGAGGGGAAGCTTTATCAAAAAAAGCTCTGGGAAGAAAGGTATCCCCCTCCCCTCCCACCTGGCTGCTCATGCTGCTTGCTGTTTGCTGTTTTGCTGCATTCCAGCATGGACTGAAGAGCAGCATCTCTCCAGGATACCACCAGGCTTTCAGTGCTGGATTGGGATGGCTGAGGCATCCAGCCTCGTGGACTGAGCCGCTACCAGGTTCCTTGACTCTCAGGCCTGTAATCAGCTGTTGTTGGACTATCATAAACTAATCCAATAAATTCCCTTTAAATACAATTCATTCTATCAGTTCTGTTCCTCTAGAGAACCCTGACTAATACAAATTGTGATACCAGAAGTGGTTCTAGAGAAACAGAATGGTAAGGATGGATTTCCCTAGTGGGCTTGGTGCTCTCTGGAGTTGGTTCTCCAACTTCGGTGCCACTACAGGCTCTCCTGGTAATAAGGAGAGTGCTTTTACTGTTAATAAGGAGGCCACTAATAATCCATGGTGTGAACTATTTAAAGAACTCCATGAGATAGATGTATTTGGTGATCTGAGTCATATCTTGTGTGTATGTGGGGGGCAAAGTCTTAGGATACAAGACTTTGCTCCCCACATGCGCACACACACACAAAGACTGACTGCTGCATTTGGAAACCCCATGGTGAGTATAAGTAACCCTACTGTGGTAGTTTGAATAGATGGTCCCCAATATATTCAGTGTTTTATTGGTTTGTAGTTTGCATCTGCAGCCACCTGGCTGGAGGCAGTGTCTCTGGGTGGATCTTAAGGTGTGGTGATGAGTTTGGGATTTCAATCTAAAGATATGCAAAGTGTGCCCGGCTGGAATTCCTGAAGTGTGCTGTGTGGCTTTTAGACTTGTGCCTCTCTCTCTCTCTCTCTCTCTCTCTCTCTCTCTCCTTGGTCCTGTGAAAGCAGGCCAGCTTCTTCTGCCTGTTATGGAACCTCCCCTGGGTCTGTAAACTTCAATAAATCCCTTCCTCCATAACTGTGGTTGGTCTAGAAGTTCATTTCAGTGAACCTCAAGCTGTATGCTACACCCACTGAGGAGGACTCTCAGTGGAATGGAGACAAAGGAAAGGTTACCTAAGAGGATAACACAAGACGAATGGGATCAACACACAATTTGTTCATATGGTAAAGTTCCTAATTTATTCAAAAAAAAAAAAAAAGTAATAAAGGGCTGGGGAAAAAATGGCTTAGCAGTTAAGACACTTGCCTGCAAAGCTGAAGGACCAAAGTTCAATTCCCCAGGACCCACATAAGCCAGATGCACAGATGGTACATGCATCTGGATTTTGTTTGCAGTGGCTGGAGGCCCTGGTGAATCCATTCTCTCCCCCCCTCCCCTTCTCTCTCTCTACCTTTTCTCTTTCTCATAAATAAATAAAAATAAAATATTTTTTTAAGTAAAAAAAGTTCACTTGGGAACAGTACTAAAGCTGAAAATGTGAATGTTGCTATTTTCATAATAATTCTCTGGGAACCATATTATAAAATAATCAATCCATTTTAGTTTCAAACCATTCAAATATGGCAGAAGTCATTCAACTTTCCTGATTTTACAGGCAACATTTTTCCCCCCAAGGTAGGGTCTCACTCACTCTAGCCCAGGCTGACCTGAAATTCACTATGTAGTCTCAGGGTGGCCTTGAACTCATGGTGATCCTCCTACCTCTGCCTCCCAAGTGCTGGGATTAAAGGCATGCACCACCATGTCTGGATAAATTTTTTTTTTTTTTTTTTTTTTTTTGGTTTTCTGAGGTAGGGTCTCACTCTAGTTCAGGCTGACCTAGAATTCACTATGTAGTCTCAGGGTGGCCTCAAAGTCATGGTGATCTTCATACCTCTGCCCCCAGAGGGCTGGGATTAAAGGTGTTTGCCACCATGCCCGGCTGATTTTAGGAATAGTTTATGTCCAAGACCAACTATTAAGCAGTCATTAATAAATCAACTAATGTGCTTGTCATAGGTGTTACATGGTAGAGAGACTGCCTGAGAGCAGTGAAGGTGGTCAGTGTGGAGAAACCCTCACTCAGATACCAAATCTCAAAATGAGTACAAAAATTTCTACTGGAGTGAAATCTTATGAGTATCAGGACAATGAAAAGAAGCAATATAAATATAAACAATATTAGAAACTTAAAATTCTGTCCTAAGTATTCAAAGAAATATGGAAACCCATATTATGAACAGACCTTATAAACGTGAGGCATTTCTAAAATCCATTGGTTTTCCCAGTTCATTTGGAATACATCAACAAACTGACAGTAGAGAAAAACACTGCAAAGGCAAGGAATTTGGGAAGACCTCTGTCCTAGCTCACTTTGCACAGCAGGAAGAACTTACACTGTAAAAAAAAAAAAAAAAATGTTACAAATGTAAGCAATATGGTAAAACTCTGAGCTCTTCCAGGTCCTTTTAAATGCATGAAAGAATTCATACTGGTGAAAGCCCACCCCTATGAATGTAAGCAGTGTGGTAAAGCTTTTAGACATCTTCAGTTCACTTCAATTCCATGAATAAACTCATACAGGTGAAAAACTCTATGAATGTAAACAATATGATAAAGGTTTCATTATGCTTTGTCTACTTCAAGTACATAAAAGAATTCATGATGAATAAAAACCCTATGTATGTAAACAATGTCATAAAATTGTTACACATCTCAGTCCTCTTAGATTACATGAACAAACTCATATTGGAGAAAAAAACCTCATGTATGTAAACAATATGGGAAAGCAGTCACACATCTCAGATCCCTTTGATTACATGAAATAAATCATACTGAAGAAAAACTGTATGTGTGTAAACAATATGTGAAAGCCTTCAAAAGTCACCAGTCTCTTCCATGGCATGCAAAAACTCACACCAAACAAACAAACAAAAAAATCCGTGAACATAAACAGTGTGGTAAAGCTGTTGAGTTCTCCCAGTTACCTTCAAGTACATGAAACATTTAATATTGGAGAAAAATGCTATGAATGTAAACAGTGTGGTAAAGCCTTCAGACAGAATTGTAATTCTGTCAATTACATGACAGGACACATAGTGCAGAAAAGCCTTATGAATGTCAACAATGTAGTAAAGCCTTTCACTTCATGGTTCCCTTCAAAGACACATAAACACCCTATGAATGTGAACAGTGCAGTAAAGCCTTCAGACAACTGTTCACTTCAATTCCACAAAATAACTCACACTGGTGAAAAACCCTATGATCGTAAACAGTGTGGTAAGAGCTTCATTATTCCCTGTTTACTTCAAATACATGAAAGAATTTGCACTGGGGAAAACCGTATGTATGTAAACAATGTGGTAAAACCTTTATACGTCTCAGTTATCTTAGATTACACAAGTGAATCCATAGTAGAGAAAAACTATATGTATGTAATCAATGTGATAAAGCCTTCAAGAATCGCCAGTCCTTCAACATCATGCAGAAACTCATATTGGACAAAAAGGTCTATAAATGTTAACATGCTAAAGCTCTGAGTCCTCCCAGTTACCTTCAAGCACATGACCAGATTCATGCCAAAGAAAAGCCCTATGAATGGAAACAATATAATAGATTTTTACTTCACAATTCTCTTCAAAGACAGGGATTCACACTGTAGAGAAACCCTAATATAAAAACCCTAACATAAAATATAAATTGGTAAAAACCTTTAGAAATAACTGTTCCTTTTCAGTCACAAGGAAGAACTCACCCTGAAGTAAAACCCTATATTTCCTTCTAAGATATGAAAAATGTCCTGGTAGAGGGAAAACCCTGTGAATCTAAACAACATGCAAACTTTTAGACCTTTCAATTTATTTCAAATGTATGAGAAAATTCTGTGAATATAGAAATAGTGAATACTTCAGCTTTTTGGTTTTCCTGTTTTGAGATCATGGGAGGATTCCCTGAGAAAAAAATCTTCTCAAAAGAAAAGCCTTTTTTAGCTGGGCATGCTGGTGCACGCCTTTAATCCCAGCAGAGGTAGGAAGATTGCCGTGAGTTCGAGGCCACCCTGAGACTACATAGTGCATTCCAGGTCAGTCTGAGCTAGAGTGAGACCCTACCTCAAAAAAAAAAGTCTTAATTTTTTAAATTTATTTTCAAGCAGAGAGAATGGCACACTAGGGCCTCTAACTACTGCAAATGAACTCCAGATGCATGCATCACTTTGTGCATCTAATTTCATGTGGGTACTGGGGAATCAAACTTGGGTCATTAGGCTTTTGTGGGAAAGCACCTTAACTGCTGAGCTGTTTCTCCAGCCCCAGAAATGACATTTAAAAAAATATATTTCTTGGGTGCAATAGTGGCACATCTGTCATGGTGGAAACCAACTGCACTCTAATTGGATTGGAGGCCCACTCCATGGGAGAGAATACATCCCTGATACTGAAAACTTAAAACAGGGGTAGTCATGAGCCCTAGTGGTGTAACGTCTGCTGCTGTGGCTAAATGTATATACTATGCTTATCAAACTGCCGAGTAAGCACTTCCCTTAATGGTCATGCCCTTACATTAATGCTACTCTCACTTTTGGTAGAGAATTTTCTCTTTTCAGATGGCAGTGACCTTGGGATGACTCAGAAGACATCATGGTGCTGGAAAGAAGTGACAGGAGTGCTCAGCACTGCAATATCTCTATCACACCTTCCAAGGCTCAGGGTCTATTGTGGAAGAGGTGCAGAAGAGGTGGTGGAAGAGGTGACGGAAAGAATGTAAGAGCCAAAGGAAGGGTAGGACTCCTTGCAACGTGCTCCCCCCAACACAAAATGGCCTGGATATCCATGACCTCACAGTGCCTGACGCTACCTACACAAGACCATCATGATAGGAGGAAAAATCATGACATCAAAATAAAAGAGAGACTGATTGAGAGGGGAGGGGATATGATGGAGAATGGAGTTTCAAAGGGTAAAGTGGGGGGAGGGAGGGTATTACCACAGGATATTTTTTATAATCATGGAAGCTGTTAATAAAAAAAAATTGAGAGAAAAAAAATATTTTTTGCAAGGACAGGGAGAGAGAATGGGTATGCCAGGAGCTCTTGCCACTGCAAATGAACTCCAGATGCATGCCCCACTTTGTGCATCTGGCTTTATGTGGATACTGAGGAATTATACCCTGGCCATCAGGTTTCGCAAGCAAGTACCTTACCACTGAATCATCTCTCCAGCCCTTCAGTGCCATTTGATGATGAAAAAAATCATCAAAGGAAAACATTTACTGAATAGAATGTGGGAATACTTTATTTATGTAATATTCAAGGTTACATGGTAATACATAATAGGCATTGACCTAAGAATGGTCACTGGATTTGTGGTAGAAAGAAGCTAAAAGTTGAACTGATTCACTGAGTTACTGAAATAGTTAATTGCCGAAAAGCTAAAACTTATCTTTGTCAGCAGATAGAAAAATCCCATAAAAGGAACTGTCTAGAAAGATCCCAAAGGGATGTTAAGAAGGAAAGACAGTTTAGGCTAAAACAAAGTAAAATGGAGTCCATTGTTAGGGTGGCCTGAGTACAGAAATGATTGATACGCAAATTGCCACATCTTGTTTGTTCACTTACCCCTCCCCTTGGCTATGAAAACTGTAAAATGGAAATAAAATCTCAGCTCAAGGCCAAAGCTTCTTTGGAGTGCTACCTCAAGCTTTTTGCTGCCCCCACATAATAAACTCCTCTACTTTCACTCATTCTGGTGTTGAAGTGATCTTTCCAGAGAATTTCTACATTTCTGGAGGCCCTCCTCCCCCTACAAGATTTTCCTTCACCATGACCTCAGTTAGTCAGAAAGGACTGCTGCTCCTGGGCCTCCCAGCCTACCAAAGGTCCCTGGAACTGGGAGGCATGCGCCCTGAGCCTCAATACTGATGCAAGGTGGCCCTTTTTCCCGTCAGGTTGACCAATGGTGTCAAGTTGACCGATGGTATTCAGTCTCAGTAACTAGGTAGATAAGACCAATGTTCCTCAGTCTCTGTAACAAGCCTGATTAGGGTTATGAATGGGATTAGATAAGAAAAATTGTTTAAACTCTGAATGAATGAATGCATGTGTGAGGGGGAGATGGGCATCTGGTGTCTATATGCAAAGTTCACTTGATACGAATGTGTGTACAAGTATGTATGTGGCTCACAGCACCAAGGCTGAAGAGTGGCTTTGTCTTTGTGTCTGTTCTGCAGCACTGACACAGTGGGAAATTCATTGTGGGGGAAGTCCTCCACCAAGCCCACTGTCCTAGACTGCATGGTCTAAAACAAACCATACTTCAGAAGGGAATATTCGGGAGATTATAATGCTAAAGATGACACCAGAAAAACTAAAGACCTCTGTAAATTAGGAAGGCCAGCCTTTAATTGAAAGGATGAAAAATACAGCCTAACCCCCCCCCCCAAAGAAAGTCCCCAAAAAGTTAGAAGTTTAAAAATACTATTGTTGTGCCAAGTCCCCCGGTCACTCAGGAGTCACCCAGAGATCTGCCACAGAAGCTGAGACACTCGAATGTAAAAGCCTAGGCCTGGGCTCCATCCCCACAGCCCAACACAGCGGTGGTGAGGGAGAGAGCCCCTTCCTTTTGGGAAAGGAGTTCATATGGAAATTCGAACAAAGAAGTTGGGGGCAGGAGCTAGGGGCACCCCAGGCAGGTGAGGTAACCTCCATTGTGATCGGCTAAAACAAACAGTGGTGGCCCCCTGCAGTAGAGTGTCTCTGGAGGGTCTTTGAAGTGGAGATTCCTGTTTCTTGTCCAGGCAGGTGGTCGGGGGCCAGAGCCTCCCACTGTGGAATGTTTCTGTAGTGTCCTTGAAATGGAGATTCCTCAGAGACTCTGGGGAGGGGAGGGCAACAATTAAATGGGCAAGGATTGCAGAATTGAAGGGTTATCACATTTGGCCGGCCATTTATCTATCTGAGGCAGGCCTGGACCCCTTTTTTGTTTAGAATAGTCATGATTGATTTCTCACTACCTCACTCCAAAGGAGCCTTAACCCCAGCCTCCTAAGAAGCCCTAAATACCTCAAATTCCAGACCTGGCTCTCTGCCAGTGGGTGGGTAAAAGATCACACTTCTTGCTGTTCCAGAACCTGCTTTCTGGCCCGAGTGACCTATCTTAACTGTAATTTGTCACCCCCACCCAGGAGCCCGTGCAAATGCAGACCTCTGAGGCTATAGGAAGAAGATTATGGTGTGTTACAAATTGACTGGTCCACGGTGCGTGGGCTTGGACAATTTAAAATGATTAGCCTAAGAAGCATAAAATGTTACACATTGATTGGTCAACACTGCGCGGGTACCCGAGGTTATGGAATGATTGGTTCACGATGCGTGGGCTTTGTTGTAACCCTAATAAAAGCTGTCCTGACCCTGCACTCGGGGTCCACAGCCCTCTACCCCTGTGTGGCGTATGACTTTGGGCCCCAGCGCGCTGGAATAAAAATCCTCTTGCTGTTTGCATCAAGACCGTTTCTCGTGAGTGATTCGGGGTGCCGTCTTTCCCGAGACTGAGCCCGGGGAGTCCTCCGGAGCAGGACTTTCATAATGTTGAATGGCCCCCAGAGGAAGCACTGAAAGTAACTAAGATTATAGACAGGAAAAATACAAGATTCTCCTATGCCTAAATGTTATAAACTGGCAAGATCAGGGAACTGCCCTGTAGCCCAGAAAGAAATCCAAAACTCTCCCTGGGGCAAAAAATACTCAATCAGCCGGGCATGGTGGCACACGCCTCTAATCCCAGCACTTGGGAGGCAGAGGTAGGGGATTTCTGTGAGTTCAAGGCCAACTTGAGACTACAGAGGGAATTCCAGGTTAGCCTGGGCTAGAGGGAGACCCTACCTGGAAAAAAAAAAGCTCAATCAACTAGTCAGAACAGAAGCTACAAGACCAGAGATCACCCACACACAGTTTCCTTCTAACACTCTCCAGTAATGAGGTACTGGCTGGCAGAACTTAAAATTGGTGAAACCCAAGGCCACAGAAAGGGGGGTAAGGGGAGATAATGTTGCCTGAGCTACTGGGAAATTTCACCACTCTGGGGCCAGGCACTTTGGAAGAAATTGAATGATAAAAAAGACAAACTAAGATAAAAGTCTCACTGAAAGGTTTTACAAATGCTTCTGAGTTAAATGAATATGATGAAAGTCACTCAAGCCCTAAACCGACCACATACCTACCAGAAGAGGAGAGAAGCCCCTCCACACTTGCAGACAAGGGTTATGCTGTCATGCTGTATTCCCCAGGGGCAAAAGGTCAATCAGGAATAGCTAAATTCTGGGGCCAGTCCCAGGCAAATGCTAGAAACCTGGGGAAACTCGCCTGTTTTGCTCTCACATGCTGCAGCTGGGGCAGCTCTCCAAGGCAAAGATGAAATGGGGAGTACACATGAACAGGAACTTGCAACTGCAATGTGTCACTTAGTGCTTCCCCAGCAGGGCTTGACCTACATGATGGCTAGATGACCCTGGAATAGGAGGAGGAACCTGACACACAAGTCTCACTGGACAGAAAGACAAGGCACAAGCCTCTCTGGGTTCATGCCACCCCAGGAAAATCCCTGAAGAATCTGCCTTCTTGGATTCCTAGCCTTGCAGACCAAGGGGGAGCTGCAGGCACAGGGAATCTCAGGGTCCTGGTCCCAACAGGATGATGGGGGAGTCCCAAATTGCTGCGGACAGATGGGGACTTCTTATAAGACATGTGTAACTGTTTTAAGTTTACTTTATCTCTCTATGCTTCTATGGAACTGCTAACAGATAATAGCCCTAAGGTTTGTGTTTAGATTGAGAAGTACTTAATACTGAGTTCTTCAGAAAATTTCTAAAACTTCTAATAATGTTCTAATCTGCTTTCATATTTTGAAAATGTGTTTCAAAAAGCTGCTAAAAAGAGGTTCCAAAAATCAACAAATGATAAAATCTATATATATATTCTGAGTAAATAATGTAAGTCAAGTCTGGTCTACTCTTTTATAAAAGACTATTTCAAAGAGCCTTTTGAGGGCAAAAGAAAAAAACACTTAACTGGTCATATTAAAAGGTCTTATGATAAGGACAATAAAGTTTTTCTGGTAATTATAATGAGATAAACTAGATAAAAGGACAAACTGAAGAAGAAACTCTAAATGTTAGATATTAAATGTTTGATAAAGAAGATTGTCACAGAATGGTTACACAGATTGTAAAGTAAAAGTATGTAGATGAAGGTATGAGTAAATTTAAACAGAAATCTTAAAGACAAAGTTGATTAACTAAGGTTTCAAGTACTTAATTAGATTACAGAGTACTGGAGATTAAGATGACTATTAGACTAGAGTTTATATCAGACTAACAAAGGATGGCCCTAGCTGGTTACAGGATATTAAAAGGCTGTAAAAGACTGGCTTTAAAGTTCTCAACCACGTTTGCTATGTTCCGCTATTTGTCAACCTTTTACTAGTTAATAAGGGTATTATGTCTTTAAAAAAAAATACTGTAACCTTAAGATGGTTCCTGTCTTGTTCATGCTGTTTTACTGAGTGATTATTACTGAGATTATTGTCTAAGTCTTAAAAAAGGTGATTTAGTCATTGTGACTTTGTTCTTAGGGAAACTGAGGAAACTCATCCTGTCCTAGGAAAACCTGCAATATACAAACAATGTTAATATAGTTTATCTAGGCTTCATATATTCTACCAGTCATAAATATTGCCTTATGTTAAACTTAAAAATGTTTCAATGATGAAAGGTACTTGATGAAGATATCACTTTATGTCTATCATAATAATAATGTCCCTAATGGATGTTAAATCAGACTGTATCAGACAGCTTCAGGTTCACTGAGATGAACTTCCAGACCAGGCACAGTTATGGAGGAAGGGATATTTATTGAAGCTTACAGATCCAGGGGAAGTTCCATAATGGCAGAAGAAACTGGCCTGCCTTCACAGGCCCAAGCAGACAGAGAGAAGCACAAGCCAAAATGCCAAAAGCCACAGCACACCTTAGGAACTCCAGCTAGGCACACTTTGCATATCTTAGATTGAAATCTGAAACCAACCACCACACCTTAAGATCCACATAATGGCACTGACTCCAGCCAGGTGGCTAAAGATGCAAACTACAAACAAATAAACAACTGAATATATTGGGGGCCATCTATTCTATTCAAACCACCATACAGACTAATTAGCTCAACAATAATCAGGTTAGGCTTTATTCTGAAGATATGTATAATCAGTCTTAGTCAAAGTTTTACTTAAGTAATTGTCTCATTTCTTGCATCTTAAGTTCATTACTTATAGATATATTGGCACATGAGACATGTTCCCTGCTCTAGAAAAATGATCTTAAATGCTGCTGTTCAGATTTCCTGTTAAGATGGCAGCGTAGGAACCATGCCAAAGCAACCTAGGGGAGAAAAAGCCAAAAAAAATAAAACCAAAAACATCAAAATACATTCTTTACTAAAAAGGGAAAGTGTAAGAAATTACCAACCACAGCAGAGAAGTAGGAGAGACCCAGAATGTCTAGAGACCACAGAAGCAGGCAAAAGTGGATCCAGCAGCAGTGGCACCAGATCCACATGGCCACAGCCACCAGACTCAGCCTGAGTTGCCAGAAAAGCCAGGTGAGGGGGTTCTCCACTCACACTAGCCTCCTCCCAAACTCAAGAAATGTGAAAGGGAGGACAGCAGGGACCAGTGGAGTGGCTCATGACGAAGAGGATCACAAGGACCAGTGGGAGAACTTCAGCCACCATCCACAGCCTCCCCTCCCCCACCACCAGCATAAGCACCAGAAACCTGTGGAAGGGAGCTCACCTACACAGTACCTGGCACAGGTGATCAGAGCAGCAACCCACTGACCCAGCCAGACTACCTGAGCACTGCAAAAAGGGACCCAAGCAAGTTGGTACAGAGGAATGGTGTCATTTGCTGCTAGACACTTTACTGTGTGGCTTTTGGATCTGATTTTCAAGCGGAATGTGGAAGGATTTGAAACCTTGGCCTCAAATGCCTTGCAGTGCTGTAAGTAGTATAGCTTGATGAACTATTCTGGACAGAGTTGAAAGGTCTGAATATAGTAATAACTATGGACTGTGAGTTTTGGCTTATGAGGGTAAGAAAGAGCTTTGTTTGGACTGGGCTAGAAGCAGTTTGAGAGGCTTGCCGTTATGCCCATGACCTGAGAAGTTGTGCAGGGTTGCATTGCATAGAAATGGACTAGTGTGAGCAGAGGGATATGGCACAGAAAAAAATGAAATCTTTGGGCCTAAACTGCTGCCCATTCACTTGCAAATTGTTTGAGAAATTACAAACATTGAAATTGGGCCAGCTGATCTTCACTGGGGCAACAGAAAGAATGTAGACTTTTTTGAAGGAGCCTGAGTGCTCAAGGAGTATCCTGTTCTTCAAAGTCTGCTTTATTCTCCCCTGGATTAACAAATTGCCACCCTACCTGGTATTGTGGAGTATAAGAAATGGAGGAAAGAGAGGGTCATTGAGTTTGCAACATAGTCTTGTGTTTTGGAAATGGCCATGGGCAGTGTGAAGCAGGTTTGCTGGATGCCTGCATGGAGACCCAATGGAGGCATGAGGATGGACCATGAGTTGCAGTGGAGACCCAGTGGAGATGCCAGGACCACAAGATGGCTACCAAGGAGAGCTGCTGGCCCTGGATGAAGTTTCCCAGGACTGTGAGTAGCCTAGCTGGAGGGGCAGAATTGGAACTCCAGAGACTTGCTGCTGGTTAGAATTATTGAACTTGGAGACTTGACACTGACTAGAGTTGTTGAACTTGAAACTACAGAGTTTGATGTTTTCCCTGTTTGTTTTAAATCTTGTATTGGCTGAATATTTCTTTGCTATGCCCAATGCCATCTTTTGCAGTGTTAATGTTTATTCTGTGCCATTATGGATTTTTTGAGGTTATTTTTTGGTATTATGGCTGTTAAAAGATCTTGGACTATGGGGATGTATGAACATCATTGGAATTGATAAAAAACAAAAACTGGGGAATGTTAAAGTTGGATAAATGCATTGCATTTTATATCATGTATGGTTATCAGTTTATGGGGGCCAGGGGTGGAATGTGGTTGTTTGATTCAGGTGTCCCCCATAAACTTAGGTGTTCCAAATGCTAGGTTCCCAGCTGATGGAGACTTGGGAGTTAAAGCCTCCTGGAGGGAGTAAATTGTTGGGGGTGGGCTTATGGGTGTTATAGCCAATTTACCCTTGCCAGTGTTTGGCACAGTCTCCTGTTGCTATGGTCCACCTTCTGTTGGCCAGGGGGTGATGTCCACCCTCTGTTCATGACATCATTTTCCCTGCCATTATGGAGCTTCCCCTAGAGCCTGTAAGCCAAAATAAACCTCTTTTCCCCCACAAGCTGCTCTTGGTTGGGTGATTTCTACCAGGAACGTGAACCTGACTCACTTTGGGCTTTTTCATCCCCATTAATCTGTTCTAATACTTACTAGTATTAACACTAGCCAAAGTTGTTTTCAAACACAGATGCAAGTTTTGATACTATCTTGTCTTTTCCTGACATACAGTTTCTAGATCAAATCAATTGATTTAAAGTTGTGGATAAAATGTTGCTTCCAGAGCTTCTAAAATGTTCTGCCTATATTTATAAGTGACAGATACTTAGAAGATAAATTTGTGTGTTTTCTGTGTTACAGATTCAGTGCATATTATCACCTGACAACTAAACTTAAATGCTAAACAGAATAATTATAAACTATTGTGCTATTCGCTGATGAGATCTGCTTTGTTAACCAAATATGTTCTGTGACTTTTCTAAAATAATTTAATTATTTTTGTTTATTTTTATTTATTTGAGAGTGACAGACAAAGAGGCAGTTAGAGAGAGAGAGAATGGGCACACCAGGGCATCCAGCCACTGCAAACGAACTCCAGATGCATGTACCCCTTGTGCATCTGGCTAACGTGGGTCCTGGGGAATTGAGCCTTGAACTGGGGTCCTTAGGCTTCACAGGCAAGTGCTTAACTGCTAAGCCATCTCTCCAGCCCTCTATGCCTTTTTTTATTGACAACTTCCATAATTGTAAACAATATCCCATGGTAGTTCCCTCCCTTCCCCCACTTTCCCCTCTGAAAATCCACTCTCCATCATCTCCCCTCCCCCTCTCAATCAGTCTCTTTTATTTTGATATCATGATCTTTTCCTCCTATTATAATGGTCTTATGCAGGTAGTGTCAGGCATGTTGAGGTCATGGATATCCAGGCCATTTTGTGTCTGGAGGAGCACATTGTAAGGAGTCTTACCCTTCTTCTGGCTCTTACATTCTTTCTTCCACCTCTTCCACAATGGACCCTGAGCCTTGGAAAGGTATAATAGAAATATTTCAGTGCTAAACACTCCTTTGTCACTTCTTCTCAGCACCATGGTGCCTTCTGAGTCATCCCAAGGTCACTGCCATCTGAAAAGAGAAGGTTCTCTAGCCAAAAATGAGAATAGCAATAATATATGGGTGTGAACACTAATAGGAGTGCTTACTGGGCAGTTGGGTGAGCATAGTATATACATTTAGCCAGACAGCAGCAGACATTACAGCCCTAGCTCATGACTACCCCTGTTGTAGGTTTTCAGTATCAAGGATGTATTCCCTCACATGGAGTTGACTTGCAGTCAAATTAGAGACTGTTTGGCTTCCTCCATAACAGATGTGCCACTATTGCACTCGTTGGCTCATTTGGCCTGGCTGGCCAAATATAAGGCTTGCAGTGTCCACTGTTGAGTATCTTCACTGGTGATTTCTCTCTCTCCCATTAAACTGCATGCAGTGTGACTTTACCAGCTTTCTGTCAGCTAGTCTACAGGGAGTAGGTTTTTAGCTCAGCTCCAGCAGGATTTCTAAGTGACCTTACAGCCCAAGTATGTTGAGTCTTCAGCAATAGGGTCTTACCATCTACTTCTGGTGGGAAGCCAAGGGCCTCAGCAATGGCCTGTAATGTTTTGGGGGCATAAGGGACCTCCCTGACCAACAACTCACTGGAAGGTATCCCATCCCTGGGACTGAAAATTTTCTCATAACAATCCATGGCTTCTGAGTGTTCCATTGTCCAAAAGAGTAGGTTTCCATATGACTTATTTATGTCCTCTTAGATTTTGATTAGCCCTCTCCCCACCTTTCCTTTGCTCAATCTCTTCCCCTGACCTCACTTTGGGCTTTTTCATCCCCATTAATCTGTTCTAATACTTACTTATATACAATGCCATCCATCCTATTAAGTCCCCCCCCCTCCCTTTCTATTCCTTTTATATCTCCTTTCTAGCTTACTGGCCTCTGCTACTGAGTTTTATTCCTACTCACATAGAAGTCCAATCATTTGTAGCTAGGATCCAAATATGAGAGAGAACATGTGACCTTTGACTTTCTGGGCCTGGGTTACCTCACTTAGTATGATCCTTTCCAGATCCATCCATTTTCCTGAAAATTTCATTTTCCTTTACCGCTGAGTAGAACTCCATTGTATAAATGTGCCACATCTTCATTATCCACTCATCAGTTGAGAGAAATCTAGGCTGTTTCCATTTCCTAGCTATTGTGAATAGAGCGGCAATAAACATAAGCATGTATCTCTAAGGTAGTGAGACAACTCCTTAGGATATATGCCTAGGAGTGCTATTGCTGGGTCATATGGTAGATTTATTTTTAGCTGTCTCAGGAACCTCCACACTAATTTCCACAATGGCTGGATCAGATTGCATTCCCACCAACAGTGTAGAAGAGTTCCTCTTTTTCTGCATCCTCACCAGCATTTGTGGTCATTTGTTTTCATGATGGCAGCCAATCTGACAGGAATGAGATGGAATCTAAATGTAGTTTTAATCTGCATTTCCCTGATGACTAGGGATGGAGAACATTTTTTTAGATGTTTATATGCCATCTGTATTTTTTCTTTTGAGAACTCTTTATTTAGTTCCATAGCCCATTTTTTAACTGGGTTGTTTCATTTCTTACTAATTTTTGAGTTTTTTGTATATCCTAGATATTAATCCTCTATCAAATGTATAACTGGCAAAGATTTCCTCCCATTCTGTAGGTTGCCTCTTTGCTCTACTCACAGTGTCCTTTGCTGTACAAAAGCTTTGAAATTTCATGAGGTCCCTGTGATTGATCCATGGTTTTATTTCTTGAGAAATTGGGGTTATATTCAGAATGTCTTTGCAAGACCAATATGTTGAAGGGCATCCCCTACTTTTTCCTAGCAGTTTCAGAGTTTCAGGTCTGATATTAAGGTCTTTGATCCATTTGGACTTAATTCTTGTGCATTGAGATCTATTTTCATCCTTCTATAGATACATATCCAGTTTTCCCAGCATTATTTGCTAAAGAGGCTGTCTTTTCTCCAATGAGTATTTTTGGCATTTTTGTCAAATATCACCTGGGCTTACATATGGTTTCTGTGCCTTTTTAACTAAATCTGTTTTGCTACTCAGATATGTACAGTCCTCTGAGTGATTAATAACCTCATGTAGAAGCCAAGGTCAATTGGAAACATTGGAGTTAAAAGGATTACCAATATTTTGGTTCCTGCTCCCAGGTCAGAAGGCCATAGGAGATGATGGAACACTTGCTAACTTCTAGCCTATGATATGTTGCCTGTCTTCTTGATCAGGGAAGACACAGAGACCAAGAGATGGACTCCAAATCAATGTATTTGCAACAGGAGAGCCACATTGGAGGAAAGTCAGTTCTCCAGACTTCCCAAAAGACGGAGGGACACTTGGTCAGCACGGCCTTGACTTATCCTAGCAAATGACATTGCTGAGAGTCATAGAACTCCTCACAGGTTCCTAAGGTCTCCTACAGAGCCATTAATGACCTCTAAAATATAATACATAGTTAATTTTTCCTGACTACATGGTCATAAACACCCAGTAAAAGAATATAACTACAAGATATTATAATATAACCCAAGTAGATTGCCCTGCCTGCTTCAGGCCCAGGCCCAGGCCCAGGCCCAGGCCCAGCCAGTAGGGCCTTACTCTAGCCCTTATTCTCTGAAAGAGTTCTTTATCTTCTCAAGCTCCCCACATGGCAGGAGTTCCTTGAACTTTCTTTTCTCTTTTATTTACATGATTTTGTCCTCAGACCCCTATCTGGCACATGGACTATTGAGCTACACATAGCCACATAGGCTTTTGGGCTCCACATGGTATATTTATCTTCTCCCCACTTTGTTCCCCTTATCTGTCAGCCTTCCCCTTTCCACACGCCTTTGTAAAATCTGAAAAAATGTGGTATTTTAAAAATCATTCTCTTGAAGGAGCCAGGCATGGTGGTGCACACTTTTAATCCCAGCACTCAGGAGGCAGATGTAGGAGGATCTTCATGAGTTCAAGGCCACCCTGAGACTACATAGTGAATTACAGGTCAGTCTGAGATGCACTATCGCCTGAGGCCAAACTGTTTTAGCACCAGGCAAGGATCTTTTGTAAAGGTGACAACTTTTTTGCACTGGGTATAGCTTCTCAGGCCCTGAGGCCAAACTCCTCCAGAGTTTGTTAACTGGTTCTGCTGAGCTGATAGGAAAAGCCTCATGGCCTCCTGGCCACATGGAAGCCACATGGAGGCCTGGAACCAAAGACCCCTGACCTAAATGTCTGCTAGGGTTTTTTTTTTTTTTTTTTCCTTTTTCCATTACAAGCCACTGTGCCACAAGACACATGGTTCCTGTGGGGGGTGGGAGGCTGGAGCTCCAACTCATGTTCAGGCCTAGACCTCGCCACCAGCCAGATTCTGAGTCTCTGGCCGCCTAAATGAAGGGGAGACTGAAAATGCTCCAGCCAAGCCCAGAGCCTACATGCTTGGCTAGAAAGGGTTTTTCAACAGGCCTGGGTCCTGACCACATCCTCCTTCCCCCTATGGAACTGAGGCCTGTAGCTCTGTCAACTGGTGCTGTCTCTCAAAAAATAGAGACACAGTGGAAAAGACATGCCTGATGGTGCTCACTACCTGCAGTGATTTTCTGCCAAATTGCTCTATAACAAATATAACTTTATATAACTGTAAATCACTTATTCATGCAGGTATTACAAAGAATAAAATGAGCTAGGCCTATTATCCTAGCTACTTGGGAAGCTGAGACAGGAGGATCTCCAAATTAAGGTTCCACTTTTTTTTTTTTTTTTTTGAATTTTCAAGGTAGATGACTCCACATTTTTACACTATGTAACTTTTAAATTGCTTGATAAAAATAAGTACATAACTTTAATTTGAATTGTGCTTGATATTTTCTCTTTTGTTTTGGCTTTACACAAATAAGGTGTTGTTTATAGATACCTTTTAGTTTCTTTATTAGTCCAAATAGTCCAACAGATCTCTCCTAAAGCTTTTATTGCCATTTGATTTATTTCAAGGTTTTTTTGATTTTTGTCTTTAAAAGTCACATTTGCTGGGCATGGTGGTGCACGCCTTTAATCCCAGCACTCGGGAGGCAGAAGTAAGTGGATCACTGTGAGTTCAAGGCCACCCTTAGACTACATAGTGAATTCCAGGTCTGCCTGAGCTACAGTGAGACCCTGCCTCAAAAAAACAAAAAATAAAGATTAAAAAAAAAGTCAGATTTAACTAAAACCTATGGTAAACTGATAAGTATAATTACTGAGTTTATGGTCTAGGTCAATTTCAATTTACATAGAGGATTATTGAAAATAACAAAATTCTCTCTGAGGTGGTGACTCATAACTTGACAGGTATTTTAAAAGACTGTGATGTCCTGTTACTTAAAAGGAGGAGTCAGCCGGGCGTGGTGGCCCACGCCTTTAATCCCAGCACTCCGGAAGCAGAGGTAGGAGGATCGCCGAGAGTTCAAGGCCACCCTGAGACTACAGAGTGAATTCTAGGTCAGCCTGAGCTAGAGTGAGACCCTACCTCAAAATACCAAAAAAAAAAAAAAAAAAAAAAAAAAAAAAAAAAAAAAAAAGGAGGAGTCAACTGGCCTGAGTTCTAGGCCAGCCTGCCTCAAGACAGAAACAAAAATTTGCCTTAGTTACTCTTAATAGATATTGAAAAAGATTAAGATGGTTAACTCTTTGAAGCTAGACTACTTGCTTCTTTGTCAGTGAGTAATAGGATTAATCAATTTGGTGTAGTTTCTCTTAATAGTCTTATAAGAAAGATGGTTAATTATGAGTTGACATGAGATGACTGAAGGAATTGGGAAAGAATTTTTCAATGTTGGATATAAAATGCTTGTTAAAAATGCTTTTTGAGGGCTGGAGAGATGGCTTAGCAGTTCAGCGCTTGCCTGTGAAGCCTAAGGACCCCGGTTCGAGGCTTTCCCCAAGACCCACGTTAGCCAGATGCACAAGGGGGCGCACGCGTCTGGAGTTCGTTTGCAGTGGCTGGAGGCCCTGGCATGCCTATTCTCTCTCTCTCCCTCTCTCTCTCTCTCTCTCTCTCTCTCTCTCTCTCAAATAAATAAATAAAAATGAACAAAAAAAATTTTTTTAAATGCTTTTTGACAGGTCAACCTGAGCTACAGTGAGACCCTACCTCAGAAAAAAAAAATGCTTTTTGAAGCTGGGTGTGGTGGCACATGCCTTTGATCCCAGCCCTCAGGAGGAAGAGGTAGGAGGATTGCCATGAGTTTGAAGCCATCCTGAGACTGCATAGTGAATTCCAGGTCAGCCTGGGCTAGATCAAGACCCTATCTCAAAAAAAAAAAAAAAAAAAAAAAAATACTTTTTGAGTGCAACTTAGATCAGAATGTTAAAGTATGTGGATTAAGGTGTGCATATGTAGAGAAAATATAAGAGATCTAAAAAGACCAAATTTTGCCAAAAATTAATTTCTTTTTATAAGGAACAGAAACCTAGTTTTCAGGCTAAACATAGATGAACACCATGCCTAAAACTAAAGATTTTTCAGATCTGGAGAAGATGGCTTAGCAGTTAAGGCATTTGCCTGCAAAGCCAAAGGACCCTGGTTCAATTACCCAGGACCCACGTAAGCCAGATGCACAAGGAGGCGCATGCATCTGGAGTTCATTTGCAGTGGCTGGAGGCCCTGGCACACCCATTCTCCCTTTCTCTCTCTCTCTCTCCCTCTTTCTCTCTATCTATCAAATAAATAAATAAACAAACATATATTTAAAATAAAAAGATTTTTCAACTGTTTACAGACTGGGACATAGACTTAATCTAAATTCAGTTTACATTAGACACAGGTGATATCCTATGCTAGGTGGGTCACAAATTCATAAGCACAGATGTAATTCACATTCTTTGGAAGCCTAACCAATAGACAAGACCCTATCACATTATGTATTACAAATGGGTAAAATAAATTTCCTAGGCAAAAACAAACTTCAGAGTAAGACAAGGAATGTCAGGATGCTTAGCTCTCTGCTCTGTCATTTTCTTTTGCTCTTGATTACTGTTATATGCTATTTAAAATCATGGCAAGATGGACTCTAGAGAAAGGAATGGTGCCCCCTTTATATCAGACCCCATGCAAGTTTAAACCATGGGTCCCCCAGACCCTGTCCAGAGACAAAATGGCCAATTGTCTGTGACAAGGAAAAGGGAATGACAAACCACATATAACTTTGTTTCCCTTTATAGTTCCTCATCTTTGAACACCTAAAGTCGCATCTGTTAGATAAAGTTTTTCAGTAGACAAAAAGGTTAAATAGGTAAACTGAGTCAAGGTACTTGACCAAGTTACAAACTCCTTACATAAGGCAAACATCAGACTTATCTAAAATGTATATCAGGGTATAAACAGATAAGATAAAAATGGCATCAAGTAAATGATGGCTTAAGGGCTAAGGTGCTAGCCTGGGAAGCCTAAAGATCTAGGTTTGATTCCCCAGCACCCATGTAAGCCAGATGCACATGACAGCACATGTGTCTTAAGTTTGTTTGCAGTGGCTAGAAATCCTGGCATGCCTCTCTCATCTGTCTCTCTCTCTAATATCAACAAAGGGTAGGATCTCTATATTTAAGGTAATAAAACCAAAGATTACCTTTAAAATAATACCCTTTAGTCCCTAGACCATTCTGAAACATTCACAAATGGTGGGGATCCATATGCAAGGCTCCCACAGTGCAGAGAAGGGACAGTAGTCCCAGGAAATCCCTTCCACCAGAAGGGCATATAGGCTGTCAAGACAGGAGTAAATGCAGAAGTCTTCACACTTGGGCCTATCTTGCCAATGGCACTGCTTATATGTAAGACACATGCAGAGCTGGGGGAATGCTGGAGGTACTCAGGATTAGGAGTGCTGCAGGAGGGCAAGCACAAAAATCATGATCTGGACCTTCCTTGCTCCCAGAGGTACAACTATGTGTCCCTGTTGATTGGGGAGAAAACAGGGAAATTTGGGTAAGGACTCCTGTAAAGCCCTAATTTCTTCTCTCAAATATGGATTGGAGGTATGCCCCCTTCTTTAAGAAGATGAAAGCCAGGATTGGGCACAACCTGGCTCTAAACTCTTCTTTTCACTTTCCTCCACTTTGTTTCAGATGGGACAGTTGGCTTCCAAGATAGCCCAAAAGTTTCTGGTAGCCTGTCTCCTTAAAAACTGGGCTGATTTAGATAATACAGGGGAGAACAGGAATTGTCCACTACTTCTCTCCAGAGACTTAAAGAGACAACTAGAAAACATACTAATGTAACTCCAGACACCATGGAGGAGGAAATTCTCCTTAGAAATTCTTAACTCCATCAACATCTGATATTTGTAAGACATTACAGGACTTCCAGTTAAGATGGCAGTGTGGGAACCATGCCAAAGCAACCCAGGGGAGAAAGAAAACAGCAAAATACACACTCTTCTACTAAAAAATGAAGGTGTATAAGAAATTATCAAGTGGGACGTGGTGGCACATGCCTTTAATCCCAGCACTCAGGAGGCAGAGGTAGGAGGATCACCCTGAGGTTGAGGCCACCCTGAGCTAGAGTGAGACCCTACATAGGAAAACCAAACAAACAAAACACTGTTGGGCTGAAGGGATGACTTAGTGATTAAGGCATTTTCCTGCAAAGCCAAATGACCAAGGTTTGATTCCCCAGGACACATGTTAGCCAGATGCACAAGGGGGCACAAGCATCTGGAGTTCTTTACACTGGCTGGAGGCCCTGGCATGCCCATTCTCTCTCTCTCTCTCTCTCTCTCTCTCTCTCTCTCTCTCTCTCTCTCCTTCCCTCCCTCTTTCTCTGTCAAATAAATAAATAATATTTTAAAAAAGAAATTATCAATCACAGCAGAGAAGCAGGAGAGATCCAAAGCATCTGGAGACCACAAAAGCAGGCAGAAGCAGCTCCAGCAGCAGCAGCAACAGCACTAGGTTTGTGCAGCCATGGCTTCCAGGATAAGCCTGAGCTGCAGGAAAAGCCAGGTAATGAGATTTTCCACTCACATCAGCCTTCTCACAAACTCAAGAAATGTGAAGGGAAGGATGGCATGGACCAGTGCAGTGGGTCATGAGGAAGAAGATCATGAGGATCACTAGAACTTCAGCCACCATCCACAGCCTCCCCTCCCCCACCACCAGTACAAGCACCAGAAAGCACCAGAGACCTGGGGAAGGGAATTCACTTACAAAGCACCTGACACAATCAGAACAGTGATCCACTGACCCAGCCAGCAAAGAAGGACCCAAGTGGGTGCACAGAATAATTGAGACCAAAGCCTTCCCAAAAGATAACTGGGATTACACCAGGTCAGTACCCACCAAATAAGCCTGATATATAGGCTTGCATTGGAAGTACTAATTACACCTTCCATGTCAGGATAAATTATATGTTAAATCTGATGGGTGGTTGGATTGGCCATTCTTAAATAAGCCATATTTTGGGCTTGTCATTTGTTGCCTCCTGATTTATATTGCCTTTGTCTCCTCTTCTGTCATTCCTTGGGGAAGGATCTCAGTCACAAGCTGACCTTGGAACCCTCTGCTGACCAGAAATCTCAGCCTCCCAGTTGACAGGATTAAGGATATGAGGCAACACACATCCTTAGGGACTGAAACTTTGTTAGAGGGTCTGTTTGTCATAATACCTACTCTTGCATAAAAACTCTATACTGTTTTTCATTGAATGTGTATATTGTTTAGTTAAACTTTAGAATTTGCCTGTACTGTGTTCTACTCAGCCTACTAGAATACTCTCATAGCAGACAAACACAACACTTAGGGTCATTTCTGTGGTTACTCTGACAGTCTTAAGAACCACACCTAGCACCTTAAGCTCATACCCTGAAGATATATAACAGATTGATTGATACATCTAATACTACTGCCTATAATTAGAAAACACACACACACACACAAAAAAGAAAACAAGCATTAAATTAATCCAAGATACAGAAATCTCTACATTATACTACAAGAAACATGAAATCAAGACAATATAATCCGCCAGAAAGTATAAATGCATCAGAAATGACTTCCAGTGAGGATGATTTAGAGGAAATGCCTGAGAAAGATTTCAAAAGAATGATTATAAATATGCTCAAAGAATCAAAGAGGAAATCAAAGGAATCAAAGAAGACAAAGGACACCAATTTAATGAAATAAAGAAGTAAATACAAGACATGAATAAGGAAATAGAAACAGTAAAGAAAAACCAGTCAGAAATACTAGCAATGAAAAACAGTCAGTCAAATAAAAAACTTTATAGAAAATCTCACCAGTAGAATGGATGAAGGAGAGAAGAGAATATCTAAACTAGAAGACCAGGTAGCATATATAATACATTCCAAGAAAGAGAAGGACAAGCTCATAGGAAGGTATGAATAGGAATTTCAAGATATTCAGGACACTATGAAAAGATCAAACATAAGAATTTGGGTTATAGTAGAAGGAGAATAATTTCACTTCAAAGGCATAGTAGGCATTTTCAACAAAATCATAGAAGAAAACTTCCCCCAAATTGGAAAAGAGATGTCAATACAGATACAGGAAGCCTTTAGAACACCAAGCAGACAAAACCATATTATAATTAAACTACTAAACATACAAACCAAAGAAAATATATTGAAAGCAGTTAGAGAGAAAAATCAAGTCACATACAAAGGTAAGCCCATCAGGTTCACAGCAGATTACTCAACACAAACTACCAGGAAAGGTAAGGAAGGTCACTTTATATTGATTAAAGGCACACTCCAACAGGAGGACATTACAATCCTAAACATATATGCACCTAACATGGGGGCTCCAAATTTCATCAAACAAATGCTATTAGAATTAAGGTTACAGATAATACCAAACACAGTGGTAGTGGGTGACTTCAACACCCCACTCTCATCAATTGACAGGTTATCCTGGCAAAAAATAAACAGAGATGCATCTGGATTAAATGAGGTCATAGAACAAATGGACCTAACACATATACAGGACATTTCATCCAAATGCTACAGAATATACATTCTTTTCAGCAGCACATGGAACATTCTCTAAAATAGACCACATATTAGGACACAAAGCAAATCTTAACAAATACAGGAAAATTGAAACAATTCCTTGCACTCTATCTAATCACAATGGGATCAAGCCACAAATCAATAGCACAAAAAGCTATAGAGTATACGCAAAATCATGGAAACTAAATAATACACTACTAAATGATGAATGGCTCAATGAAGAAATCAAGAAGGAAATAAAAAAAGTTCATAGAGTCAAATGATAATGAGAACACAGCATACCAAAACCTTTGGGACACAATGAAGGCAGTCCTAAAAGGGAAATTTATAGCTTTATGTGCCTATATTAAGAAATTAGAAAGGCCACAAGTAAACAACTTAATGCTTTACCTCAAGGCCTTGGAAAAAGAAGAACAAGGCAAACCAAAAATCAGTAGATGAAAAGAAATAATAAAGATTAGGGCAGAAATTAATGAAATAGAACCAAAAAAAAAAATCAATGAATCAAAGAGTTGTTTCTTTGATAGGATAAACACCAGTACCCATATAAAACCAGATGCACAAGTTGGTGCATGCCCATGCTCTCTCACAAGTTAACAAATTAAAGAATGATGACATGATGGGCAGCTGGGAGTGGAGTGGGCTCAGGGTTTACTTTCCTGAACTCAGTGACCTGACATGACTCATGCTGCTTTCTGCTTATATAGTGAGGGAGGGGACTAAGCATGGGTGTGAGAAGCAAGGGGTGGGATCTTCGGGAGGGGCTGTCTTGGAGTCCATCCAGTACAGAGAAGGTTACAAGAACTTTAAAATTTTTATTATTTATTAAGCTGGGCGTGGTGGTGCACGCCTTTAATCCCAGCACTTGGGAGGCAGAGGTAGGTGGATCGCTGTCAGTTCAAGGCCACCCTGAGACTACATAGTGAGTTCCAGGTCAGCCTGAGCCAGAGTGAGACCCTACCTCGAAAAACCAAAATAAATAAATAAATAAATAAAAATAAAATTTTTATTATTTATTTATTTATTAGAAAGAGGTAGGGGGGAGGGAAAGGGCAAGTCCAGGCCTCTAGCCACTGCAGATAAACTCCAGACACATGTGCCACCTTGTGCATCTGGCTTACACAGGTACTGGGAAATCAAACCTGGGTCCTTAGGCTTTGCAGCAAATACCTTAACCTCTAAGCCATCTCTCCAGCCCTGCAAGAACTTTTCCATGGCTCAGTTTGGGCTATATGCTCTGCCTCCAAAGATCTGGCTCTTCAGCTGACCTGTCTGTCCCATCAACTGCCTGACGTCCTTCCCATCATGTTCTCTTCTTTGTAAATTGACAAGCTCTGTCTTCTTTTGAGGGGACAGAAGGACTTCTGGTTAAGATGGCAGCATAGGAACCA
This sequence comes from Dipus sagitta, assembly GCA_036346955.1. Taxonomy (NCBI): domain Eukaryota; kingdom Metazoa; phylum Chordata; class Mammalia; order Rodentia; family Dipodidae; genus Dipus; species Dipus sagitta. The sequence goes on from CM070770.1 coordinate 219,793,924, forward strand.
AGCCAAAGCATCCTAGGGGAGAAAAAGCCAAAAAAAGAAAAACAGCAAAATACACTTTTCTATTAAAAAGTGAGGTGTATAAGAAATTATCAACTATAGCAGAGAAGTAGGAGAGATCCAGAGTGTCTAGAGCCCACAGAAGCAGCTCCAGCAGCGGCAGGACCAGGTTGGTGAGGCCACAGCCGCAAGGCTCAGCCTGAGCCAAAGGAAAACCCAGGTGAGGGGATTCTCCACTCACACTGGAGCTCCTTGCAAACTCAAGAAACATTAAGGGAGACCAACAGAGGAGCTGCTTCGGAGGTAGAGGATCACACAGGAGAACTAGAGCAACCATCCAGAGCCTCCCCTCCCCCATCACCAGCACAATCGCCAGCAAGTACCAGAGACCTGGGGAAGGGAGTGCACCTACACAGTGTTGGGCACTGCCAGGCACAGGCTGGAGCCTTCAGGAGAGGAGCCTGAGCTTCCAGGCATGGCTATGGACCCCAGGCTACAGGAGGCCACTCCCTCTCCAATCCCAGCACACCTGAATTTAGGCTCTGCCCATAGCCCTGTGACCTTTGGCCAGTTGCCTAGGAAACTCCTTATCAGCCCTCACACAGCCCATCCTCTTGATACCCTAGATCACCTGACACCTCTGCCATTGCCTGTGTGCTAGAATGAATGTCCCCATATGCTAATTAGGCATCAGAAATGAACTTGATATGTCCAAGCCACTAAGGACCCTTCCCCCCACCCTCAGATGCTTGTAAACCCATTTCACTGACAATAAAGGAAGAGAGCTGTTCAACTTTCTCCAGGGAGTGTTTCTCTCCTCATGTGCTCACCCATCACCGGTTGTCTGGATGCCTTGGGGGGTGGGGGGCACTGCAGCCAGCCCCGGAGCAAAATCCAGGAACCCACAGATGGTGCCTGAACAGAGACCGTATGAGATGGACAGGGTAGGTGAGTGCTTTCCCAGAGGGACTGGGAGACATCAGCCCATGTGGCCTTGCCTCCACGTTTTTGAGGGCTGGCAGGTTTCTCTTTTTCCTCCTTTATTTTCAGTTCACACCATCACATGGGACCAGACACAACAAACTGGCAACTGATGTCTCTTGGCCAAGGCCACTCTTCAGTATTGACTGAAGGACAGCGTCCTCTGCCTGGAACCCAACAGCACATGGGGTGTTGGTAAAAACCCTCTATCTATTTCTCTCCAACACAAAAAAATGGTAACACATCAACCTCTTAAAAGCCTATAGGGCAGGTCACCAGACTCTTAAACTTGTGGACAGGCTCATGCCCCAGATCTTTGGGGAATCCCCCGGGGTGCTAATCAGCACTTGGGAATGTTGCCCTCTGGTCTTGGCATTTCTAATCTTTCTTTGTCATGGGTAACATTGCCTCCCGCCAAAAGAAATCTCAGATTCATGGAATAAGAGCTCTCCTGAAAGGTAAGGAATTAAGCTCTCCCAAGGGAGGCTACGTACTTTTGGAAAGAAGTCCTCCAGGTCGTTCCCTGGATTTCTGGGCATCCACATGGCCCAGATATGTGGACCCACATAGCTTAACTGGCCAGGAAACTAAAAGTTCAGGAAGGAAATTTCCCCTCACTCCCTTTAAGCAGCAAAACTACAAGCCAGCTTTGGAAGCACTCGAAAGCTGCTCAAGTCAGAGTCAGGTGGTAGACAGACAATGGCACCTCGGCCCGTGCAGGCGCCATGTCTCTGCCTCCACTCCCAGTGGCCCCCAAGTGGGTCCCCTCTTTTCCCAGCAGGCCCCCCTTCTTTATTTTCTCAATTTTTTTTGTTTTTTTTTCTCAATTTTTATTAATATTTTCCATGATTATAAAACATATCCCATGGTAGTACCCCCCCCACACACACTTTCCCCTTTGAAATTCCATTCTCCATCATATCCCCTCCCCATCTCAATCTTTCTACTTACATATATACAATACCAACCTAATAAATGCCCTCCTCCCTTCCTTTCTCTTCCCTTTCTATCTCCTTTTTAACTTACTGGCCTCTGCTACTGAGTTTTTTCCTTCTCCCACAGAAGCCCAATCATCTGTAGCTAGGATCCACAAATGTGGCACTTGGCTTTCTGGGCCTGGGTTACCTCACTTATTATAATCCTTTCCAGATCCATCCACTTTTCTGCAAATTTCATAACTTCATTTTTCTTTACCGCTGAGTAAAACTCCATTGTATAAATGTGCCATATCGTCATTATCCACTCATCAGTTGAGGGACATCTAGGCTGGTTCCATTTCCCAGCTATTATAAATTGAGCAGCAATAAACATGGTTGAGCACGCACTTCTAAGGGAATGAGATGAGTCCTTAGGATATATGCCTAGGAGTGCTATAGCTGGGTCATATGGTAGATCAATCTTTAGCTGTTTTAGGAACCTCCACACTGATTTCCACAATGGCTGGACCAGATTGCATTCCCACCAACAGTGTAGAAGGGTTCCTCTTTTTCCACATCCCCACCAACAATTGTCTCAAATTTTTATTAACAACTTCCATGATTATAAAAAATATCCCATGATAATCTTCTCCCTCCCCCCACGTTGTAAGGAGTCCTACCCTTCCTATGGCTCTTACATTCTTTCCACCACCTCTTCTGCATTAGACCCTGAGCTTTGGAAGGTATGATAGAAATATTACACTATGGAGCACTCTGGTCACTTCTTTCCAGCACCATGATGACTTCTGAGTCATCCCAAGGTCACTGCCATCTGAAAAGAGAAGATTCCTTACCAAAAGTGAGAGTAGCATTAATATAAGGGTATGAACATTAAGAGAAATGCTTACTGGGCAGTTTGATAAGCATAGTATATACATTTAGCCAGACAGCAGCAGACGTTACACTGCTAGGGCTCATGACTACCCCTGTTTTAAGTTTTCAGTATCAGGGATGTATTCCCTTCCCATGGACCAGACCTCCAGTCCAATTAGAGGGCAGTTGGTTACTCCCATAACAGATGTGCCACTATTGCACCTGTTGGCTCATTTGGCCTGCATATATATATGATATGCAATATAAGGCTTGCATTGCCCACTGTTGAGTATCTTCACTGGTGATTTCTCTTTCTCCCATTGAACTGTATGCTGAATGGCTACTTCCAGCTTTCAGTCAGCTGGTATACATGGAAGAGGTTATCAGCTCAGTTCCAGCAGGATTTCTCAGTGGCCTTGCAGCCCAAGTATGTGGAGTCTTCAGCAATAGGGTCTTACCAACTATTCCTGGTGGGAAACCAAGGGCCTTGGCAATGGCCTGTAATGTTTTGGGGGCATCAGGAACCTCCCTGGCCAATAACTCACTGGAAGGTATCCCATTCCTGGCACTGAAAATTTTCTAGTAACAATCTATGGCTCCTGAGTGTTCCATTGTCCAAAAAAGTAGGCTTCCATATGATTTATTTATATCCTCTTAGATTTTGATTAGCCCTCCCTCCACCTTTCCTTTACTCAATCTCTTCCTCTGACCTCACTTTGGGCCTTTTCACCCCCATTAATCTATTCTTCTACTTACATATATGCAATACCATCCTACTAAGTACCCCCTCCCTTATTTCTCTTCCCTTTATATCTCTATTCTAGTTTACTGGCATTTGCTACTGAGTTTTCTTCCTACTCACACAGAAGTCCAATCATCTGTAGCTAAGATCCACATATGAGAGACAACATGTGTCGCTTCTCTTTCTGGGCCTGGGTTACCTCACTTAGTATAATCCTTTCCAGATTCATCCATTTTCTTGCAAATTTCATAACTTCATTTTTCTTTATAGCTGAGTAGAACTCCATTGTATAAATGTGCCATATCTTCATTATCCACTCATTAGTTGAGGGACATCTAGGCTGGTTCCATTTCCAAGCTATTGTGAATTGAGCAGCAATAAACATGGTTGAGCAAGTATTTCTAAGGTAATGAGATGAGTCCTTAGGATATATGCCTAGGAATGCTATAGCTGGGTCATACGGTAGATCTATTTTCAGCTGTCTTAGGAACCTCCACACTCATTTCCAAAATGGCTGGACCAGATTGCATTCCCAACAACAGTGTAGTAGGGTTCCTCTTTTTCCACATCCTTGCCAGCATTTATGGTCACTGGTTTTGATGATGGTAGCCAATCTTACAGGAGTGAGATGGAATCTCAATGTAATTTTAATCTGCATTTCCCTGATGACTAGGGATGTAGAACATTTTTTTAGATGCCTATATGTCATCCGTATTTCTTCTTCTGAGAATTCTCTATTTAGTTCCATAGCCCATTTTTAAATTGGCTTGTTTGATTTATTATTATTTAATTTTTGAGTTTTTTTGTATATCCTAGATATTAATCCTCTATCAGAAGTATAGCTGACAAAGATTTTTTCCCATTCTGCAGGTTGCCTCTTTGCTTTATTCACCATGTCCTTTGCAGTGTAAAAATCTTTGTAATTTCATGAGGTCCCAGTGATTAATCTGTGGTTTTATTGCCTGAGCAATTGGGGTTATATTCAGAAAGACTTTGCCAAGACCAATATGTTGAATGGTTTCCCCTACTTTTTTCTCTAGCAGTTTCAGAGTTTCAGGTCTGATGTTAAGGTCTTTAATCAATTTGGACTTAATTTTGGTGCATGGAGAGAGAGAAGAATCTATTTTCATCCTTCTACAGATACATATTCAGTTTTCCCAGCACCATTTGCTGAAGAGGCTGTCTTTTCTCCAATGAGTATTTTTGGCATTTTTACCATTTATCAGGTGGCTATAGCTATCCGGACATCTGGGTCCTCTATTCTGTTCCATTGATCTACATGTCTGCTTTTGTGCCAGTACCAGGCCATTTTTGTTACTTTTGGCTCTTTACTATAGTTTAAAATCAGGTATGGTGATACCACCAGCCTTAATTTTGTTGCTCAGTATTGTTTTAGACATTCTAGATTTTTTTGTGATTCCAAATGAATTTTTGGATTGTTTTTTCTATTTCCATGAAGAATGCCATTTAAATTTTGATGGGGATTGCATTAAATGTGTAGATTGCTTTTGGTAAGATTGTCATTTTCACAATATTGATTCTTCCAATCCAGGAACAAGGGATATTTTTTCCATTTCCTAGTGTCTTCTGCAATTTCTTGCTTGAGTGTTCTAAAGTTTTCATTGTAGAGATCCTTCACTACCTTGGTTAGGTTGATCCCAAGGTACATTTTTTTATGCAATTGTGAGTGGGAGTGATTCTCTGATTTCATCCTCTGTGTGTTTGTTGTTAGCATATAGGAAGGCTACTGATTTCCGTGTGTTTATTTTGTATCCTGCTATATGGCTATAGGTGTTTATCAGCTCTAACAGTTTTCTGGTAGAGTCTTTAGGGTCCTTTATGTATAGAATCATGTTATCTGCAAATAATGATAACTTGATCTCTTCCTTTCCAATTTGTATCCCTTTTATGTTTGTCTCTTGCCTTATTGTTATACCTAAGACTTCCAGTACTATATTAAATAAAAGTGGGGACACTGGACACCCTTGTATTGTTCCTGATTTTAGTATAAAACTTCAAGGTTTTCTCCATTTAGTAATATGTTGGCTGTAGGCCTGTCATAAATAGCCTTTATTATATTGAGATATGTTCCTTCTATTCACAGTCTCTGTACAACTTTTATCATGAAGGGATATTGGATTTTTTTAAATGCTTTTTCTGCATCTAATGAGATGATCATGTCATTTTTGTCCTTCAGTCCATTTATATATTACATTTATCAATTTGCATATGTTGAACCATCTCAGCATCTATGTGATAAAGCCTACTTGGTCAGGGTGAATGATCTTTCTGATATATCCTTGTATTCTGTTTGCCAATGTTTTGTTGAGAATTTTTGCATCTATGTTCATGAGGGAGATTGGTCTGTAATTTTCTTTCTTTCTTTTTTTTTTTTTTGTTGTTGTTGTTGTTGTTGTTCTATCTTTGCCTGGTTTAGGTATCAGGGTGATGCTGGCTTTGTAATAGGAGTTTGGTAGGATTCCTTATTTTTCTATTTTATGGAAAAGCTTAAAAAGCAATGGTGTTAGTTCTTACCTGAAGGTCTGGTTTTAAAATTCACCAGTGAATCCATTTGGGCCTGGACTTTTTTAGTTGGGAGATTTTTGATAACTGCTTGGATCTCCATACTTGTTATAGGTCTACTTAACTAATTAATCTCATCTTGATTTAATTTAGGTAGGTCATATAAATCAAGGAAATCATCCATTTCTTTCAGATTTTCATACTTAGTGGAGTATATATTTTTAGAGTATGTCCCTATGATTTTTTTAATTTCTCTGGTATCTGTTGTGACATTGCCTTTTTCATCTCTAATTTCATTAATTTGTGTCTCTTCTCTCTTTCTTTTGGTGAGATTTGTTAACAGTTATTAATCTTGTTTATCCTTTCAAAGAACCAAATCTTTGTTTCATTGATTCTTTGGATCTTTTTTGTTTTGTTTTGTTTTGTTTTGTTTTTGGTTTCTATTTCAGTAATTTCTGCCCTAATCTTTATTATTTCTTCCCATCTATTGATTTTTGATTTGCCTTGTTCTTCTTTTCCCAAGGCTATAAGGTGAAGCATTAGGTCGTTTACTTGAGACCTTTCTAATTTCTTAATATAGGCACTTAAATCTACAAATTTACCTTTTAAGACTGCCTTCATTGTGTCCCAAAGGTTTTGGTATTTTGTGTTCTCATTATCATTTGACTCTATGAATTTTTTTATTTCCTTCTTGATTTCTTCATTGACCCATTTATCATTTAGTAGTGTATTGTTTAGTTTCCATGATTTTGTGTATACTCTATAGCTTTTCTTGCTGTTGATTTGTAGTTTGATCTCATTGGGTGTGCAAGGAATTATTTCAATTTTCCTGTATTTGTTAAGATTTGCTTTGTGTCCTAATATATGGTCTATTTTAGAGAATGTTCCATGTGCTGAAAAGAATGTATATTCTGCAGCATTTGGATGAAATGTCCTGTATATATCTGTTAGGTGCATTTCTTCTATGACCTCATTTAATCCAGATGCCTCCCTGTTTATTTTTTCCCAGGATGACCTGTCAATTGATGAGAGTGGGCTGTTGGAGTCACCCATTACCACTGTGTTTGGTGTTATCTGTGACCTTAGTTCTAATAGTATTTGTTTCATGAGTTTGGGAGCCCCCATGTTAGGTGCATATATGTTTAGGATTGTAATGTCCTCCTTTTGGAGTGTGCCTTTAATCAATATAAAGTGACTTTCCTTATCTTTCTTAACTAATGTTGGACTGGAGTCTACCTTGTCAGATATTAGGATAGCAACCCCTCCTGGTTTTCTAGGCCCATTTGCTTGAAACACCATTTCCAACCTTTCACCCTAAGATAGTATCCATCCTTTGTGGAAAGGTGAGTTACTTTGAGGCAACAAATTGAAGGATCCTGCTTTTTAACTCATTCTGCAAACCTATGTCTTTTGGTTGGGGCATTGAGGCCATTGATATTAAGAGATATTATTGAAAGGTGTGTATTTATGCTTGCCTTTTTTTTTTTTTTTTTGTGGTTCTGGTTCTACCTTTGCTCTCTTGTGTTAACTAGTATTTGGGTATTGCTTATTGTTTTCCAGGTTCCTTATATCTGTGTTTTTCCTTCTCTTCAGCATGGAGGATTCTTTCAAGTATTTTCTGTAGAGCTGGTTTTGTCTTCAAATACTCCTTTAGCCTGCTTTTGTCATGGAATGACCTTATTTCTCTGTCTATTTGAATGAATAGTTTTGCAGGACAAAGTAACCTTGGTTGACAGTTGTTATCTTTCAGAATTTGGACTACATCACTCCAAGCCCTTCTGGCTTTGAAAGTTTGTGTTGAGTAATCTGCTGTGATCCTGATGGGCTTGCCTTTGTAGATAACTTGATTTTTCTCTCTAACTGCTTTCAATATTTTTTCTTTGGTTTGTGTGTTTGGTAGTTTGATTATAATATGGCGAGGAGAGGTTCTTTCCAGGTTTTGTCTGGTTCGTGTTCTAAAGGATTCCTCATCTGCATTGGCACCTTTTTCCCAATTTGGGGGAAATTTTCTTCTATGACTTTTTTGAAGATGCCCACTATGCCTTTGGAGTGAAATTCTTCTCCTTCTACTATACCCTGAATTCTTATGTTTGATCTTTTCATAGTGTCCCAAATATCTTGAAATTCCCATTCATACTTTCCTATTAGTTTGTCTTTCTCTTTGTTGGACTGTATTAGATCTGCCACCTGATCTTCTAGTTTAGATATTCTGTCCTCTCCTTCATCCATTCTACTGGTGAGATTTTCTACAGAGTTTTTTATTTCATTAACTGTGTTCTTCATTGCTAGTAATTCTGACTGGTTTTTCTTTATTATTTCTATTTCCTTATTTGTGTCTTGTATTGACATCTTTATTTCATTAAATTGGTGTCCTGTGTCTTCTTTGATTCCTTTGATTTTCTCTTTCATTCATTTGAGTTCTTCTCTCTTTCATTCCTTTTATTTCTTCTTTTACTTTTTTGAGCATATTTATTATCATTCTTTTGAAATCTTTCTTAGGCATTTCCTCTAACTCATTCTCACTGGAGCTCATTTCTGATACATTAATACTTTTTGGTGGATTTATATTGTCTTCATTTTTGGTGTTTCTTGTGTTATAATGTATATATTTTTGCATCTTGGATTAATTTAATGCTTGGATTTTTAGTTAGCTGCAGTATTATTAGACGTATCAATCAATCTGATGTTATATATCTTCAGGGTAGGAGCTTAAGGTGCTAGGTGTGGCTCTCAAGACTCTCAGAGTATCTACAAAGGTGACCCTAGGTGTTGGGTTTGCCCGCTATGAGAGTATTTAAATAGGCTGAGTGGAACAAAATACTAGCAGATTCTAAAATTTAACTAAACATTGTATACTTTCAATGAAAAACAGCACAGAGTATTTATCCAAGAGTAGGTATTATGACAACCAGATCCTCTGTCTGTCCCTAAGGGTGTGTGGTGCCCCACACCTTTAATCCTGACAATAAGGAGTTTAAGATTTCTGGTCTGTTGAGGATTCCAAGTCAGCTTGTGACCAAGTGAGACAGTTCCCTAATGTATAACAGAAGAGGAAACAAAGCCACTATAAATCAAGAAGCAACAAATAACAAGCCCAAAATATAGCTTATTTAAGAATGGCAAATCTATCCATCCATCAGATTTAACATGTAATTTATCTTGATATGGAAGGTACAATTAGCACTTCTGGTTCAGGGCTGTATACCAGGTTTATTTGGCGGGTACTGACCTGATGTAATCCCAGTTACCTTTTGGGATGATTTTGGTCTCAGTTATGCTGTGCTCCTGCTTGGGTCCCTCTTTGGTGCACTGGGGGTTCAAGTAGGCTGGCTGGGTCATTGGATCACTGCTCTGATTGCTGGTGCTAGGCACTGTGATCTCCCTTCCACTGGTCTCTGGTGCTTGCTGGAGCTTGCACTGGCCAGGCCCCCCATTGTTCATTGGCCTCCTGGCAGTCGTGGAGGCCCCTCCTTATTCAGTGGCCTCCCAGCAGTCTAGGAGGCCCCCTCTTTCCCAGCAGACCCCAATGGACCCCCTTCTTCAATGGCCTCCTGGTGGTCCTAGAAGCCCATTATTTTCCCTACAGTCCCAGGGACCTCCCTGCCTCCTTTCCCCTTCAGGTGGCCAGAGTCCTTGGACTCCAACAGTCGTCTAGGCCAGTCTGGGCCATTACCTCCACGTGTACTAGACCTGACCCCAGGTTAGTGCCCAGGAGTAGGGCAGGGCTGATCTAAGGTGTATGCAAGTCCCGCACAGCCACCACAGTGCACCAAAAAGTGGCAAAAAAGAAAAAGAAAAAAAGAAAGGTCAGGGCTGGAGAGATGGCTTAGCGGTTAAGCTCTTGCCTGTGAAGCTTAAGGACCCCGGTTCAAGGCTCTATTTCCCCAGGACCCACGTTAGCCAGATGCACAAGGGGGCACATGCGTCTGAAGTTCGTTTGCAGTGGCTGGAGGCCCTGGCATGCCCATTCTCTCTCTCTCTCTCTCTCTCTCTCTCTCTCTCTCTCTCTCTGTCGCTCTCAAATAAATAAATAAAAATGAACAAAAATAATTAAAAAAAAAAAGACAGGTCACATTTAACTAAAGCCTATGGTAAACTGAACTTTTACCTAAAGAATGCCATACCTTGTTACATGATATCATAAATATAATTACTGAGTTTATATTCTAGGTCAACTTCAACTTACATAGAGGAGCATTGAAAGCAACAGATTTCTCTCTGAAGTGATAACTTATAACTTGTCAGGTATTTTAAGAAAAGATTGTAATGCTCTGTTATTTAAAAAGTGGAGGCAACTGACCTTACTTCAAGGCCAGCCTGCCTCAAGATAGCAACAAAATTTGCCTTAGTTACTCCTAATAAAATCATTTCCAAGTGTGTTATTGGCATTAATGACATAAAATTGTCTTTAGACGACTTGCTTGTTAGTCAGTAATAAGATTAATCAATTTGGTGCAGTTTTTCTTAATAGCCTTATTAGAAAGATGGTTAACAATGGGGTGAGATGAATTGATTGAAGGAACTGGGAAGGAATTTTTCAATGTTGGGACATAGAATGCTCATTAAAAATGCTTTTTGAAGCCGGGCATGGTGGCGCACGCCTTTAATCCCAGCACTCGGGAGGCAGAGGTAGGAGGATTGCTGTGAGTTCGAGGCCACTCTGAGACTCCATAGTGAATTCCAGGTCAGCCTGGGCTAGAGTGAGACCCTACCTTGAAAAACCAAAAAAAAAAAAAAAAAAAAAAAAAAAAAAAATGCTTTTTGAGTTGGTACTTAGATCAGAATGTTAAAGTACATAGATAAAGATGTGTGTATGTAGGAAAGAATTTTCAGGCTAAATGTAAATACCATGCCTAAAGCTAGAGATTTTTCAACTGCTTATAAGCTCTTAAGAAACAAAAAACTAATTTTCAGACTAAAATATGTTGGGCTAGCTTGTGGAAGCTTTATTAAATTTAAGTCACAGATAAAACAAAATTGTTTTATGTTAATAAAAATTTCTATGGTACATAAAATCAATAACTATCAAGATTAAGCCAAAATCGTTGGTTGTCAAATGGTGTCTTTTCTTTCAAAAAAGATTTATCAAGGGTTATATTAGAATTTAGCTAGCTGTTTTGGCTCAAAAAAAAAAGACCAGATTCTACTCTGCTGTATATTAAATAGCTGTCTCAGTTAAGTCCAATGCTTATAACAAAATTAACTCTTAAAATATATTCCCTACTTTAGGGTACAGCCTCATGCTCAAACAATGGTCCTCATCTGAAAAAAAAAATAATATTCAAGCTCTGTGGTTCTGTTTCCAATGTTCTCTGGGTAATTGATATTCACACAGGTATCTAAACTAACCAAAGATGTTTTCAAACACAGGTGCTAAGACTTTGTACTGACTGATTTGTCCTCTTCTAACAATTTCTAGGTTAAATTAATTAGCTAGTTTGTAAATCAATTGGTACTGTTTTCAAGACTGGTAACAGGTTCTGCCTATATTTATAAATGTTATTTAAAGTGTGAAACATGCCTACTTCCTATGCCTCAGATATATGGCTTATGCTGCCACAGTACAACAAAAATTTAAAAGATTGGGCAAAATGATTTTAGAAGCCCTTGTGCCATTCTTTAACTAAATCTATTTCAGTAATCAAACTTGCTGTATATGTACATACATCCAAGTTGGTTTAACTTCCTTTCTAAGTGTGTTAATTACCTACATAGAAGCCAAAGCCAATTGGAATCATCGGAACAAAAGGGGCCAATATTTTGGCCTGTGCTCCCAGGTCATCAGGCCACTGGAGATGACGGGACAATTCTACACCGACCCCCTCATAAGTCACCTGTCTTTCTGAGCAGGGAGGACACGGAGACTCAAACAAAACTGGCGTACAGTCTAAAACAGGAGAGTCACAAGCCAGGCATGGTGGCGCATGCCTTTAATCCTAGCACTCTGGAGGCAGAGATAGGAGGATCATCATGAGTTCGAGGCCACCCTGAGACTCCATAGTGAATTCCAGGTCATCCTGAGCCAGAGTGAGACCCTACCTCAAAAAAACCAAAAAAAAAAAAATAATAAATAAATAAATAAATAAAAATAAAATAAAACAGGAGAGTCACAATTGAGGAGCAGTCCTCCTGACTTCCCAAAGAAGGGAAAACTACTTGGCCAGCATGGCCCTGACTTATCCTAACAGACAGAAAACACCACTAAGCTATAGGGCTACTCCTGGGTCCCTAAAGTCTCTTTGGATGGCCATTAGTGACCTCCAAAATTAATCCTTAATTAAATTTTGGCTATCTGCATGGTCTTAAACATTCAGAGAGAAATGTATAACCAAAGATAAAAATACATTAAATATATGAATGGCCTATTAAGTAAAACAACAAGAGGGGAAACAAACAGTAAGACATCTTTTCCCCATAGTTCTAATTCTATAATAAATAGAAACAACTATAGATGTCAAAAGGGTTGTTTTCAAATCTAGAATATATAAATAAATTCTGAGACCAAAAACATATTTGTACAGCCTTTAATGGTACCCAACAGCTCTCTATTATCAAGGTTAAGTGTTGTGTATATGTTTCTGATAACTCTGCTAATATCTCATCTGTTTTACAAGCCATGCCAAATATTACTGTGCCATTTAATGAACAGTTATGGAAGAAAATCTCAACCAGCTCATTCTCAGATGGTCCTGAGACAATACAAGCCTGTCTACCTGAATTCCCTTGGCCTCAAAAACGACCAGTTTGCTGTGTGCTCACTTCTCATTAACTCCTTAGTTTTATTCTTTCTCCCCAATTTTCTCTTCCAAGACTATCTTCCTACAGTCTGGGGTCCATTAGAATAGTTCCCCTCTCTGGGAGACTTTCTAACTGCAACAAGTCCCTACTTCATGTCCCATTCAGCAGGAAATAGTAAATGATCTGATGTCTTCATCCTAGTCCCCTAAAAGCAGTTACGAGTGTCTTATGACAGGGAGAAATAAAGGGGGATAGAATTAGGGTGACTGGACCCCTGAAGGTAAAAAGGACAAAAAGAATTTCTTATTTCTTGCCCATTTCCAGAAAACTGTTTTTCCATGTGTGCTCTGGCTTTACAAAGGACAGGCCTCACCCTCTTTGATGCAGGTCAAGTTATGTTTCTCTGCCTGTCCAGTTCTAAGCCAACCAGAGCTGAATGCCTGCTCAATATTTCCATAATCAGGACCAGTTGTTTCAAGACACCTCCTCTCATTTGGTACAAAAGGAGTAACCACCCCATATATAAATATTTCCTCTCCCACTTATTGTTCCCCAGTTTTGATTGCTTCACAGGTGTATCTCTACAAAAAATCTACAAACTCCACCTGTGCCAACTGCCTGCACCAACTGAAAGAGATCTTCATCCCTCTGGTGGTGGGCCTTGGCGTGACCTGTCTCTGGGTGCCTCTGATGACCAATAGCCTCGACTCTCTCCAGAGACAATTGAACTTTCTCAGAGGTGTGGCACTTCAAAACCATCTAGCCTTAGACTTCATTACTACTGAACTTGGGGGGTTATGGTCTTGGGACAAGATTATTATTTTCTTTGTTAACAAATCAAATGTTAAGCTGCTTGACTGCTACAAGCCTGAGGACCCCACCACCTGGTTCTCTAACCCTTTAGTTACTTGTCTTCTCCTTAACCCCTTCCTTACTATAGTAACTCTATTACTTGTAGCCTCCTGTCTCATCAAATTTCTCAGATAACAAATAACTAATATTGCTAAGGTTGCTATTAATCAGGTCCTCATACACCACCTAACTGTATCTGGACCTATGGTAAATTATTAAAAAAAAAAAAAAAAAAAACATCATTTGGAATGACACTGCCCCATTATAAAAACAAAGGGGGAGTGGTCGGGCACTGCCAGGCACAGGCTGGAGCCTTCAGGAATGGGAAAGTACAAATGGGAATTTCAAGACATTTGGGACACTATGAAAATGAGGACAGAAGTTGGGGAGGTAGTGGAATAATAGAGGAAACTCCTTCCTTCCTTCCTTCCTTCTTCCTTCCTCCTTTTCTCCCTCCCCCTTTTCTCTGTATCTCTTTGCATGTGTATGTGTGTGGGTGTGTGTCTGGATGTGTATGCACACGTGGTTAGAGAGACCAGAGATCACCATTGGGTGTCTTCCTCAGGCCCTCTTAACCTTCCTTTTTGAGATAAGGATCTCTCCTGAACCTAGAGCTCACTGGTTGAACTAGACAAGGTAACCAGTGAACCCCAGGGATCCTCCTGTCTCTGTCTTCTCAACACTGAGATTATATTCTGTAAGTGCTGGGGATTGAATGCAGGTCCTCATGTTTGGGCAGCAAGCACTTTACCCACTGAGCAAGCTCCCCATCCTTGGGAACTTCTTTTTGAAGAGGTGCTCCAGAAAGAACTTAGGAGTTTCCATCTGTCCTTGGCTTGTCTGGGAGGGCAGAGCCAGTAGATGATGATGGAAGAGGGGCACAGACAAAACTCTGAAATAGAAACAAAGATGACTGGAGGTTGCCTGTAAGCAGACAGAAGCCAGGTCAGAGGACCTTGAGATCACAGTAAGAAATTTGGGTCTTCCTTGCCCACAAGCAAATCTGTCTTATTCTAGACACTAAAGTCCTAGAAGGCTGAGGTCCAGCCCTGAGTTCTCTGTATCTATGAATCAGAATCAGAAAGTCATTATAACCAGATCATGACAAAGTCTACACTTTGTCACACTTACTTACCCATCTGTTTTGTCAGCTGTCAGGTTTTCCACATTTCTGGTTGTGTGCTTTCCTACATTTCTTAGTTCCTTTTGATAAATCCCACCCCAGGTCTCTGAGCTGAAGGGAAATATTTTAGGTAAACAGGCCTGGGAATCCCAGCAAAAGAGTCAGGGCATCTATTGGAGATGGACAACCACTCAGGCCAATGGGGGAACCAAGTAGGTGGGTTGTGATGGACCCTTTGAGTCCTGTTACAGTGCTGTATTCACTTGACAGCACTTAATCAGCACCTGACATGGGCCTCAGCTCTGGGTGGACATCAGGTTACAAAGATGACTAAAAATTGATCCTCTCTCTAGATATTAAGCTACTGTGAGGAATGTTCAGTGCAAATGGTGTGGAGTGTGAATCCCTGTTAGGAATTGGCAGTATGGCCCTTACACAAAGAGAGCAGGTACTATGAACCCCATGTTCTAGGGCACCAGAAGTTCTTCCAGGAAACCAAATATTAAAATAAACATTAAAGGAGGCAGCACTTGCCCTACATCTGCTACCCCAGATCCTAGTTTCCTCCTCTTCACTCACTTAATAATCCCAGGGAGAGGCCAGAAAGTCAAACATCACATGTTCTCTCTCATATGTGGATCCTAGCTACAAATGATTTTTGACTTCTATGGAGTAGGATGAAAATTCAGTAGCAGAGGCAAGTAAGCTAGAAAGTAGATATAAAGGGAATAGAAAAGGAGGGAGGGGGACTTAATAGGATGGCATTGTATATATGTAGGTAGAAGAACAGATTAATGGGAGTGAAAAGGCCTCAGTGAGGTCAGAGGAAAAGATTAAGTAAAGGAAAGGTGGAGAGAGAGCTAATCAAAATCTAAGAGGATATAAATAAGTCATATAGACATCTACTTTTTTGGACAACAGTATACACAGGAGCCATAGATTATTACTAGAAAATTTTCAGTGCCAGGGATGGGATACCTTCCAGTGAGTTGTTGGCCAGGGAGGTCCCTGGTGCCCCCAAAACATTACAGGCCATTGCCAAGGCCCTTGATTTCCCACCAGGAATAGATGGTAAGACCTTATTGCTGAAGACTCCACATACTTGGGCTGCAAGGCCACTGAGAAATCCTGCTGGAGCTGAGCTAAAAACCTATTCCATGTAGACCAACTGACAGAAAGCTGGAAGAAGCCATTCTGCATGCAGTTCAGTGGGAGAGAGAGAAGTCACCAGTGAAGATACTCAACTGTGGGCACTGCAAGACTTAAATTTGGCCAGCCAGGCCAAATGAGCCAATGGGTGTAAGAGTGTCATGTCTGTTATGGGGGAAACCAACCACTCTCTAATTGAACTGGAGTTCAGCTCCATGGGAGGGAATACATCCCTGATACTGAAAACCTACAACAGGAGTAGCCATGAGCCCTAGGGGTGAAACATCTGCTGGTGTCTGGCTAAATGTATATACTGTGCACACCAAACTGCCCAGTAAGCACTTCTCTTAAAGTTCATACCCATATATTAATGCTACTCTCACTTTTGGTTAGAGAAGCTTCTTTTTTCAGATGGCAGTGACCTTGGGATGACTCAAAAGGCACCATGGTGCTGAGAAGAAGTGACAGAGGAGTGCTCAGCACTGAAATATCTCTATCACATCTTTTAAGGCTCAGGGTCCATTGCAGAAGAGGTGGAAGAAAGAATATAAGAGTCAAAGGAAGGGTAGGATTCCTTACAACGTGCTCCTCTAGACACAAATTGGCCTGTATATTCATGACCTCACAGTGCCTGACACTACCTACAGAAGACCATCATAATAGGAGGAAAAGATGATGACATCAAAATAAAAGAGAGACTGATTGAGAGGGGAAGGGGATATGATGGAGAGTGGAGTTTCAAAGGGGAAAGCGGGGGGTGGGAGGAAATTACCATGGGTTATTATCTACAGTTATGGACATTGTCAATAAAAAAATAAATTTATGAGTGTGGTGGTGCATGCCTTTAATCCCAGCACTTGGGAGGCAGAGGTTAAGAGGATCACCATGAGTTCAAGGCCTCCCTGAGACTACATAGTTAATTCCAGGTCAGCCTGAGCCAGAGTGAGACCCTATCCTGAAAAAAAAAAATACATTTACAAAAAAGAAAAATTTAAAACACTCAAGAAAGAAATTGAAAAAGACACTAGACAATAGAAAGGCATCCCATGTTCATGGATTGGAAAAATCAATATTGTGAAAATATAAATTATACCAAAAGCATTCTAGAGATTTAAGGCAATCACAATCAAAATGCCAATGGCATTCTGCAATGAAAACTGAAAAAAAATTCTAAAATGTATTTGGAAGCACAAAAAAACCTTAATAGCCAAAGCAACTCTAAGCAACAAAAATAAGGCTGGTGGTATCACCATACCTGATTCAAAGATATATTACAGAGCCATTGTAACAAAAACAGCATGGTACTGGCATAAAAGCAGATATATAGATGAACATAACAGAATAAAGGACTCAAATGTAAACCCAGGAAATTGGTTGTTGAAAAAAAAATGTCAAAAATATTCACTACAGCTGGGTGTGGTGGCACATGCCTTTAATCCCAACACTCGGTAGGCAGAGGAGGTAGGAGGATCACCATGAATTTGAGACCACCCTGAGATTACATAGTGAATTCCAGGTCAGCCTGGGCTAGAGTGAGTCCCTACCTCAAAAAAAAAAAAAAAAAATTACTAGAGAAAAGACAGCCTCTTTAACAAATGGTGCTAGGAAAACTGGATGTCTACATGTAGAAAGATGAAAATAGATTTGTATCTCTCTCCATGCACAAGAATAAAGTTCAAATGGATCAAAGACCTGAATATCAGATCAGAAACTCTGAAACTGTTAGATGGAAAAGTAGTGGATACACTTCAACATATAGGCATAGGCAAGGACTTCCTGAATATAACCCCAGTCATTCAGTAAGACAACTGACCAACCACTGGAACCTCTTGAAATTAAAAGGCTTTGGTACAGCAAAGGATACTGTGAATATAGCAAAGATGCTACCTACAGAATGGTTGAAAATCTTTACTAGCTATATTTCTCACAAAGGATCAATGTCTAGGAGATAAAAGAACTCAAATACTAATAAGAAATCAAACAATACTATGAAAAGATGGGCTATGGTTTGAGGAATTGTTTAGTGGTTAAGGCATTTGCCTGAAAAGCCAAAGGACCCAAGTTCGATTCCCCAGGACCCACGTTAGCCAGATGCACAGCAGTTGCATGTGTCTGGAATTCATTTGCAGTAGCTGGAGACCCTGGTGCACCCAATCTCTCTCTCTCTCTCTCTCTCTCTCTCTCTCTCTCTCTCTCTCTCTCTCCCTCTGTGTGTGTGTGTGACAAATAAATAAATAAATAAAAATTATTTTTAAAAAAAGATGGGCTAGGGCTGGAGAGATGGCTTAGTGGTTAAGGCACTTGCCTGCAAAGCCAAAGGACCCAGGTTCAATTCCTCAGGACCCACGTAAGCCAGATGCACAAGGTGGTACATGTGTCCGGAGTTCATCTGTAGTGGCTGGATTCCCTGGAATGCCCATTCTCTCTCTCCCTTTTTCAAATAAAAAGATGGGATAGCCAGGTATGGTGGCATATACCTTTAATCCCAGCACTCAGGAGGCAGAGGTAGGAGGATCACTGTGAGTTTTAGGACAGTGTGGAAATACAGAGTGAATTCCATGTTAGCTTTGGCTAGAATGAGACACTTCCTCAAGGGGAAAAAAAGATGGACTATATAACTGAATAGAGTTCTCAAAGAAAAAATACAAATGGCCAATTAATATATAAATGTATGTTCTATATTCTTTTCCAAAAGGAAAATGTAAATTAAAATTACTTTGAGACACCATCTCACTCCTGTCACAATGGGTATCATCGAGAAAACAAATGACAATAAATGGGAAAGAAAAATCCCTGTCCATTATTGGTGGCAATGTAAACTGGTACATCCATTGTGGAAATCAGTGTGGAGGTTCCTGAGACAGCTAAAAATAAATTTACCATATGATCCAGCTATACCACTCCTTGGCATATACCCTAAGGACTCCACTCATTACTAAGGAGATACTCACTCACCTATGTTTATTGCAGGTCTATTCATAGTAGCTAGGAAATGGAACCAGCCTAGATGCTGATGATTAATGGATAATGAAGATGTGGTGCATTTACACAATGGAGTTTTAATTTGCAGGGAAATGGATAGATCTAGAGAAGATTACACTGAGGCAGCCCAGGCTCAGAAAGTCAAACACCACATGTTCTCTCTCATGTGTAGATCCTAGCTTCAAATGTTTTGATTTGTATGTGAGTTGGAGTAAAAGTCAATAGTAGAGACCAGGAAAGAGGCCATGAGGAAGGGGAAACAGGGGAGGGCTTAAGGGGAAGGTATAGTAGGTATAAAGTAGAGGGGCAGAATACTGGGGGTATAAATGTCTAAGTGAGGTCAGGAGAGGTGCTGAAGTGCTGGTGGAAAGGAGAGAGTAGCGGGGGGGAGGGGTAACAAAAATTAAAATGTTTGCTAGGGGGATGGATCATCAGTTACAGGCACTTTCTTTGCAAAACCTGACAGCCCAGTTTTGAATCCCCAGTACCCACATAAAGCCAGATGCAATAAGTGGCACATGTATCTGGAGTTCATTTGCAGTAGCAAGAGGCTCTGGCATGTCCACTCTTTCTCTCTCTCTCTCTCTCTCTCTTGCTGCTGACAAATAAATAAATATATTTTAAGAAATAATTTTAAAATGAAAGATGTTATGAATAAGCCATATAGAAACCTACTTCTACCAGCTAAATAATATATTTTAAAAAGATATAGTTTTTGGAAAAAAAGGTCTTCCAGTCAAGATGGCGGCATAGGAACCACGCCAAAGCAGCCTAGGGGAGAAAAAAACAAAGAAAACCCAGCAAAATACACACCTTTACGAAAAAGGGAGGTGTATAAGAGATTAAAACAGCAGCAGAGAAGTAGGAGAGATCAAGAGCATCCAGAGCCCACACGGGCAGGCTGAAGCAGCTCCGGCAGCGGCGGCTTGGGCTTCAGCAGCGGAAGCGGTGGTGGAAGCCATGACTCCGGCTCCAACACCAACATCAGCAGCTCCGGCACCGGCTACAGCGGTGGCAGCTCCAGCAGTGGCAGCTCCAGCGGATCAGCAGCGGCGGATCCAGCAGCGGCAGCTCCAGTGGCAGCAGTAGCGGATCCAGCAGCAGGGGTGCCAATCTGCAGGGCCACAGTTGCCAGGCTTGGTTTGCCCCGCAGGAAAAGCCAGTGCCCAGTTCCAGAAAACAGAACAGCAGCCCAATGTCCCAGCCAGCAACTTGACTGAGACCAAAAACATCCAAAAAGGTAACTGGGATTGAACCAGGAAAGGGTCTCACTTGGTCACAAGCTGACTTGGATCCCTCAACAGACCAGAAATCTTAACCTCATTGCTGCTAGAGGATCTGGTTCTTATAATTCCTACTCTTGCATAAATACTCGGTGCTGTTTTTGACTGAATGTGTACAGGGTTTACTTAAATTTTAGAATCTACCTGTATTTTATTCCACTCAACCTATTTGAGTACTGCCATAGCAGGCAAACTCAACCCCTACGAACACTTGTCTAGATACTCTGAGAGTGTTAAGAGCCACACCTAACATCTTAATCTCCTACATTGAAGATATACAACATCAGATCAATTGATACAGCTAAGAATACCCAGCTAACTGGAAAAATCTAAGCAGTAACTTAATCCAAGATGCAAAAATATATACATTATAACACAAGAAACACCAAAAACCAAGGCAATATAAATCCATCAAAAAGCATCAATGCATCAGAAATGACCTCCAGTGAGAACGAGTTAGAGGAAATGCCTGAGAAAGATTTCAAAAGAATGATTGTAAATATGTTCAATGAACGCAAAGAAGAAATCAAAGGAATCAAAGAGGAAATCAAAGGAATCAAAGAAGACACGGAACACCAATTTAACGAAATAAAGAAGTCCATACAAGACATAAATAAGGAAATAGAAATAATAAAGAAAAACCAGTCAGAATTACTAGCAATGAAGAACACAGTTAATGAAATAAAAAACTCTGTAGAAAATCTCACCAGTAGAATGAATGAAGGAGAGGACAGAATATCTAAACTAGAAGATCAGGTGGCAGATCTAATACAGTCCAACAAAGAGAAAGACAAACTAATAGGAAAGTATGAATGGGAATTTCAAGATATTTGGGACACTATGAAAAGATCAAACATAAGAATTCAGGGTATAGTAGAAGGAGAAGAATTTCACTCCAAAGGCATAGTGGGCATCTTCAAAAAAGTCATAGAAGAAAATTTCCCCCAAATTGGGAAAAAGGTGCCAATGCAGATGAGGAATCCTTTAGAACACGAACCAGACAAAACCTGGAAAGAACCTCTCCTCGCCATATTATAATCAAACTACCAAACACACAAACCAAAGAAAAAATATTGAAAGCAGTTAGAGAGAAAAATCAAGTTATCTACAAAGGCAAGCCCATCAGGATCACAGCAGATTACTCAACACAAACTTTCAAAGCCAGAAGGGCTTGGAGTGATGTAGTCCAAATTCTGAAAGATAACAACTGTCAACCAAGGTTACTTTATCCTGCAAAACTATTCATTCAAATAGACAGAGAAATAAGGTCATTCCATGACAAAAGCAGGCTAAAGGAGTATTTGAAGACAAAACCAGCTCTACAGAAAATACTTGAAAGAATCCTCCATGCTGAAGAGAAGGAAAAACACAGATATAAGGAACCTGGAAAACAATAAGCAATACCCAAATACTAGTTAACACAAGAGAGCAAAGGTAGAACCAGAACCACAAAAAAAAAAAAAAAAAAAAAAAGGCAAGCATAAATACACACCTTTCAATAATATCTCTTAATATCAATGGCCTCAATGCCCCAACCAAAAGACATAGGTTTGCAGACTGGGTTAAAAAGCAGGATCCTACAATTTGTTGTCTCCAAGAAACTCACCTTTCTACAAAGGATGGACATTATCTTAGGGTGAAAGGTTGGAAAATGGTGTTTCAAGCAAATAGGCCCAGAAAACAAGCAGGGGTTGCTATCCTAATATCTGACAAGGCAGACTTCAGTCCAACGTTAGTCAAGAAAGATAAGGAAGGTCACTTTATATTGATTAAGGGCACACTCCAACAGGAGGACATTACAATCCTAAACATATAAGCACCTAACATAGGGGCTCCCAAATTCATCAAACAAACACTGTTAGAACTAAGGTCACAGATAACACCAAACACAGTGGTAGTGGGTAACTTTAACACCCCACTCTCAGCAATTGACAGGTCATCCCGGGAAAAAATAAACAAAGAGGCATCTGGACTAAATGAGGTCATAGAAGGAATGGACCTAACAGATATATACAGGACATTTCATCCAAATGCTGCAGAATATACATTCTTTTCAGCAGCACATGGAACATTCTCTAAAATAGACCACATATTAGGACACAAAGCAAATCTTAACAAATATAGGAAAATTGAAATAATTCCTTGCATTCTATCTGACCACAATGGAATCAAACTACAAATCAACAGCAAGAAAGGCTATAGAGCATACACAAAATCATGGAAGCTAAACAATACACTACTAAATGATGAATGGGTCAATGAAGAAATCAAGAAGGAACTCAAAAAATTTATAGAGTCAAACAATAATGAGAACACAACATACCAAAATCTCTGGGACACAATGAAGGCAGTTCTAAGAGGTAAGTTTATAGCTTTAAGTGCCTATATTAAGAAATTAGAAAGGTCGCTAGCAAACGACCTAATGCTTCACCTTAAAGCCTTGGAAAAAGAAGAACAAGGCAAACCAAAAATCAGTAGATGGGAAGAAATAATAAAGATTAGGGCAGAAATTAATGAAATAGAAACCAAAAAAAAAAAAAAAATCCAAAGAATTAATGAAACAAAGAGCTGGTTCTTTGAAAGGATAAACAAGATTGATAAACCCTTAGCAAATCTGACCAAAAGAAAGAGAGAAGAGACACAAATTAATAAAATTAGAGATGAAAAAGGTAACATCACAACAGATGCCAGAGAAATTCAAAAAATCATAGGGACATATTATAAAAGCATATACTCCACAAAGTATGAAAATCTGAAAGGAATTGATGATTTCCTTGATTTATATGACCTACCTAAATTAAATCAAGATGAGATTAATCACTTAAATATACCTATAACAAGCATGGAGATCCGAACAGTTATCAAAAATCTCCCAACTTAAAAAAGCCCAGGCCCAGATGGAGTCACTGCTGAATTTTACCAGACCTTCAAGGAAGAGCTAACACCATTGCTTCTTAAGCTTTTCCATGAAATAGAAAAAGAAGGAATCCTACCAAACTCCTTCTATGAAGCCAGCATCACCCTGATACCAAAACCAGGCAAAGATAGGACAAAAAAAGAAAATTACAGACCAATCTCCCTCATGAACATACATGCAAAAATTCTCAACAAAATATTGGCAAACAGAATACAAGAATATATCAGAAAGATCATTCACCCTGACCAAGTAGGTTTTATCCCAGAGATGCAGGGATGGTTCAACATATGCAAATCTATAAATGTTATACATTATATAAATGGGTTGAAGGACAAATATCACATGATCATCTCATTAGACGCAGAAAATGCGTTTGACAAAATCCAACATCCCTTCATGATAAAAGTCCTACAGAGACTGGGAATAGAAGGAACATATCTCAATATAATAAAGGCTATTTATGATAAGCCTACAGCCAACATATTACTAAATGGGGAAAAACTGGAAGCTTTTCCACTAAAACCAGGAACAAGACAAGGGTGTCCAATGTCCCCACTTTTATTTAATATAGTTCTGGAAGTCTTAGCCATAACAATAAGGCAAGAGACATGCATAAAAGAGATACAAATTGGAAAGGAAGAGGTCAAGTTATCATTATTTGCAGATGACATGATTCTATATATAAAGGACCCTAAAGACCCTACTAGGAAACTGTTAGAGCTGATAAAAAACCTACAGCCATATAGCAGGATACAAAATAAATACACAGAAATCAGTAGCCTTCATATATGCTAACAACAAACACACAGAGGATGAAATCAGAGAATCCCTCCCATTCACAATTGCATCAAAAAAAATAAAGTACCTTGGAATAAACCTAACCAAGGAAGTAAAGAATCTCTACAATGAGAACTTTAAAACACTCAAGTGAGAAATTGCAGAAGACACTAGGAAGTGGAAAAACATCCCTTGTTCCTGGATTGGAAGAATCAATATTGTGAAAATGGCAATCTTACCAAAAGCAATCTACACATTTAATGCAATCCCCATCAAAATTCCAAAGGCATTCTTCATGGAAATAGAAAAAACAATCCAAAAATTCATTTGGAATCACAAAAAACCTCGAATATCTAAAACAATACTGAGCAACAAAAATAAGGCTGGTGGTATCACCATACCTGATTTTAACCTATACTACAGAGCCATAGTAACAAAAACAGCATGGTACTGGCACAAAAGCAGACTTGTGGATCAATGGAACAGAATAGAGGACCCAAATGTAACTCCAGGTAGCTATAGCCACCTGATATTCGATAAAAATGCCAAAAATACTCATTGGAGAAAAGACAGCCTCTTCAGCAAATGGTGTTGGGAAAACTGGATATATATCTGTAGAAGGATGAAAATAGATTCTTCTCTCTCTCCATGCACCAAAATTAAGTCCAAATTGATTAAAGACCTTAACATCAGACCTGAAACTCTGAAACTGCTAGAGGAAAAATAGGGGACACCCTTCAACATATTGGTCTTGGCAAAGACTTTCTGAATACAACCCCAATTGCTCAGGCAATAAAACCACAGATTCACCACTGGGACCTCATGAAATTAGAAAGATTTTGTACTGCAAAGGACATGGTGAATAAAGCAAAGAGGCAACCTACAGAATGGGAAAAAATCTTCGCCAGCTATATATCTGCTAGAGGATTAATATCTAGGATATACAAAGAACTCAAGAAGTTAAATAATAAGGAATCAAACAAGCCAATCAAAAAATGGGCTATGGAGCTAAATAGAGAATTCTCAAAGGAAGAAATATGAATGGCATATAAGCATCTAAAAAAATGTTCTACATCACTAGTCATCAGGGAAATGCAGATTAAAACTACATTGAGATTCCATCTCACTCCTGTCAGATTGGCTACCATCATGAAAACAAATGATCATAAATGTTGGCACGGATGTGTAAAAAGAGGAACCCTTCTATACCGTTGGTGGGAATGCAATCTGGTCCAGCCATTGTGGAAATCAGTGTGGAGGTTCCTAAAACAGCTAAAGATTGATCTACCATATGACCCAGCTATAGCACTCCTAGGCATATATCCTAAGGACTCATCTCATTCCCTTAGAAGTGCGTGCTCAACCATGTTTATTGCTGCTCAATTTATAATAGCTGGGAAATGGAACCAGCCTAGATGTCCCTCAACTGATAAGTGGATAATGACGATATGGCACATTTATACAATGGAGTTTTACTCAGAGGTAAAGAAAAATGAAGTTATGAAATTTGCAGAAAAGTGGATGGATCTGGAAAGGATTATGCTAAGTGAGGTAACCCAGGCCCAGAAAGCCAAGCGCCACACGTTCTCCCTCATATGTGGATCTTAGCTACAGAGGATTGAGCTTCTGTGCGAGAAGGAAAAAACTCAGTAGCAGAGGCCAGTAAGTTAAAAAGGAGATAGAAAGGGAAGAGAAAGAAAGGGAGGAGCACATTTATTAGGTTGGTAATGTATATATGTAAGTAGAAAGATTGAGATGGGGAGGGGATATGATGGAGAATGGAATTTCAAAGGGGAAAGTGGGGGGGGGGAGAGTACTACCATGGGATATTTTTTATAATCATGGAAAATATTAATAAAAATTGAGAAAATTTAAAAATATATATATATAGTTTTCAAAGGCACCATAGTGTTGAGAAGTGGCAGAGGAGTGTTCAGCACTGACACATCTCTATCACACCTTACAGGTTCAGGGTCCATTGTGGAAGATGTGGCAGAAAGAAGGTAAGAGCCAAAGGAAGGGTAGGGCTCCTTACAACATGCTCTTCCAGACACAAAATGGCCTCGATATCCATGACCTCAGTGCCTGACACTACCTACACAAGATCCTCATAATAAGAGGAAAAAGTAATGACATAAAAACAAAAGAGAGACTAATTAAGAGGTGGACAGGATATGATGGAGGGTCAATATGTGAAGGGGAGAGTGGGGGAAAAGAGGGAATTATCATGTTCATTTTCTATTATTATGGAAGTTGTCAATAAAAAAATGTTTTAGAAAAAGAAAGAGCTTTGGGCAGAAGTACCCTGTGGGGGTGGATAATGCTGTGCCCTGAAGCCATAGATGTTACAAGAAAATTTCAATGCCAGGAGTAAGCTACCTTCCTGTGAGGTATTGGTCAAGGAGGCCCAAGTCTTTTGGTTGCTCTCCAGAATTAGATGGTAAGACCCTATTACTGAAGACTCTACATGCTTGGGCTGCAAGTCACTGAGAAATCAAGCTGGAGCTGAGCTGGAATCCTCCTCCCTGTTGACTAGATGTCATAATGATGGAAAGTGCTATGCAGGCTGCTGGGAGAGAAAAGTCATTAACAGTCTTAAGTAGTAATGGACCCTGAAAGACTTACAGCCAAGCTAAATGTATCAACTGGCACAATGGTGGCATATCTATTACAGGGAAAACCAACTGCTCTCTGATTGGACTTGAGGCCTGCTCCACGGGAGGGAATTCCTGCCCGGTACTGAAAACTGAAAACTGAAAGCTTATGGCTGAGGAGATCATAAGCCCTAGGTGGGATACCAATACTATTGTCTAGGTAAATGGATATACTCTGCCACCAAACTGCCCACTAAATACTTATGTCTATGCCCATGTCTTAATGCTACTTTCACTTTTGTTTAGAGAGGCTTCTTTTTTGCAGATGGTGGTGACCACTGCAGTGACTCAAAACTCACCAAAGTGCTGAGAAGTGACAGTGGAGTGTTCAGTACTAAGTGAGACATCTCTATTACACCCTTCAAGATTCTGGTACTATTGTAGAAAAGGTAGTGGAAAGAATGTAAGAGCCAAAGGAAGGGGAGGAATGCCTACTATACTGTCTTTCAGACACAAAGTGGCTGTGTTATTCATGACCTCACAGTGGCTTGATGCTACCGACACAAGACCTGCATAATAGAAAGGGGGAAAAATGATGACATCAATGGGGGTAAAAAGGCCCAAAGTGATGTCGGGGAAGAGATTGAGTAAAGTAAAGGTGGAGGAAGAGCTAATAAAAATCTAAGAGGATATAAATAAATCATATGGAAACCTACTTTTTTGGACAATGGAACATTCAGGAGCTGTAGATTGTTGCTAGAAAATTTTCAGTGCCAGGGATGGGATACCTTCCAGTGAGTTGTTGGCCAGGGAGGTCCCTGATGCCCCCAAAACATTATAGGCCATTGCTGAGGCCCTTGGTTTCCCACCAGGAATAGTTGGTAAGACCCTATTGCTGAATATTTCACATACTTGGGCTGCAAGGCCACTGAGAAATCCTGCTGGAACTGAGCTGATAACCTCCTCCATGTAGACCAGCTGACAGAAAGCTGGAAGAAGCCATACTGCATGCAGTTCAATGGGAGAGAGAGAAATCACCAGTGAAGATACTCAACTGTGGGCACTGCAAGACTTATATTTGGCCAACCAGGCCAAATGGGCCAATGGGAGCAATAGTGGCACATCTGTCATGGTGAAAACCAACTGCCCTCTAATTGGACTAGAGGCCCACTCCATGGGAGGGAATACATCCCTGATACTGAAAACTTAAAACAGGGTTAATCATGAGCCCTAGGATGTAATGTCTGCTGCTGTGGCTAAATGTATATACTATGCTTATCAAACTGCCCAGTAAGCACTTCTCTTAATGTTCATGCCCTTATATTAATGCTACTCTCACTTTTGGTGGAGAATCTTCTCTTTTCAGATGGAAGTGACCTTGGGATGACTCAGAAGGCATCATGGTGCTGGAAAGAAGTGACAGGAGTGTTCAGTACTGCAATATCTCTATCACACCTTCCAAGGCTCAGGGTCTATTGTGGAAGAGGTGGCAGAAAGAATGTAAGAGCCAAAGGAAGGGCAGGACTCCTTACAACATGCTCCCCCCAGACTCAAAATGGCCTGGATATCCATGACTTCACAGTGCCTGACACTACCTACACAAGACCATCACAATATAAGGAAAAGATCATGACATCAAAATAAAAGAGAGACTGATTGAGATGGGGAGGGGATATGATGGAGAATGGAGTTTCAAAGGGGAAAGTGGGGGAAGGGAGGGTATTACCATGGGATATTTTTTATAATCATGAAAGTTGTTAATAAAAAAAATTTGAAAAGAAAAAAAAAGTTTGCATTTGAAAAAAAAAAAAAAACAGGAGAGACTGATCAGAAAAGAGAGGATTCAGTGGAGGAAGGAACTTGTAAAGGGAAAAGGGAAGGTGGTGGGAGGTGATTATGATCCTGGTGTATTATCTGCATGTACTGAATTTGTCAATAAAATTTTTAAATATCTATATTATTTTCTGGCGCTAAGTCCTGTTTGCATTTATGTTCTCTATTTACAAAATCTTACATTCACACATATATTAATAATACCAGCTGGATGAGATGGTGTGCACCTTTAATCCTAGCATTTGGGAGGCAGAGATAGGAGGACTGCTGTGAGTTTGAGGCAAGCCTGAATTTCAGGTCAGCCTGAACTAGAGACCCTACCTTCATAATAATAATAATAATAATAATAATAATAATAATGCCAATAGCATAATGAGACATTGTCTCAAAACAAAGCAACATCAAGAATTGAAAAAGAAGGGCTGGAAGCCAGGTGTGGTGGCGCATGCCTTTAATCCCAGTACTCAGGAGGCAGAGGTAGGAGGATTGCTGTGAGCTTGAGGGCACCCTGAGACCACAGAGTGAATTCCAGGTCAGCTTGAGCTAGAGTGAGACCCTACCTCAAAAAAAAAAAAAAAAAAAGAGGGACTGGAGAGATGGCAGGTCAGGCACTTGCTAAGAAGCCTGACAACCCATGTGGGACTCTTCAAGTCCCACATAAGCACAAGGTGACAGAAGTATGCAAGATCGCACATGCACACCAGGTGGAGTTCCATTACGGTGGCTGGAGGCACCAATTCTCTCTCTCTCTCTCTCTCTCTCTCTCTCACATAAAAATAGGGGGGGGGGGGCTGGGAATATGGCATAGCGGTTGAGGCACTTGCCCGCAAAGCCTAGGGACCCAGGTGCTAACAGTACCCATGTAAGCCAGATGCACAAGGTGGCACAGGTGTCTGGATTTTGTTTGCAGTGGCTAGAAGCCCTAGTGTGGTGGTTTGAATAGAATAAATGGCCCCCAATATATTCAGTTGCTTATTTGTAGTTTGCATCTCTAGCCACCTGGCTGGAGGCAAGGTCATTGGGTGGATCTTAAGGTGTGGTGGTGGATTTCAGATTACAATCTAAAGATATGCAAAGTGTGCCTAGCTGGAGTTCCTGAAGTGTGCTGTGGCTTTTGACCTTCAGGCTTGTCTCTCTCTCTCTCTCTCTCTCTCTCTCTCTCTCTCTCTCTCTCTCTGCTTGGGCCTGTGAAAGCAGGCCAGTTTCTTCTGCTTGTATGGACCTTCCCCTGGATCTGTAGGCTTCAATAAATATCCCTTCCTCCATAACTGTGCCTGGTCTGGAAGTTCATCTCAGCGAACCTGAAGCTGTCTGCTACACCTAGTGTGCCCATTCTTTCTCTCTCTTTCTCTCCCCCACTTTCTCTCTGTCTTTCACAAATAAATGAATAAATAAAACATTAAAAAGTCAGTCTGTTGGGCTTGCCTCAAAAATAAAAAGAATTGAAAAAGTTCAAATAAATTGCTGTGACACACAAAAAGCCATTATATTATTTGTTGTGTGCATGCACACCACAGCTTGCATGTGGAGGTCTGGGGGGGGGGGTGTTACAGTTAGGGTGACTGGACCCCTGAAGGTAAAAAGGACAGGAAAGTTTGCACTTGTTAGAAATCCAAGATCATCTGACTTATCTTTTGCCTAGTTCCCTAGATACCAGTTTTTCCACAATTAGGACCCCCTCCTGGAAGGAAGGACTTTCGTAGGATTTAAACACTTGTGGTTGGTCAAGTTCAGCCCTCGAAAGCTGGTGCCAGAGCTAATCTCTTCTTGAGACAACCCCTAGCCCTAACCAACCAGCTGGCCCTCTGGTTCACCTGGGCCAAAAGACAGCCAACCACCTTAAGGTTATAAACACCTTTGCAAGGGGAAGGCAGGCTCTCTGTGATCACTTGGGAACTTCAGCTGTGGTTGAGTTTTTCCCTCAGGTGGGCCTGGGCTGGCTCAACCCAGGCTCAGGACCAGGACCAGCCAGAAGGGGCTCAGCCTAGGCCCTAGCCCTTACTCTCTGCATGGGTTCTCTATCCTCTCCAGCTCCCCACATGGCAGGAGCTCCCTGAACTTCCTTTCTCTTTTCTTTCCACACTTTTTCCCCCAGATCCCTATCCTGAGCTACACGTGGCCCACATGGGCTTTTGGGCTCCACTTGGTGTACTTTTCTCCCCCCACTCTATCTCACTTTATCTCCCAGCCTTCCCCTTTCTGCACCCCTTTGTAAAATCTGAATAAAATGTGGTATTTTCAAAATCATTCTCTTGAATCTGGAATTGCCAATTATTTGGTTAGTTTGCAGATATGAACTCAGGACTTAGAGTTCCAGAACCACCCCAGAACTCCAATTTCCCCATTACATGACAACAACCTTGAGGTACTCTACTCCCACCTTCTTTTAGACATAGGGTCTCCCATATTGTTTTGCTGCTGCTATTTGCAAGCTTCCCAATTCTTCTTGCTTCACCTTCCACTGCTGTAGATATGTTTGCATTACAAACACTGAGACATGTGCATCACACCAAGGTCTCTTTCCACTGCAAATGAATTCCAGATGCATGCTCCACTTTGTGCATCTAGCTTTTATGTGGATACTGGAGAATCGAACCTGGGCTAGCAAGCCTTAGTTAGTGCCTTTAACTACGGGACCACTTCCCTAGCCTCTCTTTTCCACTTTAAAAGTGGTACCTGAATATATTTCTGTGCAGCTCACAGAAAACCACACACAAACACACACACCTGGCCCTCATTTCAGGCTCCTCCCCTAGCAGGCCCCGCCCCGTAAATGTCCCTCTCTCCTGATTGATCAGGCTCGGACTGACAGTGCGGGCGCTGTACGGAAGAACTCAATTCTTGGCAGGCTCAGGCTGTCATGGTGGGGCCTGAGGCCGCCCTGCAGACCTTGGCAGCTTTTCAGGCCCCTTCTGTCATGGCAACTTCCAGCCTCTCCTTCCGGTCACAGCCTGTCCCGGCGGCATCCTAAGTAAATACTTCCGGGACTAGCTTGTTCCGTGAACCAGGCGCTATTTCATTCCTCAGGCTGCCATGGCTGAGCTCAGGGCTGACGGAAGTAACACGCCGGAAGTGAGGCGTGTCTCTACCCGGAAGCCAGCGCGGCGATGGGAAAGATGGCGGCAGTGGGCAACGCGGTGCTGTGCGGAGCCCGGCCTGGCGGCGCCCAATCCGACAGGCAGTCCCAGTCTAAGCCGCAGCCGCGTGCGTTCCTGGCCGCCGGGCCGGCGCTCATCGCCAGCGGTGACGAGCTGGTGGCCGCTGTGTGGCCGTACCGGCGGTTGACGCTGCTGCGGCGCCTCACCGTGCTGCCGTTCGCGGGGCTGCTCTACCCAGCATGGCTGAGCGCCGCAGCCTCCGGCTGCTGGGGTTGGGGCAGCAGCTGGACTCAGATCCCTGAGGCCGCGCTGCTTGTGCTCGCTACAATCTGCCTCACGCACGCGCTCACCGTCCTGTCGGGGCATTGGTCCGTGCACGCGCATTGCGCGCTCACTTGCACCCCGGTAAGTGCGCGCGCACGAGCGCGACCCCGGCCCGGCCGTAGCCTTCCCGCTAGCTAGCTGCTAGGGCTGGGTACCCTGCGGCCTTCTCTCTGCCTTTGGCTCGGGCTTAATCCCGGCTCTTCTGTTGATCTGCTGTGCGACTGTGTTGTGGGTTACTTCCTAGTGTAGTCCTTCAGAGTCAAAGAAATACCCGTAACACATTAGCGCAGGGCCCGCTATGTACTGCTATTTAATAGGAATCGTTAAGGCCAGCTCCCATACTCAGTGGCCCTACTCTTGTTCCCCGAGGGACGGTTTAATCTTCCTTCTTCATTGTCTCCTACCTTGGTTTGTAAAATGTGAGGCTAGATCTGCGGGGTGTCTCTTCCAGTTTGTAAAACGTAGGCCTGATGCCTCTGTCCTTTGCTACAACAAAAAGAGCTCATTTAATTGCAGTATTTAGATGGATAGGAGCTATTTGAGTAAACGACTTAATGCTTGCAATCTCATGGTTTTTGTCAGCATGATAAGGAAAGTGAAAGCAGATCAGAGTACACCGCAAGGCAGTTCAGTGACCGTGAGCTGGCAGGTGATATCCAGTGACTACACCACAGACTCTGTGATGGTGCAGATCCCGCCAAGTTTGAAGTCCTCTGACACCATGGGGAGGGGACAGCAAAGACTATAGGAAGAGCTCCAGCCCTCCAAACACCCTCTGATTAGGAAGGGTGATTTGTTGAATTCTCATTTCAGAGTGAGTGCAGCCATGTCACTTCCACTAAGATTTCTCCTGGAGAGGGACCTGAACTTTTAGGCTTGGTAACTTGGATTAATTAGTACAATCAGTAATGGAAAGGCAGTTGACACTAGTCCCAAGACTTCCAGCGGTCTTTGGCCTGTTGTGAACTTCCTCTCCTGGGATGAAGAAGTGGGAGGAGCTAAGCAGCCATTGGGTGAGAAGAGACATCTGGCTTTGTATCACACCTCAGACAGTTGCTTCTCCCTGGGTTTCAGTTTACCCCTGCTGTAAAGTGAGAGCTATAGCACCTCCCTCCCAGTGCCACCTTCAGAGGCTGAGGTGACTTATGTAAAGTGCCTGCCACAGGGCCAGTGCTGTATATGGTACCTTGTGCTTTTCTTCCACAGAGTTACTGAGGTCATTGTTATCTGTTTCTGTTTTCTTGCTGCTTCAGAAACCTACATATGCAGTTCCTCAGGGGTGGTACTTTGTTGGGCTCTCTCTAATGTGCTGCCCATCCTCATTGCAGACATTGCAAGATGTAGCCAAACAGCCATGGAATGCATCAGCTCACAGGACTGAGGAGCATTTCCTATGCCATGTAGGAAAATAGCAATGAATAAACCCTTTGAAATCTACTGCTTTGTGGTATTTGTGGAGAGAAAGAAGTGGTATTCATTAGTCGATACTAAAAACATACAACATAGAGATGGAGATGGGGACATTGCCAGTGAACTTTAGAAGGGATTACCATGGAGAGGTGACAATTAAAGCAAAGACCTGAACCTATAAGGGAGCTATTTCTCTGAATGTATGCTCCATGCAGAAAAAAAACAAAAACAAAACAGTGAATACCAAGACCCTTAGCCCAGACACTTAGGACAAACCTGAGTGTCTGCATGGAATAAGAATAATGAGCCAGCGAGAGAGACGGCCAGGGTGGCAGCAGGTGGGCTATGCCAGGACTTGGCTCATGTGAGAGGAGGGCCCAATAGGTGTTGGGTTTGGTTCTTCCTATTTGAGTTTGTCACCAGAATCCTGGGTGTTGAGTGCTGTCTGTGACCCAGGATTTAGGATCTGAGACCAGTGAATGATTTAGGGAATGGCCAAGCCAACCAAAGCCCAGAAGCATGTGTGGACCATTACCTTGGAGATACTGTGTCCATAACCCTTGTTGTGCGTGGCACATGGCAGCTGTAGACTGTGTTGAGAAGGGCTCAATGGCCTTGCTTTGCCCCCGGCAGGAGTATGACTCTAGCAAAGCAACCTTCGTGAAGGTGGTGCCCACACCCAACAATGGTTCCACTGAGCTGGTGGCCCTCCACCGCGACAAGGTTAGTGTTGATCGCCCACTGCACTGCTCACAGGAGGGATTGGGTAGGGTTTGCAAGCTGGGCAGGGCCTCCCAAAGTTGCATATACACACTTTCCTCACAGGGCGAAGACGGCCTTGAGGTACTGTCCTTTGAGTTCCAGAAGATCAAATACTCCTATGATGCCCTAGAGAAAAAGCAGTTCCTTCCTGTGGCCTTTCCTGTGGGGAACCCCTTCTCCTACTATCAGAGCAACAGAGGGTTCCAGGAAGATGCAGAGATCCGAGCAGCAGAGAAGAAGTTTGGGAGCAACAAGTGAGTCTCTGCCTGTTGGCGTCCTGTCTACCCTTCTGCTCTGTCCTGTTCCAAATCTAGAAGTGAGACTGAAAACTACTTTTTAGTTACACATGCTAGGTGACTGGCATCATTTGAAAAACCTTCTGGGTTCTGGTTTTCTGAGGCCTAGAGCCTTTGCCCCGTGGCATGAGATTTTGAATGTGTACCTTATTCCTTCCTTAGTGACCATTTGCTGTCTGTTTTGTGGATCTTACCCCCTTGGGTTTGTTTTTTTTTGGGGGGGGTTCTCCACACATATGTGTGGTGGTATGCATATATGTATACATGCCAGCACATGTGTATGTGCATGTGGAGGACAGAAGACAGCCTCACTTGTTCTTCAGTAGTTAGTACACTGTCTACCTTTTTTTTTCTTTTTTTTTTTTATATAGGGTATCTCAGTGATCTGTAGCTCATTAATTGGGCTAGACTGGATGAGCAGCAAGCTCCAGAGATCCACCTCTCTCTGCTTCCCCAACATTGGGATTATAGGTGTGCCCCACCAGGCCCAGCATTTTTACATGAGTTTGGGGGATTGAACATAGGTCCTAGTGCTTGCAGTGCAAGCACTTTCCTGACTGAACTCTCTCTTCAGCTCTTCCCTATGGCTTTTCATTTCTTCTTTAAGCTTCTGTCCTCATTCTTCTGCTCATATGTATCTCAGCACTTTAGGCATTGTGACAAAGAGCTGGAGAGGTGGTTCAATGGTTAAGGCTTTTGCCTGCAAAGTCTGATGACCTAGGTCCAGTTCCCAGTAACACGTAAAACCAGATGCACAAAGGGGCACGTGCATCTGAAGTTCAACGGCTTGCAGCCCTGGTGTATTCTCTCTGTCTTCTCTCTCTCTGCTTGCAAGTAAATAAAAGTATATATATATTTTTAAATGATGTTAAAAAGCTGCAGTAGGGCTGGGCATGGTGGCGCACACCTTTAATCCCAGTACTCGGGAGGCAGAGGTAGGAGGATCACCGTAAGTTAGAGGCTACCCTGAAACTACATAGTGAATTCTAGGTCAGCCTGGGCTAGAGTGAGACGCTACCTTGAAAAACCAAAAAAGAAACCTAATTGATACCATTTTTTTGTTTGTTTGTTTGTTTGTACTGGTTAGAATGTCAGGCATTCCATATGCCGTGCTTCCCCCTTAGTCTTCATCAAAACCATACCTCATGTGCCCATGCACAGCTGGGAGGAGGCATCCTAAAGCTGAGCATCAAACTGTCATCTGACACTAGAGCCACCACCATAGCCACCCTGGCTATGGTCCTCAGTCTAGAAACTCACAGACGTCCCAGGATATCTTCTAAGTATGTACTCTGCCACTGGAGTCACTCCCCCAGCTGCTCAAGAAGTTCTTCTCTAAGTAGTGCTAGGGGCTGGGGAGATGGCTCAGTGAGTAAAGTAGCTTTCCTCCCAAGCATGAGGCTAAATTCAATCCCTAGTACCCACATAAAAATGCTGGGCATGATATTGTACAGCTAGAACTAGCACTAGGGAGGCAGAGACAGGAGAATCCCTGGTGCTCACTAGCTAGCTGATGTAACCTAATTGGTAAGCTCCAGCTAATGAGAAAGCCTATCTCAAAAACAGATGGAGGACTAGGAAGATGGCTCAGTGGTTGAAAGTGCTTGCTGGCAAAGCCTGCTAGCCTAAGTTCAATTCCCAATGGGAGCCAGACACTAAAAGTGGCGCAAAGTGTCTGCTGTTCTTTTGCAGTGGCAAGAGGCCCTGGCAAGCTGACACACACATGCATATTAATAAATTAAAACAAGAACACATGGACATCATTCCTGAGGATAACACCTAAAGTTGTCTTCTGGTCCCTACATGCATTCATACACATGTACACACACATACCTATGCATACATGTGTACACACACATGCATAAAAATAAAAAATTGGTATGCTTTGTGTAAAAAGAAAGATGCCTTAGAGCAACTACACACACTGCTGCAGGAAATACTCTGAGGCCAATCTGCTTGGACCCTGGGGCTTTTACTCAGGAAATTATTAGAAAATGCTGACTCTGGGGCTGAGGGTGAGTGCCTACTGTGCACAGAGCCATGGGTGGACCCATAAGCTAGGCATGGTGGCACATACCTGTCATTCCAGTACTGAGTGGGTAGAGGTAGGAAGATCAGGAGTTCAAAGTCATCTATGGCTATCTGAGACTCTGTCTTAGAAAACAAAAAGAAAAATCACAGTTCCAGTGGTGGTTGGGCTGTGTTTTGGCTCCCTTCCCCAGACACCCTGTTCTGCTTGCTGTGTCACCCGACCAGATTAGGAGGTTCTCAGTTTGCCCAGTTGTGGGTGACCTTAGGAAGAATCTGTCCCAGGTTCCAAAGCCTCATGGGTTCTGCCGAACAGGAGGAATATAGTATCTGAGTGCAGCCTCCCCCTCTAGGACACCTAGCATCTTCTGAACCAGAATGGGGATGTGGTCTCTTACAGGGCTGAGATGGTGGTGCCTGACTTCTCTGAGCTCTTCAAGGAGAGAGCCACAGCCCCGTTTTTTGTGTTTCAGGTAAAGTAGCAACTGCAGCCCTTACTCCCTATCTCCTTCCTTGGGGCTTTTGTAGCTGAAGCACATCTGGCTGCCACCTCCAAGCCCCAGACTTCTTTCTGTCTTCTTGCATTAGAGTTTGTGCTTTTTGGGTATCTGCCTGGGCTCTAGGGGACAAGGAACATGAGCAAGGCTGAACAGTCTGCTGTCCCCCAGGTGTTGTGCGTGGGGCTATGGTGCCTGGACGAGTACTGGTACTACAGTGTCTTCACTCTGTCTATGCTGGTGGCTTTTGAGGCCTCCCTGGTACAGCAGCAGATGCGCAACATGTCAGAGATCCGCAAGATGGGCAACAAGCCACACATGATCCAGGTGCTGCAGCAGGGAGACGGCCAGGACAGCCCTGCCCGGCCCTAAAATGGGCAACATGCAGACCACCGGTCTGTGCTGATACACCCACCCCATCCTCATCCCTTAGGTCTACCGCAACCGCAAATGGAGGCCCATTGCCAGTGATGAGATTGTTCCTGGGGACATAGTGTCCGTAGGTAAGCCTGGGTTCCCATCCATCACAGGAACCCTCATCTCTGCCTCTGGCCAACTCCACTCCCTCCCCTACCTCAGGCCGCTCCCCTCAGGAGAACCTAGTGCCATGTGATGTGCTGCTGCTGCGGGGCCGCTGCATTGTAGACGAGGCCATGCTCACTGGGGAGTCGGTGCCACAGATGAAGGTGATGGTTGGGGTTCAGAATCCCTGATTCATGGAGGAGACTGGGACAAAAGAGGCCAGTGGCCAGGCAGGTCCTGCTAGACATAGGTGGAGGGGAGGTTGGGCTTGAGTTAATGCAATGGGGTGGGGGGTGCCATGTAGGAATGGAATGGACAACAGGAGATGAAAGGATCCTTGGTCTGGCATGGAGCCCCCTACCCAGTGAAGATCGGGCTGGCTCATCCCAGCCCCAGCCCCAGGGAACAGCTCTTCAGGGACAAAGCCTGTGAGGAGGTTGAGGTAAACCTGACATCCAGATCCCTCCCCAGGAGCCCATAGAGGACCTGAGCCCCGACCGTGTGCTAGACCTTCAGGCTGATGCCCGGCTACATGTCATCTTCGGGGGCACCAAGGTGGTGCAGCACATACCTCCCCAAAAGGCCACTACAGGCCTGAAGCGTAGGTGCCTCAAGGGTGACTGGAATGGCTCCCCCACACTTGTTGGAGCATAAGGGAGTTAAAATTGAATGACACACAGCTCTGTTTGTCTCCCCAGCGGTTGACAATGGGTGTGTGGCCTACGTCCTTCGGACTGGATTCAACACATCCCAGGTAGGGCCTGTGACTGATCCAGGGTGGGGCCTGGGGCAGGTGGTGGGCCCTTTCAGAGCATCCACCCCATGGAGTCTGGCTATGAAGCTTCATTGGTTGAATGGCTGCCCAGCATATGCAAAGTCCTGGGTTTCATGCCAGCACCACAAAAAACTAGGCAAGGTAGTACATGACTGTAATCCCAGTGTTCAAGGTCATCCTTGACTACATCACAAGTTCAAGGCCTGCCTGGACTACAGACCCTTTCTCTGAAATTGGTAGAAAAGGAGGTAGAGAGGGAGGGGAAAGAGAAAGGAAGGATGGACAGACATAAGAATATCCACTCCATGTGCTCTTTGACCGCAACAAACAAAGGGTCCAGGGTACAGAAGGACCTCTAGATCAGGCCTGAGGCTCCAGTTGGTATCCCAAAGCAGACCAGCTACTACCACCCCACAGGGAGGATGTGAACCAAGTCGCTCTGGTAATGTTTCACAGCTCTCCCTGTGAGCTGTGCTGACTAGGCCTACAAGAAGGCATCCCCCTCCATCCAGTCTCACTTCACTGTCTGCCCTGCTGCCAGCCTCTGCACTTCTTGGCTGAGGTGCAGCCATCCATCCATCTAACCACATAGCTGTGTCGGGCCTCTGGCTGCCTCATTCACAGCCTCAAGGCAGGCATTGCTAGAAAGAACCCAGCCTCAGTGCCTTCAGGCAAGGACGACCTTCACCCTACACTCCTCCCTCCTAGGAAAGACCACTGTCCCCTTGTTCCCCTAGGGCAAGCTTCTGCGCACAATCCTCTTTGGGGTTAAGAGGGTGACTGCAAACAACCTGGAAACCTTCATCTTCATCCTCTTCCTCCTGGTCTTTGCCATTGCGGCAGCCGCCTATGTGTGGATTGAAGGTAAGCCCATGCCTGCTCCTTCTCCTTGGCCCCATCCCCACCCCAGGCTGGCAGGCCCTATCTCCACAGGCACCAAGGACCCCAGCCGCAACCGCTACAAGCTCTTTCTGGAGTGTACCCTGATCCTCACCTCAGTTGTGCCCCCTGAGCTGCCCATCGAGCTGTCCCTGGCTGTCAACACCTCACTCATCGCCCTGGCCAAGCTCTGTGAGTAACGGGTAATGGATGAGGTCAGGGTACAGAGTGGACAGGAGCCTAGAGAGACCTAACCACTGCTTCCGTCTCTCCAGACATGTATTGTACGGAACCCTTCCGGATCCCCTTTGCTGGCAAGGTCGAGGTGTGCTGCTTTGACAAGACAGGGACCCTGACCAGTGATAGCCTGGTGGTGCGTGGCGTAGCTGGGCTGAGGTGAGCACCAAGGTTTCGTCACATCTCCTTCAATGTGAGTGACAGTTGGAGAGTCCACACAGGCCCAGAGCAGCCAGCTCAGCCCCAGTACACCTACCAGTCATGTATGTACCATAGAAAAGGACTCTACAGGGCTGGAGAGATGGCTTAGTGGATAAGGCGTTTGCCTGTGAAGCATAAGCACCCAGGTTCCATTTCCCAGGTCCCATGTAAGCCAGATGCACATGGTGGCGCATGCATCTAGAATTCGTTTGCAGTGGCTAAAGGCCCTGGCATGCCCATTCTCACTTTTACACACCCTCTCTCTCTCTCTCTCTCTCTTTCTCTCTCCCTCCCTCCCTCTCCCTCTCCCCCCACTCTCTGTCTCTAATAAATAAATAAAAACATATCTTTAAAAAAAAAGAAAGAAAGAAAAGGACTCTGCATACCATGCATGACCTCACTGACCATCCTGGAGGCTTTTATCATTCTCATGGAGGACTGTGATCAATACAACTCATGCACTTGAGAGTTGGGAGTTGTTTGTAGTGATGCCCTCTGGTGTTCCCAGGGTTTCTTAGAAGTGCAGCTCCACTTGCCCACCTCTCTATACCCTATAAGACCTATAAGTTGTTCCCATTCTTGCAGAGATGGGAAGGAAGTGACCCCTGTGTCCAGCATCCCCATAGAAACACACCGGGCTCTGGCCTCCTGCCATTCCCTTGTGCAGCTGGATGACGGCACCCTTGTGGGTGACCCCCTTGAGAAGGCCATGTTGACAGCTGTGGACTGGACACTAACCAAAGGTGAGGAACCAGTGCCTCAGGCCTGATGTTGGGGACCTGTCTGCCCCAAGCGGATGGGCCCACTGCTGTGACATTCTCTTAGGCTACTGGGCACGGCCCCTTGTGAACTTGGGATGGGCCTTGCGCTTGGGGGTCCACTTGGGTTGGTACTTGGCTTGACCTGGCTATGGCCACAGAACCCCCTGTTGCCAGCAGTGCTCTGTGGGAAGTTGGGCAAGGGTGGGGCTAAGGTAGGGGCTTGGCTGCCTCTCCGGAGCAAAGCCCCTCAGGACTTGTACTTATTTGTTTCCAGATGAGAAAGTATTCCCCCGAAGTATTAAAACTCAGGGGCTGAAAATTCACCAGCGCTTTCATTTTGCCAGTGCCCTAAAGCGAATGTCCGTGCTCGCCTCCTATGAGAAGCTCGGCTCCACTGACCTCTGCTACATCGCAGCCGTGAAGGGGGCCCCTGAAACTCTGCATTCCATGGTGAGGTGGCCCTAAGGGGAGGGGCATAAAGTAAAGGAAGGACAGAGGACAGGCAGTAACTTTGTGTCCACTGCATTCTCTTCAGTTTTCCCAGTGCCGGCCTGACTACCATCACATACACACAGAGATCTCCCGGGAAGGAGCCCGTGTCCTAGCATTGGGGTACAAGGAACTGGGACACCTCACACACCAGCAGGTAAGGACCCAGGCTTCCTGCCACTTCAGCTCCTCCCAATCCTGTAGTACCAGTAGGAGTGGCCACAG
Source organism: Dipus sagitta (assembly GCA_036346955.1). Classification (NCBI taxonomy): domain Eukaryota; kingdom Metazoa; phylum Chordata; class Mammalia; order Rodentia; family Dipodidae; genus Dipus; species Dipus sagitta. The sequence goes on from CM070770.1 coordinate 219,834,709, forward strand.
TTTCATTGATAATCCTCACCTGCTGTGACCTTTGGGGACTCTGAGTAACCACCCCCAACCCACCCCCCATGTCCTGGATAGCCCATTAGGGAATGCCAAGAGGCATCTCATATTCTCCTATCTTCACTTCTCTGCTCCCTGGTCACTGAAAGGCCTTAGTGGCATCCACAGCTCTCGCCCACTTGCCTTCACCCACATGTCTTATCCTCCCATCTTCATTCCTCCACCAAGGTAGCCTACATCTTGGCTCCCATCAAGCCTGCTCACACCAGAGGTTTCTCTAGGACTTATGTCAAATTGCAGCACTGAATGCAGAGCCCAATTAGGCCAGGGCTTAAGGCCACTGCACTGTCATCCTTCCTGTACCTGGAGGTTCTTACTTCCTTTGAGGCTGTTCCCTGATCCTGCCTACCCTGTTCCCCACCACCACTCTTATGCTACTGTGGCTTCATCCCCAGGTACCTTGTGAGTACCCTGAGGGCAGCCTTCCCTAGTGATGCCTCAAAGTAGGTCAGGGTTATCTGTCCCTCATGAAAGATGGTGCTCATGACCTTAATGAGTCAGAGCTGAGCCACAGACTGCTCTCTGACATGCTTATATCCACAACCACAAGGTAGAGACATGGCTGGACCCCATCCTTCGTGATGCCTAGGACCCACTCTGTCTCTCCCCTCCTGAACTTCATGTGTTGCCTCTTGGGGGACAAGGCCTCCCCTCCACACCATCTTGCATATGTGCAGGCACACATATGTAGCTCTAGTTGGTGAAGTAATACTATTGTTCCTTCCTTGGGTTCCACTCCAGGAGGTATGGAGGGGCTGGTGGAAGGGACAGATGGTGAGGACACCCCATGTCTGTCCACAGGCACGGGAAGTCAAGCGGGAAACCTTGGAATGCAGCCTCAAGTTTGTGGGCTTCATCGTGGTCTCCTGCCCACTCAAGGCCGACTCCAAGGCTGTGATCCGGGAGATCCAGAACGCATCCCACCGGGTACGGGTGGGGGATGGGGTGGAGGTGGGGCAGTAGCAGCAAGGACAGTATCAACCTCCAGGTCTCAACAGTGAGGGAAGCACAGCCAAGTTCAGGCATAGCCTGAGAGCTCAGGCGGCCCCTAGGCAGAGGATGCTGTCATGTCACCTCCTCAGATTTTGGAGGCCATGCCTACCTGTCCTGGTGGGTACTCTCACAAGGCAGGTAGATCATTTGACTAGTCCCCACCATACACTTGGGAGTCATAGCCCACCCCCCTTCCCATCTCCAAAATGTTTCCCACACAAGCAGATGCCAGGCCCAGAATGTCAACAAAAGGCTGATTCTTAACATGTTACAGCTGGTATGGTAGTGCACACCTGTCATCCCAGGGAGGTAGAGACAAGAGGATTAGGGGTTCAAGGTCATCCTCAGCTATATAGCAAGTTTGAAGCCAGCCTGGGCTACATGACCCCCTGTCTCAACAAAAAGAAGACCTGAGTATAGTGGCTCATACCTATGATACCAACACTAAGAAGGTTGAGGTAGGAGGATCACTGTGAGTTTGAGGCCAGCCTGAACTACAGAGGCTACATAAAAACTTTCTTCAAACAAAATGATAACAAAAAAGAATGGAGTGGAACTGGAGGTGAGGCTCAGTACCTTAGCATGTATGAGGTCCTAGATGCCATCCCCAGAACCATGCACACTCTAGGGTTATGTATGAAGGACACAATATATCATTTGTATAGGACGTCCTGGGTGGGGTGGATTGTGACCTCTGGACACCCAGCTGGGATCTATAGAAGCTTAGTTTTCCTATTCAGTCATCCTCAGAAGGAGCTGTGACACCAGGCTGGGACTCTGCCCTGCTGAGCCCCACCTTCTGTCCCCTAGGTGGTCATGATCACTGGGGACAACCCACTCACTGCTTGCCATGTGGCTCAGGAGCTTCACTTCATTGAAAAGGCCCATACACTTATCTTGCATCCGCCTTCCGAGAAAGGTGAGGTCCATGGTGGGTGGGTGGAGCTTGAGAGGTATTTGAGCAGACACTGCTTCCAGAACCTATGGTGATTATTTACAACACAAGTTCCCAGACAGAGGCAATCTGGCCTCAGCCTCAGCCACCTTGGGCCCAGCATTCCCCATCCAAAGCATAGTGCCTCCCAGACCTCCAGCTCTCGCTGGCACAGCACTAAGTATGGCCAAATCCCGGGTAGAGGGTATGATGCTTATTACCTCATCAGTCCTGTTGCCCTGTCCCACACTACAGGGACAGCTTATCTTGCCTACATCAGGGAGGAAAGCCAAGTATTGTGGCCCCTGTTTAGTATACAAGGAGGAGGAGGCTCAGAAATGAGCCTGCTTAGCCAGGAGTATAGACTATGGGTCTTCCAGGCCAGCCTGGGCTACAGAGCAAATTCCAGGCCAATTTTTTTTTTTTTTTTTTTTTTTTTTTTTGGTGGGGGGGTCCAGGAATGGGAGTTGTTAGGCTGACCTGGAACTTACTCTGTGGTCAGAGGCTGGTCTCAAACTCAGAGTGAACCTCCTGCCTCAGCCTCCCAAGTGCTGGGCCAAAGGTGTGTGCCACCCCACCCAACTTTTTTTGTATGTTTGTTTTGTTTTTATGAAGCAGGGTCTCTATCCCAGGCTGACCTAGAACTTACTTTGTAGCCCAGGCTGCCCTTGAATTCACAGTAGTCATCCTACCTCAGCCTCCCAAGTGCTGGGATTAAAGTCATGTGCCACCACACCCAGCTAAAGCCAGTTTTTATACACGTGCACACACATACATTCTGAGACTGTCTCAGAACCTTCCCCCAATAAATGATGCCACTGCCTGGGTCACTTAGTGTCACCTGGCATGAGATATCCTCAGTGTCCAATCTGTCTTAGGAGCAGTAAAGGGCTTTAAGAAGAGCCAGTCAGTACAGGGTTGCAGGAGCCAGTGTTCTCACGGCCATTAGAACACATTGCAGGAACCTATACAGGACATCTGGAATCCCTGTGCTGCCTGTCAGAGGATTTAGTCTCTATCCCCTGCTGTTGGGACAGGTGGCACAGGTGGCCTCAAGTGGACAGAGCTACTGCTTGATTGGTGGGCAAAGAGGGCTGACTACTATAACAAAACCTGGTTAAAGGCTTACTCCCACCTACTCAAGATAGTCCAGCAGGACATGATGGTGTGCTGCCCTCCGCCATCCTTGTCCTAGGGTCTGAGTTGCAGAATGAGAAGAGAAGGACTCCCTCCCCCCACCAAAAAATAGTAGTAAACAGGTCCCTTGAGAATAGTGCCAGGGTAGGGGCAGCTTGACATGTGGGACCAGGCTGCCTAGGTACACATCTAGTCCCATCATGCTGCTGAAAGCACATAACTTAGGCCCCGGGTTCTCTGTTTACCAACCTATTCCTGAGGGTTCTGTGATATACTCTGTGAAGTACCTGGAACAGGGCCTGGGACTTGATGAGGCTATGGTAGTGATCCAGGAGTCCCTAGTACTGACCCTGAATATGACTCACAGGCCAGTCATGCAAGTGGCGCTCCATCGATGGCAGCATTGAACTGCCCCTGGCCTCAGGCTCCCCGAAGGTGCTAGCCCAGGAGCATGCATTGTGCCTCACAGGAGATGGCCTGGCCCACCTGCAGACCATGGATCCCCAACAGCTGCTCCACCTCATCCCCTATGTGCGTGTGTTTGCCCGTGTGGCCCCCAAACAGAAGGTAAGTACAGGGCCCTGGGATTGGGCACCAGGGGCCTTAGGGCCCAGGCAGCCTCCACTCAGCCTGTCTCTACCATACAGGAGTTTGTCATTACCAGTCTGAAGGAGCTGGGCTATGTGACCCTCATGTGTGGGGATGGCACCAATGATGTGGGTGCCCTGAAGCATGCCGATGTGGGTGAGTTCCCAAAACGGAGCTGCACCTCCCTCCACCTTGTTATAAGGATATATCACCTCACAAGAAAGGCAGACCTAGCCCTGATTGAAGAGTCAGTTGGGGACATCTATTCTGTATGGGCAGCTAAATACATGGCTCAGCAGTCATCTGCCTAGTGAGACCCTAAGGGCCTGGCTGGGAGGTGGAGCACCTGCCTAGAATTTTCCAGTAGGGTTGGGGGCATGGCTCAGCTGTAGAATCTAACTGAGTGGCTACCTCCATATTAGAGCATTGTCTAGTATGTGTAAGTCTCTGGATCCCATCCCTAGCACTGAAAAAAAAAGCCAGCTCAGCTCAGGACAGTGGCTCTGGGGTCCAGCTCTGCAATTGGACACAGGTGGACTCTACTTCTAGGACCCAGAGCTGCCAACCCCCACCCCTCTCCTGACACCCTTCCAGGTGTAGCACTCCTGGCCAATGCTCCAGAACGGATTGTAGAGCGACGGCGGCGGCCAAGGGACAGCCCAGTCCTGAGCAACAGTGGCCCCAGGGTCACCTCCAGATCATCCAAGCAGAGGTCTGTGCTTCCACCCCCTGAGGAGCTGCCAGCTTCCCAGAGGGTGAGTATTATCAGGAGAGATGCTGGCAGCCCCTGCTGGCCATGGCTGACCCCTTCCACCCACCCCTCAGGATCGCCTAAGCCAGGTGCTGCGAGACCTGGAGGATGAGAGTACCCCTATTGTGAAGCTGGGAGACGCCAGCATCGCGGCACCCTTCACCTCCAAGCTCTCCTCCATCCAGTGCAGTGAGTCCCACTATCCAGCCCCACCCCTGCCCAGACTACCACCCACACTCCCATCACTGCCTGGAACTCGGCTCATACCCAGCTCCTCTCCACAGTCTGCCACGTGATCAAGCAGGGGCGCTGCACACTGGTGACCACTCTGCAGATGTTCAAAATCCTAGCACTCAACGCCCTCATCCTGGCATACAGTCAGAGTGTCCTGTACCTGGAGGGTGTCAAATTCAGTGACTTTCAGGCCACTCTGCAGGGACTGCTGCTGGCCGGCTGCTTCCTCTTCATTTCCCGCTCCAAGGTGGGCCTCAGACCATCTAGGGCCAGCTGTCAAAGGCTCTGCCAGTATGCTGCTTCAGGGTGCGGGACTTGTCCTCCCTTAGGGTCCCCCTGCTGTCCATGGGCTTATGGCTTCATGCAGGCCACAAAGCCCCACAGGGGACAAAGGGACAAGTGAGGAAACAATTACTGAGTCCAAGCAGAGGGTGTACAGGGCCATGGAAAAATCCATGTGAGTGACAGAACAGCCAAAGAGGCCTACACTATGAAACCCTCAGGCTGACTGGTGAGGAAAGAAGGACTTGCAGGCCACAGACATACACACACCAAGGTCACAGAGGTCCCAGTGTCCGGAGGCACATGTTAGTCAGCTTCCCATCACCGTAACAAAGTACCTGATAAACAAAAGGAGAGGTTTATTTTGGCTTGTTTTTAAGGTTTTAGTCTGTGGTCTGGGCCTGTGGTGAGGCAGTCACTGCAGTAGGAACCCCATGGTGGAACAGAGTTTCTGGCCTCATGGTGGCTAAAGGAGAAAAGGCCCCCTGGGATACTGGCCCCACCTCCTAAGTTTATTATCAGTCTGACCCATCTGTGGGTTAGTCCAGGAATCAGGTCAGAGCTACTTCTAAAGTCCTGCCCCTGAACACTGCTCTGGGGACAGCATCTTCAGCCTATGAGTCTGCAGGGGACACTTTAGATTCTACCCTAATAGGGTAGAGTGTTGATAGGTTGAGATATGCATACCCTATGGGCCTCAGGGAGGGCCTTGAGTCTGCCCTTGAGCCTCTGGAGCAGAGGGTGGTCTCACCTTCTCAAGACAGATGTGGGTTCCAGGCAGACCCAGGATCAGTCAGGTACCCTGTTGTACAAGGCCTCTATGGAGGCAAAGGCATTGCCCCTGATTCCTCCCTTACCCCTGCCACCACAGCCCCTCAAGACACTGTCCCGAGAACGGCCCTTGCCCAACATCTTCAACCTGTACACCATCCTCACAGTGATGCTACAGTTCTCCGTACACTTCGTGAGCCTCGTCTACTTGTACCGTGAGGCCCAGGCCCGCAGCCCTGACAAGTGAGTAGGGCACCCAGAGGAGGTGACAGCTGTCCCTTATAATGGGAGTGGCAGGAGGACAGCAGAGTCAGCTGGTCAGACCCTGGCTTTGTTAATACAGTGGAGAGCTGCAGAGGATGCATGAATTGTAGAGAGTTACTAATCCTTATACCTAATTCCCACAGGCAGGAACAGTTTGTAGACCTGTACAAGGAGTTTGAACCAAGCCTGGTCAATAGTACCGTATATATCATGGCCATGGCCATGCAGATGGCCACCTTCGCCATCAACTATAAGGTGAGGCCCTGCCCATTCAAGCGTACTCACCCCCATCCTCCCCCCCCCAAAAAAAAAAAATTTGGCCTGCCCTGGCAGGCCCAGCCATCAGTACCTCTGTCCCCAAGGGCCCACCCTTCATGGAGAGCCTGCCTGAGAACAAGCCCCTGGTATGGAGTCTGGCCATATCACTCCTGGCAATCATCGGCCTGCTACTTGGCTCCTCACCTGACTTCAACAGCCAGTTTGGCCTTGTGGACATCCCTGTGGAGGTGGGTGGTCCTGTGTGGTGGCCCTGAAACTCAGCCTGCCTGGCATCATTGGGTCTGACTAACCAGTCTCCCTTCCTGACAGTTTAAGCTGGTCATTGCCCAGATCCTGGTCCTGGACTTCTGTTTGGCACTCCTGGCTGACCGCATCCTACAGTTCTTTCTGGGAACCCCGAAGCTGAAAGTGCCTTCCTGAAATGGCAGTGCTGGTACCCACTGTCTATCCTGGTTGCCACCAAGCAGGAACCCTGCCAGGACCTGGAGAGGGAATACTGTCCCCCGTACCCCCATAGTGAGGCAGCCTGGCCTTGCTCTTGGAAGACTGAACTGGGACCCCTGGGGGCATCTGCTGGCCCTGGACCAGCACCTTTGGTAAATAAAGCAGCAGCAGCGATTTTAAGAAGCCTGCCTCCATCTCTTCTCTGCCACACAGGGTTCTTGGGAGTCAGGGGCCAGGCAGTGAGCCTAGCACACCACAAACTAAGGGAGGTAAGTGACCCACCCTTTAAGACACATTTCCTTCCTAGGTCATGCTGGAGCTGGGGACCTCACTGTGTATTTTCTAGTATCACATGCATTTCTGTGGTTTTACATTGTAATGAATCGGTTAGACCCTGAGAGATGCCTAACAAAGAGCATTCCCCCCAGTGGTGTAGAGATGCAGAGACAGAGGAAGAGAGTGAGAGAGAATGGGCACACTAGGGCCTGTAGCCACTGCAGACTCCAGATGCATGTGCCACCTTGTTCATCTGGCTTACGTGAGACCTGGAGAATCGAACGTGGGACCTTAGACTTCACAGGCAAATGCCTTAACTGCTAAGCCATCTCTCCAGCCCAGTGCCTTTTCTTTCAAAGGACATTTTCATGAAACTCAAGATTTGCTGAGTGGGCAGCATAGGCCTGGAGTCCTGGCTAGTGGGGGGACTTCCTACCTCCCCGACAGCCAAAAGCTTCAAAAGCCAAGTTCTACACATCCTTTATGGTTCAGTTTTTAAAATATTTTATTTATTTGAGAGAGAGGGGGGCAGGGGAGATAGAGAATGGGCACACCAGGTCCTCTAGCCACTGCAAACAAACTTCAGATGCATGCACCACCTTGTGCACGGCTTACATGGGTACTGGGGAATCGAACCTGGGTCCTCAGACTTCACAGGCAGGCACCTTAACTGCTAAGCCAACTCTCCAGCCGTGGTTCAGATTTTTTGAAACAGGATCTCATCACTATGTAACTAAGGCTTGTCTAACTCAGGATCCTGCCTCAGCCCTGGAGTGCTATGGTTACAGGAATGAGCCACTGCACCCAGCTATAAAATTTTATTCACAGCAAAAAATTGCAGTACCACGTGTGGTGTCTTCACAACTGTGACAGGCTGCTGTTGGTAAGCCCAGCCTTTCCCGTCCCTGTTCAGGGGGTCCTCCATGCCACTTTGTCCACCACCTATTCCTATAACTGGCCAGGGCCATAAGGAAGAAATACACTGCAGTCAGATGGAGGCTGGAAGAGGTGAAGTGGCCACCGTAGTAATTAGTGTGTAGGTGCAGGATCCCTGAAGTTCTAATGGTTCTTGGAGGTCCCAGTGCAAGGGTCCTGTCCCTAAGGGACACTGCACTACAAAAAGCCTTGAAGAGTCTGATCCAGCTTTGAAGGTAACAAGGTAATATTGGGGGCTCCCAGTGGGCTGCATCCTGAAACAGCAGGTCTCCACTGTTCCTGTAGCCCCCAAACTAACTGAAAGGTCAACCCAGTCAAGAGGGCCGGGGCTTAAGTTCTGACAGACATCCCAGGCCCGCAGAATCTATAGTCGTGGAGAGTGATGCTGGATATGAGGGCGGCAGAAAAATCTGAAAAGAACCCTCAAATGTGCTGGTCTGGGCCCAGGGTCCAGTGTTGTGGCCAGGCAGGAGCTCAGTAGCGACTTCCGGGCTGGGCGTGGTCCACGTCTCGGGGGCGTGGTCTCTGCGGGGCGTGGCGGCTGCTGCCCCAGCGGCAGCGGCAGGGGCAGGAAATCTAGGCAGTTCCCGGCTACGCGCTGCTCTCCCCCTCCGCCGGCTCTGCCGTGCGCCCCTGGCTAGACCTCGACATGGACGCAGCAGAGCCAGGTAGGGGCCTGGGAATCTGAGATCCTCCACGCTCGCCCCTCACTTCCCAAACTGGGGAGCCCCGTCTACCCCTTTCCGTCCCCGACAGCCGGTAAAGGAGTTCTTGGAAGGCTAGAACGCAGGGACCCCCAACACACATACGTGGTGGGCAACACCCTCCCAAAGCAGAAAGCGCGCGAGACGCCAATTCCCGAGCCCTCCATCGCCCTTGCAAGCCCTCACCCCGGATGCCTGGGGGAGGGGGCCCAGGAAGGGGAAGTGGCCGCTTCTGCTTCTGATTTTGCGGTGGGGGCAGGGTGTCACGGCTGCTGATGGAGAAGGCAATACGGTGCGATCGGATCGCCGTAGGGCGCAACCGTAGCGCCGAGGACCCAGGCAAGGGGGGGGGCGGCAGCAGAGATGTGGCAAGGTCCGGCTAGTGTTTCCGGCTGGCTTTGTGTCTCTGTTTTGTGTTGTCAGTCTGTCTTGACGTCCCTTGAGGTTTCAAGTCTGCCCTTGTGTGTTTACGCCGCAGGCTCAGTGCCTGTGTGTCCCCACGTGTGTCTCCATCTGTCTGGCCTGGGGTCTGTGTGGTTTCATTGTCAAGCCGGTCCTCTCCCAGTATTGTGGCAGCAGCCGAGCGACTGTTTTCTGGCTTTGCTTCTGGGTCGTTGCCTGTGTGGGTGTCTCAATCCTGTGAGCTACTGCCTGTGTTTGGTCGAGTCTGGGCCCATCTAACCAGCCTCAGGTGGCCCCAGCCTGAGCATATCGTCCTATCCCGCATTTGCTCTGGACCAGGACTCTCCCTCCCTTTCTCCACAAGAAAGTCTTTGAGTTGCCTTCACTGTGCCACTGTTATGGGTGGAGGGAGGCCCTGGTTGGTTTTACACTTCTGTCCTTCAGGGTTCCCCCCAGCCCCTGAGGGCAGGAAGAGGTACAGTGACATCTTCCAGAGCCTGGACAACCTCGAGATCTCACTGGGGAACGTGTGAGTCTGAGTCTGAGTCACCCAGATCCAACTTGGATACCCATGCCCTCTAACCATTTGAGTGCCATGGAGCCCCTCTTCTGGACCCACTTACCAGCCAAGTCTAAAGATAGGCGCCTCCCAAACACCTGTGCCGCTCAGGTGTTGTGGATATATAGGTGTTTGGGATATATCCTTAAAGTGATCCTGAAGCCTCCACACACACACACTTACCTCTTAAGACAGTTGCAATAGCTAAAATCTATGGACCTCAAAGTTACATAAGGCCCTTCAAATACTTTAATTCGTATTAAAAAAAGAAAAAGGAAACTTCCTGCAGCAGAGGCTGTGGCTCAGTAGTAGACCAGGTGCCTAGCATGAGCAAGACCCATCATTCATTTCCTCCTGTATCACAAAACCATAAAACCCATCTGGCTCCCCACAATCCTCTAATTTCCCAGATAGCCAAGAAATGCCACAGAAATGATATTCAATGCTGTCTCTCAGACTATCCTAGTGTCCCTGGACTCCTTCCCATCAAGGGACAGTCTAGGTAGAGGTGGCTTCCTGAAAACCTTATTCCCCAGGACCTTTGAACCTCTGGCTGCAGACCCTGTACTCACAGAAGACCTGGAGTCTGACAAGGCTACCACAGCCTCTGTGGTGAGTGGGACATGGGGGATAGGGAGAAGAGCCTGAGGCAAAGGGGACCTTGATGAGGCATGGGAACTGCCTGCTTGTTCCTGAATGTTGTCTCTCTCTCAGACCAGAGAAGCCAGCTACTGGAGTGGCCCCTCCCCAGAGGGTCCAGCAGCCCTCACAGGTAGGAGAGGCTTTGAAGCAAGGATTGCGGGCTGGACACAGAAAGAGGTCCTTCTTTTATAGACCCTGTTCTGGGCCAGATGTAGGGAATATGGCAGAACCCACAGTGGGTCTATGTACTTGTCCTCAGGTTGGGAAGAGATTCTGTAAAATTGCCTCAGCCCCAAATCTGGGTAGAGATTCTATAAATTTTCACCCACAACAGTGATTCACTGGTCTTGGGGATACAAGGAAAGCTTCTGCAGGAGGGCAAGGGTTCAGAGTTCAGTGGTTAACCCGTCTGCCCCAGGGGAGGAACTGGACTTGCGACTTATTCGAACCAAGGGAGGTGTGGATGCTGCCCTGGAATATGCCAAGACATGGAGTCGTTATGCCAAAGAACTGCTGGCCTGGACAGACAAGAGAGCCAGCTATGGTGAGGCCTCTCTCTCCTCAGCCCCTGTTTTGTGTTGTCAGTCCATCTTGATGTCCCTTGTGGTTTCAAGGCAGTTCCTGTATGTTTATGTCACAAGCGCTGTGCCTGTGTTTCACCACACGCATGCTCCCAGCAGTGCCCAAGCCCAGCTGGACACAGACCCCTTATTCTCTATCCCCTAGAGCTTGAATTTGCTAAAAGCACCATGAAGATTGCTGAGTCAGGAAAGGTGTCCATCCAGCAGCAGGTACGATGGCCAGACCTCCCCAGAACCCTAACCTACCAGGTCTCTCCTTGCATGCTAAGCCAGTCTTATATCCCATCCCAGAGCCACATGCCACTGCAGTATATCTACACACTGTTTCTGGAACATGACCTCAGCTTGGGAGCCCTGGCCATAAAGACTTTGGCCCAGCAGAAAAGAGATTATTACCAGGTGAGGACTCTCCTCTGTTTCTGGCTACCTGGGAGGGAGTCACTGCTACCACCTCACCATTGTTTTTATTTTTTTCTGATGAGGAAGCTGAGCCCAGAGATGTTCAGGATCTTACCCAAGGTTACTCCACAGAGATTCAACCCAGGCTTCCTGTGTGATTGTCACATGGTGCTTTTGTTTGAGACAAGTATGAGAGCTGTGTGCCTAGGAATCAGTCCCATGGAAAAGATGGGATGGTTTCTGCTTCTGAACAGGACTGCCAGAGAAAGCCAGCTTAATTGAGAAAATAGAAAAAAGTTCAGGGCTGGGGGTAGGGAGATTTTGTTCAGTGGTAGAGTCAATGTGCGCATGGAAGGAATAGATGGACGTTTCTTCATGGGTGGTCCCAAAAGCTGCACACCCCCCAATACCCATCCTCCATCTTTCAGCCCCTGGCTGCCAAGCGCACTGAGATTGAAAAATGGAGAAAGGAATTCAAAGAGCAGTGGCTGAAGGAGCAGAAGAGGATGGTGAGGCCCCTAGTGGGTGGGGCCGTAAGCCAAGGAATGCTAGGACATACTGAGCACTAAGCACTAACTCTAAACCTCCAATGCTGCCCTCAGAATGAGGCAGTGCAGGCTCTGCGGAGAGCACAGCTTCAGTACATACAACGCTGTGAGGACCTGCGGACACGCTCCCTGGGATCCCCAGAGGACCTGCTCTCCCAGGCTTCTCCAGGACCCAGCAAGCAGCAAGAACGGAGAAGGCGCTCTCGAGAGGAGGCCCAGGCTAAGGTGGGGACCTAATGCCTTGTTCCCTAACTTTTGCTGTCCCCCCCCCCCCCCACGTTTTCCACATGAGCCCTTCCAGCCTTGGTTTTTCTTAGGCACAGGAGGCTGAGGCGCTGTATCAGGCTTGCATCAGGGAGGCTAATGCACGACAGCAAGACCTAGAGACCACCAAGCAGAGGATAGTGTCACATGTGCGCAAGCTGGTGTTGCAGGGGGATGAAGTGCTCAGGCAGGTGAGGCCCTGCCTCAATTTGCATCCTCTGTTCCATTTGGGTGCCAGAGGATGCCCCTGTCCCCTGCCCCTAAGCCACCCATGGAGCTCTAGGACTCCTTGCACCACAGTGAGGATTCACGGTAGGAGAGATGGCTTACCAGTTAAGGCACTTGCCTGCAAAACCTAAGAATTCATGTTTGAATCTCCAGGTCCCACATAACCAGACACAGTGATGCAGCACATGTGCACAAGGGGGCACACATGTCTGGAGTTCATTCACAATGAGGATTCAGGCCCTAGACCCTGGCCAAACTTCTGCACCCCCTTACTGCCCCAGTCTGTAAAGTTGGGGGCCCTGCCCCCAACCCCTGATCATTTGCATTAGTAAGGGTCCATGCAGTCCCAGGGATACAGGTCCTATCACTCTTGGAATAATGTTTCTGGCTCCTGCAGGTGACCCTGGGTCTCTTTGGGCTGCGTAGGGCGCAGGCTGAGCGGGGCCCCCTGGCCTTCACCGCCCTGACGGAGTGCTGTGCTCCCTTTGAGCCTGGCCAGCGCTACCAGGAGTTTGTGAGGGCGCTTCAGCCAGGGCCTTCATTACCCCCACCACCTTCCTTCTCCTTCCAGGAATTCACTCCTGCTGTGCACAGGTGGGCTGCCCCTCCCCCCCTCCCCCCCCCCCCCCCCCCCGTCAGTTTTGGGAGTGAGCCCAGGTGAGAGCCAGGCTGGTAGTACCCCTGGAACTGAGTAATCCAGGTCAGAGAATTAAGCCTCCACAGAAATTGACACACAAGGATCTTGGATGGATTTTGATGGGGGTGGGTTTGTCTCAGAAATTAGGGGTTTCCCTACTTTAGGACTAGGGCACTCAAGGGACAAGTGTGCTTCATTAACCCACTTCATTAAAGTTGGGACCCACATACTATGCCTGGAAGCTGTTAGCCCTGGAGATGGAGCCCTCAAACCCCTCTCCTCTCAGTTCCCCAGTGGACATGAAAAAGAAGCTCTCCGGGCCCCCAGCTCCGAAGCTGGAGGAGAGCAGCTCTGTAGAGCTGGGCTCTTGGGAAGATGCCAGCATTGGCGATGGTCAAGGTAGGTGCAGTGAAGCCAGTGGGTGTGGGACAGGGGCAGGGCTGAGGCCAACCTGATTGATCTGTCCTTCACCTAGGGACTCCAGGCCCCACTCCAGGCAGTGATGTGGACAGTGTGGGTGGTGGCAGTGAGTCTCGATCCCTAGACTCTCCCACTTCCAGCCCAGGTGAGTGTAAGATCTGACCCTTGCCCACACTCCACTTCTTCCCTTCCCCCTTCCTCTAACCTCTCCTTCTCATACCCACCTCCAGCTGGCCTGCTGCAGCCCCTAGCCAAACACTGACCTTCAAATTCTATCCTCCTGGGCATGGTAGTACATGCCTTTAATCCCAGCACTCAGGAGACAGAGGTAGGAGGATACCTATGAGTTCAAGGCCAGCCTGAGACTAGTAAATTCCAGGTCAGCCTGGGCCAGAGCAATACCCTACCTTGAAAAAACAAAAAGAAATTAAAAATCAAACTCTAACATTCCTTTGGATCACTGACCTACTCCTGACCCCTCTCCTCAATTGCTGACCTGTTTCCTTGATCAAAGGGACTCCAGAACCATGCTACACGGGGCCATGCTAATTTTCTAACCCTTCACCTCTTAACTCTGACCTGTTTCCCCAAGAGCATCTGTGGGTGGTTCTGGAAGCCCTGAACACCAAGTCTGTCTCCTTAGACCTGGAATGCCCCTGTGAAATCCATGATGCTTCCCCTACACACACCTTCTATGACCCTCTGACCCCAGGTGCTAGCATGCGGCGGCTGGTGAAGGCCTCTTCCACGGGCACCGAGTCCTCTGATGACTTTGAAGAACGAGACCCTGGTGAGACCAGACACAGATGGGCAGTTAGGGTGGGAGATGGCTCAGACAACCCTGACTCTGCCTCCCCACAGACCTTGGAGACGGTATGGAGAATGGGCTGAGCAGCCCCTTCAAGAAGTGGATGCTGTCCACTGCTGCTCAGACCCACCGGCTCCGGCGGCTGCGGGGCCCTGCCAAGTGTCGTGAATGTGAAGCCTTCATGGTCAGCGGGACAGAGTGTGAGGAGGTGTGGCTCAGGCTGGTGACCTAATGATCTTGGTTGACCTCTCTGACATGAGATGCTCCTGGGGCCCACTCTGATCAATGTGCCTTCCACTTCCTGGGGATCCCTATGATCCTGTCTCCTATTGACCTTCCCCTCCATCCCCAGTGCTTTCTGGCTTGTCACAAGCGTTGTCTGGAGACGCTGCTGATCCTATGTGGACACCGGCGGCTCCCAGCCCGGACGCCGATCTTTGGAGTCAACTTCCTGCAGATTCCTAGGGACTTCCCTGAGGAGGTCCCCTTTGTGGTCACTAAGTGCACAACTGAGATAGAACACCGTGCCCTGGGTGTACAGGTGCCACTCTTCACCCTTGATTGTCCCCTGACCTGTCCCTATTGGTGACCTGATAAGATCACAAGCCAGGTGTCCCTCATCCTGCAGGGTATTTACCGGGTCAGTGGATCCCGCATCCGTGTGGAGCGGCTGTGCCAGGCCTTTGAAAATGGCCGCACATTGGTAGAGCTGTCAGGAAACTCACCTCACGATGTCACAAGTGTCCTCAAGCGGTTTCTGCAAGAGGTAGGTGGCTTGGGGCTAGACTGGTGAGCAGGGTCCAGCCAGATTCCAGCTGAGAACCTGTAGCAGCTACCCACACTCATATCCCCCACCCCCAGCTCACCGACCCTGTGATCCCCTTCCACTTCTACGACGCCTTCATCTCTCTGGCAAAGACCCTGCATGCAGACCTCAGGGACAACCCTGAGACCCCCAGTCCCAGCCCTGAGGTTATCTGCTCGCTGAAGACCCTCTTGGTACAGCTGCCTGACTCTAACTACAGCACCTTGCGACACTTGGTGGCCCATCTATTCAGGTGTGCACTGCTCCCTAAACCTCAAATCATGGTCCTCTTCCTTGCACCTGTAACTGCTGACCTCTATGGCTGATGCTAGCCTCTAACCTTTGACATGCTTGCTGACTTATACTGACACCTGACTCCCAAATCTGGACGTACAGCTGACTGGTCTTAAATAGTGGCCACTTCCTGCCACATGGCCAAGTTCCCACCAGGCTGGCCTGCAGGTCCTACCTGTCACCCTCAGCCAATGACCCGTGTTTGACTCTTCTCACACTATCTTCAGGGTGGCCGCTCGGTTTGAGGAAAACAAGATGTCTGCCAACAACTTGGGAATTGTATTTGGACCCACACTGTTGCGGCCACCAGATGATCCCAGGGCAGCCAGCCCCAGTCCTGCCACCTGCCTGCTGGACACTGGTCACCAAGCTCAACTTGTTGAGTTCCTCATCTTGCACTATGAGCAGCTCTTCGGGATGGATGAGCTGCCATTGGCCCCTGAGCCCCTGCTTCGAGACCTTAGCCCAGCTCCTGAATTCCATACATCCAGTCCCCAGCTTGCATCACAACTCCTTACCGCATACCCTCAGACCCCATCCCTAGTCTTGGACGCCAACCCAGACCCAAAAGCCCACCACAGTGCCCTGGAGAAGCATCCCGAATCCGCACTGTCTGAGGTAGGAGCCTGCTGGGCCCCCCAAGGTAGTTGCAGTATTGGAGTTGTAACCTAGGACCTAGTGTGTGATAGGTAGTTGCTTGGATTGAGTCATGCCACAGCCCTCTTCTTATTTTTTTGTTTGTTTGTTTTTTGAGGTATAGTCTCACTCTAGCCCAGGCTGACCTAGAAATCACTGTAATTCCAGGCTGGTCCATAATCACAAGGATCCTCCTACTTCTGCCTCCAGAGTGCTGGTATTAAAGGCATGTGCCACCACGCCCAGCCCTTGTTTTTTTGTTTTGTTTTGTTTTGTTTTGTTTTGTTTGTTTTGTTTCGTTTTGTTTTGTTTTGTTTTTCGAGGTGGAGTCTCACTGTAGTCTCACTCTAGTCGAGGCTAACCTGTAGTCTCAGGGTGGCCTCCAACTCAGCAATCCTTTCACCTCTGCCTACCGAGTGCTGGGACTAAAGACGTGAGCTGCCACAGCCCACTCCCAGCCCTTGATTTTTGGCACAAGATTTTATATATCGTAAACTTGCCTCAAACTTTTTACACAGCTGAGGATGACCTTGAACTCCTTATCTTCCTGGCTCCACCTCACAAATGCTAGGGTCACAGGCACACATCACCATGCCTGGATCTTTTTATTTGGAGGCAGAGGCTCACCAAATTGCTCAGGCTGGACTTGGGATTCTCCTACATCAGCCTCTGAGTAGCTGGGATAACAGCCTCTGCCACCAGACCTGCTGCATTTGGGTTTTTTGTTTTTGAGACAGGGTCACTATGTACCCCGAAACTTGCAGTCTTCCTACCTTACTGTTCTCAGTGCTAGAATTATGGTCAGGTGGGAAACACTGTACCCAGCACTCTCTTCCCTCATGTGATTCATTCTTGTTGTGGGGAATGAGGATGGATAAGAGTAACAGCAGGGACAGCTCTGCAGAAATGAAATGCACTCATCTCTTCAAGAGTGTGTGCTAAACACCTATTATATACCAAGCATTGTTCTAGGTCTTTCAGATAAATCTGTGAGTGTCTGCCGGGTGTGGTGATGCACGCCTTTAATCCCAGCACTCAGGAGGCAAAGGTAAGAGGATTGCCATGAGTACAAGGCCACCCTGAGGCTGCATAGTGAATTCCAGGTCAGCCTGGGCTAGAGCAAGACCTTATCTCAGGGGAGAAAAAAATATTATGCATGTAGAAGAGGGACTCTTGGTGTTTACCTGGGAGGGATTTATGGGACAGTGACACAAAAACAGAATCTGAGACAAAGTTTGTAGTAAGCAACCTCACAGGGTAAACTCCAGTTTGAGATGCACACAGCTGAAAGGGGAGTTTGTCCTTTATTAGAGAAAGTACATCTAGTTATTGTCAGGGTTATAGGCAAAAAGCTCAAGTAGTGGTAACTAATTAAAGAACTTAAAGAGAGCAGATGTGGGGATTGTTTTTTGCTTGTTTGGGGGTTTTTGTTTGTGTGTTTGTTTTTTTAGACATGATCTCACTGTAGTCCAGGCTAACCTAGAACTACTCTGTAGCATCAGGCTGGCCTTGAACTCAGAGATCCTCGTACCTCAGCCTCCTGAGTGCTGGGACTCTTTGCATATGCCACCATGCCCAGCTAGAAACTGTTTTTAAAAGCTAAACATCAAAGAAAAAAAAGCTAAACAAATATTAAAGGAGTTTAAATATGAAAGACAGTATTGAACTTATCCTATCTAGGGAAAAAGCAGAGAGGAATTAGAGTTGCCAATACTGTGTACAGTATGATAAGACAACTGACATGTCAGCTTCAAAAGAAAACAGAGCCAGGTATAGTGGTGTACAGCTTAATCCCAGCACCTAGGAGGCAGAGGTAGGAAGATCACTGTGAGTTTGAGGTCAGCTTGAGCTGGATTGTGACCTACCTCAAAATAATAATAATAAGAGAACATAGGAAGACAGCATATATAAGATTAATGAAATGTATCTACCACTGAGGATTAGCACTGTGCCAGTAAGGAAGGTTCAGAGGGTTAAAGCTCAACTTTGAATCCCTCACATGAGCTAAATATCTCAAGATTTCTTCCTCTTGGTGTCTGAGTTCTAGCAGGAAAAGACAAACAGTAAATACAAAGTCACATCCAGTATTTTACAAGGTCACAGTGAAAATGGAGGAAAGTGGATTAAATAATGGATGGAACACTGAGGGTGAGAGATGACAGTTTATACCAGCAAATAGGACAGTATGGGCAGATCTTAGGCTACAGGCCAATCCAAGCAAAGACTGGCAAGGTATGAGTGTGGAATGAACAATGTGTAAATCTGAGGAAGGGTATTCCGGGTGGAGATAATAGCTAGTACAAAGGCAAAATGTGGAAACATGCCTGGTATGTCCAGAGTGCAGTCCTGTGATATAATGAGTGGGTGAGGGGAAAGGGTAGGAGGCAAAGCCTTGGCAGCAGGTGTAACTCAGTGTGCTGAGTCCTAGGTTTGAGTTTCATCACCTCAAAAGAAAGGTTAACCAGATGACTCTGCTAGCTGTCATTAACTGTTCACCACCGCATGAGGTGTGGGCCTCCACTGAACACCCACTATGTGCAGAGCATGAACCACTGTTGAATACACACCTACACCACATGGGAGTCAAACAGGGATCCTCCCACCTTTGGCATAGCTTTTGAGAGGCAGGCAGCTTACTATTCCTGATAACCATTTACAGATTCAACTAAGGCTTGACCCTGAGTGGTGGCAGTCAAAATTTGTTTTTGGAGAGTGAGACCTACTTCAAAAAACAAAATCTTTATATATATATATATCACACACATACACACACAAAATTGTTGTTTGAGACAGGATCTCATGTAGTCCAGGATGGCCTCAAAGTCACTATATACCCAAGGGTTACCTTAAACTTTTCATCCTTCTGCCTCCACACCCCAGGTGTTGGGATCACACTTGCATCACCAACCTGGTTTTTTTTTTTTAATATTTTATTTTTATTTATTTATTTGAGAATGGGAATGGGTGCACTATGGCCTCCAGTCACTGCAAAAGAACTCCAGACACATGTGCCACCTTGTGCACCTTGCTTACCTGGGTCCTGGGGAATCGAACCTGGGTCCTTTGGCTTTGCAGGCAAGCACCTTAACCGCTAAGCCATCCCTCCAGCCCCCAACCTGGTTTTACGTTGTATTGAGGATCAAGTGCTAGGCAGGCACTTTACCAGTTGCCACTTCTCTAGCCCCATAACCAATCTTTAATGGCATTAGGATCCAGGTCTCATTGGTAAGTCACTCTGGGTAACTGGAAGAGTCCATGCCTGAGGTACTTGTGCACAGAGATACTAGAGGCTTCCCCTTGGGTCCTGCTACACCTACCATTCTTGAGGGCCAGGACAGCCTTGAGCTAGAAGGAGCTGCCTATAAGCTCTGGGACAAGCTGGAATGGTTCAGCATGTCCTTAGGCCACGGAAGGAACTCAAGTTGCTTTCTAGCTAAAGGCATAACAGTGGGAAGAAAGCAGACATAAGATGAACAGGGGTGCAGAAAGTGCAGGATGGCCTTCATCCTGAGCATGGCTTAGCCCCTTTTTGTGCCTTTCCTTTTCTGAATGTTCTGTCCTGAGGGAGCTCAAAGTCTGTTGTTAACAAGCCACTCTAGAGAAATGGCCTGGAAAACACTTTCCCCAAATACAAATACAAACTGTTAAAAGAACTTTTGCAAAGGTATGGCTATGTAACTCCTAGGTCTGTAAAACCTAGGACTTTATTGTTCAGGGTCAAATTCTGCATTCCTTTTTGTAGATTGCAACTCTGGAGTGTGAGGAAGAAAGAGAGAAAGTAATGGAAGACACCAGAGATGAGGCAGGGGAAGGTGAGTGTGTTGAGTCATTCAAGCCTTGTGGGGGAGCCCCCACCCCAGGGTTGCCTGGCTGAAAGGTGATTCCTGGGGAGGACATCCAAAGAACTCCACTGACCATGAACCACCCCATAGTGTCCAATCACAGGCCTGAGGACTTGCTCCTGGGGACACAATCCCGGGGCCACTTCAGCCGTCAGCCAGTGAAATATCCCCGGGGGGGTGTACGGCTTGTTACCCACCAGCTGTCCAGCTTGGCCCTGGTGGCTTCCAAACTATGTGAAGAGGCACCTCCTGTCACTGTCATGCCAGTGCACCGTGGGAGCTTAAGGGGAAGGGGCTCTGGTCCTGCTGCTGCCTTCCCTGAAGGCAGCCCCCTTCGTTGCACTCCTCTGCCCAAGCACTTTGAGATAACCCAGGAGACAGCCCGGCTACTCTCCAAGCTGGACAGTGAAGCTGTGCCCAAAGCCACCTGCTGCACTGCCCCCCAGCCTGTGGAAGGCGAGGACCATCTCTGACCGCCGAAAATCCTAAGAACTCCACTGACCATGAACCCACCCCATAGTGTCCCAGGACTGAGCAGATGGACCCATATCTTCCCACCTCTTCCCCACCTGGTGGCAAATCAGTGTGAGGAGAGTGGAAAGGGAGTGTTCAAATAAGGAAAGACTGCTGAATCCTCAGAAGGCTTAAAACACTTGGCAGCAATGTCCTGGCATCTCCCCTCCAGTCAAGTGATTTCAAACATAAGGGCCCCTCAGGTGCACAGGTCACTCAGGTCAGAACTCAGGGTCAGTACAGGTCCCCCCAGTCTTCAGTCTCCAGGACAGGGGGGTCTGACTACATTGTGATGGCTCCCCATACACACTTGCCTCTTTGGCTGATTCCAAGAGACCAGTTCTTGAACAAGGTGGACAACCCAGCCCTCATCCTGGTGGTGCTTGTAGTCTGGGATCTGAATAAAGCTCTGTGTGTATGTGTGTGTGTGTGTCCCTGTGCAGCTGCATTTGCCAGGGGCGGATGACAAGGAAGAGGCCACCAGCAAGAGTAGCACCCTTTGTTCTCCAACCAGATAAACCAAGCCCCCTCTCTGCATGCACAAACAGCTTGGAGAACCTACAGGTGACTAGCGCTGGGCCTGGGTGGCCAGCTGAATCATGCCGGCCAGGTTCTCCCACAGCTTGGTGTTCCTGATCTGGCCCTACATAATCAAATAAAACCCGGCACAGATAACCGGGACAATGGGTCTGTGTGCTCTGCCGTGGGAGGCCCGGACGAAGAAGCAGGGCAGGGGCAGCGCCTGCGCGGGGGAGAGACTGCGAGAAGCCCGGGTAGCACTAAGGGTCTTCTGGGCGCGAGGTGGCGCTGCCGAGGCTGCGCGAGGGTCCGGCTGGAGCGCGGTCAGATGGGGCGTGGCTTGCAGCCGGAGGGGGACGGACTGGGACCGCGCAGGTGGGCCCCAGGCTGCCCGCGGCTGCGCTCTTAGGACTCGCGGAGCCCTGGTGCCTCCGGGTTATTCAGCTCCAAAGGCGCGAACAGGGCAAGCACAGGAGTGGGGCGCCCCGCGCCGAATACAAAAAGGGCCGGCCAGGTCGGGAGGAAGTGGGGAGCTGCGATTTGAGAAGACCCCACCTGCAAAGGCGGAGGAGGTGTCCGCACGCGCCCAGACGCCCCCAGGTGATGAGGGCGGGGCGTCTGCCGTGGGGTGGGGCCTGCGCATCTTCGGGCGGAGTCATGTGGTGGCGGGGCTTCTGGGACCCGCCTCTCGCGCCTGCTCGACCTGGGGCTCCCGGCACACCCGGACGCGGCTCTGCTCCCGCCCGAGCGCGGGACCGTGGGTCTCCGGCCTGCTGCGACCCCCTGCGAGCCCGCCCGGTCCGCGGCTTGACGGCCGGCCCAGGTAAGTGGAGGGCACGGGTGGGTGCCGATCCCGGAGGAGAGTGCGAGTGAGACACGCCCCCTCCTCTCCGACAACCCTTCCCCCAGCCTGGGGACGCCTGAGGGCCGCCTCTTTCACCACCCTCTTTGTCCAGGAGGCCTCCCGGGTCCTCCTTCGCACTCGGAGTGGCCCGATGCCCCGCCTGCTCCGGGAGCTCTCGTGCGCAAATCCTGCAGCCCAACTTCTGAGGCCGCCTCTCTGCCTACCCAGATCGGCCCAGTCACCTTGGCGCTTCGGCACTGGCCCCCCCAGGTACCACCAAGAAACCTCGCCCTTGGGCACACACGCCCCCTGGCCTCTGCCATTCATAGACCCAAAGTGACTATCTCCAGTTGGTCCCACAACTCACTCCCCTTTGTCCTGTGCTCACCCCTTCTACCCTTCCAACCACAGTTACAACCGGGTTACAGACTGGTGACACGTATACTGGAATTGCACTGAAGATGCTTTGCTATAGGTTTTTCAGGCTAAAACAACAGAAGAAGCCATTGATCTGAGTTCTTTAAAAGTTTTATGAGTAGATAAGAAATAACTGCTCCCCCGCCTCATAGAGCTTATTTTTTCTAGGTCACACTGGTCCCATACCACAGACATCTTGCTCAGAAGCTTGAGTTTGTGGCCTATCTTGATGCTTATCTTTGGCCACTGCCTCATGCTGCGTCCTTCCACCAAGGACCACCTGCACTGAGCTGTTCCCAGATGTCAGTCACCATGGGCCAGTGCTACTACAATGAGACCATCGGCTTTTTCTACAACAACAGTGGCAAGGAGCTCAGCTTTCACTGGCGGCCCAAAGATGTGGTTGTGGTGGCCCTGGGGTTGACAGTCAGCGTACTGGTGTTGCTGACCAACCTGCTGATTATAGCTGCTATTGCCTCCAACCGTCGATTCCACCAGCCCATCTACTACCTGCTTGGAAACCTGGCTGCTGCAGACCTCTTTGCTGGTGTGGCCTACCTCTTCCTCATGTTCCACACAGGTCCACGTACTGCCCGGCTCTCCATCAAAGGCTGGTTCCTGCGACAGGGTCTGCTAGACACCAGCCTGACTGCTTCAGTAGCCACTCTACTGGCCATCGCAGTGGAGCGGCACCGCAGCGTGATGGCTGTGCAGTTGCACAGCCAACTGCCCCGGGGACGTGTGGTCACACTTATTGTGGGCGTGTGGGTGGCTGCCCTGGGCCTGGGGCTACTGCCTGCCCACTTCTGGCACTGCCTGTGTGCCCTGGACCACTGCTCACGTATGGTGCCTCTTTTCCACCGCTCCTACCTGGCCGCATGGGCCCTGTCCAGCCTACTTGTCTTCTTGCTCATGGTAGCTGTATACACCCGCATTTTCTTCTACGTGCGTAGGCGGGTACAGCGCATGGCTGAGCATGTCAGCTGCCACCCCCGCTACCGTGAGACCACTCTCAGCCTGGTCAAGACCGTTGTCATCATCCTGGGTGAGTGTAGTGCTCCACCTGCCTAGAGCCACAGGGACCTCATTTCCTTCATAACCTCCATAGGACCCTGGGAAACTAATAAAAGGGATAATGTATGTGTGTGGGGTGGGGGTGGGGCAAGGGTTCTCCAGGGAAGTGTTGTCTGAGTGGAGATCTCAAAGCTGGAGAAAGGAGAAGAGTTTCAGGCAGAGGGAACAGAAGGTTAAAATCCCATGGCAAGGCCAGGCAGAACCGCCAAAGAGCGAAAGAAGCCCATGTGGCTGGGCTGTAAGGAGGAAGAATAGTCATCAAGGCCATGAAGGTCATGGACAGGGTTTGGTTTTCATCTGCCTCCCATAGGAAACCTTCTAAAGATTTGTTTGGTTTTTATTTTATTTATTTATTTCATTTTGGTTTTTCGAGGTAGGGTCTCAGTCTAGCCCAGGCTGATCTGGAATTCACTATGGAGTCTCAGGGTGGCCTCGAACTCACAGCAGTCCTCCTACCTCTGCCTCCTGAGTGCTGGGATTAAAGGCGTGCACCACCACGCCCGGCTGGTTTTTATTTTTGTTTGTAGGTTGATTTGGGGGGGGGGGGAAGCTACAGGGTCTTTAGCCTTGAATGTAATATGTAGCTGTGGACAACCTTGAACTTTTGATCCTTCTGCCTCTACCTCCTGAGTGTTGGGGTGACAGACAGGTTTATGCCGTCATGCCTGACTCTACTTTGGGGTTATTTGCAGAAGATATTGTCAATGGCTCTTGCATGTAGGAGGGACACCACCCCATAACCAAGATCAACTCTCTTCAGTGATTTCTTTCCCCTACTTAGTAACCAGCCTCTCCCATGGTAGCCACCTGTCCCTCAACAAACAAATCACCACTGAAGCATCCAAGGCCCTCGGCCACTTTGCACCAGTTAGGAAAGGTGTTCTCTGGCAGGCAAACAAGAGAAAGGTATCTGTCTCCTCTTAGCACTGCTGTGTCTACAGGCAGCTTGCACGCTGTTGGTCACTGCCTAAGCTTTAGAGACATCTGTGACCCAGAGCTCAGAGTTGTGGAGGTCAGGCCTCCTGGCAGCGTGCCTTCCTTATTTCTGCCTCCATTCTGCAGGGGCATTCGTGGTGTGCTGGACACCAGGCCAGGTGGTGCTGCTCCTGGATGGTCTAGACTGTAAGTCTTGCAATGTCTTGGCTGTGGAGAAGTATTTCCTGCTCCTGGCTGAAGCCAATTCATTGGTCAACGCTGTGGTATACTCCTGCCGGGATGCCGAGATGCGCCGTACCTTCCGCCGCCTCCTCTGTTGCGGGTGTCTCCGCTGGTCTGCCCACAAGTCTGCCCACTATACAGCCTCTGCCAGGACAAGTGCTAGCACTCGAATCATGCTTCCTGGGAATGGCCACCCACTGATGGATTCCACGCTTTAGCTGCTTTGGACATGGACAGGAAGCATCAGGTGCCACATCTGTGACCTTCACAAACCTGTCAAGCCCCTGGCTGAACTCCACCAGCAGGGCAGCCATAAAAGGCAGACATGTGGTCTGACATGGTCCCTCCACTGTTCCCAGGCCCACAGCTCTTCCTGTCCTGGGACACGGGGATTGGGGTTATCACCAAGCACGTGGGAGAGTGTGAGATGGGATGTGAGAATCTGGGTCTTCAATTACCTCAGGTTTTAAGCTTTTCTTAATGGACATTTTTGTATTTTTAACTGCACATTTCTAGTATATTCCATGGACTGCTTATAGTGCTATGAGTATTCATGGGGCAAAAGAGATAAAAGAGCTGTTCCAACCCATGTTACCCAGTGTGACAAAATGGCAAGGATGGATCATGGATACAGTCTTCCTCAAGTTAATGCATTCATTCGTTTGTTTGTTTGTTTGTTTAATTAAGACAGAGTCTCAGGTAACCCAAGCTAGCCTTGAATTCTCTCTAGCCAAGGATGCCCTTGCACTCCTAATTTTCTGCCTCCACTTCCCTAGTGCTGGAACTGATGCCAGTTCTTTAGGAGTTCTGAACAGCCTCTGAGAACTGGCTTATCTCCATTAGCCTTGAGAGATCCACGAAGAAGCCTTTCCATTCTGAGGTTGCCAAAGCATTTTTTGTCATCAGCTCTGTCTGTCCCTGTATCCTAGCATTGTCTATCAGAATCTCCCTGGCCTTGGTTCTTATTCCTCTTCATTCTCTCTCTTGTTGGAGTCTTGCATCTGTTTCCTTCTGTCTTGCTCCTTTTTTCATCTTTCCCTTTGCCTGTCTCCCCTTCTAGAACCTGCAGTGGTTTCTGGTCTCTATGAGCCTCTTTTTCAGCCTGTCCTTTTTGTTTTTGTTTTGTTTTGTTTTGTGTTGTGTTGTTTATTTGAGGTAGGGTCTCACTCTAGCCCAGGCTAACCTGGAATTCAGTATGTAGTCTCAGGCTGGCCTCAAACTCACAGCTATCCTCCTACCTCTGCCTCCCAAGTGCTGGGATTAAAGCTGTGTGCCACCATGCCTGGCTCCTTTTTGTTTTTTGAGACAGGGTCCCACACTGTATGTAGCACAGGCTGACCTGGAACTCACTATATAACCCAGCTAACTGTGAACTTCCCACCATCTTCCTGCTTTAGCCTCCTGAGTGCAGAAATGACAGGCCTGAGCTACCACATGTTCACACAGATTGGAAAAGACACAGACATGTATTGAAGGACTTAGGAGTCCCAGAAAGCCTAGAATTAATTATAAGCTCACCTGGACTTTACCATCTCAGTTCCCCATCCCTTAAGGCCACAGATGTACCAGGCCTATGATGAGCCCCCTCTGTCCAGAGAGTCAATGTGAACATGAACAGGATTCTTAGCTATCATCTCTCATCTCCCCAGATAGAAGTCAGAGTTACAGTCTCACATCAGATTCACATGTTGAGTAACAGGAAGAATTTGAACCCCTGTCTTATCTAAGGCCAAATTCTTAAACTTTTAAAGCATCCATCTCTAGAGAGCTAAAAACATCTAGGTCCTTCTGCATTAAATGTTCTTGCTTTTTACATTGCTAGGTTTGAACCCTGGGCCTTGCACATGTGTAAGCAAGTGCTCTACTACTAAGCTATATCCCCAGGCCGCCTTCCATGTTAAAGGGATGTAAATTTCCTACTGAGAAAACTTCCCACTTCTGTGAGGAGAGGTCAGCATGGCCTCTGTGAGGTGCTGAGCACTTCTTGAGGGTCCATGGCATGCAGCATGGCTCCTGAAGTCCGAGTCTCCAGAGGCCAAAAACCCAAGAACTCCCCCAGGCATGTGCCCGTGAAAGATGCAGACCTCACCTCCAGGCTTGTTGAACACATATGTTACTTGTGATGAAGCAGCCAGACAACCCTGAATTAAAAACCCCCATGGCCCCTGAAAGATCTGTCCTGAGTGGCTGCTCTTGGATTAGCATCCTGTTTCTGCTTTGGGATTTGTCCCATTAGCTTTTCCCTCTTGTTGGTCTCTCCTCTGTCAGGCACATCAAATTTTTGTCTCTTGAGGCCTCAGATAAAATCCCCTGCCAGCTGGGCGTGGTGGCACACGCCTTTAATCCCAGCATTCAGGAGGCAGAGGTAAGAGGAGCACCACAAGTTTGAGGCCACCCTGAGACTATATAGTGAATTCCAGGTCAGCCTGAGCTAGAGTGAAACCCTACCTCAAAAAAACAAACAAACAAACAACAAAAAAAAAAACCTGCCAAAGTTCTCGAAAGCCACCGCTTACCAGATCTGTGAGTGCTGCCCCAGCAGCTGACCTTGTGCAAGACACCACTCTTGGTGGCTTCCATGTGTTCTATTACTTCTGTTATCAGGACCAAGTCTCGGGTTTTCTTCATCAGTGGGCTTTCCCTGTTCTTACAAAGGACTAATGTCACGCATTTCCGTTCTTTGAGGTCCCCATTGTGAAGTCTTTGATCCAGCCACACTCCGTAGTGTTAAGTTTCCTCTCCAACAACCATTGGAAGAAAATAGAATTCCAACGATGGGGACCAGCTGAAGTCTGTCTCAGCAAACACACTCTGGGAGGGTCCATGACTGGGGAAGGGAGTCATATCTATTTTGTTCATTTTTTTCTCACTTGAGAATCCTTTTGTAATGTCATGAGTCCTAAACATTAAAGACAAAAGGCCTGAGAGGATTCTGTCTGACTTGGGATGCACCCAAGGGTAGGTACTCAGAGTGACTTTCATTCTGCAGCTACGTGCTAGCAGCATTTTCTAGGCCTGGAACGCTGTAGATAAAATGAACAAGCAGGTGAGATCACTCTTAAGCTGGATCTTGAAACATGAATAGAATTCATTTCTCCAGTGGAGAAAAGCTCTCCATTTGATGATCCTGTTATCACCACATACTGGTGTTGCTCAGTGAGGTGAAAAAGGCATGGAAAATTCCAGGGGAAGAGCCAAGAGTCCTGATAACCCACATGAGGGGTACAATAGGGGACTCCACACAGGGGCTATAGGCTTCTGGAAATGAATGGAGGACTATCTGTTACTTCCAGGTTGGACATGATCATTACCATCTTGAATCAGCAGCTATGGTCACTTGCAGAAGCCCCTTACAAGATTAAGCCCACTAAACATTCCCTATGGAAGGGAGGAATGTGCATGAGGTCATCTCCAAGGATATTTTTATCCAAGAATAAAATATAAACTGTTGGGATTGGAGAGCTGGCTTAGTGGTTAAGGCACTTGCCTGTAAAGCCTAAGGACCCAGGTTCAATTCCCCAGTACCCTCATAAGCCAGATGCACAAGATGGCACGTGCATCTGGAGTTCATTTGCAGTGGTTAAAGGCCCTGGTGTGCCCATTCTCTCCCCCCAAAACAAATTTCTTAAAAGTTTAAAATTATATATACTGTTTAGCCAGGCATACTGGCTCATGCCTGTAGTACTAGCACTTGCGAGGCTGAGATAGGAGGATCACCATGAGTTTGAAGCCAGCGTAGGCTACAGAGTGAGTTCCAAGTTAGCCTGGGCTAAAGTGAGACCCTGTCTAAAAGAAAAAGAAATGTGTGGCCACGTACACCTTTAATCCCAGCACGTGAGAGGCAGAGATAGGAGGATCTCTATGAGTTCGAGGCCACCCTAAGAGTGCAGGGTTCCAGGTCAGCCTGGACTAGAGTGAGACCATACTTGAAAAAAAAATGTGTGTGCGTGTGTGTGTGTGTGTGCGCACGCGCGCCATTAATAATGTCTGGGGAAGGAAGACATGTAAATGGTATAACTGTATGTCTGTAAGTCACCTATGGTCCTGTAAGTAACCCCAATAAACTCATTGGTTCTCTAAGTTGAACTTGGGTGGAATTGGGGTATTTTTAAGGTGTTTTTTTTTAAATATTTATTTATTTATTTATTTGAGAGCAACAGAGAGAAAGAGGCAGAGAGAGAGAGAGAGAATGGGCGCGCCAGGGCCTCCAGCCACTGCAAACGAACTCCAGACGCGTGCGCCCCCTTGTGCATCTGGCTAACGTGGGTCCTGGGGAGTTGAGCCTTGAACCGGGGTCCTTAGGCTTCACAGGCAAGTGCTTAACCACTAAGCCATTTCTCCAGCCCAAGGTGTTTTTTTTTATATGTTATTTATTTGAGAGAGGTAGGCAGATAGAGAACGGGTGCACCAGGGCCTCCAGCCACTGCAAAGGAACTCCAGACCATGTGCCACCTTGTACATCTGGCTTAAATGGGTACTGAGAAACGAAACCTAGGTCCTTAGGCTTCGCAGGAAGCGCATTAACTGCTAAGCTATCTCTCCAGCCCATGTGTTTTTTCTTTTGTTTTGTTTGCTCATCGGTGGTGAACAGAAATAGACTCAGAAAAAGTCATGCAACAGGGGTGTCAAGGCTGAGATATGAGGTGTTCTGAGGGCAGGATGCTCAGAGGAATAGGAGGAGCCCTGAGGTCTGGATCTGGGGGGGAGACAGGAAATGTGGGGTCCTGTAAAAAAGATCAAGACTTTTTGAAAAGCCCAAGCCTTAGGTGTAGAACTTTTTAGTGGAAACTCTGAGGAGATGTATGGGGCTATGAGGAGTTCTAAAAAGCCATCTGGGAACAGTGGTACAAACCTGTCAGTCAAGCACTCAGGAAGCGAGGGCATTAGGATCAAGAGTTCAGAATCATCTTTAGCTACATAGTGAGTTCGAGGCCAACCAGGGGTCAAAAAAAAAAAAAAGTTCTGATGTGGAAAAGGAGCCTGTGAGGAAAATCCAGAGCTCGAGGAGTTGTGAGGAGCTATAAGGAACGGGTTGTTGAGAAGTGGGGACCTATGCTCAGCAGGGACTGACTCCTGCAGTCCTGCAAGCTGAGCCCAGCAGTCCAAGGCCTCAGCTGCCTGAGGATGGTGGAAGGGAGAATCGATCCCCGATGCCTTGGCATTCCTCAACCAGCACCTACAAGGGCGGTTCCAAATGCTGTATGGGGCGTGTCTCTGGATGGTGCTCGGCGACGGTTGGATGGCTGCCGCGGAGGGGGCGGGGCAGCGGCGGTTGGCTCCCGCGCTAGCGCCCGGGACAGCCTGTCGCGTCTCGGAGCTCGGCCGGCCCGCTGTCCATGGACGACCCTCCGCGCCCCGCGCCGCCGCCGCCACCCGCCCCGCGCCACCCGCCTTCCGCACCTCCGCCTGTCCGCGACACGAGCGACGTCCTGCGGCAGATCATGGCCATCACCGACCAGAGCCTGGACGAGGCTCAGGCCAGGTGCTGCGGGGGGGGTGCAGAGAGGGGCAGGGCAGAGGCAGCGCGGCCAGTAGAGAAGTGAGGCCCCTAGGCTGAGCAGGGCTGAGGGTCTCCGGAGCTCGTCCTGGGGTAGGCGGGGTGGCCTTGTGTGTAGAGGTTACTGGGGATGAGTGCCGAGCCACGGGTACTCACCGGAATTAGGAAGGATGAGTGACCGAGAGGATTGGTTTAGTGTCCTTTATGAGGACAGGAAGTTTGCTGGGCAGACACTTTGGAGAAGGAGCCCAGGAAGGTCTGTGTGCAAAACTGAAAAGCAGGAGTAATGTGATGTGGGAACCAAGGGCCGTGGGGAACTTTAAAGGAAAAGGGTTAGAGGAGAACTGGGAAGACATGGAGGACCTTGGAGGTTTTCTGTTTGAGGCAGTGTTCTTAAACTCACTGTGTTGCTGAGAATGACCTTGAACTCCTGATCCTCCAGCCTCCTACCCCCAATTACTGCAGTGACAGGTGTATGCCACCACACCAGAGGACCCATTTAAAAAATGAATTTCTCAGGCTGGAGAGATGGCTCAGCAGTTAAGGCACTTGCCTATAAAGCCAAAGGACCCAGGTTTGATTCCCCAGGACCCACATAGGCAGATGCACAGAGTAGCACATGCGTCTGGAGTTCCTTTGCAGTGGCTAGAGGCCCTGGCAAGTCCATTCTCTCTCCACCTGCCTCTCTCTCTCTTTCTCAAATAAATAAAGAATAAAAATATTGAAAATGAATTTGTTATATATTTATAGTGCACTTAATAGGTACAGGACAACGAGCTGGATACTAACATAAACCTTGCTTTCAACTTCATGAAACGTGAGGGTTTGGGAGAAAGAAAGTAGCAAAAAAGAAAAATTACAGTAAAAGCTATAAAGAAAGGGGTGTCGTGCTATGGGAAGCCAGGTGGAGCAGAGCAGACCATGGAGAAGGCACTGAGATCCAGAGAGAGGAAATTTCCAAAGAGAAGGAAGAAAAGAGAGAGTTGAGTTTGGAGAGAAGCTGGAGCCTGGTTAAACAGGGCCTACAAATACCACTGGTGGCTGAAGAGATGGTTCAGTGATTGAAGGCGTTTGTTTGCAAAGCCTGCTGGTCTGGTCTGGGTTCAGCTCCCCAGTAGCCATGTAAAGAGAGGTGCACAAAGTGTCACATGTGCCTGGAGTTTATCTGCAGTGGTGGAAGGCCCTGGGGTGCCCATTCTCACTCCTCCCCCATCTCTCAAATAAAAATATTTAAAAAGCTAGGTGTGGTGGTATACACCTTTAATCCCAGCACTCGGGAGGTAGAGGTAGGATTGCTGTGAGTTCAAGGCCAGCCTGAGACTACATATAAAAGGGGTCTGTTTTGGATTGAAGGCTATTCCCTAGGAACCAGGGTCTGATAGTGTGAACTGTGTAGCCACTAGAGTCCTTGGATGAAAACAGGTTACAAAGTCATGTAAACAACAGTAACAACCAGTATCCCCAGAAAAGCATGTTTGCTATTCCATTTTGTGTGTCATTGTACTTCCTTCCATTGAGCCAAAGGCTTTGCATGTGTGCCTGGCAGATGCAAATTTTCCTTTCTTCTTTGAAAAGTTGGCTTTTTCTGCAGTTTTATAGCCTCTGTCTGGAAAGTTAGAAATGTTTTTCACCCTCCAATTATTTTCATTCCACTTGTATTATTTCAGGTGTTGGAGAAACAAAGATGGCTAAAGTGGTCTCTGTTTTCTTAAGTTCTTCAGGGTGTGGGGAGGCTAATTTATCAACAGTTCTAGAACAGGAGTTTCTGTGTAGAGGGAATTAGAGCTAGGACCAAAGAAAATGCCTTTCTGTTAGGCCCTTCTAGGCTAGTCTCAGAGAAGGGGCTTTGTTGTACTTCTCACAGTGTCTGGCCCCAAGCACTCAATAAAATTTCATGACACTGAAGAAATTCTAGAAGGATTTGTAGGATCTGAGGAGGGAGAAAATGGGCTTTTTGCACCCAGAAACTGTCACCACAGAAGCAACACCTTGATGGGTCTTGGAAACTGCCAGTGTTCCCATCAGGGAGGGGAACTGCTAAATGGCTGAGCTCTATTGAGATGTAGCCTTCAAGCATCAGTGGCCCAGCATAGCCCCAAGGCTGTATGTAATCTCTTGAAGTTCTAGTGTGTCCTAGGTGGCCAGTGTTTGCATTGCAATAAAGTCACTCACCTTTTCACTTCTCAAAGATAGCTTGCTTTTAAAATATAGTTTATTGACAATCTTTATGCATGTATATGTCTTATTTTTTATAAATTTTTTATTTTATTTATTTATTTGAGAGAAAGAGAGAGAGAGAATGGACACATCAGGGCCTCCAGCCACTGCAAATGAACTCCAGATGCATATGCTCCCTTGTGCATCTGGCTTACATGAGTACTGGGGAATCAAATCGGTGTCCTTAGGTTTCACAGGCAAATGCCTTAACCACTAAGCAATCTCTCCAGCCCCTATATGTCTTATTTTATTTTTGTTTTGTTTTTGTTTTTTTGAGGTAGTGTCTCACTGTAGCTCAGGCTAACCTGGAATTCACTATTAGTTTCAGGGTGGCCTTGAACTCACAGTGATCCCCCTACCTCTGCCTCCCAAAGGCTGGGATTAAAGGCTTGTGCCACCATACCCAGCTATATATCTTATTTTAATTACATTCACCTCTCATTACCTTCTCTTGCCCCCTCCTCCTCCTCCTTCTGAACGCTTCTCAACTACACCCTACTCTACTTTTTTTTTTTTTTTTTTTTTTGCTTGTATTAGGCTGCTGGTTTAATTTTATAATTAGCACTTTCATATTTGGGCTATTTTCAAATATAGAAATACTATGAGTGGCATACTACATGTGTGTGTTTATATGTGTATGAAGTTGTATGGTGTGTGTGTGTGTATGCATGTATATGCCATGGTGCATGTGTGGATGTCTAAGACAGCTTTGGAGATTTATCCTCTTTCTCCACCCTGCTTGAGACAGGTTTTTCTTATAATTTTGTTTTTCTCACCACTCTAACTAGCCAGTGAGCTTCTGGTACTCCACCTCCCATTGCCAGCAATGTGCTGGGATTATACATGAATCACTTTGCATCCAGCTTTACTTGGGTGCTAAGGAGTCAAACTTGGGCTGGCAAGGTTATAAGCAAGTGGCTTTAACCTCTGAGTCATCTCCCCAGTCCCAACTTTGATTTTTTTTTTTTTTTTTTTTTTTTTTTTTTTTTTTTTTTGGTGACCTACTGAGTTTAATTAGGGTTGCTTGCATGGGCACAGGTGGGGTTATTTACTGGAACACAGGCAACTTAGTGACTATACTACTGAAGAAAATGCTCCTCCCCCACCACCATTAACTGCCAATAAATCTTCAGGAAGGAATAGGGAGCCCCAAGCTCCTCTACAACCCATGATGGAATGTTGATGGGGCTACCTTGTGATGGCAACCACAAACACAATGGGTTGGTTATGTCTGGAAAACAACATTCCACAGCACTCCTCCCCATGCTCTGGTTTTTATGTTCTTTCCATCCTATCTTCTGCAGTATTCTCTGAGCCTTGGGGAGATGTACAGATGTCTCATTTAATGCTCAGCATTCAATAGTCACTTATTCTCAGCACTTTGACAATTTTTTTCTGTGTGGTTTTTTGAGGTAGGGTGTTGCTCTAGCCCAGGCTGACCTGGAATTCATTATGTAGTTTGGGGTGACTTCAAACTCATGGCAATCCTCCCACTTTTGCCTCCCGAGTTTTGGGATTAAGTGTATACCATCATGCCTGGTTTCCATTTTGACTAATTCTTTTTTCTTTTTGGTTTTTCAAGGTAGGGTTTCATGGTTCAAGGCTAGGTTCCCCAAGACCCACGTTAGCCAGATGCACAAGGGGGTACATGTGTCTGGAGTTCATTTGCAGTGGCTGGAAGCCCTGGCATGCCCATTCTCGCTCTCTATCTGCCTCTTTCTCTCTCTGTCACTCTCAAATAAATAAATAAATAAATAATGAACAAGGTAGGGTTTCACTCTGGCCCAGGCTGACCTGGAATTCACTATGGAGTCTCAGGGTGGCCTCGAACTCACAGTGATCCTCCTACCTCTGCCTCCTGAGTGCTAGGATTAAAAGTATGTGCCACCATCCCCCCGCCCCCCCGGTTCATTTTGACATTTTGAGTCTATCCAATGATCACCACATCATGCAAAAAGAAATTTCTCTGACCAAAGTTGAAAGCAGCACTAATCTATGGATATAAACATAAATATTTATAGGGCACAGTTTGTTTATTTTAAGTTTTTAGAAGTTAAATAGGGATCTAGGCATGGGTGCTAAAACAGGTGAATTGTAGTTCAAGGCCAGTCTAGGTGGTACATGCTCAGCACTGGGAAGCGGGTGGGGGGCTGAGGTAGAAGAATCACTGTGAGTTTGAGACCAGCCTGAGACTCCGTAGTGAATGTCACCCTGGGCTAGGGTAAGACCCTACCTCAAAAGAACAAAAAAGAAAAAATAGGCTATGTAATGAAACCCTCAAAATTAAATAATTATTAAAGTTAAATGTGGGGAGAGTAGTAGTCATGCTTTATCTGTTAACGTGCTTATGAAGTAGCTGGCTCCTGACTTCTTCCTGAGTATCTGTTGAGATTTTGAAATCTTTTACTTCTTTGGACCTTGAATTTAGATAGACTCAAGGTTCTGAATGTTACCCAAGTCCTAACAACCTTTAGTTCTTAGATGGGCCACTTACTGCACTGTGGAGAAAATACAGCTTGGCTGGATCTTTGTCTCACAGTCTGAAGTAGCTGTGGGTTTTGTACCCACAGATTTAACTGAGCTCAGCTTAAAAATATATTGAGGAGAAATACATGAAGTTTGAGGCTGGCTAGAGTGAGACCCTGTCTCAAGACAATATATATATATATATATACACACACACACACACACACATACACATACATATACATATATATATATACACATATGTGTGTATATCTAAAATGTATATATGTATGTATGTATATAAAGCATGATGAGGTCATGAACACCTATAGTCTCAGCACGCTAGAAGATGAGACAGGATGATCAGGAATTCAAGGTTATCCTCAGCTATATAGGTTATTTTAGAACAGCCTCAGCTATATAGTCTCTAACACTAATCCTAACCCCTCACCAAAAAAAGAAACAAAATTGCATCTGAAAGGACCTGTGCACCTTTTTCCTTGTAATAGTTCTCTAAACAATATAGTATTACACCACTTATGTAGCATTTGCATTATACTGAATATTATAAATAATTGAGAAATGATTTAAAGTACATGGGAGGATATACAAAGGGTATATGCAATCACATAATTTTACATATGGAATTTGAGCATCATGATTTTGGTATTGGTGGGTGGGGCAGTCCTGGAACCAATATTCAAGGCACAAAGGCTATAGACTCTACAAAACCTGATAGATTATTAACCCAGGAGGGTAATCAGATTGTGATTTTCCTATCAACTGGCTGGACCAGGCTTTTGCAAATCTCTCTGACCCTGCCAGTCTTTCATTGTGCCTGTGTCTTTTACAACTCTGGAGTCAGTGTAATGCAGTTGAGTCCAGCAAGAATTCTGTATCTCAGATGTGAGGCCCTCTCACCCTTATCATACCATAAGTGTACCTAAAGAAGAACCTTCTGGTTGTGACGACATTGTGCCATTGATTATCAGGCTGATCTGTCTAACCTGGCCAGGTCTTCTCATCCCTCCAGAAGCTATGTGCTTGGTAGAGGAGGATGACCTCTCCCTATAGAGGAGGACTATTCTTCAGTCAAGGGTATGTGAGTAGCTATCTCCTGCTAGAACCTCCAGACAAGCTCTCAAGGACAATTTCTAGGAAAAAGAAAATTCTCCCTTCTTCCTCCCTCCCTCCTTCCCACTCTCCCTCCCTTCTTACCTCTGGCTTGGATGTTAAGATAGGGTCTCATGTAGCCCAGGCTAGCTTCAAACTCATTATGTAGCCAACGATGGCCTTGAACTTCTCCTTCTGCCTCCATTTCCTTAGTGATAAAATTATAGGAATTACAGGCATGTATATGGTTCAAGATTGTTTTTTCCATTTCTGTGAAACATGTCATTGGAATTTTTGTGGGGATATCATTGAGTCTGCAGATTGTTTCCAGTAATCTAGCCATTTTTACAATATTTTGTCTATCCATAATCATGAGAGATTCTTCAATCTCCTGGTGTGTTCAGTTTCTTTCTTCAGTTCCATAGGTTATTGTATTGACTGTCTCAACTGCCTTTATGAATTCTTTCTCTATCAGCTAGGATTGAGGGATCCTCTGTCAGAGCTGTCTGGCCCCACAGTTATCTGCTTTCAAGGACCCTGATCAGTGTTTGAGTCATGGGCCCTCTGAGTATCTGTTGTAAGTTCTGGGCCCTCCCTCAGAAGAGTGTGTGCTGATTCCATTCCCTTGGGAATCCTTAGTCCATAGTTGCCTAGGAATTTTAAGTTAATCTCAGTTGCCCAGGAGCCGAGAAGCTAGCACTCATGAAAGGCTGGTGGGCTCCTTTTTGATCTTGTAATGAGATTCCTAAGAAGTTAGCATGAGATTTTAAATCTGGGAATTGCTCAGAGGTAACTTGGGAAAACATGATGGAAACAGAGTAGTCAGCAGAACGGTCCTGGAATACCTGATGCTGTAGCAGACATCACTTATCTTTCAGTCTATCTGAATTGCTGTTAATAGAATACTCTAGACCAGGTGGCTTCTAAGTTAAAGAAATGCATAGTTTCAGTTTCTGGAGGCTGAGAATTCAACAGTAAAAGTATCAGGAGGTCCCAGGTCTGATAAGGGCTGCTTCATAGATAGCCATCTTCTCCCTGTGTTCTTGCATGTGGTGCTACAAAACTCTCTGGGCCTCTCCCTGTCTTTCTCCTAGAGCTCCTTATAATCACACTAATGCCATTGTACGAGGTTCCACACTCATGACCTAATTACCTCAAAGTAACACCTTCCAAATATGGTAACATTAGGATTAGGTTTCAACATAAGAATTTGGAAGAATGGGCAATGTAGCTCAGTGATGGAGTGCTTATTTGTCTGTCATGGTTTACATGTGTGCCACCACACTCAGTACCATGTGCCTTTCTATGGGGGCGGGGTTGAGATAAGACTCTAGTCCAAACTAGACTGGTGACTTACTGTGTAACCCAGGGTAGCCTTAAACTCAAGGCAACCCTCCTGCCCTGCCTCTGCCTCTGCCTCCTGAGTGCTGGACTAACAGGCATGAGCAACCACATATGGCTTTCTTTTGGGGGACACAGTGTGTCACATAGCCAAGCTGGCCTTAAGCTCACTATGTAGCCAAAGATGAACTTAAACTCCTGATCTTCCTGTGTCCATCTCTCAAGTGCTGTCCTGGTTTTATGAGGTGCTGATGATCAAATCCAGGACTCCCTGCATGTTAGGCAAGCACTCTACTAATTGAGCTATCTCCCAAGCCCTCTCCTATCCTACATTCTGAGAGGTTTGGTTTATTATATTATTATTTTATTTATTTGAAAGAGAGATAGAGAATATGGGTGTGTCAGGACCTCTAGCCAGTGCAAGCAAACTCCAGACCCATGCACCACCTTGTGCTTCCAGCTTTATGTGGGTACTAGGGAATTGAACTTGGCTCCTTTGACTTTGCTGGCAAGCGCTTTAACTGCTAAGCCATCTCTCCAAACTTTGTTCTCTCCAGCCTTGTTTTTGTTTTTCATGAAAATGTTATTAGATTTCTTTAATATATTTTATTTTTATTTATTTATTTGACAGACAGAGAGAGAGAGAGAGAGAGAGAGAGAGAGAGAGGGGCACACTAGGGCTTTCAACTGCTGCCATCAAACTCCAGATGCATGCACCACCTTGTGCATCTGGCTTATGTGGGTCCTGGGGAATCGAACCTATGTCCTTTCACTTTGTAGGCAAGCACCTTAATCACTAAGCCATCCCTCCAGCCCAAGGTTGTTAGATTTTTATCAGATGCTGTTTCAGCATGTATTGTTATGTCATTTTTCTTTTTTAGCCTATTGGTAAGATGTATTACATCAATTGATTTTTAAATGTAGAACCTGGGATAAATCTCACTTGTTTTTATAACCCTGCTTATGTTATGTATTTAAGTTTGTTGATGTTGTTGCTTTGTTTTTCTAGGTTGGGTCTCACTCTAGCCCAGGCTGACCTGGAATTCACTAGGTAATCTCAGGGTGGCCTTGAGCTCACAGCCATCCTCCTACCTCTGCCTCCCAAATGCTGGGATTAAAGGCATGGGCCACCACACCCAGCATGTATTTAAATTTTAATAAGGGGAAATGGACTCCAAGGCATGGTGACACATGCCTTTAATCCCAGCACTTTGGAGACAGAGGTAGGAGAATTACTATGAGTTACAGGCCAGCCTGAGTCTATCTAGTGAATTCCAGGTCAGCCTGGACTTAGAGCAAGACCCTACCTTAAAAAACAAAAACAAAAACAAACAAACAAACAAAAAAAACTATGGGTGTTGGGCTTACTGCTGCATCTCCATACCCAGCACCAAAATGGCACAAAATGGAGGTTAACTGAAAGAGTAGGAACCTGTGAAGATGCCCTCTGAAGAGACTACATAGTGAATTTCAGGTCAGCCTGAGCTAGACCTTGGTATGTCTTTAGTCTTGGTACCTTTGTAACAGTGTACATGAGGGCATAAGCCATTGGAAGTATATGCACTAATGTGTCTCAGTGAGCACTTAGCTTTTCAAAGAATGTGAAAGCTCAAGGTGGAAAATTACTGTTTGGAATTTTCCAGAGTCAGATAACATTAGCATGAGAGGATCTCTTTAACTCAAGCCTGAAAAGTAGAATTTCAGCTGGGCGTGGTGATGCATGCCTTTAATCCTAACACTTGGGAAGCAGAGATAGGCCGATCACTATGAGTTCAAAGCCACCCTGAGACTATATAGTGAATTCCAGGTGGGCCTGGGCTAGAGTGCAACCCTACTTTGAAATATCAAACAACAACAACAACAACAAAAAAAAAAAAAAAAAAAAAAAAAAAAAGGGAAGGAGGAGGAAGAGAAAGGAAAGAAAAGTAGAATTTCAGATTGTTGTCTTTTTTTTTTTTTTTTTTTTTGAGGAGTGGAGTTTGAAATGGGGTCCCACTCTAGCCTAAGCTGGCCTTGAACTAACTGAGATCCCTCTACATGAGCCTCCCAAGTTGATTAAAGACGTGTACCACTACACCCAGTTTACAATTTCAGATTTGAAGTTTTCTTTATTGTTATTTTTCATTGAATTTGACTTCCTTTTTAGAGGAGCTCAGAGATAGATGGTCAAGGACCACGGATGTCATATAGTCCAGCTTAGATTTCAGAGGGCATCTTCACAGGTTCCTACTCCTTCAGTTAACCTCCATTTTGTGCCATTTTGGTGCTGGGTATGGAGATGCAGCAGTAGGCCCCACACCGATAGTTGTTTTGTTTTGTTTTTTAAGGTAGGGTCTTGCTCTAAGTGTAGGCTGACCTGGAATTTTACTATGTAGACTCAGGCTGGCCTGTAACTCACAGTGATTCTCCTACTTCTGTACCCCAAGTGCTGGGATTAAAGGCATGTGCCATCTGGGCATGGTGGTACACACCTTTAATCCCAGCACTTGGGAGGCAGAGGTAGGAGGATCACTGTGAGTTCAAGGCCACCCTGAGACTTCATAATGAATTCTAGGTCAGCCTGGGCTAAAGCAAGATCCTACCTTGAAAAAAACACAAATAAATAAAAGGTATGTGCCTCCACACTTGTGACACCCATAGCTTTTAAAGAGGATAGTATGGTGGTAGGGTACCAGAGAGGGCTGTTTATCCCTTCAGCAAGAGGATTGTACCCTCAGGAAATGCCTAGGCAGAGGAAGTAGACACTGTACTGTGCAAGGCCAGGTACAAAGCACAAAAGCATGCAGCCTCAGCTCCCAACTGCTGCTCAAAGGAAATTGTTAAATAAAAATAGACATCTTTTCTTTTTTGAGACAGGGTCTCATGTAGCCTAGGCTTCCTTTAAGCTCACTAAATAGCCAGGGATGGCATGGAGCTCCTGATCCTCCTCCCAAAGGCTTGACCTTTCTTAGTGATCTTTACAGGATCAAAAGAAAGACCACTAAACATTAGCTCTTCTCATCTCTGCTCTTCAGAAATGTGTGTGTG
Organism: Dipus sagitta; assembly: GCA_036346955.1. NCBI lineage: Eukaryota > Metazoa > Chordata > Mammalia > Rodentia > Dipodidae > Dipus > Dipus sagitta. The sequence goes on from CM070770.1 coordinate 219,874,616, forward strand.
TGAGAGAGAGAGAGATATGCTGGGTCAGACCCCAAGGCCCTGTGCATGGTACATGCTATGCACATGCCATATTGCTGAGCCACCTGTAATCCTAAGATATGTCTTGAGACACTTACTGAAAATCTGGATCCTACAGCCTCCGCCAACCAGTGCTAGGATTACAAATATGTGCTAGGTCGCTTCAAGATTGTGTTTTTTGTTTTGAGGGTCTTGTTGTATGTATGGTATGCATGTGTATCAGACAGCTTCAAGTTCGCTGAGATGAAATTCCAGACCAGGCACAGTTATGGAGGAAGGGATTTATTGAAGCTTACAGATCCAGGGGAAGTTCCATAATGGCAGAAGAAACTGGCCTGCCTTCACAGGCCCAAGCAGAGAGAGAGAGAAGTACAAGCCTAAAGGTCAAAAGCCACAGCACACTTCAGGAACTCCAGCTAGGCACACTTTGCATATCTTTAGATTGTAATCTGAAATCCACCACCACACCTTAAGATCCACCCAGTGACATGGCCTCCAGCCAGGTGGCTAGAGATGCAAACTACAAACAAATAAACAACTGAATGTATTGGGGGCCATCTATTCTATTTAAACCACCACAGCATGCATGTATATATGCATGTTCATGTGTGTGGGGACACACATGTGTGGAGGCCACAGGTCAGTATTGTCTTCTTCTTGGTGGCAGGGTCTCTCAATGAATTTAAAGCTCAGTGATTCAGCTAGACTTAACTAACAAGCCCTAGAGCTCTACCAGTTTTCACCTCCCCAATGCTGGGATTATAGATACATGTGCCACTATGCCCAGTGTTTTTACCTTCTCCTTGCTGTGACAAAATTCCCAACCAAAGACAGTTTATGGGAAGAAAGGGAAGCTCCATGATGGCAGGGGAAAGGATAGCATGAGCAAAAGCTGGACATCATCTCTGCCACAACATGTAGAAAATCACAGCAGGAGAGTGAACTGAACACTAGCAAGGGGGAGCTGCCCCCCAAAACATGCCTCCTCCAGAAGGCTCCAATTCCCAAATTGTCACCAGCTAAGAACAAGCATTTAAAACACATGAATTTATAGGGGCACCTATTCAAACCACTACATTCTGACCCTGGCCCCCATAAACTGATGATGTAAACTGCAATGCATTTAGTCCAACTTTAAAAGTTCCCATGAATAGTAGCTGGGATGTGGTGGTGCACACCTTTAATCCCAACACTCGGGAGGCAGAGGTAGGAGGATCACTGTGAGTTCAAGGCCACCCTGAAACTACATAGTGAATTCCAGGTCAACCTGGGCCAGAGTGAGACCCTACTTCAAAAAAATAAAAACAAAAAAAGTTCCCATGAATTTTTTCAATCTCAAAACTTCAAACATCCCATAATCCAAGGTCTTTTAACTGTTAGCCTATAAAACCAAAATAACATAATAGCACAGAGTAAACATTTACACTGCAAAAGATGGCATTGAGCATAGCAAAAAAAAATTAAACCAAGACAAGATTTAAAATAAACAGGTCAAACAAATTCTGTAGCTCCATGTCTGATATCTCCAACCAGTGACAAAGTCTCTAGGGTTCCAGTTCCATCCCTCCAGCTGAGCTGCTCACAGCCTGGGAAAAACTCCATCCCAAGATGGCAGCCATCTCATAGTCCTGGTATTTCTGAAACATCCTTGGATCTCCACTGCAACCCACAGGTCATCCTCATGGCTCCATCAGACCTCCACACAGCGTGCTTCACATTGCCCTGTGGCCATTAAAAAAAAAAAAAGCATTGCAAATTCAATAAGTCTTTCCTTCCTGCATGTGTTTTTGTTGTTGTGGTTGTTGTTTCTGAGGTAGGATCTTGCTTTAGCCCAGGCTTACCTGGAATTCACTATGTAGTCTCAGGGTGGACTTGAACGCATAGCAATCCTCTTACTTCTGCCACTCAAGTGCTGGAATTAAAGGCATATGCCACCATGTCTGGCTGCCTACATTTGTTATACTCCCATAGTACCAACTTGTTAATCTGTGAAGGCTGGAAACAAAGGTAACTTTGAAGAGCAGAAAAACTCCTTCAGCATTCTGGCCCCCTACTTTCAAAAGTGTTAGCATTCTCTCTCTTGTCCCAATGCAGAACAGCTGGCCCAATCTCAATGGTTGTAATCTCTCAGTTATAGCTGAACAGGCACTGCTTCCAGCCTGAAACATTCATATCTTTCTGTGCCAAATTCATCTGCTCACACCAGTCTATATAGTGCAATCCTACACAAGTTCTCAGGACATGGGAAGAAGCAGCAAGCCTCTCATACAAACTGCTTCTAGCCCAGTCTAGGCAATGCTCTTTATTTCCTTCATGAGTGAAACCTGTATGGTCCAAAGTACTTTCTACATTTAGAAATTTCAGCTCAGGACAAAATAGTCCATCATACTCTTTCAGTACTGCAAGGCATCTCTTAGGCCAAGGTTTCAAATTCTTCCATATTCCTCCCACAAATCAGTTCCAAAAGGCCAAAAGCCACAGTCAGGTTTCTAGTAGTAATGACTCCACTTCTCAGTAACAATTTTCTGTTGTAGTTACCTTCTTATTGCTGGGACTAAATACCCAACCAAAAGCAGCTGATGGGACTTAAGGGCTTATTTTGGCTTACAGTATCAAAGGGAAGCCCCATGATTGCAGGGGAAAACATGGCATGAGCAAAGGCTGGACATCACCTCTTCCACAGCAGGTGGAGATAGCAGCAAGAGAGTGAGCCAAACTCTGGCAAGGGGGAGCTGGTTATAATACCCCTAAGCCTTCCCCCAACAACACACCTCCTCCAGCAAGGCTCCAGTTCCCAAAGTGCTGCCAGCTAGGAACAAAGTATTAATGAGTGATCTGGAGAGATGGCTTAGCAGTTAAGGGACTTGCCTGCAAAGCCTAAGGACCTGAGTTCAATATCCAGTACCAACATAAACCTACATGGATAGTGGCGCATGCATCTGGAGTTCATTTGCAGTGGCTGGAAGCTCTGGGACACCCATTCTCTCTCTCTCTCCTTGAAAATAAATAAATAGACTTCTGGGTAAGATGGCAGCATACTAGCCACACCAAAGCAGCATAAGGAGGGAAATAAACAGAAGCACAGCAAAATACACTCTTCTACTGAGAAGTGAAGGTGTATAAATTATTATCAACCATAGCAGAGAAGCAGGAGAAACCAAGATCTTTCAGAAAGGAGGAAATGGGCTGGAATCCCACTGAGGTACCAGCAGCCTCAATCTGCGAGCCCACCTGCCTGCCCAGTGGCACAGAGCAGCAAGAGCAGAAACAAGGTGAGGAAATTTTCCACTCACATCAGCCTCCTCACAAAGTCAAGAAACCTGAAGGAGAAGACACCAGAGACCAGCTGAGCAAGGAGATACAAACAGGACCAGCCAGGCAGCTCAGGTACAACTCCAGAAACCCTGCAAAGTCTCCCGTCCCCCAACCATCAGGGCCATGAATGTCTGGAGAACTCATTCACTGCCAGCCACCACAGAGAGATCATAGTGGGCACCCAGCATTGGTGAGATTGAAAGCCATCCCAAAAGGTAACAGGGCCTACTTATACAAAGTCAGATAAATAAGCCTGCACTGGAAGTGCTAATCTCTCTTTCCATGTCAATAAAGGTTATGTATTACATTTGAATGATATATTCTTGATTGGCTTTACCCTTCTCAAATAAGCTGTATTTTGGTGTTGACTATTGTTGCCTTTGATGTTTCCTGATTTTTAGCACCTTTGTCTGTTTCTTCTATCACGGGGCAGGGACTGTCTGGCCCCAGGCTGACTTGGAACACATTTCAGACTAGAAATCTCAACCTCCTAGTTGACAGGATTAAGGTTGTGGGGCAACACACACCCTTAGGGATTTGGGCTTTACTAGATTATCTGTTTAGTTTAATCCCAGCACTTATATAAATACTCTGTACTGGTTTTCATCAAATGTCTATATTGCTCAGTTGAATTTTAGGAATTTGCCAGTAATTTGCTTCACTCAGTCTACTACAATACTTGAATAGCAGGCAAACTCAACACCTAGAGTCACTTCTGCTTTTTCTCTTGGATTATAAGAGCTACAACCTGGAACCTTAAACTCCTACACTGAAGATATATAAAGTTAGATATACACAGCTAAGAACACTGCAGATAATTAGAAAATCCAAGCATCAAATTAACTCAAGATGCAAAAAGCTCTACATTATACTACAAGAAACACAAAAACACAATACACATACACAATACAATCCCACCAAAAATTAGATATCCATCAGAAATGACCTCTAGTGAGACTGCTTTAGATGAAATGTCTGACAAAGATTTTTAAAAAAATTATATCTGCATTCAAAGAAATCAAAAAAGAAAACCAACTCCTGAAGGTGAACACAGGAAACCAACTTAATGAAAGAAGGATGTCAATATAAAACATGAGTAAGGAAATAGAAATGATGAAAAAATACCAATAAGAAATACAAATGAAAAACTGGGTTAGTCAAATAGAAAACTCTGTAGAAAGTCTCACCAGTAGAATGGATCAGGAGAGGACAGAATATCTAAAATAGAAGATCAGGTGACAGATCTAATACAGGCCAACAAAGAGAAAGACAAACTAATAAGAAGACATGAATGGAAATTTCAAGACATTTGGGACACTATGAAGAGATCAAACATAAGAATTCAGGGCATAGTTGAAGGAGAAGAAATTCACTCCAGAGGCATAGTAGGCATCTTCAACAAAGTCATAGAAGAAAACTTCCCCCAAGTAAGGAAAGTGATGCCAATACAGATACAGGAAGCCTATAGAACCCTAAACAGACAAAATCAGGAAAGAACTTCTCACCATCATATTATAATTAAATTACAAAATGCACAAACCAAAGAAAATACATTGAAAACACTTAGAAAAAAACAAGTCACATACAAAGGCAAGCCCATCAGGATAACAGCAGTAATCACTCAAGAGAAACTTTAAAAGCCAGAAGGGCTTGGAATGATGTATTCCAAGTTCTGAAAGGTAACAACTGTCAACCAAGATTACTCTATCCTGCAAAGCTATGTATTCTAATAGATGGAGAAATAAGGACATTCTACAACAAAAGCGGGTTAAAGGAGTATTTGAAGACCAAACCAGCTCTATAGAAAATACTTGAAAGGATCCTCCATGCTGAAGAGAAAGAAAAGCATACACATAAGGAACCTGGAAAAAACAAACCCTACTCAAATACTAGTTAATACAAGACAGCAAAGGTAAAACCAGAAGAACTACAAAACAAGAAAAATTAAGTTCAAATGGTTGAAAGATCTTAATATCAGACCTGAACTCTGAAACTGCCAGAGAGAAAAGTAGGGGAAACCCTTCAACATATTGGTATTGGCAAAGACTTTCCCAGTATAACCCCAGTTGCTCAGGAAATGAAACCACTGATCAACTGCTGGGACCTCATGAAATTACAAAGTTTTTGTACAGTAAAGGAGACTGTGAATAGAGCAAAGAGACAAACTACAGAATGGGAGAAAATCTTTGCCAGCTATATTTCTGACAGGGGATTAATCTCCAGGATATACAAAGAACTCAAAAAATTAAATGATAAGAAGTCAAATAACCCAATTAAAAAATGGGCTATGGTGCCAGGAATGGTGGTGCACATGTTTAATCCCAGCACTAGGGAGGCTGAGGTAGGAGGATTGCCATGAGTTCAAAGGCACCCTGAGACTGCAGTGAGTTTTGGGTCATCCTGGGCTAGAATGAGACCCTACCTCAGGGAAAAAAAAAAGTGCTATGGAACTAAATACAGAGTTCTCAAAAGAAGAAATACAGATGGCATATAAACGTCTAAAAAAAAGTTCTACAGCCCTAGCCATCAGGAAAATGCAGATTAAAACTTTATTGAGATTCTATCTCAGTTCTGTCAGAATGGCTACCACTATGAAAACAAATGACAATAAATGCTGGTGAGGATGCGGAAAAAGAGGAGCCTTTCCACACTGTTGGTGGGAATGCAATCTGCTCTAGCCATTGTGGAAATCAGTGAGACAGCTAAAAATAGATTTACCATATGACCTAGCTATATCACTCCTAGGCATATATCCAAAAGACTCATCTCACTACCTTAGAGATACTGGTTCAACCATGTTTATTGCTGCTCTATTCACAATAGCTAAGAAATGGAACCAGCCTAGGTGTCCCTCAACTGATGAGTGGATAATGAAGATGTGGCACATTTACGCAATGGAGTTCTACTCAGCAGTAAAGAAAAATGAAATTTTCAGGAAAATGGATGGATCTGGAAAGAATTATACTTAGATAACTCAGGCCCAGAAAGCCAAACATCACATTTTCTTTTTCGTTTTCTTTTTTTCTTTTTTTGGTTTTTCGAGGTAGGGTCTCACTCTAGCTCAGGCTGACCTGGAATTCACTATGTAGTCCCAGGGTGGCCTCAAACTCACAGCGATTCTGCTACCTCTGCCTCCCGAGTGCTGGGATTAAAGGCGTGCGCCACCACACCTGGCTACATGTTTTCTTTTACATGTGGATACTAGATACAAATGATTGGACTTCTGTGTGAATTGGAATAAAACTCAGTATCAGAGGCCAGTAAGCTAGAAAGGGTATATAAAGGGAATAGAAAGGGAAGGGGGGACTTAATAGGATGGTATTGTATATATGTAAGCAGAAGAACAGATTAATGGGAGTGGAAAGGCCTAGGTGAGGTTAGTGGAAGAGATTGAGTATAGGAAAGGTGGAGAAGGGCTAATCAAAATCTAACAGGGTATGAATAAATCATATGGATACCTACTGTTTTGGACAATGGAACACCCAGAAGCCATAGATTGTTACTAGATAATTTTCAGTGCCAGGGATGGGATACCTTCCAGTGAGTTGTCGACCAGGGCCTGATGCCCCAAAAGCATTACAGGCCATTGCTGAAGCTCTTGGTTTCCCACCAGGAATAGATGTTAAGACACTATTCCTGAAGATTCCACATACTTAGGCTGCAAGGTCACTGAAAAATCCTTCTAGAGCTGAGCTGAAAACCTCCTCCCATGTAGACCAGCTGACAGAAAGCTGGGATAAGCTACACTGCATGCAGTTCCATGGGAGAGAGAGAAATCACCAGTGGAGATACTCAATAGTGGACACTGCAAGCCTTAAATGTGGCCAGCCAGGCCAAATGAGCCAATGGGTGCAATAGTGGCACATCTGTTATGGGGGGAAACAACCACTCTCTAATTGGACTGGAGGCATGCTCCATGGGAGGGAATACATGCTTGATACTAAAAACCTACAACAGGGGTAGTCATGAGCCCTAGGGGTGTAACATTTGCTGGTGTCTGGCTAAATGTATATACTGTGCTCACCAAACTACCTGGTAAGCACTTCTCTTAATGTTCATACTCATATATTAATGCTACTTTTTTTTGAGGTAGGGTCTCACTCTGGCCTAGGATGACCTAGAATTCACTATGTAGTAGGGTCTTCTCTAGCCCAGACTGATCTGGAATTCACTATGTAGTCTCAGGGTGGCTTCGAACTCACAGCAATCCTCTGACCTCTGCCTCCTGAGTGCTGGAATTAAAGGCGTGCACCACCATGCCCAACATTAATGCTACTCTCCCTTTTGGTTAGAGAAGCTTCTCATTTCAGATGGTGATGACCTTGAGATGACTCAGAAGGCACTATAGTGCTGAGAAGAAGTGAAAGATGAGTGCTCAGCACTGAAACATTTCTATCATACCTTCCAAGGCTCAGGGTCCATTGCAAAAGAGGTGGTGGAAATAATACAAGAGCAAAAGGAAGGATAGGATGCCTTACTACACGCTCCTCCAGACACAAAAAGGCCTGGATATCCATGACTATGTGGTGCCTGACACTACCTACACAAGACCATCATAATAGGAAGAAAAAATGATGACATCAAAATAAAAGAGAGACTGTTTGAGCAAGAGAAGGGGTATGATGGAGAGTAGAGTTTCAAAGGGTAAGTGGGGGGAGGGAGGGAATTACCGTGGTTTATTGTCCATAATTATGGAAGTTGTCAATAAAAATAAATTAAAAAAAGAATTCTAAAAAAAGAAAGAAAATAAATTAATAAAAATATTTTTAGCCAGGCATAATGGTTCACACCTTTAATCCCAGCACTCAGGAGGCAGAGGTAGGAGGATTGCCCTGAGTTCGAAGCCAACCTAAGATTACACAGTGAATTCCAGGTCAACCTGAGCTAGAGTGATACCCTACCTCAAAAAACCAAATGTATGTATACACACACACATAGGACTGGGCATGTTGGTACACTCCTATAATCCCAGCACTTGGGAAGCTAAGGCAGGGTTATCCGGAGTTCAAGAACATCCTCAGCTACACAGTAATTTCAAGGCCAGCCTGGGCTCTGTGAGACCCTGTCCTCTAACACCTCCAAAAAACCCTGTGTCAAAAAATTAAATATAGTCCAGGGATGGTGGTGCAGACCTTTAATCCCTGCACTCAGAAGGATGAGGTAAAAGGATCGTTGTGAGTTTGAGGCCACCCTGAAACTATATAGTAAATTTCAGGTCATCCTGAGCTAGAGTGAGATCCTTCCTTGAAAAAAAAATTAAAGTCAGGCATGGTAATTGTATGCCTTTAATCCCAGCACTCAGGAGGCAGAGGTAAGAGAATCACTATGAGTTCAAGGCCAACCTTACTACAGAGTAAGTTCCAGGTCATTCTGGGCTGGAGTGAGACCCTGCCTCAAAAAAGCCAGAAAAATTAAACACAGGTATAAGTGTACACACAAACACAGCAAACCTCCCTTGAGTCACCCTGTCTGGATTTGTGATAGGATTTGCTGTGTCTCAGGATGATACACTTGGGGGCAAGTGCTTTTTTGGGTGGATGTGTGAGTGTGGGTGTGCATGAAGGTCAGAGGACATGAGGCTGGGCCTCATTCTTGTTCACTGCTGTGTTAGCCATGCTAGCTGGCCATTGACTTCTTGGTTCTCCTATCTCTGCCTCCCATCTCACCTTCTGTATGGTGGAATTCAGCTTCCAGCTTTTACACTTGGGGTCTGGAGATCTGAACTCAGGTACTCACACTTGCATGGCAAGCACTTTATCCACTGAGTCATCTCCCCTACCTGGGACAAGTACTTTGAAAGAAGAGTTTGTTACTTACTGTTCCCAAGGGGAGGGTCCCCACCATGCCACACCAGACTGCACTGAGGAAGCACCTGGGTGGTCAGAAGGCAGAAGGAGCAGGAGAAAGTGGCTTTGTAGGAATTTCTTCAGCAATGAACCTGCTGGGCAGGGTAGGCCAGTTTGAGCCAGCTTAAGGCTGGATAGTGTAGATAAGTTCTAAGGCTCTGGACTTAGGGGAGACTCCAGTTGTCCAGGATCTGGCCCTGAGGTGAGTGAGAAAAGAAAAATCTTGAGCATGTGTGAAATGAAGGAGCCATTGGGGGCAAGGGCTTTGGCCAGCTGGTTTTATATGTGGAAGGCATGTTGTTTGCTGTTTAGGAATTAGCTGTAGAATCCTAAGCAGGTAGAATCCTTGAAGGGCTGGCTTTCCCGGCTCTGGGATGTCCAAGCTTCATAAAATACAGAATTGGAAACCATGACAGTCCACACCCTTTGTTAGCACCTGCTCCATTTCTTTGCTGTCTTTCAGGTAAGACCTCCAAATGGATGGCTGCTGCTGCTTCCTGCACACCTCCAGCTTGTCCCCCACAATCTCCTCCCTCCACTAGGTCTCCCTAGAGCCTTTAGGAGATAGCCTCTCTCCTGACACACACTCTCTCTCTCTTTGTTAATTTTTAAATTTTATTTTATTGGGTTTTATTTATTTATTTTGTTGTTGTTGTTGTTTGAGGTAGAATCTCACTCTCTAGTCCAGGCTGACCTGTAATTCACTACGTAGTCCCAGGGTGGCCTTGAATTCACAGCAGTCCTCCTGCTTCTGCCTCCTAAGTGCTAGAATTAAAGTCGTGCACCACTACCAGCCTTTATTTTTTATTGTTTTAGAGAGAGCAAGAGAGAGAAGAGAGATAGAGAATTGGGGCACCAGAGCCTCAGCCACTGCAATCGAACTCCAGACACTTGTGCCACCTAGTGGGCATGTGTGACCTTTTGCTTGCCTTACCTTTGTGCACCTGGCTAATGTGGGATCTGGAGAGTAAAACATAGGTCCTTAGGCTTCTCTACAGTCCTTTTTTTTTTTTTTTTTTGAGAGAGAGACAGAATGGGCACTCCAGGGCCTCCAATGGCTGCAAACTCCAGACGCATGTGCCATCTTGTACATCTGGCTTACATGGGTTCTGGGGAATCGAACCTGAGTCCTTTGGCTTTGCAGGCAAGCACCTTAACCACTAAGCCATCTCTCCAGCCCCTGAGACTCTCTTTTCTGCTGCCTTCTCACTGACCATTTGATCCCATTGGTTCCCACTTTATGTGACCACTTCAAGTCCTTCTGCCCAAGACTGATCCCCTCCATCTCTGTCCCCTGTGAAAATTTCTTCAAATCTCCTGGCTTTAAGTGCCATCCTAGGTAGTGACTCCTCCTAGCTCAAGGAATCCTCTTATTTTTTATTTTGCAAGGTTTTTTGTTTGTTTGTTTGTTTTTAAGATAGGGTCTCACTGTAGCCCCGACTGACCTGGAATTCACTATGTAGTCTCAGGATAACCTTGAACTCACAGCCACAGTGATCCTCCTACCTCAGCTTCCTGAGTGCTATAATTAAAGATGTACACCACCACGCCCAGCATTTTTTAATATTTTTATTTATTTATTTAGGAGGAGAGAGAGAGATAGACAGAGACAGAATGGGTGCAATCAGGACTTCTTGCCACTACAAACTCCAGGTGCATGTGCCACTTTGGGCACCTGACTTTACATGGTGTGGTTGTTTGAGTATATGGCCCCCAATATATTCAGTGTTTTGTTAGCTTGTACTTTGGGTCCGCAGCCACCTGGCTGGAGGCAGTGTCACTGGGCAGATCTTAAGGTGTGATGGTGGGTTTGAGATTTCAATCTAAAGATATGCAAAGTACACATAGCTGGAGTTCCCGAAGTGTGCTGTGCTGTGTGGTTTTTGGCTTTTAGGCTTGTGCTTCTCTCTCTGTTTGGTCCTATGAAAACAGGCCAGCTTCTTCTGCCATTATGATACTTCCCTTGGATCTGTAAGCTTCAATAAATCCCTTCCTCCATAACTGTTCCTGGTCTGGAAGTTCATCTCAGCGAACCTGAAGCTGTCTGCTACACATGGGTACTGGGGAATCAGACCTGACTAACAGGCTTTGCAAACAAGCTCCTTTAACCACTGAGCCATCTCCCTAGTCCTAGCTTAAGGAATCTTAAGTGTGGGCTGATCCAACCTGCTTCCCCACATCAGTGTTCTCACAGGCAAGGTTTCCACCATCTGTACAGTGTCCCCTTTCCCTTGGTCCCACTTTCCAAATATAAGGTCAATTTTCAAGGCTACTACCATGACCGGAGACCAGCAGTACCTTACTCATATTCAGTCTTTGATGGCCTCCAGGCTGGCAGTCCTGCTTGGCTGTCATCTTCCAAAAAACTATCACAGATTTCTTTTAAAAATACATTTCAGGGGCTGGAGAGATGGCTTAGTGGGTAAGCACTTGCCTATGAAGCCTAAGGACCCAGGTTGGAGGCTCACACGTTAGCCAGATGCACAAGGGGACCCACGTGTCTGGAGTTCGTTTGCAGTGGCTGGAGGCCCTGGCGTGCCCATTCTCTCCCTCTCTCTCTCTCTCTCTCTCTGCCTCTTTCTCTCTCTGTCTGTCACTCTCAAATAAATAAATAAAAATAAACAAAAAAATACATTTCAATACTGGTTGTTGTGGCTCACACCTTTAATTCCAGCACTCAGGAGGCAGAGGTTGGAGGATCACCTTGAGTTCGAGATCACCCTGAGACTACACACTGAATCCAAGGACAGCCTGGTCTAGAGCGAGACTCTACCTCAAAAAAAAAAAAAAAAAAATCAGAGGGGCCTGGAGAGACTGCTTAGTGGTTAAGCACTTGCCTGCAAAGCCTAAGGACCCAGGTTTAGTTCCACAGTACCCACATAAGCCAGATGCACAAGGTGGTGTATGTATCTGGAGTTCGTTTGCAATGGCTGGAGGCCCTGGCATGCCAATTTTCTCTAACTGCCTCTTTCTCTCTCCCCTCTCTCCAAAAAAATATTAAAAATATGTATTTCAGAGCAAGAATGCTGGTACACACCTGTCATCCTAGCACTTGGGAAGCTGAGGTAGAAGAGCAGGCATTCAAGGATAGCCTGAATGACTTAGCAAGATACTGTCTCAAACTAAAAATAAAAAAGGGACTGGTAGCCAGGCATGGTGGTGCATGCCTTTAATCCCAGCACTTGGGAGGCAGAGGTAGGAGGATCGTTATGAGTTCAAGGCCACTCTGAGAATACATAGTGAATTCCAGGTCAGCCTGAGTTATAGTGAGACGCTGCCGTGAAAAACCAAAAACAAAAACAAAAACCGGGGGGGGGGGGTTGGACTGGCAATGTACTTCAGTGGTAGAGTGCTTGCCTAGCATATGCAAAACCCTGGCACCAAAGAAAATTTGTTTTCAAAGATAAATTATTGCAGACTGGAGAGATGGCTTAGTGGATAGGCACTTGCCTGCAAAGCCTAAGTACCCATATTCAACTCCCCAGATCCCACATAAGCCAGATGCACAAAGGGACACATGTGCAAAGTCATACACACACAAGGTGGCTCACACATCTGGAATTCAATTACAGTGGCTGGAGGCCCTGGCTTGCCCATTCTCTCTCTCTCTCTCTTTCTCTCTCTCTCTCTCTTTCTGCCTCTCTCTATCTCTCTCAAATAAATAAATAAAAATATTTAACAAAAAAATACAAGTTTAAATGGGAATAGTGGGGCTGGAGAGATGGCCTAGCAGTTAAAGCCCTTGCCTACAAAGCCTGATGACCTGGGTTCATTTTGCCACCACCCACATAAAGCTAGATGCACAAAGTGACACATGTGTCTACAGTTTGTTTGCAGCATCTGGGTGTCCTGGTTTTCTCTGTCTCTCTCTGCTTGCAAATAAATAAATAAAAATATTAAATAAATGGGAATAGTGGTACACACCTGTCATCCCAGCTTTTGGGAGACATCAAGGGTTAAGGACAGCCTGGCCTACATAGCCATATCCTGTCTTAAAAAAAAAAAAAGTGGGCATGGTGGCACATGCCTTTAATCCCAGCACTCATGAGGCTGAGGTAGGAAGATCACTGTGATTTCGAGGTCACCCTGAGATTACAGAATGTGTTACAGGTCAGCCCAGGCTAGAACAAGACCCTACCTCAAACAACAACAACAAAAAAGCCAGGCTTGGTGGCAGACATCTTTAATCCCAGCACGTGGGAGGCACAGGTAGGAGGATTGCTTTGCGTTCAAGGCCACCCTGAGACTACATAGTAAATTCTAGGTCAGCCTGGGCTAGAGTAAAACCCTACCTTGAAAAAAAAGAAAAAAGTAATCTTTTTGAACTGTTTTTCATCCCTGGTTTGTTGGTGAGTGGGTGTAGGTATGGTGGGTATAAGGTTTGGGAATGACCAAGACCACGCAAACCACTCTGAGGTGAAGATGAAAGCTTTTATTTGGGAAAAGCACAGGCTGCCAAGGCTGACTCAAGAGAGGAGCACAGCCAACCTGAGTTTTCAGATAGTGGGCTTTACAGGGCTTTATCAGTTGGGGGAAGGTGAGGAAGGGAAAAGAACTCATTCGTTAAGTTGAATAGAAAAGTTTCTTTCGGGAGATTATTACATTAACCTTTAAAGTAGTGAGGGTGTGACACCAGAACAGTGACCATGTGACTTACCAGATAAGGGGGCAGGAATCCATGACCTGGGGCATTGTTAGGTAAGGAAGGGATAAAGACTAGATGGTTTCTTGAGGAATGTGGATAATCCGCTTTCCTATGCCTCTGCCACCATTCTGCTGACCATGGTGACTCCATCTTGGGAGGCCATCCCGACCTAACAATGGCCTGGTTGGTTGGTTGGTTAGTTAGTGTCACAGTGCTGGGGATTGAACCCAGGGGCCTCACACAAGCTAGGCAAGTGTTGCAGTTACCTTCTTGTTGCTGAGTAAAGCACCCAACCAAAAGCTGCTGATGAAAGCAAAGTGTTTATTTTGGCTTACAGTCTTAAGGGAAAGCATCATGATGATGGGGGAAAGCATGGCATGAGCAGAGGCTGGACATCATCTCTACCACAGCAGGTAAAAAATAGCAACAGGAGAGTGAGATGAGCTCTGGCAAGGGAGAGTTGACTTTAACACCCCTAACTTAGCCCCCAACAGCACACCTCCTCAAGCAGGGCTCCATCTCCTATACTGCCATCAACTGAGGACAAAGCATTCAATACACATGAGTTTATGGGATACATCTGATATAAACCACCACTGCAAACATCTTGCTACCGAGTTATGTCCCCAGTTCCCCTTGGTTGGTTTGATCCACTCTGGGATCTGGAGAGCCATGTGCGTATTGTTACTTTTCTCAAGACTAAGGAAATGCCTGATGTGAACAGCTTAAAGGAAAGATTTATTTAATTCCTAATTTCAGAGTGATGGGGGTACAGTGAAAAGGGCATTCAAGAAGGGGCCAAGTTGACATATGCCCTGAGGACACTCCTGCCCACCCAGTGACTTCCTTTTTCTAACAAGGCCCTGTCTTTTACTTTTCATATCTCCATATAAGGCCATCATACTGAGCCCATCAAAGGGGTGATCCATTCATTCATCAGAGGCTCATGATCTGATCATCTCTAGAAACACCATCACAGACATCCTAGGGCACTACACTGTACTCTCCCTAGGCATTTCTTAGTCTAGTCAAGTTGGTAATAAAAATTCACCATGATAGGGCTAGAGAGATGGCTTAATGGTTAAGGCACTTGCCTGCGAAGCCAAAGGACTCATATGCAACTCTCCAGGTCCCACATAAGCCAGACACACAGTGATACAAGTGTGAGGTTGCACATGTGCACAAGGTGGCACACAAATCTGGAATTTGATTGCAGTGGCTGGTGGCCCTAGTGTACCAATTCTCTCTCTCTCTCTCTCTCTCTCTCTCTCTCTCTCTTTCTCTTTCATAAAAAAAAAAGGCCAGTCTGTTGGGCTTACCTCAAAAAAAAAAAGTCACCATGATAGCCAGGCATGGTGGCTCTAGTGGTTTGATTCAGGTGTTCCCCATAAACTCAGGTGTTCTGAATGCTAGGTTCCTGTGGTGGTTTGAATAGAATAGATGGCCCCCCCCAATATATTCAGTTGCTTATTTGTAGTTTGCATCTCAAGCCACCTGGCTGGAGACAAGGTCACTGGGTGGATCTTAAGGTGTGGTGGTGGGTTTCAGATTTCAGTCTAAAGATATGCAAAGTGTGCCTAGCTGGAGTTCCTAAAGTGTGCTCGGGCTTTTGACCTTTAGGCTTGTATTTCTCTCTCTCTCTGCTTGGGCCTGTGAAGGCAGGCCAGTTTCTTCTGCCATTATGGAACTTCCCTTGGATCTGTAAGCTTCAATAAATATCCTTTCCTCCATAACTGTGCCTGGTCTGGAAGTTCATCTCAGTGAACCTGAAGCTGTCTGCTACAGTTCCCAGCTGATGGAGATTTGGGAATTAATGCCTCTTGGATGCTGTGTGTTGTTGGGGGTTGGATTATGGGTATTATAGCTAGTGTCCCCCCTCAGTGTGTGACACACTCTCCTGTTGCTACTGTCCACCTTATGTTGGCCAAGGGGTGATGTCCACCCTTTGCTCATGCCATTGTTTTCCCCTGCCATGATGGAGCTTCCCCTCGAGTCTGAAACACTTTTCCCATAAGCTGTTCTTGGTCGGGTGATTTCTGCCAGCAATGTGAACCTGACTGCAACAGTAAAGTGGTACTGAGGAGTGGTGTCATTTGCTGCTAGACACCTGACTATGTGGCTGTGGCCTTTTGTAGCTGATTTTCAAGAGAAATGTGGATAAATTTGAAACCTTGGCTTAAGAGACACCTTGCAGTGCTGTAAGTACAGCTTGATGGATTCTTCTGGTCAGAGTTGCAAGACCTGAATGCAGTATGAACTATGGACTGTGAGGTTTGGCTTGAGGATGAAAAGGAGCTTTGTCTGGACTGGACTAGAAGCAGTTTGTGTGAGAGGCTTGCTGTTATGCCTGTGTCCTTAGAATTTGTGCAGGGTTACATTGCATAGAAGTAGACTGGTGTGAGCAGAGAGATATGGCACAGAAAAAAATGAAATCTTTGGGCTAAAAATTCTGCCTGTTCACTGCAATTACATGAGAGATTACAACCTTTGAGATTGGGCCAGCTGACCTGCACTGGGGCAACAGAAAGACTATAGGCTCTTTTGAAGGGGCCTGAATGCTCAAGGAGTGTCCTCTTCTTCAAAGTCCGTTTTATTCCCCCCTGGATTAGCAAATTGGCACCCCACCTGGTATTATGGAGTATGAGAAATGCTGGAAAGAGAGCGTCATTGAATTTGCAATGTGGTTTTGTGTTTTGGAAATGGCCATGGGCAGTGTGAAGCAGGTTTGCTGGATGCCTGCATGGAGACCCCATGGAGCTGAGAGGGTGAACCATGGGTTGAAGTGGAAACCCAGTGGAGATGCCAGGACCACGAGACTGCAGCTGAGGATAGCTGCCAGCCCCAGATGAAGTTTTCCAGGACTGTGAGTAGCCTAGCTGGAGAGGTGGAATTGGAACTCCAGAGACTCATTGCTGGTTAGAATTATCGGACTTGGAGACTTTTCACTGACTACAGTTATTGGACTTGGAACTACAGAGTTTGATGTTTGCCCTGCTTAAATCTAGTATTGGTTGAATGTTTATTTGCTATGCCCAGTGCCATCTTTTACAGCATGCGTGTTTATTCTGTGCCATTATGGGTTTTGGGCAGATTTTTTAGTACTGTGGCTCAGTTAAAAGACCTTGGGTTATGGGGATGTTTAAATATCATTAAAATTGACAAAAAAAAAATGGGGACTTTTAAAGTTGGACTGAATGCATTGAATTGCATCATGGATAGTTATCAGTTTTGGGGGGCCAGGGGCAGAATGTGGTGGTTTGAGTCAGGTGTCCCTCTTAAACTTAGATGTTCTGAATCTAGGTTCCCAGCTGATGGAGATTTGGGGATTAATGCCTCTTGGAGGCAGTGTATTGTTGGGGGTGGGTTTATGGGTGTTATAGCCAGTTTCCCCTTGCCAGTGTTTGGCACACTCTCATGTTGCCATTATCTACCTTATGTTGGCCAGGGGGTGATGTTCACCCCTCTGCTCATGCCATTGTTTTCCCTTGCCATCATGGAGCTTCCCCTTGAGTCTGTAAGCCAAAATAAACTTTTTCCCACAAGTTGCTCTTAGTCGGGTGAAATCTGCCAGCTGTGTGAACCTGACTGCAACAGTGGTGCATGCCTTTAATCCCAGCACTCAGGAGTCAAAGGTAGGAGAATGGTTGTAAGTTCGAGGCTAGCCTGAGACTGCATAGTAAATTCCAGGTCAGCCTGGACTAGAGCAAGACCTTACCTCAAAAAAAAAAAAAAAAAAAAATCACCATCTTAGACTGTGTACTCCTCTTTTAATTTTGCACAAATGAAAGTCACATCATAAGTTTTCCTGCCTTTATAAGGATCAGAACTGAAGGATAGGACTTGATTTCTGAGGATAGAAGGAGGCTCTGCTCTCATAGCCAATCTGATGTTTCATTCTCTTACATGCCTCTGTGTTCCCTTTCAGAAAGCATGCTCTGAATAGCCACCGGATGAAGCCTGCTCTCTTCAGTGTGCTCTGTGAGATCAAGGAGAAGACAGGTAGGCCCTCTTGAAGATGCTTGTGCTGGCTCTGTCCTGCTCTGCCCCGTGTCGTTTGCCCCCACAGCTCTCTCAAGCAGCCAGTGGTGGGAATATTGTGTTCTACTTTAAGCATTCAAGGTAACCCCCATGGAGGGCTCTGCCACTACAAATCCATCTGTTTAAGGAAAAAAAAAAAAAAAAAAAACAATGGGAAGGAGGGCTGGAGCTGTTGGTAGAGCACTTGCCTAGCAGGAACAAAGCCCTGGGTTCCATTCCTAGCACTGCATAAAACTGAGACACACACAGAGAGAGAATGGACATGTCAGGGTCTTCTGCTGCTGCACATGAACTCCAGATGCATGCACCATTTTGTGTACCTGGCTTTACATGGGTACTGAGGAATTGAATCTGGCCTGGCAGGATTCGCAAGCAAGTGCCTTTAACCTCTGATCCATCTCCCCAGCCTCTCCATCCACCTGCTTTGACACAGGGTCTCTCATTGGGTCTGGAGCTTGCCAATTAGGCTAGACTAGATGGCCAGTGAGCCCCAGGGATCCTCCTGTTTTCAACCCCCACCAGACCTGGAGTCATAGGAGTATGCCATCATGCCCACCATTTTTACATTGGCACTTGGGATCTGAACTCAGGTCCTCAGGGTCCTCATGCTTGCGTGGCAAGCACTTTACCCACTGAGCCATCTACCTAGCCTCTGAGGTCAATATGAACTCTATGTCACCTCAGAGCATGGTACTTCAGATGTGCTGGGGCTTATGGAAATATATACATAGTACAAGAGAATCTGGTTTTGTTTATTTGTTTTTTGATACAAGGTCTCACTTTGTAGCCCAAGCTGGCCTCATATTTATGAACCTTCTGTCTCAGTGTACACCACAAAACTCAGCAAATCTTTCTTTCTGAATACCATTTTAATGTAAGACTGACATTCATAGTGGCATACGGCAGTGATGGGGCCAGAATTCTGGCTTTGCTATGGAAACATGATCCTGGTGTGTGCCTGAACCTTTTTCTGTCTTTGTTCTTCCTCTGATTTTAGGGACAGGGCTCATACCTAAATCCTGAGTACTGAGTACTGAAACTACTGAAGACAAGCTGAGGGGTAGAGAAACCCAGGGCTTTTTAGAAAAATATTTTTATTTACTTATTTGCCAGCAGAGAGAAACAGGGAGAAGAGAGACAGAAGATGAGAATGAGTATGCCAGGGTCTCTAGCCACTGCAAAGGAACTCCAGTTGCATGTGCCACATTGTGCATCTATCTGGCTTTACATGCATGCTGGGGAATTGAACCTGGCTTATTAGGCTTTTCAGCAAGTGCCTTCACCACTAAACCATTTCTCCAGCCCCATTTGGTTTTGTTTTTTGAAGCAGGGTCTCATGTAGCCCAAGCTGACCTCATACTCCTGATCTTCATAGCTCTGCCCTCCAAGTGCTAGGATAATAAGTTTGCACCACCATTCCGGACTAAGAAACTTAATTTTAAAGTGACGTTTAATGGGGCTGGAGAGGTAACTCAGCAGTTAAAGGCATTTGCTTACAAAGCCTGGTGATCCAGGCTTAATTTCCAAGTACCTACATAAAGCCAGATACACAAAATAGCACATGCATCTGGAGTTTGTTTGCAGTGGAAGAGACCCTGGCATGCCCACATTCTCTCTCTCTTTCTATATCTCCTTGTAAATAAATTTTTTAAATATGTATTTATTGTAAATAAATAAAATTCTCTTCTCCCTGTTTCTCTCTGCTGCCATTTTTTTTTAACTTGGACTCATTGCATTAAGGACATTTTCCCCTCACAGTTTGAAATTTTTAACTGTAGTAATATATACATTATATATAATTTTCTGTTTAACCATTTTACTATATATACTATATACAAATTTACTTAATTCTTCCAATGGCTCTAGAAAGTTACAAAAGTTATACATATGGGGACACTGAGGCATGAGATGTTGCTTGACACAAAAGCAAACAAGAAGATCCAGAATTTGAGCAGATATAGTCTTTCACCAGAGTCACATACTTGACTAATTCCTCCCATTCTTGAGTAAATATTCCTTGAGAGGAGAAAAAGCTGATAGCTGAAAAATGAAATGAAAACTTTAGTCTGGTGTTGCTTCACAAATGCTTATAGATTAATACAACAAAGTTCAGATCAAGGTCCAATATGCAAAAGTAATCCATGAATGAATGTCCCCAATCCCACTGAGGGAAATTGAGCTAATGTTTTCATTTTCATGTTCATGTGTGTGTGAGAGAGAGTGTGTGTGTGTGTGTGGCCAGGCGTGGTGGCACACACCTTTAATCCCAGCACTAGGGAAGCAGAGGTAGGAGAATCACTGGGAGTTCGAGGCCACCCTTAGACTACATAGTGAATTCCAGGTCAGCCTGGACTAGAGAGTGAGACTCTACCTTGAAAAAAAAAAAAGTGTGTGCATGCACACACACTAGGCTAGCTGGCCTGTGTGAGCTTCCTAGGGTTCTCCTGTCTCTGCCTCCCATCTTGCATAGGCATCTGGGATTATAGACACATGCTACTGCGACCAGTACGTGTTGCACTATGTGCATGTGGGTTCTGCGGATCCGAACTCTGGTCTTCACTATTGCATGGCAAGCTCTTTACCCACTACACTACCTGAACAGCTCTGGAAGTTGAGTTTTCTGTCATTGTGACAAATTACCTGAGGTCAACAACTTATCAGGAGTAGAGATTATCTTGGCTTCACTGTTTAGAAGGTTTCAGCCCATGACCAGTTGGTCCTGAAGCTCGTGGCCTATAGCAAAGCAGCATGTCATGGAGTATAAGAGACAGCTGCTCACTTTATGCGAGCTGACAAGCGCAGAGAGAGAGAGGAGTGGCCCAGTTCCAGTACCCCTTCAAGGGCATGTCCTCGACCCACATCCACATATGCCAGAAGACAACCAAGTCCCTCCTCTCCCCTTAGTGCCACAGGCTAGGAATCAAGCCCTTCGCTTATGGCTTTTAGGGGACACTTACCCAAAGCATAGCAGTCCCCTGAAGCCTCACAGGGAGGGGCAATATACTGCATACCATTCACCAGTTTGAACTTTCAAGCCCTGAAGGTGAAAACTGTCAGTGGATGGAGAGAGATTCCCACTACTATATCATAGTGTTTGCTGTGCTATATAAGGCCTTCCCCATTCACAGCTGGCCTGTGATAAGGTTTCCAAGTCAGGTGATCACTGAATAGGTGAAAGAGCTCTTTTGATGACATTTCACTAACACAGTGAGTGCCAGATATTTCCTCTGTGTCATCTTCAAAATTAGTAAGTAAAGGATGAAGGTTCAGGGGCTTTGAGACAGATTTAGTTTCAGTAGGTAAAATGCTTGCTACTCAAGCATGAGGACCTGAGTTCAGATCCCTAGAGCCCACCTAAAGAATCAGGCATTGGGTCATGAGCCCTAGGGATGTAACATCTGCTGCTATCTGGCTAAATGTATATACTGTGCTCACCAAACTGCCCAGTAAGCACTTCTCTTAATGTTCATACCCTTATATGAATGCTACTCTCACTTTTGGTAGAGAATTCTCTTTTCAGATGGCAGTGACCTTGGGATGACTCAGAAGGCAGCATGGGGCTGGGAAGAAGTGACAGGAGTGCTGAGCACTGCAATATCTCAATCACACCTTCCAAGGCTCAGGGTTCATTTCAGAAGAGGTGGCGGAAAGAATATAAGAGCCAAAGGAAGGGTAGGACTCCTTACAACGTGCGCCCCCAGACACAAAATGGCCTGGACATCCATGACCTCACAGTGCCTGACACTACCTACATAAGACCATCATAACAGGAGGAAAAGATCATGACATCAAAATAAAAGAGAGACTGAATGAGGTGGGGAGGGGATATGATGGAGAATGGAGTTTCAAAGGAGAAAGTGGGGGGAGGGAGGACATTACCATCGGATATCTTTTATAATCATGGAAGTTGTTAATAAAAAAAATTGAGAGAAAAAAATAATCAGGCATTGGGCTGGAGAGACGGCTTAGTGGTTAAGGCGTTTGCCTGCAAAGCCAAAGGACTTCTGTTCAATTCCCCAGGACCCACCTAAGCCAGATGCACAAGGTGACACATGCATCTAGAGTTTGTTTGCAGTGGCTGTAAGCTCTGGTGCACCCATTCTCTCTCTCTCTCTCTCTCTCTCTCTCTCTCCCCTGTGTCTTTCTCTCTCTCTAATTAATTAATTAATTAATTTAAAAGAATTAAAAAAAAAAAGAATCAGGCATGGTGACATGCAATTGCAATCTCAGTTCTGGGGAAGTAGAGACTGGAATATGCCTGGGGCTTGCTGGCGAGCCAGCGTAGTGGAGTTGGCAAGCTCCAGGATAGTGAGAGGCCCTGTTTCAAAAACTACAGTGAAAGGCTGGAGAAATGGCTTAGTGGTTAAGGCGCTTGCCTTCAACGCCAAAGGTTCAATTCCCCAGGACCCATGTAAGCCAGATGCACAAGGTGGCTCATGCATCTGGAGTTCGTTTTCAAGTGGCTAAAGGCCCTGGTGTACCCATTCTCCACCCCCACCCCAGCTCTCTCTATCTTTCTCTCTAAAATAAATAAAATAAAATATTATTTTAAAAATACAGGAAGAGCAACTGAGGAAGATAGCTGATGTTGACCTCTGGCCTCCACATGCATGTACACACACAAACAAAGGATAAATATTCTATATCAGTCAATTAAGGACTACCTTGGAAAGATAGTACTATCCAGAAATACTCCTCCTGTGTTGTCAGGAGCACAAGAAAAGCAGGACGGTTTTGAACCCTTCTGCCTTCAGCTTCACCTTGAGGCTGTTGGTCAGTAGGAGTTACCCATTATGTGCGTCTGTGTCCTGCCCACATGTCAGTCCCACTGATCCACCTCCCACAATCCCAGCCACCACCTAAGTCCATAGGATCTAACCAGAAACAGGCAAAATGTCATTTTAGCAATTTTCTCTCCCTCCTTCTCTTTCTCCAAAGTAGGGTTTCACTGAAGCCCAGGCTGACCTGGAATTCACTATGTAGTCTCAGGGTGGCCTCAAACTCATAGCAATCCTCCTACCTCTGCCTCCTGAGTGCTGGGATTAAAGGCATGAGCCAACACTTTTTTTTTTGAGGGGGTTTTGCTCTAGCCCAGGATGGCCTGTAATTCACTCTGTGGTCTCAGGGTGGCCTCAAACTCATGGCAGTCCTCCTACCTCTGCCTCCCAAGAGCTGGGATTAAAGGCATGCACCAGCAATTTCAGCCATTTAAAATTTTTTTCATTTATTTATTTGTTAGGAGAAAGAAAGAGAGAAATAAATAGCAATTTCATCCATTTAAATTTTTTCTCATTTATTTATTTGCTAGGAGAAAGAAATAAATAAATAGGCTCACCAGGGCCTCCTGCCACCACAAATGAACTCCATACGCATGCACTACCCTGTTAATCTGGCTTCATGTGGGTACTGGGGAATCAAACTCAGGTTTTCAGGCCTTGCAAGCAAATGCCTTTAACGGCTGAGCCACCTTTCCTGCCCCATTTTAACCATTTTTTAAAATATTTGTATTTAGGGGCTGGAGAGATGGCTTAGTGGCTAAGGTGCTTGCCTGCAAAGCCTAAGGACCCATGCTCTACTCTCCAGATCCCATGTAAGCCAGACAAAGGTGAGGCAAGAGCAAGGTCGCACATGGCCATTAGGTGGCACAAGCGTCTGGAGTTCAATTGCAGTGGCTGAGGCCCTGCCATGTCAATTCTCTCTCTCTTGCTTGCTTGCTCTCTCAAAAGCATAAAATAAAAAAAATTTAAAAATTTTTGTATTTAATATTCAAATACCATGTGTAGTTGAAGAGGATAAAGTTGGAGCAGATATGCTAAAGGAGCAAATTACTGCTTTTGAGGACTACATGCAGTCCATGGACATGGCTGCTTTTAACAAGATC
This sequence comes from Dipus sagitta, assembly GCA_036346955.1. Classification (NCBI taxonomy): domain Eukaryota; kingdom Metazoa; phylum Chordata; class Mammalia; order Rodentia; family Dipodidae; genus Dipus; species Dipus sagitta. The sequence continues at coordinate 219,898,359 of CM070770.1, forward strand.
TAAAGACCGATCCTAAATTACTTAAATAAAACCTTAAAAGGTATGTGAAAAATTGTATTTAGGGCTATAAAGATAGCTTAGTGGTTAAGGCATTTCCCTGAGAAGCCAAAAGACACAGGTTCAATTACCCAGGACCCATGTAAGCCAGATGTACAAGGTGGCACATGCATCTGGAGTTTGTTTACAGTGGCTGAAGGCCTGATGAGCCCATTCTCTCTCTCCCTCTTTCTATCTCTCTCTCAAATAAATAAAATGGAATAAAATTTAAAATTTTTTTAAAGATTAAAAATCAATAAATTGGGCTGGAGAGATGGCTTAGCAGTTAAGGCACTTGCCTGCATAGCCAAAAGACCCAGGTTCAATTCCCCAGGACCCACGTAAGCCAGATGCACATGGTGGCACATGCATCTGGAGTTCATGTGTGCGCCCACTCTTTTTCTCTTTACCTGCCTCTTCCCCTTCTTTTCTCTCCCCCAAATAAATAAAATAAGTAAAACTTAAAAAATAAAATATGTGAGTTATTTATTTGCAAGCAGAGAGTGTGTGTATATGGGCCTGCAGGACCTCTAGCCACTGCAAATGAATTCCAGATGCACCACTTTGTGCATCTGCTTTTATGTGGATACTGGGGAACCAAACTCAGGTCAATCAGGCTTTGCAAGCAAGTGCCTTAACTGCTAAGCCATTTCTCCAGCCCCATTTTAACCATTTTTTGTTTTTTTGTATCTCAAATTTATTTTTGGTTTTTTTTTTCTTTTCAAGTTTTATTTTTATTAACAGCTTCCATGATTATAAAAAATATCCCATGGTAATACCCTCCCTCCCCCTACTTTCCCCTTTGAAACTCCATTCTCCATCATATCCCCTCCCTATCTCAATCAGTCTCTCTTTTATTTTGATGTCATAGTCTTTTCCTCCTATTATGATGGTCTTGTGTAGGTAGTGTCAGGCACTGCGAGGTCATGGATATCCAGGCCATATTGTGTCTGGGGGGAGCACGTTGTAAGGAGTCCTACCCTTCCTTTGGCTCTTACATTCTTTCCTCCACCTCTCCCATAATATACCCTGAGCCTTGGAAGGTGTGAGAGAGATATTGTCACTTCTTTCCAGCACTATGATACCTTCTGAGTCATCCCAAGGTCACTGCCATCTGAAAAGAGAAGCTTCTCTTCCAAAAGTGAGAGTAGCATTAATATAAGTTTATGAACATTAAGAGAAGTGCTTACTGGGCAGTTTGGTGAGCATAGTATATACATTTAGCTAGACAGCAGCAGATGTTACACCCAAGGGCTCATAACTACCCTGTTTTAAGTTTTCAGTATCAGGGATATATTCCCTCCCATGGAGTGGGCCTCCAATCCAATTAGAGGGCAGCTGGTTTCCACCATGACAGACATGCCACTATTGCACCTGTTGGCTCATTTGGCCTGGCTGGCCAAATATAAGGCTTGTAGTGTCCACTGTTGAGTATCTTCACTGGTGACTTCTCTTTCTCCCATTGAACTGCATGCAGAATGGCCTCTTCCAGTTTTCTGTCAGCTGGTCTACATGGAGGAGGTTACCAGCTCAGTTCCAGCAGGATTTCTCAGTGGCCTTGCAGCCCAAGTATGTGGAGTCTTCAACAAAAGGGTCTTACCTTCTGTTCCTGGTGGAAAACCAAGAGCCTTGGCAATGGCCTATAATGTTTTGGGGGCATCAGGACCTCCCTGGCCAACTACTCACTGGAAGGTATCCCATCCCTAGCACTGAAAATTTTCTAGCAACAATCTACAGCTCTTGAGTATTCCATTGTCCAAAAAAGTAGGTTTCCATATGATTTATTTATATCCTCTTAGATTTTGATTAGCCCTCCCTCCACCTTTCCTTTACTCAATCTTTTCCCCTGACCTCACTTTGGGCCTTTCACCCCCATTAACCTATTCTTCTACTTACATATGTACAATACCATCCTATTAAGTACCCCCCTCCCTTCCTTTCTCTTCCCTTTATATCTCTTTTTTAGCTTACTGGCCTTTGCTACTGAGTTTTACTCCTACTCACACAGAAGTCCAATCATCTGTAACTAGAATCCACATATGAGAGAGAACATGTGACTCTTGGCTTTCTGGGCCTGGCTTACCTCACTTAGTATAATCCTTTCCAGATCTATCCATTTTCCTGCAGATTTCATAACTTCATTTTTCTTTACCACTGAGTAGAACTCCATTGTATACATGTGCCATATCTTCATTATCCACTCATCAGTTGAGGGACATCTAGGCTGGTTCCATTTCCCAGCTACTGTGAATTCAGCAGCACTAAACATGGTTGAACAAGTATCGCTAAGGTAATAGCATGAGTCCTTAGGATATATGCCTAGGAGTGGTATAGCTGGGTCATATGGTAGATCTGTTTTTAGCTGTTTTAGGAACCTCCACATTGATTTCCACAGTGGCTGGACCAGATTGCATTCCCACCAACAGTGTAGAAGGGTTCCTCTTTTTCCCAATCATCGCCAGCATTTATGCTCATTTGTTTTCATGATGGTAGCCATTTGACAGGAGTGAGAAAGAGTCTCAACATATTTCTAATCTGCATTTCCCTGATGACTAGGGGTATAGAACATTTTTTAGATGCTTATATGCCATCAGTATTTCTTCTTTTGAGAACTCTCTATTTAGTTCCATAGCCCATTTTTTAATTGGCTTGTTTGATTTCTTATTATTTGACTTTTTGAGTTCTTTGTATAACCTAGATATTAATCCTCTATCAGATGTATAGCTGGCAAATATTTTTTCCCATTCTGTAGATTGCCTCTTTGCATTATTCACAGTGTCCTTTGCCATACAAAATCTTTGTAATTTCATGAGGTCCCAGCAGTTAATCTGTGGTTTTATTGCCTGAGCAGCTGGGGTTATATTCAGAAAGTCTGCCAAGACCAATATGTTGAAGGGTTTCCCCTACTTTTTCCTGTAGCAGTTTCAGAGTTTCAGGTATGTTGTTAAGGTCTTTAATCCATTTGGGCTTAATTTTGTGGGTTTTTTTTTTTTTTTGTCTGTTTGTTTGTTTCTTTGGGGTTTTTTTTTGGTTTTTTGTTTTTTGTTTTGTTTTGTTTTTTGGTTTTTTGTTTGTTTGTTTGTTTTGTTTTGTTTTGTTTTGTTTTGTTTTGTTTTTCAAGGTAGGGTCTCACTCTAGCCCAGGCTGACCTGGAATTCACTATGGAGGCTCAGGGTGGCCTCAAGCTCATGGCAATCCTCCTACCTCTGCCTCCTGAGTGCTGGGATTAAAGGCATGCACCACCATGCCCAGCTTGGACTTAATTTTGGTGCATGGAGAGAGAGAAGAATCTATTTTCATCCTTCTATGGATACATATCCAGTTTTCCCAGCACCATTTGCTGAAGAGGATGTCTTTTCTCCAATGAGTATTTTTGGCATTTTTATTGAATACCAGGTGGCTATAGCTATCTAGACTTACATCTGGGTCCTCTATTCTGTTCCATTGATCTACATATCTGCTTTTGTGCCAGTACCATGCTGTTTTTGTTACTATGGCTCTGTAGTATAGGTTAAAATCAAGTATGGTGATACCATCAGTCTTAATTTTGTTGCTCAGTATTGTTTTAGACATTCGAGATTTTTTGTGATTCCAAATGAATTTTTGGATTGGTTTTTCTATTTTCGTGAAGAATGCCATTGGAATTTTGATGGGGATTGCATTAAATGTGTGTAGATTGCTTTTGGTAAGATTGTCATTTTCATGATATTGATTCTTCTAATCCAGGAACAAGGGATGTTTTTCCATTTCCTAGTGTCTTCTGCAATTTCTTGCTTGAGTGTTTAAAAGTTTTCATTGTAGAGACTACCTTGGTTACGTTGATCCCAAGGTACTTTTTTTTTTTAATGCAACTGTGAATGGGAGGGATTCTCTGATTTCATCCTCTGTGTGTTTGTTGTTAGCATATAGGAAGGCTACTGATTTACGTATATTTATTTTGTATCCTGCTACATGGCTATAGGTGTTTGTCAGCTCTAACAGTTTGCTGGGTAGAGTCTTTAGGGTCCTTTATGTATAGAATCATGTTATCTGCAAATAATGATAACTTGATCTCTTCCTCTCTAATTTGTATCCCTTTTATGTGTGTCCCTTGCCTTATTGCTGTGGATAAGACTTCCACTACTATATCAAATAAAAGTGGGGACAGTAGACACCCTTGTCTTGTTCTGGTTTTAGTGGAAAAGCTTCAAGTTTTTCTCCATTTAGTATTATGTTGTCTGTAGGCTTGTCATAAATAGCCTTTTTATGTTGAGATATGTTCCCTCTATTCCCAGTCTCTGTAGAACTTTTATCATGAAGGGATGTTGGATTTTGTCAAATGCTTTTTCTGCATCTAATGAGATGATCATGTGATTTTTGTCCTTCAGTCCATTTATATAATGTATTACATTTATCGATTTGCATATGTTGAACCATCCCTGCATCTCTGGGATAAAGACTACTTGGTCAGGGTGAATGATCTTTCTGATATATTCTAGTATTCTGTTTGCCAATATTTTGTTGAGAATTTTTGCATCTATGTTCATATGGAGATAGGTCTGTAATTTTCTTCTTCTTCTTCTTCTTTTTTTTTTTTTTTTTTTTTTTGTTCTATCTTTGCCTGGTTTTGGTATCAGGGTGATGCTGGCTTCATAGAAGGAGTTTGGTAGGATTCCTTCTTTTTCTATTTTATGGAACAACCTAAGAAGCAATGGTGTTAGTTCTTACCTGAAGGTCTGATAAAATTTAACAGTGAATCCATCTGGGCCTTGACTTTTTTTAGTTGGGAGGTTTTTGATAACTTCTTGGATCTCCACACTTGTTATAGGTCTATTTAAGTGATTAATCTCATCTTGATTTAATGTAGGTAGGTCATATAAATCAAGGAAATCATCCATTTCTTTCAGATTTTCATACTTAGTTGAGTATATATTTTTATAGTATATTCCTATGATTTTTAAAAATTTCTCTGGTATCTGTTGTGATGTTGCCTTTTTCATCTCTAATTTTATTAATTTGTGTCTCTTCTCTCTTTTGGTCAGATTTGCTAAGGGCTTATCAATCTTGTTTATTCTTTCAAAGAACCAAACTCTCTGTTTCACTGATTCTTTGGATTGTTGTTTTGGTTTCTGTTTCATTAATTTCTGCTCTAATCTTTATTATTTCTTCCCCACTACTGATTTTTGGTTTGCTTTGTTCTTCTTTTTCCAAGGTTTTAAGGTGAAGCATTAGGTTGTTTACTTGAGACCTTTCTAATTTCTTAATATAGGAATTTAAAGCTATAAATTTACCTCTTAGGACTGCCTTCATTGTGTCCCAAAGGTTGTGGTATGTTGTGTTCTCATTATCATTTGACTCTATGAATTTTTTTATTTCCTTCTTGATTACTTTATTGACAGATTCATCATTTAATAGTGTATTGTTTAGTTTCCATGATTTTGTGTATGCTCTATATATTTTCTTGCTATTGATTTGTAGTTTGAATCCATTGTGGTCAGAATGAATGCAAGGAATTATTTCAATTTTCCTGTATTTGTTAAGATTTGCTTTGTGTCCTAATATATGGTCTATTTTAGAAAATGTTCCATGTGCTCCTGAAAAGAATGTATATTCTGCAGCATTTGGATGAAATGTCCTATATATATCTGTTAAGTCCATTCCTTCTATGACCTCATTTAGTCCAGATTCCTCCCTGTTTATTTTTTCCCAGGATGACCTGTCAATTGATGAGAGTGGGGTGTTTAAGTCACCCACTACCACTGTGTTTGGTGGTATCCGTGACCTTAGTTCTAATACTGTTTGTTTGATGAAGTTGAGAGCCCCCATGTTAGGTGCATATATGTTTAGGATTGTAATGTCTTCCTGTTGGAGTGTGCCTTTAATCAGTATCAAGTGACCTTTCTTACCTTTCCTAACTAATGTTGGACTGAAGTCTACCTTGTCAGATATTAGGATAGCAACCCCTGCTTGTTTCTTAAGCCCATTTGCTTGAAACTCCGTTTTCCAACCTTTCACCCTAAGATAGTGTACATCCTTTGTAGAAAGGTGAGTTTCTTGGAGGCAACAAATTGTAGGATCCTGCTTTTTAACCAGGTCTGTAAACTTACGTCTTTTGGTTGGGGCATTGAGGCCATTGATATTATTGAAAGGTGTGTATTTATTTTTGCAATTTTTTTTTTTGTAATTCTTCTGGTTTTACCTTTGCTCCTTTGTGTTAACTAGTATTTGAGTATTGTTTGTTTTTTTCTGGGTTTGCTTTTTGTTCTCTTCTGCTTAGAGGATCCTTTCAAGTATTTTCTGTAGAGCTGGCTTTGGCTTCAAATATTCCTTGAGCCTGCTTTTGTTGTGGAATGTCTTTATTTCTCTGTCTATTTGAATGGATAGCTTTGCAGGATAAAGTAACTTTGGTTGACAGTTGTTATCTTTCAGAACTTGGAATATATCACTCCAAGTCCTTCTGGCTTGTAAGGTTTGTGTTGAGTAATCTGCTGTGATCCTGATGGGCTTGCCTTTGTATGTGACTAACTGCCTTCAATATATTTTCTTTGGTTTTTATGTTTGGTAGTTTAATTATAATATGGTGAGGAGAAGTTCTTTCCAGGTTTTGTCTGTTTGGTGTTCTAAAGAATTCCTCATCTGCATTGGCATCTCTTTCCAAATTTGGGGGAAGTTTTCTTCTATGATTTTGTTGAAAACATCTAGTATGTCTTTGGAGTGAAATTCTTCTCCTTCTACTATACCCTGAATTCTTATGTTTGATCTTTCCATAGTGTCCCAAATATCTTGAAATTCCCATTCATACTTTCTTATTAGTTTGTCTTTCTCTTTGTTGGACTATATTAGATATGCCACCTGATCTTCTAGTTTAAATATTCTATCCTCTCCTTCATCCATTCTGCTGGTGAGATTTTCTACAGAGTTTTTTATTTCATTAACTGTGTTCTTCATTGCTAGTAATTCTTACTGGTTTTTCTTTATTATTTCTATTTCCTTATTTATGTCTTGTATTGGCCTCTTTATTTCATTAAATTGGTGTCCTGTGTCTTCCTTGATTCCTTTGATTTCCTCTTTCATTCCTTTGATTTCCTCTTTCATTCCTTTGATTTCCTCTTTCACTTCTTTGAGCATATTTATAATCATTCTTTTGAAATCTTTCTCAGGCATTTCCTCTTAACTCATTCTCACTGGAGATCATTTCTGATGCATTAGTACTTTTTGGTGGATTTATATTGTCTTGATTTTTGGTGTTTCTTGTGTTATAATGTATATATTTTTGCATCTTGGATTAATTTAATGCTTGGATTTTCTAGTTAGCTGCAGCATTATTAGATGTATCAATCAATCTGATGTTATATATCTTCAGGGTAGGAGCTTAAGGTGCTAGGTGTGGCTCTCAAGACTCTTAGAGTATCTACAAAAGTGACCCTAGGTGGTGGGTTTGGCTGCTATGAGAGTATTCAAATAGGCTGAGTGGAACAAAATACAGGCAGATTCTAAAATTTAACTAAACAATGTACACATTCAATGAAAAACAGCACAGAGTATTTAAGCAAGAGTAGTTATTATGACAACCAGATCCTCTAACAAAGTCACTGTCTCTTAGGGTGTGTGGTGCCCCACACCCTTAATCCTATCAACAAGGAGGTTAAGATTTCAGGTCTGTTGAGGGTTCCAAGTCAGCTTGTGACCAAGTGAGACCCTTCCCTAATGTACAACAGAAGAGGAAACAAAGCCACTATAAATCAAGAAGCAACAAGTAATAAGCCCAAAATATAGCTTATTTAAGAATGGCAAATCCAGCCGGGCGTGGTGGCGCACGCCTTTAATCCCAGCACTCGGGAGGCAGAGGTAGGAGGATCGCCATGAGTTTGAGGCCACCCTGAGACTACATAGTGAATTCCAGGTCAGCCTGGGCTAGAGTGAGACCCTACCTCGAAAAACCGAAAAAAAAAAAAAAAAAAGGCAAATCTGACCATCCATCAGATTTAACATATAATTTATCCTGATATGGAAGGTGCAATTAGCACTTCCAGTTCAGGCCTATATACCAGGCTTATTTGGTGGGTACTGACCTAGTGTAATCCTAGTTACATTTTTGGATGATTTGGTCTCTTATGCTGCACTCCTGCTTGGGTCCCTCTTTGGTGCACTGTGGGTTCAAGTAGGCTGGCTAGGCTGTTGGATCGCTGCTCTGGTCACTGGTGCTGAGTGCTGTGAGCTCCCTTCCCCTGGTCTCTGGTGCTTGCTGGCGCTTGTGCTGGTGGGTGAGGGGAGGCTGTGGATGGTGCCTGTAGTTCTCCCACTGGTCCACATGATCCTCTTCCTCATGATCTGCTCCTCCGTTGTTCATGGTTCTCCCTTCACATTTCTTGAGTTTGGGAAGAGCTCCAGTGTGAGTGAAAAATCCCCTCACCTGGCTTTTCCTGCGGCTGAAGCCAAGTTTTGCAGCTGTGGCCCCACGGACCTGGAGCTGCTTCTGCCTGCCTATGTGGGCTCTGGATGCTCTGGATCTCTCCTACTTCTTTGTTGCCATTGGCAATTTCTTATACACCTCACTTTTTAGTAGAAGAGTGTATTTTGCTGGGTTTTTTTTGGGGGGGAGCTTTTTCTCCCCTAGGCTGCTTTGGTGTGGTTCCTATGCCGCCATTTTAACCATTTTTAGGTGGACAGTTCAGTACTGTGAGTATGGTAGTATTACTACCCCATCTCCAGAATTTTTTCAACTTCCTAGACTGAAACTGCACCCCTTAAACACTTAGCGGAGTTTTCCTTCTCTGGCCCCTGGCACACTGATCTTTCTGTCTCAAAGCATGTGGTTGCCCTTTAGTGTCCATCTTCACCCACCCTATTCCCACAGGTTGTTGCTGCTGACAGCTCCCTCATGACACCCCTATTTGGATTCCAACAGCCTACACAAAATTGTTCTTAATAGACACCCCCTTGCCCTGTTGGGCTGTGACATTCAGGACCCTATCATCCATACTCAGCCTTCTCTTAGAGTATGATTGTCAGGTGACCATTCCTGTCTGCTTTTTCTTTAAAGTTTGAAGAGTGGCTATTACATACAGCTTCCAGCACATGAAAGCATGAAGGGATCCGATACACAGGCTACTTGCTGACAGCAACTTGAAGCAGATGGCCCTCACTCTGATGACAGCATTGCTAGTTCAGCATTTTGCATGGTGCCCCTTTACTCAAATAAGCCCCAAGTCCTGTGGATACCCTCTGGGACAGGGCCAGCACAACTGGAGACAGTTGGTAGGAATTGTCTTTAGCGTTCTGAACAGGCTTCGTGAGTCCATTTCACCTTGCACCTAACAAAAACTTGCAGTGTCAGCCCTGCATGCTGAGCACACCAGGCACAGGTGTTCCCAAGATGTCCCCTCTCAGTCCTGTCTCCCCTCCTTTTGAGGGCTTCCCACTGCCCACAGTAAATTGGCCCTGTCGTTAATAGGTGTGTGGCCTCTGGGTTTTTTTTTTTTTTGCTCTTAGTTTGCTTGAGTGATTGGTTTGTTTTCTTGTGATTTGGGTTTTTTGTTGGTTGGTTTGTTGGGTTTTTTTTTTTTTTCTTTTCTCAATTTTTATTAACATTTTCCATGATTATAAAAAATATCACATGGTACTACCCTCCCTAACCCCAACTTTCCCCTTTGAAATTCCATTCTCCATCATATCCCTTCCCCATCTCAATCAGTCTCTCTTTTATTTTGATGTCATGATCTTTTCCTCCTATTATGATGGTCTTGTGTAGGTAGTGTCAGGCCCTATGAGGTCATGGATATCCAGGCCATTTTATGTCTGGAGGGAGGATGCTGTAAGGAGTCCTACCCTTCCTTTGGCTCTTCATACATTCTTTCCACCACCTCTTCCGCATTAGACCCTGAGCCTTAGAAGGTGTGATCGAGATGTTACTCAGTATTCCAGTCACTTCTTTCCAGCACTATGATACCTTCTGAGTCATCCCAAGGTCACTGCCGTCTGAAAAGAGAAGATTCTCTACCCAAAGTGAGAGTAGCATTAATATAAGTGTATAAATATTAAGAGAAGTGCTTACTGGGCAGTTTGATAAGCATAGTATATACATTTTTCCAGACATCAGCAGATGTTACACCCCTAGGGCTCATGACTACCCCTGTTTTAAGTTTTCAATATCAGGGATGTATTCCCCACCATGGAGCGGGCCTCCAGTCCAATTGGAGGGCAGTTGGTTTCCACCATGACAGACATGCCACTATTGCATCCGTTGGCTCATTTGGCCTGGCTGGCCAATTATAAGGCTTGCAGTGTCCACAGCTGAGTATCTTCACTGGTGGTATCTCTTTCTCCCATTGAACTACATGTAGAATGGCTTCTTCCAGCTTTCTGTCAGCTGGTCTACATGGAGGGGTTTGTTGGTTTTGAGGAAGGGTCTCACTCTAGCTTGGAACTCAGTCTGTAGCCCCAGGCTGGCCTTGAACTCACAGGGATCCTCCTACCTCAGCCTCCTGAGGCCTGAGATTAAAGGCATGTGCCACCACATCTGACTGGTCTTGGTTTTTTGTTTTGTTTTGTTTTTTGTTTTGTTTTGTTTGTTTTTTGGAAACAGAGTATCTGTATTCATCTATGGCTATCTCAGAACTCATTATGTGGACCAGGCTGACTTTGAACTTCCTGCCTTAGCCTCCTGAGTACAGGGATTATGAGTGTGTGCCATCATCCTTGGCCTTGGTTGGTGTTTTGAGATGGGGAATCTCATAAGTAGTCCAGGCTGCAGTCTTCCTGTCTCAGCATCCAAGTGCTGGAATTACAGGTGCACACCATCACACTTGGCTTTCTCTGTAGTTTTTTGTTTGTTTTTGTTTTTCGAGGTAGGGTCTCACTCTAGTTCAGGCTGACTGGAATTTGTTATGTAGTCTCAGGGTGATCTTGAACTCATGGTGATCCTCCTACCTCTGCCTCCCAAGTGCTGGGATTAAAGGCATGTGCCGGGCTCTGTAATTTTTATTGAAAACAATTTAGTAATGCAAAATATAGAATTTAGGGCTGGAGAGGTGTCTTAGCAGTGAGGTGCTTGCCTACAAAGCCAAAGGATCCAGGTTCAAGCACAGGTGGCTTCGTACAGGAGGACTGGCCCACATCTCTTCTACACCCCATTCCTTGAATGTCCTTGCAGTCCACCCAGCAAGCCGGGGTTAGAGGTATACTTCCTTTCAGGCTAACACAAATGAACTCTATTCTAAGTCAGGTCCCCACCACTCTGTCTTTTGGAACCTTGCTGTTTTTTGCATGTGCATATATGTGTGTGGTGTGCATGTGTATATTTATGTAGTATGCATGTGCTTGTGTATGCATGATCGTATGTGTACTGTCCAGCCTCCATGTGCTCACTCCCTGCAGTCCTTCCCCAAAGCTGTCATCTTGGATGTCTAAGGAGTAACTGAACCCATGGGGAGAACTTTGAATTTAGCTAAGAGGACCACAGCCCCTATACTGAAACCTGGCAGAATGAGGACAGGTTTGGAGTAGAGGCTGTCAGTCTGTGGGAGGTTTCCGAGAGTACTTGGGTGTGGCCTGAATTCCAGCAGAGATATTTGGCACAAGAGCAAGAACATTCATTCTTTCCATTCTCACATGTTGGCATGGGACTATGAACTTCGGTGCCAATTTGTGGAAACCTTTGTCTCTTGGATGAGGGAGACAGGCAGCTCAGCTAACCCCAAGGCAACTCGAAGAGCCAGCAAGGCCATCAGGGCAGTTCTCAATCTGCTTTATCCTTGCTGATCCCAGGCGCACATCTAGGTCTTGGTTTGCTCAGTTCTGGGGTCCCTCAGCCTCTGAGGATGATGTTGCACAGCTTAAGCTTGGCCACACTTGCTCTGGGCCAGCAAACCCCAGCTGCCTATGAGAGCCAAAAAAAAAGCACTCTATGGGGAAGTGGGCTTAAGTATTCACAGTATTGGGACACCCTGTGGGTTTCTGGCCCACTGCATACAGCCTTACTAGGGCCTGATGTATAATGGGCCACCTGTCCCTTTCCTATTAGCTAGCCAGGTATGGTGGCAGGGGCCTCACTGTGCCAGCCACAGGGCTTCTCCCTGTCCCAGCAGCCACCTCTGGGACAAACAAAACTCTCTCTTCTTTTTTCTTTTCTCTTTCTCTCTTTTCTTTTTTTTTTATTGTGGTTTTTCAAGGTAGGGTCTCACTCTAGCCCAGGCTGTCCTGGAATTCACTATCTAGTCTCAGGGTGGCCTCAAACTCACAGCAATCCTCCTACCTCTGCCTCCCAAGTGCTGGGGTTAAAGGTGTGCACCACCATGCGTGGCTTTTTCTCTTTTCTTTTTTTCTGTTTTAGGTAGGGTCTCAGTCTATAGCCAGGATAGCCTCAAACCCTGGCAATCCTCCAGATTACCTCCCAAATGTTGCAATGACAGCTATAAGCCACCACCTCTGGCTCTCTATGCATCTTCTGATACTCAGTCCCTATTTTTTTTTTTTTGTTGGTGTGTATGTGTGTGCATGTGCATGCACACACACGTATAAATGGATGCTTGCCACAGCACATGTGTGGACAACATGAGGACAACTTCAAGTATTGGTCTCTCATTGGTCACTGCTATGCTCACCAGACTTGCTTACCCATGATCTTCTGGAAATTTTCCTGTCTCCACCTCATTAGTAGCACCAGGATTACAGATGCTCACATTACAATGTCTGGCTTTTACATGGGCTCTGGGGATCCAAACTCAAGTACTCACACTTAATGCAGCAAATGCTTTACCCACTGAGCACTTCCTAGCCCTCAGTCCTCTTTCTCGTTGGCTTAACTCCTTTTCTTTAGAGTTGTTCTGGAAGTGGCTCTCAGAGCTAGGCATTATTTTCTGGGTGATTTGGAATATTCTGCCCGGCCCCCTGTTGAGCAAGAATCAGCCTTCCATCTAATCAGCTAGGCTACTCCTTGAGCACCTGGCCGCCACAACAGCGACTCATGGGCAGCAGCCACCACTCTTTCCAAGGCTATTGACATTTGAATCACTCAAAGCCAACTACAATTAATTACCCAGGGCACACTCCAACCAATAAACACACCACAAGTGCTAAGTAGCCACATATGGCTCATAGTTCCCTTACTGGAACAAATCTAGAATGTCTATCATTGCCAAACTTCTATTAGACAGACAGGAGAATTTCTGTTAAGGATATATAAATCAAGGGTCATGAACAACCCCATGTTCATGATGACAAGAGAAGCTCAATGTGACCATCCGTGCAGTGGACACTATCAGCCATGAAGAGGAATACACTGACACATAGTACAACGCAGAAGAATTGCAAAAGCATAGTACAGAGTGACATGTGATGTATTGATACGAATGTCTGGAACAAGCACTTCAGAGACAGGAAGCAGACCAGGAGCTTCCAGTAGTAGGGAAGGGGGCTTGGGAGTGGCTGCCGAGGGCATGTTGGGGTGCTGATGGTGGGCTCCTTCAGGTATGTTGACCATGTCAGGTGGTGCTTGCACAGACATTGTGACCAAACTAAAAGTCATTGGGTTCTTCACCTTAAGATGGGCAGTCTGGCATGTGAACACCTCCTACAAAACTGCTGCAGGCAGCTCAAGGCCTGAAGTGGGTGGTTGAGCTGTGTCTCATACTGCTCTGCCTTAAGCCTTCATACCACTTTCTTGTAAACTGGCACACTCCTGCAGTGCCCAGCACCATATTGCCCTGATAAGCACTTGGCACACAGTAGAGAGCAAACATAATCCTGTCACCCATCCCAAGAACTTTGTTTGTTTTGAGGTAGGGTCTCATGTAGCCTAGGCTGGCTTCAAACTCTGTGTAGCTGAGGAAGACCTTGAACTCCTGATCCTTTTTCCTTCACCTTGCAAGTGCTAGGATTACAGGCATGCCCTATGCCCTACCATGCCTGGTTCACCTAGAATATTCCCTCTTCTCTCTCTCTCTCTCTCTCTCTCTCTCTATATATATATATATATATATATATATATATATATATATATATATGGTTTCATGCTCATTTATATGGTGCACACATGTGCAGATGTGTGTGAGTGCACATATATGTGAAAGAGCCTACGCATGTGTGTATATATGGTGTGCATGCATATATACTTGCTCACATGCATGTGTGTGCTCATGAGGTTGATGTCAGTCATTTTCCACTTTTTTTTTTTTTTTAAGAGGAAAGGGTTTATCTCCATTTACAGTCTTTGTGGAGGTTTCATCATGGTAGACAAAGCATAGCACAAACAGGAAAATGACTTAACATTGTCACACATCAACAGGGAGGTAACAGGAGAGCAAGCTGAGCTAGGAACCCCCAGCAGGGCTGGGTCCTCCCCCACTGACATACCTCCTCCAGCAAGGCTCCACCTTCCAAAGGCTCCGCAAATTGCCACCAGCTGGGAACTAAGTATATAAAACACATGAGGCTGTGGGGGGGCATTTTACATTCAAATTGCCACAGTTTTCCATTTTCTGTCCACTAGGGCCTGTTGAAGTTTAGAAGACCTCTAACCAGACTTGTTCTGTGCATTAGACCTGAGCCCAGGAGTGACTCAGTTAAGCCAGTCAAGCAAGTACGTCCAGCTGGAAAAAAGGGAAAGATTTGTACATGGCCACATGGCCTAAATTCTAGCATTGTCCTTAGCTGGTGTGCCTAAGTACAATGTCATGGGAACTCCAGATAGCTTAGAGCCAAGGGGCAGACATTGATGTCTGCTTCCCAAGCTGTTTATGAATCAACAAACACAGCCAGTGCTTGGGTACAGTGGGGAAGGAAGGCAAGAGGAGAAGGTGAGTAGTTATGTGGAGCATGGAGGCTAGTCCATCACATCCACTGGGCCCTCAGTCAAGGTTACTTGGTGGTAGATAAGCTCACTGCCTTCCTGACTTGGGCATTTCCTTGTATCTGTTGTGGCTGCTAAATGTCAGAGTAGGAGGAACGCAGTTCTTGGGTAGTAAGGAAGGAGGCTGTGCAAGGCCAGCTTTGAGATTTTGCAGTCCAAAATTCTGTCATGTGGCCTGAGGCTTGAGCGAGCTGTGTCCACACTGGCAGTAGCTCCCAGCTGTGTGACTGTACCTGGACAAAAACAGCTCTACCATGTTTGTCCCTCCTCTGCTGTCTGTGGCAGTGAGGTACCTCTCTCCCACATGGTCCTCTAACCCCCCTCTCTCTCTGTCTCTCTGACAACCACCCAAAGACTGCACTGCTACTGTACCAACCACTGATGGTGGTGTCCCTTGTCTCGAGGGTGATCTCAGCAGTATGGCATCAGCTCAGGTTTATGCCTTTTCCTCTTTACCTCTGTCTGCTCACTCCATGCCCCTCAAAAACTGCATCCTCTCTTGATTTTCTTATCTGTTCTGGTACCTGTGTCCTCACAGCCAGGTATCCCTTCTGGGTCCAGGATGCCGAGGCTTCAAGTAGCACATACAAGAATGAAGACCTGAATTTGCTCTCCAGAAGTCCTAGTTAGTGGAGAGGCTGAGACAAGATGATTATTTGAGGCCAGGAGTTTGAAAATAGTCTTGGCAATATAGCAAGACCAATCTGTTGTCTTTATCCAGGAGGAAAAGAGTTGAAGTAGGAGCAGAGCAGGAGGCTATTCAATCTGATTTGAATAGAACATCATCAGCCAAGAGTCCATGGGTTGTTGTAGATATAAAGATGAGGTCAGCAAGGTGGACATCCAAGATGCCTGGTGTCTGTAAAACATAGGGAAACCTGCTGCGGAGCGCTCTCACTCGTGCACAGACACGCCATGGCCGCCTCCTCCACCATCCTGCAGGATAGAGGCTCTGCAAAATGCACCCCGCTGCTTCCTCCACACTGCTCACGCCATCCTGCCAATTGCCAGTTTACAGTTGGCTGAGCAGTTTCCCTGGTGCACAGATATGCCACTGCTACTTCCTCCACCTCGCCGAGCTGCTGGAGAGAGACCGTTTTTAAAGTTTACCCACTTTTTTTTTGTTTGTTTGTTTGTTTGTTTCTTTGAAGCAGGGTCTCACTGTAGCCCAGGCTGGCCTCAAACTCATGGTGATCCTCCTACCTCAACCTCCCTAGTACTGGTATTAAAGGAGTGTTCCACCACATCCATCATTCCACCTTATTTTGTTTTGTTTTGTTTTATTTTATTTTTGGTTTTTTGAGGTAGTCTCACTCCAGCCCAGTTTGACCTGGAATTCACTATGTAGTCTCAGGGTGGCCTCAAACTCATGGTGATCCTCCTACCTCTGCCTTCTGAGTGCTGGGATAAAAGGCCTGTACCACCATGCTTGACTATTTTTTTATATTTTATTTTTACTTATTTATTTGTTGGAGAGAGAAGAGAGAGAGAGAGAGAGAGAGAGAGAGAGAGAGAGAGAGAGAATGGGCACGCCAGGGCTTCCAGCCATTGCAAACAAACTCCAGACGCTTGTGCCACTTTGTACATCTGGCTTATGTGGGTCCTAGGGAATCGAACCTGGGTCCTCTGGCTTTGTAGGCAAGTTCCTTAACCGCTAAGCCATCTCTTCAGCTCCCCACTTTATTTTTTGAGACAGGGTCTCTCACTGATCCTAGAGCTCATCAATTCAGCTAGACTGCTTAGCCAGTGATCCTCCTATCTCTGCATTCCCAGTGCTGTACAGGCATGCCCTACCACACCCAGCTTTTACAGGGGCTCTGTGTCCATATACTTAAGCAGCAGGCACTTTACTCACTGAGCCATCTCCCCAACCCCACCTACAACATTCTTTATTTGTTTGTTTGTTTTTGGGTTTTCCAGGTAGGGTCTCACTGTAGCTCAGGCTGACCTGGAATTCACTATGTAGTCTCAGGGTAGCCTTGAACTCATGGTGACCCTCTTACCTAATCCTCCCAAGTGCTGGGATTAAAGGTGTGTGCCACTACACCCAACTACAACATTGTGTGTGTGTGTGTGTGTGTGTGTGTGTGTGGTGTATATGGGCACATGTGTGCCATAGCATGCATGTGGAGGTCAGAGGACAATCTCAGGGTATTGGCCCTCTCTTTCCACCTTGTTTGAGAAAGTTCTCTCATGCTTTTTGCTGCTGGGAATGCCAGACTAGCTGGGCTGGGAACTCAGCCTCCCATGACATAGGCATATTGAGATTACAGACATCTGCCTCACTTTGTGTCCAGAATCTGGCCAGCCTTAAGGGCTGATTTTCTTAACCATGACTCTTAGATGTTTGCAAGTTATCCATGGGGAGGATGAGCTTGTTTTTCCAGTTATTTTACCCAGCTACATTTTATGTTAAACACTTTGCTGTCATTCCCTTTTGCCTATTGGCACGTGCAAGGAAAGCAGCCACCACATGTCCCCAGCACAGAAGCATAGTTCATGTGATAGTTTATTATTGGAATCACAGATCTTTAATTAATACACATGCCAACCTATTGAAAGAATATTAATTTGCAAACTTGATTGTAGTATTAGCACCTTGGTTTGGGATATATTTAAGGATTAATTAGAAAGGATGGAAGTTTGTATATATGATAATCCCTGTTTGGTCAACAGTATGTGGCAGCTCTGATTTCAAAAACTGATAGTGCCCAGCAGAGATACTCTTCTTATTGCTTGTTTTTGGTGTGTATGTAGTATGTGATGTGGGTTTGTATAAAGTATATGCACATACGTGTGTACAGATGCATGTGCCCATGAACACATGTGTAGAGGTCAAAGGAAGGCTTGGGTGTCCTCCTCTGCTGCTCTTCTGCCTTATTTCCTTGAGACAGGGTCTCTCACTGAACCTGGAGCTCACCACACTTAGATTGACTGACTAGTGAACCTCAGCAATCCACCTGTCACCTCTCCTCACCAGCCCTGGGGTTACAGGCATGTGTAGCCATGCTCAGCTTTTTACATGGGTGCTGGGGATTGAACTCAGATCTTCATGCTTGCTCTCACCCGCTGAGCCATCTATCCAGCCCCTCTTTTTATTACATTATATCATATTATATTTTACTTATTTATGTACTTTTTTGAGCCCAGGCTAGCCTTGAATTTGCTATGTAGTCAAGGATGATCTTGAACTCCTGATTCTCCTGCCTTCACCTCCTGACTGCTGGGATTTCAGATGTGCAATCCTACACCCAGATAGGGATATTCTGTTTAAAGTCCTGAGACCAAAGAAAAGTTTAGTGGCTTACAAAAAGGATTTATTTAGAATGTTGCTGAAATGAACTAACCAATGGACATGGCCTCATGAATATGAAGGTCAGAGGTCGATGTCAAGTGTCTTCCTCAGATAAGGGTAATATGAACCCTGCTGGCTGGGAGCTCTTTCACAGAACCCAGATGACCTGGATAGAAATCTTAGGTCAGCAAGAGGCTAGGATAGCACTGGTTGGTTCCCTTGGCAGCAGGTGGGTGGCCTAGGAAGTGGGAATTCATCCTCTGCCCTGGGGTTCCTCTGCTTTCCCCAGCAGTGGCTGTGTTACAGCCCTCTGCATGGGACCTGAAACCTAAAACCCTTGAATCTGAAGATTTGACTGTTCTCTGGAACTCTTCTAATGGCCAGAGCCTCTGTCCCCTCCTCTAGCTCCTTACAGCCTTCAGACTTAGCAATCTGCCCTCTCTTGCCAGCTCTTCCTTTCCTCTGCCCTGCACCCTCTTAATTGTTCAGCTACTTTTGTACAGCTGGCTTCCTGACTCCTTTCACAACTGAGATTTCTCTATGGGTGCCTTGCCCAGACCTTCTCAGTCAACCCCTGGCCCCCCAAACACACACCCTGGACTGCCCAGTGACCATTCAGACGTGATTGCTCTTCTATCTTAGCTGCTTCCTTCCTCGTATTACCAGCTCAGCCCCCACTACTCAAAGTATGCAGGAAAGACCACTCCTGAGAAGCCAATTTGGGGGTCTAATGCTGCAACATGAGGGAAAAGCGTCACAGTAGGGAGTCTCCTGGCCGATTCACTGATGATTGCTTTCTGTAACTTTTTCTGAATAAATGTCTGGTTGTCCCAGTTAGGGCACCAATGACAGAAACAAAGAAATAATTCCACCCAACTGTAACTTGGTAAACCAATGAATTTAATTTTTTTATAGGACTTACAGGTAGCCACACCACTAAAGAAAGTGTCTCTCCTAGCAACAGCTGCTTAAAGATCCTCAGAGGCAGGACCTGGAGCACCTCCCCCAAATAGTGGGACTTGAATGGACCCAGTCTTGCCCAGATCTCCTGTCGGTGATCACAGCTTCTGACAGTTCAAGAAGGCAGCATCCATGTCATGCCGGAAGGACATGACACATTATAGCTCTAGAAGTGCTATTTGACCGTTTCCAGCTCTGGCTATTAGCACCAAACACAGCAGTCCCTCTGCTAGGCCACCAGAGGAAGTTCTCCCTCTCTGGCCTAGTTGGCAGTGGTATCAGGGTCATCTAGAGTTCACGGAGGCTTGTGATGGCAAAAACTCTTAACCAGCCCAGCCCAGCCCAGCCTTTCCAACATCCCTGGCTGTTACATTTTGCCTCTGCCTTCCTGAGTGCTGGGACATGCATCAGCAGGCCTGGCTTGGCTGTGCTTTTCTTTTCTTTTCTTTTTTTTTTTTAATTTTTTGTTATTTTTATTTATTTATTTGAGAGTGACAGACAGAGAGAGAGAGAATGGGCGCGCCAGGGCCTCCAGCCACTGCAAAGGAACTCCAGACGCGTGCGCCTCCTTGTGCATCTGGCTAATGTGGGTCCTGGGGAGTCGAGCCTCGAACCGGGGTCCTTAGGCATCACAGGCAAGCACTTAACCATTAAGACATCTCTCCAGCCCTTGGCTGTGCTTTTCTTACACAGTTCATGTCTTAAATTGTTAGCAGTGTTCTTCATACTTTGAGTGTGTGTGTGTGTGTGTGTGTGTGTGTAGGTGCACACATGCTCTGGGGATAAACCATGGTCTCACATGTGCTAGGAAAATGTTCTACCACCATGTCTGGAACAAGACAAGCGAAGGGGAGCATTTGAGAACTGCTCTGAGGTGGAGGAAGTGCAGATGGGTGCCAGGTTGTGTTCCTGAGGACACCACAGGGCTCCTGAGCCAGAATTCAGCTGAGGCTTTTTTTTTATTATTGACAGTTTCCAGACTTACAGACAATAATAATAATAATAATTCCCATAATAATTCCCTCCCCTCTCCCACTTTCCCCTTCACAAATCCACTCTCCATTGTATCCCCTCCTCTCTCAATTGGTCTCTCTTTTATTTTTATGTCATCATCTTTTCATCCTATTATAAGGGTCTTTTGAAGGTAGTGCTAGACACTGCAAGGTCATGGATATTAAGGCCAGTTGCTGTCTGGATGATTGCATTGTAAACAGTCCTACCCTTCCTTTGGCTTTTACATTCTTTCTGCCACCTCTTCTGCAATAAATCCTGAGCATTGGAGGGTGTAATAGAGATGTTTCAGTGCTAAACACTCCTCCATCATTGCTTCTCAGAACTGTGGTATCTTTCGGATCATCCCAGTGGTCACCACCATCTGAAAAGAGAAGCTTCTCTAACCAAAAGTGAGAGTAACATTAATATATGGGTATGAACATTAAGTAAAGTGCTTACAGGGCAGTTTGGTGAGCATAATATATGCGTTTAGTCAGACTAGAGCAGGCATTACACTACTAAGGCTCATGACCTCACCCACCACAGGCTTTTAATTAGGTTTCAGGTACCAGGCATGTATTCCCTCCCATAGAGTGGGCCTCCATTCCAATTAGAGAGCAGTTGGTTTCCCCCGTAACAGACATGCCACTATTGCACCCATTCAGTCTTTTGGCCTGGTTGGCCAAACTTGAGGCTTGCAGTGTCCACTGCTTTCACCACTGATGTCTTCTGTCTCTCATAGGACTGCATGCAGTACAGCTTTTTCCAGCTTTCTGTCAGCTGGTCTACCAGGAGGAGATTTTCAGCTTAGCCCATTTGATTTCTCAGTGACCTTAGAGCTCAAGCATGTGGAGTCTTCAGCAATAGATCTTACCATCTATTTTGGCTGGGGAAACAAGAGCTTTGGTAATGACCTATAATGTTTTGGAACATCAGAGACCTCCCTGGCCAATAACTACATGAAAGTATCCCATCCCTGGCACTGAAACTTTTATAGTAACAGTCTCTGGTTTCTGGGTGTGCCATTATCCAAAAAAGTAGGTTTTCATATGGCTTATTCACAATATTTTGAATTTTGATAAACCTTCCCCCCACCCTTCTTTTACTCAGTCTCTTCCTCTAACCTCACTTAGGCCATTCCATCACCATTAATCTGTTCATCTACATATATACAATTTCATCTCCTTAAGTCCTCCCCTCTCTCTCCCTTACAGCCTGTTTCTAGCTTACTGGACTCTGCTACCAAGTTTTTACCCCAACTAACACACAAGTCTAAACATTTGTACCTAGGATCCACATATGAGAGAGAACATGCAACATTTGGCTTTCTGGGCCTGGGTTACCTCACTTAGTATAATCCTTTCCAGATCCATGCATTTTCCTACAACTTTCATAATTTCATTTTTCTTTTTATTTTATTTTACTTTATTTTATTTTATTTTATTTTTTTCTTTATTAGTCAGTTCTGTATTCAGCAAATACAGTCAGTTTGGTACCATTATTAGGCTCATCCGTGACCTACCCCCTCCCCTTGGCCCCTCCTTGTTGAGGTATACGGGTCATGCATTGTGGAGTTAGCCCACAGTTATGGGTAAGCTAAATGTCTCTGCATATCATGACCCAACATGTGACTCTGTCATTCTTTCCGCCCCCTCTTCCGCAAAATTTCCCTGAGCCATGTTGGGTTCATTTTTGGTCTGCTTCAGTGATGAGGTGTTGGGGGCCTCTGAGGCTCTGGCTCTCTGATTTGGTAGGAGTTGATTTTTCTCTGTGCTGATCTCCTTCCCCCTTGTGCTGGTATCCGGTTCATCAGGAAAACAGCCCCCTTGCTTGTTTCTCCGATTTTTCTTAGTTTCAGCCAGAGCCCTTTTGAGGTATGATGGGGTGACTCTCTCCTTAGGATCTACATCTATCTGAAAAAGAGAAGCAGATTCTCCAACGGAGAGTAAGTTAGCACCAGGACAAATGAGATAACCCTTACTTTTTTTTATATAGAGAATTTAATAGGTGTCGGCCCTCTTGTAGCCCACAATTAATGGTAGCTTGATATTGGAGAGTGGGTTTACGTTTGGATCTGGTTCTGACTTGTTTCCCAGCTCCAGCTATGGGTCCCATACCAGTGAGGGGATCAGTTAGCCAAATTGAGAGCAGTTGGTTCCCCACCATGGCTGTGTGCCACCACTGCACTTGTGTGGGCATCACAACAAGTTATTTGCTGCTAAGTAGGTTAGACCATGCGTTGCTTCGACAGATATTGGTCAATTTCCCCCAGTCGCCCATGTAGCACCTTCTGGCACTAGACACGCTGACTGTCTGGAGACTGACTCTCTTCCAACTGCCAACCATGCCATTCTAATTTGCATGTCAATCACATAAGGTATCTTCAGCAGTAGGGTCTTACCACTAACCTTTGGTGGGTCATCAAGTACTCTGACAGAAATCTGTCTGTCTTTTAGGAAACCTTGTAGATCTCTCTGATCAAAAGCTCATTGTGGATGGTAGCCCCATGCTGGATCTGGGAGTTACAGGTCAGTGCCCACTAAGAAAATGAGGAAAAAGATAACTAATATACAAGAGGTAGAGATAAGAGAGAGAGAGAGACAGGGAGAGGGGAAGTGAGGGAGGGAAGATGTAGGAGATTAAGGTTAGTCTTAATCTTACCCTCTCCAGTGTCTTGTGGTTCAGGTGTTCCCTGTAAGGGCCTGGTGAAGAATCAGCCATTTGGTCTGTCTTTTAGTGAGTAGAAGATTATGGTACCATTGCCGTTTGGGTCTAGATTTGTGTTTCCCACCCCTTTGATGCCCTCCCCTCCCTCCCTTTCCATCCTAGAAAATATGGAACGCTTCACGAATTTGCGTGTCATCCTTGCGCAGGGGCCATGCTAATCTTCTCTGTATCGTTCCAATTTTAGTATATGTGCTGCCGAAGCGAGCTCATTTTTCTTTACTGCTGAATAGAACTCCATTGTATAAATGTACCACATCTTCATTATCCACTCATCAATTGAGGGACATCTAGGCTGGTTCCATTTCCCAGCTATTGTGAATAGAGTGGCAATAAACACGGTTGTGCAAGTATCTCTAAGGTAGTGAGAAGAGTCTTTGGGATATATGCCTAGGAGTGCTATAGCTGAGTCATATGGTAGATCTATTTTTTGCTGCCTCAGGAACCTCCACACTGATTTCCACAATGGCTGTACCAGACTCTATTCCCACCAACAGTGCAAAAGGGTTCTTCTTTTTCCACATCCTCACCAATATTTATTGTCATCTGTTTTCTTTTGTTGTTGTTGTTGTTGTTTTTATTTATTTATTTATTTATTTGAGAGCGACAGACAGAGAGAGAAAGAGGCCAATAGATAGATAGAGAATGGGCATGCCAGGGCCTCCAGCCACTGCAAAGGACCTCCAAATGCGTGCGCCCCTTGTGCATCTGGCTAACGTGGGTCCTGGGGAATCGAGCCTCGAACCGGGGTCCTTAGGCTTGACAGGCAAGCGCTTAATCTCTAAGCCATCTCTCCAGCCCATGTTTTTTTCTTTTTTTTTTAATTTTAAAAGTTTTTTCTTGTTTTTTTTTCTAATTTTTTTATTTTTTTATTTTTTATTTTGTTTGATTTTTGGAGATAGGGGTTTCACTGTAGCCCAGGCTGACCTGGAATTCACTATGTAGTCTCAGGGTGACCTTGAACTCATGGCTGTCCTCCTACCTCTGCCTCCCAAGTGCTGGGATTAAAGGTATGTGACACCACACCCAACCCTCTAAATTTATTCTTTTTTTTTATTAACAACTTCCATGATTATAAAAAATAGCCCATGGTAATACCCTCCCTCCCCCCACTTACCCCTTTGAAACTCCATTCTCCATCATACCCCCTCCCCATCTCAATCAGTCTCTCTTTTACTTTTGATGTCATGATAAATTTATTCTTTATTAACAACTTCCATAATTGTAGACAATAATCCATGGTAATTCCCTCCCCCCAACCACCTTTCCCCTTTGAAACTCCACTCTCCATTATATCCCCTCCTCCTCCTCGCAATCAGTCTCTTTTATTTTGATGTCATCATCTTTTCCTCCTATATGATGGTCTTGTGTAGGTCTTGACATCATGGATATCCAGGTCATTTTCTGTCTGGAGGAGCACATTGTAAGGAGTCCTACCCTTCCTTTGGGTCTTACATTCTTTCCATCACCTCTTCTGCAATGGATCCTGAGCCTTGGAAGATGTGATAGAGATATTTCAGTGCTGAGCACTCCTCTGTCACTTCTTCTCAGCACCGTGGTGCCTTCTGGGTCATCCCAAAATCACTGCCATCTGAAAAGAGAAGTTTCTCTAACCAAAAGTGAGAGTAGCATTAATATATGGGTATGAACATTAACAGAAATGCTTACTGGGCAGTTTGGTGACCATAGTATATACATTTAGCCAGACACCAGCAGACATTACACCCCTAGGCTCATGACTGCCCCTGTTGTAGGTTTTCAGTATCAGGGATGTATTCTCTCCCATGGAGCAGGCCTCCAGTCCAATTAGAGAGCGGTTGGTTTTCCCTGTAACAGACATGTCACTATTACAGCCGTTGGCTCATTTGGCCTGGCTGGCCAAATTTAAGGCTTGCAATGTCCACTGTTGAGTATCTCCACTGGTGATTTCTCTCTCTCTCATTGAACTGCATGCAGCATAGCTTTTTCCAGCTTTCTCTCAGCTGGTCTATAGGGAGGAGGTTTTCAGCTCAGCTCCAGCAGGATTTCTCAGTGACCTTATAGCCTAAGTATGTGAGATTTTCAGCAATAGGGTCTTACCATCTATTCCTGGTAGGAAACCAAGAACCTCGGCAATGGCCTGTAATGTTTTGGGGACATCAGGGACCTCCCTGACCAACAACTCACTGGAAGGTATACCATCCCTGGTACTGAAAATTTTCTAGTAACAATCTATGGCTTCTGAGTGTTCAATTGTTCAAAAAAGTAGGTTTTCATATGATGTATTTATATCCTCTTAGATTTTGATTAGTTCTCCCTCTACCTTTCCTTTATTCAATCTCTGCCCCTGACCTCACTTAGGCCTCTTCACCCCCATTAATCTGTTCTTATACTTACATATATATAATATTATCCTATTAAGTCCCCCTGTCCTTCCCTTTCTATTCCCCTTATATGCCCTTTCTAGCTTACTGGCCTCTGCTACTGAGTTTTCTTCCTACACACAAAGAAGTCCAGTCATTTGTAGCTAGGGTCCACATATGAGAGAGAACATGTGACATTTGGCTTTCTGAACCTGGGTTACCTCACTTAGTATAATCCTTTCCAGGTCCATCCATTTTCCTGCAAATTTCATTTTTCTTTACCACTGAGTAAATTGTACATATTTTCATTATCCACTCCTCATTAGAGGGATATCTAGGCTGGTTTCCTAGCTATTTCCTAGCTATTGTGACTAGAGTGGCAATAAACATGGTTGAGCAAGCATCTGTAAGGAAGTGAGATGAGTCCTTAGGATATATGCCTAGGAGTGCTATAGCTTGTTCATATGGTAAATCTATTTTAGTTGTCTCAGGAACCTCCACTCTGATTTCCACAATGGCTGGACTAGATTGCATTCCCACCAACAGTATAGAGGGGTTCCTCTTTCTCCACATCCTTGCCAGCATTTATGATCATTTGTTTCATGATGGTAGCCAATCTGACAGGAGTGAGATGGAATCTCAGCGTAGTTTTAATCTGTGTTTCCCTGGTGGCTAGGGATGTAGAACATTTTTTAGATGTTTATATGCCATCTTTATTTCTTCTTTTGAGAACTCTTTATTTAGTTCCATAACCTATGTTTTAATTGGGTTGTTTGATTTCTTATTATTTAGTTTTTTGAGTTCTTTGTATATCCTAGATATTAATCCCCTATCAGATATATAGCTGGCAAAGATTTTTGCCCCTTCTGTAGGTTGTCTCTTTGCTCTACTCACAGTGTCCTTTGTTGTACAAAAGCTTTGTAATTTCATAAGGTCCTATGGTTAATCTGTGGTTTTATTCCCTGAGCAATTGGAGTTGTATGTTGAAGCATTTCCCTAGTTTTTCCTCTATCAGTTTCAGAATTTTGGGTCTGATATTAAGGTCTTTGATCCATTTGGACTTAATTCTTGTGAATGGAGAGAGATGAGGATCTATTTTCATACTTCTATAGATACATATCCAGTCTTCCCAGCACCATTTGCTGAAGAAGCTGTCTTTTCTCCAATGAGTATTTTTGGCATTTTTGTCAAATATCAGGTGGCTGTACCTACCCGGACTTACATCTGGGTCCATTGATCTGCATGTCTGTTTTTTTGCCAGTACCATACTGTTTTAGTTACTATCGCTCTGTAATATAGTTTAAAATCAGGTATGGTGATACCACCAGCTTTACTTTTATTGCTCAAGATTGTGTTAGATATTCAAGGATTTTTTTGTGCTTCCAAATGAATTTTAGGATTGCTTTTTCTATTTCCATGAAGAATGCCATTGAAATTTTGATGGGGATTGCATTAAATGTATAGATTGCCTTTGGTAAGATTGTCATTTTCACAATATTGATTCTTCCAATCCAAGAACAAGGTATGTCTTTCCATTTCCTAGTGTCTTCTGCAATTTCTCACTTGAGTGTTTAAAGTTTTCATTGTAGAGATCCTTCCCCTCCTTGGTTAGGTATATGCCAAGGTACTTTATTTATTTATTTATTTTGGTGCAATTGTGAATGGGATTGACTCTCTGATTTCATCCTCTGTGTGTCTGTTGTTAGCATATAGGAAGGCAAATGATTTCTGTGTGCTTATTTTGTATCTTGCTACATGGCTATAGGTATTTATCAGCTCTAATAGTTTGCTGGTTGAGTCTTTAGGGTATAAAATCATGTCATCTGCAAATAATGATAACTTGATCTCTTCCTTTCCAATTTGTATCCCTTTTATGTGTGTTTCTTGCCTTATTGTTATAACTAAGACTTCTAGTACTATATTAAATAAAAGTGGGGGCAGTGGACACCCTTGTCTTGTTCCTGATTTTAGTGGAAAAGCTTCAAGTTTTTCTCCATTTAGTAATATGTTGGCTGTAGGTTTGTCATAAATAGCCTTTATTAAGTTGAGATATGTTCCTTCTAATCCGAGTTTCTATAGGACTTTTATCATGAAGGGATGTTGGATTTTGTCAAATGCTTTTTCTGCATCTAATGAAATGATTATGTGACTTTTGTCCTTCAGTCCATTTATATAATGTATTACATTTATCAGTTTGCATATGTTGAACCATCCCTGCATCTCTGGGATAAAGCCTCCTTGGTTGGGATGAATAATCTTTCTGGTATATTCTTGTATTCTGTTTGCCAATATTTTGTTGAGAATTTTTGCATCTATGTTCATAGGGAGATTGGTCTGTAATTTTGTTGTTGTTATTCTATCTTTGCCTGGTTTTGGTATCAGGGTGATGCTGGCTTCGTAAAAGGAGTTTGGTTGAAGTCTTTCCTTTTCTATTTTATGGAAAAGTTTGAGAAGCATTGGTGTTAGTTCTTCTATGAGATAAGTCGTATAAATCAAGGAAATCATCCATTTCTTTCTGATTTTCAAACTTAGTGGAGTATATGTTCTTATAGTATGTCCCTATGATTTTTAAAATTTCTCTAGTATCTCTTGTGATGGTGACTTTTTCATCTCTAATTTTATTAATTTGTGTCTCTTCTCTCTTTCTTTTGGTCAGATTTGCTAAGGGTTTATCAATCTTATTTATCCTTTCAAAGAACTAGTTCTTTGTTTCATTGATTCTTTAGATTTTTTTGTTTCTATTTCATTAATTTCTGCCCTAATTTTTATTATTTCTTCCCATCTACTGGTTTTTGGTTTGCCTTTTTCTTATTTTTCCAAGGCCTTAATATGAAGCATTAAGTTGTTGACTTGCACCCTTTCTAATTTCTTAATATAGGCACTTAAAGCTATAAATTTCCCTCTTAGGATTGCCTTCATTGTGTCCCAAAAGTTTTGGTGTGTTGTGTTCTCATAATTTGACTCTATGTGTTGTTTTTTTAATTTCCTTCTTGACTTCTTCATTGACCCATTCATCATTTAATAGTGTATAGTTTCCATGATTTTGTGTACACTCTATAGCTTTTCTTGCTATTGATTTGCAGTTTGATCCCATTGTGATCAGGTAGGGTGCAAGGAATTATTTCAGTTTTCTTGTACTTGTTAAGATTTGCTTTGTGTCCTAATATATGGTCTCTTTTAGAGAATGTTTCATGTGCTGCTGAAAAGAATGTGTATTTTATAGCATTTGGATGAAATGTCCTGTAGCTATCTGTTAGGTCCATTTGTTCTATGACCTCATTTAATCCAGATGCCTCTGTGTTTATTTTCTGTCAGGATGACCTGTCAATTGATGAGTAAGGTGTTGAAGTCATCCACCACAACTGTGTTTGGTATTATCTGTGACCTTAGTTCTAATAGTGTTTGTTTGATGGAATTGGGAGCCCCCATGTTAGGTGTGTATATATTTAGGATTGTAATGTCCTCCTGTTGAATTTTACCTTTAATCAATATACAGTGATCTTCTTTATCTCTCCTCACTAATGTTGGTTTGAAGTCTATCCTGTCAAATATTAGGATAGCAGCACCTCCTCACTTCCTAGGCCCATTTGCTTAAAACACCATTTTCCATCCTTTCACCCTAAGATAGTGTCTGTCTTTTATGGAGAGGTGAGTTTCTTGGAGGCAACAAACAGAAGGATCCTGCCTTTTATTTATTTATTTTATTTTTTATTTATTTATTTTTTTCGGTTTTTCGAGGTAGGGTCTCGCTCTAGCCCAGGCTGACCTGGAATTCACTATGGAGTCTCAGGGTGGCCTCGAACTCTCGGAGATCCTCCTGCCTCTGCCTCCCGAGTGCTGGGATTAAAGGCGTGCACCACCACGCCCGGCTTGGATCCTGCCTTTTAATCCAATTTGCAAGCCTGTGTCTTTTGTTTGGGGCAGTGAGGCCATTGATATTAAGAGTTATTATTGTAGGTATGTATTTATTCTCACCATTCTTGCTTTGTAGTGCTTCCTGTTTTTCCTTTACTCTCTTGTACTAACTGATTTTTAGTATGGTTTATTTTTTCCTGTTTCCTCATGTGTGTGCTTTCCTTTCTCTTCAGGGTGAAGGATCCATTCAAATATTTTCTGTAGAGCTGACTTAGTGGTCATATATTCCTTTAGCCTGCTTTGTTGTGGAATGTCATTATTTCTCCATCAATTTGGATGGAGAGCTTCACTGGATAAAGTAATCTTGATTAACAGTTGTTATCATTCAGAACTTGGAATACATTATTCCAAGCCCTTCTGGCTTTTAAAGTTTGTATTGAGTAAGCTGCTGTGATCCTGATGGGCTTGCTATTATAAGTGACTTTCTTTTTCTCTCTAACTGCTTTCAATATATTTTCTTTGGTTTGCATGTTTGGTAGTTTAATTATAATATGACAGTGAGAGATTCTTTCCAGTTTTTGTCTGTTAGATGTTCTAAAAGCATTGGTATCTCTTTCCCAATTTTGGGAAATTTTTCTTCTATGATTTTGTAGAAAACACCTACCATGCCTTTGGAGTGGAATTCATCTCCTACTATATCCTGAATTCTTTTTGTTTGTTTGTTTGTTGAGGTAGGGTCTCACTGTAGCCCAGGCTGACCTGGAATTCACTAGGTAGTCTCAGGGTGGCCTCGAGCTCACGGCGATCCTCCTACCTCTACCTCCCAAGTTCTGGGATTAAAGTCATGTGCCTCCACACCCAGCTAAATTCTTATATTTGATCTTTTCATAGTATCCCCAGATATCTTGAAATTCCCATTCATACCTTCCTACTAGCCTGTCTTTGTCCTTGTTGGACTGTATTAGATCTGTTACCTGGTCTTCTAGTTTAAATATTCTGTTCTCAGGCTGGACGTGGTAGCTCATGCCTTTAATGCCAGCACTTGGGAGGCAGAGGTAGGAGGATCGCTGTGAGTTCGAGGCCACCCTGAGACTACCTAGTGAATTCCAGGTCAGCCTGGGCTACAGTGAGACCCTACCTCGAAAAACAAAAAAAAAATTATAAAAATAAATAACTATTCTATTCTGTCCTTCATTCATTCTATTGATGAAACTTGCTACAGTTTTTTGACTTACTGTGTTTTTCATTTCTAGTATTTCTGACTGGCTTTTCTTCAGTATTTCTATTTCATTACTCACGTCTTGTATTGACCTCCTTATTTCATTGAGTTGGTTTCCTGTGTCTTTTTTTATTCTTTTGATTTCTTCCTTGATTTCTTTGAACATAGTTATAATCATTCTTTTGAAATCTTTGATAGGCATTTCATCTAAATCATTATTATTGGAGGTCATTTCTATAGGATTTATAAATTTTGGTGGAATTATATTGCCTGATTTTTTGTGTTTCTTATATTATAATAGAGATTTTTACACCTTGGATTAATTTGATGCTTGGGTTTTCTAATTATCTGCAGTATTCTTAGATGTATAAATCTGATGTTACATATCTTTCAGGTAGGAGCTTAAGGTGCCAGGTGTTGCTCTTAAAAGACTCAGAGTAATAGCAAAAGTGACCCTAGGTATTGAGTTTGCCTGCTATGAGAGTATTCTAGTAGGCTGGGTAGAGCAAAATACAGGTAGATTCTAAAATTCAACTGAACAATATACACATTCCATCAAAACCAACAGAGCATTTATGTGTGGTAGGTATTAAAACAAACAGATCATCTAACAAAGTCGAAGTCCCTAAGGATGTGTGTTTCCTCAGCCACTGCTGGATCTACTTTTGTGTACTTTTGTGGTCTCTGGAATCTCTGGCTCTCTCCTGCTTCTCTGCTGTGGTTGATAATTCATTATACACCTTCACTTTTCAGTAGAAGAGTTTATTTTGCTGTTCTTTTGCTTATTCTCCCCACCAGGCTGCTTTGGCATGGTTCCTACACAACCATCTTACCCGAAGTCCCCCCCAGCTGAGGCTTTTCACAATACTGAGCCCATGGGTGGGCAGTGGTCCCTTGGAGCTTTTCAGGTCCTCAGGTGTGCATTGCACAATTCCCGTCTGGATGATACCAGAGGCAACTAAGCTTCAGCAACTGTCTACAGCCAATAACAACAGGCAGTGCACTCAAAAACATGACATTGAGCCAGGTGTGGTGGCGCACGCCTTTAATCCCAGCACTGGGAGGCAGAGGTAGGAGGATCGCTGTGAGTTCAGGGCCACCCTGAGACTCCATAGTGAATTCCAGGTCAGCCTGGGCTAGAGTGAGACCCTACCTCAAAAAACCAAAAAAAAAAAAAAAAAAAAAAAAAGACATTGGTTGGTTCCCACGGCTAGTGCTTACCAGAATTCCCTGTGCAATCAATGACCTTTCTGCCTTTGCTGGTTTTTGTTTTATTAGTTGCTTTTTTTTTTTTTTTTTAAGT
Source organism: Dipus sagitta (assembly GCA_036346955.1). Classification (NCBI taxonomy): domain Eukaryota; kingdom Metazoa; phylum Chordata; class Mammalia; order Rodentia; family Dipodidae; genus Dipus; species Dipus sagitta. The sequence goes on from CM070770.1 coordinate 219,929,913, forward strand.
TGGGTCTCCTATAACCCAGGCTGGCCTTGAACTTGCTATGTAGCCAGGGATGAACTTAAACTCCTGATCTTCCTGCCTCTACCTCCCAAGCATTAGGATGGCAAGTGTGCACCACTACGTCTGGTTTATGTGGTGTTAGCTGGGGATGGAGGCCAGTGTTTTGTTCCTGGTAGGCAAGCACTTCCTTTACCAAGCCCAGCTCTAGCCCCACCTTTGCTGCTTTAAGTGGAAGACAAGCTGAGACTATTGGGAGATGTCCCAGTCTAAGAAGTAAAATGTGAACCTTAACCTCAACACAGATCCCAGCTACCACACACAGTGTCCCTAGAAGCTGTGGCCTGAGCCCTGTGCCTTTTAGATTCTGTGGCAGGAAGCCCTCTTCTCATGCTTTCTTCCACCAAAGCTTAGAACTAGTACTTAGTGCTCAGCAAGTGACCAAAGAAGTACTCAAAAGGGCCAGACATGGTAGTGCATGCCTGTTATCTCTGCAGTGGGGACACTGAGGCAGGAAGATCTGAAGTTCCAGGCCAGGGAGCTAGGGAGATGGCATAGCTTTTAAAGGCACTTACCTGAAAAACCTGCTAGCCCAGGTTCAATTCCCCAGTGTCCACATAAAGCCAGATGTACAAAGTGGCAGATGCATCTAGAGTTAATTTGTGGTGACAAGAGGCCCTGACATGCCCATATTCATTAATTCATATTCTCATTCTTTCTCTCTCTTTTCCATAAATATTTTTTTAATAATAAATTGCCGGGCGTGGTGGCACAGGCCTGTAATCCCAGCACTCGGGAGGCAAAGGTAGGAGGATTGCCATGAGTTCAAGGCCACCCTGAGACTACAGAGTGAATTCCAGGTCAGCCTGAGCTACAGTAAAACCCTACCTTGAAAAAACAAAACAAAAAAAAAAAAAAACTAAATTCCTGGGCTGGAGGATGGCTTAGTGGTTAAGGTACTTGCCTTTGGAGCCTAAGGACCCAGATTCGATTCCCCAGTACCCACATAAGCCAGATGCACAAGGTGGCACATGCATCTGGAGTTTGTTTGCAGTGGCTGGAGGCCCTGAAGTGTGATAGCTTTGTTGTCTGTGCCTGAAATGGGGTGCATCACACCTGGAGGCTCCAGTCTTACACAGTCACATGACAGTACTACGACTACATATCACTTGCAGGGGTAAGTGCCCTTGTAGGATGGATTCTCCAAACAGAACTTAGAGATCAAAATTGGTACACATTTTTTTACTTGTGTGTTTGTATGTAAATGTGTGGTGTACACACATGTATGTGCCCATGTGGTGTCCCATGCACTTGCCTGTGGAGGGTGTGCTTATGGTGGCTAAAGCAGACCATCAGATATCCTGCTCCATTGCTCTTCTGCCTGTTCCTGTTTGAGACACAATATCTTTTTTTAATCAAATACAATAATTTTATTACTAAACAGCATCCAAGGCAAGCAAACATCCTTTAATTGACATAGTAGACTTCAAAACACATGTGGATATTAACACTGACCTTGAATAGTCTCAAAGTGTATGGCTTACAGTAAGTTGTAAAGCTGTTTGTTTCAAATAAGTTAATAACAAAAATGGAATTCACTGGGCATGGTGGCGCACGCCTTTAATCCCGGAACTCTGGAAGCCGAGGTAGGAGGATCACCTTAAGTTTGAGGCCACCCTGAGACTACATAGGAAATTCCAGGGGCTAGAGAGTTGGCTTAATACTTAAAGCGCTTGCCTACAAAGCCAAAGGAGCTAGGTTTGATTCCCTAGGACCCATGTAAACCAAATGCACAAAGGTGAGAATTCCAGGTCAGCCTGAGGTAGAGCAAGACCCTACCTCAAAAAAAAAAAAAAAAAAAAAAAAAAAAAAAAGAATTCACTGGTATCTAGGGAAGAAAATTAGCTACCTTCAATGATTTTCATTTTTGGTTTTTTATTTGTTTGTTTTTCAAGGTAAGATCTCACTCTAGCCCAGGCTAACCTGGAACTCACTATATAGACTCAGGGTTGCCTTGAACTCATGGCAATTCTCCTATCTCTGCCTCCCAAGTGCTAGGATTAAAGGCATGGACCACCTTGCCTGGCAGGATTTTGATGTTTATATCAGTGTTTTGGTGATGTGGCTTTTTCATTAAAGAAGAAGGAAAAAGAGTGCAGGTGAAAATAAATGTATTGAAACAGTTACTTCAACAATAAGTATTGGGGCCAAGTTTGGTGGTACATGCCTTTAATCCCAGCACTAGGGAAGGCAGAGGTAGGATTGCTGTGAGTTTGAGGCCACCCTGAGACTACATACTGAATTCCAGGTCAGCCTAGGTTGAGCGAGATCCTACCTCAAAAATAATAAGTATTGGGGTTGGAGAGATGGCATTAAAGGCACTTGCTTGCAAAGCCGGACAGCCTGGGTTTGATTCTGCAGTACTCGTGTAAAGCCAGATACACAAAGTAGCACAAGCGTCTGAAGTTTGTTTACAGTGGAAGGACGCCCATACCCATACTCTCTCCACTTGCAAACAAGTAATATTTAAAAAATAAAAATAAATATTGGGCTGGTTTAGCGGTTAAAGCGCTTGCCTGCGAAGCCTAGGAACTCCTGTTGGAGTCCTTCAGTTCCCACATATAGCCAGACCCAAGTGACACAAGTGTGAAATACCACGTGTGACCACAAGAGGGTGCACACATCTAGAGTTAACAGCAGCTGAAAGGCCCGGGTGTGCCCATTCTCTCTGTGTCTCTGCCTCTTTCTGACTCTCTCTAAAAAAAAAAAAAAAAAAAAAAAAAAAAAAAAGTATTAGTAGCAGGGCATGGTGGTAAACGCCTTTAATCCCAGAGATAGGAAGTTCGCTGAGAGTTTGAAGCCACCCTGAGACTACATAGTGAATTCCAGGTCAGCCTGGACCAGAGTGAGACCTCACCTTGAAAAACCAAACAAATAATAATAATAATAAATAAGAGTTCTAGCTAGGTAGAGACACAATATCTTAATGATTCTAGAGCTTGCTGTGTTTTTTTTTTTTTCAGCTCCAATGATTCACAGGTCTGTGTTCTTTTATGGAACTAGGGTTACAGACACATGTGGTCATGTCCAGGTATTTATGTGGGTCCTGGGGATAGAACTCAAGCAGTCTTTCAGACCTTTTCAGGCTCTCATGCTTACACAGGAAGTGCTCTTGACTATTGAGCCATCTCTCAAGCCCAGATAACAGTCTTTAAATGTTAATTGGTGTTTCTAAACTCCTCTCCAGATGGGCATGGTGACGCACACCTACCAGCACTCGGTAGGCTGAGGTACGAGCATCACATAGTTTCAGGCCAACCTGGGACTTCAGATGATTTCCAGGTCAGCTTGGGCTAGAGTGAAACCCTGGGGGTGGGGGGTGGGAACTCCTCTACAGAGAGGCTTGTTTTTGGTTTGGTCTGCTTTTTGTATTTGAGACAAGGGTCTCGTTGTTCAGGTTAGCGTCAAACTCCATATGCACCTTGAAGATGACCTTGAACTCTTGATCCTCTTGCCTCACCTCCATACCTGGTTTATGTGGAATTGGGAAGAGAACACAGACACCCACAAGACTCCCTGACTCAGGCCAGGACCTCACTCAATCACTCTGGAGTGGCTCCTCCTTCCTTGTATTGTGTGGCTCTCAAACTTTTCTGAACATTTTCTTTTAACTGGGACTTGAACCAAGGGCTTTGCATATGCCAGGCAAACACTATACCACTGAGCTATCTCCCCAACCCTCTACTTTCCTTTTTGAGATAAAGCCATGGTCTCACTGAATTGCCCAGGCTGACCGTGAACTTGATCCTCTTGCTTCAACCTAATGAGTAGCTAAATTACAGTCTTTCTTGTGCCACCAGCCCAGCTTCTTGGGAACTTTGCAGTGAAGTTCTACCCCCACATACCCCTGCAACTGTTTTAGTGGAGGTCAGTGACATTCTCCTCATGGTTAAACTTATCTTTTCACCCTCTGAGACTTCTGATACCTCAATGTACCCAATAATTCTTTGTTTCCTTTTCCCATCCAGGCCATAGGTAGCTAGAGATGTGAGTGTGTATGTACAGATTTCTCATCATATGCCACCAGCCTGGACTTCTGCGCTCAGCCCTAGTCCCAGGAAATATCTGTCTCCTAGCATGAAGGACACATGTGCTTGGCTCAATCACATCTTTACCCAGCCTGTCCACACAGATGTACTCAGAACAACATGGGTACACCTACTGTGCTGGCCATGGTGAAATCTGAAGTCTGCACTCCTCCCTTCCCTCAGTCCATATCTGGTGGCCACACATCCCCCGAGCTGCCCCTCTTAATTGCTCTGTGACTGACTTACAATCCCACGACCATATCCACTCAGACAGCAGCTATTCTCTGACCACTCCACTGTGGTCTGGCCCTGCCTTTTCTTCAAGTCTCCTCTTAGCAGGGCTGACATGGACTTTCCAAATTGCAGGGCCATTTGTCATATTCCTATACTTAAAATCTTTCAATGAGGGCTGGAGAGATGGCTTAGTGGTTAAGGGACTTGCCTGTGAAGCGTAAGGACTCAGGTTCAATTCTCTAGGTCCCACATAAGCCAGCACATGGTGGCACATGTGTCTGGAGTTTGTTTGCAGTGGCTAGAGGCCCTGGCACACCCATTCTCTCTCTCCCTCTCCCTCTCCCTCACTCTCTCTCTCTCTCTCTCCCCCTCTCTCCCTCCCTCCCTCCTTGTGTCTCAAATAAATAAAAATAAATCTTTAAAAAAAAATCTTTCAGGGCTGGAGAGATGACTTAATAGTTAAGGCATTTTCCTGCAAAGCCAAAGGACCTGGGTTAGTTTCCTCAGGACCCACGTAAGCCATATGCACAAGAGGGTACATGTGCCTGGAGTTAGTTTGCAGTGGATAGAGGCCCTGGTGTACCCATTCTCTCTCTCCCTCTCTCTGCCTCTTTCTCTCTCAAACAAATTTTTAAAAAGTTTTTTAAAACATTTTAAAATCTTTCAATGAGGCTGGGCATGGTGGCACAAATCTTTAACCCCAGCACTTGGGAGGCTGAGGTAGGAGGATCACTGTGAGTTCAAGGCCAGCCTAAGACTACATAGTGAATTCCAGGTCAGCCTAGGCTGCAGCAAGAACCTTCCTTGAAAAAAAAAAAAATCTTTCAATGAAGTTAGGTGTTGTATACACCTGACATAATAGCACTTAGGAAGTGGTGGTAGTTCAAGGTCATCCTCAGCTACACAGCAAGTTCAAGTCATACTCATACTCATAAAAAAGAAAAAGAAAAAGAAAAAGAAAAAGAAAAAGAAAAGAAAACTTTGGGGGCTGGAGAGATAGCTTAGTGAAAAAGGCACTTGCCTACAAAGCCAAAGAACCCAGGCACCCACGTAAAGCCAGATGCACAAGGTAGTGCATGCGTCTAGAGTTCATTTGCAGTGGCTAGAGGCCCTGGTGTGCCCAGTTCCCCCCCCCCATATAAAATGTTTTTTAAAAAAGAATCTTTTGTCCAGACATGGTGGTGCACGCCTTTAAATCCCAGCAATCAGGAGGCAGAAGTGGGAGGATCGCTGAGAGCTCAAGGCCACCCTAAGACTACATAGTATATTCCAGGTCAGCCTGGGCTAGAGTGAGACTCTACCTCAAAAAAAAAAAAAAAAAAAAAAATTTTTGACCTTGATGTTCTGTTTATTTTGAGCCAGGGTCTTGCTATGTAGCCAAAAATGGCCTCAAACTCACCTTCTTCCTGTCTCATCCTTCCAAGTGCTGGGAATTACAGGTATGAGCCACCAAGTCCAGCTTGCTGGCACCCTCTCAATTAGTTTTTTCTCCTCTAGCTTTTTTGCAGCAACCTGCCACCCACATACACAGGCACACAACAGACCCCCACCAGCACAGTCCTATGCCCTATCCAAGCCATGCCACCAATAGCAGACTACCACTTGCCTTTCTATCTACACCAGCATCTCAAGGCACCTTTTTCCCCAGCACTGCTGGAAACTTGGCTGAGAAATTGAGGCTTGTCTAATAACATGCACATTCCCCTCTGTGTCCTCACAGCTATTGTCAAGTTCTGCTCACACAGCCTGCACTGTCCCGACCTGGTCTCCCCAAGTAGGACTGTGCTCCTGAAAGTGGCACTTGGATCAGTCCCCCTGGGTTCCTATGGGTCTCCGATGGAATGTGGCAGTGATACAGGCTGCCCAGCCATGGTGCCAGTGCTGTTTGGTCCTGGTTATCCTTTTCTCTTCAGTGGACATATCCTGACTTGTCTCATCTCTCTCGTCTAGCCATGAGCATCCGTGGCACTCAGCAAGAGGATCCCCCTGATGCTCAGCTCCTGAGGCTGGACAATATGCTGCTGGCCGAGGGCATGTCCAGGCCAGAGAAAAGAGGACAAGGAGCTGTGGCAGTGGCTGGCACAGCAACACCAGGTGGCTGTCCAAATGACAATAGCATTGAGCACTGTGACTACAGGGCCAAGCTGTCCCAGATCCAACAGATTTACCACTCTGAGCTAGAGAAATATGAACAGGTGATCTTTCTGCATGGAAGAGTGTCTCTCATGTGAATGCGCATTTGTCAAAGCAGAACACAGACCACTAACCCCTGCCTCCTGTGGCCAAGCAGGGAGTGCCGCAATTGGCTGCCACAGAGGCTGCCACAGAGGCTGCCACAGAGGTGGCTGATGTTCTGAAAGCCCTTTCCCACTTCTCAGAAGCCAGCCTGCCTGCCAGCCATTGGGGGTGGGGGACCAGGTGATGGGTCAGGTGTGGAGCCTGCCATCCTGCACCACCCTGCCACATAGTCACTGGCCGGCATGTCTGTTCCCACCCAGGCCTGCCATGAGTTCACCACACATGTCACCAACCTTCTCAGGGAGCAGAGCAGGATGAGGCCCGTGTCTTCCAAGGAGATCGAGCACATGGTTGGGGTCATCCATGGCAAGTTCAGTGCCATCCAGATGCAGCTGAAGCAGAGCACCTGTGAGGCTGTAATGACCCTCCGCTCACGGTTCCTTGATGCCAGGTCAGGAGGGCCTGCATTGCCACCCAGGACCCCCCAAGGGTTAGCTTTTAGAAATATGAGTAGAATTTGTTTTGTTTTGTGGTGCTGGAGGCTGAACCTGGGACCTCACACCTGCTAGATACATGCTGTGCCATTAAATCATACCAAAGCCCTGTCTTGGCTTAAGTCATTCCTGGAGGCTCTGGCTGCAGACTGAGTGTGAGTGTAGAGACCTCACACAGCCTCTTTGGGAGAAGATCCAATGTGCTGACTGCTTTTCTTTCTTTCTTTCTTTCTTTCTTTTCTTTTTTTCTTTTTTTTTTTTTTTTAAGTTTTTCAAGGTAGGGTTTCACTCTGGTCCAGACTGACCTGGAATTTACTATGTAGTCTCAGGGTGGCCTTGAACTCACAGCGATCCTCCTACCTCTGCCTCCCGAGTGTGTGATATATATATATATATATATATATATGACAGAGGGAGAGAGAATGGGTGTGCCAGGGCATTAAGCCACTGCAAACACTCCAGATGCATGCACTGTGTATCTGTGTATTGTGTATCTGGCTTACGTGGGTCCTGGGGAATTGGACCTGGGTCCTTTGGCTTTGCAGGCAAGTGCCTTAACTGCTAAGCCATCTCTCCAGCCCTGATTGTTTTTTTTATTTATGAGAGAAAGAGAAAGAATTGGTGCACCAGGGCCTCCAGCCACTGCAATCAAAGTCCAGACATGTGTGTCACCTTGTGCATCTGGCTTACATAGATTCTGGGAAGTCAAACCTGGGTCCTTGGGCTTCACAGGCAAGTGCCTTAATCGCTAAGCCATCTCTGTGACTGATGTTTTGAAAACTGTCAGACAGTCCCAGTTTGGGATGGGGGCTATCACTAGATTTCTAGCATGTGAATGGACTTGAAGTTCTCTGTCTTGATAGGCGTAAACGACGAAATTTCAGCAAGCAGGCAACAGAAGTGCTGAATGAGTATTTTTATTCTCACTTGAGCAACCCTTACCCTAGCGAAGAAACCAAAGAAGAACTGGCCAGAAAGGGTGGCATCACAGTGTCCCAGGTGAGTCTTTCTGCTTTGGGATTAGTGGAAGGTTAAGTCCTGTGAGGAGAACTCCCAGGGAGTTAATTAAATATGTGGTGCCAAGCGGCCAGAGACAGAGTCAGCCTGGCTAGGCTCAGATCCCAGCTCTGTACTATGAATGTAGGACTTGGGCAGGTATTCTCACCTGTGAGACAGGGATGTACATGCACCCACTGCAAGATGTGTAGAAAGCTCTGTCAGATTATGCAGTAGAGCAGGAGCTCCCTCAGGTGGTGCGGTGGAGTGTGAGCTCCCTTGGGTGTTGCTGTGGAGTGGAAGCTCCTCCTCTAGTGAGTTTTGTGTGGCAGAGTACAAGCTGCCTGGGGTGTCCTGGAAGAGTACGAGCTTCTTGACCCTATGGCCTGGTCTTTTGTTGCCTGTGTCCTGTGTGGAATTGGGAGCAAAGGAGAAGGTGAGCAAAGGTCACAATGCCAAGGAACATTTCAGTTTTTTTTAAATATTTTTTGTTTATTTATTTGAGAGCGACAGACAGAGAGAGAAAAAGGCAGATAGAGAAAGAGAGGGAGAATGGGCACACCAGGGCCTCCAGCCACTGCAAACGAACTCCAGACACGTGCACCCCCTTGTGCATCTGGCTAACGTGGGTCCTGAGGAATCGAGCCTCGAACCAGGGGTCCTTAGGCTTCACAGGCAAGCGCTTAACTGCTAAGCCATCTCTCCAGCCCAAATATTTGAATTTTTTTTTTCTAGTCCAGGCTGGAATTCACTATGGAGTCTCAGGGTGGCCTCGAACTCACGGCGATCCTCCTACCTCTGCCTCCTGAGTGCTGAGATTAAAGGCTTGCACCACCACGCCTGGCTCCAAGGAACATTTCAGAAGGCTTTCAAGTAGACCCAGTTAGGGGCTGGAGAGATGGCTTAGTGGTTAAGGCACTTGCCTGTGAAGCCTAAGGATCCAGGTTCAATCCTCCAGGTCCCACATAAGCCAGATGCACAAGGTGGCACATGCATCTGGAATTCCTTTGCAGTGGCTAGAGGCCCTATCACGCCCATTCTCTCTCTCTCTCCCTCTCTCTCTCTCTCTCATAAATAAGTAAATAAAAATAAATCTCAAGTAGACCCAATTAGTCCAGGCAACCTATGAGCAGCAAGGAAGCGCCAGGCCATCTAGCACTCTGCCCAGGCAAGCCCCGTCCTACTGCCTCTGTGGTAGCAGTAATGATGGGCACTGACACACTGAATGTCGGTCACCACAGTCCTCCAATATTGTGCTCCACTCCTCCCTATTTTGCAGTTGGAAAAATTGAGTAGCCCTTAGTTTAGTCATCATGTCCAGCTCGCAGCCATCTCAGGATCATGCAGGTAGCACAACATTGCCGGGGCCCAAGCATGCTGACAGTTACTCACTGAGGAGCTGCGATGGCATCCTCAGAAAGAAGGCCGAAGCTGGGGTGGGGGGGAGGCTGGGGAGGTGGCTCAATAGGTAAAGTGCACGCCTCACAAGCATGAGGACCTGAGTTTGATCCCCAGAACCTATGTGAAAAAGTCAAGCATAATGTCACATGCTGGGGACACAAAGCTAGGAGGATCCCTGGAGCTCACTGGCCAGCCAGCATCCAGCCTATTTGGTGAGCTCCAAACCAAGGTGAGACTTTGTCTCAATGTTGCAGGAAATTTTTTCCCCTGGAGCGACACAAACACACATCTGCTCACCCTAGCCAGGGCTCAGAAACAGACCAAAGTTCAACTGCACCAAAATTAGTTTTGGTTAACCAGTGAGTTTATTGGGATTACTTGCTGAGCAGGGTAAGGGGTTGCTTTCAGGAGCGTGCATGACTCAAAGGCACCTGCATCACCAGAGAGCCCACCCCAGCCTAGGTGAAGCTGCATCTCCAGAGCTCACTGCACAACCTGCAGGCAGCTTGGCTAGTGAAGTCTCCTCAAATAGTTGTTTAACATTTTTATAGCCTTAGGGAGAAATCTTTCTTGCAACCTTTTTCCCAGACTTGATGACTTCCTGACTCCCTCCTCCCTTCAGGAGGGAATATTTTCACTGGGAGGGATTTGCTATACAATACTCAAAAAGAGATAGAGGGCTGGAGAGATGGCTTAGCAGTTAAGGCACTTTCCTGCAAAGCCTAAGGACCCAGGTTCGATTCTCCAGGTCCCACATAAGTCAGATACACATGGTGGTGCTTGTGCCTGGAGCTCATTTGCAGTGGCTGGAGGCCCTGGCATGCTATTCTCTCCCTCTCTCTCTCTCCCTCCCTCTCTCTGTCTCTAATAAATAAATAATAAAAATAAATCTTTTTTGAAAAAAAGAGATGGATGGCATTCCTGAGAAACAACACCTGAGATTGTCCTCTGGCCTCCACACACACGTCTACATATGCACCCACACACATACGAATACACACACACATATGCAAAAATAAAACAGGAAAAATAAAATAAAGAAGGCCGAGCCAGGCGTGGTGGTACACACCTTTAATCCTATCACTCAAGAGTCAGAGGTAGGAAGATTGCTGTGTGTTTGAGGCCACCCTGAGACTACATAGTGAATTCCAAGTCAGCCTGGACTAGAGTGAGACCCTACTTCAGAAAACAAAACAAACAACAACAACAAAAAATGTCAGAATTAAAGTAAGAAACTGTACCTTGGAGCTTTCAAGGCTCCCAAAGAAGCACAGGTCTGGAAGCTGCTTGGCCACCAGGATAGTAGGGTGAAGAATAGGCAGAGTCTCCTCCAAGCAGCTCTGTTAATGACATGGGCCTCTCAGGAGCAAAGGAGTCTCAGAGCTCAATAAAACAAATTTAGAGCTGGAGAGATGGCTTAGCGGTTTAAGATGCTTGCCAACAAAGCCTAAGGACCCAGGTTCAACTCCCAGAACCCATGTAAGTTAGGTGCACATGGTGGTGCATGCATCTAGAGTTCATTTGCAGTGGAACACCCATTCTCTCTCTCTCTGCCTTACTCCACCTCTTTCTTACTCTCTCTCTAACAAATAAATAAAGCCGGGCGTGGTGACGCATGCCATTAATCCTAGCATTCTGGACACAGAGGTAGGAGGATCACCATGAGTTTGAGGCCAGCCTGAGACTAAATAGTGAATTCCAGGTCACTGGGCTAGAGCAAGATACTGCCTCGAAAAACCAAAATAAATAAATAAACTTCTTAGGAAAAAAAGAGTAAGAACAAATTTGGAAAACACTGACCACATTCCAGTGTCTCTCCAGCTGGGTGGCCTGAGCTCAGAAGCCATTCCCACCAGCAGCAGAATTTGGCTCTAAAAGCCCCTCTCAACTCTGGTGCATCTACCAGGTACCAGAATATTCTACAATGACTAGCCATTAGTTGAAGTGGGGTTTCTCTATTTTGGATACGGATGAGTAGGCCATGAGGTTCACCTCAGAAGTCAAGGATAAGGAGAGCCTCCTTAGGGCGAGCAGTGCTTCTACTGGGGTCCACAGACATCTTCAAGCTCTGTCTCAGCTGAGAAGCTCCAGAAGGAAAGGGCGGAGGGCTGAGCAAAAGGGCAGGATATCAGCTATATCAGGGGGCTCTATAGAAAGGACCAGGACTCTAGGCAGGAACCTTGGTGACTCCTGAGCCACTGCAGATGGAAGGACCTCTAGAGATGGTACTACACCCACACCTACAATGAGGTGGGGCCTCCCTATGGAAATGGCAGACCATGACAGGAACCTGCTTTCTGCCAGGCATTGGGCTTTCTGTCCCCAACCAGCAAGGTGTCCAGCCTCCCTCACTCATCCACACCTAAAGTTTGCTCTTTGTCCCTCTAAAACGCTAGTCCAGGGGGCTGGAGAGAGATGACTCAACAGTTAAGTGTACTTCTTGTATAAGCATGAAGGTCTCAAGGAGCCTGAGATTGCCAAATTCAAATCTCAAGAATCCATGTAAACAGCTATGCATTACCCCACTCCTATGGGGAGTTCAGACTGGAGCATCGCTGGGGCTTGCAAGGCAGAAACAAACAGGTGAACAATAGAGGGACATCCAATGTTTTCCTCCAGCCACTGCAGGTGAGCCCATGGGATACCACATCAATCTATACACATGCATATAACACACACACACACACACACACACACACACACACACAAATACTATTCTGGAGCCATGCACCTGTGGTCCCAGCTACTCAAGAGGCTAAGGCAGGAGGATCACTTGAGCCCAAGAGTTCAAGGCCAGCCTGGACAACTGTTGCATGAAACATTTTTCCTGGGAACACACATCTAATCACCCCAGATAAGGCACAGATAACTGACCAAAGTACAATTGCACAAAAACCAGTTTTGATATACTCATATATACTGTATAAACCAATGAGTTTAATGGGGTTACTTACAGAGTATGGTGAGGGATTGCCCATAGGAATATGGAGCAAAGCAGTAGTAACACTGAGAGGTCTCATCCCAGTATGGATGGTGAGCTCCCCATAGCTTCTTGGCTGGAGCTCGGGATTTCCCCTGAGATGCTCCTCCCTTAGCTTCAGGGCGAGGGGTTACTTACAGAGCATGAGGCCCCAAAGCAGCTATAACAAGGAGTCATCCCAGCATGGATGAGGACTTTCCCTTAGCCACTTAGATGGAGCTCACTGTCCCTTGATTTCTCACCCTTTATATATTCTATCTCCCCCTGAGGCCACAGACCTGTTTGGCTGAGATATCAGGTGGGGGTCTGATGACATTCCCCACACACTTCTATGTCAACAGGCTCAATCTCACTCTTCCTGAGTGGTTCCAGCTGCTTTAAAAAAAAATAATTGGCCAGGCGTGGTGGTGCACGCCTTTAATCCCAGCACTTGGGAGGCAGAGGTAGGAGGATCCCCGTGAATTCAAGGCCACCCTGAGACTCCATAGTAAATTCCAGGTCAGCCTGGGCTAGAGTGAGACCCTACCTTGGAAAACCAAAAAAATAATAATAATTGATTAATTAATTTAGTTATTTATTTAAGCATGCGCTCACAAAAGAGAGAGAGAGAGAATGAGAGTTCCAGGGCCTTCAGCTGCTGCAAATGAACTCCATGTGCCACCTTATGCATCTGGCTTATGTGGGTCCTGGGGAATTGAACCTGGGTCTTTTCCAAGCCATCTCTCCAGCCTCCATCTACTTTTAATAAAGTTGGCAGTAGCTGTTACTGCTTTCAGTTCAGAGGAATTTGCTACATAATAGCAACACAGCGAGCCCTCATCTCCAAAAGTAGATACCAAGCTGGGGATATAGCTCAAGTGGTAGAATGCTTGCCTAGCATTTATGGAGCCCTGGGTTCCATCAGCAGCATAAAACAGACACCATGGTGCACACATGTCATCCCAGCACTAAGGAAATAAAGGTAGGAGGATCACAAGTTCTAGGCTACATAATGAGTTAAAGGCCAGCCTGGGCTACATGAGACCTTGTCTCAAAAATAAAAGGGCTGGAGAGATTGTTCAGTGGTTAAGGCTCATGCCTGCAAAGCCTAATGACCCTGGTTCGATTCCCCAGTACCCAGCTTTATGCCAGATGCACAAAGTGACACATTCATCTAGAGTTCATTTGCAGCAGCCCATCCTTTCTGTCTGTCTCTCTCTCCCTCTTTCTACTTGCAAGTAAATAAAAATATGTTAAAAAAAATAAGGAAAAAGGAAAAAGAGGTAAATATATTTTAAAAATTCACCAGAAGGCTGGAGAGAGATGGCTTAGCAGTGTAATCACTTGGCTGTGAAGCCTAAGGACCCAAGTTCAATTCTCCAGGTCCCACATAAGTCAGATGCTCAAGATGGTGCATGTATCTGGAGTTAGTTTGCAGGGGCTACAGGCCCTTGTGCACCCATTCTCTCTCTCTCTCTCTCTCTCTCTCTCTCTCTCTCTCTCTCTCTCTCCCCCTCTCTCTCTAATAAGTAAATAAAAATAAATTTTAAAAAATTCACCAGGTGTGGTAAGTCATGCCTATCATCCCAGCACTCAGGAGTCTGAGGCTACATAGTGAGTTCCAGGCCAGCCTGAGCTACATAGTGAGTTCCAAGCCAGCCTGAGCTACAGATTGCAACCTTGTCTCAAAAAAAGGTGTGGGGGGGGGGCAGGGGGCTAAAGAGATGGCTTAGTGGTTAAGGCACTTGCCTGCAAAGCCAGAGGATCCAGGTTCAATTCCCCGGGACCCACATAAGCCAGATGCACAAGGTGGTATATGTGTCTGGAGTTTGTTGCAGTGGCTGAAGGCCCTGGTGTACCCGTTCTCTCTCTGTCTGTCTCTCTCTCTCTCTCTCCCTCCCTCTCAAATAAGTAATTTTAAAAAAAGGCCAGGTGTGGCGGCACATGCCTTTAATCCCAGCACTTGGGAGGCAGAGGCAGGAGGATCTCCATGAGTTCGAGGCCATCCTCAGAGTACATAGTGAATTCCAGGTCAGCGTGGACTAGAATGAGACCCTACCTCAAAAAACCAAAAAATTTTAAAAAAATTTAAAAGACCAGGCATGGTAGTGCACGCCTTTAATCCCAGCACTTGGGAGGCAGAGGTAGGAGGATTGCTGTGAGTTCAAGGCCACCCTGAGACTACATAGTGAATTCCAGGTCAGCCTGGACCAGAGTGAAACTCTACCTCAAAAAAACTAAAAATAAAATAAATTTTTAGAAGGTTTCCTGGTCCTGTGATGCTCTGGAAGCCCACATTGTAGAAGTGTGGGTCACCCAGATTCTACTAGGAAAAGCACAACTTTACAGAGAAATGTTGGGGAGAAAATTACAAGGAGCCTAGGCAGTCGGTAGCCTGCTAAGCTCTTGGCAAGTGTGAAACAAGAATTTCCATTGCTGTATCTTTAGTGTGTCGGGTGTTTGAGAGTACCACAGGAAGCAGGGAAAGGGAAACTCTTCACAGAAGTGGGTTATCAATTTGTGGAGAATACATGGCTGGCTGAGAAGAGAGTATGACAAGTTTGAGCAACATCCTTTAGAATAAGTCAGCTAGATGCACTGGAACTGAGTAAGATCCTGAAGCAAACAGTGCATCAAAGTTTACCCAGTGCTTTCATGGATTTAAGGTGGGACTTGCTTGGAACAAGTAAAAGCATTCTTGTGGCTTTTGCTGTGGAGATTCCCTACTTACCCCAAAAAGACCACTGTGGGAAAGACAGTTTTGAATATTCAGTGCAAAAATGATTTTTCTCCAAACCTGAGGTACCAACCACCAATAAAACTCAGCAGCTCCAGCGTGCTGCAGCCTCTACTGGCGGTAGTGGTTAGAAGAGCCGCTCTCTGATTTGTTTGGAGATGTCACTGAGCGTCATTTGAGAAAGTCAAGCAGAGCGTGAATTTTGTGGTTGGACTTTTTAAAAATATTCTATTTATTTATTGTTTGTTTTTTTTTTTCAAGGTAGGGTCTCACTCTAGTTCAGGCTGACCTGGAATTCATTATGAGTCTCAGGATGGCCTCAAACTCATGGTGATCCTCCTACCTACCTCCTCCCAAGCGCTGGTATTAAAGGCATGCACCACCATGCCCATATCCCCTTTTTTAAATATTTTATTTTTATTTATTTATTAGAGAGAGAAAGGGCAATCCAGGGCCTCCAGCCACTGCAAATGAATTCCAGACACATGCGCCACCTTGTGCAGCTGGCTTATGTGGGACCTAGGGAATCGAACCTGGGTCCTTAGGCTTTGCAGGCAAGTGCCTTAACCATTAAGCCATCTCTCTAGCCCTGGACTTTTAAAATTAGATGAGTTAGTGAACACAGAGATCTCTGTGCTTGTAGAAAGGCACTACCCCCGAGATCCTTGTCATTGTGATGCTTAGTGTGGGGTTTCCCTGATACCTGGTGGCTGAAAGCCAGGGCTGCTACTGACACCCTGCAACCCACAGGGCTCCCCACCAACATAAAGGACCAGATAACGTGCTGTGCTGGTGGAACTTGGTGCAGATGATACCTGGGCCTCACCTTGCTGAGGAGCTGCCTTCTATGGGCTCCTTTGTGGCTTCTGTGAGGAGTAAATAAAGCACCATGGAAACAATGTCAGCCCACGCCTGCGCTGCAGCCACCCATAGAGGCCTCTGTCCTGGGCATCTTCTCAGGTTCAGGATCCAGTGGCATTCCACCTGACGCCGATTCTCCAGAAGTGGGGTCTGGGGAACAAGGAACTGCAGGGCTCCCTTTCCCCAGAGAGGAGGCAGAAGGTTATGGGTTATGTGTCACCTGCTGCTCTGGGACAGTGGCCCAAACAGGCTCAGTTTCCCTCTGGCAGCATTTATGTCTTTCTTCTCTGAGACACACCAGCCCCAGGGAGCCCTTGGCCCACCCTGGATAGCTCCCAGTCCACAGTTCAGTCAGTAACATCTAAATCTGGGCTCTGCCCCTACCTGTCCTATTGCCTTCCTTCCTTTCCTTCCTTCATTCCCTCATTCTTTCCTTTTCTCAGTGCTAGGGATAGACCCTAGGCTGTGCACATGCTTGATCAGCACTCCCACTGAGCCATACCCCTAGCCCTTGTTTGTTTGTTTGTGAGACAAAGTCTCCCTATGTGCCCTAGGCTGGCCCAGAACTCACAATACTCCTGCACAAAAACTTTCCAAGTGCTGGCATTACTGATGTGTACCACCATGCCCAGACTAGCCCAGTCCCTGGTAACCAGCCCCAAGGCCTATCCCCATTATGACGCACATTGGGGCAGCTTGTCAGGAGTTTCTATGTGTTTGCCTGTCCATCCACAGGTCTCTAACTGGTTTGGCAACAAAAGAATCCGGTATAAAAAGAACATGGGGAAGTTTCAGGAAGAGGCTACCATTTACACGGGTAAGATGGCCATGGACACCACTGAGGCTGAAGGCCCAGGGAGTCAGGCAAGCCGCCTGTCAACCCCTACCCCTGGTGAGTGAACCCACGCCCCACGGTACTAGGTCATACCTTTCCTTCCTTTTCCTATGTTCCTGTCCCCATTGGCCATGACCCTAGCCAACAGATCCCTGTAGACAGCCGGGGCTATAGGATCAGAGCCCTTACCAAAGCCAATGTCAAAACCAGTTGGCATAGAGTCTCTGCTTGCCTCACTGGGCCAGATGCCAAAGGGGGGCCCAATTCAGGGTCTCTTGTGGGCAAACGTCACCTGTAGAGTCCCTGCTACTGTTGACTCAGCTCTGACTATGGCCTTCATCCTGACCCCACTCACCTCCTGCAGATTCTCAGGGTCCCTTCCCGCTGACCAGTGCTGGGGACATGGTTTTAGCCCTGCGGACCCTGGCTTTTCTACAGCCTCAGCCCCAGGTGAGCAGGATACAAGGTCCCCACTGCCACTCTCTCCAGTCCCTCGGTCCACAGCACACCAGAGCCCTTCCCCACCCTGCCCATTATAGGAAAGTTCTGCCAAGAGTGGTCAACAACCTAAGGACTCTGTTGAAGGTCTGGGTCACAGAGATGATCCTGAGAAAGATAGGGCTCTTCCCATGGGAGTATAAGGCTGGAGTCCGGCTGAAGATCTCTTCGTGCTAACTGGTGAGAGGTCAGATACACAGAAGATCCATTTTGGACACTGCCTCCAGAATTTTCTATGGGTGCCACCTATCCTAAGACTTCCCCATCTCCCCTGAGAGCCTGATCCCAGCTTCCTCCAGAGGATCTGCAGAGTTGCCTTGAGGTCACTGCATAGGCATATCCCACAACTGGCACTGGCCAAGGCTCATATAGCCTATGGCTTTCTTCCCAAAAGCACACACAGAGCCAGCCAATGTGCTTCCAATTTTTCCCAGCCTCCTGATGGGTGATGGCATCCAGCCTGGTGTCAGGCTGTGCACCCACAGCTCTGGCCCTGCCTGCCATCCCCATGACAACCCCATCCCGAGGCCAGGCAGCAAGACAAAGTGTGGTCTTGCTCATTGTATGCCTGGGGCTCAGGCTATAACCAGGGCAGAGCTATATGAATGTGAAGAGAATTGGAGTAAGGCCCCAGGCCACCTTTGCCATGGACCCTCAGCAGCACAATCAGCCCCAAATAATAAGCAGGGAATTGCAGGCCCGTTATGATGCCATGGCCTACAAGCACCCATCTGTGCCAGCCCCTACCCCCATTTGGCTACTTTCCCCTGCCCATGACTCTCAGAGCTTCCCTGCTGTGTCCTCACTCATGGTGCCTACTCCTCCCCACCATGCCAATGCCCACTGAAGGCAAAGTGTCATCCCCCTCCCCTGAGACTAGTGCTTTCTGTCAGGTGCTCAGGGCAAAGCAGCCCTAGCCACTGGCCACTTACCCATCATGCACCATGCTCCATGAAATCAGGTGATCTAGCACTGTCCCTGTACCACAGATGGTATCCCCAGTCCTTGTGATGAAGGGTCACTCCTGCTGCTTGCAGACCAGTCTGGACAGGCTCTGAGTTTACATGTCAGGTCAGCTCCAGACCTGCCCAGTGCCTGCCCTTCGTGGGGTTTCTACTGCTTCCTTTGCCAAAGCTGCTGAAGGCAGCTTTGAGGCCAACCTTGGACCAGTGCCTACCCTTCAGCCACTGCTCACCTGGCTGTCCTTGGAGATTATCTGCCAATATGTCCTGACTCCTCCTGATGCAGGGGTGGAGCAGCCATCTTTTCACCATTCCCTGTCATACTCCTCTCTGTCTTTTCAGGTCAGGAGTGGCTGGCAGGGGACTACCATCCTGCATTCCAGTGCATCACCAGCTGGAGATCCCCATAGTGTCAACTCAAATGTATCTAATTAGATTTTGGGACCTGCCATGGGCACTGACCAATTACATCAGAAGCCAGGACCCAGCCCACTGGCCGGCCTGCCAGATGCCATGTAGGCACAAGCACTGCTCAGTCTCCTGCCTCAGCTTGATTTTTCAAATTGTAGTTTCATGGTCACTGATGGATCATTAGTCCAGAGCCTGTCCCCAATTTCCCAATTAAAATTTTAAACTTATTTTCATTCTGGTGTTTTCAGTGCTGGGCATGCTTTGGGTAACAGTGGGCACTAGACTGTGTCCTTGGCTCTTCCCATAGCCTGGGACATGGAAGTACCTTGCTCTGATTAATGGCTGTGTGGCATACAGAATTGACTTGGGACTTGGGGGAGGGGGGGCGTATTTTAGCTTTCTTTTTTCTTTTTTTTTTTTTTTTCTTTTTTTGAGTTAGGGTCTGACTCTATTTTAGCATTTTTGCAGTTTTGTGTGTTTGCTTTGTTTGCAGCTGAAATGTCATTAGATAAGCTTTGAGCTGGGCATGGTGGAGCACACCTTTAATCCCAGCAGTAGGGAAGCAGAGGTATGAGGATCACCACCCTGAGATTACATAGTCAGCCTGGGCTAGAGCAAGAACCTACCTTGAAAAACCAAAAAAAAAAAAAAAAAAAAAAAAAAGAAGAAGAAGGAGAAGGAGAAAGGGGGAAGGGGAGAAGAAAATAAGCTTTACCTCCCCTCTGCCTGAGGTCCTCTTGGCCCACTGTTCCTCCCATAGTTTCCTCATCTCTTTAGCAGCTTCTCCAGTGACACTTCCCCCTCCCCAGCCCTCTAGCTGGTCAGGACTCCAAGCTGGGCAGTGTTCCTCCTGGCCTTGTCACTACCACCACTGCACCAGTGACTGAGTGATCCTCCCCACCCACCCCAGGAGGACACTTCAAGCCCGCATCCCAGCTCACCTGGTCCCAGCCAACCACAGATCCAACATCACCACCCTCAAGGTCCCTCTGTCCCCGTTCAACCACTGTCCCAGCCAACAGGTGGTGGTAGCAGGTAGCTGAGCTGCTGAGAGCATTCCCAAAGCCTGCATTTGCTGCACCCTGATGCTAAGCTGTGCACACTAGATGGGGACTGGCGGTGAGGGGGCAGGGGATTGAAGGATTCACATTTTCTGTCTTCTCAAGCCACCCAGCCTCTACAAGCCCAGCTGCCCTGCAAGTCGTTCACCCTGTGCTTCTGCTGTTTCTTTCCTTTATTCATATATACAGTGCGCCCTGATCATAATCCATAATCCCCTCCCACCATCTTGTTGGCCTCACTTTCAACCAGACACACACACCTTGGCTTTGCCCTGAAGATTGCCCTCAATAAATTCCTTTTTTTATTTTTTATTTTCGAGGTAGGGTCTCCCTCTCTAGCCCAGGCTGGCCTGGAATTCACTATATAGTCTCAGGTTGACCTTGAACTCACAGAGATCCACCTAGCTCGGTCTCCATAGTGCTGGGATTAAAGGTATGTATCACCACGCCCGGCTTTCTCCATACATTCTTTTTAAAAATATTTTATTTATTTAAGAGAGAAAGAGTCGGGCATGGTGGTTCACCCAGTACTCAGGAGGCAGAGACAGGAGGATTCCAGGTCAGCATGAGCCAGAGTGAGACCCTACCTCGGAAAACCATAAAAAGAGAGAGAGAGAATGGGCACATCGGGGCTTCCAGCCACTGCAGACAAACTCCAGATGCATGCAACACCTTGTGCATCCGGCTTACCTGGGTCCTTTGGTATTGCAGGCAAGTGACTTAACCACGTTGCAGTCAGGCTCACATTGCTGGCAGAAATCACCCAACCAAGAGCAACTTGTGGGAAAAAAGAGTTTATTTTGGCTTGCAGTTTCAAGGGGGAAGTTCCATGATGGCAGGGGAAAACGATGACATGAGCAGAGGGTAGACATCACCTCCTGGCCAACACCAACTTCACAGGAAAAGGAGAGTATGCCAAACACTGGCTAGGGGACACTGGCTATAATACCCATAAGCCTGCCCCCAACAATACACTGCCTCCAGGAGGTATTAATGCCCAAATCTCTATTAGCTGGGAACCTAGCATTCAGAACACCTAAGTTTATGGGGGGACACCTGAATCAAACCACCACATTCCACCCCTGGCCCCCATAAACTGATAACCATCTGTAGTAGACAGCTTCAGGTTCAATGAGATGAACTTCCAGACCAGGCACAGTTATGGAGGAAGGGATATTTATTGAAGCTTACAGATCCAGGGAAAGTTCCATAATGGCAGAAGAAACTGGCCTGCCTTCACAGGCCCAAGCAGAGAGAGAGAAGCACAAGCCTAAAGCCAAAAGCCACAGCACACTTCAGGAACTCCAGCTAGGCACACTTTGCATATCTTTAGATTGAAATCTGAAACCCACCACCACACCTTAAGATCCACCCAGTGACACTGCCTCCAGCCAGGTGGCCAAAGATGCAAACTACAGACAAATAAACAACTGAATATATTGGGGGGCCATCTATTCTATTCAAACCATCATACCATCCATGATGTAAAATGCAATGCATTCAGTCCAGCTTTAAAAGCCCCCATGAGCCAGGTGTGGTGGTGTACTCCTTATAATCCCAGAACTCAGGAGGCAGAGGTGGGGGGGGGATTGCTGTAAATTCAAGGCCACCCTGAAAATACAGAGTGAATTCTAGGTCAGCCTGGGCTAGAGTGAGACCCTACCTCGAAAAAACAAAAAAAAAAGCCCCCATAGTTTTATCAATCCTAATGATGTTCAAGCATCCCCATAATCCAAGGTCTTTTAACTGAGCCATAATACCAAAAAATCCCCCAAAAAACCATAATGGCACAGAATAAACATTCACATTGCAAAAGATGACATTGGGCATAGCAAAGAAATATATTCTTTGAAAAATATTCAACAAATACAAGATTTAAACAGGGCAAACATCAAACTCTGTAGTTCCAAGTCCAACAACTGTAGTCAGTAACAAGTCTCCAAGTTTGATAATTCTAACCAGAAACAAGTCTCTGGAATTCCTATTCCGCCCCTCCAGCTAGGCTACTCACAGTCCTAGAAAACTTCATCAGGGCCAGCAGCTCTCCTTAGCAGCCCTCTCATGGTTCTGGCATCTCCACTGGGTCTCCACTGCAAGCCATGGTTCATCCTCATGGCTCCATCGGGTCTCCATGCAGGCATCCAGCAAAGCTGCTTCACACTGTCCATGGCCGTTTCCAAAACGCAAGACTGTGTTGTAAACTCATTTCTGTGCCATATCCCTCTGCTCACACCAGTCCATTTGTACGCAAAGCAACCCTGCACAAATTCTCAGGACACTGGCATAATAGCAAGCATCTCACACACAAACTTCTTGTAGCCCAGTCCAAGCAAAGCTCTTTCTCACCCTCATAAGCCAAACCTCACAGTCAATAGTTCTTACTGCATTCAGGTCTGAGTTTGACCAGAATAGTCCATCAAGCTGTACTTACAGCATAGCAAGGCATCTCTTAAGCCAACGTTTCAAATCCTTCCACATTCCTCTTGAAAATCAGCTCCAAAAGGCCAAAGCCACACAGTCAGGTGTCTAGCAGCAAATGACAACACTCCTCAGTACCAACTTTACTGTTGCAGTCAGGTTCGCTTTGCTGGCAGAGATCATCTGACCAAGAGCAGCTTGTGAGAAAAAGAGGTTCATTTTGGCTTACAGGCTTGAGGGGGAAGCTTCATGATGGCAGGGGGAAACAATGGCATGGGAAGAGGGTGGACATCACCTCCTGGCCAACATCAGGTGGACAATGGGAACAGGAGAGTGTGCCAAACATTGGCAAGGGGACACTGGCTATAATACTTATAAGCCTGCCACCAAGGATGCACTGCCTCTAGGAGGTGTTAATTCCCAAATCTCCATCAGCTGAGAACCTAGCACTCAGAACACTTAAGTTTATGGGGGACACCTGAATCAAACAACCACAACCACTAAGCCAGCCCTCTCCATACATTCTTGATCAGTCACTACCTGTGTCCCATGATGGAGGCCTGAGACAAGGGCTAGAGCTTCAAGTGGTCCCCACCCTTGCTGCTCTCTCAGTCTTACCAGAACATTGGTGATATTACCATCCTTCTTCCCTAATGCCCTGCACTGGGGGGTGAGCAGCAGAGGACCACTAAGTCTTCTAATCCTTGCAGTTGAGGCCACCTGGTAGCATCCTCTGCATCCCAGTGGCATCCCCAGGCCAGTGGGAACCTTCGGGTGCCCTGGTTCTTCACAGTCCAGAATTACGGTCAGGCCAGGGTGTGGCTGCATGGGAGGGACATGTTGGTCCAGAGAGAGGAAGGCATGGTTCTGCTCTCCTGGCCATCATTCAGCCTGCACGTGGTGCTTGTGGCCTGTTCTGCTCCCCACACTGGCCTGATTATGTCTCAGTCATTGGCAGCTATAATTGCCTAGCCACCTCGCTCACTCCCAAGTTCTTGTTCTGGGTCCCCTAGACTGCCTTACAGATTCTCAGACAAGTAGTGTCCCATGCTCATGAGTTAGGTTCTAGAAAAAATGAAAAATAATACTATGAAAGTTGGTTGGGCTTGGGGCCAGCCTCAGGGGAGATACCTTTTTCTTTCTTTGTTCTTTTAAAAATATATATATATTAATTAATTATTTATTTGAGAGAGAGACAGGGGCAAATAGAGAATGGGTGCACCAGGGGGGTCTAGCCAATGCAAATGAACTCCAGACCCATGTGCCACCTTGTGCATCTGGCTTTACATGGGTACTATGGAATTGAACCTGGGTCCTTTGGCTTTGCAGGCAAGTGCCTTAACTGCTAAGCCATCTGTCCAGCCAGTGTGTAGGTTTTTGAGACAGTGCATCCCAGGCTAGTCTCAAATTCACTAGCCACTGTATCCAAGAATGACCTTGAACTTCCTATCCTCCTGTCTCCATCTCTATGTGCAGGTATAAGCCACTGCACCTAGCTACAGTTTACTATTTTTTTTCCTTGGTGTGTGCAGATGTGTGACCTGTGTGCATACATGCAGAGGTCAGGGAAAGATCAAATGTACCCCATCACTCTTCCACCTTACTTCCCTGAGACAGAGTCACTGAACCTAGAGCTCCCTGGTTTTGTTTTGTTTTGTTTACACTTGTTGACCAACAAGCCCCAGCAATCCTTGTGTCTCTGCACCCCCACCTCAGTGCTGGGGTTCCAGGCATGTACAGCTCTGGCCACCTTTTCCCATGGGTGCTGGGGATCAAACTCAGGTCTTCATGCTGGCACACAAGTGCTTTGCCCACTAAGCTATCTCCCCAGCCCAAGTTTGCCATACTTTTAATGCAAATGCACATTTCATTGGCATTTACAGTATTGGCCACAGTCACCTGTACTTCCAGACATTCTATCTTCCTTGTATCAGTTTCTTGTTACTGAGACAAAATGCCCAACCAGAAGCAGCTTATGGAAGGAAAAGCATTTAGAGTTCCAGAGGGTAGAGTCCATCCTGGTGGGGAAAGCATGGCATGAGCAGCAAGATGGCACCACAGCCTCACATCAGCAGACAGGAAGCAGGGCAGAGCCATGAATGTTGCTGTTCAGCTGGCTCTCCGTTTTATACTGTCCAGGACCCAGCCCACGGGATGGCACCACCCACAGTTAGGATGGGTCTGCCCACCTCAACTAACCTAATCTAGAAACTCCCTCACAGACGAGAGCAGAGATTTGTTTCCATGGTGATTCTAACTCCTGAATCCTGTCAAATTAACAACCAGAGATTAACCATCACACCCCAAAGGAAACCCATCTTCATCAGCAGACACTCCCCAGCCCCCGGCAGTCCCTGATCTGCTTCCTGTATCTGAATTTGCCTGTTCAGTGGTAACACAGACCATGTGGTTTTTTGTGTCTGATCTGTCACTGTCACCATTTTCAATGTTCATCCATGTTGTAAAGTGGATCAGACCCCCCATTCCTTTTCATGGCTGAGTGAGTGCCATTGGGAGCAGGGGTTCAGGGGAATGGAGCGGCTGCCCTCAAGAGGTGCGTCTTTACTGGGTGCTGTCAAATTGAGCACCTTAGCTGCTGCTGCATGCTGTGGGAAGGAAAACCTCAGGATGGCTGAGGTGCTCGGTATGGACAAGTGAGGCTGAGGCCTGGGCATCTGCACACTGTGGAACAGAGCCCCATTCAGGAGAGGGGCTGCTCTGAGAGGGAACTTTGAAACCAAGGGAGGCAAAACACATGAGGAAAAACAGCTGGTGGGGGCAGGGAGATAACTTAGTAAAGGGCTCACGGTGCAAACATGAGGAACTGAGTCCAGTCTCAAGAATCCCCGTAAACTAGGCATGGTGGTGCACGCCTTTAATCTCAGCACTTGGGAGGCAGAGCTAGGAGGATTGCCATGAGGTTGAGGCTACCCTGAGACTACATGGTGAATTCCAAGTCAGCCTGGGTTAGGGTGAGACCCTACCTAAAAAAAAAAAAAAAAAAAAAACCTGCTGGGCATGGTGGCACACGCCTTTAATCCCAGCACTCGGGAGGCAGAGGTAGGAGGATCACCATGAGTTAAGTCCAGCCTGAGACTACATAGTGAATTCCAGGTCAGCCTGAGCTAGAGTGAGACCTTGAAGGACTCAGGAAGCCATAATAAGCCTCAAACTCTTCAATAGGCCTAAGTGTCTGCTTCCCGGCAAGGTCAGTTTCCTGATAAGGGGGAATAGACTATCTGCACCATGGGTTCCTGTGGTCATAGATAAGTTTGTTTAAATTAAATTTGCTTAAAGTTCCTCAAATACACATAGCCAATCACAATGAAGGTTACCTAATCTGCTTGGAATCCCCCTAGCCCCCTGCCCACCAGCTTTGCCCACCAGTATCCTAAACCTATCAGAAAAATACAAGTGCAGTTACTGCTTAAATCAACCAATCATGTAACCATCCCCCTACTTCTCCCTACTTCTTCATTCAAATCCCTATAAAAAACCTGCCCCCTGGCTGCTAAGGGCTCTTGTACAGATCCACTGTCTTAGTGAAGTCAAGAGTCCAAGCTTAAGCCCGAAATAAAGCTCTTTGCTGTTGCATACTTGTCTGACTCTCTTGGTAGTCTTTGGGGACTCCGCGATCTGGGCATAACAAGACCTTACCTTGAAAAACCCAAACAAACAAACAAAAAAAAGAATTCACATAACATAAAATGCTGGCTGGGGTGGTGTACATCTGTAGACCCAGCATTGAGGAAACAGAGACAGGAGATCACTGGCCAGCCGAGCCTAATTGATGAGCCGCAGGCTAATGAGAGATTGTCTTAAAAAAAAAGGTGGGCTGTACCTGAAGAAGGACATCTGAGATTGTTCTTGGGCTTCCACATGTATGCCCACATCAATAGGAACATGCATACATGCACACACAAGGAATTGGGGAGATGGCTTGGTGGGGTAAAAGTACATGCTATGCAAGCATAAAGATCTGAATTTCATTCCCAACAAAAGTGAAAAGTTGGGGCTGGGGAAATGGCTTAGTGGTTAAGGTGCAAAGCCTAAGGACCCTGGTTTGATTCCCCAGGACCCACATAAGCCAGATGCACAAGGGGGCACGTGCGACTGGAGTTCATTTGCAGTGGCTACAGGCCCTGGTGTGCCAATTTTCTCTATCTGCCTCTCTCTCTCTCTCTCTCTCTCTCTCTATGTCTCAATAAATAAAATAGTTTTTAAAACTCTTTAAACTTAAAAAATAGTTGGGCATATCTGGCATACCCATTCTCTCTGGCTCTCTCAAATAAACAAAAACATTAGGCCTGGGCTGGAGAGATGGCTCAGGGGTTAAAGGCATTTGCTTGTAAAGCCTGATGACCTAGGTTTGGTTCCCCAGAACCTACATAAAACCAGATGCACAAAGTGGCACACGCATCTGGAGTTCATTTTCAGCAGCAAGAAGCCCTGGCTTGCCCATTCTCTTTCTCCCTCCCTCCCCAAAATAAATACAAGGGCCAGGGGCTGGAGAGATGGCTTAGTGGTTAAATGCTTGCCTGTGAAGCCTAAGGACCCTGGTTCGAGGCTCGATTCCCCAGGACCCACGTTAGCCAGATGTACAAGGGGGCGCACGCATCTGGAGTTCGTTTGCAGTGGCTGGAAGCCCTGGCGCGCCCATTCTCTATCTGCCTCTTTCTGTCTCTGTTGCTCTCAAATAAATAAATAAAAATAAAAAATATTTTTAAAAAAACAGGCCAGGTGTGGTGGCACACACCTTTAATCCCAGCACTCAGGAGGCAAAGGTAGGAGGAGCATCATGAACTTGAGACCAGCCTGAGACTACATAGTCAATTCTAGGTCAGCCTAGGCTAAAGTAAGACCCTAAAAAAAAAAAAAAAAACTAATAAGGGCTGGAGAGATGGCTCAGTAGTTAAGGCACTTGCCTGCAAAGCCTAAGGACCCAGGTTTGATTCTCCAGTATCCAGGTAAAGCCAGGTACACAAAGTGGCATATGCATCTGGAGTTCATTTGCTAAAGGCCCTAGTAAGCCCGTATTCTGTATCTATCTATCTCCCTCCCTCCCCCACCCTCTGCCTCTTTCACTCTCAAATAAATTTAAAAAAATTTGGTGGGGGGGTTCACTCTATCCCATGCTGTCCTGGAATTCACTATGTAGTCTCAGGGCAGCCTAGAATTCATGGCAATCTGCCTATCTCTGCCTCCCAAGTGCTGAGATTAAAGGCATGTGCCACCACGCCCAGCTAAATAAAATATTTTTAAAAACTATTAATAGACTTTCAGTTAAGATGGTGGCGTAGGAACCATGCCAAAGCAGCCTAGGGGAGAAAAAGAAAAGAAAAAAAAACAGCAAAATACACTCTACTACTAAAAAATAAAAGTGGGGCTGGAGAGATGGCTTAGCGGTTAAGCGCTTGCCTATGAAGCCTAAGGACCCTGGTTTGAGGCTCGATTCCCCAGGACCCACATTAGCCAAATGCACAGGGAGGGTGCATGCGTCTGGAGTTCATTTGCAGTGGCTGGAGGCCCTGGCATGCCCATTCTCTCTCTATCTGCCTCTTTTTCTCTCTGTCTGAAGCTCTCAAATAATAACTCACACCAGAGCTCCTCGCAAACTCAAGAAACATAAAGGGTGAGCTGGGCGTGATGGCACATGCCTTTAATCCCAGCACTCAGGAGGCAGAGGTAGGAGGATCACTGTGAGTTCGAGGCCAGCCTGAGACTACATAGTGAATCCCAGGTCATCCTGGGCCAGAGTAAGACCCTACCTCGAAAAACCAAAAAAAAAAAAAAAGAAAAAGAAATGTAAAGGGAGGATAATGGGGACAAATGGAGAAGCAGCACCAGCAAGCACCAGAGACCTGGGGAAGGGAGCTCACCTACACACACCCGGCACAGGCAATCAGAGCAGTGACCCAGCAAACCAGCCAGCCTCCCAGAGCCCACAGTGCAGTAAAGAGGGACCCAAGCAGGAGCACAGCATAATTGAGACCAAAACCATCCCAAAAGGTAACTGGAATTACACCAGGGCAGTACCTGCCAAATAAGCCTGGCATATAGGCTTGCATCAGAAGTGCTAATTGCACCTTCCATGTCAGGATAAATTATATGTTAAGCCAAACATGGTGGTGCATGCCTTTAATCCCAGCACTCTGGAGGGAGAGGTAGGAGGATTGCCAAGAGTTCGAGGACACCCTGAGACTACATAGTGAATTTATAATCTGATGGATGGTCTGATTGGCCATTCTTAAATAAGCTATATTTTGGGCTTGTCATTTGTTTCTTCCTGATTTATAGTGCCTTTGTTTCCTCTTCTGTCATTCAAAGGGTCTCACTTGGTCACAAGCTGATTTAGAACCCTCTACAGACCAGAAATCTTAGTCTCCTAGTTGACAGGATTAAGGGTGTGGGGCAACACACATCCTTAGGGATTGTGACTTTCTTAGAGGATCTGGTTGTCATAATACCTACTCTTGCATAAATACTCTGCTGTTTTTCATTGAAAGTGTACATTGGGGCTGGAGAGATGGCTTAGCGGTTAAGCGCTTGCCTGTGAAGCCTAAGGACCCCGGTTCGAGGCTTGATTCCCCAGGACCCACGTTAGCCAGATGCACAAGGGGGCACAAGCGTCTGGAGTTCGTTTGCAGTGGCTGGAAGCCCTGGTGTGCCCATTCTCTCTCTCTCTCTCTCTCTCTCTCTCTCTCTCTGTTTCTCTGTCTATCACTCTCAAATAAATAAATAATAAATGAAATATTAAAAAAAAAGAAAGTGTACATTGTTTAGTTAAATTTTAGAATCTGCATGTATTTTGTTCCACTCATCCTACTTGAATACTCTCATAGCAGGCAAACCCGACACCTAGGGTCACTTTTATGATTACTCTGAAAGTCTTTTTGTTTTGTTTTGTTTTGTTTGTTTGTTTTTTTCGAGGTAGGGTCTCACTCTAGCCCAGACTGACCTGGAATTCACTATGGAGTCTCAGGGTGGCCTCGAACTCACAGCAATCCTCCTACCTCCCGAGTGCTGGGATTAAAGGCATGCGCCACCACACCCAGCTACTCTGAAAGTCTTAAGAACCATGCCAGGCATCTTAAGCTCCTACCCTGAAGATATATAACATCTGATTGATACATCTAATAATACTGCAGATAACTGGAAAATCCAAGCATTAAATTAATCCAAGATGCAAAAATATGTACAATACAGCACAAGAAACACAAAAAATCAAGACAATATAAATCCATCAATAAGTATTAATGCATCAGAAATGACCTCCAGTGAGACTGATTTAGAGGACATGCCTGAGAAAGATTTAAAAAGAATAATTGTAAATATGTTGAAGGAAATCAAAGGAATGAAAGAGGAAATAAAAGGGATCAAAGAAGAGACAGGAAACAAGTTTAATGAAATCATGAGGTCAATATAAGACATAAATAAGGAAAGAGAAATAATAAAGAAAAACCAGTCAAAATTACTAGCAATGAAGAACACAGTTAATGAAATAAACTCTGTAGAAAATCTCACCAGTAGAATGGATGAAGGAGAGGACAGAATATCTAAACTAGAAGACCAGCTGGCAGATCTAATACAGTACAACAAAGAAAAAAGACAAACTAATAAAAAAAAAGTATGAATAGGAATTTCAAGATATTTGGGACACTATGAAAAGATCAAACATAAGAATTCAGGGTATAGTAGAAGGAGAACACTCCAAAGACATAGTAGATGTTTTCAACAAAATCATAGAAGAAAACTTCTCCCAAATTTGGAAAGAGATGCCAATGCAGATGAGGAAGCCTTTAGAACACCAAACAGACAAAACCTTGAAAGAATCTCTCCTCACCATATTGTAATTAAACTAGCAAACATAAAAACCAAAGAAAATATATTGAAAGCAGTTAGTCACATACAAAGGCTAGCCCATCAGGTTCACAGCAGATTACTCAACACAAACCTTACAAGCCAGAAGGGCTTGGAATGATGTACTCCAAGTTCTGAAAGAAAACAACTTTCATCCAAGGTTACTTTATCCTTCAAAGATATCCATTCAAATAGAGAAATAAGGACATTCCACAACAAAAACAGGCTAAAGGAATATTTGAAGACAAAACCAGCTCTACAGAAAGTAGTTGAAAGGATCCTCCATGCTGAAGAGAAAGAAAAGCATACACATAAGGAACCTGGAAAAAACAAACAATACTCAAATACTAGTTAATACAAGAGAGCAAAGGTAAAACTAGAAGAACTATAAAACAAAAAAAATGGCAAAAATTAATACACACCTTTCAGTAATATCTCCTAATATCAATGGCCTCAATGCCCCAAATAAGACATAGGTTTGCAGATTGGGTTAAAAAGCAGAATCCTAGCTGGGCGTGGTGGTGCATGCCTTTAATCCCAGCACTTGGGAGGCAGAGGTAGGAGGATCACCATGAGTTCAAGGCCACCCCGAGACTACATAGTGAATTCCAGGTCAGCCTGGAGTAGAGTGAGACCTTACCTCGAAAAACTAAAAAAAAAAAAAAAAAAAAAAGCAGAATCCTCCCATTTGTTGCCTCCAAGAAACACACCTTTCTACAAAGGGTGGACACTATCTTAGGGTGAAAGGTTGGAAAACAGTGTTTCAAGCAAATGGGCCTAGAAAACAAGCAGAGGTCACTATCCTAATATGTAGACAATGTAGACTTCAGTCCAACATTAGTTGATTAAAGGCAAACTCCAACAGGAGGACATTACAATCCTAAACATATATGCACCTAACATGGGGGCTCCCAACTTCATCAAACAAACATTATTAGGACTAAGGTCACAGATAACATCAAACACAGTTGCAGTGGGTGACTTCAACACTCCAGTCATCAATTGACAGGTCATCCTGGCAAAAAATAAACAGAGATGCATCTGGATTAAATGAGGTCATAAAACAAATGGACCTAACAGATATCTAAGGACATTTCATTCAAATGCTACAGAATATACATTCTTTACAGCAACAAATGGAACATTCTCTAAAATAGACCATATAGGGCTGGAGAGATGGCTTGGCGGTTAAGCACTTGCCTGCAAAGCCTAAGGACCCTGGTGTTCAAGGCTCGATTCCCCAGGACCCACATTAGCCAGATGCACAAGGGGGCACACAAATCTGGAGTTTGCAGTGGCTGAAGGCCCTGGCACGCCCATTCTCTCTCTCTCTCTCTGCCTCTTTCTCTCTCTGTCGCTCTCAAATAAATAAAAATGAATAAAATATTTAAAATAAAAATAAAATAGACCATATAGTAGGACACAAAGCAGATCTTAACAAATACAGGAAAATTGAAATAATTCCTTGCATTCTATCTGATCACAATGGGATCAAACTACAAATCAATAGCAAGAAAAGCTATAGAGCATACACAAAATCATGGAAACTAAACAATATAGTACTAAATGATGAATGAGTCAATGAAGAAATCAAGAAGGAAATCAAAAAATAACACAGTCAAATGATAATGAGGTAAATTTATAGCTTTAAGTGCCTATGTAAAGAAATTAGAAAGGTCACAAGTAAACAACTTAATACTTCATATTAAAGCCTTGGAAAAAAGAAGAAAAAGGCAAACCAAAAATCAGTAGATGGGAAGAAATAAGAAAGAATACGGCAGAAATTAATGAAATAGAAACAAAAAAAAATCCAAACAATCAGTGAAACAGAGAGTTGGAAACCCTTAGCAAATCTGGCCAAAAGAAAGAGATAAGAGACACAAATTGATAACTTAGAGATGAGAAAGGCACCATCACAATAGATACCAGAGAAATTCAAAAAATCATAGGGACATACTATAAGAACATACACTCCACTAAGTTTGAAAATCTGAAAGAAATGGATGCTTTCCTTGATTTATTTGACCTACCTAAGTAAATCAAGATGAGATTAACCACTTAAATAGACCTATAACAAGTATGGAGATCCAAGCAGTTATCAAAAATCTCCCAACTAAAAAAAGTCCAGGCCCAGATGGATTCAATGATGAATTTTACCATCCCTTCATGGAAAAACTAACACCAATGCTTCTTAAACTTTTCCATAAAACAGAAACAGAAGGAATCCTACCAAACTCCTTCTACGAAGCCAGCATCACCCTGATACCAAAACCAGGCAAAGATAGAAAAACAACAAAAAAAGAAAATTATAGACCAATCTCCCTCATGAACATAGATGCAAAAATTCTCAACAAAATATTGGCAAACAGAATATAAGAATATATCAGAAAGATCATCCCAACGAAGTAGGCTTTATCCCAGAGATGCAGGGTTAGTTCAACATATGCAAATTGATAAATGTAATACATTACATAAATGGACTAAAGGACAAAAATCACATGATCATCTCATTAGATGCAGAAAAAGCATTTAACAAAATCCAACATCCCTTTATGATAAAAGTCCTAAGAGACTTGGAATAGAAGGAACATACCTCAACATAATAAAGGCTATTTATGACAAGCCTACAGCCAACATAATACTAAATGGAGAAAAACTGGAAGCTTTTTCACTAAAATCAGGAACAAGACAAGGGTGTCCACTGTCTCCACTTTCATTTACTATAGTACTGGAAGTCTTAGTTATAACAATAAGGTAAGAGACACACATAAGAGGGATACAAATTGGAAAGGAAGAGATCAAGTTATCATTATTTGAGATAGCATGATTCTATACATAAAGGACCCTAAAGACTCTGCCAGCAAACTGTTAGAGCTGATAAACACCTATAGCCATGTAGCAGGATACAAAATAAATACTCAGAAATCAGTAGCCTTCCTATATGCTAACAACAAACACACAGAGGATGAAATCAGAGAATCACTCCCATTCACAATTGCATCAAAAATAAATGAATAAATAAATAAGGCACCTTGGAATAAACCTAACTAAGGAAGTGAAGGATCTCTACAATGAAAACTTTAAAACACTCAAGTGAGAAATTTCAGAAGACACTAGGAAATGGAAAGACATCCCTTGTTCTTGGATTGGAAGAATCAATATTGTGAAAATGGCAATCTTACCAAAAACAATCTATACATTTAATGCAATCCCCATCAAAATTCCAATGGTATTCTTCAGGGAAATAGAAAAAACAATCCAAAAATTCATTTGGAAGCACAAAAAAAAAAAAAACCCTTGAATATCTAAAACAATACTGAGCAACAAAAATAAGGCTGGTGGTATCACCATACCTGATTTTAAACTACCTTACAGAGCCATAGTAACAAAAACAGTATAGTACTGGCACAAAAACAGACATGTAGATCAATGGAACAGAATAGAGGACCCAGATGTAAGTCTGGGTAGCTATAGCCACCTGATCTTTGACAAAAATGCCAAAAATACTCATTGTAGAAAAGACAGCCTCTTCAGCAAATGGTGCTGGGAAATTGGATATGTATCTGTAGAAGGATGAAAATAGATTCATATCTCTCTCCATGCACAAGAATTAAGTCCAAATGGATCAAAGACCTTAATATCAGACCTAAAACTCTGAAACTGCTGGAGAAAAAAGTATGGGAAACCATTCAACATATTGGCATTGGCAAAGACTTTCTGAATATAACCCCAATTGCTCAGGCAATAAAACCACAGATTAACCGCTGGGACCTAATGAAATTGCAAACCTTTTGTATGGAAAAAGACCCTATGAATAGAGCAAAGAGGCAACCTACAGAATGGGAGAAAATCTTTGCCAGCTATCCATCTGATAGAGGATTTAATATCTAGGATATACAAAGAACTTAAAAATTAAATAATAGGGCTGGAGAGATGGCTCAGCGGTTAAGTGCTTGCCTGTGAAGCCTAAGGACCCCAGTTTGAGGCTCGATTCCCCAGGACCCTCGTTAGCCAGATGCACAAGGGGTCGTACACATCTGGAGTTCGTTTGCAGTGGCTGGAGTCCCTGACATGCCCATTCTCTCTCTCTCTCTATCTGCCTCTTTCTCTTTCTGTCTGTTGCTCTCAAATAAATTAATGAAAATAAAAATTTTTTTTAAATGGGCTATGGTTATGGAAGTTGTCAATAAAAATATTTTTAAAAATGGGCTATGGAACTAAATAGAAAGTTCTCAAAAGAAGAAATACAGATGGCATATAAACATCTAAAAACTGTTCTACATCCCTAGTCATCAGGGAAATGCAGACTAAAAGTACGTTTGAGATTCCATCTCTCTCCTGTCAGATTGGCTACCATCATGAAAACAAGTGACTATAAATGCTGCCGAGGATGTGGAAAAAGAGGAACCCTTCTACACTGTTGAGGGGAATGCAATCTGGTCCAGCCATTGTGGAACTCAGACTGAGACAGCTAAAAGTAGATCTACCATATGACCCAGCGATAGCACTCCTAGGCATATATCCTAAGGATTCATCTCACTACCTGAGAGATACTTGCTCAAGCATGTTTATTGCTGCTCTATTCACAATAGCCAGGAAATGGAACCAGCCTAGATGTCCCTCATATGATGAGTGGATAACGAACATAAGGCACATTTGCACAATGAAGCAGTAAAGAAAAATGAAGTTATGAAATTTGCAGGAAAAATGGATGGATCTGGGAAGGATTATACTAAGTGAAGTAACCCTAGGCCCAGAAAGCCAAATGTCGCATGTTCTCTCTCATGTGTGGATCCTAGCTACAGATGACTGAACTTCTACATGAGTAGGAATAAAATTCAGTAGCAGAGGCCAGTAAGCTAGAAAGGAGATATAAAAGGGAATAGAAAGGGACAGGGGACTTAATAAGATGATATTGTATTTATGTAAGTATAAGAACAGATTAATGGGGGTGAAAAAGCTTAAGGGAGGTCAAGGGCAGAGGTTGAGTAAAGGAAAGGTAGAGGGAGGGCTAATCAAAATCTAAGAGGATATAAATAAGTCATATGGAAACCTAATTTTTTGGACAATGAAACACTCAAGAGCCATAGATTGTTACTAGAAAATTTTCAGTGACAGAGATAGGATACCTTTCAGTGAGTTGTTGGCCAGGGAGATCCCTGATGCCCCCAAAACATTACAGGCCAGTGCTGAGGCCCTTGGTTTCTCACAAGGAATAGATGGTAAGACCCTATTGCTGAAGACTCCACATACTTGGGCTGCAAGGTCACTGAGAAATCCTGCTGGAGCTGAGCTGAAAACCTGACAGAAAGCTGGAAAAAGCTAGGCTGCATGCAATGAAGATGCTCAATAGTGAACATTGCAAGCCTTATATTTGGCCAGCCAGGCCAAATGAGCCAACAGGTGCAATAGCGGCACGTCTGTTGTGGGTGAAACCAACTGCCCTCTAATTTGACTGGAGGCCCACTTCATGGGAGGTAATATGTCCTTGATACTGAAAACCTACAACAGGGGTAGTCATGAGCCCTAGGGGTGTAACATCTACTGGTGTCTGGCTAAATATATATACTATGCTCACCAAACTGCCTAGTAAGCACTTCTCTTAATGTTCGTACCCATATATTACTACTACTCTCACTTTTGGTTAGAGAACCTTCTCTTTTCAGATGGCAGTGACCTTGGGATGACTTAGAAGGCATTATGGTGCTAAGAAGAAGTGACAGAGGAGTGCTCAGCACTGAAATATCTCAATCACACCTTCCAAGGCTCAGGGTCCATTGCAGAAGAGGTGACAGAAAGAATGTAAGAGCCAAAGGAAGGGTAGGACTCCTTACAATGTGCTCTTCTAGACACAAAATGGCCTGGATATCCATGACCTCACAGTGCCTGATACTACCTACACAAGTCCATCATACTAGGAGGAAAAGATCCTGACATCAAATTAAAAGAGATCTAGCCGGGCGTGGTGGCGCACGCCTTTAATCCCAGCACTCGGGAGGCAGAGGTAGGAGGATTGCCGTGAGTTCGAGGCCACCCTGAGACTTCATAGTGAATTCGAGGTCAGCCTGGGCTAGAGTGAGACTCTACCTCGAAAAACCAAAAAAAAAAAAAAAAAAAAATTAAAAGAGAGACTGATTGAGAGGGGAAGAGGATATGTTGGAGATTGGAGTTTCAAAGGGGAAAGTTGGGGGAGGGAGGGAACTACCATGGGATATTGTTTACAATTATGGAAGTTGTCCATTAAAAAAAAAGAAAGGCGCTGGGGAAATGGCTTAGTGGTTAAGGTGTTTGCCTGTGAAGCCTAAGGGCTTTTGATTCCCCAGGACCCATGTAATCCAGATGCACACGGTGGCACATGCATCTGGAATTTGAAGTGGCTAGAGGCCCTGGTGTGCCCATTCTCTCTATCTACCCCCCCCCTCTCACTCTCTCTCTATCTCAAATAAATAAATAAAAAGGGGCTGGAGAGATGGCTTAGCGGTTAAGCGCTTGCCTATGAAGCCTAAGGACTCCGGTTCGAGGTTCGATTCCCCAGGACCCACGTTAGCCAGATGCACAAGGGGGCGCACGCGTCTGGAGTTCGTTTGCAGTGGCTGGAAGCCCTGGCGTGCCCATTCTCTCTCTATCTATCTGCCTTTACCTCTCTGTGTCTGTCGCTCTCAAATAAATAAATAAAAATAAACAAAAAATTTAAAATAAATAAATAAATAAATAAATAAAAATGCTTTTAAAAAATGAAAAAAAAAAATAATAGCCAGGTGTGGTGGCACACACCTTTAATACCAGCACTTGGGAGGCAGAGGGAAGAGGATCACTGTGAGTTCAAGGCCAGCCTGAGACTACATAGTGAATTCCAGGTCAGCCTGGGCTAGAATGAGACCCTATCTCAAAACAACAATAACAAAAAAAAATTATTAATTATTGGGTTGGAGAAATGGCTTAGGTGTTAAGGTACTTGACTGCGAAGCCTAAGGACCCAGGCTCAATTCCCCAGCACCCATGCAATCCAGATGCACATAGTAGTGTATGCTTCTAGAGTTCATTTGTCGTGGCTAGAGACCCTGGCATGCGCATATTCTCCCCCTCTCCCGCCCCAATTAATAAATAAAATCAAACCTATTTTTACCAGGCAAAATAGTGCTTATTTCTTTTTTATTTGATTTCTTTAATGCTCCAATATGCTGTGCAGAGCCAGAGGACAAGCTTGGGTGTCATCATCAGGAACATCATGCACCTCCTTTGAGACAGGGTCTCATTATCCTGGAGCTCACCAATAAAGCTAAACTAACTAGCCAGGGAGCCAAAGGTTTCATGTCTCCCCACTCCCCAGCACTGGGATTCCAAGTGTGCACCACCACCCCAGGCATTGTTACATGGGTTCTAGGGATCAAACTCTGGTCCTCATGTTTGCATGGCAAGCACTTTACTCACTGAACCACCTTCCTGACCTAACTTTATATTTTTTCTAACATTTCTAGAATAGCTTCTTTTTTTGTTTGTTTTTCAAGGTAGGGTCTCCTATAGTTTCTCTTGAAAGGCATTTTCCTGCCATTTGCAGTAAATCTTTTTTTTTTTTTTTTTGGTTTTTGGACATAGGATCTCCAACAGATCTCCAGGCTGACCTGGAATTCACTATGTAATCTCAGGATAGCCTTGAACTCATAGTGATCCTCCTACCTCTGCCTCCCAAGTGCTGGTATTAAAGGTGTGCGCCACCACGCCCGGCTTTTGTTATTGTTGTTGTTGTCCTTTCACCACCCCCCTTTTTTGAGATAGTCTCCTATAGTCCAGGCTGGTCTCAGATTCACTATAGCCAACGCTAGCCTCTTGCCTCAGAAGGGCTGGGATGACAGATATCCTCCACTGTCCCACCATTCCCTACTCCATTTGTGCTAACTCTTAATATGTTTTAAAAAATTATTTATTTATTTATTTATTTGAGAGAGAGAAAGAGGCAGAGAGACAGAAAATGAGAATATGGGCACACCAGGGCCTCCAGCCACCACAAACAAACTCCAGACACATGTGCCACCATGTGTATCTGGCTTACCTGGATCCTGGGAAGTCAAACGTGGGTCCTTTGGCTTTGCAGGCAAGTGCCTTAACCGCTAAGCTATCACTCCAGCCCCTTTTATTGTTATATTTATTTATTTGACAGAGAGTATGTGTGTATTAAGTCTTTATTTTATTTATTTATTTTTATTTATTTTTTGGTTTTGTTTCTCAAGGTAAGGTCTCACTTTAGCCCAGGCTGGCCTGGAATTCACTACGTAGTCTCAGGGTGGCCTTGAACTCACAGCAATCCTCCTACCTCTGCCTCCCAAGTGCTGGGATTAAAGGTGTGAGCCACCACGCCCCACAATAACGCAAGTTCTTTATGGCTGAGTAAAATCCTGATGTAGATAGGGGCTGGAGAGATAACTCAACAACTAAGGCATTTGCCTGAAAAGCCTAATGACCCGAATTTGATTCCCCAGTACCCACGTAAAGCCCAGATACAGAAGCTAGCACATGCCTATAGAGTTCGTTTGCTGTGGCAGGAGGCCCTGGTGTGCCCATTCTCTGTCTTTACCAGGCATGGTGGACCTTGCCTTTAATCCCAGCCCTCAGGAGGCAAAGGTATGAGCATTGTTGTCAGTCCCAAGCCAGCCTGAGACTACGTAGTGAATTCCAGGTCAGCCTGGACTAGAGCAAGACCCTACCTCGAAAAACAAAAAAACAAAAAACAAAACAAAACAAAAAAAAGAATAGAACAGAATATAATTCCCAAAAAGCTCTGGAATTCTGAACACAGCCCTTAGACTGGCTTGCTCATTAAACTCCCACTGATCTGGAGCTTGAAGGGCGTTTTCGGGGGTGTCGTCTGAGGGGGATCCTTTGGAGACCACAGAGGCCAGACTAGAGGACATGAACCGGGAGTGAGGCGAGAAGTAGGTTGCTGTCCTTGTAATGGCCACCAGGGGTCGCCGAGGTCCACAGGTTCTGCTGACAGCACAGCTGGAGGCCGCCAGGCCCCTTCGCAGAGGCTGGCCTGGCGTTCCAGCGCCGAAGCACGTAACCGCCCCGTTCATAGTCTTCGCACATTTCAAGGAGGCCCTGGCCGTCCATCTGACTCACTCAGACCATCCTCTGTGATATTTGCATAAGTGTATTGTTTGCATATAATTTGCACGTTTCCTCTCTTTTGAATTAAACTTGCAGCATTTGCATATCTCTTCTTAGATTTGTTTTCCTTCTGTGAACCAGTTTGGCTCTGTAAAATCTCGACTCTGCCACTCAGTTGTCCAATTGCTGCCCTCCCCTCTCTCCTTTGCTGAGTCAGGACTCTTGTAGTCCCTTCCTCTCAGCTGCCCCTCCCCCTCCCGCCCATCCTGCACGGTCCTGAGGTGCTTGAGAGAACAGGCGCATTGTCATTCTTCCTTCCTTCTGGGGCTTTTTTTTTTTTGTTTCCTTTTTTTTTTTTTTTTTTTTTTTTTTTTTGTAGAGTCTCACTCTAGCTCAGGCTGACCTGGAAGTCACCATGTTGTCTCAAGCTGACCTCGAACTCACAGCGACCCTCCTACTCTGCCTCCCGAGTGCTGGGATTAAAGGCATGAGCCACCACGCCCGGCCCTTCTCGGGTTTCTACCATCTTCTAGGCATCAAAGAGGGAAACCTGGGTGGCTGCAGCCCGTCGCCCCTTCACACATCTCTTGGAATCACAGGGCGGGCAGGGACGATGGGACCCTAGAACCAGCGGTTCCTCTTCCACACCTTCCTGGGCAGGGTCAGGAATTTGTTATTTCTGTTTTGACAGATGATCTCACTCTGTAGCCCTGGCCTGGAACTCGAGGCAATCTTGCACCACCCCGACCAGGTCCTACCTGGATTTCTAAACCCAAGCAGAAGCAGGTCTCCCACAGTCACTGCCAGTGAGACGCAGGGCCAGGTTTCTGCAGACCTGGCCTTCTCCATCCCTCCAGGAGCCAGAGGAGCAG
This sequence comes from Dipus sagitta, assembly GCA_036346955.1. NCBI lineage: Eukaryota > Metazoa > Chordata > Mammalia > Rodentia > Dipodidae > Dipus > Dipus sagitta. The sequence continues at coordinate 219,969,937 of CM070770.1, forward strand.
CGGGCGCTTCACTCACCCACCTGCCCTGGCCTTCTCCACCTCCAGGGACGCCACCAAGGTCACCTGCCATCCTTGTTATTCCCACTAAAGGGAGAGAGCTGTGAGACTTTGGACTTTTTTTGTTTTTTTTGTTTTCAGAGCTGAGGATGGAGCCCAGGGCTTCTCACATGTTTGACAAGAGAGCCCTAAAGAAAGTCTGGAGACCCCAGAATCATAGTGAGGAGATTGCTGTTCTCATTTGGGTGCCACAAGAGTTTTACTTTCTTCTTCTTTTTTTTTTTTTTCTTCTTTTGGTTTTTCGAGGTAGGGTCTCGCTGTAGCCCAGGCTGACCTGGAATTCACTATGGAGCCTCAGGGGCCACAAGAGTTTTAAACCCCCCAATCCAATGCAAAGACTCTCGGACACAGAAGCTGAGCTGAGACAGCCTGGGATACCCCAGCTTCAAGTTCACCAAGACCTGAAGAGGCACAGGCGGGCGGGATATGGTTAGTTTTCACTCCTCAGCTGGGGACAGAATCTGAGTCTAACTCGAGAACCAAGATTTAAAAAAAAAAAAAAATATATATATATATATATATATATATATATATATATATATATATATATAATTTATCTATTCATTTGACAGAGAAGGAGGGAGTGAGAGAGAGAATGGGCGTGCCAGGGCCTCCAGCCACTGCAAACGAACTCCAGATGCGTGCGCCCCCTTGTGCATCTGGCTAACGTGGGTCCTGAGGAATCGAACCTGGGTCCTTTGGCTTTGCAGGCAGGCAAACGCCTTAACTGCTAAGCCATCCCTCCAGCCCGAGAGCCAGGATTTTATCTTCAGAGGTCTCCATGAAAACCCAGTAGAGATTCATTCAGGACCCCCCCGCCCCCCCCCCTCCACACACACACCCGCTCCCACCGAGAAGACAGTCGGAATCATGGAGATGGAGCAGGACAGAAGATCAGAAAAAAAAGAAGCGGAAGCCAGATTTGTGTGGCCTGAGCTGCAGATCCGCCTTTGACCACAAAGAGGCGCCCGCAGCATGCAAAAACAAGCTCCTGTGTCCAGAATCTGCCGCAATCAAGGGTTCAGAGGAAATCCTCTGAGCCTCAGTTTCCCTATATGTAAACTGGGACAGTTAAAGGACCAGCCTCCCTAGAGAAGCTAGTGAGCAGATGCCAGAGAAAAATGCTTCGACATCCTGCAGAAAGATCAGAAACAGGAAACACGGCTGTTGGGCAAGGAACATGAGTTGGGCCAAAATGAGTCCAAAGGGGCGGAGGGGATATCCAAGGACTCAGATCTGACGGAAAAAGAGGCAGAACTGACCTTCCTGCTATGAGGCCAAAGGAGCTAAGCTCCCTGCGGGAAGGGGCCCCAGTGCCAGGCTTATTATAACTGGAAAGGAGTAAGGTCTCTGTCAGCAGGAGTGTACAGACAAGGGGTCCTAGAGATTCCCTGGGCCAGGCAGCCCAGCCCACAGGCCTGATTCTCCCTGGACACCCAAAAGGTGAGTGGCAAGCTGACTACAGATGGCACCGCCCAGAAGCAGGTGCCAAGGGCCTGTGAGCCCGCATTCCTCAGCGCCCAGCGTTGGGCGGGTCGCTCCTGCTAGCTGAGCGTAAGCTGGCCTGGCCTCGTGGGCCGCGTATTTTTCCAGCAGCATCTTCAGCCATGGCCTGACCACAACCTAGATTCCGTTGGGCCGGCCACTTCATGTTTGTGTTTAGCAGGTCCAGACAGCAGCCAGGCCAGGCCAGGGGCCCAGGCCTCCCAGAAGGCCTGGCGGACTCCCTGGCCGAGGCATGCTCTCCTCAGCCTGAAAGCCATGGTTACAGCTGCTCACAGCCCAGGGGTGAGCAATGGCAAGGACTTGCTGTATGCCCAGGTCCCAGGGGGACTTGTGTGTCCTTCGAGGAGTAGCTGTGAACCTGGACAGGACTCCAGGTATAGAGCTGTGAGCCTGGCAAACCCAGCTTACTTGAGTGGCTTCACTCCTGGTCTTCAATCAGATTTATTTTTAAATCTTTTTCTTTTTAATCTTTTTGTGGTTTTTGTTTGTTTGTTTGTTTGTTTGTTTGTTTGCTTGTTTGTTTTTTGTTTAAGGTAGGGTCTCGCTCTAGCCCAGGCTGACCTGGAATTTAGTTGTCTCAGGGTGGCCTTGAATTCACGGCGATCCTCCTACCTCTGTCTCCTGACTGCTGGGATTAAAGGCATGCACCACCATGCCCGGTTTATTTTTAAATCTTATTTGATGTGTATGGGCATTCATGTGCCACAGCAAGTATTGGAAGGTCAAAGGGCAGCCTCAGTGTGTCTGTCCTCTCCTTCCACCTTCTTTGAGGCAAGGTCTCTCTTGTTTTTTGCCACTGCATGAGTCAGACTAGCCCAGGAGCTTCAGGGTTCTCCTGGCTCTGCCTCCCATTGCCATAGGCGCACTAGGATCACAGATGCATGTGCCACTTTGTGTTATCTTTCTTTGTGTGGTGTTGGGGAGGATCAAGCTCAGGTTGGAAGTCAACAAGCAAATGTCTTTAACCACTGAGCTACCTCACCAACCCCATTTTATTTTTATTTTTGGAGGATTTTTGTTTTGTTTGTGTGTATGTGTGTGTCTGTGTGTCTGTTACCGTGGGTGTACATGTTTGAGGAGCAGTGCGTGTGTTACAGACCCACAGGGCACTGCTAAGTATGCCAGGCTAATTGGCCCATGAGTCATTGGGATCTTCCTGTCTCCATCTCCCTTCTTGCTATAGGAGCACTGGTATTACATATGTGCACTACAGCATCCAGCATTGTGGAGTGCTGGGGGATTCAAACTCAGGTCCTCACACTGTGCAGCAAGCACTTTATCTACTGGACCACCTCTCCAGCCCTATTTTTTTATTATAAAAATATTTTTAGCCAGGCATGGTGGCACATGCCTGTAACCCAGCACTTGGTAGTCAGGGGCAAGAGAATGGCCATGAGTTCAAGGCCACTCTGGGACTACATAGTGAATTCCAGGTCAGCCTGGACTAGTGACACCAAAAAATATTTTTTAAATTTATTTTGCAAACAGAGAGAGAGAGAAAAAGGGCACACTCCAGGACCTCTAGCCACTGCAAACACGTGCATGCACCACTTTGTACATCTGGCTTTACTTGGGTGCTGGGGAATTGAACCTTGGGTACTGGCAAGCACCTTAACCACTGAGCCATCTCTCCAGCCCCCCCTTTTTTTGAGGTAGGGTCTCGCTGTAGCCCAGGCTGACCTGGAATCCACTATGTAGTCTCAGGGTGGCCTTGAACTCATGGCAATCCTCCCACCTCTGCCTCCTGAGTTCTGGGATTAAAGGCGTGTGCCACCATGCCCGGCTCCCCTGTTTTGTTTTGTTTTGTTTTGTTTTGAAATACCTTTATAGCCAGGATTTGTTGATTGATTTATTTGTAAGCAGAGAGAAATAGAGATAAGTCGAACTCCAGACGCATGTGCCACTTCATGCATCTGGCTTTATGTGGGTACTGAGGAATAGAACCTGGGTTGTTAGGTTTTGCAGGCAAGTAGACAAGTGCCTTAATCACTGAGCCATCTCTCCAGCCCTGTTTATTTATTTGTTTGATTTTTAGTTATATACTTACTGTGTGTGTGTGTGTGTGTGTGTGTGTGTGTGTGTGTATGTTTCAGCTTAATCAAGGTATGGTCCAAGCTGGCCTTGAAATCATGGTGATCCTACCTCAGTCTCCCAAGTGCTGAGATTAAAGGCTTCTGGTTTTTATTTTAATTCATTAATTAGTTTATTTATTGGTTTTTGAGGTAGGGTTTCACTCTAGCCCAGGCTGACCAGGAATTCACTATGTAGTCTCAGGGTGGCCTTGAACTCGCAGCCATCATTCTCCCACTTCTGCCTCCCAAATGCTGGGATTAAAGGCATGCACCACACCTGGCTCTTTTTTTTTTTAGACAGGACTCATGAAGGCCAGACTGGCTTTGAACTCTCTATGGAGCCAAGGATGACCTTGAACTCCTGATTCCACTTTCCAAGTACTAGAATGACAGGCCTGCACCACCAGGACCAGCTCCAGGGCTGAGTTTGTGTTTGGATAATCACATATCCCTACAGCTTTGCAGGTAAACACCCTGGGAGATGGTATGCCCACATGTGCTTGTCCATGTATCCATGCCCCTGGGGCTCAGGACAGACAGACAGCCTGGTCCTTACAAGTCCAAGGACTAACTTGGGCCTTTCACACAGCAGACTGGGAAAGCCCAGCTTTGCTGAAAGCTCACTATCCCACAGCCCAAGGTGGAAAGAGTTGGGGAAGAGCCACATCCTCACCTCCACCGCAGGGCTGGCTGGTGGCCGAGCTCCACCGTGAGCACTCCAGCTCTGTCTGGGGCCAGGCAGACTTTGAGGACATAGCTGAGGTTTGGCGGCAGGATGCCTGGCCCCAGCTGAGTCAGCAGCAGCAGCCGCAGTAGCAGCAGGAAAGGCTTTGGGCCTCTGCTGCAAAGGAATCTGGGATCTTGGGGCCTGTGTCCCCCAGGCTGTTCTCCCCAGGGCTCAGAGAGGATGGGATGTGACAATGGTACCTTGTTGTGTATGGCTGGGCTCTGTGAAGTGGAACTGGTGATGGCCTCCCACAGGCTGTCCAGGTGTCTAGGGGCCAAGGATGTTCCCCTGGAGAAGTGATTGGAGGGGGCACTCAAGGCAGCTGGCAAAGGTGTGCATGTCAGCCTGCAGGACCCTCTGTCTACCCACCCATGAGCTAGAGGGGAGACAGGACAGTGTCCTGCGTGGTGAACTTTCTTTGCTTTTTTTGTTTGCTTGTTTTTCAACGTAGGGTCTCACTCTAGCCCAGGTTGACCTGGAATTCACTATGTAGTCTCAGGCTGGGAACTCATAGTGGTCCTCCTACTTCTGCCTCCTGAGTGTTGGTATTAAAGGCATGTACTACCATGCCCAGCCTGCTTTAAATATATATATATATATTATTTATTTGAGAGAAAGAAAAAGAGACAGAGACAGAGAGAATGGGTGTGCCAGGGCCTTCAGCCAGTACAAATGAACTGCAGACGCATGTGCCACCTTGTGCATCTGGCTTACGTGGGTCCTGGGGAATCAAACCTGGGTCCTTTAGCTTTGCAGGCAAGTGTTTTAACTGCTGAGCCATCTCTCCAGCCCCTGCTTTTGAGGCAGGGTCTCACTCTAACTCAAGCTGACCTAGAACTCACTCGGTAGCCCAGGCTGGCCTCAGACTCATGGTGATTCTCATACTTCAGTCTACTGAGTGCTGGGATTACAGGCATCAGTCACCATATGGCTGCCTCTTTCACTTTGAAGGTACCATTGTCTATGTGGTTGGACCAAGGGTGAGAGGGTCAGAGAGTGGGTAACAAGAAAGTTGCTGGGTTGTAAAGGAGGAAATGTCTGACTGTAGAGGATAGAGACAGGGCAGGATGAGGACAGTATGACCTCGGCCCTGATTACAGGAGTGCCATCAGATAGGTGCCAGCTCTGGGTGACACATAGGCTCTGCTGCCCCAGGGCGGTGGCTCTGGGTGGGGCCATGTCTGTCTCTCTGTATTCACCTCCAGCCACTGGGGTCCCCTGCTCCCTTGATGCTGGTTCCCCACTCAGTACTAGTCAGGGCCCTCATCTGGGAACTGGGACTGTCCTCTGTTCTGCCACCTCCTCCACGCCTCCCCAGGTGGCCCCCAGCTAAGTGAGGGCAGGTTCCCGCCAGGCTGGCTCCAGCCTTCCTTTGGGGTCTAAGACTGGGTCAGACCCACTTCCAAGGCTGATGAGAGAGACAGATGGCAGGGGAAGTGGTGGGTGGCCACACCAGGCCCAGGAGGCCCCTATAGAGGAGCCAGGAAAGTTCCAACAGGATTGAAGGAGGCTGGAGGAGGGGCACTGGGCCACATGGGAGGAGCAGACCCCAATTCCATGGAAGAAACACCAACAAGCTAATTCCAATTCTGGGGAAATCTGTCAGAAGAAACTGTAACCCGCTTCTGCTCCAGCGCCTTTTCTGGCTCCTGAGTGCTTGCTGGAGGTTCTTTCCTTCAAGGCTGCCTACCTCCCTCAGTGTCTCCAGCTTTCTGCCCAAGGGTCTCTCCTGTAGCCTTTGCATGTTACTTTACAGTTGCCTGCAGTGCCTTTCCTGCCTCTCCCCCACCCCCACAACTCCTACACATCTTTCAAGACCCAGTTCCTATTAAGCATAGTGGAATATGTCTATCATCCCAGCACTCAAGATGTAGAGGCAGGAAGATCAGGAGTTCAAGGCCAGCCTCTGCTACAAATCACGTTTGAGGCCAGGCTGAACTACATGAGACCCTTATCTCAATAATAATAATAAATAATAAAATAAATTCTACCTAAAATTTCCTGGGATCTCAAGACTCAAGACATTAAATGCCCTTAACATAGGTTGGGCATGGTGGCGCATATCTTTAATCCCAGTACTCTGGAGGCTGAAGTAGGAGGATTGCAAAATTTGAGGCCAGCCTGGGCTACAGAGTGAGTTCTAAACCAGCCTGGGCTACTGTGATATGCTGCTTCAAAAAACAAAACACAGCTGGGTGTGGTGGCACATGCCTTTAATCCTAGCATTTAGGAGGCAGAGGTAGGAGGATTGCCGTGAGTTCAAGGCCACCCTGAGACTACATAGTAAATTCCAGGTCAGCCTGGGCTAGAGTGAGACCCTAACCTCAAAAAACCCAACAACAAAACAAACAAATGCCATTAATGTGAGTTCGGTTTTATAAGGGGCTGCCTCAAGGCAGCACTCACCACATGTTTGTTCTGATCTTCCTGTTGAGTTCTGTTCTTTTAAGACTCTTGTTTTAAGTATTTTGCTGGTCCAAGATTTTTGTCTCTGCTGCAGTGTGAGGAATTTTAAGAACCCCTGGTTCTAAAATTATAAAGTCTAAAATGCCTTGGGCAGGACCCAGGGCCTCTTATGGCCTGAGCTGACCCCAGAGTGGCTGGAGCTGAGGTCCCTGGGGGGTCTCAGGCATGGACTCTCCCAGGCAGAGGGGGTGTATTCTGGCAAATCCCGCGGGGGGGGGGGGGGGCAGCAATGGCTTTTCCAGAAGGTGATGAATGGCAGCTGTTCCAAGAGGGAGGGATTGAGACTCCTGGCCCCAGGGTAGAATGAGGGCAGCTTGGCTGCCAGCTTGGGGCAGAGTACTCTTCTCTTGAAGCCTCAGTTTCCTCATATGAAATTGGGGGTCAATACCATCCTCTTAAAAAAATGGCCAAGTGCCTCAGATGCACTGTCGCTCTTGGTTAAGCCATGAAAGCTGGAGAGGGAGCTCCTAGGGGGTCACTCACCCACCCCACCCCAGAAAAGGGACCAGGGCCAGGGTAGCCACCCCCTCCCAAGCCTTCCCCAGGCTGCCCTGGCTGGCAGGAGCCGAAGTCCCAACACTTTCTCAATGAAAGGTATTTGGCTTTGGGGCCCAGACACCTCATTATCGGCCTGGATGTGGCAGTAGGCCCCACCCGTCATAACAGGGAGAGCCCCCACTCCATCCCCAGGCCTCTACTCCCAGAAGCCCCCTCTAGCAGCTCCAGGCAGGGCTCTGGGCAGGCAGATCCCTCTAAATCTCCTATCATCCAGGGTTTCAGCAGAGCTCTGTGACTCACCTTAAGAAACAGGGCCTGTGTATTTGGGTTGCTGGCTTCTCCCTATCCCTCCAAGCCACCCTCAGGGCACAGGGAAGTGTTCTTGTGGGGAGATGGCCTGAATCAGGGAGTGTACACCAAGAAGGGGAGCTTGGACGTGGCCAGGGCCTGGGCAAAGAGCTTGGGTTAAGGCAGAAATAGGGACATCTGGTGTGTGGACATTTGGGAGAAACTGGGGGTTCACAATACCCCAAGGGTGTGTTGGAGTCACGTGTGTATACCTGTCACCCCAGCCCTTATAGCTGGGTTCACATGGCTGAGCTGGCCACCAAAGGCTGTGTGGTGGGTATTGAAGAAGTGGTGGGATGGTGTGCAGAGACCTCAGTGTGGCCAAGGCTACAGGGACTTCCAACACCCCACTCACTCCCTGCCAGAACTTTGCCCTGGTGGCATCAGGTAGGTGTAAGTCCCTCTTCCCAGTGCCATTGACACCTCCCAGGGACCAATGTCATCAGGCTAGGCATAACTAAGCATGTGCTGTAGGGGGCATAGGAACTGTCAGGGAGGCCCACTCTTGTGGGGTCTCAAAACCTCAGTTTCCACCTGGAAAACAGGGGTGTGATCAGAAGCCCACCTGCCCCATGGGAAGCCAGGACTCACCTGTCCACACATGCATGGAGTGTGAGCAAGTCAGTATTCTGCCACACAACTTCAGGACCCCCGTAGCTGGATCAGAGAGTGCCAGTGCTGCCCAAGGGTAGCTGGATCACACATGATTAGGCACTAGCCAAACCTCAGCCAGAAGGGCCCCAGAGCAGCAGTGACCCCACCTAAGGAAGTCCAAGGTGGCAATGGCTGCCCCCACCAGGACCCCTCCCTGCCCTGCAGGTAAGCATAGCTGCTAGAAACAGCCAAGGCCAAGTCAGGCCACAGCTGCTATGGAGCTACTGTGCTTGGCAGTCAGGGCCTCGAACTTGGTGGTTCACAGGTGTCTGTACACACATCACAGCCACGCCCTCTGGGTCCAGGCACCCGCTGCAGGCATGCCCTGGCCATGTGTGTGTGTCGGGGAGCTTAAGCTGTTTCTTTTTTTAATTTTCCGAGGTAGGGTCTCGTTCCAGCCCAAGCTGGCCTGGAATTCACTATGTACTCTCAAGCTGGCCTTGAACTCACTGTGATCCTCCTACCTCAGCCTCCCGAGTGCTGGGATTAAAGGAGTGTGCCACCACAGAAAGAACTTTTAATAAACACAAGGATGGCCAGGAGGATCATGGTGAGTTTGAGGTCAGCCTGAGAGTACATAGTGAGTTCCAGGTCAGCCTGGGCCAAAGTGAGACCTTCCCTCAGAAAAGGGGGGGCCCTGGAGAGGTGGCATAGTGGTTAAGGCACTTGCCTGTGAAGCCAAATGACTCAGGTTTGATTCCCTAGGACCCACATAAGACAGATGCACAAAGTGGTGCATGCATCTGGAATTCGTTTGCAGTGGCTGAAGACCTTGGAGCACCCATTCTCTCTCTCTAACAAATAATAATTAAAAAAAAAAAAGTTTAAAAAAACCAAGCAACAAAAGAGTTTATTTGGTAGGTAGGCTTTGTGCTTTGTTTGTTTTGTTCCCAGGCTGGCTTCAAACTCACTAGAGGACGACGTTGAACTTCTGATCCTATCTTCACCTCCCAAGTGCTACGGTGGCAGGCATGTGTCACCAAACCCAGTTTATGTAGTAGTGGGGATGGAATCCAGGGCTTCATGCATGCTGGGTGAGCACTTGACCCAGTGAGCCCCAGCACAGGGTTTAGTTTTCTATTATAGTCTTATTATGTAACCCAGGTTGGACTAAAACTCACAATCCTGCCTCAGCCTCCCAGTGCCGGAATCACAGCCTGAAACATCAAACCCATCTGGCCTCAAGCAGAGTTTTGCATGGGGTGGTACAATGGCCTCCACCTGATCTCAGAGTGTGACACTGTGATTTGGAAATAAAGCATTTTTAATTGAGCACCGGAGCACCTGCTCCAACCCCCAAGGGGATTTCCAAGCACCAAACAGAATTGTTCCCCTTGCAGTCCCAGTTTCCCCTGCACAGGGGCCCAACATGCCCCTTTCCCTACACTCTTTGAAGCCAACTTGGGCCTCCCATGTACATCCACTCCAGCTCTCTGGGGCTTTATTATAATAAATATAACCTCAAAAGCAAAGTTAGGGAGGGGCCCCAGTAAAGCTCAGAAACAGGCCTATGGCAAAGATTCTGAGGCCAAGATACAGGAGCAGGCCAGAACCTGATGTGCTGACGGGACGCCCCAGCCTCAACGGGACCAGTTTTCCTGGGCCCTGGTCCATCCACATTTGGTCACTCTGTGCTTTGAGTCACACTGCAACAATCTCCTGTTGAAGAGTTCCGCCAGACACTTCCAGTTTCCATTTTGATTAAATTCTGGGTTGGCTGACGGGAAGAGGTACCTAGAAACAAGGGAACAGGACCTCTAGGGAAGAAGGGGACCAAGACTTCCCAGAGATAGGGGAGTCCAAAGCGAGGCACGAGGATGAGGTTGTGGGCCCAGGTCACTGTCCAGGTGGTTCACGGAGGGAACCTGTGTTCCTGGCCTGGACTACAGTGGCCTGGCCCAGCTCTCTGCGGATGTCACCAAGTGCTGATGCGGGGTTCTCCAGCAGCCTCTGAAAGAGGCTGGGTCTGGCTGGTGGCTCTCGACATTGGAAGGTGACAGCAGTGCCTGTGTCTGCCTTCATTTCCCTAGAGAAGCCATCTGAGGAGCCATCAAAGCAGCGGCCGATGGCTATCTCCTTGGCCAGACGTGGGCTCTGGTCGGTGACAGTGTAGACACCGTAGTTGTGACCCAGCGGGTCCAAGGGGGCCAGCATGGCAAAGGCCGTGGTGTCGTCAGAGGGCGCGGGAGGTGGGTGCCGGGCCAGGTAGTCCTGCAAGAGTCCGTTGACCGCCACCCGGCGGCAGCTACCCTGAGGTGTGACGGTCACCAGCGTCCTGTCCACCTCCTGCTGGTCGAAGAGCATCCCGCCGCACTTGAACTCCACGCAGGCGGCAGAGGCTCCCGGACGCTCGGGGTCGCGCACGCTGCGGGTGTCGCGCAGCCCGTAGAGCTGCCCGCGGGTGACCGGGTGGCTGCCGCCCGCATTGTGCGAGCGCACCATGTACTCCTGGGGACCCTGGAGCCTCACCTTGAGGAAGCAGGCCCGGAACTCCTGCGGGTTGGGCCACCAGGAAAGGAGGTCACCCGTCCAGGAGTCTGGCGAGCCCTCGCGGAAAGGAACTACGTTGTACTCGTACTTGTCGGCCTCCACACGCGAGAAGCGGAAGTGGCTGTCGGTGACTGGCGCGTCCTCGCAGTCGCGCAGCCTGCGCCAGGGGTAGACGGGCCCGCGAGCTTCCGAGGCACGGCCCGCGCGCGGCCGGGCCAGGTTCACGCGGAAGCCGGTGCGCTTGAGCGCGGGGTCGTCGTGGTCGGTCCGCTGGTAGCCGAGGCGATCCAGGTAAGGCTGCACAACACCCACGGTGGCTGCGATCGCGCGCGGCCGGGACGGCGCGGCCTCCAGCTCCTCGCCGCCCAGTGCGGCCGTGACCAGAGCAGTGTAGGCGTCGGGCCGCTCGGCGTCGCAGAAGGCAGGCAGGCAGGCGCCGTTGGGACCGGTTACCACGCTGTCGAAGCGGCCCCAGGCGCGCGGGTTAGCGGAGAAGCCCGGCGCGGGCTCCAGGTTGAGCAATGTCACCACCACGCCCTGCACCTGCTCGCCGGGAGCGAAGCGGTCGGTGCCGTAGGCGCGCACCTTCACGAAGCAGCGGCGGCGCTCTGGTACGTCCAAGTTGAAGAGGCGGCGCTCCCGGATGGTAAGCGCGCCCACGAGGAAGGCGCGCTCCTCTCTGCGCACGCGCGCCGCCTGCCCCGCCCCCCGCCGGAAGCCGCCCTCCTCCTCCCACAGACCGGTCTCGGGGTCTAGCGACCACAGCGCCAGCGCCTCGGCGTGCCCGGGCATGAGCACGTGAGAGGCGGTCACGCGCACGGCCGCGTCCGTCGCGTGCAGCTGTTCGGAGGAGCCCGGTGCACGCAAGTCCACCGCAAACATGCCGTAGGTGCGCAAAGGCGCCAGCTCGCCAGTGCTGTCCACGAAGCGCAGGTCGCTGGGGGCCGCGGCCGCCGAAGACAGGTTCCGAGGATCCACGAAGGTGACGCGGGCCTCCACCGGCCCCGCGTACGGCCGGCCGTCGGCGTGGCAGAAGGACCCAGGGGGCAGGACCAGTTCGCCCAGGGGCGCCTCTTCCTTCTCTTCTTCCTCGGGGCCTCCAAGTGGGATGGCGCTGCCTCGGCTGGCGTCCAGGAGCACTGTGGCTGCCTTCCGCAAGGCCCGGACCTCGTGGTACACGCCGGCACCACGAGGGTCAAAAGGCAGCACGCGGACGCTGTCCACGAACTCACCGCGGGGATCCACGAAGGTCACCACCAGTCGCTCGGTGGCGGCCGGCACCTCGATGGTGAAGTCGCCCTGGTAGGAGGTGAACCCAATGGGCACACGGCCCAGAAGGATGCTGGCGAAACGCAGAGGCTCTCTGGAGTCCGCTGCCACCACACGGCCCCGAACCAGCCCCCGACGAGGCAGGCACTTGTGGCAGCCACACTGTGCCACCACCTTCACAGGCAGTACGTAGCCCGAGCAGCGGATCTCCCTGCGCTCCAGGCGCAGCACGGAGCAGCAGCGCGAGCCCGCGTCCTCGCATCGAGGGCTGGAGCCTGCGGGGCTGGGACAGCGGGTGTCTGGGCATAGGCCCACATCCAGATAGGTAGGGCCACCGCCGGGCTGGCTGCAGTCGTCTGGCAATTTGATTAGGTGTTCCTGGGGCTGGGAGTCGCAGGCTGGCTGGCCGGGGGCTGGGGAACCAGGACACAGTGGTCAAGGTGAGGCAGACTCGGAGGGCCAAGTTTGGGGACTTGGGCATAGGTTTGGCTTAGCATTGGTCTTGCTACCGTTTGGGGCTGAGTCAGCTCACCCACCGAGCACTGTAAGCTGGGCAGTGCGGGAACGGACAGCGCCGGCTTCGTTCCACGCCTTGCAGTGGTACATGCCCGCCTGGTCCGCGCGCAGCCCTCGGAGTTCCAGGTGCGGCCCGGATCCATGCTCCAGCCTGTCCAGCAGGGTCCCGTTGTGGAACCTGGGGGTTGGCGGTGGACAACACCTTGAAAACCCTAGGCGTCGTGGTGAGACTACATCTGCTCCCAGGAGGCAAGGGCCGTAAAGTAGGTTCTTGAGGTCAGCCTTCTTGCTGGAGAAAGATATGGCCAGACTTCCAGTGTGGCCCTTCTGCACCCTGCACAAAGGTTCCCCTACTTTCCAGAGGCTAAGTTGAGACTTGCATCATTTTGTTTTGAGAGAAGTAGTCATGTAGCCTAGGCTGGCATAAAACTCTCTATGTGGCCAAATATATGTACAACTTTAAGTTTATGATCCTCCTGTCACCACTCCCAGAATGCTGAGATTCCAATCATGTACCGCCATGCTTGGATTATGTGCTGGAGACTGAATCCATGCATGGCTTTGTGTGGCCCCAGCAAGCACTTTGTCACTGAGCTAGAAATGGGAGAATTTCAAGACATTTGGGACACTATAAAGAGATCAAACATAAGAACTTGGGGTATAATAAAAGAAGAATTTCACTCCAAAGGCATAGTAGGTATTTTCAACAAAATAATGGAAAAATTCCCCCATACAGAGAAAGATACAGATACAGGAAGCCTTTAGAACAACCCAAACCTGGACAAGCCTGAGCTCAGGCAAGTACTCACCAGGAGTATTTCTTGGGCATGGGGGTTCCTGAGGCCTTGCAACAGAAGGTCACATCCTGGCCAATCTCACTCACTCGGAACTCAGGGTGCTTAATCAGGTATGGCTTCCCTGGGGAAGGGGGCCAAAAGTGGCCAAGGTCAGAACCCTGCCACACCCTAGCTTCTTCCAGGGACCTTTTCCAGAGCCTCACCCTTTTCCTTCTCCCAGGGCCAGCCACCTCACCCTGTGCCTTTAACGACTGAGTCACATCTTACTTTTTCCCCTTGACCCCATGTTTTGTGCCACCTATAATGCCCCTCCTCACCATACCCCTAACTGTGAAGACACTCACCTAGCTTTTCCAGGACGATGGTGACCATGGACGAATTGGAGCTGTTGGCCTGGGCCTGGGCCATACCTGCTGAGAAGCCATCCATCTGGGCACTGACTTTGGCATGGCTGCCAGCACAGACTCCAGACACTGAGAAGGTTCCGTGGGCATTACTGGTGGCTACAGTGCCAGGTCGGGCTCTCAGGGAGACCCTGGCTCCTTGCAGTGGTTGTCCAGATGGGGTGACCACCAAGCCCAAGAGGACATGGTCAGGGCATCCACAGGTGTCAGAACTACACCCTGGGGGGACACAGAGGCAGGGGCATAGAGGCCTCAACTCTTCCACCTAAGTAGGTAGGGCTTTGTGCTAAGACAGTCACTGAACAAACACCTGGAGACCCTCCCCTTCCCCCAACTCATGCTCCTTTGGCTTCAGTGTGGCTGGGCTTGAGGGTGAGGGAGAGATAGAGCTCAGTGGGCTGGACCAGGGGGGGAACAGGAGAAGATTCATCTCAAAATACTAGAGTGGGGACTGGGGAGATAGCTCATGTATTAAAGGTATTTGCTTGCAAAGCCTGATGACCTGGGTTCAATTCCCCAGCACCTATATAGAGCAGAATGCAAAGTGGTATGTGCATCTGTGATCCCAACAAGCCTGAGATGATGTGAGCTGGATTCAAGACAATCCAAAAGAGCTCAGGAAGCCAGCTAGTCTGATGTTCCTTTGCAGTTTGTTTACAGTGGCAAAAGACCCTGTCTCAAAGAAGGTGGAGCACAGATACCTCAAAGTTGTCTTCCAACACACACAAACACAAATCAATATGTTTTTAAAAAACAGATGGAGAGCAGTGGGAGAGAAGACACCTAGGGAGGGTCTGGGAGCACAGCGAGGGGCTGTCTTGGGCTGACAACATCTGTCTCCTTCACAATCCTGCTGCTTCTCCATAAACGGAAAATTCCAGTGGAAACCAGGGCAGAGGCGCCTGAAGGGCAGAGCCAGGCAGGACGGGGTGGGGACCCCATCATTGGCTACCGCAGGCCCCCACCCTGTGCGGGCTCTGCTGGAGCAGGCTACAGACCATGTTTGTGGAGCCCAAGCCCAAGAAGAATTTCCAGTTGCCTCGCCCTGAGCTGGTGTCTGGCCCTAGGAGGGCCTGGGCACCATGTCTGCCAGGATGTGAATGCGTGTCTGTTTGGGCAAGTGGGACAGCCAGGAGGGTCTTACTATGCCATGTGTATGCATCCTAAGTGTGGAGTTGACAACTGTTTGCCCAAGAGGATATCTGTGCACTCTGCTATACACACTGCGGAAATGTCCCTTCATGTGCAGCCTCCTTCTATGTGTGCACATATGCACTCTTGCCTAGCGTGTACAAGGCTGGGGGCTCCATTCCTAGAATCACTGAAAGAATACAGATGTGCACAGTCATCAATCTAAACTGGTACAGGAAGGAAGGAGACACCAAAACTGGGGCATTCCAGGACCCACTCCTCTAGGCTCTTCCTTCTACAGCCCGCCTAGAATTCCACCCTCTTCTCTTGGCTTTGTCCCACCTACCTGGGCACCTGGGTTGCACACACTTCTGAGCCTCCTGGGGTTTCCCAGGACAAGCATCTCCAGTCGGGCTTTGGCAGGTGCGGCGGCGTAAGCGACGGCCTGGCCCACAGCTCTTGGAGCAGAGACTCCATGGCCCCCACGCGCCCCACACGGTCTCTAAGGAGAGCAAGGTGGGAAAAGACTGAGCCCTTCCCACATACACATGCTCCATGCAGGCTAAGGCGAACATTCAGGACAGCAGTCCTGCCTCCGCGCCCCCATCTCTGCTCCAGGGAGTACAAGTTGTCACCCCATCACCTGCCAGGTGAGCTCCAGGTTAGCCTGAATAGTTTGGGTCAAGAGGCTTGTCCCCCTTCCTTCCCACCCAGGACAGAGCAGTGGGATCCCGACCTGTCAGTCCTCCGCCCCCCTCCTAGGCGAGCCTATCCCAGAGGGGCATGGCCTCACCGAGAGGGCAGCGGAAGCGCACGTGGTAGTTGGAGCAGCGGCGGCCCCGGGGCTGCTCGCGGTTGAGGCACCAGAAGCCGCGCGCGGGGTTGGCGTGCACGCGCTCGCCGACCGCGGCTGGCAGCGCCCAGTCGGTAGTGCGCGCCTCCAGCGCCAGCGGCCGTGGGCACACCCGCGAAGGCCCGTAGTAGAAGCGGATGGCGGCCAGGCTCTCGAAGTCTCCGTCTCCTCCCGGGTGGTCCACGTTGAACCAAGACGTCCACTCACTGGCCTCTGTGGGCACTGTGCACTGAGCCCGAGCCTCGCAGCCTCCCTCCGGCCCACGGACCCCTCCCAGGTCACAGCCCTGTAAAGGCAGTTCCCTGTCTTGGCTACTCTCTGGCCCTTGGATCTTGGCTTCCACGAGCTGGAGGATGGCCTGGGCCCTTCAGCTACTCGCTGCCAGCGCCCAGAACCCCGCCAATCCGAGGTCCACAGCAGAGGGGACCCCGATCCCTGCTGACTTACCGTCCCAATCCTCTAGAGCTGGCGAAGGCTGGCCAGGATGCAGCGGCCGTTCTTGGGGGTTCCAGACAGCTGTGGTGGGCTCCTCCTTGGTGGGATTGGCGTCTACAGAAGAAACGAGGAGTGTGGGAAGCAGCAGACTGTGGGGTCCGCTGTGCCCTCCTCTGGTGCAAGAGGAGAGCTGTGACCGACCCCCATTGTACAGGGGAGAAAGCAAGAATCTGAGATGCCAGAACCCAGTTGTATCCCTGGGGACTGCAGCGCCACCCCCCTCCAGGAAACCCTCCCAGAAAGATCCGGGACAGATCCAGGTTCCGCAGCCCCAACTCCTTAAGGGGACTAGGGGCCTCCGTGTTAGGCCACTTGGGTCTTCTGCAGTACAAGTTTCGTCGAGCTCCGATCTTGGAGCTGTGTACAACGCCTGGACGTCTCCCTCGCAGTTTCCCCTCCCATCCATCCCTCTATGTGGGTGCCAAGATTCTAGAAACTAAGTCTCTAGGATCTATTCTGGTTTCTCTGGTTCCCAGCCGTCCAAGATAGCTCAAGAGGGGTGACAATTTTAGACGAGTCCTTTCTGCCTTGGTGCTTCTGTCTGAGAAATGGGCCTATCACAGCCCCAAGGAGGGTCTTAGAGATGGGAATTGCTTCTCTGGGTGGTGAGGATGCGAGAGTGGGGAGGGAGAGAGCATTTCGGATGGCCCGGAGCCAGATGAGAGATCCGGCAATTCAAGGTTCAAAAGCTGAGTTTGGTTCTAACACCGGAACAGAAAAGGTCCTCTGCAGGCCCAGAGCCTAGTGTCCCTGACGCCTGCACCCCGCGAAAGGCGCAAATCCCTTGTTCTCCCTCCCAGTACATCTGCGCGGAAGGCTGCCAGCCTTGGGGGCTGAGGGTGCCTCACCTTGCGCTCCCGCCAGGTGAGCCGCGGCGGCACAGAGACAGAGCAGGGGCAGCAGCGGCGCCATTGCCCACCGCGGAGCCTCCGGGCCAGCGTCGAGGCTTGGCTGCGCGCTGGGATCCGACTCCCGCGGGTCTGGCGCCGGCCTGGACTGGTGGGGCGGGACTCGGTGCAAGCCACGCCCCTGGCCCTGGGTCACGCCGCTCGAGTAACCACACGGGTCGCCCCCACCTCGCAGCGCCTGACCGCGCCTCTGCTCTCAGGCGGGCGCGGGTCCCCAGTCGCAGGCTGGAACCCCCACCCTACCCCCGCGCTCCTTCTCCACGTTGGGCTGTGCACCGCCTGCGGGAAGTGCCTCTTGCCCCGCGCTTTGCGCCTTAGGCGGCTGGAAGCTCTCCGTCGCAGGTACGGTCCCTCGGATGGGCCCTAGGCCACTTCCAACAGTCTGGAAGTCCCCCCTGAGACTATCCTCCGTCCTAGGGCGCAGCATGGAAGCTCCACGCTCCAGCTCCCCTCCCTGGAACTCTAGGGACGCCCCCTCCATCTGCCCACCCCCGCGGCGTCGCGTGAAGGAGGCGCAGGGGAAAGCGGTGGCAGATGTTTATTGGCGCGTGTCAATCACGCGGGCGGCAGTCACAGCGCGGCCACGCAGTCGGTGCCCGAGTATCCTGGTAGGCGCAGGTCAAACTTGCGGCGCACGTCGTCGGGAACGAACCTGCCGGCCACGAAGTGGTAGCGCCCGGAGAAGCGGCCAGCGCAGCGCTTGGGCGCCGCGAGCGACACCAGCACGTCGGGCCGCAGCCCGTCTTCGGCGTCGCTGCCGGTTTCTGGGTCCCAGCCTGGAGCGGGAGGGGGAGCTGGGAGAGCCGCCGCCCCCAGACTAGGGTCTGCCCTGCCTCCCCTCTCCCAACACGTGGGGCGCGACCAGACCTGCTTACCACAGACCTGAGCGACGGCCCTCAGACTACACACAATTTTCACTCCATGCCCCTCAGACCAACCTCCGCCTTCTGACCAGTGCCACCCCATTCAGATTACACCTTTTCCCCACAAGCTCGGCTCCACGCTTGACGCCGGCCACCCCCCTCTGGCCCGGTTCAGTCCTCGATTCAGACGAGACCGCTTTGCAGTCTCTGAGGAGCTTCCCCTAAGACTTGGTTCCTTGCTTCCCCATCTGATTTGAGCATCCACCTCCTTCCTTTGACTGGAGACTTCTCCCTCTGACCTGGCATGTCTTCCCTTCTGGCCGGATCCCTCCTTGTACTTGGCAAGAAACTACCACTACCCACGAGCCATCTAGAGTATACTAGGGGTCCAGTCTCCTCTCCTGCTCTGCTCACGGAACTCTGGCTTCCACCCTTTGAGAGTCCTAAGCATATAAGCATATATATATACCTTCCAAGTCGACAGGGGTCCTCTCTATGCTGAGCCACCTGCAGCCTCCCACCCCACTAGACATCCTCCTACTCCTATTGTGAGGGTTCTGGGACCCTCAGATGAGGATACTGTGGCCTCGTTTACTCGGAAGGTTGGGGATAGTTTGTCCCTAACAGTTTTGGCAGGTGTCTGCAGAATGAGCTCACGTCTGCCCAGGCAGCTGGGCGGCACCCGCTGGGCTGGACACCGGGCAGGAGGAGACGCAGGGTCACCTGGGAGGTTGCCTGGTTCTTCCCCAACCTCGGGATGGGTGTGACCCCTCGACCCGGCAACATGCTCGGTTCACGTGGCGGGAACTGAAGCTGAAGTGGGGGGGGGGGAGGGAAGATAAGGGAAACTGAGGTTGGGAGTCAGACGGGGAAATAGGTTGGGAGAGAGGGAAACTGACACTGGGACAAAGAAACAGACTGCGCAGTGGAAGGACAGGGCCCCGGCCTCGTGCCTGAGGGGACGTCCAGGCTCACGAGCGGAATAGGAGAGCCGCTTCAGCGTGGCGAGCGCGCGCGCACAGCGGCCGTCGACCTCGGCCTTGCGCACTCCGGGGCCCAGCACAGCGTCCACCACCAGCCCATAGGCGTCATCGATGAGCCGCACCTGCGGGCAAAGGCGTGGTCAGGTCTGGATTAATGTCAGGGTCCCGGTCGAGGTAGGGATGAGCGCAGCTGACCTCGGCGGGCAGGAAGGACAGGAAGGGGATGTCCATCTTCTCGCACTGCGTGGTCAGGTCGCGATGCAGTGGGTCCGCCGAGCGCGCGGGGGAGAAGACACTGGGCTCGTACTCCTGCGGGAACCCGGGCCCGGGTGACCGTCGGGGACAGGACACCCGAGCCAGCCCAGGGTGACCCGGAAGCGAGGGTGCTGTTACTCACAAACACGCGCAGGTGCCGCGCGCAGGCCAGCCCCACCGCGCCGTTTTGCTCCGGGCCGCACACGACCAGCACTGTCCTCTGCTTCCGCGGCAGCGAGGACAAAGGAAAGGCCTGGGGACACGGCACAACACGCTAGCTCGTGAGCCTCCTCGCTGGGGTGGAGGAGGGAAACTGAGGCGCAGGGGAGGATAGGGCTAGGGCCAGAGACGCGCTTTTTCCACGCTGGGCACAGAATCCTTGTCTCATCTCGGGGCTCTGCCAAGCACGCTGGCAAACAAGCCTCTGGCTCCTGCCCCTCCCGAGTGCTCTGTTTGCTCCTTAGGAGCTGCAGACATTTTTCCGCCTTTCCCGTGCAGCGTCCCACTCCCTAGTTTCCAGTGGAAAGTGGGGTGAACCAGGAAGGAGAGGGCTTTCCAAGGCCGCCAGGCCCGGCACCTCTGTTACTCTCCCTCTGTCCCTTTGTGTTTTTCTCTGGATTTCCCATTTATCCCTCTCTGACGTTCTGGGTCTGTCTTTAGGCAGCACTTTTTTTTTTTTTTTTTTCTTGTTTTGAGACGGTCTCATTCTGTAGCCCAGGCTGGCCTTGAACTTGAAGCAATCCTCCTGCCTCAGCCTTCCAAATGCTGGGGTGGCAGTTGTGAGCCACATTAGCAGCCTAAGCATCATAAGGAAACCCTCAAAAGATGAAGTGGAACATGTCACTTGCACTCTTGTGTTCATTGTACGAGGTTTTTGTTGTTGTTTTGGTTTTTTGAGGTAGGGTCTCACGCTAGCCCAAGGCTGACCTGGAATTCATTATGCAGTCTCAGGATGGCCTCGAACTCAAAGAGATCCTCCTACCTTGGCCTCCCAAGGGGCGTGCGCCACTATGCTGGGCCCTATTGAACCAGCTTTTTCTTTGGGGGGGGGTTGAGCTAAGGTCTCATTCTAGTCCAGGCTGACCTGGAATGGTAATCCTCCTACCTCTGCTGGGATTAAAGGCATGTGCCATCATGCCTGGCCCCATTGGAGCAGTTTTTGAAGAACCTCAAGGCCCAGCATGCTCTGGCCTCACAGCAGATATTACTGTCAGTGTTCTCCTGTCATCTTGGGGGTAGCTCTGGGGCAAAGGTTCGCCCAAGCCCAATACATCTGGGTTCCAACTCTGATGTGGGCCCAATGTAATCTAGTGTGGACCCCACCCCTGTGAGGGGGCTCTGTTGTAGGAATGCAAGAACCAGGCAGGTCACACCTGCAGAGAGACCCCACATCTGTTCCTTTAGGGCCTCAGCAACAACCCCACAGGAGCCCCGAATCACTAGGCACTCTATCCCCACCTTCTCTGGTACACTGGGTCTCCAGTCTTATTCAACGGTGAGCTTCCCTGAGCCTCAGTTTCCCCAACTAGAGCAAAAGAGGGGTCACAGGTTAATGTACTGTCTTGTGGGTCAGATACCTTAGTCACAGCTACAGCACTAGCATGTCCGCACAGTTCCACCAGCTGCTGCCGCCCGAAGCGATAATCCTCCAGCAGCTCCCGCTCCAGGGCAGCTGCCTCTGCCATACTGGTGACACAGTGGGTGACATACTTAGAGACAGACAGGAGAGATGGAAAGACCAGCAAAATGGGGCTGGAGGGATGGCTTAGAGGTTAAAGTGCTTTCCTGTAAAGCCAAAGGACCCATGTTCAATTTCCCAGGACCCACATAAGCCAGATGCACAAAGGGGAACACGTGTCGGGAGTTCATCTGTAGCAGCTGGAGGCCCTGGCACACCCATTCTATCTGCCTCTCTGTCTCTCAAATAAATAAAAAAATGAAATAATAAGTAAATAAATCAAAAGACCAGCAAACGGCCACTCAGATGGACCCAGTCCTAAAGAAATCCTCTCAAGGGCTCGAGAGATGGCTTAGCAGTTAAGGCGCTTGCCTGCAAAGCCAAAGGACGCATGTTCCCTCTCTGTCCAGGTCCTACCTAAGCCAGACCAAAGGTGAGGTAAGTGCAAAGTCGCACATACCCACTAGGTGGCGCAAGCTTTTAGCGTACCGTCCGATTGCAGTGACTTAGGCTCTGGCGTGCCAATTCTCTCTCTGTTTAAAAGAAAAAACACCTCTCCAGCCCGGCGTGGTGGCAGACGCCTTTAATTCCAGCGCTCGGGAGGCAGAGATAGGAGGATCGCTGTGAGTTTGAGACCTCCCTGAGACTACATAGTGAATTCCAGGTCAACCAGGGCTAGAATGACACCCTACCTCGAAAAATGGAAGAAAGGAAGGAAAGAAAGAAAGAAGAAAGAAAGAAAGAAAGAAAGAAAGAAAGAAAGAAAGAAAGAAAGAAAGAAAGAAAGAAAGAAAGAAAGAATCCTCTCGTCCCTACCCAGAAGGAGCTATGAGGCCTTGAGTTGCGGGTCTGTACTCGCTAGCTCAGCTCCCCACCCCAGGAACACCTGAGCCGAAGTTTGGGGGGAGCGCGCCCTCTGGTGGTAGGAGGTGCGCGTGGTGGTCAATGGTGGTTTTATTGCCCCAAACCCAGAAGGGATTGGAATGCAGGGTATAAGACTTTTTATTTTCCCTTTCTTGAAGCATGATCTTGCTAAGTGGCCTAGGCTGTCCTTGAACTTATGATCCTCCTGATTTGACCTCCCCAGTGCTGGGATTGATTACAGGTGTGTGCCCCCCACCACTCTCTAGCAAAAGACGGATGAGATCGATTTTAGACTGGAAATCCCTAAGGATGCTTCAGGTTGTTGTAGCCAAGTTTTGTTCCTCCCACCCCAACGGAGGTAGGGTCTCACTCTAGTTCAGGCTGACCTGGAATTCACTTTGTCGTCTCAGGGTGGCCTCGAACTCATGGCGATCCTCCTACCTCTGCCTCCCGAGTGCTGGGATTAAAGACGTGTGCCACCACACCTGTTTTTTTTTTTTTTTTTTTTTTTTTTTTTGAGGTAGGGTCTTGCTCTAGCCAGGGCTGACCTGGAATTCACTATATACTTTCAGGGTGGCCTTGAACTCAAGGCGATCCTCCTACCTCTGCCTCCCAAGTGATGGGATTAAAGGCATGCCACCCCAGCAAGGGGTGGGTTTTTAAGGCTCACACTCGGAGAGATGGATTTGGGACCTATGACTGTAAGGTCCTTTGGTGGTCTTTCCAATAATGAAGTTAAAATATTTAGGGCAAGAAAGATGGAACTGCTGGGCAGACTTTGCCACCTCTTGGTAACTGCTGGGGTCTGTCTCCACCTACCTCTGGGCAAAACTGAAGGCAAGAGGAGCTATATAGTTTATGGGCAAAATTAAAAGGGAAGACAGCTCAATGGGAAAGTGCTTGCTGTGCAAGCATGAGGACCTGAGTTCAGGTCAGGCATGAGGAAGAGGAGACGAGATCCCTGGGGCTCATTGACCATCCAGTCTAGCCCATCAGCACTGGGGGGAAACAGATTTTAAGGCAATGGAGCTTGGGGAGATGGCTCAGTGGTTAAAAGCATTTGCAGTGCAAGCATAAGGGCCGAATTCAATCTCCAGCACCCATGTGAAAAGCCAGCCATGGACACACACACACTTGAGTAATCCCAGGGCTGAGGTAGGGTAGTGACAGGACTGTTGGGGCTCACTGGTCTGCCAGTCTAACCAAAAAGTGGCAGCTCCAGGTTCAGTGAGGGACTGTCTCAGGTACATGAGGTGGAACAGTGATAGAGGACATTCGGTCTTCCTCTGGTCTTCCGTGTGCACACAGAACATATACAAATTAAGGTAGTGATAGTAACATTAAAACACGTGTCAGGAGCGTTTAAATAGAGACCAAGCCAGCCCTGGCTGAGGGACTGCCAAGGAACTTGGACTTGGTGGCAGGGGACAGGGAGAACTGACAAGGTAGTTGTTCCTCACCCTGGGATCTGAGGTTGGAGTGAAAGCTCCTACTGGCTAGGACCAGGCCTGCTTAGAGCCTGCTAGGAACTCACTCAGCATGGGTGGGCATTCACCTGGAACTTCCTGGTGACAATGGGGACACTGGGCAGAGGGAGGTCCTGGCTAGGAGCCATGGCTGGAGGCAGCAATGGTTCCCGTGGGAATCCCCGAATGGGAATGTGAGACAGCTGAGGAGGGAGGCTGGGTCACAGGGTTGCTTCTTCCTCCCCTCAATTTCACTTTCTAGGTGAATGGTGCTACAAAACGCTAGGATTTCCTTTCCAGACCCAGGGCTAAAGTTCCCTGGGTGCAAACGGTCTGACACTCCCAAATTGCTTCGAGTTGCAAAGAGACCCAGGCCAAAGCACCTTTGCTGCCCACTGCCCCTTCCGTCCCCTCACATCTCAGCCTAGCATTACTGCTCTCCTGGAGGCTTTGGAAACAAGGTCACAACCCCCACTCGGAACCTTCCATGGCCCCCAAGTGCTCAGAGAATATTCCAGACTTCACCAGGATTCCAAGCCCCCGTTTCCCTCCCAGTTCCCCCATTCCCATCTTCCCTCAGCTGTGGTCTGTGGCACATCAAGTGAGGTTACACCTTCCCCAAGGTTACCACCCTGGAGGCATATACCCTGGCAGGGGCCTGAGGGACAAGGGCTGATGAGCAAATCTGCTCTACACTGAGCTCTACAGCCAGCCCATGTTCCCTCATTACAAGACATCAGAGAAAGCCAGGGAAGTCAACTTCACACCCTTGACCACCCAAGCCCTCGTGTTTAAATCTCCCGATACCTGTTTCTTCCCCTGCATTAGGACACCAGCGATAGGCAAGTGTGCAAGGGGGCGGGTTCGAGGAGCTGGCTAGCCCCCAACCTCAGATGCGGAACCCGGAGCAGAGGGGTCTGCCTCTCGGGAGTTTTCCCTGGCAACTAGACGACCCTTTGCAGCAGAGATCCGCACTCCAGCGAGATGGGGGCCTGGTCCCGGATCCTCCGTCCCACCCCGACTATGCATGCTCCTGCCTGTCTCCCCAATCTTGGGCTGACCTGAGGAACCGCCGCTCCTCGGGCGCCTCAGCCAGGCCTTTCTCAGGGTCCGCGTGCGCAGCGCCACTCATCGCCACCCCAAGCCCAGCTGGCGCGCGGACTCCAGCGCCCCGGGCTTTTCTGCTCCGCGGGGAGGGCGGAGCCGCCGCCGCGCCCGCCCACGAGAGCCGCGCACCACGGGAAGGAGGGTAGGGGTTCGGGTTCGGCCTGTAGGGGTGACGGGAGGGGAAGGAAAGTTCATGCACACACGAGCTAGTCTTAGAGAATTTATTTCGAGAGCCTAGACGCGCCCTATGTGTAGGACACGTATCCATAGTTGGCATTGACCATCTCCTCGGTGGTGCGCAGCCCGTACAGCTCGCCTATGGCAGGCGGCACCCAGCGCGTCGTGTGGAACACAGACTCGCCCACCTGCGGGGACAGGGCGGCGTTGGGTTACCAAGCGTGCGTCAATCGCTTCCCCCCTCCCCCCCCCCTTTATCCCGGACCCACCTTCCAGTCCGGCACGTCCTTCATGATAATAGCCTCCTCCTCCAGGTTCTCCCGCAGCATCTGCAGGGTCCTGGGGGCGAAGGAGTGCTGAGCGGAATAAAGCGGACCTGGGCGGCGCCTGCCTTCTACCCCATCTATGCCCAGCGGGGCTAGGAGAGAGGCAGCCCTCGCATGCTCCTCCCACCTGCTTTACCTGCGGTCCTTTTCGGCTTGGAACAGCGGCATGAGAGCAATGCGGGCCTCCATGTCTTCGATCTGCAGGCGCCTGTGGAGCCACCACACCCACCAGGGTTAAACGTCGCAGGAGCAAGGGCACAGAGCCACCACGCTGCTGGTGGGGTGTGACAGCCAGTACAGGATACCTCAGGCCAAAATACAGTCAGTTTCTTTTTTTTTCTTTTTGTTTTAGGTAGTATCTGGCTCAAGCCTATGTAGTCTCAGGGTTGCTGCGAACACACAGTGATCCTATTTCTGCCTCGTGAGTGCTAGGATTAAAGGCATGCATCCCCACGCGTGGCTATCAATTAAAGACTTAAAAAAATATTTGAGAGGGGTAGAGAAAGAGGCAGATAGAGGATGGGTGCACGAGGGCCTCCAGCCACTGTAAATAAACTCCAGATGCAGGCACATCTTGTGCATCTGGCTTACAGGGATCCTGGGGAGTTGAACCTGGGTCCTTTGGCTTTACAGGCAAGCACCTTAACCACTAAGCCATCTCTCCAGCCCTTAAAGTCTTTTTTAAAATTCTTAAAATAGCCCTGCTTGATGATCAAGTGAAGGGGAGCTCTGGGTCTTACAAATCAAGTCACTTTTGTTTTAAATAGCAGGGTGAGGCCAATTGGCCTCCTTCCACCTGATTTCTGATAATTTTTTATGTTGAAGAAGGGTCTCACTTCAGGCCGGGCTGACCTGAAACTCACTCTGGAGCCCAGGCTGGCATCACATTTGTGGCTATCCTCCTACCTCAGCACCCTGAGTTTGGGGATTAAAGGCATGTGTCTTCTTTCCGTGATCCACAGGGAGGAGGAAAATGAAGGTTCAGGGCGAGCAGTAACAGTGATGTGGCCAGGGAGGGAATTTTGGCTCCTGTGACACAGGTCGTCTTGGTCCCTCTAGCTGATATTATTGCCTGATCATCACATACAGAACTCTGCTGTAAGGCCATGTATCATAGTTGCCCTCTACTAATACTCCAGGCCTGTTTTGAACACATGGTCACCAGCCTCTTGCTCCCAAGACAATTTGTGAAGGGACACCTAGAGCTGAAGTGAGGCCTGGTTCTGTACTTCCTTGGCCCTTTCCACAGGCACTAGACCTCACCAGCCAGTGCCATCATGTTCACAGACCTCAGGCATCCCAGATCTGCTACCAACCTGCGCTCACGATTCCACTTCATCATCCTCCAGTTTCCGAAGAGCAGGGCCCCAATGCCTATGGCGAACATGCTGTAGCCTGCAGAAAGGGGTGAGGGTTCCTGTCACCAAGGTGTGCCTTGCAGGACCCTACTCATGATGGCCAGTTGGTATAGCATGTCCTTGTGGTCTCTTAAGTCTATGGACTATCTGCTAGCTCTGGACCTGTCCCCGTTCCTCACCCCCTGGCAGCCAGTGTTGTCTCACCTGCCTTCAAGACTCCTGAAAGGTATAGTCAAGCAGGGATACTAGAAAGCTAAAGGGGCTGAAAGCAAGACCTCCCTAGGAAGAGTGGCTCTGACAGTGCCCACCAGAGGCAGGTAGAGCCCCCAGGAGTCACTCAGCCCGGTACCCACAGAAGGGGCAAAGCCACCATGAATATTTACTGAGGGCCAGCAGGAGCTGACAGTCCCAGTCTCTTCTGTTGGGAGTGGGTGGTGACAGATCAAGCTCCATGTATGGCCCAGTCATGACTACAGTGGGTGAAGCCACCCCAAGGCTACATGGGGCAGAGAGGGTTCTGGGACTTAGGTCTGCTTGGTGCCTGCCAGGGTCGCTACTTTAGCCTTTGGTCTCAGCAGGGCTCTGCACAGGCTAGATCAGGAGCTAAACATTCATTACCTGCTTAGTTCAATGTTTTAGAAGCCCATCCTCAGATTAAGGCCTTTCCAGTTATAGAAGGCAGAAGGCCCTAAGTGCCCAGGACCAAATCTGGCCACCTGTGCCCCAACCAGAGTGGCATTTGCATCAGCTTTACTTTTGCTTTTCAACAGCTGTGGGGAACCCTGGCGGGGGGAGGATTTATCTTCCTGACTCAGCCCCTGCAGGCTGCCCTCTGCTTCACTGAATAGCTAACAGGGTGGTATAGAGAGCTCTGCTCCTCATGCTTGTGCACTCAAAGTGTGGCCCCACACATAAGATAAATTCCAGAATGAGCAGGCCTGGGATGAGACATGCCATGCATGTGCATACAGCTCACAGCTCTTGGGCTGTGGTCACTGATCTTCATCTGGCCAGCTGGGGTACTGGTTAGGCTCCAGCACAGTATAAACTTAGGCTCCTCCAGGTTCAGCCTCCCAAGGGGCTGGGTGTGTATTCATCACCACACAGGCTTCATTCTTTCCTGAATAAATAAATTGTGGATGGAAACACCTATTGCTGAGCAGGTGGCAGGGTTCTCCACACTTACCTACAGATTCCACACAACCCCCATCAGAACCTTGACCTTTTCCCCCTTGCAAAAATTGACAAGCAGATCTGAAATTCACATGGAAATGCAAGGGACCAGAATAGCCAAACAATTTCAGAAAAGTGGAACAAAGTTGCAGGACTTGCACTTTGCCAGCTCCAAGCTCATTACTGCAGCTGTGTGTACAGGACAGCATGGCATTGGCCTGAGGACAGTCACGTTCAGTGGGATAGGACAGAATCCACAAATAAACCTTCCCATTTTATGGCCAATTGGTTTTTGGACAAAGATGCCAAGACAATTCAATGGAGATGGGACAATGGGACAGCTACATGCAGAAGACACTGTGTGCTCAGTCCTCCAGAAAGCAAAAGTTAACTCACAGTGATCCGATCCCAGGCCTGAGTCTTAGCTAAAAGAAATGGGCTTAAAAAAAAAAGTGATGGGCCGGGCATGGTGGCGCATGCCTTTAATCCCAGCACTCGGGAGGCAGAGGTAGGAGGATCGCTGTGAGTTCAAGGTCACCCTGAGACTACAGAGTGAATCCCAGGTCAGCCTGGGCTAGTGAGACCCTACCTTGAAAAACCAAAAAAAAAAAAAAAGTGATGGACTTGAATTCAATAAAGTTCTTGCCTAACAGGCACCAAGCCCTCTGTTCTATCCTTAATACCACATAAACCAAGAGTAGTGGTACATACATGTATGTAATCCCAGCACTCAGGAGGGCTAGTCAGGAAAATCAGAAGCTCACGGCTACATAGGACGTTTGAGGTTAGCCTGGGATACACAAGACCCTATCTCAAAAAGGGAGTGTGGCTTGGGGGCTGTAGCTCAGAGGTAGAGCATGAATGTGAGGCTGAGTTCAGGTGCAGAGAACCAGTGCCCCCACACATGGTGGGAATGTCAGACAGCAAAGGCAAAACAGTTTGCAGTTCAAGATGTTAAGTACTGAGTCAAAATAGGCCCAGAAGCTGGGCGTGATGGTACATGCTGTTAATCCCAGCACTCGGGAGGCAGAGGTAGGAGGATCACTGAGAGTTTGAGGCCACCCTGAGGCTACATAGCGAATTCCAAGTCAGCTTGAGCTACAGTGAAACCCTACTACGAAACTATTTTTTTTTTTTTTTTTGAGAAAGAGAGAGAGAGAATGGGTGCACTAGGGCCTCTAGCCACTGCAAACTAACTCCAGATGCATGCACCACCTTGTGCATCTGGCTTATGTGGGTACTAGGGAATTGAACCAGGGTCCTTTGGCTTTGCTGGCAAGCGCCTTACCAGCGAAGCCATCTTTCCAGCCCTATTTTTTTCTTTCTAAGCATTTTTTTTTTCTTTATTAGTTAGTTTTGTATTCAGCAAATACAGTCAGTTTGGTACCATTATTAGGCTCATCCGTGACCTACCCCCTCCCCTTGGGCCCTCCTTGTTGAGGTATATGGGTCATGCATTGTGGAGTTAGCCCACAGTTATGGGTAAGATAAATGTCTCTGCATATCATGACCCAACTTGTGGCTCTGACATTCTTTCCGCCCCCTCTTCCGCAAAATTTCCCTGAGCCATGTTGGGTTCATTTTTGGTCTGTTCTAAGCATTTTTTAATCTTTATTTTAGAGAGAGCAAGAGACAGAGTGAGAGAGAGAATTGGTGCGCCACTGAAATCGAACTCCAGATGCTTGCGCCGCCTAATGGGCATGTATGACCTTGTGCTTGCCTCACCTTTGTGCTTTGGGCTAACATGGAATCTGGAGAGTAAAACATGGGTCCTTAGGCTTTGCAGGCAAGTGCCGTAACTGCTAAGCCATCACTCTAGCTCTAAATTTTTGTTAATTGGCTTCAACAGAGAACAATGTACAGAACGCAAAAGGCCCTCAGCTTTCTGTTAACTGAAATGGAAAATTTTAAGTGTAATTTTAGAGTGAGTACATTTACTATAACTCATTGAACTTTACATTGAAAACTTGTACAGGGGCTGGAAGGATGGCTTAGCAGTTAAGGTGCTTGCCTTAAGGACCCAGGTTTGATTCCCCATTACCCACGTAAGCCAGATACACAAAGTAGCACGTGCTTCTGGAGTTTGTTTGCAGTGGCCAGGGGCCCTGGTGCACCCATTCTTTGTGTCCGTCCCCCCCCTTACAAATAATAAATTAAAAAAAAAAAGAAGAAGAAAGAAAAGAGGACTGGAGGGATGGCTTAACAGTTAAGGCCTGCAAAGCCAAAGGATCCAGGCTCAATTCCCCAGGGGCACATGCATCTGAAGTTTGTTTGCAGTGGCTAGAGGCCCTGGCGTGCCCATTCTCTTTCTCTGTCTCTCTCTGTCAAATAAATAAATATTTAAAAAAAAAAAGAAAACCTGTACAAACAGAATATCAGGTTGAATATTGTAGTTCATGCCTGTAATCCCAGCACTCAGGAGTCAGGGACAGGCAGTTCATCACAAGTTTAAAGCCATCCTGGATTAGATAGCAAGACTCATTCTCACAAACCCAAAAAATAAAAATAAGGGGGAAAAAAAGCTGCATGGTTTAAAAACAAAAAAGCTGGGTGTGGTGATGCACACCTTTAATCCCAGTGCTTGGGAGGCAGAGGTAGGAGGATAGCAATGAGTTCAAGGCCAGCCTGAGACTACATAGTGAATTCCAAGTCAGACTGAGCTACAGTGAAACCCTACCTAAAACAAAAAACAAAAAAAGTAGCTGGTGGCACACATCTTTAATTCCAGCACTCAGGAGGCAGAAATAGGAGGACCACTGAGTATAAGGACAGCCTAAGACTACATACATACTGAATTCCAAGTCAGCCTGGGCTGGAACAAGACCCTGCCTTATAAAGCAAAAAAAAAAAAAAAAAAAAAAAAAAAAGAGCGAGAGAAAGTTGGGCATGGGGCACACGGCTTTAATCCCAGCACTTGTGAGGCAGAGGTAGAAGAATTACCATGAGTTTGAGGCCACCCTGAGAATACAAAGTGAATTTCAGGTCAGCCTGAGCTAGAGTGAGACCCTACCTTGAAAAACAAAACAAATTACATGAGTAAAGGTGCTCTTAGCCTTAAGACTGTAAAAATAGGCTGTTTCCTGTTGAAGAAATATTAACATATATCAGCCTCTTTCTAGTCCAGGCTGACCTGGAATTCACTATGTAGTCTCAGGGTGGCCTTGAACTCACAGTGATCCTCCTACCTCTGCCTCCCAAGTACTGAGATTAAAGGTGTGCGCTGGGCTGGAGAGATGGCTTAGTTGTTAAGGCACTTGCCTGTGAAGCCTAAGGACTCATGTTCAACTCTCCAGGTCCCATGTAAGCCAGACGCACAAAGTGATGCAAGCATGCAAGGCTGCACATGCACACAAGGGTGGGCACACATCTGGAGTTTGCAGTGGCTGGAGGCCCTGGTTTGCCAGTCTCCACCCCCAATTAAAAAAAAAAAAAAAAGGAGACCCTACCTTGAAAAAAAAAGGCCAGTCTGTTGGGCTTGCCTCAAAAGAAAAAAGGTGTACAACACCACACCCAGCTTTTTATTTTTTAGAGAGACAGAGGAGAAATAGAGAACTGGCGCTCCAGAGCCTCAGCCACTGCAATCAAGCTCCAGATGTGCCACCTAGTGGGCATGTATGACCTTACACTTGCCTCACCTTTGTGTGTCTGCCTAACGTGGGATCTAGAAAGTAGAACATGGGTCCTTCCGCTTTGCAGGCAAATGCCTTAACTGCTAGGCCATCTCTCCAGCACATGTCCAGCTTTTAAAAACTCTTTATGAACAACATCCATAAGTATATACAATAAACCATGACAATTTCCACCCTTATTGCCTATTTTCCCCTCTCAACCTCCCCCCTCCACTGAATCCCTTCTTTCCAATTCATCTATTTTGATATCATCTTTTCCTCCTATTGAGGGTCTTGTGTTGTACCAGGCACTGTGAGGTCATGAATTTCAAGGCCTTTTTTTGGCGGGGGGGGGGGGCCTGGAAGATTGCATTGTAAACAGTCCTATCCTTCCTTTGGCTCTTAAATTCTTTCCACCACCTCTTCTGCAATGGACCCTGAGCCTGTGAGGGTATGCTCCACTGTCATAGTCATAGTTCTTCCAGGAACTATGGTGACTACTGTGTCACTGCAGTGGTCACCACCATATAAAGAAAATCTTTTCTAACCAAAAGCAGGTTATATGGATATATATATATATTAATGCTTACAGGGCAGCTTTGTAGGCATAATATATACATTTAGCCAGATAACAGCAGGTATTACTTCCCTAGGGCTCATGACCTCCCCAGCATAGGCTTCAGACTAATTTTCAGTACCAGGTAAGTATTCCCTCTTGTGGAGTGGCCTCCAGTCCAATCAGAGCAGTTGGTTTCCCCCATCACAGACATACCACTATTGTACTAGTTGGCACATTTGGCCTGGCTGGCCATTCTTAAATCTTGCAGCATCCACTGCTGTTTACCACCATTGACTTTCTCTTCCAAGGGGACTGCATGCAGCACAGCTCTTTCCAACTTTCTGTCAGCTGGTCCATAGGGACTTCCCCTTATTCTTATTTGTTCCTTTGCTTGAGACAGGGTCTCACTCTTGCCCACATTAAGCCTTGAACTCTCTCTCTGTCTCAATCCTCCTGCCTCAGCCTCCTGAGTGCTGTAATGACAGGCATGGACCACTGTACCTGGTCTCTCTCTCTCTCTCTCTATTTGAGACAGGGTCTCACTTTGTAATCCAGGCTGTCCTGAACTCACTATATAAACTAGGTTGGCTTTCAACTCATAGTGATCCACCTACCCCAATCTCCCAAGTGCTAGGATTATAAATGTTACCCATCATGCTTGACTTCTCCCTCCTTCTCTCTCTCTCTCTCTCTCTCTTTTTTTTTTTTTTTGAGGTAGAGTCTTGCTCTAGCCCAGGCCAACTTGGAATTCATTATGCAGTATCACGGTGGCCTCAAACTAATGGTGATCCTCCTACCTCCGCCTCCCAAGTGCTGGGATTAAAGGTGTCCACTATTACATCCAGCTTTTGAATAAAATATTTTAAAAAAATTTAAATGTCTCTCAAATATATATCCCCCCCCCCTTTTTGTGTTTTTTCAAGGTAGGGTCTCATTCTAGCCCAGGCTGACCTGGAACTCACTATGTAGTCCCAGGATGGCCTCTAACTCACAGTGATCCTCCTACCTCTGCCTCCCAAGTGTTGGGATCAAAGGTGTGTGCCACCACACCCGGTTCTCCCTGTAAGTTCAAGGCCACCCTGAGACTACATCATGAATTCCAGGTCAGCCTGGGCTAGAGTGAGACCCTGCTTTGAAAAACCAAAATAAATAAATAAATAAATAAATAAACAAGCAAATAAAGGGCTGGAGAGATGGCTTAGCAGTTAAGGTGCTTGCCTGCGAAGCCTAAGGACCCATGTTTGACTCTCCAGATCCCACATTAGACAGATGCACAAAGGTGAGGCAAGCACAAGGTGGTGCAAGCATCTGGAGTTTGATTGCAGTGGCTGAGGCCCTGGCATGCCAATTCTCTCCCTCTGTCTCTCTCTCTCTAAAAATAAGTAAAAATAAAAGGGCTGGAGAGATGGCTTAGAGGTTAAGGACCCTGCCTGTGAAGCCTAAAGACCCAGGTTTGATTCTCCAGAAACAGAGTAAGCCAGACGTACAAGGTGTTGCATGTGTCTGGAGTTATTTTGTAGTGGCTGGAGGCCCTAGTGTGCCTGTTCTCTCTCTCTCTCAAATAAATAAATCTTTAAAAATTTAAATGTTACTTAAACATTTCAAAAATAGTGAAACAGAGGCTGGAGAGATGGCTCAGCAGCTAAAGGCACTTGCTTACAAAACATGAAGGCCCAGGTTCAATTCCCCAGTACCCACATAAAACCAGATATACAAAGTGGCACATGCATCAGGAGTTCAATTGGAGCAACAAGAGACTCTGGTATACCCATTCTCTCTCTCTCTCCCTCCTTGCAATAAATAAATAAAAATAGTTTTTTAAGCCGGTCGTGGTAGTGAATGCCTTTAATCACAGCAGTTGGGAGGCAGAGGTGGGAGGATCGCCATAAGTTCAAGGCCACCCTGAGACTACATAGTGAATTTCAGGTCAGCCTGGGCTAGAGTGAGACCCTGCCTCAAAAACAAAAACAAAAAAACAGTAGAACAGGGCTGGAGAGATAGCATAGTGGTTAAAGGCTCTTGCTTACAAAGCATGATGGCCTGGGTTCGATCCCCCAGAACCCACATAAAACGATGCCCAAATTGACACATATGTCTAGAGTTCGTTGCAGTGACAAGAGACTCTGGCAGCCCTATTATATTTCTCCTTCTCAGTCTCAAGTAAATACATAAATAAATGTTTTAAAACAATAAAACAGGGCTGGATAAATGGCTTAGTGGTTAAGACCCTTGCCTGTGAAGCCTAAGGACCCAGGTTCAATTCCCCAGTACCTACGTAAGCCAGATGCACAAGGAGGAGCATGCATCTGGAGTTCATTTGCATGAGTGCACCCATTCTCTCTCTACCTGCCTCTTGCTCAAATAATTAAACAGGGCTGGAGAGATGGCTTAGCGGTTGAGCGCTTGCCTGTGAAGCCTAAGGACCCGGGTTCGAGGCTCTACTCCCCAGGACCCACATTAGCCAGATGCACAAGGGGGCGCACGCGTCTGGAGTTTGTTTGCAGTGGCTGGAGGCCCTGGCGCGCCCATTCTCTCTCCCTCTCTCTATCTGCCTCTTTCTGTCTGTCGCTCTCAAATAAATAAATAAAAATAGCAAAAAAAAAAAAAAAAAAAATTAAAAAAAAAATAATTAAACCAAGTTAAAAAAAAAAAAGTAGAACATCAGGGCATGGTGGCACATGCCTTTGATCCCAGTACTTGGAAGGCAAAGGCAGGAGGATCACTGTGAGTTCAAGGGCAGCCCAGGACTACATAGTGAGTTCCAGGTCAGCCTGCGGCAGAATGAGACCCTGCCTTAACAAAACAAAAATAAGCCAGGTGTGGTAGCACACGCCTTTAATCTCAGCACTTGGGAGGCAGAGATGGTAGGATCACCATGAGTTTGAGGCCACCCTGAGACTACATAATGAATTCCAGGTCAGCCTGGGCTAGAGTGAGACCCTACTTTGGAAAACAACCACCACCATAAAACAACAATACGGAAAAAACTAACAGGGCTGGAAATGACTCAGCAGTTAAGGCACTTGCCTGCAAAACCTAACAACCGGAGTTGGATTCCCCAGTACCCACGTAAAGCCTGATGCACAGTGGCACATGTATCTGGAGTTTGTTTGCAGCTGCTGGAGGTCCTGGCACCCATTCTCTCTCTCTTTTTAATTTATATTCATTCATTCATTCATTTATTATTATTATTTTTGGTTTTTCGATTAAGGATCTCACTGTAGCCCAGGATAACCTGGAGTTCACTCTGTAGTCTCAGGGTGGACTTGAACTCTTGGTGATCATCCTACCTCTGCCTCCCAAGTACTAGGGTTAAAGGTATGAGCCACCATGCCCAGCTATTTATTTTTATTTCTTTTTTTTGTTTGTTTGTTTTTTGAGGTAGGGTCTCACTGTAGCCCAGGCTGACCTGGAATTCACTGTGGAGTCTCAGGGTGGCCTCAAACTCACGGTGATCCTCCTACCTCTGCCTCCCGAGTGCTGGGATTAAAGGCGTGTGCCACCACACCTGGCTTATTTTTATTTCTTTATTTGAGAGAGAGAAAGAAAGAGGAAGAGTGAGACAGAATGGGCATGCCAGGGGCTCCAGCTGCTTCAATGAACTCCAGATGTCAAGTATCACATTGTGCATCTGGCTTTATGGAGGTACTAGGGAATTAAACTTGGGTCCTTAGGCTTCACAGGTAGTGCTTCAACTGCTAACCCATTTCTCCAGCCCTCCCTTTCACAAATAAATAATAATAATAATAAATAAATATATATATATATATATAAAACAGGCCAGGCATGGTGGCGCAGGTCTTTCATGCCAGCACTTGGGAGGCAGAGGTAGGACGATCATTGAGAGTTTGAGGACACCCTGAGTCTAGTGAATTCCAAGTCAGCCTGAGCTAGAGAAGACCTTATCTTGAAAAACAACAAACATGGGGCTGGAGAGATGGCTTAAGGATCCTGGTTCAAGGCTGCATTCCCCAGTACCCACATAAGTCAGATGCACAAGGGGGTGCATGCATCTGGAGTTCGTCTGCAGTGGCTGGAGGCCCTGATGAGCCCATTTTCTCTCTCTCTCTCTCTGTATGTCATTCAAATAAAAATAAACAAAAAAATTTTCATTAAAAAAGAAAAACAAGCGGGGTGTGGTGCACTTGGGAGGCACAGGTAGGAGGATCACCAGGAGTTTGAGGCCACCCTGAGGCTACATAGTGAATTCCAGGTCAGCCTGAGCTAGAGTGAGACCTTACCTCGAAAAACAAAGCAAAGCAAAACAAACAAAAAACAAAAATACAAGGGCTGGAGAGATGGCTTAGCGGTTAAGGCACTTGCCTGTGAAGCCTAAGGACCCAGGTTTGATTTCCCAAAACCCATGTGAGCCAGATGCACATAGTGGTGCATGCGTCTGGAGTTCATTTGCAGTGGCTGGAGGCCCTGGTGCACCCATTCCTATCTTCTTTGCTCTCTCTCTCTCTCAAATAATACATAAATAAAAGAAAGAAAGGGGCTGTAGATATAGCTAAATAGTAGAGTTCTTGATCAGCATGTACAAGACCGCCTTTCCTCATGGCCTAATAATAATAATAATTACTATTACTATTATTATTATACTAATAGAGGCACAAGTTTAATTCCAACACTTAGGATGTAGAGGCAATGATTCAAGGCCACCCTGGGTCGCAAAAAATAGCTCAGGGGGATGGGTGCATAATTATCATACCAACAATAGGAGGCTGTGGTAAGAGAATCACTAATTCCAGGCCAGGCTGGGCTCTATGAGACCCTGTCTCAAAAAAAAAAAAAAAAAAAGTTTTTTTTTTTTTTTTTTTTTTTTGAGGTAGGATCTTGCTCTAACCCAGGCTGACCTGGAATTTACTATGTAGTCTCAGGGTGGCCTTGAACTCATGGTACTCCTCCTCTGCCTCCTGTGTGTGGCGATTAAAGGCATGAGCTGTCGGCAGCTATAACTGTTCCTTGACCTCTTGTCTTTAGATTTTAGACATAGAGGCATTGTCGAGGAAGTATTTTCTGTATATAAGCTTGTGTCTGCCTGAATAAACATGAGCCTTGATCAAAACTTGTCTTGGCTCCATTCCTTGTGTTCTTGTCTCAGATCCATTCCCACTCCCTCCTTTGGGGTCTGTTCGACTCTCGTGCTGCAGGTCGGCACAATGAGCCACCATGCCTGGCTTAAAAAACAAAAAACCACCACTTTAATATATATGGAAGTGAACCTGGATCCTTAGGCTTCACATGCAAGCACCTTAACTGCTAAGCCATCTCTCCAGCCCTTAATTTTTTATTATTTATTTGAGAGAGGACAAGGCAGATGGAGGGAGAGACAGAATGGACGCACCAGGGCCTCTCGCCACTGCAAACATATTCCAGACACATGTGCCACCTTGTATCTCTGGCTTACATGGGTACTGGGGAATCGAACCTAAGTCCTTAGGCTTCGCAGGCTAGCGCCTTATCCGCGAAGCCATCTCTCCAGCCACCCCCCCCCCCACACACACAATAAGTTTGAAATAAATTACTGGTGCAGCCAGGCATGAGTGGCACGTGCAGTTAATCCCAGCACACAGGAGGTAGGAGGTTCACCATTGAGTTCGAGGCTACACTGACACTACATAGTGAGTTCCAGGTCATCCTGGGCTACAGAAAGACTCTTCTCGAAAAATAAAAGTCGGAACCTGGCGTGGTGCCGCATGCCTTTAATCCTAGCACTCAGGAGGCAAAGGTAGGAGGAATGCCTTGAGTTCGTGGCCACCCCGAGACTACATAGATCAACCTGGGCTACAGCGAGACTCTACCTCAAAAAACCAAAAAAGGAAAAAAAAAAAAAAAAAAAAAAAAGGACTGGGCGGGGGGGGGGTTGAAATTACTGGTGGAGGCTGCTTGAGAGCAACCATCGCATCTTAGGAAATGCCTCCCGCCAGATGTTATAGTGCTGGCGTTATAGCGAGGAGGATTAGGAGCGCAAAGCATCCTCGGGTACATAGTGAGTTCTAGGCCAGCCTGGGCTACGTAAGGCCTTATCTCGAATGCATCGCCTTCCGGCGCCGCCGAAGAGGAAGCAAGGTCCTGACTATGCGCTAGTTCCTCGCCTCGTCACGAATGACCGCAGTGGGGATCCCATCCCGTATTGGGCAAACTGAGGCCCGTGGGCCTCCCGGCCCGGATAACCTAGATTCCGCAACCTCGGCGCAGAGTGACACTGACCCGACAGTCCCCGGCGCGGCAGGTTCCGCTTGTAATCGATGGGACCGTAACCCCCTGGCGGGGGCATGTCCTGCTTCACCTTAGACGCCGCCATGCTTGCCAGAGCCTGCTCTTCCGGTCCAGGCGGAAGTGAGGCTGCTTGCGGCTGTCTTACTGAGTGTGGCGGAAGCTCCCACGCTCTCGGGAGTTCCCGCAGGATCAGAAGTCTGCATGCTCTTGCTTTTGACTCGATGCGACTCTGTCGTTGGCCTGGAACCATATGGGCACCCTGGACTTTGCACTAAAAGCCTCCCAAGTTCATTCACCTTTTCCCTGGCCGATGATCAGGGCAGCCAGGCCCCCAAGATTCGCCCCCCTTTCTCGTCCGCATTTCCGCCTCCAGGGTCTCCATGGGTGGTGTGGGTCCCGCATAGCCACGGGCTGGGTCTGCAAAGGTGGGAGCGAGCCATCCGAAGGAAGCAGCACCCTAACCTCAGGGGCTAATTCTGACACCCAATAGTGATCAGGATCTCCTTGCCTGCTAGTGGCCTTTCGTCAGCTTTCAGAGCGATTGAATCACAAAGCCTGAGGGGTTAAGGGAGCCCGTGGGGCGGGGTCTAGGTGGTCTCCACCCCAAGACTGAGTGACGCCCTCAGTAACTTCACAAGGCTGAAATTGTTACCCGGGTAATAAAAGTCATCGCGACCACAGGGACTCGGGAGTAGGCACATGGGGGCACAGGGGTGCAGGTGCCAAGCACCATGGGTTAGGCCCGAGATCGGAGTCCGGCCGCACCCCCCGACAGCAGCCGCGCCTCCTGCTCCCCACGCGCCCCGGGCGCCACCATGTCGGGCGACAAACTCCTAAGCGAACTCGGCTATAAACTGGGCCGCACGATAGGTGAGGGCAGCTACTCCAAGGTGAAGGTGGCCACCTCCAAAAAGTACAAGGGAACGGTGGCCATCAAGGTGGTGGACAGACGGCGAGCGCCCCCGGACTTCGTCAACAAGTTCCTGCCGCGAGAGCTGTCCATCCTGCGGGGGGTACGACACCCCCACATTGTGCACGTCTTCGAGTTCATCGAGGTGTGCAACGGGAAGCTGTACATCGTGATGGAGGCGGCCGCCACCGACCTCCTGCAGGCGGTGCAGCGCAACGGGCGCATCCCTGGGTCGCAGGCGCGCGACCTCTTTGCGCAGATCGCGGGCGCCGTGCGCTACTTGCACGACCACCACCTGGTGCACCGCGACCTCAAATGCGAAAACGTGCTGCTGAGCCCTGACGAGCGTCGCGTCAAGCTCACAGATTTCGGATTCGGCCGTCAGGCGCACGGCTACCCAGACCTGAGCACTACTTACTGCGGCTCAGCCGCCTACGCGTCACCCGAGGTGCTCCTGGGCATCCCCTACGACCCTAAGAAGTACGACGTTTGGAGCCTGGGCGTTGTGCTCTACGTCATGGTCACCGGGTGCATGCCCTTCGACGACTCGGACATCGCTGGTCTGCCCCGGCGCCAGAAGCGCGGCGTGCTCTACCCCGAGGGCCTCGAGCTGTCGGAGCGCTGCAAGTCCCTGATTGCCGAGTTACTACAGTTCAGCCCGTCCGCCCGGCCCTCGGCGGGCCAGGTGGCGCGCAATGGCTGGCTGCGGGCCGGGGACTCCGGCTAGGAGCCGGCGTTCTCGCAGCTGCTGCCACACCAGGCACAGAGCCACCGCGGCGCCCGCGCTTCGGGAGACCAGCGAAGCCTCGGCTGCCGCCACGCTACTGCGCACGCACTCTGTCCTTCCCGCCCCATTTCCCCGTTCCGCCCCGCCGCCCACGGCGGAGGCACCCAAATTGGATTCCAGTTCCTCCAGCACAACCCGATTGCTGGAGAGCGCATGCGCACCCTCGATTCCTGGCGAGAAGGCCGGGGGAGGAGACCGATGCATTGCGCCTGCGTGGAATGAGCGCCACCTGTTTGGTGGTGGGTGATTGGCTGCACCAAGAAGCTGCGGGCCAGCCGCGACCGCAAGGTTCCCATTTGAAACCTGCAATAAATTCGCTCTTCTTCGCACGTGACTTTAGTCCCTTGTACAGGGAGAGGGTTTTCCAACACTTCGAAGACAGGCTTGTTGACGTTCCGGTTTCAGGTTTTGTTTTGCCAGATAGGCTCTCTAACCCAGGCTGACCTGGAATTCACTGTGTAGTCTCAGCCTTGAACTCACGGTGATCCTCCCACGTCTGCCTCCCAAGTGGGGATTAAAGGCCTGTGCCACCACACGCGGCTGGGTTCAGGTTTTATCGAATCCACAGTATTTGGTTTCCCAACAAGAACAAAACACCAAGGGGCTCCGCTGACGTCCCCAGGGCTGCAGAGCATCAGGACCCTAGACTCCCTCACCATCCCCTGGTTATTAGGTATAGATCTGTTGGGGTGGGCATAAACTGGCCCACAGGTGACATTTGTCTGAAGACAGCTGTGGTTAGAACTCAGGTATGTTGAGGGATAGTGGATTCCTGGGAACATCACAGGGGAGAATGGACCCAGCTACGTAGGTGCAGTGGCTGGGGA
Source organism: Dipus sagitta (assembly GCA_036346955.1). Lineage (NCBI taxonomy): Eukaryota > Metazoa > Chordata > Mammalia > Rodentia > Dipodidae > Dipus > Dipus sagitta. The sequence continues at coordinate 220,010,291 of CM070770.1, forward strand.
GTCCTTAGCCCATAGCAAACTTTCTACCTCAGCCTCCTGAGTGCTGGAGGGGTGTACACCACCATGCCAGACTCAATTTATTAAAGTTTTATTTTTATTTGAGAGAGAGAGAAAATGGGTGTGCCAGGGCCTTCAACCGCAGCAAACAACTCCAGGTGCATGCGCACCCCCTCTGGCTTTGTGGGTCCTGGGGAATAGAACCTGGGTCTTTTGGCTTTGTAGACAAGCACCTTAACTACTAAGCCATCTCTCCAGCCCTATTTATTATTTTTGGTTTTTCGAAGTAGAGTCTCTAGTCCAGGCCGACCTGGAATTCAGTATGTAGTCTCAGGGTGGCCTTGAACTCACAGCAATCCTACCTCTGCCTCCCGAGTGCTGGGATTAAAGGCGTGCACCACCATACTCGGCAAACCCTATTTATTTATTTATTTATTTATTTATTATTATTATTTTTTTTTGGTTTTTCGAGGTAGGGTTTCACTCTAGTCCAGGCTGACCTGGAATTCACTATGTAGTCTCAGGGTGGCCTGCAATTCACGGCGATCCTCCTACCTCTGCCTCCCGAGTGCTGGGATTAAAGGCATGCGCCACCATGCCTGGCCCCTATTTATTTTTGATGCAGGGTCTCACTCTAGCCCGTCCATGCTGAACTGAACTCACTCTTTACCTTAGTCTCTGGATTGCTGGGACTAAAGGTGCACTTGTGCCACTACGCCTGGCACTTTATTTATTTGCAAGCAGAGAATAAGTAGGGACGCACGAGGGCCTCTTGCCACGGCAAACTACAGAAGCATACACCACTTTCTTCATCTGGCTTTACGTGGGTACTGGGGAATCAAACCCAGGCTGGCAGGTTTTGCAATCAAGTGCCTTTAACCACTAAGCCATCTCCCCAGCCCACAACCAGCTTTTTTGAGAGGCAGAGTGAGTATGCCAAGGCCTCTTGCCCATGCAAACTCTAGACACATGCACCACTTTGGCTTTATGTAGGTATTCGGTATCGAACCCAGGCCATCAGGCTCTGCAATCAAGTACTTTTTAACTGCTGAGCCATCTCTCCAGAGCCCTCCCCTTCCTTAAAAATATTTTCATTGAGCCAGGCATGGTGGCACACACTTTAAACCCCAGCACTCCAGGCAGAGGTAGGAGGATCACTGTGAGTTCAAGGCCACCCTGAGACTACATAGTGAATTTTAAAAAAATTATTTGCAAGAGAAAGAGGGAGAATGAATGGGCACACCAGGGCCTTTAGCCTCTGCAAACAAACTCCAGAGACACGCACCACCGTGTGCGTCTGGCTTTATGTGGGAATTGAACCTGGGTTGTTAGACTTTTGCAGGTAAGCACCTTAACCACTGAACCATATCTCCAGCCACCCACCCCCCACATCGTTAAAGACTTGTTGTGGGGGCTGGAAAGATGGCTCAGCGGTTAAGGTGCTTGCCTAGGAAGCCTGGACCCAGATTGGATTCCCCAATACTTACGTAGGCAAATGCACATGGTGGCACATGCATCTGAAGCTCGTTTGCAGTGGGGTATCAGAGTGGATGTGTCACCTTTGGAGTAGGAAAGATGTAGTCTTCATTTCTGCTGTGTCGACCACCAGTTCTGTATCCTGCTAAAAGACTACAGGAAGAAATGTCACCTCCCAGGCCTGAGAACTGCAAAACAAGAGCACCTGGGAAAGCAAATTGTACACTTTGGAACTCAAAAGTGTTGGCAGGTAAAATTTAATATAATGTGTGGGAGAGATGGCTCAGTGGAAAAGGTGCTAGTTTCAGAACCTGTGTTTGATTCCCCAGGCCCCACGTAAAAGCCAGACACTAATGCGAGCAGGCCTGTGGTGAGAAAGGAGACAGATACAGGACAGTGTCCCACAAGGTTGTGGGGGCTAGCTAGCCTGGCAATCACTGCAGCGAGAGACCTTGACTGAAAGGAAATGAGATGTAAGGTAAGGACTGCCACTGGAAAGCTGCCTTCTAACTACATCCATGTTGTCACTCACACCCCCCCACACATGACATGCCCACACACAACTAAAATTAGGAACGTGGCAGAGCATGGTGGTACACACCTTAATCCCAGCACTTGGGAGGCAGAGGTAGAAGGATCGCCATGAGCTCGAGGCCACCCTGAGACTACATAGTGAATTCCAGGTCAGCCTGGGCTAGAGCTACCTTCAGAAAACCAAAAAAGTAAAAATAAAAAAAATAAAGTGTGGAGTTGGGCAAGGTGGCTCATACCTGGCATCCCACACTGGGGAGGTAGGAGAACTCAGAGGGTCTCACCACATAGGTGGTCTGGAATTCACCAACTATTCTTCAGCCTCCTGGGTGTTAGGATGACAGGCATGCGCCACAGTGCCCACCAAGGGATCTGTCTCAGAATATTTGATCCCCATGGAGCTGAAGGTGTGGCTAAGACAGAGTGCTTACCTACCATGCATAGGGCCCTGGGCTTCATTCCCAGCACTGGAAAAACAAAACAAACACACACACACACACCAAAAAAAAAAAAAAACCCAACAACAACAACAACAAAAAACCCCTGTGGCTAGGTGGAGTGGCATCCTAGCACTTGAGGCAGGAAGACAGTTCAAAGCCAGCCTTTGCTACATAGGCAAATTTAAGACTGCTTTTAGGATACATGAGCCTATCTCAAAAAATTGTGAGCACCTGAGAACAAATTTGCCAGCTCCATCTAGAGTTGGAATGAATTTTAATACTTTCCAGCAGCAAAGCTCCCTACTCCACAGGAACCTGCTTCTCTGGTGTGGTGGCCGCCGGTGCCCAAATCTCAGTGGAATTCTCACCTGGTTCCCGGACTGTGTGGGGTTAGTTGGTCATAAAACCCCAGCATTTCATACAGATGGTGAGGGGGCTCCAATCTGGGGTGCCCACCCACACAGCAGGTACACCTTGCCCTTCAATTCCCCATTAACAAAGGGCTACACAAAGCTGGACAAAGCAACATTAGGAACCCAAGGCTAAGGGGACAAAAGAACAATACAGTTGGCACATGGTCCATTTCTTTATTATCCTTCAGTCTCAAACTTCCCTGTGGTACAACGCAGCCACAAGCCTACTTAAGGGAACTTCTATTCCGGTTTGGTGGCACACACTTTAACATGTATTAGCAAAGGCTTAGTCACAATAAACACAAGTGACAACCCCCCAAGCCCTATCCTGTGCTAGCATAACCTATTAAGGATTATAAAGTTGTTTGCTGCCCTTATGGAAAGAACTTGATCCATGTTCTTCAGGGTTAGCATGCAGCCAAACTTGGCACTAAAAACCCACAGATCAGCAAGGGCCATCCTTCCAGTGAGGGACACCTGTGTTGACAAGATTCACAGGTGCAAGAGAAGTACTCTTGTTACCTTATTCAGAGATCCTGGAAGTAGGTTAGGACCTGAGCTGCTTGCAGGGACACAGCCCCACCCCCAGGGGACACTGGAACTCCTGTCAAGAGGTGTGGTTTTGTGTCACTACGGACTGGACTCAACATAGCACAGCTAGAGCTGGGGGTGGCCCCAAGTAGACACAAATGTGCACTGCACTTGGCCATTTCAAACACCCGCTCCCCCCACACACTAAAAGCCCCCATGTGGCTTCACCAACCAGAGCAGCAGACATAAAGTTGTGGTGGCTTTTGGGAGTTTCTGTGGGAGATAACTGGGACAATCACAAGTGCTGCTGTATGAAACTACACAGCTCCTGAAGGGCTCTCCAGGAACCCAGGACCCAGCACATGTGGAGTAGAACCAGCCTTAAGGGACAGCACAGGCTTTGCTACTGTCATAGTACCTTAAACATAGACATATCCGTTTCCTGGTCCTCCAGGCCCAACAGGGTCAGTCAACCCTGTGCCTAACACGTTACCTTAGACTCACTCACAAGGAGCTTCTCAGACAAGTTACACTGCAAGGGGACACACAGGTAGTACTTCCAAGATAGGATTAAGGCACCTCACTCTTGCTCCCTTCAAATGTACAAAAATCTGTTTACATCACAGTATACCATCCCTGATGGGAACACGCCTGGGATACAGAGGCAGAGGCAAGACACATGGAGGATGATGGTCCTCTGCTCTGCCTGTGGCACATGTCCCTTTATGAGGAGCACAGTCTACTGGGATCACAAGGCTTAGGGGACAGCAAGGGGTAAAGTCACCAGGATTGAAAGGTTGAAGGGAGCAATGGATGTATCAAGCCCTCACCTAAGACCTGGTCAACCCAAGCTGGCCCCTGTAGGTCCCTTCCCATGCAGGGTGACTTGACCTTGACACAAGGTCTCAGTGACTGCATAGAACTGAGGTCTGCTGGCCAGGGAAGGGCTTGCAGCCACTCAGCACTTCTGTTCAGAGAAGCCAGAGAACTTGGCCCGTGTCAACTGAGGGCCAACAGCTCAGGGTGAACATAGAAAAACATGAGGAGGAAGAAATAGTTGCATACTCTTGGATTATTATTATTATTTTTTGGTGTAAAAACCCCTCTTAAAAAAAAAGTTCCTGACCCCCCCCCCCCAAATCCCTAGATGCTACCGAATATTGCCCTTTTATCCTGCAGCCAGGTGAAGTGACCCACTCAAACCAAAAACCAGTGATCAACCTGGGGTTTCAGCACTGCTGTGAGTCCAATCACTCCCTGGAGATGGAGGATATCCACACGCGAGTGGGGGTTAAATGAGCCTTTATTAGAATGTGGCAGAGGTGTGTCTGGAGGAGGCAGTGGGCCCACAGAACAAGGATTTAAATTAAAAGTCCCCAACTGCACGGACAGGAAACCCAGGACTGGAGGGGAACAGATCCAATGGTCCTGTCCCTGCAGTGGTGTCCCAGTCCATGGTGGACACAACATGGTTTCTGCCTTCCGCTATGGAACTGATTTTCAGAATGGGAGGGGAAGGAAAAATAAAATAGAACTAAAGCAGACCTGATCCTTTCAAAGACATTTCTGTAGACTAAAGGAAAGTCTGAAGCAAACCCTGCTGGCCCCTGACTCAAAGGCTCTAGCAAGCCTCATGAGTGGATGCCCCAACCCAGACCCACCTGTGCACCTCACGGTGGGCACCTGAGCCAGTGTGGCTTGAGATCTTGTCCATCAAAATGAAGAGGAAAGGAAAATTTAATAAAATAAACCACCACAACAAAATGCAACCCCCTCCCAAGCAGCTTCCCCACCAGTGTCCGTCTGGAATCCCTGATCTCTGTCAGGACCTGGGCTGCCATTTGCTGCTAAGTGTGGAACTCCAAGCAACAACGGAGGTTTTGGCTGAAGCAAGGGTGACACCACTATGACTGGGTGCTGCCCTGTCAGGTCTCCATAGTACTGCCAGGACACTATGCACAACAGGGATGTGGGTCTGTGCTGTTCACTTTTAATTCCATCATCATGAAGTGATTAAAAATAAAATTTAAAAAATTAAAAAAAAACTCAACCTATAGACGGCCATGAATAGGTAAAGACTGGGGTTCTAAGATGGGAGAAGCCAAAGAAAATGAAACCCCGGCTCAAGGTCAGAAGCCCAGGCGCCAGCCTCGCCTGGGCTAGTCACAGTGTCCAGGATGAGCCGGAATGCCTGCTGGGGCAGAGCTGGCCCGAAGTCCACGTTTTATTTCTGCTGGTGTCGGGCAAACTAAAGGCAAAGAGAGGAAAGAGAAGGCCCACAGGGAAGGTCCCTGGTTCTGATCCTTATCGCCGTAACGGTGCCCTCTCTTGGCTACAGCGGGGCTTTAGCCAAGGCCCGAGGTTTCTCCATCACAACAGGAGAGCAGCAAAGCATGTCCTGGACCAGGGCCCATGGGAGGGCCGGGCTCGCACTATTTCCACGTGGCTGACTGGGGAATGGAGCGTGGTGGGATCATGTCCAGGAGGTATTCTCGCTGGCGGTCCACAGCCGAGGAGGTCTTGTGTACTGCCAAGCTTGGGCTGACGAAGGCAAGGGTCCCGCCTGCAGCAGAGCACAGTGACAGACCACCACAAGCCAGTCAAGGGGGACCAATCAGACACAGGATGCAACCTAGACTCTCTACCCCCAAACACACCCAAATGATCCCTAAGCAGGATCCACAATCCACTGACCTACTACTGCACTGTTAGCAACTCAAACCTGACCCTCAGAGCTGAAAGAGGCAGCTCAGTGTCAGGCCTGCCAAGGTGGCCCCAAGTGTGGAGCAGCAACTGGATCCTGTCTCTTGCCAGATGCATGGGAGGGAAGGTGCTAACCACAGTGCTAGGGGAGCAGTGACCCACAACCCACAAACAAGGGCATGTGTACCAACACAATGGCTCTCTCTTGTGGCTATAATGTGTACCAACACAACTCTCGTGGCTATAACAAATGATCCTACTCTAATAAACTTTATGGGTGAGGTAAGGCCTTGCTATGTACCTCAGACAGCAATCCTTTCTCAGCCTCCTAAATAGCTGGGACCATAGTGTATCACAACTCGCTCAGCTAGGATTTTCATATTTATTTATTTATTTATTTATTTAAGGTAGGGTCTCACTCTAGCTCAGGCTGACCTGGAATTCACTATGTAGGCTCAGGGTGGCCTCAAACTCACAGTGATCCTTCTACTCAACCCTCCTACCTCTGCCTCCTGAGTGTTAGGATTAAAGGCGTGCGCCACCACACCCAGCTCAGCTGGTTATTGATTGCTTATGGTGCTAGAAACAGAGCCCAGGACCTTACATATGCTAGGCAAGTGCTCCCTCCATTATGGAGCTTCATCTACAGTCATTATCTATCAACCTATCAACCTATTTTCTACTATCTATCGCCTATCAATCTGTCTATGTATTTATTAATTTGATAGCATTTCCCATGTTACCCAGGCTTATCTCACTTTTTCTGCCTCAGCCTCTTGCATTTATAGGAACATGCCACCATGATCAGCCCATTAGTTTTTTGTTGTTTTGAGGTAGGGTCTCACTCTAGCCCAGGCTGACCTGGAATTCACTATGTAGTCTCAGGGTGGTCTTGAACTTACTGTGATCCTCCTACCTCTGCCTCCGAAGTGTTGGGATTAAAGATGTGTGCCACCACACTGGCTTTCTTTTCTCCCCCCCACCCTCTTTTTAAGGTAGGGTCTCGCTCTGGCTGAGGCTCACCCAGAACTCACTCTGTAGTCCTAGGCTGGCCTTGAACTCAGTGATCCTCCCACATCATCTTCCAGAGTGCTGGGATTAAAGGCAAGCACCACTATGCCCAGGTTGTTATATTACTTTTTAAATTTCAGCAAGCTTATCAACAAAATAGCAGAGCTTGGGACTAGAGAGATGGCTCAGCAGTTGAAGGCACTTGCTTGCAAAGTTTTGTAAAGACAGGCCAGATTTGATTCCACATTACCCACATGAAGCCAGATGCACAAAAAAACTCCATGCCTAGCAGCCTATTGGTTCTTGGGTCATATTTCTTAAACATTCTGGGCAAAGTTCACCAGTTGGGACATGCTCAGATGTGCCCCACCACCCATGCTCACAGATGCCTCTGCAGTTACACACCCTCCTGGTACCTCCACATGAGGCTCTCCTGCTGGCTTGTATCCCTTGCTCCCTGGCTCTTGACTCCCACTAGCACACACAGCCCGTTCTCTAAGATGGACACAGGCTGTAGTAGCGAATGCTAAAATCAGCAAAACAGACTGGGGATGGCATTGGATGGGGGACTGTGGCCAGCTGGGGGCACATGACAGAACCGGGGGGGGGGGGGGGAGAAGCTCACTGCTACTCCAGCCTTCCAGCCAGCACACGCCCCCTCCAATCCTTCATGTTCTGCTATTCACTAGACATGTGTTGTGTCCCACAGAACAAGCCTGGAAGCCTGTACTACCAACTTCCAAGGAAGCGGCAGCATGCTAACTACACAGGAAAGGGCTAGGGTAGGTGGGGACCAGGAGGGTGAGATGGGTTTGCAGAGCACCCACAAAGCCAGGCTATTCTACTTGTTCAGCACACTCCAAAGGGACAAAGAGAGTTGGAGGTGTTCTCAAGAAGGGTATATGGGGGATGGGGTGGCCACTTTCACCAGGGTCCTTGGGAAAGCACACCTGTGCTCAGGGATGTCTTCTTCCAGTTGGAGGTGGCACCCTTCCCAGTGCCTGCGGCTCTATCGGAATGTCTGCCAGTCCTGCTGACCAGGGCTGTGGCCGAGGTTGCATTCTGCAGTTTGGGTGACTGGCTGAATGTGTGCAGGACACTGCGGGGAGTCGTCGCTGAGCCCCGGGACAGCTGAGTGGAAGCCTGCAGGGGAGAGAAGGAGCACATTCATGGGGGGAAGGGGTGGCCAACTTCCATGGCCTCTCCTTGGCTGGCTTACCTTTCCCACCCACATGGTTCACTAGAGTCCAAAATCAGATAGCCAGGTGAGTTATACCAGGGGGCAGAGGAGGAAAGAGAGCGGGGGGATGAAGGGAGAGAGAGAGAGAGAGAGAGACAGAGAGAGAGGAAGGGAGGGAGGGAGAGGGGGAGGAGGAGAGAGAGGGAGAGAGAGGGAGAGAGGCGCCACATAGGCATCAAGACAGTCGGCAGTCAGCTGGCGTCTGCAGTTGGGTGAGGCCCCTGAGCCGGGTTCTGACCTGTAGCACAGCCCCGTTACTCCAGTCGCGGGCCTCTCCTGAGCGGAACGCCAACTTACGTCGGGGCTTTATGACCTACACAAATGGGGTTGAAAGGGACATCAGCGAGGCCCACACAGCCAGCCCAGGGAGTCCAAGAGTGAGTCCCATGGTCCATGCCTGGTCCCATAACAGCACCAATGCTGGCCAGTTCTGGATGCCATGGGGTCTTGAGAAACCACGTTTGGTGAATCATAGAGGAAAACTGCAAAAACGGGCAGCTTCGAGTCCATGCCAGTGGAGATGAATACAAAGTAAGAAACCATGAAAACTGAGCCTCACGCGTGCTTTCCTCACTCATGAATGTTTCTGCCAAAATGTAGCTGGCTTTTTATAGCCTTTTTAGGCAAAATGTACTTTCCAGTATGCTTGTAGGAGTGGGGAGCTAAAAATCTAAAGAAATGGCAAATCAGTGTTTTCTCTGCCAAATACCACCATTACATGTAATTTAACTATAGTCAAAAGGTGGGTAAGTGGAGGGAGGTAGCCATCAGAACATCCTGCCTTTTAAGGGAAACAGGGCTTACCTGCTTCAGTGCAGGATGTGGAGCGGCAGGCTCAGCCTTGGCAGTAGCAGCAGTGGCACTGGCGCCCTGCTGTAGCAGGCGCTGCTCCATCTCCTGCTCCTGCTGCAACGCCTTCACGAAGGCAGCCTTCAGGCGGCTCGTGTGCTCCACCTTGAGAGCCTTCTTCTGGTTGGAAGTCATGCAGTTCTCGCACATGATGGCCCCGCCCTTCTCCTCCCTCCAGCGGCATGTGAAGTCTGTCTTGCACTGTGCACACATGTAGGGTTCCCGGGAGAGCACTGCCGCAGCTGTGGCTGCAGACATCCTGCCCGCTGCAAGAGATGGGTAGCTATGTCAAAGGGCCAGGCTGTTAAGTCATGGCCCCATTCTACTCCTTTCCTGTGAGGCATGGAGAAGGCCATGGTGGATGGTGCTTGCCATTCCACAATAAATGAGCAGGAACACATGCCAGCCAGAGCTGACCCATTTTGGAAAAGGCTGCACTGCTGAGCACCCTGGTACCAACTCCTCAAGGACCCAGTCATAATGACCTGGCCTCAGAGGAGAGAGTGACCATGACAGGCCTCAGCTTGCCACAAGGAACACCCTAACACACATATATATGCCAAGGATGATAGTTACCCAGAAAGTACCTCATGGACCACTCATTCTTCTGGGGGACCCACGCTCTCCCCCAACACCACACCGTCCAGCAAGCAACCAAGGCTGAGATGGACAAGTGGCTTATATGGCACTTGGCTGGCTTGTGGCAGAATCAGGACTGGAACCCCTACAGGACCCTAGGCTGTACCTACCACACATACTTAAGCATGGAGAAGCTTTGCAGGACCTGGTCTTGGGGACCCTATCTATTCCTGTGCATGCTGCCCATGATCAAGGTCCACCTCCGGCCCTGACCCCAGGCCCCAGCCAGCCTTGTTTCACCTTGCAACTCAGGTGAAAATGTGCAATTTGTGCAGTTCAGCCCTGCAGGGAGGGTATGAGCTGATGCGACTGGTGTCACCAAGGGGCTTAGGGATTCTGGGGGTGCTGGGAGAGGCAGGACTCAAGACTTCCTCCCACAGCCAGGCTTGTTTATAGCAGTGGGAGAGGGAGTCTGATCCCAATGACAGAGGCAGAGCCAGCTACCCAAAGGAGTAGGGAAAGGGGATACCCATAGAAGGCTGTAGCCTCCTGGCAGCCCCACCTGCTAGGGATGGAATCAGGGACCTCCCATGCACCAGCAGTATCCCTGAACTGCTGAACTCAGAAAGGCACCCCTGGGTCTCCCATGGCCTGAGAACTAGAGGCCACTGGTCACATACCACAGAGGATAACACCCAACAACCACGAAGCCTGACACAGTTGTCCACTGTGCAAACTAGAGCTTGAGGAAGGCTGTATAACAATGGGGAAGTGTGCCTGAGCAAACCCCAGACCTGTGGGCCATCAGTTCCTGGGCTGACAGTGGGTGCAGTGCCCATTTAGGTGTGAAGGGCTCACAGGCCCTGAGAAAGCCAAGGGGAGCCTTGAGTGGTACCCAACACCCCAGCCTCAGGATGACAGTGGGAACAGCTCTACCCAATGCATACCTTCCCTTATCTCTGCACCCTGGAGCAGGTGGGCTGAAGTCCTTGAGCCTGGTCTAGAAAGGGCTTATCCCTGTCATTTCTTGGGGAGAGAGATCTCAAGGCTCTGGAAAATTCTCCTGTGCAGGATGACCCATGCTCACCCAAGGATCTTTCAGAAGCAAAGCATATCAGCCTCCCACAGATGTCCCAGGTCCATTGTTCCCTGTCTCCTGGCTTGTGAGTACCTGTAAGCCCAGCTCTCAACGGAAATGATGAAATGGCTCCCTAGAAGGCCCAGCTCAGAATATGTTGCATGGCAGCAGCTTGAGTACAGGCTAGGCTCATGTACTCACCTTGTGTCTCCAAAAGGTTTTGTACCACCTCCTCCAGGCCAACCAGGTAGATGAACTCATTGTTTGCCGCACTAGGCAGGAAGTTCATCTCAGGGGCAGGGGGTTTGGGTGGGGGGATCTCCAGCAGTGTTTTCTCCAGCTGTTTGCGCAGTGCAAGTTTGGCAGCCGCCTGCCGACTGGCAGGAGATTCAGCAGAGGCCACCACGGAGGCCACACTGGTAGGGGTGGAATTGGCCTGGACAGAGGTGACTGTTGTCCCTTTCAGCGATGCTGCAGCAGGCTGTGGGAGGCAATAGGGTCAGAGCTCAGCATACCACATGAGGCAGGCTCTTCTGTGTTAGCTGTCTTTGGTTGTATAGTTAGTTGCCTGACACAGCAGGTCCAGATCAGTGGTCAGTGGCATGAAGTGGAGCCCCAGGACATGGGTTGACAGCACTCAGAAGCTTTGTACACTTGGACCATGGATGCTCAGGAGCCCAGAAACACCATACCAGGCCCAACAAGTTCTGGTGGTTATGGGCCACAGGGAAAAGTAGCACTTACTCAGTTTCGTGTATCCATCAGTGCCTCCACTTGGAACACAATTGCTTTCCACAACCCAAAGCTGACTACAATAGTGCTCCAGGATCTTGGGGTTCAAGAATCCCATGGAAGACTAAATAAGCTTGTGCACCACCATTCCCCCAGGACTACCACCAGGATACCAAAGGTCCTGGTAGCCTACCTGGCTAGATGGCCTCATTTAAGCAGTAATACCTAGCCCAGGCCCCCTGCCTCTGAACAGAGCCCCTATGCCCAGCCACTGGTAGCAGACCACTGGCCCTGCCACCTCTGGCCTTGGCCACCTTGACAGCACACTGAGAAAAGAGGTGAGATGTGGATGGGACAGCTGCCTGCTCCTGCCACCCATTTGTTCCACCCAGGATGAATCCACCACCTTTCCTGCTGGAGGCAGGGCTGGCTATTGTCTCTGCACTTGAACTCAACCTTACTAAAGGCAAGAAGAACCCTTTGTCAGGGCTGCCCAGAGCTCTGAGGGAGGTGAGCACTGGAAAACCCTGCCCAACAATGAAGAAAAAAATCTCATCAGCAAAAGGCCTGCAGACCCAGTAATTATCTGTCAGACAAGACTCTTGCTTCCAGCCTGCCTGCCCCTTGGTCCTTCTCTTTCTTTTCTGCTACTAGGGGAGGGGAAAGACCCTCCCCACAACAGATGAAGGGATGAAAAGCTAAGAATAACCACACTAGCACTGTGGGAGCATCTACAATGTGCTTGTCTGCTGGCCAACCTAAGGATAAGTCAGCAGGGAGCTGCTACAGGAACCTCTGGTGCCCCTAGCTGTTTCTAAGCCAGGCCTCCCTCCCCAAAGCCAGCTGTCATCCATATGCTGCTCTTCCTGAGAAGACCCCATCTTTTGGCAGTGGCCAATCTTCCCATGATCTTTCCACCTCCAGCCCAGAGGAACTCCCCACTCCCCCTGCTGTGGGCGTTCAAAGTCCCACCAGCCTAGAAGGAGCAGGCAATCTGTACCACTCTGGTAGACACAATAGTGTCCTGGGGAACCCACACCAACACATCAGTATAGGTTATCACCTGTGGGATGTTGACAAGCAGACTGGTGTTGGGGACATTGGCGACACGGATGAGTCCCTGCTGGATGATTCTCTGTCCCTGAATTTGCATGCTGGGCACGGAGGCGCGTGGAGCCAGGAGGAGGGGTGGTGGCCCCGTGGAGGAATGCTGCCTGATGCTGTGAATCTGCTGTGGTACAGGGGATGAGAAACCTGACTGAGACTAGCCCAGGAAAGCGGTGGGCACCCAGTCTGGCCCCAGCACATATAGCCTGCTCACCTGGGCCCCCCTGACAAGTGGTGGCATGACCACCTGTGAGCTTGCCTGTGGTCCCAGCTTCGCAGACACCTGCTGTCCACCTCGGACCAAGGGCGGTGGGATGATGCTGCCGGGCATTCGGGTTGAAGAGGTCTGTGAATCACACCAAGGCTCATGTTTACATGATCCTTTCCTTTACTCTTAGAAAACAACTTTACTGCCAGCTGTGTTGGTGCATGCCTTTAATCCCAACACACAGGAGGCTGAAGTAGGAGGACTGCTGTAACTTCAAGGCCAGCCTGGGCTACAGTGAGACGCTGCTTCAAAAAAAAAAAAAAAAAGTTTTGCTGTTTTTGTAAAAGTATATGTTGGTGAGGCTCCCCCCACACACACTTTTTTCTTGAAGTAGGGTCTCACTCTAGCCTAGGCTGACCTGTCGTCCCAGACTGGCCTTGATCTCACAGCAACCCTCCTATCTCTGCCTCCCAAGTGCTAGGATTAAAGGCATATGTTACCACACCTGGCCTTTCTTTTCTGAGACAATCCCATGTAGCCCAGGTTGGCCTCAAACTAGTTGTGTCGCCAAGGACAACCTTGAAAGTGACAGAGTGACAGGTATGTACCACCTCACCCAGTTTATATGGGATGGAACTCAGGGAGGGCTCTATGCATGATAGGGAAGCACTCTTCCCATTGAGTTATATACCTACCCTGTTTTGTTTTGTTTAAAGGTAATAGAGAAATTAAAAAAAAAAAAAAAAGGAAGGAAAAAAGGGAAATTAGCTAAAATACCAACTTATACACAGGAGTCTACCAAGAGCTGTAGACATCTGGGTTCACTGAAGAGTTATAAGGAGGATGTGGCAGACAGTTGCTAAGTTACAGCCCCTTCACAACCTCAGCAGGGAGCTGAGAGTTGGGAGCTAGAAGATGGCCTTCTGCCCCTCTCATCCTGAGTTGCCTGTGGACAAAAAAGACTAAGCTGAGCTGGGGAATCCAGGCACAAAACAAGCTGGATATCCTTGGGTACCAAGCCTGCTATTCTTCTAACCCTGCTGGGCTGTCACTGCCACTGTGGTTTCAGTGTGTGGTACCAACGGTAGCCTGGTTCAGCTATGCGGTTTGGGTCCATGTGACACCTTTTTCCTCTGGGATGTGGGTAGGAGCAGGAGGCAGCCTTTGCTTCTGTAGGCTCTGGATTGGGCTGGGTCTGCTCAACAGTCTGATGGAATGGAGCCTTTTTGAATAAACAGTGGCAGTGATGGCCCATTGGCCGAGAGGACACTGACCTGAAGGGATGTCTTGCCGGCAGGAATGTTCTGGGTGCCCCGCACAAGCGGGGGAGGAGTGGTCACGGTGCTCCCTGAGGAGCCTGTGGGCTGCAAGAGAGCAAGACACACAGAGATTGGGGTGGCAGGGAGGGAGGGGTGTACAAGGCACTGGCTCTCAAATGTTTACATGCAGCCTGAAGGTGGTCACTGTCTATAGCAGGAGTAGATGTGTGCCACAGGGGCAAGACCAGATTCATTTTTAACCCCATTATCATTTCTTAGCCCCCATACTTGAAGGAAAGGACCTTGGTCCCAGACCAAGCCAGGTCTGACCAGGTTTGAAAGTTACACACTACAGTACAGAAAGGATAGGACAGGCTTAGCTCCTGTTACTGTGTCCTTAACAATTAATAAGGAGGAAGAAAAGGAAAGCTGACAAATTCTGTTCCAAAACTCAAGGTGGGTAGTGGTCCATAAACCCCCAAATTAGACTAGCCATGGCCCTTCCTGTCCAGGGGTGCACCAGCCTGTGGTTTACTAAGGAATCAAACTGCACAGAAGGAAACTGCATCCAACCAGGAGCTTCTGCATAATGCTGGGAAGCTGACCTGGCTATAAATATGTTCCTAGGAGGCAGAGAGAACACAACCAAGACAGGGGACTGAGATTTTTGGGCTTGCACTTAGGCTAACACAGGGAGGTGTGGTTGGCAGAGGAAAGGAGGTGAATGACTATACACAGTAGGCAGGAATTAGCACAATTACCCACAGGACTTGGGACAGACCTCAATCCAATCACATTTCCAGCACCATTAAAGATACCTACATTCCATTTTCTTGATGCCTTTGAGTCTAAGCTTTACACAATCAGAACATTCTAGAACAAAGTGTACTCTGAGATTTTACTTTACATCCTTCTAGCTGAACTCTAAATGCATACTTGAGCCCATACACATTGGCTCTGATGTCCGCAAAGGAAAGGCTTCCCCTCTTGGCCAACCTATCCAGCCCAGGACACAGCTGCACACACCTTCTGAGCAGTGGCTTCCTTTTGTATCTGACTCTGTCGCAGTTTTTTCAACAAGACCAGCTTTGCTTCCTCTAGCCTCAGCTCCTCCTTCAACTGCTTGATCATCCTCTCCCGCTCTTCTGGGCTGCTCTTCTGTGAGACCAAAACACAGAGTTGGAGGGGCCCATGAGGGCAGAGCACCTTTTCCACACCCCCTTTTGCAAGGCTCACCAGGAGGGACTCAGTGCTGGTCTCATTCAAGGGTTCTGTGGTCAGCCCATTCATCTTGGGGCTCGAGGGCTGTTCACTGTCAGACAGCACGATCACATCAGGGGAGGGGGGCCTCCTCTCCAACTTCATGTCACTGTGGGGTGAGATGGGCATTAGCAGAGCATGTCACACTGGTAGTAGGATGAGCACACACAGTTCCTACTAACCTCCCCACCCCCAGCTCTGCCCTCAGGCACCCATTGTCCCCAGCTGCCTCATCCTACCACACACATCACAGGGCACAGAGTCTTTGGAGAACTATGAGTTTCTGATCTCAGTCTTGGTCTGCTTCCAATTGCTACAGTAAGAGATGGGTGGCTGTCACCAGAACATATTGGAACCACCTGATGTGGAGCCCAATCCCTCCCTAAACTCAGAACCAAGCTGCCAACAACACAGCACTGGCCAACACTCAGGCTTCACACTGACCACAAGGAGGGGGGGGGGACTTGAGCAATCTGCTGGACAATTTTACCCAGGTACATGGGCAGGAAGCAGCAGCAGGTACATGCTTTGGAAACAAAAGGAAACCATCTCTCAAATTCTGGGTCTCTAGCTATGTGACCTCATGCAGGTCCTCCACATTCTGTAGTGCATTGATGGTTCTGCCTTGCAAGTATCAAGACTGCCTTCTTTGTTGCCCTCTGCCCCTGACATATCCTCTAACACACACGCTCTCCACTCACTACCACAGAAGAGTGTTAAAAGCTCATTTCTCCTATGAAAATGACCCATCTCTTCCTCTTCTCACTCACAGCCAAAAGGTATTTTATCAGGGGTCCAGCAGTGTCAGGAGTGTGCAGAAGCTTGTGAGAGTTCTGTAATTAATTCTTATTTGCTGGTGTATGTGCTATGTATTATATATGATATATATATACATGTGCACAGGCCAGAGGAAGAAAGCAGGTATTCTATATTTTTCTTCCAAATTATTTTCCAGAGACACAGTCTCACACTGAACCTGTAGTTCCCTATTATTATTGTTGTTAGACTGACTGACCAGGGAGCTCCAGAAATCCTCCTATCTCATTCACCCTCAGTGCTGGAGCTACAGATAAAAGCTATGACTTGTTTATCACATGGGTGCTGTGGACCAAATTCAGCTCCTTGGGCTGGATAGATGGCTTAGTAGTTAAGTTGCTTGCCTAGCAAAGCCTGAGGACCCAGGTTTGATTCCCCAGTACCCATGTAAGCCAGATGCACATGGTGGCGCATTTATCTGGAGTTTGTTTGCAGCGGCTAGAGGCCCTGGCATGCCCATTCTTTCTCTAGCTCTCTCAAATAAATAAAATATTTTTTAAAAAATTCAGGTCCTTATGCTTGTAGATCTCCACAGACCCAAAGGTGGGCCTTTAGTCGCAAATATTTCAGGGTGTGGTAGGGAATGTGTGCTAATTCACTTATCAGAATCCAAAAGCATTGAGTGAGTGAGTGCCCCTTTCCCTGCTAACCATGAGCCAGGCTCCTTGTACAATTTAACCTGTGTAGGAGCACAGCACACTGGACCCTCTCCTTGTGAAAGACCCTGAGAAGAGGAGCGGACAGCTGGTACCTCTAAAGTCTTGAGAGTAAAGGTGCTCTGGTACCGAAACACATGTGGAGGTGGGTGAGGGTGGAAGGAATTAGACAGTCCCCAGAGGTCAGGCAGCAACCTCCCTAACCCATATCTGGCTCTGCTGAAGGAGTGGGAACTGCCTTTCTGTCAGCAGTGAAGTAGCTGAGGGTGATGTGTCCACTAGGTGGCACTATGACCCAGGGAGAAACTTGGATAAAGTTAACTGGAAGTCACAGTGCAAGCTTGTTTGTGCAAGATCCCAGTGGGCAAATCACTGGCGTAGAGACTCTGGATCCCCACCGCCATACCTGGGACAGCCGTGTCCTCAGGTAGGGCAGGTACAAGATACAGGGATGATCATCCAGAGGGCAGCTCTGGGTCCTCCTCATCGTCTCCCTAGAGGTGGCCACATTAAACACTGGCCCCTGCCTGATCTAGGGTAGCGGCTGCTAGACTATCAGGTCAGGGGAACAGACAGAAAACCAGCTTCCTGTCCAAAGCCTGCAGCCCTGAGATGAGGTTCTCGAAGGCTGAGGCTCCTGGCCAACACAGGGAAATCTACAAACAGGGAGTTTAAAGCAAGCCAGGCACACCATCAAACTACATCCAGGTTTGTCCCTCCTCGCAAACAGCCAGGCCATCCAAGATCAGTTTCAAGGTGACCTGGTGGCTCCAATTCCTGTCCCTCTGGGCGGCAGCAGCCAAACCTACCCCAGCACTGCTGCTGATCTCAAGCCAAGGTGGGCAAAAAAGTGAATTAAGCAGCTAGGCCCCGGCAATGCCTTACATAGAGTTACAGGTGATGAAAGATACACTTCTGGGAGAGGTATATATGACTGAAGGACAGCTACCTCTACCTCTACCTCTGGGGATTTATCACTTTTTTTTTTGTCTTACTGGGTCCTGTGCTTCTTCCAGATGTGAGATGTCTAGTCTTTTATTCAAGGTAGAGTCTCACTCTAGCCCAGGCTGACCTATGTAGTCTCACGCTGGCCTTGAACTCATGGCGATCCTCCTACCTCTGCCTCCCAAGTGCTGAGATTAAAGGCATGCGCCACCACACCTGGCAGATGTCTAGTCTTAATATAATCTGGATTTGCTTGAGAGTGAGGGCAAGGCCAACCTCCTAGGCAGCTCTCACCTTGGCCTCAAACTAATCAATAACTTATCCTGCCCGTCAAGGATCACTCAGCATCCCAGCAGCCAGCAGGGAGTGAACTTCCTGTATGTTAATCAGGCCACCAAAAAGTCATGTGACAAAGGCATTTCCCTCCTTGGTCATGTGACCCTGTAACTGTGCCTTCCAATGTGAAAACCATGGCAACGGGCAGTTCTAGCCAGTTTGACACGTAGCCTTCATTTTGAAAAGGGAGGTGAGGGTTCAGGTGCTGTCAGGAAATGGAGGCGCTGGCTCACCCAGGCCCTGCATAGGCTGTAAGCACTTCCTGTGTGGCACCAACCCACAGGGGGACTGTATGTTGTCCCAGACACCTTGACACCTCTTCCAAGCAGAGGGGTTTCCAAACTGAGAAACTTGCTTAAGCTGAATTTTTGTTGTTGTTGTTTTTCGAGGTAGGGTCTCACTCTAGCCCAGGCTGACCTGGAATTCACTATGGAGTCTCAGGGTGGCCTTGAACTCACGGTGATCCTCTACCTCTGCCTCCCGAGTGCTGGGATTAAAGGCGTGTGCCACCACACCTGGCTTTAAGCTAAATTTTTAAGTAAGAGGGATCTTACGATTCTCAATAGTTTTTTTAGAGAGTTTTTTTTTTAACTCAGGAAGAGGAGCACATGTGGCTCAAAATCATCACAGGCATAATTTAGGAGAGAATCTTAATTACAAAATTTAAGGCCAGGAGAATAAAAGCAGAGGGAATGCAGTATAGTGTGGAGAGGGGTTGTGTCCACTAGTCTCCAGCACACAGCGGCCATGCAGGGAATCAACTGCATTTATTTGAAAGCTGTGTGACATTTTGAGAAAAACTCAATAAGCTGGTCCAGACTGACAATCTTAAGAACAGTGATGTAAAATTACAGCTACCAGAAGAGACTCAACTTTACCTACACAAGTTCCTGGAAGCAAGCCAGGGTATTATCAGCATAAATGGCCTCTCCACATAACCAAAATTCTGTCACCTGCCAGGAGGCTGGGGCCCCAAACCTCAAAGGCAGTACACTCCACCTGCACAGAGGCATGTCTTGTGGCCAGTCAGAGGCCAACACATGGTTCATGTCCACATTCCTCAGCCAATGCCAAGGAAGGAACCTCAGAAGGGATGCACAGCCACTGGTGCTCAGTGAACCTTGCTCCCCTCTACACACACACTGACAACAGGTCCTCATTGGGCAGAGGAAAGAGGTCAGGGTTAGCCCTGTCCTGACCATTCATGGTCCATTGGGATGCATAGACAGAAAGCAAGAGGGGAGACAGTGGGAAGTTCACAGGTAGCAGTGTGTGTGTGTGTGGGGGGGGGAGTTCAGCCCAGTATAAACATGGTAAGGCTAGGTCAGAAGCACTAAAGTGGAAATTCACCCAAGAAGCTCAACAACACTGCAAAAAGTAAACCTATAAAAGCAAAGCAGAATTTATTTTATTTATTTATTTATTTATTTTGAGGTATGGTCTCACTGTAGCCCAGGTTGACCTGGAATTCACTATGTATTCTCAGGGTGGCCTTGAACTCACAGCGATCCTCCTACCTCTGCCTCCCAAGTGTTGGGATTAAAGGTGTGTGCCACCACATCTGGCTGCCTACAAAGCAGTTTTTTTTTTTTCCCAAAGCAGAATTTTTGAAGTGCTGCCTGACTGGGCCGTAGTACATGGAAGCACAGGGTCTCAAACATCTTGGCCTGTAGAGTAGATAAAATGCTCCCCACAAAGCCAAGGACTGGAAAAGCCTGGGTCCATTCCACTCAGCCTTAGACTTAATACAGCTCTCAGCAACTTAAGCTGGTTAAGAGTGGCTCAGGTCAGACAGTGGGGTAAGGTTTGCTTTTGCCTCTTGAAGAACACACTAGCCTCTTGGTGCCTCCTATACCTCCTCTCAAGAACACTTCCTTCCTGAAAGACCAAAGAGCCAGGAAGGATCAGGCAGCTGTAGGGTCATCCCTCTACAGGCCCCAGAAGAACCATCCCCACTTCAGATGAGACAGAGCTATCTGCTAAGAGCTACCTCAGAGGTTGGGATGTCTTTCTGTCATGTCAACTGCTGCCTCTCCAGAGCCGGCAAGATAACACAACCTAGAATGCAAAGGTGACTGGAACATGTCCTTGAGGACTGGAAGCTTGCAAGAACAGGATCACTGAGAAGGGCCTGTAGCCATAGTTTTAAGCCTTTAGAAGTGAGCCCTCTTGAGGTTCCCAACACTGAGGCTGGTGAGACACCGACAGTGAGCAGCCCATCCTGCCTCATCTTTACAATCCTAGGAGAGAGCTACTGAGGGAAAAGGAGAATCTGGCACAGAGAGGGCAACCTTGAGGGCAAGGCTCACTGCTTATACACACATAGATGCTGCCTCACTAAACGCCAATCCACTTGAAAGGATTTCTGAATGCTATATTGAAGTCTGTCTTTCAGCAACAGACCTATGAGCTGAGACCCAACCTGAGAAAAGATGATCTAAATAAGAAGTCATGATACTCAGGACCAAAGGAAGCCTACACCCAGGTTAAGGCTTTGCCAAGGCATCCCAACCTTCTCTATAGAGCAGGGGAGGAGGTGGCAGGTGTTAACGGTCCTCTTCAGGATCCCAATGGCTTCTGTGGCTCCATTTCCGAACCATGTAATGTGGCAGAAGTACTGTCCCTACACATTCTCAGGGCAATGTCACCAAGGCCTGGCAGAACATATTTAGCCTTCTGAACATTTGCTCTGGAGGACTTTGCCCCAGGCCACACTGTGTAAGACACCCACAAAGTCAGCGGAGGCATGGAACCAGCCAGCAGAACCACAGACAGTAATAACAGCATCAACACAGTGCTGCTTTAAACCACTATGCAAACAGGCTGTGGGCCCAGTTCAGCCTTCTCCCTCAAACTGGCCATCCACTACAGTATACAGCAGGGAGTAAAAAGGAAGGTAACAAACGGGGTGACACAATACTGTGTGGGAAGCTGAGCCATGCAGGAGAGACCTGCCCAACGAAATGGCAGACATTTCCCTGGGAGGAGAGAATTGGGAGGCTTTAGGTACCATCTAGACAAAGGCCCAAGTAAAAGCCAACAAGCGATTCCATATACCCACTCACTGTTACTTCCCACTGAAATGTACACACACTTCTAGAAAAGTACTACAAGAGAAATAAATCAGTCACTATGTGTTGCTCACCAGGCTATGTCTTGTTTGGCAGGGACTGCCCATAAGATCTGGACATGTGGGAGAGCTCACAGGGACTCCAGTCCATCTTCCTCTCCCAATGAGGGCCTTCTTTCATGGAAATTTGTGACAAGGAGAGCTCTGCTACCCATTGACACAGGCTGAGCACTCCAGCCTGTCCTGGGTTAAATGACACAGATGACTGCCTGGCCCCTCCCTAGGCTCTGAAGCTTACCTGCTCCTCACCAGCCAGGTACTGGGGATCCCTAGCCCTTCAAGCATCCATTATCACCCCTCTGCAGTAACCTGAGCTCCTCCTGGCTGGGATGTCAGGAGAATAGCCTAGCATCACTGGAGGCCAGTAAGACAGAATACATTCCCTTCTCTAAGCCTCAAAGTGGCCACACCCACAAATGTACAATTACTTTGAGGGGAAGTCTTGCAGCTTCACTGATATGGTGGAGACCTTGAGCCTGCCTTCTAGCCACTGGGTATGCAGCAACAGCTGATCTATCACTGTCCATGTGGAGGTGTCAGCACAGTTGTGCTCACATGTCACAGGCCAGAGGAAGAAAGCAGGTATTCTATATTTTTCTTCCAAATTATTTTCCAGAGACACAGTCTCACACTGAACCTGTAGTTCCCTATTATTATTGTTGTTAGACTGACTGACCAGGGAGCTTCCAGAATCCTCCTATCTCATTCACCCTCAGTGCTGGAGCTACAGATAAAAGCTATGACTTGTTTATCACATGGGTGCTGTGGACCAAATTCAGCTCCTTGGGCTGGATAGATGGCTTAGTAGTTTAAGTTGCTTGCCTAGCAAAGCCTGAGGACCCAGGTTTGATTCCCCAGTACCCATGTAAGCCAGATGCACATGGTGGCGCATTTATCTGGAGTTTGTTTGCAGCGGCTAGAGGCCCTGGCATGCCCATTCTCACTCTCTCTGTCTCTCCCTTTCTGTCTGTCTCTAATAAATAAAAATAAAATAATTTTAAAAAGAAATTACAAGAGAAAGGTATACTGTCTACCCCAACAGGTGCTGGGGAGAGGGTTCCAAAAAACAGATGCCCACGCTCTGAACCTCAATTGCAAGGGAGGAAACAGGCTTTCTGTTGGGGTTTGGGCAGCACACCACAATGCTCTGTTCTGAGATACACCCCAACAGCCAGACCACACTCATCCCTATCTCTCAGGACTCATCAGCAGACAGCAGGCAGTGGGCTCTGGTCTTTATGTTGTGGGAGATGACCCCACACCAGCTGGCAACATGGCAGTGACCCCAGCTCCAACCTTATAAGCAGTGCGGGAGGTTGCCTCTTCCCCTCACAGGCTGGCCTTGTGTTTCCACCAAAGATGGAAGGTGACAGAGGACACAGGCCAGGAACCCAGGGATGGAGACACTGAAGAAGAGCTACAAGTTCATTCCTTCCAAGGATGTCACCTTGGTGCCCAGGATAAGCCAATGTGTAGGTCAATCATAAATTTCAATGACCTCTAATTTCAGCAGGGTAAAAGACAGGAATGGGGATGGGACCCACAAGAAAGACAAGAGATGAGAAGGGGCCACCAGGGTGCAGAGGTGACTCAGCTGGACCAGGGGAGGAAGGACAGAACCCAGAACCAATTTTGGAAAGCATATAGCCCACTCTCAGCTGTCCTAAGGAGACCTCAAAATGCAGTGGGCTGTGTGGATTTCTAGCTGGAGCTGAAGTAGGCATGCCTTGCTCCCCAAGGCCAAAGGCTCTATTGGAAGTCACAAACAGCAGACAGAAATCACAAGAGAGGGGCTGGGGAAATGGCTTAGCGGTTATGGCACTTGCCTATGAAGCCTAAGGACCCAGGTTCAATTCTCCATGTCCTACGTATGCCAGATGTACATGGTGGCGTGTGAATCTGGAGTTCATTTGCAGTGGCTAGAGGCCCTGGCATGCCCATTCTCACTCTCTCTGTCTCTCCCTTTCTGTCTGTCTCTAATAAATAAAAATAAAATAATTTTAAAAAGAAATTACAAGAGAAAGGTATACTGTCTACCCCAACAGGTGCTGGGGAGAGGGTTCCAAAAACAGATGCCCACGCTCTGAACCTCAATTGCAAGGGAGGAAACAGGCTTTCTGTTGGGGTTTGGGCCAGCACACCACAATGCTCTGTTCTGAGATATCACCCCAACAGCCAGACCACACTCATCCCTATCTCTCAGGACTCATCAGCAGACAGCAGGCAGTGGGCTCTGGTCTTTATGTTGTGGGAGATGACCCCACACCAGCTGGCAACATGGCAGTGACCCCAGCTCCAACCTTATAAGCAGTGCGGGAGGTTGCCTCTTCCCCTCACAGGCCTGGCCTTGTGTTTCCACCAAAGATGGAAGGTGACAGAGGACACAGGCCAGGAACCCAGTGGATGAGCCAGTAAGACAACAACATTAAATGAACTGAAGCCTCAAAGTGGCCACACCCACAAATGTACAATTACTTTGAGGGGAAGTCTTGCAGCTTCACTGATATGGTGGAGACCTTGAGCCTGCCTTCTAGCCACTGGGTATGCAGCAACAGCTGATCTATCACTGTCCATGTGGAGGTGTCAGCACAGTTGTGCTCACATGTCACAGGCCAGACCATGTAGGAACCTCAAATGGAAACTGTGCAGTGCTCAGCATATACCAGACCCCAGGGGGAGCAAGAAAGGAAGAGAAGCCAGTAACCCCCCACCCCCCCCAAAAAAAAACTTTGCAGGCACAGCCTAAGAAGGCGTGAAAGGCCCTGGATGGGTTAGGAAGCCTATGGACCACTCTTCCAGAAGTGACGTTCTGGACTATGATAAGATTCTTTACTTTGATGATGCAAGTTTATGCATCTGTTAGAACTCATAGTCTGGGTGGCAACAGAAGAGGCACTACTCATGTGGCATATACCACTTGAGCAGTGTCATGGTTTAATTAAATCTCCCAGAAAGCCATGTGTAAAAGGCATGGTACTCCAAGGGGACAGACTGAAACCTCCAAAGCTGTGAGCCAAAGTGAACCTTTGCTCTTTTGAAGTTGATCATACAGGGAGGGTATTTTGTCAGGCACATACTACCACATCCTTGTAAGGGCAACTAATCCTCATGATGCCTGTATCCTCCTGTCCTAAGAAGCCATACAACTGGATGGCAAGTATTCCACCTCCATCTTGAAAAAGCTGAGTACTCTATGTGTTTTCCATTTATCCCACTTGTGCTAATCAGAGCAGGACATGGCCGCCTTACATCCCTCCCTTCTATATAGGAGGCAGCAGATGTCTCTACTCACATAACCATTTGACAAGAGTTAGGCAGTCATGTACATGTAAACAACGCATACTCATGATTGCAACACTCAGTCTTGTCTTATTGCTGGATGTGTGGGCCCAGCATACGGGAGGCTAGGGTCCATATACTGGTCTCCTCCCAGGAACAATGAGGATGTGGGAATAGTCTGCTCAGGAACTGGAGACATCCACTTCCAGTAAACTATAGTCAACAATCAATCACCTTTCTCACCAAGACCTCAGCGCTTCCACAACATGGTCCTGCAAGAAGCAGCTCTGGTAGTTGGTTCTGCCCTAGCCACCAGCATGACATGCAGCACAGGGCTATCTCTGCACCAAGCCTCATGCAGTGGAACACCTGTCATTTCAGTATTTGGGGGACTGAGAAAAAAGGATCAGGAATTCAAGACCTGCCCAGAATACATAGCAAGCCCCAGACCAAGAAGCAAAGGCAGGAGCTGCCCAAGATTTTAAAATTTGTAGGCATGACAGACCTATGAATTCCATTTCCATGAGCATATTTATGGATGCAAGAATGAAAAGCCAAATTATTTAACTTCTGTGTATTTTTTAAAAGAGAGAATGGGCACACCAGGACCTCTAGCTCCTGCAAACGAATTCCAAAGTGCATGCACCATTTTGTGCATCTGGTTTTACATGGGTGCTGGGGAATCAAACCCATGTCCATTAGGTTCTGGAGGCAAGTGCCTTAACCACTGAGCCATCTCTCCAGCCCCTACTTTCTTTATTGTATTAAATATTTTACTTATTACTTACAAGGAGAGGAGGGGGGAGGGGAGGAAGGAGGAGGAGACAGAATGAATGCATGTGAAAGAGCTAGCTTTACATGGGTACTAAGGAATCAAACCCAGGCTAGACCTGGGCCTGCTTTAACTGCTGAGCCATCTTCTCAGTCCCCTGTTTGCATTATCACAGTTAACCTTCAGACTCTGTTCCAAGAACCAGCATTATGGCCTACCCTGGCAAGTGTTCCATGCACACTTGAACTGTCAGGGAGAGTAGGCTGACTATGTTCAAGTCTTCTGCAACCTTGTTGATCCTGTCTAGTTGTTCTACCAACTATTTAGAGTGAGGTACTGACCTCTCTATAACTCTTGTTTTTGTTTTTTCAAGGCAGGGTTTCACTCTAGATCAAGCTGACCTGGAACTCTGTAGCCCAGGCTGACCTTGAGCTCACAGTGATCCTTCTACCTCAGCCTCCCAAATTCTAGAATCAAACCCAGCTCCACTTTATAACTCTTGCATTGTCTATTTCTACTGCCTTGGGCATTTGAGGGCTTTGTAGTTATGTAAACATATGTTTACGAATGTTATTCCCCCCCACCCATTTTTTGAGGGGGTGGCTTCAAAGTAGGGTCTCACTGCAGCCCAGGTTGTCCTGGAACTCTGTAGCTCCTGAATGACCTTGAACTCACAGTGATCCTCCTACTTCAGCCTCCCAGAGTGCTGGGATCAAAAGCAAGCACCATCATGCCCAGCCTTATTTCTTCTTGATGTTCCTTATAAAAAGTTCCCTCTCTGGTTCACAACCTATGAGGTAATAATTCCTGTCTCAAGATCCTTTATCTCACACAAATGTAGTAATTCCACAAATACTTGCTACTTATGTGTATCTTTCTACTTCTGTTATTGAAATAGGGTATAATATTTAGTCATGGTGTAACGGGGCTAGATTGTACTTTACTATATAGCTTGACAATTTAAACCATTCACATTTATTGCATACACTGATATGGCTGCACATCTGTCTCATTATGGTTTTTTGTTTTGTTTGTTTTGTTTGTTTTGTTTTGTCCCCTTGAGGAAGGGTCTCACTCTAGCTCAGGATGGCCTCAAAATCAGGATGCCCTCCTACCTTTGCCTGGGATTTGTGCTGGGCCTAAAGGCGTGCGACACCAGGCCCAGCTTGTGTTGTTTTTTTGTTTTGAGACAATGGCTCTAGATTGAACTCCTTATGGAAGCTGAATTGGCTCTAAAATCCTAACCCTCCAGCCTTCACTTCTGGAATTACACCTTTTTAGGTTTAGGTGGTGCTGGGGATGGAACCTAGGGCTTAGTACATACTTTGCAAGCACTCTACCCAGCACTCTACAGACAAAGCCCTCATCTACTCTTTTGCTCTTTGCTGAGTTATTTGCCTCCTTTGCTGTTTTCTTTCCTCAGTTAACTTTCTTTTGTGATAAACATTTTCAGTTCATCACTTTAATTGTTATTGTTGCTTTCTTTACTTTGTTTTCTTTGTATTCTTTTACAGGAGGGCCTGACTCCATAGCCCATGCTATCTGTGTAACTCTCCATCCTACTTCAGCTTCCAGAGTGCTAGAACAACATGACAGCACGGTCACACCCAGCTTAGCCATTATTTTTTGAAAACAGTATTTATGTTGCCCCAGTCATAGCCAGATCCAGACCTCTTGTCCCTCCCCCACCTGTGAAGGCCAGGTAGAGCCTTGCTGAGGAGTGGGAGGGCATGGAAGCAGCCCCAGGTTGCAAAGTGGGTAGGCCCTTAGGTACCCAGTGTTGTGAATGGTTTCCTTGCTCCTGTCTTACTTTATCAGTGCATTTTTGGGAATAGGGCTTGACACTTTTGTCACCCAATCATAAAGAGAAGTTTCACGCCAAAATATAACTAACAAAAGCACTGCAAATAAGAGGGGTACAGGAAAGCTGAACATGTCACCATCTGCCTCTACAAGCCCCACATCACTCACTGCGGGCAGGCAGGTGTCCTTACCAGCGCGCGCGCACACACACACAGTCATTCAGACATCTGAATCTACTGGTGGTTTTAATTTGGCTACTTTCTTAAATAACTTAAAAGGAAATTCCACATGTGTGCCACCACTGGACCCTGCTCTAGCCTTTAAAATGCCAAACTGGGTCTTGGCATCAAAGAAAAAATTAAAAGGTAGCTTTGTTTAAGAGCCAAATAGAAATTCTGCAGTCAACTCTTGTTCTTGGCAGGAGACTGACTACAAGACCCACCAACACCCTGTACCCAAATCTGAGGGAGCTCAAGTCCTTGA
The DNA here is from genome assembly GCA_036346955.1 of Dipus sagitta. NCBI lineage: Eukaryota > Metazoa > Chordata > Mammalia > Rodentia > Dipodidae > Dipus > Dipus sagitta. The sequence goes on from CM070770.1 coordinate 220,037,925, forward strand.
TGCAAAATAGCACACTTGCACAGAACTTGTATGCATCATCCTATAGACTTTAAGTCACCTCTAGATGGCTCAGAACACCTGATACATTATAGATGTTGTGTAAGTAGGCTTGTGGTATTGCGTAAGGAATAAGATAAAAATACATGTGCTGGAGGGATGATTCAGTGGTTAAGGCACTTGCCTGCAAAGCCTAAGGACCCAGGTTCAATTCCCCAGTACCTACTCGCCAGATGAACAAGGTGGCGCATGCATCTGGACTTCATCTACAGTGGCTAGAGGCCCTGGCATACCCATTCTCTCCCTCTTTCTCAAATAAATAAATAGGGCTGGGGAAATGGCTTAGTGGTTAAGGCATTTGTCTACAAAGCCTAAGGACCCTGGTTCAATTCCCTAGGACCCATGTAAGCCAGACACACAAGGGGGCACATGCATCTGGAGTTCGTTTGCAGTGGCTAGAGACCCTGGCACACCCATTCTCTTTCTCTCTATATGTCTGTTTCTCTCTTTCTCTCTCAAATAAATAAATAAATAAAACTTTGATGGAGAAAAAAAAGGCACGTACCGCTATGCCTGGCCTAAAAATAAATAAATAAATATATTTTTTAGAATAAAAGATGTAAGGACAAATATTTTCCTTTTTTTTTTCTTTTTTGGTATTGGGTATTCAACTCAGGGTCTGTGTTCCACCTGTGATGGGGTTAATCTTCATTGCTCACCCCTGGGTTTTACAATCACCTAGGAAATACATCTCTGGTCCTATTAGGGCATTTTTGGAACGAGGAAAAACCCATTCTGAGTGTGGGCAGCAACATCCAGCTCTCACACTTCTTGACTGCAAATGCAATGTCACCTTGCCTACCATGATGGACTGCAAATGGTGAGCCAAAATAAACCCTTCATTCCTTAACTTGCTTTTGTAGGGTACTTTGTCACAGCAACCAAAAAAGTAACTAATACACTACCACTGAACTTCCCAAAGTGGCACTTGCATCTGGAGTTCGTTTGCAGTGACTAGAGGCCCTGGGTGCGCCCAATTCTCATCCTCTCTGCTTGCAAATAAAACATTTTTTAAAACTATATTTTAAAAAAGTTAAAAAGAGAAAAATTAGCTAGGCGTGGTGGTGCACGCCTTTAATCCCAGCACTTGGGAGGCAGAGGTAGGAGGATCGCTGTGAGTTTGAGGACACCCTGAGAATACAGAGTGAATTCCAGGTCAGCCTAGACTAGAGTGAAACCCTACCTGGAAAAAACAAAAAATAAAAAAGAGAAAAAAAAATAAAAAGAGAAAAATTAGCCGGGCATGGTGGCATACAACTTTAATCCCAGCACTCGGAAGGCAAAGGTAGGAGGCTCATGAGCTCAAGGCTACCCTAAGACTACATAGTGAATTCCAGGTCAGCCTGAGCTAGTGTGAGACCTTACCTTGAAAAACCAAAGAGAGAGAGAGAGAGAGAGAGAAAGAAAAATTAAATTCAGCAATTTAAACTTGACACACTGCACATGACACCTCTACGATTTTGCTCAGGTGACTGCAGAAACTGGAACGGTTGTTGGTACACAACACTCTGCTTTTAGGAGTTTTTTTTTTTTTTTAACATAAAAACAGATCTATAATCTGAATTTTTGGAGACCAGTTGCGCAATCAACTCTGGGAAAAAGTATCCAAGTTTACCATCCTTGTGGCACTGTACAGAAATCAAAAGCCCTGTTAGCCTAGAAATGCTCATCTTTATGTCTTTTCATTTGTACTAGGGTAAGGTCTGGTCTACACGGGTTTGATTACAGAAAGTAATAAAGTAGTCTCTAAATCATGGAAAAAAATTGATCTACTAAGCCCATGGCCAAAGTGCCTCAGCTGCTCTTCCCTGGTGGAATGCAGCTGTCCTCAGTGGATCCAATTCCTGTAGTACAGACACAGTGCTGCAGGAGGCTTCTAAAGGTGCTCCTGGCCAGAGTCCATGGAAAGATCAACAGACAAACCAGGGCAGCTCACTGCAGAATGTCACTCATATTGAGCCATGGCCAACATTTAAGTGCACACTTCCTGTTACCTCATCAACCTGCAAGGCAGGGACAACCGCCTGTTTCACCAAGAAAGGAACACAGGCTAGAATGGTCTACTTAAGATAGGTGGTCTAGGCTTCACTCCTTCCCAGCCCTAGGCAAGACCCTGCCCCCACTGCAGGTGCCTGCAGTGGTCTCCATCTCTTCCCTATTTTAGTGCTTTGAGTCATAAGGAAAGGCCACCGATGACTTCAGCAAAAGCCCATTTGGAAGCTAAGGGTCCAGCAAAGGCCTGAGAGCCAGAGGACCAGTGTGGCTCTAGCCTGCAGGAACAGAAGGAGCAGGTCTATGCCTACCCAATAAGGCATGGTTGGTTTCAATCTCATCATCCCACCACCTGCAGAGGAGCAGAAGCAGGATGCAGGAGGGACCTAGCAGATCCCATGGAACAAGCTCCACTGCTCTGGCTATGGTGGCTCACCCAGAGAAAGTTAAAAAAAAAAAAGAACCAAGCTTTTATCCTTTAATCCCAGCACTTGGGAAACAGAGAGGTAGGAGTATTGCCATGAGTTCGAGGCTACCCTGAGGCTACACAGTGAATTACAGTTAAGCCTGAGCTAGAGTAAGAACCTACCTCAAAAATAAAAAATTAAAAAAAAAAAAAAAAAAGAGGTAGAGGTTTCAGGTCAGCCTGGGCTAGAGTGAGACCCTACCTAGGAAAAAGAAGAAAGAAAGAAAGGGAAGGAAGGGAAGAAAGGGAAGAAAGGGAGGGAAGGGAGGAGGAAGAGAGGTAGGGAGGGACCCTGAGGTTTAGAAGGGGAGAGCAGAAAGCAATAGAGAGAAACACCTTTTTTAAAAACAATTATTCATTTATTTATTTTTGAGGTAGGGTCTCACTCTAGCTCATGGAACTCAGGGTGGCCTCGAACTCACAGTGATCACAGTGATCCTTATACCTCTGCCATCATTCCTGGCTAGAAAAGCCTTTTCTTTTTTGTTTGTAGTCCAGGCTGGCCTCAAACTTGCTAGTAGCCAGGGACAACCTTAAACTCCTGATCCTCCTGCCTCTACCTCCGGAGTGCTGGGATTACAGGCCAGCAACACCATGCCTAATTGAGAAAATTTTGCTCTGATAGTAGGAATATAAAAGATGGCCACAAAAAAGAAATTTACTTTTGAGGGCACCAGTCAGACAACCTGCAAAGCCATTAAGATCCCACAGATTGATTTCACAAAGGTTTATCACAGGCTTTGACTCCTCAGCACTTCAGGGAAGGTTATGGGGTCCCAGGTTTCTCCATACCCCTTCTGAGCTACTCAAAGCTGGGCAAACATGAAGAAGGCCATGACCCCAGATCAGAACTCTAAGTGGACAAGGAGGGCAATGTCCTTAGTGGTGTCTGGGGTGTTTTGAGGTGGTGATACAAGAGGCACAGGGTGAACATCTGAATTTCCCCTTACTGAAAGAAAAGGTTTCTTTTGGCTGGGTGTGGTAGCACATGCCTTTAATACCAGCATTTGCAAAGCAGAGGTAGGAGGGTTGCCATGAGTTCAAGGCCACCCTGAGACTACATAGTGAATTCCAGGTCAACATGCGCTAGAGTAAGACCCTACCTTGAAAAACCAAAAAGAAAAAAGGGCTGGAGAGATGGCTTGGCAGTGAAGGTACTTGCCTGCAAAGCCAAAGGACCTAGGTTCAATTCCCCAGGACCCACATAAGCCAGATGCACAAAGTGGCATGTATGCCTGGATTTCATTTGCAGCAGCTGGAGGACCCTGGCATGCCCATTCTCTATCTGCCCCCTTCTCCCTCTCCCTCTCTCTCAAATATATAAATAAAGTATGTGTTTAAAAAAAGAGAAAGAAAAAGAGAGAGAAAGAAAAGGTTTCTGAATGTGGAAATAGGGAAGGTTAAGTCTGACTTCAAGTTTTCATAAAACCTGAGAATCAGTGAGGTCCTTCCTTGAAGGAATTTATGATGACCAAGGAGAAGACTTCTAAGCAGAGTACTGGGCAGCTCTCCTCTGAGGAATGGGGCCTGGGACAGGGTGTGGCAGCCTTGGCCTCCTGACCCCAAGGAATGCCAAAATAGAGCCCAAAACACACTGATACACTGCCGGGGCACCCAACTTCTCAGCTCCGGCCCAGCCCACCCCCCTCCACTCACCTGTGTGAGGTACGCATATCCACGGGCCCTTCATCTGTTCCTGCAGCCTCTGTTGGCCTCAGCGACCCTGGGGTTGGGCCTACTCCTGGCTCTGGTGTCACCCTGGATTCTCCGTCCACTGTTGATTCTGATGCTGATGGCCCTCTCTCTGTCTTCATTTTCTTGCTGTCTGCACCGTCCTCAGTGGGATCCAGGTCAAGGGCTCGCTTCTGACCACGGGTTCGGCATGCTTCTTCACTCATTCTGAACTTGAGGAGAAGACATAGTATTTGAACCAGAACAGCAAAGCTTTTAGGGGGTGACTGCTTTCCTCACAGGGTGAGGCCGGTGGGAATAGATGTAACTGCCACAAAAGCAACCCGGACCTTCCTTCATAAACTAGGGAGGCTAAGTGGGAAGGGGGTCCTGTTGAGGCGTGGCAGAGCTGATGAAAGCAGGACAAGAGCTTAGTGCATACGGCAGGGACAGCACACACAAAGACAGTGCTTGCCAGCATAAAGAGCTGAGCCCTGGCAGTGTGTGGGACCTGGAAGAGGTGATCATAGGTGCTGTGAGCCTCAGCTGACTTTTTCACAAAGGGAGTTTTCCTCACTTCCTGTTCACTTCTGGGAGATGGGGAGTGAGGGTCATACTGATCCCTTTGGTTGGCAATAAGATACACAGCCTGGCCCAACAGCATGCTACCGCCCTGTACCTGCAGCACACCCATCTTGATTTAAAAAGAAAGGAGAAAGCCGCTGAGTCAGTTTTTGATCCCATGACATCACTGGGCTCCACATGACCCTTCCCAGGATTCAGTCAGTCAGAGACAAAGCACTTTCTAGAAAACCAGTCTGAACCGGTTCCAGACAACTCACTGAAGTGTTGTTAACCCTTGCAGAGACAGGAGGATAGTACTGGCGTTCCATAGCCCAGTCTGGGGCACTTTTAAAGGGGCCCCTATGATCCCAGGCCTCACCATTCCCAGCAGGAGGGAACATCAGCCTTGGGAGAAGCAGGGCCTAACAGAACCACCTACAGCTCACCATAGACAGGAAATTCATAGCTGAGCTCTGGCAGAATGTTCAGAATGACAGCTCTCCATGAGGTAGCCAGTGTCTACCACAAGTAGACCTGCAGACAACCTTGTTCACACCTGTGGCAAGCATTTCAATTTTGCATCCTGAAGGCAGGCATCCACCTACCCTGTGCCTCAGTTTCTCCATTAACAAACACCCTGGGCAAGGCATGTCCTGGGCAGAACCAAACAGACCCAGCCAGGGAGGCCACCTTTTGGATTCTGGGAGGTTGGCATAACAACATACGAATTCTCATAACTGTATTAGGGATTCTCCTTGAGCAAACCCATTCGGAGAGCTGACTTTACAAGTCAGTAAGTGTGGCCCTTCTATGGATTAGAGTCCCAGCTTCTGCTCCTGCAGCTGTAGGGAACTAAGCTGCCACAGACTCCCCATGGCCCTGTCACCCTCCCCACAAGCCCCATCTTACGAGGGTAAGGACCTGTGAACATCCCCTTCAGCAGCACCCAGGTGTCACAATTTGACCCTAACAAGGGGATGCAGATGGAGCCCCCAACTCTGCTAACACCCACTCCATACCAGCTGCCCTCCCAGAACACTCACTCCTCTCCCACCTTGGATGGAGGTGAGGAACACTCACCACCTTCCAGTCTTATCAGCCTGGAATTCTATGGTTCTGGCCTTCCTCCAACATGCCTGACCATAAACCCTGTCAGACCTGCTCCCTATTGGTCTGTCCTGTCTCTCTCTGACAGCAAACCAATTAATAACCTGGAGTGTCAGCACCCCAACCCTGTGGGAGGGATGGGACACATTTCTTCCTTGGGTAACACCTGAAGTAGGAGCCTTTCAGGTTTTGAAAGGATGACAGCTATGGGAGATGCACTCCCAGGTCTGAGCCAGGAGAGAATGGAGAAGCCTAGGACAAACAGGTCTGAGGAAGTCAGGGACATTCTGGCCCTTAAGGATGAGGCTCTGGGTTGGCCTAGTGCCTGCTATAGGACAGTAAGGGGAACACACAAACAGGAAAGCTGCAGCACCATCACCACCCCATCAGTCTGTGTTTGCTGCTCAAGTCCACTGCACCTCACGCTAGCCACTCAGGTCTTTCTAGGGCAGCATCCAGCCTTGCATAAGCCTCAAAGCTCATCCAAACCCACCAGAGACCAACCACTAAAGTCCCTATCTATTCTACCCCATTGCTTCACTTTCTGGTTGCTGTGGAGCCAGTAAAGAGCAGAGCTTGGATGAAGGTGTTATCCCCAACCCAAAGGACCACCCAACCTGCAATGACAGGAAGCTGGTCAGGGGCTATCAGATTATGTTCTGCCCCTGGGGGAAGACTGGAGATCCGCCAACCCTGAACTTGGGCAGGCCACCATGCAGAGGTCCCAGACTCTGACCTCCCCATTAGGGCTGGAACCTACTCCACAGCTGTGACCTTGATAAAGTCCATCACAAGCCTATGCTCTGTGGTAAGGGGAAGACTCCCAGGGCCCTTCAAGGCTGGCAGGACCAAGGTCCCCAGAACTGGTGCCTTCTATCTACACTGCAGGCACTCATCCAGGGATAGCATCAGCATCAGGAATAAACCAGCCTGCAAGGACAGAGCACGACATGGTGATTTGGGAGGGTATTTAGGAAATATCCTGAGAAGCAGGAAAGGGGCCAAATCATAGGGTTAGGAGCTGCAGGTATGCTGGATCTTCATCAGCCACTGCTTAAAGAGCAGAAACCCTAGAAAACAGGGATCATTATAAAGTAGTAGACACCAAGACTGTTGGAGACACCCAGCTCCTGAGGCAGAGGACTAGAGCCCAGGCAGCTTCATTCTCCCTCATTCTCTCTCAAAATATGGAGCCAGGCCCCAAGCCTGCCCAGCCCACCAACAACAACCAAAGCTACTTGGGGCGGGGGGGCTGATGCTGGTACACTGGGCAGGCAGGCAGGTAGTGACACAGCCCAGAGCTCACTTAGCAAGATCCCACACAGGTGCCTTCAAGCCCCAGAAAGGGGGACCACTGATGCAGGTACAAACTTCAGTAAGCTTTAACTGCAAGGCTTCTTCCTTTCAGTAAAATGGAACTATGCAATGAGTCTAAGAATCCCAGGCTGGCAGGAGGTTCTAAGACAGTTGCCAAAGGTTAACAGCTGCTGCTGCTGGGACCTAGACCTCCAAGGAGTCCTTAAAAGACCAAAGCACACAGCACAGACCCCAGAATGGTAACCGTCTCTCAATAATTTATGTCTGCAGATACAAGCCAGAGCCTAGCTCCTGAGGTGTGCACTGCAAACTGCCATCCAGGCCATACTGGAAATATATGTGTGTGTGTGTGTGGGGGGGTGTTTCTCATTTCAAAGTGCTTGGACCACAAGTAGTGGAACTCAAGAAGTATCTACAGACTTCCTGTGTGAGCATGCAGTTAAGGTGCACTTGAAATGCTTCCAAACTCTCAACACTCAAAAGGTCTGGGTTTGGTGCATTTCTGGGGGAGAGGCTCACCCTGGACTTGGAATGCCACCAGGAGGAACACTCCTATTCCAGACATGAAGAAAGGGAGGTGTGACAGTAGGAGCTAAGGTACTTGGCAGAAGTGACAGAGCTGGCTTCCTCTGGTCCCAGAGGAACCCCAGCACTGAAAGGGGGAGGAGGAAGAGACACTGAGCACATCCCCTCTGCCTTCTGGCCACACCCACCACTCCCTGGGCCTTAACTACTTCCCTGGCTGTGTATTACTCAGCTCAGGAATGTGCACAGCTAGGAAAGGAGTAAATTGGCCAAGAATGTCAGGTGACAAACAGTAGTACTATGGGGGCAGAAGGCAGAGTTGGATGGTCAGGGCAAGCAAAAAGCAAGGGAGTCCACCAGGTGGGGAAGAGCACATCAGGACTGTCCTGAAAGAGGCAGTCCAGAAGGTGTGTGAGGGTGACCATAGTGTGCTGGCACCTTCTGTTGTCAGGATGTAGCCTGGACACAGTTGGAGGAGGAGCCTGAGGGAAGCACAGCAGGGATCTGGGAACAGAAATGAGGATTAGAATCCACTTCACTCTAAAGGACTATCTGGATTGGATTGGGGAGGGAGGCGCACAGCAGGGCAGAAAGCAGGGGAAGGGTCTATCTAGCACAGGGCCAAGACCTGGAAGGGACAACACTGGGGACACAGGCTGGCTATATACTCGCTGTGCTCTAAGACTATGCCAAGGCAGGAGGGCGGATGTGCTGCTCTCGCTTTATTTTCTTTCGTTCCTTTCCCTTTTGTGAGTGGTGTATTTTGTTTGTTTGTCTGTTTTGTTTTGTTTTTTAAGGTAGGGCCTCACACTAGCTCAGGCTGATCTGGAACTCACTCTGTAGTCCCAGGCTGACCTTAAACTCAAGACATCCTCCTACCTCTGCCTCCCAAGTGCTAGATTAAAAGTGTATACTACTATCATGCCCGGCTGTATGTGTTTGAAGCCAGGTCTCACTCTAGCCCAAAATGACCTGGAACTCACAATGTGGCTCAGGCTGTCCTTGAACTCATCATGGGTGATCCTCTTTGTTCTACCTCAACCTCCCAAATGCTAGGATTATAGGCATGCACCACCACATCCAGCTTTCTGGTTTTATTTTTTATTGTCCTAGCAACCAAGAGCAAACAGAACAGACTCTTCTGAAAGGGGACAGAAAAGTCAAGAGAGCAGATAAACCAGGAAACCCATTCCTGGGGCAGCTGCTGCCCTAAGAGTAGCAAGGGACAGTGATTTCTGTCAGGATGGAAGGCCTTAGGAACAGCCAACACCAAGTCAAAAGATATCAATAGCCAGATATAGGTGGCATCTTCCCTAGCATCAGGCACAACCCAAACTCAAGACATGGAAGTCTGGCTGGCCAGCCCCATCAGATTGCATCTGGGTGCCCCATGTCAGAAGATACACAGATGGCTAGGTCTCTGCCCCTCTGACACAGAGTCCAGGCTAGAGCCATCCTCATCTCCAATGGGGAACCAGGAGCCATGTCCACTGTGCCCATGAAGTATTGCTATGTCCCCTCCTAGAGTTCCCCACCTGGATGAGGCCCAGAGAGCCTGGAGAGTATCAGGGAAGAGTCAGCTAACCTATGCTGTGTTGTACATAGGCACAGTTCTCCCAAGCGAACAGACAACTTGACCTGGCTGGGGGGAGAGGGCACCCCTACTTCCTGAGTGACAGAGTAGTTGGGACTCCTTCAGGAAACCAACTCTCAACTTTTAAATAGTGTCAAGCCTCAGCGAGGCCAACTACAGAGGCTGTAACCCAATTTAGTTAGATAGAAAAGGGATCAAGAGCTGAGAAAATGGCTCAGTCCATGGGGAAAGCACTTGCTAGCAACACAAGTATGATCTGAGCCAGAATCCCTGGAACCCAAAGCATCCAGTGCTCCTCCTGTAAGATGGAAGGCCAAGAAAAGAGAAATCTCTACAATCTCGAGGGCTAGCTAGTCTGGCACACACAACTGAAACCAAGTGCAAAAAAGAACTAACACCTGAGGTGGTTCTGTAACTTCCACACTATCCACACTTGCGGATACACAAAAAATTTTTTAGCCAGGCATGGTGGCGCACACCTTTAATCCCAGCACTAGGGAGGCAGAGGTAGGAGAATCGCTGTGTTCGAGGTCACTTTACAAAGTGCAGACAAGAAGCTACTTGTGAGTCAATTTTATCCTGTACTAAAAACCATCACATACTTGGAACTCTCAGGCTCCTCAGAGAAGGAGATGTCAGGCTAAGGATGAAACTAGGTAACTCAATTCCAGAACAAGCACTTCTTAGGCAGGTCACAGTGTCAGGCCAAACCCCTAAGTAAGATTAGGGGGTCTGAAGAATGTCTGGAAAAACTTCCATGAGGACAGAGTGGTCAGTGTGACCCAAGCATACTATGGCTAGGTACCCTGTGGATGCCTCATGGCAGGACGGAGTTGCAGGGCACTGGAACCAAAACCATTCTCTACACTGTAATGCCAGGGAAAGAGGCTGCTATCTGCACTAGGGAAGCTGTGAGATCCAAGCTTTGCCAGGCTTGGGGCCTACAGGAAAGCACAGATTCACACTGGCCTCAGCTATGCCACAAACAACTTTCCTACTCCAAAGGCCATAGCGATGCTCCCAGTACCAGAACAGAGCCTTTCCACATCTATGCACTAAAGGTGCCAATGAGAGGGATCCAGAGCACATGATGATGGCCCTGCAGGACAGACACCTTGTTGGCAAACAACAGGAACAGGACAGAGGGTCATCAGGCATTGATCTATAATCCACAGCACTAGCACACGGACTAGTTATGTCCAACCAGCTTTGTAAAAATGTAAATATGTGCTGGGTGTGGTGGTGCATGCCTTTAATCCCAGCACTCGGAGGATTGCAGAGAGTTGGAGGCCACCCTGAGACTACAGAGTGAATTCCAGGTCAGCCTGGGCTACAGCGAGACCCTACCTTGGAAAAAAAAAAAAAGTAGCACATGCATCTGGCATTCATTTGCAGTGGCAAGAGACCCTGATGCATCCATACACATATACCCAAATAAAATTTAAGTATAAAAGGTCTCTACTGGGCTGGAGAGATGGCTTTGCAGTTAAGGCACTTGTCTGCAACACCAAAGGATCCAGGTTTGACTCCCCAGAACTCACATAAACAAGATGCACAAGGGGGCACACATGTGTCTAGAGTTCGTTTGTAGTGGCTGGAGGCCCCAGCACGCACGTGCTCTCTCTCTCTCAAATAACATTAAAAATTTGAAAAAAAAAGTATATTAAAATAAAGGTCTTTCTCCCTCCTTTGTATTACAGTGAGCAAAAGAGTAGCTCTCTTGAACCACCAGCATGCTGCCTGCCCCCATCTCAATAACAAAGAAGACCCCCAACACAGGAATCTAAGGCTGGGATCTGAGGAGTCTGAGGCAAGCCTGGGCAACATGGTGACACATGACTATTGCCTCACTTGAAAGGCAAGAGTTCTAGGCCTGCCTAGGCTACAAAATGAGACACTATCTCAAAAATAAATAAATAGGGGGATGGACTCAGTGACAGAATATTTGCTTAGTATGTTACATCCCCAAGCACCACAAAAAAAACCAAAGACAAGCCAGGCACGGGGGCATACACATTTAATACCAGCAATCAGGAGGCAGAGGTAGGAGGTATCACTGAGAGTTCGAGGCCACCCTGAGACTACATAGTAAATTCCAGGTCAGCCTGGGCTAGAGTGAGACCCTACCTCAAAAAACAAAAACCAAAACAAAACAAAAACCAATAAAAAATAACAAATGAGGGCTGGCTGGAGTGATGAGTAAAGTGTTTAAGGTACATGCCTGCAAAACCAAAGGATCCAGGTTTGATTCCCCAATACTCACATAAAGCCAGATGCATTTGGAGTTTGTTTGCAATGGCTAGAAGTTCTGGGATGCACATTCTCATTCTCTCCCCTCTCTCAAATAATTAAAATACAAAAAGAAACACAAATGAACATATCCAGTGTTGGCAAGGACAAATAAATGCATATCAGTATTATTATTTGGTCTTTTCCTTAGGTTTTTTTGAGGCAAGATCTCACTCTAGCCCAGCCTGACCTAGAATTCAGTGATTCTCCTATCTCTGGCTCTGCTGGGACTAAAGGCATGTGCCACCAAGTCCAATTACAATCTTTTTGTTTGTTTGTTTTCTGTGTTTTTGTTTTTTGGTAGATCTCACCCTGGCCCAAGCTGACCTGGAATTCACTATGTAGTCTCAGGGTGGCCTCAAACTCATGTCGATCCTGCTACCTCTGCCTCCTGAGTGCTAGGATAAAAGGCATGCGCCAACACGCCTAACTCTACAATCTTATTTTTTTAATATTTTTTTATTTTTATTTATTTGAGAGACAGGTACAGAAATCGGGGGGTGGGGGAGAGAATATGGGAGTGCTAGGGCCTCCAGCCACTGCAAACGAACTCCAGATGTGTGCGCCTCTTTGTGCATCTGGCTTATATGGGTCCTTTGGCTTTGCAGGCAAGCACCTTAACCACTAAGCCATCTCTCCAGCCCCCCACAATCTTATTCTTTAAGGTAGAAAATGTATAAATGGTGCCTCCAAAAGTCGTGCTTTCTAAAGATATATTTAAGAAAATTAAGTCGGAGAACAAATTACCAGTAATTCTAATAATAGCAGAGGAAATAACTGTCAGTATTTGAAAAGTAAAAACTTCAGGCCCTAGAGACACAGCTTAGTAGCAGTGCCTCCTTAGCATATGCAAGATGGAGGTTCAATTCTACAAGAGGGATGTGTGTTGTGGCATCCACGGGTTTGGGGGTGGAGGGCTGTAGCATGGTAGCTCAGCATTATGTGGGATGAAGCAGTTTTGAAGTCATCTCTAGGAAACAGTGGAGTCCAAAAACAGACTCTTTCCACACCAGCTGCCTTCTAATGGTAAGACTAGCAAAAGGGCATGCATAACTGCAGGAACATCCAGGTCCCCATACCTTAAATTCCTATATGGAGTCATGTGTAGGAATTGAGGAATTGGCCTACTCAGGCAGGACACATAAGATTATGCTTCATCTCCCCAAGACACAGTTGAACACTTGAAAACTCCAGACTCTGAGCTCACTCACATGGACTTCTCCCTGTCCTGGTCAGCTGGGCAGGAAGGATGGAAGCCAGGTGTAATGCAACAGATTCCTCTGAATTAAAATATTCCCTTCAGAAGAGAGGAAGGCGGCTCTGAAAATTCAGGAAGTTAGGTTTGGGAGACTTAAAAGGTGATATGCCACTCCTGAAGGGCAGGCTTTAACCAATGTAATGTAGTACTTGAAACATGCACTCCTGTGGGAGCATGGATGGCTTAGGAAACTCAGAAAGTCAAGTCTGGGAAAAGGTCACAAGACCCCTCCCTAAGGCTATATAAAGGGGAAAATAAATACTGGGTTGGAGAAAGAGCCTCTCCCACTGAGCTGCTGGCAAGTCATGGGCTGGAGTGGAAGCAGCACCATTTGGGCACTTGACCACCTCAGGCTGTGCCCTATAGCTAATCTGCACCCCAAGAAGAGAAACAGACTGCTCAAAGCAGACAGGCACACCACCACACTGCTACTGCCATGAAGGGGAAGTGGAGAGGTTTTAAACCTTCCCAAGTGTGTAGTAACCAGAGTTTTTAGTGCCTAGAAACCACAGAGAGGTTTACATGGGTAATACTCAAGGCAATAGAAGAAACTGCTCCTAAGGGGACACCCCTGGAAGGTGAGGGCACTGGAGCATCACATATCCCTTTCACTAGGGCAACATATATCAGGGTGACATGGGTGGCTGGCCTTAGCTGCTTTGACAAGCTCTCCCTGCAAGCTTCACAAGCAAGGCAGGCAGAGCCTATAGGAAGCCTGCTTCTGAGACAAAAGCAAAAGTTCTTGTACCTGCCACCAACAGTCCTGGATCACACTGCTAAAAGCTGAGACAGAACCCTTCCACCACTCTCCTAAAGGTGAGCAGACAGAGCCCCACCACAGGCGTGCCATGTGCTGACAGTAATCTCTGGACCACTGCAGAGCTGTAGCATGGGTGGGAAAACAAGGAGGGTCTCAAATGAGTGCTGCGTCAGTAAAACCATGCTACTTGGACAAGTAACCACAAAGTCTGTGGCCTCTGTAAGCCAACAGCATCCACCCCACACTCCAGCATCCTAGCAGAAGTCATTTCCAACCTCAGGCCTCTGCTCTGTTATAAGGCTCTTTTCTCAGGTGACCATTGATACTTTACCCATTCTATTTTGCTCAACTGTTTGTATACTCCACCTTCACCCCCAAAACAGAGGACTTGGATTTTTCAGCATCACCAGGAACCAACATTCAAGCCCAAAAGAGGAGCTGGATGCACATTTGCTCAAAGATTAGAAGATATTTTGAGAAATCCCAGCTTTGTGCTCATTCCCCCTCTGGCTACCAAGCCAAAATATGTCTTCATGCCAGTCAAAAGTGAACAGAGCCCGGGATGGTGGTGCACACCTTTAATCCCTGCACTCAGGAGGCAGAGGTAGAAGGACTGCCCTGAATTTGAGGCCACCTTGAGACTACATAGTAAATCCCAGGTCAGCCTGAGCTAGAGCGAAACCCTACCTCGGCCCCCACCCCAAAACAAAGCCAAGAGAACCCAGCACGGTACAGTGCCACTGCAGCCATTTCCAGCTCTCCACCATCAACCTAGACCACAGGTCTGATCTACAAATCAAACCAGCCATCCCAGCATTGGGGAGGTAGAGGCAGGAGGATCACAAGTTTAATGCCAACCTAAGGTCCATGAGACCCTTAAAAACCAAAAGACAGGCTAGGTGTGGTGGCACATCTTGTCCCAGCACACCCATAGAGTGCATAATGAATTCCAGGTCAGCCTGGGCTAGAAGAGGACCCTACATCTGAAAAACATCATCCCCCGCCCCTGCAAAAAAAAAAAAAAAAAAAGAAGGGCTGGAGGGATAGCTTAGCAGTTAAAGTGCTTGCCTACAAAGCCAAAGGACCCAGGTTCAATTCCCCAGGACCCATGTTAGCCAGATGCACCAGGGCAGTATCTGGAAGCCCTGACACGCCCATTCTCATTCTCTCTCTCCCACCCTCTCACTGACTCTAATAAATAAATTTTTTAAAAATTGAAAAAAAAAAAAAAAGACAGAAGACAGGCAGGGCATGGTGTCATATGCCTTTAATCCCAGCACTCAGGAGTCAGAGGTTAGAGGTGTTTGAGGCCAGCCTGGGGAGCTCCAGTTCAGCCTGGGCTAGAATGAGACCCTATCTCAAAAGAAAAAAAAAGACATATGGGGGGGGAGGCTGGGGCAGATAGCTCAATGATTAAAAGCACTTGCTAGCAAAGCCTGTTGACACAGGAATAATTACCCAGTATCCCTATAAAGCCAGATATACAAAGTGACACACTGTGTCTGGAGTTCATTTGTAGTAGTAAGAGGCCCTGGCATGACCATTCTCTGTCTTCTCTCTCTCAAAAAAGAAAAACATTTTTTCCTTTTTTTTTAAAGATGCTGAGCTATCTCTCCAGCCCCCCTTTTCTCCCCCTTTTTAGAATTTGACAATATATTTTATTTTTTCATAAAAGTTCTTAACAAAAATAATTGTTCCATTATCTTAAAAATACAGTTTCAGGGCTGGAGAGATGGCTTAGCAGTTAAGCACTTGCCTGTGAAGCCTAAAGACCCTGGTTCGAGGCTCGATTCACCAGGACCTACGTTAGCCAGATGTACAAGGGAGAGCACATTCATTTGCAGTTGCTGGAAGCCCTGGCACAGTGCCCATTCTCTCTCTATCTGTCTGCCTCTTTCTCTGTCTGTTGCTCTCAAATAAATAAAAATAAAGAAAATTAAAAAAAAAACAGTTTTAGAAAGCAAAACTTGAGTTATTATAATCCATTACAGGTTTTACAAACAGTAGTGAGAGGAACATTGTCAAGAGAGTGGACTTATCAAAATGTTCATTTCAGTAGCTTGACTCTGTCTTTTAATATCTTAAAGGCAGGATTCTTGCTGATTGTCTTATTGAAGAAGGCCAGGAATTCCTCCTCAGACATGTGTTGGTCCTTTGTCACCATGTGTACTGAGCTATAGCCTTTTTTTTTTTTTTTTCCCAGCTTTCTGATTGCTATTTTGTTGTCTGGGGCCTGTTTAATGGATCCCTTCCATTTGAATTTATCTTTTGCAGGGACTTTGTAGTTGTGACCCCAGAAGTCTTTGCCACAGTCAATGCAAGAATTTCTGCAAACACATGATTTTCCACTTGTATTTTCTTCACTGATTCGTCACATGCATTGCATGTAAAAAATAACACTATTAGCTAAATGATTAATTTGGGGGGAGTTGTTTGTTTTTCAAGGTAGGGTCTCACTCTAGTCCAAGCTGACCTGGAATTCACTATGTAGTCTCAGGGTGATCCTCCTACCTCTGCCTCCTGAGTGCTGGGATTAAAGGCGTGGGCTACCATGACCGGCTAGATATTCTATTATTAAATATAGATTGTAACTCTTGTCCCAGTCAGTGCTCACTGTTCTTGGATCTTTAGTCCTCAGTACTCTCAACTTTGAGTCCTCAGGGACTGGGCTCCTAAGTGAGAGAGGAGGGCCTTGTCCTCAACAGGCAGCAAGCCTTAAGCCCAGTGCGGTGGAGACCAACCATCACGGTCACCCTGACTTTAGGACTCCTCCATTTCCTTAAGGGCACCAGATTGAATGGATCTCCAGCCGGCTCCTACTCTGGATGTGCACGCCGGGAATGCAGCCTTCCACTTCCTCGCCCTCCCTCCAAGCCCGAAAAATATTTTTAAGGTATTTTTTATTTATGTGTGAGAGAGAAAGGGGCAGACAGAGAATGGGTGTGCCAGGGCTTCCAGCCACTGCAAAAAAACTCCAGCCACATGTGCCACCTTGTGCATCTGGCTTACATGGGTCCTGGGGAATCAAACTTGGGTCCTTTGGCTTTGCAGGCAAGTGCCTTAACTGCTAAGCCATCTCTCTAGGCCCCCAAAAGTAGTTTTTGAAAATTTAAGAAACAAAACAAACTCAAAATGATGATAAGCACATGGAAAGATTCAGTACCCCTAATCTTTGGGGAAATATAATCAAAACCAAAGGCTGGTGGTGGGTTCACCTATAATCCCTGTCACTGGGATGCAGAGTAAGGAAGAGCTCAAGTTCGAGACCATCTTAGACTACAGTGTGAGATGCCATCTCAAAAAAAAAAAAAAAATCAATCCAATCACTGACAAGGAAAACATGGTGGCTGCTAGTGGACAAGGGAAGGAGGGACATGACTGCTAATGGGGATGAGCTTTTTTTTTTAGAGTGATGAAAATGTTTTAGAACTAGAGGTGACAGTTGCACAATATTGTGACTGTATTAAATGCTAATGAATGGCACACTTTGAAATAGTAAAAATGGTGCATTTTCATAATATGATTATTACCTGTGGTAGTTTAAATCAGATGTACTCCATAAACTCATATGTTGTGAATACTTGGTTGGTCCCCAGCTGATGACATTTTTGGAAATGGAGCTTTGCTGAAAGAAGTATGGTTATACTAGGCGTGGTGGTGCACCACTTTAATCCCAGCATTCAGGAGGCAGAGGTAGGAGGATCACCACAAGTTCAAGGCCACCCTGACAGTGAAATCCTGCCTCAAAAAATGAAATAGAAAACAATAAGTATGGTGCTGGAGGCAAGTTTAGGGGTGTTATAGCCAGCTCCCCTTTGCTAGAATTTTGCTCACTCTCTTGCTGCTACTTTCCTCCTGCTGTGGCAGAGCAGCCTTGGCTCATGTCATTCTGTCCCCTAGCATCATGAAAGTTCCTCTGGAGATTAAGCCAAAATAAAAGATTTTCCTTCCATCAGATGCTTTTGGTCAGGTGCTTTATCCCAGCAACAAAGACAAGTAACTACAGCATCACCTGAGGGGAAAAAAATAATGTAATTCTCAAGGGCCACACCTGTCTCCAGTTGCCACACAACCAATGGGCAAAAGCAGGTTCACTCTTGGCTCCAGCAGCAAAAGCAGGCCCTCAAGAAAAGATGCTTATTTGCAACAAAATTCAAGGTGGTGAACAGCCCCTAAGCCTGCAGCCAGCAGGTCACAAGAGGCCACAGTAAGCCACAATGTAGGTGAAAAAAGAACCTTCCTCTAGGGAAGGTGTCAATGCCTTTAAGTGTGAATGAGTAAGACAGCATCTGGGACCACTCACTAAGGAGAAGCCAAGGTGGAAAGAGGAGAGGATCTTGGCTAGGTGGGGTCCCATAGCCACCATCAAACATTGTCAGGCTCCATCTACTCTGGCACTCTACTAATACTGCATAGGAGGGAGGGTCTACAGGTCTCATGCCACAAAATTTCCCACCATTCATTCCTCCAAACACCTGTATCCTTCAACCAGAAACCAGGGCTGATGGTACCCCAGAACACTTCAGGGGGTTCCAGTACTGTCCTTTCCACCTAAAGCAGCTTGGGTCCAGTGCCTCCAAGAAGAAAATGAGGAGCCAGGGGCATGAGACTCAGCACAGGGCAACAGGGACAGGGTCAGGTGCATCCATGTTGTAAACTGTACAGTTTCTTAAGTTAACTATGGATTGTGAGTCTACATAGGATCTTGAGAAATCTGGCAACAGGGGCTGGAGTGATGGCTCAGTGGTCAGAAGTGTTTGCTTCCAAAGCCTGGGGTCCAGGCTTAATTCTCCGGTAATCATGTAAAGCAGGACAAAGTGGTCAATACATCAGAATTCATTTGCAGTGAGTGGCTACAGGCCCTAGCACACTCATTCTCATTCTCTCCCTTTCTCTCTCTCTCAAAAAAGTATGCAAGCTGGGCATGGTGGCACATGCCTTTATTCCCAGCATTCAGGAGGCACAGGTAGGAGGATCACTGTGAGTTTGAGGCCACCCTGAGATTACATAGTGAATTCCATGTCAGTCTGGGCTACAGTGATACCCTACCTTGAAAAACCAAAAAACAAAAAGTACATAAAAATATATTTTTATGGGGGCACACATCTTTCATCCCAGCACCTGGGAGACTGAGGTAGGCTGGGGAGATGGCTCAGTGATTAAAGGTGCTTGCCAGATGCACAAAGTAGCACATGCATTTAGAGTTTGTCTACAGCAGCAAAGGCCCTTGTGCACCCAACTTCGTGCTCTCTATCCTCACAAATAAAAATATTTTAATATATTTAAATTTGGCAACAGTAAAAACTTTCTGATCATCTAATGACCAAAATCAAATGTGTAATGAATGTGAAGTTTCTGTCAATGCTCACCATTGTTACATAGTGTGATTTTACTGCAGCCTAGGTTCTGAACACCACTACATACTATTCTACCACACGATCCTAACAAACAATGCTTAAATACCTTGGCTCAAAGCAGAGACTATTGTTAGGCTATGGATAGGAGTGTTTTAATATACATATAAAGTTTTGTATGTGTCTCTGTCTGTTCATATGTGTGACTGTAGGCACACACATGCCAAGCTTGCCTACAAGGATCTCCTATATGCCTCTCCCTTTTCACTGTAGGTATGCTGAAGTTACAGATAGTAGTGCTACAGAATCCAGCTATACGTGGGTTTTAGGGGTCAGAACTGAGCTAATTGTACATGCAAGTGCTTTATCTACTGGGTCATCATCCTAGCCCAAAGCCCCTTCTTCAAACCCTAGTTTTTATTTATTTGTGTATGTATATATGTATGTATGTATGCCCATCAGGACCTGTCTCCACAAACACTTCTACCACGCTTTTTCAAAGTAGGGTCAGATTCACTCTATCCCAGAATGACCTGGAACTCGCTATATAGTCTCAGGCTGGCATTATCATCTTCCCACCTCTGCCTCCCAAGTGCTGGTATTAAAGGTATGTGCCACCACACCTGGCTACCTTCAACCACTTTTTGTGTCTAGCTTGCATGGTGGTTGAGGAATTGAATACAAGCTGTTGGCTTTGTAAGCAAGAGCCTTTAACTGCTGAGCCATATTTCCAGTGCCTGAGCCTAAAGTTTTATGCTTTTACAGAGACATAACAATTTAATTACACAACACAAAGATACTTAATACTTTTCTGTAATCATTCCTCAGCATGTAAGTATAAAATTTGCAATTATGATTAGGGACTCAATGGGTATAGTACCTGTCTAGCATGCACAGAGCACTGGGTTCAAGCCTCACCACCACATAAACTGAATGTAGTAGCATATGCCTATAATCCCAGCACTTGGGGGGGCGGAGGCAAAAGGTTCAAAGTTCAAGGCAATCCTCAGCTATGCATCTAGTTCAAGACCAGATTAGTTTACAGAAGACCCTATCTCAAAAAAAAAAAAAAAAAGGTATTTCTTTGTGTTGGAATGATTAGACAGAGTAGAGTGACCCAGGTAGGGTCTTACTCTAGACGTGGAACTCACTTTGTATTCAACAGCTGGCCTCAAACTGTTAGTGATCCTCCTACCTCTGCCTCCAAGTGCTGGGATTAAAGGCGTGCTTCATTACTCCCAGCTCTAATACATAGTTTTATTGGGCTACAGAGATGGCTTAGCATTTAAGACCCTCACCTATGAAGCCTAAAGACCCAGGTTCAATTCCCCAGTACCCTTGTAAGCCAGATGCACAAGGTAGCACATGCATATGGAGTTTGTTTACAGTGGCAGAAGGCTCTGGCATGCCCATTCTCTCTCTCTGCCTCTCTCTACCCCAACTAACTAATTTTATGTGTTTGCAAACAGAGAGAGAATGGGCATGCCAGCACCTTCTGCCATTGTGAATGAACTCCAGACACATGCATGTCACTTTGTTCATTTGAAGTTCATTTGAAGCGGCTGAAGTCCTGGAGCACCCATTCTCTCTCTTTCTGCCTCTTTTTAAGTATAAATAAAATAAAATAACTTAATAAAAAAGAAAAGAAAAAAGAAGCTGGGTGTGGTGGTGCATACTTTTAATCCCAGGGTCACTCTCTGTTGCAGAGGATGGTCTCTAGAACTACCGGCTCCCAACGATCCGCTTGTCTCTGCCTCCCAGGAAAATGGTAGAAATACAATGGGACTTTGGTTTTGTTTTTTGTTTTGGTGGATGAACTCAGGGACTCGCACATGGTAGGCCACTGCTATACCAATGCCGTGCCCGGCCCATAGATTCCATAATACATCCACCCAGAAACTTGTTGTTCTTGTTCCTGATCACCTGTCCCACCAGTTGGCCAAAGGAGTCCCCAATGGGCCCTTCTGACATAATCCAGTTAGTATCTTACACAATTACCATTGCTTCCAATGTAGATTCAAGAGTAAATCTGATGTTAACTTTTATTTTAGTACTGTGATTTTAATCTTGCATTTCCTTCTGTGCTCAACATTTTGGTTCTTAAACATAAGTTGTTTTCTCCTACAATCTCCAACAACAACAACAACAAAGCATTTTTACACTGAAACCAAAACTATGATTCCTAAAACCAGCTTTACAAAACTTCTGTTGGGGCTTGGGTATAGCATAGTGATAGAGCACTTGCACACCATGTGGAAGGCCAAGGGTCCCATCCCAGCTCCTCAAAACTATCATGAGAAAATGGGAAGACTACTCACTGGGTAAAATACTCACTGTTCAAGCATGACAACCTGAGTTTGAATCCCTAAAACCTATAAAAAGCCAGGTACATGGGTGTCTGTGATCCCGACCCTCCTACAGTTAAATAGATGGGAGAATCACAGAAACTAGCCTGGTGTATACAACAGTGGACAAGAAACCCTGTTTCAAACAAGGTGGAAGGAAAGGTCCGACATTTGCAGTTGTCCTCTGACCTCCACATGCCATGGTATGTGTAAACCCATGCCCACATGCCTACACTCACATTCACACACAATGACAACTTTTTTGAAAAAATGATCATGAGGGCTGGGGATCCTCCGTAATTAAAAGGTATTTGCTTGCAAAGCCTGCTAGCAGAGGTTTGCTTCCCCAGAATCCATGTAAATCCAAAATGGTCTGAAATTCATTTGCAGCAGCAAGAGAGGACCTGATGTGCCATTTTCTTCTCCCCCCTCCCTCTCCCTCTCACACTTTCTCAAATAAATAAAAAATATTTTTTAGTCGGGCATGATGGCACATGCCTTTAATCTCAGCACTCAGGAGGCAGAGGTAGGAGGATTGCCAAGAGTTCGAGGCACCCTCAGACTACATAGTGAATTCTAGGTCAGCCTGGGCTAGAATGAGACCCTACCTCAAAAAACAAAAAAATAAAACGTGTGCAAGCAACTGCTCACCAGTAGGCTAGTTCTCCAGTCCCATTACACTATTTCATCTACCTTCAGTTATTTTTTCCCCATCAGCTCATTTGAATCCTGTCATTAAATGGTTAAGGCACTTGCTTGCAAAGCCAAACAAAGGACCCAGGTTCAATTCCCCAGGACCCACGTAAGCACAGGTGGCATATGTGTCTGAAGTTCCTTTGCAGTGGCTGCAGGCCCTGATGCACCCATACCCTCTATCTGCCTCTCTCTCAAATAAATAAAAAAAAATTTAAATTAAAAAAAAAAAAACTTCCTCCAATTGGGCATGGTGGTGTGTAATATCCCAGCACTTGGGAGGCAGACACAGAAGTTGCCATGAGTTTTAGGCCAGCCTCGGACCACATAGTCCAGGTCAGACTATGGTCTACTAGAACATACTAGAACAACATCCTACCTCAGTGTGGGGGCGGGACTTCATCAGGGCCTCAGCCCCAACAAAATCCAGCATGAAAGTGCATAGCAGGCATGCCAGTCCATTACTTCTGGGTGTAATGGGTTACCCTGTCACAATCCTCATGACAATGAACCTTTGGGAATGTTCTAGAAAAGGACTTGCCAGGGCTGAGGGTAAACACAATAGTTTTGCTTCTGCAAAAACCCCTGTGAAATCCCGGAAGCCCCAATCCACCCCATCGTTGCTCCCCTCCACAAAAGCATATGAGTCTTTCCCATCAGAAATGCTGTTTCAAGGACTCTGTAACATGTATGACTGTCATTACCAAGAAGATATTGCCAGGCTGGAGAGATGGCTCAGTGGTTAAAGGCACTTACTTGCAATGCCTGATGGCCAGGGTTCAATTCCCCAGTAACCATGTATACCCGTACGCACAAAGTGGTGCATGCGCCTGGAGTTCATTTACAGTGGCATGCCCTGATGTGTCCATACTCACTCACTTTTTTTTTTTTTTAAATTAGAGACAGAGAAAAGGAAAGAGATAATGGGTGCACAAGGGCCTCTAGCCACTGCAAACAAACTCCAGACACGTGTACCACCTCATGCATCTGGCTTATATGGGACCTGGAGAATAGAACCTGAGTCTTTTGGCTTCACAGGCAAGTGCCTTAATTGCTAAGCCATCTCTCCAGCCACACTCACTCTCTTTCTACCTGCCTCTTTCTCTGTCTGGGATGAATGGATGGGAGGAAAATAAATATGGAACATTACATTACTTTTTCCATGAAGCAACTGCTTTCCAAAGTCACTCTCACACATATCAATGTGTCCCTGTTAAAAAGACCCATCCAAAATAAATAAATATGTGAAATTTTAAAAAAGACCCCTCAACAAGCAGAACTCAAAGTTAAATAACACATCCATGAACCCTAGCAGGCAGTATGACCTCCATGAGACAGGACAAGTTGTATGGCCTGTGTGTACCTTTGGAATAGCAGGAGGTACTGGGCATACTGTGGACCAAGAAGCAGGAGAACCAGGCTGAGCCAAACCCCAGTTTCAAGAAACAGAAATCAAGCTGTGTATGGTGGCATACACCTGTAATCCCAGCACCAAGGATCCTGAGGCAAGAGGATAACCAGTTGTTTGAGGCTAGCCTGGGCTACAATAGTGAGAGCCTGTCTCCAACACTTGTCACACACTGTGCAGCACAAGCAGAGTGAGAGTGGTTAAATTTTACCCTTTACTACCAATCAGAAGCCATCAGAAGGGGGCGACCCCTCAGCAAGTCACCCACCAACACTGAGCCTCGTGGAACACAGTCTGCCCAAGGAAAAAGCTGCTGGGTTCCTCATTTGTTTCAAGGTACACTGCCCTGGGCCAAAACATCATTTCCAGGCCCCCACAGATGACCTCCACACAAGAGCACCTTGCAAGGAACATGCTGGGCAGTGATTGAAAGAAAAATTCCAACCATTCAGGGCAGTACTGAAAAATCACAGAAATGGCCAAAGGGCAAAGGGCACTGGCCAGGTTGTCCCCTGCTCCCTCTTCCATCCTCCCTAGGCCTCAGCCCTCCAGGTGACCAATGAGCATGTCTTCTTTACCTAGCTCAGGGGACAGTCAGGGAGGCAATACAGTGTGCATTGCTTCCCTATCTTCTCCAGAAGGCAGCCCTCAGCCTCTTCCAAAGCAGGATCAGCTAAGTGCTTGAGGTGCTTCCCATTTCAGATACCAGACCCCAGCACTCACCTGGCCTCAGGTTCTGCACGCTGGTCCTACCAGGTAGCCATGACCACAGCTCCGTCAAAAGGCAACTTGTGTTGACGTATTAATCAACCTAAACCAAAGGATAGAGAAACACTGAGTTCCCAAGGAAGGGTTCTGGAATATACAATTTAAAATGTCTCCTGGGCTAGGACAGTTCAGTGGAAGTGTATGCCTAGTTGGGGGGGGGGGGGCACCTGGGGTTTCATCTCCAACACCTACAATAAAATACTGCAACCAAAGCCAGGTGTGGTGGCGCATGCCTTTAATCCCAGCACTCAGGAGGATTGCTATGAGTTCGAGGCCACCCTGAGACTACGTAGTGAATTCCAGGTCAGCCTGAGCTAGAGTGGAAAAAAAAATTTCAACCACAGGAATAGTAAAGTGGAGGCAAACTGAGGAATCAGTGTCTACTGCTTCTCAGGGCTGAACCCACCTATGGACAAGCAGGGAACACCAATGATCCACACAGTCTTTCCCAAGCCCAATGGTTCAAGATCTCTGCCATCACCACTGTGACAAGGTAACAGAACAGTAATACCCAGGTTGAACAGGTATCCCATGCTATTTTAAAACACTATTTCTGAATCCCAGGACAGCCTCAGCTGTAGTCACATGATGGAGCCCACTAAACAAGTTAGGGGTTTTGGTCCATCTGACATTCAGAAAGGTAACAGTATATAGGGAGAATCCCCAGGACTCAGCTAGTTCTCTGATAGATTCCCTTGCCACCAGGCACTAGGAACAATGAATGTCATCTTGGATGATTGTGGCAGTTCACTTCCAAACTCAGAGGTAGTCATCTCCATGGGGCTGACAAAGGCCCAGGGGGAAAGGAGATGCCTAGAAAAAAGGTATTTGCTGGTATACAAGCAGCAACTCTATAGATCAAGGACATTCAAGGTCACAGGCAGGATGGTCCCAGGACTGCTCCTCAAATGCATGGTTTTCAGCCATCTAGGGATACAGGCAAGGGGCTGGAAAGAGTAAGCAGACTTTTCACAGGCTAGCAGTTCCCCTGGATGTTAACATCACCTCTTATTTGTCATTCTTTGCACCCACATGACAGCTAGGAACATATGGTAATATGAAATCTTTATTTTTAAACTGAGTCCACAGCATTCCTGGCTCATGGGTGGCAAGAAACAATCAAACAGGAAAATGTGCAAAGCAGGGACAGGGGCAAATACCAATGAACTCTGTAGAAGATCCTTTGGGCACAGGGTCCCTCCTACTGAAACCCAGGTTCCATAGCAGACACTTCCAGGGCCCTTCCTGCCAGGCTTCTTTCTGAGCTTGGTTCAAGATGAGAAATCCAATGAATTGTTTTCTATAATTCTCCATACTGCTAAGCCCTCTCTGCCATGGGTAGAATTCCCAAGCACCTGGCCCTCAACAGGACCAACGAAAACACGGACATTCCCACTTAGCAATGGTTCTACCTGTTTGATGTCACCCAAACCATATGATACAAGTAACCACACTTACAATCTTGAATATGTACCTTCTCCCAGGCTAGCAACACAACCTAATTTAGTCTTCTGATGCTAGGCAGTGCTAAGTCAACAGCCCCCAGGCAGCCCTACAACCACTAAAGTAATGGATCCATTGTTCATAGGAAAGAAACGTCAATTCTTTCCCAAACTGATTTATAAACTTAATGCAATCCATATCAAAAATCCCCAGACATTTTTGTAGAAACAATAAACAGATTCTAACATTTATGTGGAGAAGTGTGGGGTTCCATGGTAAAGCATTTGCATCACACTGTCCCTGCTGTCTGTGGCAAACCTCTTCCAGTCACACAGATCAAGGTCCACACCTGCCTTCTTGGGATTTTGTCCGCCATCCAGCCCAGGCAATACTGGCAGCTCTTCCCCTCCTACCCCCCTATGTAGCCCTAGATGGCCTCACTGCTGAATTCACTGCCATCCCCTGCTTCTGCCTGCTGTCCTGCTAAGTGCTGGGATCATAGCTGTGTACCACCATGCTCAGCTCAATACTGCTAGCTCTGCCATCAAGTATGTCTGGGGTCCCAGTCAATTCTCACACTGCCAGTGGCTACATCAATCTCCCTGCTGAGACAGGGGCCTATAAACTGGACTCCTTGCTTTAAACCAGTGGCTTGAAAGTTCACTCCTCACGCTCTCACTTATCCTGATCCCAGAGGTCAGACCAATAACCATTCAACCAATCCATCTCCAACTTCTGGCCTCCTGTCCACATCGTGTACATTAGGTACCCTCTCACCCATGTCCTGCCTTTCTTTGTTTTTGTTTGTTTTCAGGCATAGTCTAGCTTAGGCTGGCCTTGAACTCCTGGTGATCCTTCTACTTCTACTGCCTCCTGAGTGCTGGGGCTAAAGGCATGCACCACCACACAACACCACACCACACCCTCACCATGGCCATTAATGTTTAAAACAAAATCTCAGCCAGGTGTAGTAGCACACCTTTAATTACAGCACTCAGAAGGCAGAGGTAGTAGGAGGATCATTGTGAATTCAAGGACACCTTGAGACTACATAGTGAAATCCAGGTCAGCCTGGGCTCAAGTAAGACCCTACCTTGAAACACCCTCCCCACCAAAAAATCTCTATGACATTTTTTCAAAGTCAGATCTACAAACATGAGTGGCATGGCAGGTACCTGCAGTCCTAGCTACTCAAGAGGCTGAGGAAAGATGACTTGAGCCCAAGAATTCAAGACAACTTGGGCAATGCAATGATATCCCAGTGCCAATGGTTAAAGCACTTGCTAGCAAGGCCTAACACCTGGGCTCACTTCCCCAGGATCAGCATAAAGCCAGATGTACAAAGTGGTGCATGATTATGGAGTTCGTCTGCAGTGGCCAGAGGCCCTGGTGCACCCATTCCCTTCCTTTTATCCTCTCGGGCCCTCTGTCTGTCTCTCTCTGCTTTCAAATAAATTAAATTAACTACTTTAGAACAAAAAGGCAATTGCAATTCTGATTGGTCTACACCCCAAAGGGGCTTAAAAAACATAATTACCATGCCATTGTCACACCCAAATATATAATAACCCCCCTTATTTTTTTTTTTTATTTATCTATTTAGGCTTTCTGAGGTAGGGTCTCACTCTAGTTCAGGCTGACCTGGAACTGGAATTCACTATGTAGTCTCAGGGTGGCCTCGAACTGATAGCAATCCTACCTTTGCCTCCCAAGTGCTGGGATTAAAGGTGTGTGCCACCACGCCCAGCTTTAATAGCCTTTTAATACTAGCAATCACCCTGCCACATGGCCCTTCTCAGAAGTGACTCTCCTCTCTCTGCTCTGTCCTACAGCAGGCTAGCACTTTTGGCACCAGCTGCTCCCATCCTCTCCCACTCTGCCCTGAGGCGCTGAGTGCCCCTCCATACCCCCAGCCCCATCTGCTCAAGTATTTCTCCTAAGAAGGCTCACTGCACCAATTTTTCCCTCTCTCATCATGGTACAGCTACTGAGGGTGGCCATCACCCCAGCAATACTTCATATGCCCCAGGGCAAGCTGTATGCTAAATGCCTGGCTTCACTTCAGGCTCCTACAACAGTATCTGACACATAAGTGGTGCTGCGTTGAGTATGTATTTGAGGAAATGAGCAGGAACTGTTTTACACTTGAGAAGACACTGGTCTGGAGTCCAGGACAGAAGCCTCCTCCATATAATTAGTGGGAATTCACCAGCTGCCGAGCCCCAGCAGAGTCCACTTAACATTCCTAGAACAGGGGCATTTCTTGAAAATCAACTGTAATCATCTCTCACAGTCTATCTGCACTGCTTTGCTGTCTGCCTCAAACCAACTAGGTTCAAAGAGCTTTTACTGCTTTTATTTCCGACCCACACATTGTAATAGCATCAAGTAACCCTAAGTACACAATTACCAGCTCATGAGAGACTCTTCCACTCCCCTGATAAATCATTATGGTTTGGCTTTGACCCTGCACCTGGGTCCTCCACTTGGGTGTGAACACCCTCCCCTACAGCTTACCCTGACAAGACAATGTCTATGCTGAGGGAAAACCACATACAGGATGAGAAGTTAGCCATGGTGATTTACGGGAAACCGAGCCTCCAGCAGTGTGGCCTATAGAAGTCTTTTGTTGCTGTTTGATCTTCTTTGGCGGAGGGGCTAGTGAGAATACTTCCTTAACTTTGGGGAGGCTGGGCAGTGCTATCTACAAACACCTAACATCAAGCATCAATGCCAGGTGCCTGCTGTCCTGCAGCATAGAAGCAGCAGCACACACACCTCCAAGTGGGCTAAACCTGCAGGTAGTTACTGCATGCCTCTCTCTGTCCACCATCTGCCCTCACTCATGCTTTCTTCACAGAGTTTTCAGCTAGGTGCAAATCCAAATATTTTATACTTCCCTGGGAACATGCCAGTGGGCCTGAGAGAGGAAGCCCAACTGCTGCCCTGTCCCTGCGCTCTCCTAGACCCACAGAGTCGACCTGTCCTGCACAAATCAAGCACCCCATCCCCTTCACAAGGGTCACCTGGGCCTCCTCTACGAATGACCGTGACAGTGTACCACCAAATTGGCAAGGAGTGGAACTCACCTCCCCAAGAAAGAAACTGAAGAGGGGTTAAAAAAAAAAAAAGTAACTAAGGCGGGGTGCAGTAGGGTATCACCAGGAGGTCCTCCAGGTCAGGAGTCTCTGGTGTGTGCCGGTGGGTTAGAGAAGGCTTAGCTTGGACCAAGACTCCCTTCCCTTTCCCTTTTTTTGGGTTGAGACAGGGTCACAATTCTTGAAGTTGCCCAGGCTGGCCTGGAACACCAGACCCTCCTGCATGAGTGTTGAGCAATAGAATGCCCTGCACATGCTATGTGTGTGCTCTACCAGGAAGCTGCCCCAGCTTCCTAACAGGGGAGGGAGGTATTAGCACCCTATTACCGGCCACCTACGGAGTACAGTTTTCCTGGGTCACACCAATGCACACCTTGACTTTTTTTTGTTTTGTTTTGTTTTGTTTTTCGAGGTAGGGTCTCACTCTGGTCCAGGCTGACCTGGAATTAACTCTGTCGTCTCAGGGTGGCCTTGAACTCATGGCGATCCTCCTACCTCTGCCTCCTGAGTGCTGGGATTAAAGGCATGCGCCACCACGCCCGGCCCTTGACTGCTTTTGAAAGAGAAGATATAACAGAAACAAGACCAAAACTCTCTGGTCTTGGATAGTCAGAAGGAAACTTATCAGAGGGCAGTGAGGCACTGGGGTTGCTCAGGAAAGGAACAAAGGGGACCCTAGCCACAGCAGCACAAGCCCCAGGTCAATTAGATTCCCCTGGGATATGAGCTGCACCAGCTCTCCCAGGACTCAGAGCCTCATTAATCCTGTGTCCCTGAGGAATTGAGGAACATTTGATTCAAAGACTGGAGATATAGGAAACCAGCCCCAGAAAAGCCAAGGAGATGGTGGAGAGGCTGGCCACCCAAGCTAGCCCTAGGAGGGCCATAGAGGCAGCACTCAGATGTCCACTGGGTAGATAGCTGTGTTCCTTGAGGCCTCTGGCTCACCTGTCTTCCCTCCACTATGGTAACCATGGCCAACACTGCCTTCCTCAAGTCACTGAAGACAACCCCCACCACCATACACACAGATTGCTCACAGTAGTATGCATGAGTGTGCTCACTGTTCCAATCACCTAGCCTCCCCTTGATTCCTCTGACACCCCACCCGTCTGCCCCTCCACTTTGGATCTTTCAAGATGGCTGCTTCTGGTGCAAGCACCTGTCTCTCAAGCAAGCAAGATTTCTTCAACCAGTTCCTCTCCCACCCATCAGTACTCAAGACCACTGGCTCCCTACTATGATCACCAGGAGAGACAATAGGGTGACCTCTGTGTTGTCAATGCCCCAAAACAATGTTTCAAGAACAGACTTAGGCAAAAACAGTTATAGGGCTGGAGAAATGGCCTAGTGCTTAAGGTGCTTGCCTGCTAAGCCAAAGGACCCAGGCTCTATTCCCCAGGACCTACATAGGCCAGATGCACAAGGGAGCACATGCATTTGGAGTTTGTTTGCAGCAGCTGGAGGCCCTTGGCACATTCTCTCTCTCCCCCTGCATATTTCTCTCTCTCAAATAAAGAAAAATAAAATACTTTTTAAGAACATAGTCATAAACACACTTTATCCATCCTGAAGTAGAATGCAAGGACAGGAAGGCAGCCCTGTGCACAGCTGCAGCTCCAGCCTCCCATGCAGTCCCAGAGGACCCCAGCCTTGAGTATGGAAGGGCCTCCTCCATCTGATCACTGGGAACTGAGAGCTGCCTAAGTGTGGGTGGCAATGCCACACCCATCTTTCTCTTTGCAGTGTTGGGGATAAACACAAGGGCCTCCCACCTTGCACAATAAGCAAGTGCTCCACAACATTAAGCTGCACCCTAGCCATGTTCCATTCTCACTGTTGAGGTAGAGGATCCCAATCTAAGCCCTCCCCTGATCCCAAACCCCCAGTGCTCCCATGGATCTGGAACTCTGTCTTCCTTTGAAAAGATTCCACTTCCACCACTCCACTACCCTCCCTTCCCCTTTGGTCACTAAACCATCCTACAGGCTGAAGATTTGCCTTGAATAGCCCAGCTGAGGCTGTGACATTGATTAACTGCAATTCCTTTTTTTAAAATCTTATTTGGGAGTTGGTAGAGTGCTTGAATAGCAGGTGCAAGGCCCTGGGTTCAGTCCACAACACCGCAAATATAAAGTAAATACAAGAGGAAATAACTTCTCCAATGTGGAGAATTGGAGAACTAACTCCCTGTGACACTGTGGGACTCACTAGCTTTTCTTGGCCCCTTTCCTGGAACACAACTCCTAAAGTCCTCAGTACCCCCAAAGTGACAGTTTTGTTAAAGGATCACACAAGCTGGCTGGTGGCTTCAGTTAGAGGCTGACAATATTCAGCCTACCCTCAACCACTGGGCAGGAGCAAGAGGTGAGAGGTTAAGCAGGTCGCCAATGGTGTCCCATCCTGAATTTGTCATGGGACTCTAGAAACACCCAGTGGCACAGGTTCTTGGTCAGTGGCTACAGTAGAGCCATGAAGCTCCTGCAGCAACACACTCTGCCTTGGCCTCATCTACATCCTGTGCAGCATCCCTTACAATAGACCCATCACAGCAAAGAACATATTTCCCTTAGTTCAGCAAGCCTCTGGAGACATCACCAAAGCCAGAGGTGGGGTCATGGAAAACCTCTGAGAGCCAGTCATTAGCAGAACCTGAAGACCGACAAAGGGGATGGAGCATGAGTCTGTGGGATCTGCCACTGCCCCCAAGGAGCCCAGAAATGATCTACAAGATGTCCTGGACTGCCAAGGGCCCCCTTACTGGAGACTGAAGATTGTGGTTAAGGTACAGAGAGAGACTCCCCTCTGCCTAACATCAACATGCACCACACTCAGAGCACAGATGAACAAGCTACAGGAAAGAGTGAGATACCTGAAATGCCCAAGCAGTGCAGCAGAGAACCCACCTACTACTCCCTGGTGCCTCTCTCCCTCAAACTCCCTGGAGGTTTCAAGGGCCCTAAGGCCAAACCCCCAACAAGCTGAATGAAGAAGTGTATCCAGATGCTGTCCCTGCAGGTATTGAAGCCCCACAACTTTGATGTTCCAACATTCCACTTCCAAGGCGATGTCACAATGAACCTTCTATAACCACATACCGTCATTGTGTTTTTGCTCCCTTTTCCCCAAGCTAGTATTTGGAGGGCAGAACATTTTCTTACAAGATACAAGTTATTTCAAAATTCAGAAAGGACCGGGCGTGGTGGCGCACGCCTTTAATCACAGCACTTGGGAGGCAGAGGTAGGAGGATCACCTTGAGTTCGAGGCCACCCTGAGACTACATAGTGAATTCCAGGTCAGCCCGGACTAGAGTGAGACCCTACCTCAAAACAAAACAAACAAAAAATCAGAAAGGTTCAAAGTCTTTATTGTGGGAAAATGTACATAAAATTTATATCTTAAATTTTCTGATCCTCCTGCCTCTGCCTTTTCAGCAAATTCCTACCAGTGTGCACCACTACAACCAGCTATTTCTTAAACTTTGTGTGTGCCTATGTACCCATGATGCATTTGTGTGTGGAGGCCAGAAGTTGACATCAGGTGCCTCCCTCTATTCTCTCCATTTATATATCTATTTGGTCAGCCCTCCCCGGACCCCCCAGTCAGAAACTAAGCCTGAAATAAATCCTTTCTTCCCATATGCAGCTTCTGGTCAGGTATTTGTCCCAGCAATGAGGTTAACTACACATCCCCACATTTTTTTCTTTTTTGGTTTTTCGAGGTAAGGTTTCACTCTAGTCCAGCCTGACCTGGAATTCCCTATGTAGTCTAAGGATGGCCTCGAACTCATGGTAATCCTCCTACCTCTGCTGGGATTAAAGGTGTGTGCCTCCACGGCCAGCCAATTGGCTTCTATTTTTACTCAAGACAATGAGAGCTAGAGTGAATGCAAGAAAGAACTTGTGTGCCAGGGCCTCCAGCCGCTGCAATCAAACTCCAGACACAGGCACCATCTCATACGCATGTGCAACCTTGTGTGTCTGGCTTATGTGGAACTTGGAGAGTCAAACATAAGCTTCACGGGCAAGTGCCTTAAAAAATGTATGTTTGTGTGTGTATTTATTTATTTTGGAGAGAGAGAGAAAGGGAGGCAAATAGAGAATAGGCATGCCAGGGCCTCTAGCCACTGGAAATGAACTCCAGACGCATGTGCTACCTTGTGCATCTGGCTTACATGGATCATGGGGAATAGAACCTGAGTCCTTTGGCTCTGCAGGCAAGCGCCTTAACCTCTAAGCCATCTTTCCATTATCCCCTCACTACTTACCCTCCCCTTTTTAATTTTGTCTTGAATATTTTATTTGATTGGGGGGAGAGAACAGACACATCAGGGCCTCCAGCCACTGCAAACGTCCAGACGCACGCATCCCCTGTGCATCTGGCTTATGTGGGTCCTGTGGAATTGAACTGGGATCCTTAGGCTTCTCAGGCAAATGCCTTAACCACTAAACCATTTCCCCAGCCCTTTGTTTTTTTGAGGTGGGGTCTCACTCTAGTCTCAGGCTGGCCTCAAACTCTCTGCAATCCTCCTACCTCTGCCTCCCAAGGGCTGGGATTAAAGGCGTGTACCCCCATGCCTGGCTCTCCCAACCCTTTTTTGAAATGGTCTCACACTGTAGTCAAAAGCTGGTTTTGAATTCACGGTGATGCACCTGCCTTGCCTTCCTACTATGACTAGCTTATCTAAACCATTTATTTATTTATTTATAAGAGAGGTAGAGAGAGAGGGAGAGAGAGTGGTCACACCAGGACCTCCAGCCACAGCAAACGAACTCCAGACACATGTGCCATCTTGTGCATCTGGCTTACATGGGTCCTAGGGAATCGATCTATGTCCTTTGTCTTTGTAGGCAAGCACCTTAACCGCTTAGCAATTTCTACTGCCCATCTGTGGTGGTTTGATTCAGGTGTCCCCCATAAATTTAGGTATGCTGAATGATGCAAATATGGGAACTAACACCTCCTGGAGGCAGTGTATTGTTGGGGGCGGACTTGTGGGTATTACAGCCACTTTTCCCTTGCCAGTGTTTGGTATACTCTCCTGTTGCTATTATCTACCTTATGTTGGCCAGGGGATGATGTCTACCCTCTGTTCATGCCATTGTTTTCCCCTGCCATCATGGAGCTTCCCTTTGAGTCTGTAAGCCAAAATAAACCCTTTTTTCCCAAAAGCTGCTCTTGGTCAGGTGATTTCTGCCAGCAATGCAAACCTGACTACAACACCATCTAAATCTTTTTACATTTTATTTTTATTTATTTAAGAGAAAGAGAGGCAGACAGAGAATGGGCACACCAGGGTCTCCTGGCACTGCAAATGAACTTGACACATGGACCACCACCTTATGCATCTTGTTTTATGGCAGCACTGGGGAAATCAAACCTGAGTCCTTTGGCTTTGCAGGCAAGCACCTTAACTACTAAGCCATCTATCCAGCCCCGTCTACACCATTTTTAACTATAGTGTTTATCATGAATCATGACCTTGAGCACATCAGTAGCATGTCTGGCTCCAAATATATAGTTCACCAGCATTAAAGGTGACTACACTGTTGTACATTTCCTCTCCCCTCAAAATTTTCATCCTGTGCCTGGCATGGTGGCGCATGCCTTTAATTCCAGCACTGGAAAGGCAGAAGTAGGATCACTGTGAGTTCGAGGCCACCATGAGACTACATAGTGAATTCCAGGTCATCCTGCGCTAGAACAAAACCTGACCATGGGGGTGGGGGGGGAGACTTGCACCTCGTAAAACCAAAATTCCATGCTTATTAAACTCTCACTCCTTGACCCTCTCTGGCCCCTGAACCCAAATCTCTACTGTAGTCTCCAAGGACCTCATGTGAGTGGGACCACACAGGATGTGTCCCTTTGCACCTGAACAATTTCATTTCACATGAGTTTAAGGGAGAGCAAAATGTTTCACCTTTCAGGGCCAGAGCACATAGAAGGGCCGCTGGATGAACAGTGCCAAGAATGGCTCTAGAACTTGCTCCCCCCCTAAGGCTAGGGTCTCAGCTTTGTCACTGCCACATACACTGATAATACACCCCAGACATCACTAACTTTACAATGCTACAACATGAAATGGCTGGAGATATACTAAAGCCATGGGCTGTGCCCTCAGTGGACATTACCTGCATTAAGACTCACAGGAGTCTTCCACACAAAACCCATGTACAACCAGCACTGGCATGTTTTTCTTTCTACATACACCAGAGGAGCTATGGAAATCAGGCTCCACTTCAGAAGAGGGGCCAATGCACCCACAAACAAAAGCATATTCACAGGTACCATATGTGCGTGTGCACACACACATGGGACCAACACATGTACATGTGAAAACCTGGCACATGCCAGAAGTACTTCTGCATGATCAGGTCCAAGTCAGGCCCATGCCAGCATGCAGAAAGCAGTTCTGCCTCAGCCCAAAAAGCAAGGTGGCCCTAGCAAATCAAACTGAACACGCAGAGCAGAAAGAAAGTATTGGGGGGAAGAGTGGTGACATCATAGGAGGAAATCCAAATCTGCTGTTAGAAGTCACTCTAACCTTTCATGACCACCCCACTGCCCTCTGTCCTCCAGCTACTTCACACCTATACAAGCCTGCCAGGCAGTTCACATAACCCTGACTACTACCAGGATGGAACTGCCTTGCCATCCTCCCAACCCAGGAAGACCAGACCTCCTTCAGAGTGTATACCATCTTCAGTTGAAGAGGACAGGGACACCAAGAAGGCTGCAGAGAGGCACTCAATGCTCCACAGTTTACATGCCAGGTCAAGAGAACCCTCTCCAATGCTGGCAAGACAGTCTGTTATTAAAGGAGGAGGAAGACAGTGTACCAGGGGCTGTTAAGGAGTTTCGTTATCTGGTGGCAGGTGAGGTGCCAGCACTGTCCATGCCTGATTTCTTCTATTCCTCATGAACACAGCCAAGCACTACCGGCATTACCTGTACATGAGTCCTGCAATTAACATTCACAAGGTCCCTATCAACTGTCACCTAACTTGACAGGAGAGAAACCTAAAGCTAAGGGAAGTTAAAGCATTGCCTGGTCTCACAGGTGTGGCTCAATGGTAGAGCACAGGGCTAAAGAGATAGTTCAGTGGATAAAAAAAGCATGAAGACCTGAGTTCAAATACCCAGCACCCACATAAATGTTGGGAATTGCAGCCCACCTATAATCCCAGTGCTCTGAAGGCAATAACAGGGGATTCCTGGGGCAAGCTAACTGGCTAAACTAGCCAAATCAACAAAGCTCTGGGTTCAAATGACAGAGGCTACCTCAGTAAATAAGGTGGAGAGACATCAAGGAAGAAATCCATCCTCAACCTCTGACCTGCACATACACATGTGATGCTTATCACAGGCCCCCACATGTATACATACACATGCACACACATTAAAAAAAAAAAGAAAGATGTGGGCTAGATAGATGGCTTAGCACTGAAAGCACTTGCCTGCAAAGCGAAAGGACCCAAGTTTGATTCCCCCGGACCCATGTAACACAGATGCACAAGGCGGCACATCCAACTAGAGTTCGTTTGCAGTGGCTAAAAGGCCCTGGTGTTTCCATTTTCTCTACCTGACCCTTTTACTCACTCCTACCCTTTCTCCCTCTGTCTAATAAATAAAATAAAACTTTTTTAAAAATTAAAAAAAATAAGATGTATAAGCCTGGGACTACAAAGTTAGTTCCAGGTCAGCACAGGAGAGAGTGAGTCCCTACCTCAGGAAGAAAAAAAAAAAAAAAAAGACGTATATACAAGACCCAATATTTCCTTTCTAAGTACGCTGATTTAACCCTTTAGTGACCCACCAGAAGCAGTGCATAGAGACGTGTGTCTACAGACCTTATAGCAGGCTCAATGACTGCATGTCTTGAGGCACCAAGCCTCTCAGTGAATCCCAAGTGCACAGCTAACCACCTGGACTCTTCTGGCAAGGCACTTACCTCAGAGTCCCTGATGCGGACCTATACACCAAGGAAAGAGGTGACAGACTTCATAGACACTTCCCAGAAAGAGTCATAAACCAGCACCAACCACTACAATATCTAATGGTAACAGACATTTCAGGAGGCAACTCAGGCCCATTGGCAGGAGAACCCGGAGTTCAAAGTCAGTCTGAGCTACACAGGAAGACCCTATCATTTAAAAAGAAGAGGGAGAAGGAAGGAGGGAAAAGGGAGGACAGAGTGGGAAGGGGGAGGGAAGAGGGAGAGAAGAGGAAGAGGGATGGAGGAAGGAGGAAGAAAAAAAGGGGGACTGGAAAGATGAATTAGCAGTTAAGGTGCATGCCTGTGAAGCCTAAGGACCCAGATCCAATTTCCCAGTACCCATGTAAGGCAGATGCACATGGTGGCACATGTGTCTGAAGTTTGCAGTGGCTAGAGGCCCAGATGCACCCATTCTCATTCTCCCAGGTTCAATTCCCCAGTACCCACATAAGCCAGATGTGCAAGGTGGTGCATGTGTCTGGAATTCGTTTGCAGAGGCTAGAGGCCCTAGCATCCCCATTCTACCTGCTTCTCTCTCAAATAAATCAGGAAGAGATTGAGTGAAGGAAAGGTGGAGGGAGGGTAACCAAAATCTAAGTCATATGGAAACCTACTTTCTTGGACAATGGCACATCCAGAAGCCAAAGATTGTTACTAGAAAATTTTCAGTGCCAGGGATGGGATACCTTCCAGTGAGTTGTTGGCCAGGGAGGTCTCTGATGCCCCCAAAACATTATAGGCCATTGCCAAGGCTCTTGGTTTTCCACCAGGAATAGATGGTAACACCCTACCGCCAAAGACTCCACATGCTTGGGATGCCATGATCACTGAGAAACCTTGCTGGAGCTAAGCTGAAAACCTCCTCCCTGTAGACCAGCTGAAAAAAGCTATGTATGCTGCATGCAGCTCCATGGGAGAGAAGTCATCAATGCACTGCAAGCCTTAAGTCTGGCCAGCCAGGCCAAATGAGCCAATAGGTGCAGTAGTGGCATGTCTGTTATGGGGGAACCAAACACTCTCTAATTGGACTAGAGGTGCACTCCACAGGAGGGCACACACACCTGATACTGAAAACCTATGACAGAGGCAGTCATGAGCCTTATGGGTATAACACCTGCTGGTGTCTGGCTAACTTCATATATTATGCTCACCAAACTATCCAATAAGCACTTTTCTTTTTTTTTGTTTTTTTTTGTTGTTTGTTTTTTCGAGGTAGGGTCTCACTCTAGCCCAGGCTGACCTGGAATTCACTATGTAGTCTCAGGGTGGCCTCGAACTCACGGCAATCCTCCTACCTCTGCCTCCCCAGTGCTGGGATTAAAGGCGTGCGCCACCACGCCCGGTTTTCAATAAGCACTTTTCTTGATGTTCATACCCACATATTAATGCTACTCTCACTTTTGGTTAGAGAAGATTCTCTTTTCAGATGGTGGTGGTGACCTCTGGGATGACTCAAAAAGCACCACAGTGCTGAGAAGATGCGACAGAGGAGTGCTTAGCACCAAAACATCTATATAACACCTTCCAAGGCTCGGGGTCCATTATGGAAGAGGTGGCAGAAAGGAAGGGTAGGACTCTTTACAATGCATTCTTCTAGACACAAAATGGCCTGGATATCCATGACCTCGCAGTGCCTAGCACTACCTACGTAAGACGCTCATAAGAGGAAATCAAAATAAAAGACTGATTTAGAGGGGGAAAGGATATGATGGAGAGTGCAGCTATGAAGGGGAAGTGGGGGAGAGGGATGAAGGAATTATCATGGTTTACTGTCTATAATTATGGAAGCTGTCAGTAATAAAAAATGACTTAGCAGTTAAGGCTCTTGTGGGCAAAGTCAAAGGACCCAGGTTCAATTCCCCAATACACACGTAAAGCCAGATGCACAGGGTAGCACATGCATCTGGAGTTTGTTTGCAGTGGCTAGGGGCCCTGATGCATTCTCTATCTGCTCCTTTCTCACTCATTTTTTTTTTTTTTTTTTTTTTTTTTTTTGGTTTTTCGAGGTAGGGTTTCACTCTAGCCCAGGCTGACCTAGAATTCACTATGGAGTCTCAGGGTGGCCTCGAACTCACAGCGATCCTCCTACCTCTGCCTCCCGAGTGCTGGGATTAAAGGCATGCGCCACCACGCCCGGCTTCTCACTCATTTTTTTTAATAAAAAAAAAAATTTAGCGAAAAAAAAAAAAAAAACTTTCTGGAGAAATGCCTTAGCAGTTAAGGCGCCCCAGATTCACCTCCCCAGAACCCACGTAAGCCAGCAGCATAAGGTGACACATGAACACAAGGTCACACATGCACAAGAGGTGGTGCACGCATCTGGAGCTCAATTGCACTGGCTAGAGGCCCTGGTATGCCAATTTATATACTTTCTCTCATAAAAAATAAAAGTGGGCCAGGTGTAGTGGAGCATGCCTTTAACCCCAGCACTTGGGAAGCAGAGATAGGAGGATTGCCGTGAGGTCAAGGCCACCCTGAGACTCCATAGTGAATTCCAGGTCAGCCTGGACTAGAGTGAGACCCTACCTCAAAAAAACAAAATAAATAAATAAAAGTGGGCTGGAGGGATGGCTTAGCGGTTAAGGCGTTTGCCTGCAAAGCCGAAGGACCCAGGACCCACCTAAGCCAGCTGCACAAGGGGGCGCACATGTCTGGAGTTTGTCTGCAGTGGCTGGAGGCCCAGGTGTGCCCATTCTCTCTCCCTCTCTCTCTCTCTTTCTCTCTCTCTCTGTCAAATAAATAAATAAATAAATAAATAAATAAATAAATAAAAGTAAGGGCTGGGGATATGGTTCAGCAGTTACAAGTGCTTGCTTGCAGGCTGGAGAGATGGCTTAGTGGTTAAGGCACTTGCCTTCAAAGCCAAAGGACCCTGGTTCAAGTCCCCAGAACCCATGTAAGCCAGATGCAGAAGGTGGCAAATGCACTTGGGAGTTCATTTGCAGCGGCTAAAGGCCCTAGCACACCCATTCATTTTCTAGCTGCCTCTTTCTCACTCAAATAAATAAATAAAATTTTAAGTGCTTGCTTGCAAAGCCTGACAGCCCAGGTTCAATTCCCCAGTACCCACATAGACAGATACACAGAGGCACATACATCTGGAGTTCATCTGCAGTGGCAAGAGACCCTAGCAAGCCCCTTTCCCCCTCTTCTGTGTGTGCAAATAAATAATTTTTTTAAAAGTTTATGTCCAGAGGGCTTCTTGAGATAGGTGGTGGGCCACAGCACACCACACCCCAGCTCCACCTATGTCACCGGCTTCCTCACTTACCTCAGTCTCCATCAGAATCTCAACAGAGACCTTGTGACTACCAGATGCTATGACATTTTGATTCATAACAAATCCCCAAGACACCTTTCCTGTCTACAGCTACCTTTCCCCATTTTTTAAGCCAGTGTCCAGGAAGGGAACATGCAACTGATGTGTGCCCCCACCCTACTCCAGATCTGCTTGAAGATCCAGGATTTGGGACTAGAGATATGGCTTAGCATTTAAGACATTTGCCTGCAAAGTCAAAGGATCCCAGTTCAATTCTCCAGGACCCACGTAAGCCAGATGCACAAGGGGGCTCATGCATAGGGAGTTTGTTTGCAGTGGCTAGAGGCCCTAGTGTGCCTACTCTCTTCGACCCCCCATCTCATTCTCTCAAATAAATAAATAAATAAAAATATATTATTAAAAAGCCGGGCATGGTGGCACATGCTTTTAATTCCAGCACTCAGAAAACAGAGGTAGTAGGATCACCACCGGTTCGAGACCACCCTGGACTACAGTGAAACCCTACCTAAAAAAAAAAAAAAAAAAAAAAAAAGATCCCGATTTGAAAACATCTGAGCAATGCATGAAACCAGCACACAGCAGCTGTTGGAATACTTCATGTTTCAGAAAAGAAACTGAACTCTCTCCTAAGACTTTCTGGTAAAAAAAAATCTTCTGACAAATGTATCAAACATGAGTCCTGCACACCAGGATAACTAGGAATATGGCCAGCACATTTGTACATGACAACATGGTATCATGAAAGTCAAAAGTTTGCAACTTCAGGCTGGAGAGATGGCTCAGCTGTTAAGGTGCTTGCCTGCAAAGCCTAAGGACTGGGGTTCCATTCCCCAGTACCCAGGTAAAGCCAGATGCACAGTGGCACATGCATTTGGAGTTTATTAGTGGCAGCTGAAGACTCTGGCACACCCATTTCTCTCTCTCTTCTCCTCTCTCTGCTGGCAAACAAATAAATGTATTTTTAAAAGATTCTTTTTTTGAGGTAGGGTCTCACCCAGGCTGACCTGGAATTCACTCTAGTCTCAGGGTGGCCTCAAACTCACCGCAATCCTCCTACCTCTGTCTCCCAAGTGCTGGGATTAAAGGCGTGTGCCATCACAACCAGCTGATTTTTTTTTGTTCGATTTTTTGGTTTTTCAAGGTAGAGTCTCACTTCTATCCCAGGCTGACCTGGAATTCACTATGTAGTCTCAGGGTAACCTTGAACTCATAGCAATCCTCCCAAGTGCTGAGATTAAAGATGCCACCATGCCCAGTTTTGTTTTTGTTGTTTTTAACAAAGTCTGAAATTTCAAGACAGATGGCTCAGCATCTGTAATTCTGGCTGAAGCAGGAAGGCTGTCCCACTTCTAAGCCAGTGTCGTAAAAGAGAGAGGAAGGGAGGACAGGAGTGGTGCCTTTGCCTGTCACCCTAGCACTTGTGATATGGAAGCAGAAGGGCAGGAGTCCCAAGCTAGCCTGGGCTACAAGAAAGTCTCAGAAGACTTTAAGCTGGAAAATCCTCAGAATTTAGAAAATGCAAGTTCCCAAACTCTGGGGTCAGAGTGGCTAGAAAGCTTTTTCTGAGGCTACACTGAAGTCCAGGCTACTCGAACTGGCAGCTACCTGTGGCAGCTACCTGTCCTTACTTCACTGTTGGGAAAAGAACAGAGCAGAGCAAAGCAGTATTTTCCTGCACATGTCAGAGATCATCATCAGTATTTTATCTTTAACTATAACTTACCACTCTCTAACCCAGCACAAAGTAGTACTGGGGAGGAGCTCTTGATTCTACATCAGGTCACACAGATATGCTCTGAATTCCCTAAGGCTCCCACATCTCCACCCAAATCAGGTTCTCAGCTCACTGAAGCTTGGAACAGCCACCTGGGGCCAATGGCTGTCACAACCATACCCACCATCTCCGGGATATACCTCCCCCCACCTCGGCACCTCTAGAACTCAGGACCCACAACAATCTCAGGCATGCTCCTGTCACCCTTCCATTCTTCCCAAGGCATCCCTCACTCACCCCCCTCCCGACCTATAAGACTTTTAAGGTTAGCCAGGCTATCTCACCCATCATGGGACCCCAGTGCTCAACAGAGGCCAAGCAGAAAAAGACTCCAACAGCTGTCAAACAAGCAGATGAATTGTCCTAACCCCTGGTATTCAGTTAATCCCCACCCAATTTGCTGTGGTATCTCTGGCACCTGTCCTTGCTTTTTATTCTGTCAGGCAAGTCCGGGGACATATGAGCTATGACCTGCTTCTTGGCAATGGCCTTTTTTCCTCTCCAACTGGATTCCCTGCCCAGTTCCAGCCCACTCTCTCCTGTGCAGAAGTACAGCGGACTCCTGAGCCTTTAGGACAGGAACAGTCCCTATGTACGGGCATCAACAACAGCCAAACACAATCTGCTTTCCAGCCATTTCCCACAAATTCTCCACAAACCCAGATATCCAGGAAGGTGATATATCCACTCCAACCCTCCTTGTAGCTCCCCAGGATTTCTCTAGGAGCTTCAGGTGCCCAGACACCATGAAAACAGAATCACTCCTCAGTACACTGGACACAAGGGCAAAGTGGATTGATGTCCTATCACACACCACAGCAAAGTGAGGCTTCCCATAATCTGGAGCCGGGCCACCTGGCCATAACGATATCTCTGTGTCTATCACACAACCCAGCTCCACTCAGAGAATTCCAAAGCCTTCTCTGGTTATTTTACAATGTGGCAACACAAACCTGAGCTGTATTTCACTGCATACAGCTACTAATGCAATAGATCAGGTGTTAAATGTCCACAGATTAATGTGTGTATGATCCACTTGGGATGAAAACCAAGGACTCCTGCATGCTACACAAGAACTATGCCCCCAGTCCCCAGGTTAACTTTCCAAAATAACTCAAAATGGGGCTGGGGATGTGGCTTAGTTGGTAGAGTGCTTGACTAGACTAACACCCTGGATTTGATCCCCAACACCATATAAAGCAGGGGTGTTGGCACACCTGCCTATCATCCTAGCACTTGGAAAGTGGAGGCAGGATGATCAGGAGAACAAAGTCATCATTACATAGTGAGTATGAGGTCAACCTGGGATACAGAAGAAAATGGGTGAAAAAAGGATCAGGAATTCAAGCCATTATGATTACTTTGAAAATTAAGTATCATTTGCACTGTTTAAAAAAAAGAAAAAAGGATCAGGTGAAATTGCTCAGTCGTTGTTCCAGGGTTCAATACTCTAGTATACATGTAAAGATGATGCAAAAAGTGGCACATGCATCTGTCATTTATTTGCAGTGACAAGAGACCCTAACGTGCCTATACACATATACACAGCGACTCAATTAAAAAAAAAAAAAACACACACACACCTCAGGGGCTGGAGATGGCTTAGTGGTTAAGGTGCTTGCCCATGAAACCTAAGAATGCAGGTCCGATTCCCCAGAACCCGCATATGCATCTGGAGTTCATTTGCAGTGGATAGAGGCCCTGGCATGCTCATTCTCTCCCCTCCTCACTCTCCCTCTCTAATAAATAAATTAAAATTAATTAGGGGCTGGAGAGATGACTTAGCAGTTAAGTGCTTGCCTGTGAAGCCTAAAGACACCGATTCGAGGCTTGATTCCCCAGGACCCACGTTAGCCAGATGCACAAGGGGGCACACGCATCTAGAGTTTGTTTGCAGTGGCTGGAGGGCCGGCGTGCCCATTCTCTATCACTCTCAAATAAGTAAAAATAAACAAAAAAATTAAAATTAATTAAATTTCAAAAACAGACTGGAGAGATAACTCAGAGGTTAAGCCACTTACCTGCATAGCCTAATAACCCAGGTTCAATTCTCCAGTATCCACCTAGTGCTAGATGCACACACATAATGATAGATGCACAAAGTGGCACATGCACCTAGAGTTCATTTGCAGAGGCTAGAAGTCCTGGAATATCCATTCATATTCTCTATCTCTATCCTTGCAAATAAAAATATTAATAAAAGCTGGGTGTGGTGGCGCACGCCTTTCGTCCCAGCACTCAGGAAGCAGAAGTAGGAGGATTGCTGCAAGTTAAAAGCCATCTTGAGATACATAATGAATTGTAGGTCAGCCTGGGTTAGAGCAAAACCCCTACCTCGAAAAAAAAATGAATTAAAAAAAAACTCACAGAAGACCTGAGATGGCTCAGTCATTAAAGGCACTTGTTTGCAAAAGCTGCTCTCCTGATTTCAATTCCCCACTACCCATTTAAAACCCATATTCAGTCATTCAATCTAATAAATAAAACAATATTTTGAAAAAAATTAAAAACTGCCAGGCATGGTATCAAATGCCTTTAATCCCAGCACTCAGGAGGCAAAGTAGAAGGATCACTGTGAGTTTGAAGCCAGCCTAAGACTACATAGTGAATTCCAAGTCAGCCTAAACAAGAGCATGACATTACTACAAAAAAAAAAAAAAAAAAAAAAAGAAGCTCAAAATAA
The DNA here is from genome assembly GCA_036346955.1 of Dipus sagitta. Lineage (NCBI taxonomy): Eukaryota > Metazoa > Chordata > Mammalia > Rodentia > Dipodidae > Dipus > Dipus sagitta. The sequence continues at coordinate 220,082,371 of CM070770.1, forward strand.
ACTGGGTGTTGTAATGCACACCTTTTATCCCAGCACTTAGAAGCCTTAGTGAGGAGTTCAAGGCCAACCTGAATCTAGAGTCAGCCTGGATCTCACTCGGTGGAGTTAGACCCTGCCTTAGGAGGACAAAAGGGGGAAAGGGGGGTGGCTATAGTGGCCATACCAGTAGAAAATTGGTGAAAAAGGCAGAGGAAGAAGGATCAGGAATTCAAAGCCAACCTGGAAGGGTGGGGGGACCTTCAAAACAAGAGATAGGGCTGGAGAGATGGCTTAGTGGTTAAGGCTTTTGTTAGTGAAGCCTAACGACCCAAGCTCAATTCCCCAGTACCCACAATAAGCCAGATGCATAACATGGCACATGCACCTGGAGTTTGCAGTGGCAGGAGACCCTGGCGTGCCCATTCTCTATCTGCCTCTTCCTCCCCCCCGCAATAAATAAAATATTTTTTTTAAAAAAGAGACGTGCTGGGGGCTGGAGAGATGGTTTAGCGGTTAAGCGCTTGCCTGTGAAGGCTAAGGACCTTGGTTCGAGGCTCGATTCCCCAGGACCCACGTAAGCCAGATGCACAAAGGGGCACACGCATCTGGACTTCGTTTGCAGAGGCTGGAAGCCCTGGCGCGCCCATCCTCTCTCTCCTTCTCTCCCTCTGCCTGTTTCTCTCTCTGTATGTTTCTCTCTCTGTCACTTTCAAATAAATAAAAATAAAATTAAAAAAAAAAAGACGTGCTGGGCATGGTGGCACACGCCTTTAATCAGCACTTGGGAGGCAGAGGAAGGAGGATTGTCGTAAGTGCAAGGCCACCCTTAAGACTACATAATTAATTCCAGGTCAGCCTGGCCCAGAGTAAGACCCTACCTCAAAAAAAGAAAAAAATAATAAATAAATGGAGGAAAAAAAAGAGAGATGTGAAAATGGTTCAGCAGTTAAAGACACTTGTTTGCAAAGCCTGCTGGCCCAAGTTCAATTCCCCAAACTCCCATGTAAAGCTAGACAGGCAATCATTTGCAGCAGCAAGAGACCCCAGTGTGTCCATGCCTCCCCCAACACACACACTTAGGGGCTGTAGACATGGCTCTGCAGGTAAAAACACATTGCTTGCCTGAGTTTAATTCCCTATGTCAAATCTAGGCATGAAAAGTGGCTCAAATGTCTGGAGACTGGTCAGAGGGGAGCTTTCTTTCCTCTTCTGCAATAAATGTAAGTCACAGAAATGTGCGCTCCCAGCACCACATGCAAGCTCCTTCCAAGGGCCACCTACCCACAGTTATTGCTGTTTATCTCCAGAGAAAGGAATCCTCTTATGTAGTCCCCAAGGGCATAGGCACACCTATACCCAAGGAGGCCAGCAGCAGGAAAGACACCTATCCAATCCCAAACCAATACTCTGGCTTTCCAAAGGGGCCTCTTGAAGCACAACATTCCCCCACTTCCCCGCCTTCAACAACTTTCTTTCATCCTCTGAACAAACTCTAAGATGCCATGAGAACCTCAGCAACCAGAACAAATGTTTTCCAAATAGAAAGGCTATACGAAGGGCTTGGGAGCACACACAAGGGCCAGGTTCCAATCCCAGCACCAGAAAAACGAAAGAGATATGTAAGCCCTAGGTTATCCTCAGAGGAATGTGAATGTCTAACCTTGCCCTGAACAGACACAGTAGTCCAAAGAGCTGGTATGGGGCTGACATATGCTCTACTCCCCATGGCCAGGGATACTCTTTTAGACGCATGCATGACCCAAAAAATGCCTACAGTTAGGTGCAATTACTTTTTTGTTTTTCGAGGTAGGGTATTGCTCTAGCCCAGGCTGACCTGGAATCCACTCTGGAGTCTCACAGTGGCCTCGAACTCACGGCAATTCTACCTCTGCCTCCTAATTGCTGGGACCAAAGGCCTGTGCCACAACACCCAGCTGGGTACTTTTTAATATTTATTAATTTGCATGTGTGTGTGTATGGGCTTGACAAGGGTCTCTTGTTGCAGTAAATAATGCCAAATGCCTTCGCCACTTTGTAAGTGTGCCTTTATGTGCATGCTGAGGAATTAAACCTGAGCTGGTAGGTTCTGCAAGCAAGTACCTTCAACCACTAAGACATATCCCCAGCCCCTGCAATTTCTTGGGTTTTTTCTGTTTGTTTGTTTGTTTTTTGAAGTAGGGTCTTCTAGCCCAGGCTGACCTGAGATTCACTATATAATTTCAGGCTGGCCTCTAACTCACAACAATCCTTCTTGTTTGTTTTTTAGAGGTAGGGTCTCACTCTAGGCCAGGCTGAATTAGAACTCATTCTGTAGTCCCAGGCCTTGAATTTACAGCAATCCTCCTACCTGTGCCTCCCAAGCGCTAGGATTAAAGGTGTGCACCACCACACTCAACTGCAATTAGTTTTTTAGTAAGATATGGAAAAGCAGCTTTAGACTCTCAAGCCTTAAAACCATCACTCACTCAGTTCAAGGACAGAAAGGAGTCCAAGGACAGGACTAGACCTTCAGAGTCTCAGACTCATACAGACATCCAAGATGACCTCAGGGCTTAAAAACAGACAAGGCATGGTAGAAGGAAAGGGGTATATAGACATACACAGAGCAACCTGAAACAAAATTCCTGGTGCTGCCAGGCCTCTCCTGAACCTCCAGCTCTTGGTGAGTTTCCCCTTGGCTAGACCTGGGCTTTGTAGAGGCAAGAGGCCCCCCCACCCCCAGCTGTTACTCTCCACATAGGCTCTTTATTCCCTCCAGTTCCCCACATGGCAGGAGCTCTTTGAACATCTTTTTCTGTACTTTTTATGTTTTTTTCCCACGCCCTCCACATGGGCTCAAGCCACATGGGTGTCTTTCCTTGGTTCTGTACTTCCCTCAATAAATATGTTAATTTAATAATTTTTTAAATATTTTATTTTCATTTGTGAGTGAAAAAGGCAGATAGTGAGAGAATGGGTGTACCAGGGAATGCACCACCTATGTGGGTCCTGGGGAATTGAACCTGGGTACTTTGGATTTGCAGGCAAACACCTTTAGCCACTAAGCCATCTCTCAGGCCCTAATAATTAAAAAAAAAAAAAAATCCAGATGCCAAGAATAAGTCAGTAAGAATGACAGGTCATACCAGGCCTTTAATCCCTACTTAAAAAAAAAAAATGGACAGGTCAGAAAGTTCAGGGAAGGAGGAGGGGAGTCAAACTCTGTCACATCCTTGCAAGAGCCTCAGTTTCCAATTTGCCCACATGAAGGGCTTTCTGGCTCATGCTGAAGCCCAACCACAGGTGTGGAGTTCAGCATATCAGAGCAGAGGAAAGCTTGACCACTTAAGCCTACAACTTACCTGCTACCAGATCATCAAAAAATTGTTTTGTTTTTTTTTCCAAGGTAGGGTCTTAGTCTAGCCCAAGCTGACCTGGAATTCACTATGTAGTCTCACGGTGGTCTCGAACTCACAGCAATCCTCCTACCTCTACCTTCTTTTACTTTCCCCCACCTTTGCATTCATGTGTAGTGTACGTGTAGTGCGTATGCTGCAACTGCTGTGCACCATGGGTTCAACTGCTGCACATATAGGACAGTATCAGGTGTCCCCCTCCACGACCTACCTGCCTGCTGTTTTTCCTTACAGTAGTCTCTTACTGATTCTGGAGCTTACCATTCCAAATATGACCCCAATCACTGCTTCCCACCAGACTGGGGTTACAGAGTGTTTGGATATGCCCAGCTGTTTACATGGGTTCTGGAGAGTGGAGCTTGGGCAGTCACAGGTCCCTTTACGCCTTCATGCTTGCACAGGAAGCACATTAAACCACTGAGCAATCTCTGCAGTTCACTTTGTTCTTTAACTTTTTATTTCTATGTGTGTGTACTCGTGTGTGCTGGGGGTGAAACCCAAGGCTTCAATAAAGCAAGATAGGCACTCTCCTACCAAGCAGGACCCACAGCCAAAAGTTACATATCTAATACAGAAGGCTGCACCACACCAAAAGTAGCCACTTAATGCTCTCAACCTCTTCCCAAACCCACCTTACCAGGAATTGCCCTTGCATGCGGACACAGTGAGAAACAAAAGCCTCCACAAAAACTTCCCAGGCACTGAGCTGGAGAGATAGCTCAGAGGTTAAGGCACTTGCCTGCAAAGCCTAAAGACATTATTTCAATTCCTCAAGACCCATGTAAGCTAGATGCACAAGGTGGCATACGCATCTGGAGTTCGTTTGCAGGAGCTAGAGGCCCTGGTGTGCCCATTCTCTTTATCTCTCAAATAAATAAATAAAAATATTTTTAAAACAACCACTTCCCAGACATGACAGCACACAAACCACTAGGAAAGCCAGTTCGGCAACCAAGCAAGCTACAGAAAATGACAAGCACGTTTCACACTGGGAAATGTCTGTTCCCAGCTTGGTAAATGTCACAGAGCCCCAAGAAGGGAGCAGACTCCAGAATCCTTAACGAAAACCCCACTATATGAAAACCCCACTATTGATAATGGTAGGATGGCCCTTTCCAAGCTCTGAAACCAAGTTCAGGTGTCCCCTCAAAGACATCCAAACTCAATTTCGCAGGCTGGGATGACCCACCAATTCAAACCAGGTCAGGCCAGACATTTGCTGCAACCCCAGAGGACCCAGAACCAACTACCAGGACCCCCAAAAAGCCAGATATACAAGATGGTGTGTGCATCTGGAGTTCATTTACAGCAGCTGAAGGCCATGGCATGCCCATTCTATCTACCTACTTCTCTCTCTCAATAAAAAGCTTAAACCAGACATAGTGGCACACGCCTTTAATCCCAGCACTTGGGAGGCAGTGGTAGGAGGATGATCACTGTGAGTTCAAGGCCACCCTGACTACCAAGTGAATTCCAGGTCAGCCTGGGCTAGAGCAAGACCCTACCTTGAAAAATAATAAATAAATAAAGCTTAAAAAAATTTACTTTGAGGGCTGGAGAGATGGCTTAGCGGTTAAGGCCTTTTCCTGCAAAGCCAAAGAATCCTAATTCGATTCCCGAGACCCATGTTTCTTTTACAAGAAATCTGGAGTTTGTTTGCAGTAGCTGGAGACCCTAGCACGCCCATTCTCTGCCTCTTCCTCTCTCACATAAATAAACATACATATATATATATATATATATATATATTTTTTTTTTAATCACTTTGAAAAAAAGCAAGGTGTGGTGGTGCATGCCTTTAATCCTAGCACTCAGGAGGCAGAGGTAGGAGGATCTCTGTGAGTTTGAGGCCACCCTGAGACTACATAGTGAATTCCAGGTCAGCCTGGGCTATAGTGAGACCCTACCTTGAAACACATAACAAAACAAACAAAAAACAAAAACAAAAAAATAAAACAAAAAAACCCACAAGAATTCACTTTGTCTAGATGTTGTGATGCATACCTATAATTATAGCACAAGAGAGGCAGGAGTAGGAGAATTATCCCAACTATGTGGCCAGCATGGTCTACATAGTTTTAAAATTTTTTTAATATTTTATTTTTATTTATTTACTTATTTGACAGAGAAAGAGGGGGACAGAGAGAGAGAGAATGGGCACACCAGGGCGTCCAGCCACTGCAAACGAACTCCAGACGCATGCGCCCCCTTGTGCATCTGGCTAACGTGGATCCTGGGGAATTGAACCTAGATCCTTTGGCTTTGCAGGCAAACACTTTAACTGCTAAGCCATCCCTCCAGCCCTAATTTTTTTTTAAGCCAGGCATGGTGGCATAATGCCTAGGTAACCCCATCCTCAACACTGGGGAGATATGAGACAGGCAGATCCAAGAGCAGCCAGTCTAGCCTTATTGAGAGACCCTTGTCTTCAAAGAGGTTGGAAGAAAGCCAGGCATGGTGGCACGTGCTTTTAATCCCAGCAGTCGGGAGGCAGAGGTAGGAGGATCGCCATGAGTTTGAGGCCACCCTGAGAATACGGAGTGAATTCCAAGTCAGCCTAGGCTAGAGTAAGTGAGACTCTAACTCAGAAAAAATAAAAAAAATAATAATAAAAATAAGGAGCTGGAAGAAGCCATTTTGCATGCAGTTCAATGGGAGAAAGAGAAATCAACAGTGAAGATATAATCAACAGTGGACACTGCAAGCCTTATATTTGGCAAGCCAGGACAAATGAGCCAATGGGTGCAATAGTGGCATGTCTGCCAGGTTGGAAACCAACTGCCCTCTAATTGGACTGGAGGCCCTCTCCATGGGAGGGAATACATCCCTGATACTGAAAACTTAAAACAGATAGTCATGAGCCCTCGGGGCATAATGTCTGCTACTTTCTGGCTAAATGTATATACTATGCTTCTCAAACTGCCCAGTAAGCACTTCTCTTAATGTTCATACCCTTATATTAATGCTACTCTCACTTTTGGTAGAGAATCTTCTCTTTTCAGATGGCAGTAACCTTGGGATGACTCAGAAGGCAGCATGGGGCTGGGAAGAAGTGACAGGAGTGCTGAGCACTGCAATATCTCTATCACACCTTCCAAGGCTCAGGGTTCATTTCAGAAAAGGTGGCGGAAAGAATATAAGAGCCAAAGGAAGGGTAGGACTCCTTACAACGTGCGCCCCCAGACACAAAATGGCCTGGACATCCATGACCTCACAGTGCCTGACACTACCTACACAAGACCATCATAATAGGAGGAAAAGATCATGACATCAAAATAAAAGAGAGACTGACTGAGATGGGGAGGGCATGTGATGGAGAGTGGAGTTTCAAAGGGGAAGATGGGGGGGAGGGAGGGAATTACCATGAGATATTTTTTATAATCATGGAAGTTGTTAATAAAAAAAATTGAAAAGAAAAAAAAAGAATGTAGGAGCCAAAGGAAGAGTAGGACTTCTTACAATGTGCTCCTCCCAGACACAAAATGGCCTGGATATCCATGACCTCACAGTGCCTGACACTTACCTACACAAGACCATCATAACAGGAGGAAAAGATGATGACATCAAAATAAAAGAGACTGATTGAGATGGGGAGGAGATATGATGGAGAATGGAGTTTCAAAGGGGAAAGTGGGGGGAGGGAGGGTATTACCACGGTATATTTTTTATAATCATAGAAGTTGTTAATAAAAATTTGAAAAATAAATAAATAAAATATAAAATAAATAAAGATGGGGGGGGGCTGGAGAGACGGCTTAGCAGTTAAGGAACTTGCCTTCCAAGCCAAAGGATGCAGGTTCAATTCCCCAGGACCCATGGCAAGCCAGATGCACAAGATGGCGCATGCATCTGGAGTTCATTTGCAGTGGCTAGAGACCCTGGCATGCCATTCTCTCTATATATGCTTCTTTCTCTCAAATAAAATAAATTAAAAATGAAAGTTAAAAAAAAAATTTTTTTTGAGGTAGGGTCTCACTCTAGCCCAGGCTGACCCGGAATTCACTATGTAGTCTCAGGGTGGCCTCATACTCACAGCAATCCTCCTACCTCTGCCTCCCAAGTGCTGGGATTAAAGGCATGTGCAACCATGCCTGGGCAAAAAAGTCGTTTTGTTTTTTGGCTTTTCAAGGTAAGGTTTCACTGTAGTCCATGCTGACCTGGAACCCACTCTGTATTCTCAGGGTGGCCTCAAACTCATGGCAATCCTCCTACCTCCGCCTCCCAAGTGCTGGGATTATAGGCCTGCACCACCACACCTGGCCAAAAAAGTTTTTTAAAAAGCCTCTACAGGGCTGGAGAGATGGCTTAGTGGTTAAGTGCTTGCCTGTGAAGCCTAAGAACCCCGGTTCGAGGCTCGATTCCCCAGGACCTACGTTAGCCAGATGCACAAGGGGGCGCATGCGTCTGAAGTTCGTTTGCAGTGGCTGGAGGCCCTGGAGCGCCCATTCTCTCTCCCTCTCCCTCTCTCTCTCTCTCTGTCTGCCACTCTCAAATGAATAAAATTAATTTTTTTTTTAAAAAGCCTCTACATACATACATTTTAAAAGAAAAAAGGGGGGTGGAGAGATGGCTTAGCGATTAAGGCACTTGCCTGCAAAGCCTAGAGACTCAGATTTGATTTCCCAGTACCATTGTAAGCTAGATGCACAAGGTGCCTCATGGGTCTGGAGTTCATTTGCAGTGGCTAGAGGCCCTGGTACACCCATTCTCTCTATATATCTGCCTCTTTCTATCTACTTCTCTCTCCTCTAATAAATTTTTTAAAAAGTTTTCCTGGGATAGAGAGATGGCTTAGCGATTAAGGCACTCATATGTGAAGCCTAAGGACCCAGGTTCAATTCTCCAGGTCCCGCAAAAGCCAGAAGTACAAGGTGGTGCGTGCATCTGGAGTTTATTTGCAGTGGCTGGAGGCCCTGGCGTGCCTCATTCATTCATTCACTCATAATCTCTCTCCCTCTTTCTCTGTCAAATAGATAAATAATTTTAAAAAAAGAGCTGGGTATGGCGGTGCATGCCTTTAATCCCAGCACTTAGGAGGCAGAGGTAGGAGGATCGCCATGAGTTCGAGGCCACCTTGAGACTACATAGTGAATTCTAAGTCAGCCTGAGCTACAGTGAAATCCTACCTCAAAAAACCAAAAAAGAATAAAAGTGCAGATTAAAACTACATTGAGACTCCATCTCACTCCTGTGAAATGGCTACCATCATGAAAACAAATGAACATAAATGCTGGAGAGGATGCGGAAAGAGAGGAACCCTTCTACACTGTTGGTGGGAATGCAATCTGGTCCAGCCATTGTGGAAATCAGTATGGAGGTTCCTAAGACAGCTAAAAATTGATCTACCATATGACCCAGCTATAGCACTCCTAGGCATATATTCTAAGAACTCATCTTATTACCTTACAGATAACTTGCTCAAACATGTTTATTGCCACTCTATTCACAATAGCTGGGAAACAGCAGCAGCCTAGATGTCCCTCAACTGATGAACAGATAATGAAGATGTGGCACAATTATACAACGGAGTTCTACTCAGTGGTAAAGAAAAATGAAGCTATGAAATTTTCAGGAAAATGGATGGATCTGAAAAGGATTATACTAAGTGAGGTAACCCAGGCCAAGAACACCAAATGTCACATGTTCTCTCTCATATGTGGATCCCAGCTACAAATGACTGGACTTCTGTGTGAGAAAACTCAGTAGCATAGGCCAGTAAGCTAGAAAGGAGATATAAAGGGGGGAGGAGCTAATAGAATGCTAATGTATATATGTAAGTAAAACAGATTAATGGGGGTGAAAAGGCCTAAGTGAGGTCAGGGAAGGAGACTGAGTAAGGAAAGGTGGAAGGAGGGCTAATCAAAATCTAAGAGGATATAAATAAAGTCATATGGAAACCTACTTTTTTGGACAATGCAACACACAGGAGCCATAGATTGTTACTAGAAAATTTTCAGTGCCAGGGATGGGATACCTTCCAGTGATTGTTATCCAGGGAGGTCCCTAATGCCCCCAAAACATTACAGGCCATTGCGGAGGCCCTTGGTTTCCCACAAGGAACAGATGGCAAGACCCTACTGCTGAAGATTCCACATACTTGGGATGCAAGGCCACTGAGAAACCCTGGTGGAGCTGAGCTGAAAACCTCCTCCATGTAGACCAGCTGACAGAAAGATGGAAAAAGCCATGCTGCATGCAGTTCAAAGGGAAAGAGAGAAATCACTAGTGAAGATACTCAACAGTGGACACTGCAAGCCTTAAATTTGGCCAGCCAGGCCAAATGAGTCAATGGGTGGCACGTGTGTTATGGTGGAAACCAACCACCCTCTAATTTGACTGGAGGCCCGCTCCATGGAAGGGAATACATCCCTGATACTGAAAACTTAAAACGGGTAGTCATGAGCCCCAGGAGTGTAACGTCTGCTGATATCTGGCTAAATGTATACCCTATGCTCACCAAACTGCCCAGTAAGCACTTCTGTTAATGTTCACACATATATTAATGCTACTCTCACTTTTGGTTAGAAAAGCTTCTCTTTTCAGATGGCAGTGACCTCAGGATGACTCAGAAGAGCCACCATGGTACTGAGAAGAAGTGATAGAGGGGTGCTCAGCACTGAAATATCTCAATCACACCTTCCATGGCTCAGGGTCCATTGCAGAAGAGGTGGTGGTAAGAATGTAAGAGCCAAAGGAAGGGTAAGACTCCTTACAACGTGCTCCTCCAGACACAAAATGGCCTGGATATCCATGACTTCACAGTGCCTGACACCACCTACACAAGACCATCATAATAGGAGGAAAAGATAATGACATCAAAATAGAGACTGATTGAGAGGGGGAGGAATTCTGTTTGCCACTGTATTTTCCTGTTCAAATCTCAAGCAAGGTTCTGTGAGCACACAAAGAAATTCAAACTGTATTACAACCACAAAATCAACACTTGCAAACCAAAAAGAAAAAAAAGAAAAGAAAAAGATGCTTACAAGGCCAAACAGCCTGAGTTCGATTCCCACATAAAGCCAGATGCACACAGTGGTGCTTACATCTGGAGTTCATTTGCAGTGGCAAGAGACCCTGACATATATTCATTCATTCTGTTTGAAAATAAATATTAAAAATACTTGCAAAAATTGGGCTGGAGAGATGGCTTAGCGGTTAAGCGCTTGCCTATGAAGCCTAAGGACCCTGGTTCAAGGCTCAATTCCCCAGGACCCACGTTAGCCAGATGCACAAGGGGTCGCACACGTCTGGCATCTGGAGTTCATTTGCAGTGGCTGGAAGCCCAGGCACGCCCATTCTCTCTCTCTCCCCCCCCCCCCTCTGCCTCTTCCTCTCTCTGTCACTCTCAAATAAATAAAGAAAAAAAAAACTCAAAAAAAGTGTTAAAAAAATACTTGCAAAAATCTACATCTGGGGCTGGAGAGATGGCTTAGTGGTTAAGCACTTGCCTGTGAAGCCTAATGACCCCGGTTCAAGGCTCTATTCCCCAGGACCCATGTTAGCCAGATGCACAAGGTGGCGCACGCGTCTGGAGTTCATTTGCAGTGGCTGGAGGCCCTGGCGCCCCCATTCTCTCTCTATCTGCTTTTCTCTCTCTGTCTGTCGCTCTCAAATAAATAAATAAAAATGAACAAAAAAAAAAACCTACATCTGGTGGGGCTGGAGAGGTGGCTCAGTGGTTAAGATGCTTGCTTATAAAACCTGACAGTCCAAGTTCAAGTCCACAGTACCTACATAAACCAGCACCATCTGGAGTTTGTTTGCAGTGGCAAGATGTCCTGGTGTGCTCATTCTCATTCTCTGACACTCTCCCCACACCTCTCTCTTCTTGCATGTAGACATGTAAATATTAAAAAAAAAAAAAAAAATCTACATCTCGGGGACTGTGGATATTGCTCAGCAGTCAAAGACACTTGTTGCAAAGCCTGACAGTCTGAGTTATATTCCCCAGTGCCCGTGTAAAGCCAGATACGCCAAGTAGCACACGTGTATGGACTACATCTGCAGTGGTAAAAGGTCATGGTGCACCTCTCTCTAGCCTCCCTCCCTGTCTTTGCAAGAAAATAAATTTAAAAAATTGAGGGGGCTGGGCATGGTGGTGCATGCCCTTAATCCCAGCACTCAGGAGGCAGAAGTAGGAGGATCACCAGGTAGGAGGATCACCGTGAGTTTGAGGCCACCCTGAAAATCCAGGTCAGCCTAGGCTGCAGTAACCTTACCTCAAAAAGCCCCCCCCCCCAATTTCTTTGAGGTAGGCTACAAAGATTGCTCAGTACTTAAAGACACTTGCCTGCAAAGCCTAGAGACCCAGGTTTGATTCCCCAACACATGTCAGATGCACATGGTGGCACATGCATCTGGAGTTTGTTTGCAATGGCTAGAGGCCCTCTCTCCCTATCTGCCTCTCTCTTTCTCTCAAATAAATTAATTATTTAAAAAAAGTCTAAAAAGTTAAGGTGCTTGCCTGAAAAGTCTAAGAACCCAGGTTCGATTCCCCAGGAACCCATGTAAGCCAGATGCACAAAGTTGCACATTCATCTGGAGTTCATTTACAGTGACTGGAGGCCCTGTCACCTCCATTTTCTTTCTTTCTTTTTTGGTTTTACAAGGTAGGGTCTCGCTGTAGCCCAGGCTGACCTGGAATTCACTATGTAGTCTCAGGGTGGCCTTGAACTCACAGGTGATCCTCCTACCTCCTCTCTCTTTTTACCTGCCTCTTTCTCTCTTTCTGACAAACAAATAAATAGTCTATAAAGAAGCCAGGCTTGCAGGGCGTGATGGTGCATGCCTTTAATCCCAGGACTCACGAGGCAGAGGAAGGAGGATTGCCGTGAGTTCAAGGCCACCCTGAACTACATAGTGGATTCCAGGTCAGCCTAAAAATCGAAAAACCAAAAGAAGCCAGGCTTAATTTTTTTTTTTTTATTTACTTATAAGAGAGTGGGAAGAGAGGAGAGAGAGCACACACTGAAGAGCCTCTTGCCACTGCAAAGGAACTCCAGATGGTAGCGTAACCATGTGCATCTGGCTTATGTTGGTTCAGGGGAGTCGAACCTAAGTACTTAGGCTTCGTAGGCAAGCACCTTAACCACTAAGCCATCTCCCCAGCCCAGTGCACACCTTTAACCCTAGCACTTGGGAGGCAAAGGCAGGAGGATAACCATGAGTTTGAGGCCACCCTGAGACTACATAGTGAATTCCAGGACCCTAGCTGGCCAGAAAAGCAGGGCCAGTTCCCACCTGAGCATAACCAGCAAGGTGACCTTCTAAAGTCTCTCCCCATAATGGACTTAGCCTTCTTGAGTCTAGACCATGAGCCAGCCTGTGGCACAAAGCTAAGGCAAAATTCCATAGGACACATGACAAATAGCTGTAAAGAGGGTAAAGGAGAGGCTACCCACAGGAGTGCAGCAGTGGCTAATGTTTACATACTAAGGCACCTGCCTCTTGGGTCTGTAACTCCCAATGTTGACATCCACATCCCAGGCAGGGCAGACCAAGCAAGGAAGCCCCTGCAGCACCTCACTAGGCTAAGCGAAGTTTTAGGTTCAAACTGAAAGCTCTCACCAAATAAGGTGGGCCACCTGGTGCTCAGGGCTACAGAATGACTGGAGGAGTCCTCAATGAATCTTTCCAACAAGTGGCCTCTCTTTCCTGTCCTGCAAAAAAGCCTCCTGCTCCCAGTCTGGACTCAATCTGGCGCTTTGAGGACAAGCAGACTCAAAGTCCTACAGCCTCAAACCTCACCCTGAACCTGCTGGGAGCTATCTGCCCACTTCCTACCCTCCCTGTCTCTGATGGGGACATGCAGAATTCTAGGACAGATGTCATCAGTCCTTTTATATGAGGATCCCTAGAACTGAAAATCAAAAGCGAGGTGAATCCCAGATCATTCATTTGTAAAATGAAAGGGTACATTTACAAAGGTGAAAAGAGAATGTAGGTGCAGCCCATGGGGAGGGGTAGTGCAAGGGATGCTGGCTGGGGGAAGAAGCCCCCGCCCCACACATACCCTGGAAGACTTAAGAGGCATCCTAGTCACTTCCTAAGGCTCCAGCAGGTATCTTATTCTTTTGTCTCTGAAAGACTAACCTACATTTTCAGCAGACAAAAAGAGGTCACAAATACAGCCTGGAAAGCACTTGTGGGGGAGGGGTGAAGTCTGACACTCAAGACTGAAGTCCAAAATCAAGCTTGCTGAGAGGACCAGTACCCCTGAGAAAACTAGCCTCCCCTGGCTGTGGCCACCTCAAGATCTGTCTTTTGTTTTGTTTTGTTTTTGAGGTAGGATCTCACCCTAACCCCAGCTGACCTGGAATTCACTATGTAGTCTCAGGGTGGCTTCAAACCCACAGCGATCCTCCTACCACTGCCTCCCAAGTGCTGAGATTAAAGGCATGTGCCCCACGCCTGGCAAGACTATCTTTTTATCTCAAACTGGACTCACTGCCTTCCTACTTTGATCCAAAGAGGCAGTTTGGCACAGGTAACATGAAGTTTCATTACCTGAAAGACTAGAAATCAGAGGCAAGACTGTCACCTCCTGGGGCAGTTTGGAGAACTCAACAGGATCCATTCTAACCAGGACCACACTCTGCCTTCCACCATGACAACTTGTTCTTCTGGTTGCCTGGACAGCCTCACTCTGTGACATTCAGTTGCTCTGAAGATTTAACCTACAAACCCATTTCATAATCTTCCTAGTTTCTACAATCATTTCTACTACAGAGTAGTTTCTACTATTCCTAAATTAGCTGAATTATGAAGACAGAGAAAGATCTAGAGAAACTGAGCATGGTGGTGCACGTCTTTAATCCCAGCACTTGGAAGGCAGAGGTAAGAGAATCGCCATGAGTTCAAGGACACCCTGAAATTACACAGTGAAAATCCAGGTCAACTTGGGTTAGAGCAAGACCCTTACCTTGAAAAACAAACAAAAGAGAAGAAAAGTCTAGGGAAAAAAGCCCTGTCCACTCCACAGGCAACAACTTCTACAGCAAACACCTGCACTACCTGGCCTTTATGGGCTATTGCTACTGGTGATGCTGAGTTGAGTTTCCCTCTGCTAGAAGCTAACATATCACCAAGACTCTCCAGGTCATTCTTAATTTTCTCCCAAGAACACAAATGTCAGAACATTTCAGAACACCTCTGCTGCTTTCCTACCAGCATGCTTCAGTTGTATGCTAGGACCCAAAAAGGTCCTCCCCCCGACCCCACCTATCTTTCTCCCCCTGATGGGAGTCTCAATGGCCTCAGGGGAAGCCCCAGGCACCACTTCAGTCCAGTCTCCAGACTACAGGGGTGCTCTACTCCAATTCCAGCATCTTCCTTCAATCCTAGCACTCTCCCTGCTTCTCTCAGCCTGCTCAACTCTATTCATCCTCTGATCCCAGTAGTTCTAAAGGCCCCCTTGGTCACAAAGCCCTTCTCTCCTGGTCCCTCTGTTTCTCCTCGTTTATGAGATTAATTACCAGTCTCGGCCTACTAATCTCACTAGACTTCCACTGAGCAGGGATTCCTAGCAGAGCCAGAGGCATAGTGCTCATGCCAATATGCACTGAATAAATCAATCCACAAATCACTACTTGCAATGCCAGAAATTCACAAAATAAATGATGCAGAACAAGCCAGATGAGCTACTGGAGAGCTAAGCACTGGAATCTTTAAAATGTGTTTCATTACTCAAATTTAAAAAAAAAAATGGATTGGGCAGGGTGGTGCATGCCTTTAATCCCAGCACTTGGGAGGCAGAGGTAGGAGGACTGCTGTGAGTTCGAAGCCACTCTGAGACTACATACTGAATTCCACGTGAGCCTGAGCTAGAGCGAGACCCTACTTCGGAAAACCAAAGCAAACTACATATATATATATATATATATATATATATATATATATATATATATGATGTAAATAGAGAGGGGGAGAGGGAGAGAGGGGGGGAGGGAGGGTTGCAGCAAGTTTGAAGTGAATATGGGTTACAAAGGGAGTTCATGGTCTGCCTAAGTCAGACCCTGGCTCAAAAAGAAAACAAAACAAACATTCCTTACTTTAAAAAAACAAAATCACAGGATCCTATCTCTGCCTCCTGAGTGTTGGGATTAAAGGTGTGCACACCACCATGACCAGCCCAGAGTTTGTTTGTTTGTTTTTAAAAGGAGATTGGACTATTACTAACCCTAATGCAAAGTTTTTACTGACATCCAAGTACAAATCCTTTCGGGATTTTTTTCACCAACAGTAGTAATTTTCCGACTTTCTGACCTGCTTTCTCTAGAAAAGTTTGGGCCTGTCGAAGAAAGTCAGTGGTTGTGCCCCTCATAGACCATCTGGTAACAGGAGTCCCCAAATCACCTCTGCCTGCAAAGAAAGGTGCCCAGGAGTCTGAACGAGAAAACTGCCTCCAGTTCAGGAGCTCCGGGAATGCTCACGGGCCAGCTGCCAATAGAGGCATTCCCAGGCTCTGGCATCCAGAATGAAGCCTTGGCTGTGCCCTCAAGTACTCTAAACTCTGGGGGAGCAGCCTAGCCTCTAGTAAAGACTACATACACGGCACCCTGGCAGACCATTTTGGACACCCAATATGCTGGCATGTGGAATGTGGCACAGTAGGCCCTCAGATCTGGGGACAAGCTGAGCAGTGAGCCTACCTCCACAGCAGCAGGTAAAGTCTAACAAACTACAGTTCCGAGCGGTTCCCATAAGGCTGCTAGCACAGTGCTGCTTCAAAAGAAAACTTGTAACTAGGAGAAGCACAAGACAGGATGAGACTAGTCAAAGACTGAAGCGCCAGCACACAGGGCTGTCTGTCCCTGGCTACAGCCAGGAGATGTCACTGTGGGAATGGACACACAGAACCAGAGATGTGGGGAGCGTTGTGTACTCCAGAACACAGAAGTAAATGGGTGAGAAGAGGGGAAAGACAAGACTCAGGTGACTCAATCGGACTTTGTTCTGAAGAATCCAAAGAAAGATAAGTGCAAACTGCATACGGAGACACGGGGTCAGGTTCACAAAACTACCAGTCTCTACAAAATCCCTGGGGCCGGAGGAAAACGCCCAGGGTTGTCATTCAGTTCCTACAGGAACTGATCCCCATTCATTTCTGAATCCTGGTGTGCTCCTGGGTCGGGTCTGGCTGCGGTCGCGGCCTTGCCCAGAAGCCTTTCCTTGTTGAAGTGATCAATTCCGATTCTTGGCATTAATCCCTTTAAAAGGCCAGCTGCTGCTGTCTAGTCACTGATGCCAACCCGCGTTCCAGATTGGGGGTGGGAAGGAGAAAAACACCGCCTAGACGGGGAGGCAAATTTAAAGTGGAAGACCAAGAGAAAGGTAGGCACCCACCGGGGGGAGGGTCTCGGGACTCCCAGGGGTCAAGCAGGAAGGGGAGGGAGGGAAGAGGCCCGGCCCTACAGGCGTGGGCGCGCGAGGACTCTTATTCTGACACGGGATCCTCTGCTGCCGCCGCGGGGTTCATCGCCGCGGCCCAGCCTGCCCAGGACCCCCAGCCCCTGAGAGGACTCGCACCCCCACACCCCACACTCCCGCCGCCCCTACCCACGGTCTCCCGCCCTTCCCCGGTCTGAAAAAGGGTAGGAGTGAAGAAGGGCGACGCTGCGACTTTCCGGGACCCCCGGCCCGCCAGGCCCCACGTGCGCGAGGCGTCGGAGTGGGGAACTTTCCCGACAACACGAGAAAGACGGTGGCGGAACTCGCGGAGCGGAACTCGGGCGCTCCCACTTTTCCGCGCCCCCGGCCGGGCCCCGCCCCAGCCAAGTTTGGTCGCGAACTTACCGGGCCGAGGGCCGACCGGGCCCTAAGGGAGAGTGCGCGTCTGCGGGAATGCGGGGCCGGGGGCGACCGCGGGGCCGGGCGGCGGAGGAGCCGGAGGCGCCCGGCCGCGCGTGCTCACTGCGCCTGTGGGGCCGCCCCGGCCCGCGGCGCTCGCTCCGCCGGTCCGCCCGCCCGCCCGCGCCGCCGGCCAGATAATGCGCCCCTCGGCCGCACACATGGAGCCCGGCGCCGGCGTCACCGCCCGGGACATGCGCACCAGGTCAGTGCGCCCGGCCCGCGGCCCCCAAAACACCGGGGAGCTCTTAAAGGCGACGCCACCGCCCGCGTCCGGCTGGGCGGGGCCCGGCGAGCGAGGGGGAGGGGCGTACCCTGAAGGCGTGGTCAGTGGGCGGGATTATATCGGAGAGGGCGGGGCGGCCCCGGAAGCGCCGCCTCTCCCGCCCAGCTCACACCCGACGCTGAGCTCCGCGCAAAGGGTTCCCACGAGGGCTCGCGCGCGCTCCCTGAACGCCGGGTCCCGCGCGCCCAAGCGGTCGCCGCCAGGTCGCCTCGGGAGGATCGGCAGGCCGCGCCCAGAGCTGAGTCACGGTGTCCTCGCCCTGGACAACCGTGGAGACATTTATCCAACTCCGAGCTGTCTCGGAAACGGGACTTAAAATGCCATCCGCCCGGTCGCCAAAAGGAAGCGCCCCTTTCGGAACTTCGGCGCCAACATCTTGGAAGACAGGTTGTGCATGGACTGAAAGGCCGGACGGAGGAACAGTTTTACAAACCCCCAAAAACCAAATCTGCACCTATCCCTTAGAAGACGCTGAGAAAGATGTGATTTGGATGTACTATGAAAGCTCATGTACAATTTCAGCGAAGAAAATACAAGTTCATTAAAAAAACCTAATGTCACAAAAAGGCTCTCAGAAGCACCAAAACAGGCTCCTACTATGTTCCTGTCTGGTTTTAAAACAAATAATTCGTAATGAGACACCTAGACTAATGGGTGACTTGGGCTGGAGAGAGAGATGTCTCAGCGATTAAGGCGCTTGCCTGTGAAGCCTAAAGACATAGGTTCCATTTCCCAGAACCTAATAAATAAAGTAGAATTTTTAAAATGAACCTTCTATCTTTAAAAAAAAAAAAAAAGGCGGTGTTTTTTTTTAACATACTCTAGTACACACATGTAAAACAAAAGTTTCACCAAACACCACTGGCAATGTACTTTGACGTTTTATATTGTATTTAAAAAAAAAATTGTGCACTTGGGAGGCAGAGGTAGGAGGATCGCCTTAAGTTCAAGGCCATCCTGAGACTACATAGTGAATTCCAGGTCAGCCTGGGCGAGAGTGAGACCCTACCTCGAAAAACAAAAAACAAAACAAAACAAAAAAAATTGTAGAGCTGGAGAGATGGCTTAGTGATTAAGGCACTTGCCTGGAAGCCTAAGGATATGCCTCTCAAATAAAGCTGTACTTAAAAAAAAAAAAAAAATGTAATTCTCACCCATGACTGAAGCTCCACCCCAAATTTTAAAGACTTTAAAAACTTGTGAAACAAGATTTACAAAATCTTTATCCTGCTCTAAGGCCTTCTTAAAAACTGTTTTTGCATTTTATATGAAGTTCCAAACAAAACTGGCAACTTTATCATTGACCCACACACCCCCACACCTCCAAAAAATCTAATGTTTAATGTAATCTCCCAGGAAAAACAGAAGCAGCCCTCAATCTGAAAATGATACAAAGCATACAAAGCCCTGACCACTGTCCTCCCTGCCTCAGCTTTCATAACTTGCTTTGCTACACAGAAATTCAAACGTTCAAACCCAGCCTGGCAGGGTGGCTCATGCCTATAATCCTATCATTGAGGCTGAAGCAGATCACTGAGTTGCAGGCCAGCCTGGGCTGCAGAGACCCTGTCTCAACAAAACAAATTCAAACACACACACAATTCTTATTCTCAAACCTGACTTGGTGTAGAAATTCAGGAAGTTTATCTCAGTTTTTCACTGCTGTAACAGGTGTATATTTTAAGAACTGCCTTATGCTGAGTGATCAGATGATACATATTACAGCAATGCAAGCAAGATGTTACCCCACAGCTCCTCACCTGTCTTAATGCCAATTTAGCCACAAACAGAACCAAGGGGTGGTAAGGTGGGAGACCTAAGGCTCGAGACCAATGTAAGCATTCTAGAGTCTGAGTTGACAAGTCCTGAGTTAAAAAGCAAGGCATCAGCTGTGACATATTAGTTACACACCCTTGTGAACTGGTGACAGGTGGGGTGCTCTAGAGGACAGTGCCAACTTCTACTGAGAAATTAGGGGTGGAGGACAAAGGTGAACCCCTACAGGACTTGTCTCAGTAACAAGTGGTAAACCAGGTGTAGACTTACTTGGCAGTGACCCCAGGCTCCTCTGGGGTCTCTTAGACTAAGCTGCTTGAATTCAAGGCTTTGTGGTCTCAATGCATAGTGCCTCCTGGAACAGCAAATGGCTCGTTCACCTGCTGGTAATGAAACCTGACGCAATCACCTGCAGGTGCCATTCTAAAGCCAAAGACTCAGTGAGAGCCTCATTTTTCTCAGCTTTCTCTTTGCCCTGAGAACAAAGTTATCAGCAAACTACTTGAAAACACCCCTGGGGAGGGGACTGGGGCTCAGTAGTAAGTAGAGCCCTTGCCTAGCATGCATCAGGCCCTGGATTCCATCCCTAAAGCTGCAAAAAAGGAGGGAGGGAGATAGACAGGCACAAAGCAAACCCTGTTATTTAAGCAAAATTTTTATCCAATTCATTTTAAACTATGTATCCTTTTTGTTGATTTTGTTTATTTCCAGGTAAGGTCTCACCCCCAGGCTGACCTATAGTCTCAAGCTGGCCTCCACTCATGGTGATTCTGCTACCTCTGCCTCCCAAGTACTGGGATTAAAGGCGTGTGGCACCACACCAAGCGTGTGTGTGTGTGTGTGTGTGTGTGTGTGTGTGTGTTTAATTTTTTTTTTTTATGAGAGAGTGAGAGAAAGACAGAATTGGAATGCCAGGGCCTCCAGCCACTGCAATCGACCTCCAATCGTGTGTGCCACCTTGTGTGCATGTGCATGCTTGAGTCACCATGTGCATCTGGCTTATGTAGGACCTAGAGTCGAATATAGGTCCTTAGGCTTCATAGGCAAGAGCCTTAACTGCTAAGCCATCCCTCCAGCCCCCCAGCATGTATTCTTTTTTAAAGACTGTATTCATGAATAATTTTTAAATAAATAAAAATATTGAAATGACCTGGAGAGCCAGGCTTGGTGGTACATACCTTTACCCCACCACTCGGGAGGACTGCCATGAGTTTGAGGCCACCCTGACACTACATAGTGAATTCCAGGTCAGCTTGGGGTAGAGCAAGAACCTGTCTCAAAAAAAAAAAAAAAAAAGCATGGGTGGAGGGGTGGGGCTGGAGAGATGTCTCAAAGCCTAATGACCCAGGTTCAATTCCCTAGTATCAGCCTAAAGCCAGATGCACAAAGTGGCACATGCATATACAGTTCATGTGCAGTGGCCAGAGGCCCTGGCATGTGCATTTTTGCTCTATCAATCTCTGCTTGCAAATAAGTAAATAAATATATTTTTAAGTTTAAAAACAGCAGAGAGCCAGGCGTGGTGGTGCTCGCCTTTAATCCCAGCATTTGGGAGGCCAAGATAGCAGGATCACTGTGAATTCAAGGGCACCCTGAGACTACATAGTGAATTCTAGGTCAGCCTGGGATACAGCAAGACCCTACCTTTAAAAGAAAAAAAATACAGGGCTGGGGCTGAGAGATGGCTTAGCGGCTAAGCACTTGCCTATGAAGCCTAAGGATCCCAGTTCGAGGCTCAATTCCCCAGTACCTTAAGCGAGATGCACAAGGTGGTGCATGTGTCTGGAATTCATTTGCAGTGGCTGGAGGCCCTGATGAGCCCATTCTCTCTCTCTGTTGCTCTCAAATAAACAAATTAAAAAAAAAAAAAACAGAGCCTGGAGAGATGGCTTAGTGGTTAAGGTGTTTGCCTGCAAAGCCAAAGGACCTCGGTTCAATTCCCCAGGACACAGGTAAGCCAGCTGCACAAGGTGGCACATGCATCTGGAGTTTGTTTGCAGTGGCTGGAAGCTCTGGTGTGCCCATTCTCTCTGCCTCTTTCCCGCTCTCACTCTCTCAAATAAATAGATAAATAAATAAAATTTAGCCGGGCTTGGTGGCGCACGCCTTTAATCCCAGCACTCGGGAGGCAGAGGTAGGAGGATCACCGTGAGTTCGAGGCCACTCTGAGACTCCATAGTGAATTCCAGGTCAGCCTGGGCTAGAGTGAGACCCTACCTCGCAAAAAAAAAAAAAAAAAAAACGCATAAATAAATAAAATTTAAAAATAAAAATAAAAATAAAAACAGCCAGGCTCCAGTGCATGCCTTTAATCCCAGCACTTACAAGGCAAGAGGTAGGAGGATGGCTGTGTGTTTGAGGCTAGCCTGGGCTACAGTAAGACCTTGCCCAGAAAAAAAAAAGCCAAGCATGGTGGTGCATGCCTTAAATACCAGACCTTGGGAGGCAGAAGTAAGAGGATCGCCATGAGTTCGAGGCCACCCTTAGACTACATAGTGAATTCCAGGGCAACCTGAGCTAAAGTGAGAACCTACCTCAAAAAAAAAACAAAAAAGAAAAAAGAAAACAATTATGGACTAAAGAAATGGCTTACTTAAGGTGCTTGCCTGCAAAGCCTAAGGTCCTATGTTCAACTCTCTAGGTCCCACATAAGCCAGACACACAAGATGACATAAGCAAACAAGGTCACACATGCGCACAAGGTGGCACACGTGTCTGGAGTTCAAATGCAGTGGCTGGAGGTCCTGGCATGCCAATTCTCTCTGTGTCTTTCTCTCTCTCTCATTAAAAGTTACAAATAGCTGGGCGTGGTGGCACAAAGCTTTAATCCCAGCACCCGGGAGGCAGAGGTAGGAGGATCATCACCATGGGTTCGAGGCCACCCTGAGACTACATAGTGAATTCCAGGTCAGCCTGAGATAGAGTGAAACACTACCTCGAAAAAAATAATAAAAGTTACAAATAAAGCCAGGTGTGGTGGCACATACCTTTAACCCCAGCACTCGGGAGGCAGAGGTAGGAGGATTGCCATGAGTTCCAGGCCACCCTGAGACTACATAGTGAATTCCAGGTCAGCCTGGGCCAGAGTAAGACCTTACCTCAAAAAACAAAAAAAAAAAAAAAAACACGTTTGACTCCTCAGATCCCATGTAAGCCAGATGAACAAGGTGACACATGCACAAGGTTGCACATGCGCACAAGGTGGTACATGGGTCTGGAGTTTGATGACAGTGGCTGGAGGCCCTGGCATGCCAATTCTCATTCTCCACCCCGTACCCTCTCTCACTCTTTAAAAAAAAAAAAATGGGCTGGAGAAATAGCTCAGCAGTTAAGGTGCTTGCCTACAAAGGCTAAGGACCCAGGTTCAATTCTCCAGTATCCACGTAAGCAAGATGCAGGAGGTGGCAGATGCGTCTAGAATTCCATTTGCAGTGGCCAGAGGCCCTGGCGCATCCATTCTCTCTTTACCTGCCTCTGTCTCTCTCATGAATAAACAAATATTTTTGAAAAATTTTTCAAACTATTCTTGGGGGCTATTCGAGATGGCTCAGCGGTTAAAGACCCTTGACTGCAAAGCCTGACATCACAGGTTTAATTCCCCAGTACCCACATAAAGCCAGATGCACTAAGTGGTGCATGCATCTGGAGTTTCTTTGCAGTGGCAGGAAACCCTGGCTGCCTTTCTGTTTCTCTCTCAAATAAATAAGATGATAAATAAATAAATAAGGGCTGAAGGGATGGCTTAGCAATTAAGGTGCTTGCCTGCAAAGCCAAAGGACCCAGGTTCAATTCCCCAGAACTCACATAACCCAGATGCACAAGGTGGCACATGTGTCTAGAGTTCATTTATAGCGGTTGGAGGCCCTGGCGCACCCACTCTCTACCTCCCTTTCCCTCTCTCTCTCTCTCTCTCTCTCTCTCTCTCACCCTCCCTCCAGTTTTCTTTCTGCCAAATAAATAAATAAATAAAAACTTTTCTCAGCTAGGCTTAGTGGTGCACACCTTTAATCCCAGCACTTGGGAGACAGAGGTAGGAGAATCATCTTGAGTTCAAGGTCACTCTGAGACTACACAGTAAATTGAAGGTCAGTCTAGGCTAGAGTGAGACCATATCTCAGAACACCAAAAAAAACATTTTTTTTCATTGTTGACACTGACCTATTGACAGAATAACCACATTTTGTGAGTATGCACAAAGTTCATGGTACTAGAGATGAAAGTTAGGACCATACACATGCTATGCAAGTGTTCCACAGCTCAGCTATACCCCACCCTGATAACCATAATCTCTAAAAGAGGACTGCTTTCAAGTATACTTATTTCAATCCAAATTCATGCTCACATTGTAAGATTACAAGGCAATTTGGCTGAAAGAAGAAAGAAAATAATTAATTTCCACATGAATTTGACTTCCTAGGACCTCTGACATTTTTAAAACTTTTTAAGGGCCAGAAAATGCTTTATGCTTTATGAGAAACACAATAGGGGCTGGAAAGATGGCTCAATGGTTAAGACTCTTGCTTGAGAAACACAATACTTCAATCGTGTTAAATGCTGTTGCAAGTGTCATGTTTTAATGTTTTCATACAAGAAAGGAGTTTTTGCCAGATAGACAGGTCAGTAGTACCCACCCAACACCACCCCAGAGGAGTGGGACATGTCTTGCCTAGCAAACTCAAGGATCTGGGTTCCAACCACCACACAAAAAAAAAATAGAAAAAGAATTAAGAAAAGTGTCCTTCAACACTCAAATCTCTCAACCACCTCCTCCTGGCATGAGCAAGTTGCTTTGCATGTCTGTCACAGAGTCCTCACATAGCACTTAAGCAACATGGAGTTCCAGCTCCATCTGCAGTTCAGTATGTAGCCTCCAGAGGGGTGTGTGGCCCTGACAGCGTCCCTGCTCCAATAGGGCTCTAAGCACATCTCTGCCCTAAAGGGTTAACCACAAACTACTCAGAAGTCTTGCTGTAACCCGGAAGTGCATCCCCCAAGGTCTTCCTCTGTATGTGTCACTAGTTGGCAAGGAATATTCCTTTTGTGTCTACTTCTGATTTCCAAACATGTCCTCCTTACATCAATGTTAAGTCTTCATGAAGTTAGTGCATGAACTATGTTTTCTATGAATTAAAGAATGAAAAGAAGAAAAATAAGCTACCAATACATAAATAAATAAAAAGACTAGCCATCAGTCTGGAGTCTAGAGGGCAGCCATTGAAATCTGCCCAGAGAACGAGTGTTAATGCAGCAGCTGGCCCAGGGTCTGCTAGTAAACATCCTTGGCTAAGACACAAAGGAAAACATATTGTAAAGCCTGCATATCCAGGTCACAACACACTCCCCAAAGGTTCATTGGCACATCCTCCAACATGCCATAAAGGAAAAACACTCCTCTCAAGTGTTCTCTAGGGATAGGCAGTCCTGCCTAGCCCTACACAGGTTGAGGGGAAGGTCTTTCTAGTTATTCTCCCTCACAGATTAACAACAAACAGCCATGCACATTTCCTTCTGCTATGAGAGTAATAATCCTTCATTTCAATCCAGATCTGATAGCAAAGGCCTGGAATCAACCCCAGGTACTCTAGAGGCCAAGGCAGAAAAATTGGAAATTTGAGGACTGAATGAGTAACAGACTCAGTTCAAGCTCAGCCTGGGCAACTTAATGAGTCCCTGTATCAAAAAATTAAGAGAAGGGGGCCAGAAGGATGGCTTAGCGGTTAAGGTGTTTGCCTACAAAGCCAAAGGACCCAGGTTCGATTCCCCAGGTTCCACTTTAGCCAGATGCACAAGGGGGCGCACGCATCTGGAGTTCATCTGCAGTGGCTGGAAGCCCTGGCGTGCCCACTCTTTCTCTCTCTCTCCCCCTATTTCTCTGTCAAATAAATAAAAATAAAATCTAAAAAAATATATATTAAAAGAGGGACAGGAAAGATGGCTTAGTGGTTAAGCGCTTGCCTGTGAAGCCTAAGGACCCCAGTTCGAGGCTTGATTCCCCAGGACTCATGTAAGCCAGATGCACAAGGTGGCCCACGCATCTGGAGTTTGTCTGCAGTGGCTGGAGGCCCCTGGCGCGCCCATTCTCTTATCTAGCTGCCTCTTTGTCTGCCACTCTCAAACAAATAAATTAATTAATTAATTTTTAAAAATTAAGAGAGCCACCCACACCTTTAATCTCAGCACTCAAGAGGTAGAGGTAGGAGGATCAATGTGAGTTCAAGGCCATCCTGAGAATACATAGCGAATTCCAGGTTAGCCTGGGCTAGAGCGAGAGCCTACCTCAAAAAAAAAAAAAAAAAGAGCTGGGCATGGGAATTTTGCAGAAGAGGGGGTGAAAAGATTCTTAGAGCCACAAGTTGGAACATTTTGCACAGAAACATTGCCTCTCCCCAATAACTGACTGCTGCCCCCACAATGCATAATATACACAATCCCCACGGGGTTGACCTGCATTCCCAATGAGAGGGGCCTCTTCAGAAAAGAGGCAGGGATGAGAGAAAGGATGGTACCAACATGTGTTGTTTACATACTAAGTATGTCCATATATAATAAAAATAAATTTAAGAAAACAGGGTCAGGTGTGGTGGCACAGGTTTTTAATCCCAGTACTTGGGAGGCAGAGGTAGGTGGATCACCTGAGTTAAAGGCCACCCTGAGACTACATAGTGAATTCCAGGTCAGCCTGGGCTAGAGTAAAACCCTACCTCAAAAAAAACAAAAAAAGGGGGGGAGGGGCTGGAGAGATGGCTTAGCAGTTAAGACGCTTGCCTGCAAAGCCAAAGGACCCAGGTTCAATTCCCCAGGACCCATGTAAGCCAGATGCATAAGGAGACGCATGATGCACGCAGCTGGAGTTTGTTTGCAGTGGCTGGAGGCCATGGCGTGCCCATTCTCTCTCTCTCTCTCTCTAATAAAATAAAATCTTAACAAGATAATAAAAATTTAAAAGAGAGGGCTGGAGAGATGGCTCAGCAGTTAAGGCACTTGCAAAGGACCCAGGTTCAATTCCCCAGGACCCACATAAGCCAGATGCACAAGGTGACACATGAGCCTGGAATCTGTTGGCAGTGGCTGGAGACCCTGATGCTCCCATTCTCTCCAACCCCCTCACTCTCAAATAAATAAATAAAACATTTTCTTTTTAATTTAAAAGGGATGCAAGGCGTGGTAGCGCATGCCTTTAATCCCAGCACTCAGGAGAAAGAGGTAGGTGGATCGCCATTGAGTTCGAGGCCACCCTGAGATTACATAGTGAATTCCAGGTAAGCCTGGGCTAAAGCAAGACCATACCTTGGGGGAAAAAAAAGTTAAAAGGGGGCTAAGGGTATAGCTCAATTACAAGAGTGCTTCCTAGCATTCAATAGAGTCTGGGGTCAATTTCTAGAACACACCCCAGCAAAAAAAAAAAAAAAAAAAAAAAAAGGCTTTATTTCAAATTTAAGTCAAGCCAGGCATGGTGGCGCACACATTTAATTCAACCTGCTAGAGTGAGACCCTACCTCAAGGGAGAAAAAAAAAATCAAATGCCACTGGATACAGCAGCATATCCCTGTAAATCCCAATACTTGGGAAGCTGAAGCAGGAGGATCACAAATTTGAGACCAACCTGGTGGGCTACATACTCGGACCCTGCCTCAAAAAAAGGGGGGCTGGTGAGATGGCTTAGCAGTTGAGACACTTGCCTGCAAAACCAAAGGACCCAGGTTCGATTCCCCAGGACCCACATAAGCCAGAAGCACAAGGTGGCACATGCATCTGGAGTGTTCATTTGCAGAGGCTGAAGATTCTGATGTGGCCCGTTCTCTCTCTCTATGCCTCTTTCTCTCTCTCTCTCATATATATATTATATATATATATATTATATATATATACATGAATATATATATAATATATATATTAATACTATACTATAATATATATATATCTTAGAACAAAACTGGGCATAATGGCTCATACCTATAATCCCAGCACTAGGAAGGGTGAAGCAGAAGAAGCCTGGATTACAAATGAGACTGTCTCAGCCATCCTCCAAAAAAAAAAAGAAAAGTTCAGAAGCAGTCCTATACATTCAACACAGACTGTAGACCATAACAAGGAGAATGTATGTATGGTTTGCTGTCCAACATTGGTTTCTAATTGAAAATGCTTACTGAAAGTTCAATTTCATCATTTTAATTTGATTTCTTTCTTATTTATTTTCTTTTCTCTCAGACAGGGTCACATTCTGCTACCCAGACTAGCTTGGAACTCACATTGCCTCACCCTCCTGAGTGCTAGCATAGGTATGTGACACCACACCTGGATTACCTGGAACTCACTCTGTACCTCCAGGCTGGCCTCAAAGTCTCAGCAGTACTCCTATCTCAGTCTGCCAAATGCTGAGATTAAAGGTATGAGAAAACCACACCTAGCCTGACTTATTTTTAGTTCAATTTTCCATGGCACATTACGTAAGACTTTTTTTTTAAAGCTTCTTTCGAGGTAGGGTCTCATGCTAGTCCAGACTGACCTGGAACTCACTGTGTAGTTCCAGGCTGACCTCATACTAACAGTGATCCTCCTACCTCTGCCTCCAAGTGCTAGGATCAAAGGCATGTGCAACCACACTCTGCTCTATAAGACTTTGCTTTAGCTTTTCTTGGCAGAGTAATCAGTTCTAACTCTGACTTTCAAAGGAAGATAACCTCCTTAGGTCAAGGAAACACACCTGGCTATTTCTCACCTCCAGTGCCCACTATTTCTATCCCCAGAATACAGAGCCATATCATCAAATGGTTCATCTCCTCCTTGCTCCATTCACCCTGCTACGCTTACTGGTCCACATCCCCAACCCTTCCTGGGAGCAAATTGCTCCACTGCCCAGACAGAAGCTTGACCCTTAGCAATTTGAATGAAGGGAGATCTCTGCAAAAACAAACTGCACCTGTCACACTTCAAGAAGAGCTGCAAGACCATATGAGAAGTACACCATTGAGCTAAGGAATTTCACTGGAAGAAAATGAGCCAATCAGAAGCCTCCAGATCTCCAGCTCTGGGATATGCCCAGCCTGGATACCAACATGGACCAGTCTGCTCTTGGACTGTATTAACTGTGACACACAGCAGTCCAAATCTTAGTGCTAGGCAGTCAACTATGCTACAGCTCTATAACAACTGCCTTTAGCAGGCACTTACAGCAGTGCAGTCACCTGATATGTGCATACCTCCACGGCAGCACAGAAGTGGGGGGCAGGGTGGCTGGAGAGATGGCTCAGCAGTTAAAGCACTTCCCTGCAAAGCCAAAGGACCCAGGTTCAATTCGCCAGTAGCCACATAAAGCCAGATGCACAAAGTGGAGCAGGTGTCTGGAGTTGGTTTGCAAAGGTTAGAGGCCCTGATGGGCCTCTATTCTCATTCATTCTCTCTCTTTCTTTCTCTCTCTGTTTTTCTATGAGACTACAAAATGAATTCCAGGTCAGCCTGGGCTAGGACAAGACCTCAAAAAAAACAAAAAATCAAAAAAGAGGGCTGGAGAGATGGCTTAGTGGTTAAGGCACTTGCTTGCAAAGCCTAAGGACATTGGTTCAACTCCCCAAAACCCACATTATCCAGATGCACATGGTGGTGCACGTATCTGGAGTTTGTTGCAGTGGCTAGAGTCCCTGGCGTGCCCATTCTTTCCTCTCTCACACACACACATAAATAAATAAATAATAAACAAAATACTCAGTAGCAAAGGCCAGTAAGCTAGACAAGAGGTATAAAGGGAAGAGAAAGGAAGGGAGGGGGGTACTTAATAGGTTGATATTGTATATATGTAAGTAAAAGAATAGATCAACGGGGGTGAAAAGGCCCAAAGTGAGGTCAGGGGAAGAGACTGAGTAAAGGAAAGGTGAAGGGAGGGCTAATCAAAATCTAAGAGGATATAAATAAATCATATGGAAGCCTACTTTTTTGGACAATGCAACACTCAGGAGCCATAGATCGTTGCTAGAAAATTTTCACTGCCAGGGATGGGATACCTCCAGTGAGTTGTTGGCCAGGGAGGTTCCTGATGCCCCCAAAACATTATAGGCCATTGCCGAGGCCCTTGGTTTCCCACCAGGAATAGATGGTAAGACCCTATTGCTGAAGACTCCACATACTTGGGTGGCAAACCACTGAGAAATTCTGCTGGAACTGAGCTGATAACCTCCTCCATGTAGACCAGCTGACAGAAAGCTGGAAGAAGCCATTCTACATTTAGTTCAATGGGAGAGAGATATCACCAGTGAAGATATTCAACAGTGGACACTGCAAGCCTTATAATTGGCCAGCCAGGCCAAATGAGCCAACGGGTGCAATAGTGGCACGTTTGTCATGGTGGAAACCAACTGCCCTCCAATTGGACTGGAGGCCCGCTCCATGGGGGGGGGGGGGGGAATACATCCCTGATACTGAAAACTTAAAACAGGGGTAGTCATGAGCCCTAGGGGTGTAACATCTGCTGATATCTGGAAAAATGTATATACTATGTTATCAAACTGCCCAGTAAGCACTTCTCTTAATATTTATACCCTTATATTAACGCTACTCTCACTTTGGGTAGAGAATCTTCTCTTTTCAGATGGCAGTGACCTTGGGATGACTCAGAAGGTATCATAGTGCTGGAAAGAAGTGACTGGAGTATTCAGTAACATCTCGATCACACCTTCCAAGGCTCAGGGTCTAATGCGGAAGAGGTGGTGGAAAGAATATAAGAGCCAAAGGAAGGGTAGGACTCCTTACAACGTGCTCCCTCCAGACATAAAATGGCCTGGATATCCATGACCTCATAGTGCCTGACACTACCTACACAAGACCATCATAAGAGGAGGAAAACATCATGACATCAAAATAAAAGAGAGACTGATTGAGATGGGGAGGGGATATGATGGAGAATGGAATTTCAAAGGGGAAAGTGGGGGAAGGGAGGGTAGCACCATGGGATATTTTTTATAATCATGGAAAATGTTAATAAAAGTTAAGAAAAAAAAATAGCACCTTCCTAGCCAGAGGTAAGCGAGAATCCATGTACCAAACAGCAATATACAAGAAAATACTCAGTGCTGGAGAGATGGCTTAGCAGTTAAGGCACTTGCTGCAAAACCTAAGTAAGGACCTAGGTCCAATTCCCCAGAACCCGCGTAAACCAGATGCACATAGTGATTCATGCATCTGGAATTCGTTGCAGTGGCTGGAGGCCCTGGCCCACCCATTCTCTCTCTCTCCCTATAAAATAAATAAATAAAAATTTTAAAAACAAATGTTTAAAAAACTCAGCTATGGAAATCTCACTTTTCCTACCCAATCAACAACCAGGGGCTCACTTAGCATGCATTAGGCCCTGGATTCAGTCCCTAGTCTCATAAACTAGATTGGTGATACAAGCCTATAATCCCATAATTCCAGTAGTGGAAACAAGAGGATCAGGACTTCAAAGTCCTCTTCAGATAGAGAGTCTGAGGACAGCCTGGACTATATGAGACCCTGTCTCAAAAGAAATAAGAGGGGCTGGAGAGATGGCCCAATGCTTAAAGCACTTGCCTGCAAGCCTAACCAGCCAGGTTTGATTTCCCAGTACCCACATAAAGCCAGATGCACAAAGTGGCACATGCATCTGGAGTTCACCTGTGACAGTAAGAGGCCCTGGTGCACCTATATAGAGTCTCAGGGTGGCCTCAAACTCGCAGCAATCCTCCTGCCTCTGCCTCCCTAGTGCTGGAATTAAAGATGTGTGCAACCACGCCCCACTTCATTCTTTTTCTTTACCTCTTTCTGTCTCTCTCTAAAAGAAGGAAGGAAAGAAGGGAAGGAAAAAGAAAGAAAGAAAGAAAGAGAGAGAGGATGCAGAGACAAAAGGACCAAGAGTTCCAGGCCACCCTGGGCAAAACAGTGAGACCCTGTCTCAAAAAAGAAACAGAGCCAGGCATGGAAGAGCTTGCCTTTGATCCAAGCACTTGTGAGGAAGAGGTAGGAGGAGCACAGAGAGCTTGAGGCCACCCTGAGACTACATAGTGAATTCCAGGTCAGCCTAGGCTAGAGAGAGACCCTACCTCGAAAAAACATAAAAGAAAAAAAAAAAAGAGAGAGATTGTGAAAATGGAAATCTTACCAAAAGCAATCTACACATTTAATGCAATCCCCATCAAAATTCCAACGGCATTCTTCACGGAAATAGAAAAAGCAATCCAAAAATTCATTTGGAAGCACAAAAAACCTCGAATATCTAAAATAATACTGAGCAACAAAAATAAGGCTGGTAGTATCACCATACATGATTTTTTTTTAACCATACCTGATTTTAACCTATACTACAGAGCCTTAGTAACAAAAACAGCATGGTACTGGCACAAAAGCATGTAGATCAATGGAACAGAATAGAGGACCCAGATGTAAGTCCGGGTAGCTATAGCCACCTGATATTTGACAAAAATGCCAAAAATACTCATTGGAGAAAAGACAGCCTCTTCAGCAAATGGTGCTGGGAAAACTGGGTATGTATCTACAGAAGGATGAAAATAGATTCTTTTCTCTCTCCATGCACAAGAATTAAGTCCAAATGGATTAAAGACCATAACATCAGACCTGAAACTCTGGAACTGCTAGAGGAAAAAGTAGGGGAAACCCTTCAACATATTGGTCTTGGCAAAGATTTTCTGAATATAACCCCAATTGCTCAGGCAATAAAACCACAGATTAACCACGGGGACCTCATGAAATTACAAAGATTTTGTACTGCAAAGGACACTGTGAATAAAGCAAAGAGGCAACCTACAGAATGGGAAAAAATCTTTGCTAGCTATATATCTGACAGAGGATTAATGTCTAGGATATATAAAGAACTCAAAAAATTAAATAATAAGAAACCAAACAAGCCAATCAAAAAATGGGCTATGGAACTAAATAGAGAGTTTTCAAAAGAAGAAATATGATGGTATATAAACATCTGAAAAAAATGTTCTACATCCCTAGTCATCAGGGAAATGCAGATTAAAACCACGTTGAGATTCCATCTCACTCCTGTCAGATTGGCTACCATCATGAAAACAAATGATCATAAATGCTGGTGAGGATGTGGAAAAAGAGGAACCCTTCTACACTGTTGGTGGGAATGCAATCTGGTCCAGCCATTGTGGAAATCAGTATGGAGGTTCCTAAGACAGCTAAAAATTGATCTACCATATGACCCAGCTATAGCACTCCTAAGCATATATCCTAAGGACTCATCTCATTACCTAAGAGATACTTGCTTAACCATGTTTATTGCCGCTCAATTCACAATAGCTGGGAAACAGAAGCAGCCTAGATGTCCCTCAACTGATGAGTGAATAATGAAGATATGGCACATTTATACAATGGAGTTCTATTCAGCGGTAAAGAAAAATGAAGTTATGAAATCTGCAGGAAAATGGATGGATCTGGAAAGGATTACACTGAGGTAACCCAGGCCCAGAAAGCCAAGCGTCTCATGTTGTCTCTCATATGTGGATCCTAGCTACAGATGATTGGACTTCTGTGTGAGTAAGGAAGAAAACTCAGTAGCAAAGGCCAGTAAACTAGAAAAGAAATATAAAAGGAAGAGAAAGGAAGTGAGGGGGATACTTAATAGGATGGTATTGGATCTATGTAAGTGGACTAGATTAATGGGGGTGAAAAGGCCCAAAGTAAGGTCAAGGGAAGAGATTGAGTAAAGGAAAGGTGGAGAGAGGGCTAATCAAAATCTAAGAGGATATAAATAAATCATATGAAAACCTACTTTGTTGGACAATGGAACACTCAGGAGCCATAGATTGTTGCTAGAAAATTTTCACTGCAAGGGATGGGATACCTTCCAGTAAGTTCTTGGCCAGGGAGGTTCCTGATGCCCCCAAAACATTATAGGCCATTGCTGAGGCCCTTGGTTTCCCACTGGGAATAGATGGTAAGACCCTATTGCTGAAGACTCCACATACTTGGGCTGCAAGGCCACTGAGAAATCCTGCTGGAACTGAGCTGATAACCTCCTCCATGTAGACCAGCTGACAGAAAGCTGGAAGAGGCCATTCTGTATGCAGTTCAATGGGAGAAAGAGAAATCATCAGTGAAGATACTCAACAGTGGACACTGCAAGCCTTATGTTTGGCCAGCCAGGCCAAATGAGCCAACGGGTGCAATAGTGGCATGTCTGTCATGATGGAAACCAACTGCCCTCTAATTGGACTGGAGGCCCTCTCCATGGGAGGGAATACATCCCTGATACTGAAAACTTAAAACAGGGGTAATCATGACCCCTAGGAGTGTAATGTCTATTGCTGTCTGGCTAAATGTATATACTATGCTTATCAAACTACCCAGAAAGCACTTCTCTTAATGTTCATACCCTGATATTAATGCTACTCTCACTTTTGGTAGAGAACCTTCTCTTTTCAGATGACAGTGACCTTGGGATGACTCAGAAGGCATCATGGTGCTGGAAAGAAGTGACGGGAGTGCTCAGTACTGCAATATCTCTATCACACCTTCCAAGGCTCAGGGTCTATTGCAGAAGAGATGGCGGAAAGAATGTAAGATCCAAAGGAAGGGTAAGGACTCCTTACGTGTTCCCCCCAGACACAAAATGGCCTGGATATCCATGACCTCACAGTGTCTAATACTACCTACACAAGACCATCATAAGAGGAGGAAAAGATCATGACATCAAAATAAAAGAGAGACTGATTGAGATGGGGAGAGAATATGACAGACAGTGGAGTTTCATAGGGGAAAGTGGGGGAAGGGAGGATAGTACCATGGAATATTTTTTATAATCATGGAAGTTGTTAATAAAAATTTGAAAACAAACAAACAAAACAACCCCCCCCCAAAAAAAGGGGGGGAGAGAGAGAGAAACAGACAGGCTACAGAGATGGCTGAGTGGTTACGGTGCTTGCCTGTAAAGCCAAAAGAACACAGGTTCAATTCCCCAGGACCCATATAAACTAGATGTACAAGGTGGTGCATGTTCCGGAGTTTGTTTCCAGTGACTGGAGGCCCAGGCATGGCCTTCCTTTATCTCTCTCTTTCAAATAATTAAATTAAAATATTTAAAATAAAAATAGGTGGGTATCATGGCATATACATTATATATACATATATTATATATTTATATACTCTTTTTATGGCAGAGTCTCTCTGTAGCCCAGGATAAGAGGGATAGTCTCAGGCTGGCCCAGCCCCTTTTACTCAGTCATGCAAACAACTGGTGCCAAATTATTTGCTGGCATAGGAAGTCGACCAAAAGACTTCTTGACACTTTTGTTTCTTGTTGTTGTTTTGTTTTTCAAGGTAGGGTCTCCCGCTGGCCCAGGCTGACCTGGAATTCACTCTACTCTCAGGCTGGCCTCAAACTCACAATGACTCCCAGCTTTCACATCTCCCTTAGAGTCAGTTTAAAGGAATTCACACCGAAATGACAACACCAGTATAAACAAAGGTGGTGGGGCCAGGAAGATGGCTTAGTGGGTAAGAGCTCTTGCAGCGCAAACATAAGAACCTGAGGTCCATCCCTAGCACCATGTAAAATGCTGTGTATGAAAAAAAGAAAGAAAAAACACCTGTGTATGGCTATACTTGCCTGTAATTCCAATACTGAGGAAGGCAAAGACAGGAGCATTTCTAGGGCTACATGGTCACCCACCCTAACAGAAAAATAACACAACCTCCAGGTTCAGTGACAGACTGTAGTAAGTAAGGTGGAAGAGCAACAGAGGACACCCAATATTTTCTTTCTTTTTTTTTTTTTTTTTTTTTTTTTGGTTTTCCTAGAAACACTATGTAGTCTCAGGGTGGCCTCAAACTCACAACGAGCCTCCTAGCTCTGTCTCCCCAAGGCTGGGATTAAAGGCATGCACCACCACTCCCAGCTTTATTTATTTGAAAGAGACAGAAAGCACTTAGAAGTTAAGGTGTTTGCCTTTGAAGCCTAAGGACCCATGTTCCACTCTCCAGGTCCCACGTAAGCTACCATGTCTGGCTCTTTTTTGTTCTGTTTTTGAAGATTTATTTTTATTCACTTATTTATTTGAGACAGAGAGGGACAGAGAGATAGAGAGTGAGAATGGGCACGCCAAGGCCTCCAGCCACTGCAAACAATCTCCAGACGCATGCACCACCATGTGGATCTGGTTTACGTGGGACTTGGAGAATTGAACCTGAGCCCTTAGGCTTCACAGGCATGTGCCTTAACCGCTAAACCATCTCTCCAGCCCATGGCTATTTTTTTTAACATTTTATTTTTATTTATTTGAGAAAGAGAAAAATAGGCAGGTAGAGAAAGAGAGAATGGGCATGCCAGGGCCTCCAGCCACTGCAAACAAACCCCAGATGCATGCTCCCCCTTGTGCATCTGGCTTATGTGGGACCTGGGGAAATCAAAGTTGGGTCCTTAGGCTTTGCAGGCAAGCACCTTAGCTGCTAAGCCATCTCTCCAGCCCCCACCCAACATTTTCTTTTGGCCTTAGAATGCAAGTCTATCTACACACATATAAATATACTACATGCACACACTAAACACATACACACAAAAAAAATTGGTGACAAAGTTACAGAAAGGATAAAGCCACAATACTGAAAAGTTAAAAACTAACACCATTTGGATGGAACCACTCCACACAGTAGTTATTTCACAATTCCAAAAGAGGTCAGCTTATTTCTTATCACAAAGATCCCACAGGGATTGAATGCCCCAGTGCTGTCTCCAACAGGAAGGAAACCTGACTTCCCCAGCTATTTCAGTTATATAAACCAACAGCTTCTCTTCCACAGTTGGACACTGGGCAATGTTTAGACCCACATGCTTTTTAGAACTGCCTGCCAAATTGATAAACATGTTACATTATGCTGGGTAAATGTACTTAGATCAATATCATTTCTAACTATCCAAGGTTTTTTTATTGCTGTAAGGATCCTACAATTTAACAACAAAAAAAAAAAGGTTGGAGAGATGGCTTAGTGGTTAAGCGCTTCCCTGTGAAGCCTAAGGACCCCAGTTCAAGGTTCAATTCCCCAGTACCCACATAAGCCAGACACACAAGGTGACGCATGCATTTGGAGTCCGTTTGCAGTGGCTGCAGGCCCTGGTATGCCCATTCTCTTTCTCTCTCTACCTCTTTCTGTCTCTCTCTCTCTCAAATAAATTAAAAAAATTTTTTTTTTAACTTTCCTGTTAAGAGACATGACTTGGCGCCATTACCCACCAGAAAAATGTCAACAACACATAACAGAGTAAGCCCTTTAAAGTTATTTACCTTATCATACACACACTTTTTTGTTGTTGTTGTTGGGTTTGTTTGTTTGTTTTCCTGTTTTTGTACGTGTGTGTGTGTGTGTGTGTGTGTGTGTGTGTGTGTTTTGTGGTAGGGTCTTGCTCTAGTCCAGGCTGACCTAGAATTCACTATGTAGTCTCAGGCTGGCCTTAAACTCATGGCAATCCTCCTACCTCTGCCTCTTAAGTGCTGGGATTATAGGCATATGCCACCACGCCCAGCTTTATTTATTTATTTCAAAAAGAGAGAGAGAAAAAAAAAGAGAGAGAGAGAGAGACCTAGAGATGGCTTAGCAGTTAAGATGCTTGCCTTTGAAGCCTAAGGACCCATGTTTGATGCTCCAGGTCCCATGTACGCCAGACACACAAGGTGATGCATGCATACAAGGTGGTGCACATATCTGGAGATCAGCTGCAGTGGCTGGAGGCTCTGATGCACCCATTCTCTCTCTCTCTCTCTCATTAAAAGAAAGAAAGAAAGAAAGACAGACAGAAAGAAGGAAGGAAGGAAGGAAAGAGGGGAAAAAAAGCCAGGCATAATGGTGCATGCCTTTAATCCCAGCACTTGGGAGGCAGAGGTAGGAGGATTGCCATGAGTTCGAGGCCACCCTGAGACAACACAGTGAATTCCAGGTCAGTCTGAGCTACAGAGAGACCCTACATTGAAAAAAAAAAAAAAAAGCCAGACATGGTGGTGCATCCCTTTAATCCCAGCACTTGGGAGGCAAAGGTGGGAGAATCGCAGTGAGTTCAAGGACCCCCTGAAACTACATAGTGAATTCCAGGTTAGTCTGAGCTAGAGTGAAATCCTACCTCGAAAAAACCAAAAACAAAACAAAACAAAAACAGCCAGGTATGGTGGTGCATGTCTTTAATCCCAGCACTCGGGAGGCAGAGGTAGGAGGATTGCTATGAGTTCAAGGCCATCCTGAGATACACAGTGAATTCCCGGCCAGCCTGGGCTAGAGCAAGACTCTACCTTGAAAAACCAAACAAAAAAAAAAAGAGAGAGAGAGATGGCCTAAGTGAGGTCAGGGGAAGAGACTGAATAAAAAAAAGGGGGGGGGGAGGTTAATCAAAATTCAAGATATTGTGAATAAGCCATGTGAAAATTTACTTTTTTGGATAGTGACATACCCAGATGCCATAGATTGTTACTAGAAAAATTTCAGTGCCAGGGATGGGATACCTTCCAGTCAACTGTTGACCAGGGAGGTCCCTATTGCCCCAAAAACATTACAGGCTATTGCCAAGACTCTTGGTCTTCCACCAAAAATAGACGGTAAGACCCTATTGCTGAAGACTCCACACATGCCTGTGCTGCAAGGTCACTGAGAAATCAAGCTCAGGCTGAGCTGAAAACCTCTTCTGTAGACCAGCTGACAGAAAGCTGGTAAAAACCACACTGCATGCAGCCCTATGGGAGACAGAAGCCATAAGTGGTGAAAATAGTGGACACTGCAAGCCTCAAGTTTGGCCAACCAGGCCAAAAGACTGAAAGGCTTTAATAGTGGCACGTCTGTTATGGGCGAAACCAACTGCTCTCTAATTGGACTGGAGGTCCACTCTATGGGAGGGAATATACATACCTGGTACTGAAAACCTAATCAAAAGCCAAGGATGAGGGAGGTCATGAGCATTAGGAGTGTAACGCCTGCTCTTGTGTGACTAAATGCATATATTATGCTCACCAAACTGTCCTGTAAGCACTTTACCTAACATTCATACCCATATATTAACACTACCCTCGCCTTTGGTTACAGAAGCTTCTCTTTTCAGATGGCATGACCACTGGGATGACCCAAAAGGCACCATAGTGCCAAGAAGTGACGGAGGAATGTTCAGCACTGAAACATCTCTATTATACCCTCCAAGGCTCAGGGTCCATTGCAGAAGAGGTAGTGGAAAGAATTTAAGAGCCAAGAGAAGGGTAAGACTGCTTACAATGAAACTGTCTAGACAGAAACTGGCCTCGATCCACGACCTCACAGTGCCTAGTACTATTGTCACAAAACCCTCAAAATAGAAGGAAAAGATGATGACATCAAAATAAAAGAGAGAAGCTGGGCATGGTGGCACACGCCTCTAATCCCAGCAGTTGGGAGGCAGAGGTAGTTTGAGGCAACCCTGAAAACTACATAGTGAATTCCAGGTCAGCCAGAGCTACAATAAGACCCTATCTCAAAAAAAAAAATTATATATATATATATATATATATATATATATATATATATATATATATATATAGCCGGGCGTGGTAGCATACGCCTTGAATCCCAGCACTCAGGAGGCAGAGGTGGGAGGATTGCCTTGAGTTCGAGGCCACCCTGAGACTGCATAGTGAGTTCCAGGTCAGCCTGGGCCAGAGTGAAACCCTACCTCGAAAAAAACAAAAAAACAAAAAGTAAAATAAAAATAAATAAATAAAAGAGAGGGACAGGAGAAATGGCTTAGTGATTAAGGCACTTGCCTACAAAGCCTAAGGACCCAAATTCGACTCCCAAGTACCCACGTAAGCCAGATGCACAAGGCAATGCACGCGTCTGGAGTTCATTTGCATTGGCTAGAAGTCCTGGTGCGCCCATTCTCTTTTCTCTCTTTATAGGTTTCTACCTCACTCTCTCTCTAATAAATAAATAAAATAAAACATTGAAAAATGGAGGGGGGGATATGAAGGAGAGTGGATTTGTAAAGGAAAAAGTGAGGGAGAGAAGAGAATTATTACAGTTTATTGTCTATAAGTATGGAAGTTGTCAATTAAAAAAATGTCGGAGCCGGGCGTGGTGGCGCATGCCTTTAATCCCAGCACTCGGGAGGCAGAGGTAGGAGGATCGCCGTGAGTTCGAGGCCACCCTGAGACTCCATAGTGAATTCTAGGTCAGCCTGGGCTAGAGTGAGATCCTACCTCGAAAAACCAAAAAAAAAAAAAAATGTCGGGGGGGGGGTGGCTGGAGGGCTTAGTGGTTAAGGCGTTTGCCTGCAAAGCCAAAGGAACCATATTTAATTCCCCAGGAGCCACATTAACCAGATGCACAAGGTGGCGCATGCATCTGGAGTTTGTTTGCAGTGGCTGGGCCCTGGCGCGCCCATTCTCTCTCTCTCAAATAAATAAATAAATAAAATGTATTTTACAAAAAATAAAAAATAAGCTGGGCATGGTGGCATACAACACCTTTAATCCCAGCAGTAGGGAGGCAGAGGTAGAGGGTCGTCATGAGTTCAAGGCCACCCTGAGACTACATAGTGAATTCCAGCTCAGCTTAGATTAGAGTGAAACTCTACCTCAAAAAAAATAAACAAATAAAATAAAAAGAAGATGAAGTCAGGCATGGTGGTGCATGCCTTTAATCCCAGCACTTGGAAGGGAGGTAGGAGGACTGCCACTGAGTTCAAGCCACCCTGAGACTAAATGGTGAATTCCAGGTCAGCCTGGGGTAAAGTTAAATGCTACCTCAGAAAAAAAGAAATGCTACCTCAGAAAAAAAGATGATGATGAAGATTATTCTAGGCTATGTGTGGGGTTTAAGGCCATACATAGTATGGATTACAGAAGTAAGTTCCAGTCTAGCCACAATTACATAGAAAGGGGGAAAAAGTGTCTTTGCCCCTCATTCCCAATCCACTTTAGTTCCAGTCCCCAGCTCCCCTAATGCTGGAAACTTAGCTAGAATCTCTAGACCCAGGGTCCCAGAGCTCAGGGTGAATTCTGATCTCCTTTTGGGCACTAAGCCACATACTAGCCCTCTCAAAGTACTATTATTGTGTGACACCATGCCTTTGTACACCACTTTCCCAGTCTTTTGTGCCCAAATCTGATCAATTACCATGAAAAAAAAAGTTTATGTTTCAAGGCTTTCAAATGGAAGAAGAAAACTGCTACCAAGTAACTGCTGTAGATCTGTCTCAAAAGACATGGAAAGGATCATTTAAAATTAATTTATGGCTCACCTACTTTTTCAATTCCCACAATTCTTCATTATATTTGCCTCCAGTCTAATTAGGGTAATACATCTCCCTACTTGCCCTTAACTCACAAATACCCCATTTGACAGAGGGAGATGCCAAGGCCAAAGCAAACACAAGCAAATCCATCCCACATCTGGTATCAGAGCAGGAAAAAAAAAAAAAAAAAAAAAAAAACCTGCAAACTTTGTTTCTCTTTGGGAATATTTAACCTTGGCAGTTTGTCAAACACCTCCTGGTCTGGGAGTTCAGGCCAGAACCCTAGTCTAATAAGCACCACAATGAACCTGTATTGCATACCAACCATGTGCTGGCCAAGTCCAGTTCATTACCTCATACTCTTCATTCATTCATTCACCTCCCAAAGTCAGGCACTTCACACTCACAGCAATATGCTAAAATGCTTAGCAACTGCCAATTCCATACTATAACTGAACCAAGGACAGATGACTAGAAAAGGCAGACTAAGCCAGGTGTGGTGGCACACACCATTAATGCCAGCACTTGGGAGGCAGAGGTAGGAGGACTGCCATGAGTTCAAGGCCACCCTGAGACTACATAGTGAATTCTAGGTCAGCCTGGGCTAGAGCAAGACCCTACTTCAAAAAAAAAAAAAGATATGGGCTGGAGAGATGGCTTAGCGGTTAAGCACTTGCCTATGAAGCCTAAGGACCCTGGTTCGAGGCTCAATTCCCCAGGACCCACGTTAGCCAGATGCACAAGGGGGCGCACGCATCTGGAGTTCGTTTACAGAGGCTGGAAGCTCTGGCGCGCCCATTCTCTCTCTCTCTCTCTCTCTCTCTCTGCCTCCTTCTCTCTGTCGCTCTCAAATAAATAAATAAACAAAAAAAATTAAAAAAAAAAAAAAAGATATAAGTCCATGACAGATGTGGTGGTCTTGAATCCCAGCACTCAGGAGGCAGAGGTAGGAGGATCGCCATGAGTTGAAGCCACCCTCTGAGACTACATAGTGAATTCCAGGCCAGCCTGAGCTAGAGCGAGACCCTACCTTGGGGGGGAAAAAAAGGCTGGAGAAATGGCTTAGCAGTTAAGGCATTTGCCTGCAAAGCCAAAGGATCCTGGTTTGACTCTTCAGAACCCACATAAGCCAGATGCACAAGGGGTCCCATGCATCTAGAGTTTCTTTGCAGTGGCTGCAGGCCCTGGCATGTCCATTCTCTCTCAAATAAATAAAATATATTTTAAAAAAAGAAATATTATTGCTGAAGACTCCACATACTTGGGTGGCAAGGCCACTGAAAAATTCTGCTGGAACTGAGCTGACAACCTCCTCCATGTAGACCAGCTGACAGAAAGCTGAAAGAAGCCATTCTACATTTAGTTCAATGGGAGAGAGATATCACCAGTGAAGATATTCAACAGTGGACACTGCAAGCCTTATAATTGGCCAGCCAGGCCAAATGAGCCAATGGGTGCAATAGTGGCACGTTTGTCATGGTGGAAACCAACTGCCCTCCAATTGGACTGGAGGCCCGCTCCATGGGGGTGAATACATCCCTGATACTGAAAACTTAAAACAGGGGTAGTCATGAGCCCTAGGGGTGTAACATCTGCTGATATCTGGAAAAATGTATATACTATGCTTATCAAACTGCCCAGTAAGCACTTCTCTTAATATTTATACCCTTATATTAACGCTACTCTCACTTTGGGTAGAGAATCTTCTCTTTTCAGATGGCAGTGACCTTGGGATGACTCAGAAGGTATCATAGTGCTGGAAAGAAGTGACTGGAGTATTCAGTGACATCTCGATCACACCTTCCAAGGCTCAGGGTCTAATGCGGAAGAGGTGGTAGAAAGAATGTAAGAGCCAAAGGAAGGGTAGGACTCCTTACAACGTGCTCCCTCCAGACATAAAATGGCCTGGATATCCATGACCTCATAGTGCCTGACTCTACCTACACAAGACCATCATAAGAGGAGGAAAAGATCATGACATCAAAATGAAAGAGAGACTGATTGAGATGCGGAGGGGATATGATGGAGAATGGAATTTCAAAGGGGAAAGTGGGCCGGGCGTGGTGGCGCACGTCTTTAATCTCAGCACTCGGGAGGCAGAGGTAGGAGGATAGCTGTGAGTTCGAGGCCACCCTGAGACTCCATAGCGAATTCCAGGTCAGCCTGGGCTACAGCAAAACACTACCACGAAAAACCAAAAAAAAAAGGGGGGAAAGTGGGGGGAGGGAGGGTAGCACCATGGAATATTTTTTATAATCATGGAAAATGTTAATAAAAATTAAGAAAAATAAAAAATAAAAAATAAATTAACAATATAAACAAAAAATCAAAATAAATAAAGTTATTAATTAAATTTCAAAAACAAGAAAGATATAAGCCCTTGCTCCTCCAAAATGAGCCAAAATAAATTTTGATAAAATAACTTGTCTCAGGCATTCTGTTACAGTAACAAAAAAAAAAAAGAAAGAAAGAAAGAAAGAAAGAAGATTAACAATCTTCCTAACTTCACAGTTAGATCCAGATCCTTCTTTTTTTTTTTTTTTTTTTTTGAGGCAGGGTCTCTCACTCTAGCCCAAACTGACCTAGAACTCACTGTTATGTAGCCCTGACTATGTAGAGGAGGCTTTTCTTTAACTCCCAAACCCCCTTGCACTTCCACCTCACTAGTGCTATAATTACAAATGTACACCAGATCCTTGTTTATAACACTCTTGTTGGGCTGGAGAGATGGCTTTTAAAGGAACTTGCTTACAAAGCATAGTGGCCCAGGGTTCAATTCCCTAGCACCCATGTAAAAACAAAAAAAAATGTGGGCTAGCAAGATGGGTCAGCTGTTAAAAGAGCTAGCTTACAAAGCCCAGGTCCAATTCCATAGTACCCTGGTAAAGCCATACGCAAAGTTGCGCTTATGTCTGTAATTAATTTGCAATGGCAAGAGATCCTAGCTCATCCATTCTCTCCTTCCTCCCTCCCTCTCCCTCTCAAATTAATAAAAATAGTGAGCCGGAGAGATAGTTTAGTGGCTAAGGTGCTTGCCCATGAAGCTTAAGGACCCAGGTTCTATTCCCTAGAATCCATGTAACCCAGATGCACAGGTTCATTTACAGCAGCAAGAGGTCCCGGTTCAGCCATTCTCTCTCTCCGACCCCTCTCTTTCTTCTAGTAAATAATACATTAAAAATAAAAATATAAAATAAAAAAATAAAAATAAAAATAGGAGCCAGGCATGGTGGTGCACACCTTTAATCTCAGCAATCAGGAGGCAGAGATAGGAAGATCGCCATGAGTTCA
Organism: Dipus sagitta; assembly: GCA_036346955.1. Taxonomy (NCBI): domain Eukaryota; kingdom Metazoa; phylum Chordata; class Mammalia; order Rodentia; family Dipodidae; genus Dipus; species Dipus sagitta. The sequence continues at coordinate 220,126,169 of CM070770.1, forward strand.
AGGCCATTCTGAGACGATATAGTAAATTGCAGGTTAGCCTGGGCCAGAGTGAGACCCTACATCGAAAAACCAAAATAAATAAATAAATAAATAAAAATAGGACCAGGAGTGGTAGCACACACCTTTATCCCAGCACTTGGGAGACAGGGGTAGGAGGATCACCATGAGTTCAAAGCCACCCTGAGACTACATAGAGAAGTCAAGGTCAGCCAAGACTAAAATGAGACTGCCTCAAAAAAAGAAAAGAAAGCCGGGAGTGGTGGCACACGCCTTTAATCCCAGCACTCGGGAGGCAGAGGTAGGAGGATCACCGAGAGTTTGAGGCCACCCTGAGACTACATAGTGAATTCCAGGTCAGCATGAACCAAAGTAAGACCCTACCTCGAAAGACCAAAAAAAAAAAAAAAAAAAAAAAAAAAAAAAAAAAAAAAAAACAGAAAAGAAAAAATAGGACTGGGTGGGAGAGATGGCTTAGCGGTTAAGCACTTGCCTATGAAGCCTAAGGACCCCAATTCGAGGCTCGATTCCCCAGTACCCACATAAGCCAGATGCACAAGTAGGCGCACACATCTGGAGTTTGTTTGCAGTGGCTGGAGGCCCTGACGCGCCCATTCTCTCCCTCTCTCTCTCTCTCTCTGCCTCTTTCCCTCTCTGTCTCTCTGATGCTCTCAAATAAATAAATTAAAATTAAAATTAAAAGAAAATCTATCTTCCTAGCCAGGTGGTGGTGGCACATGCCTATAATCCCAGCACTCAGCAGGCAGAGATAGGAGGATCTCTAAGAGTTAGAGACCACCCTGAGACTTCATAGTGAATACCAGGTCAGCCTAGGCTAGACCATGACCTTACCTCGAAAAAACAACAACAACAAAAAAAAGGCCTGGAGAGATGGCTTAGTGGTTAAGGCACTTGCCTGTGAAGCCTAAGGACCCAGCTTTGATTCCCCAGGATCCACGTAAGCCAGATGTACAAGGTAGCACATGTGTCTGGAGTTCATCTGCAGTGGCTAGAGGCCCTGCGTGCCCATTCTCTCTATCTCTCTCTTTCTCCTCTCTATCAAATAAATAAATAAATAAATAAATAAATAAAATATTTTTAAAAATATATTGAAGGTGCATGCTTCAGCAGCACATACACTAAAATTGGAATGATACAGAGAAGATTAGCACGACCCCTGCACAAGGATGACACGCAATTTGTGAAGAGTTTCGTGTTTTTTTGGTCTTGGCAAGGACTTTCTAAATATAACCCCAATTGCTCAGGCAATAAAACCACAGATTAACCGCTGGAACCTCATGAAATTACAAACCTTTTGAACGGCAAAAGACACTGTGAATAGAGCAAAGAGGCAACCTACATAATGGGAAAAAAATCTTTGCCAGCTATACATCTGATAGAGGATTAATATCTAGGATATATAAAGAACTCAAAAAATTAAACAATAGAAATCAAAAAACCCAATTAAAAAATGGGCTATGGGGCTGGAGAGATGGCTTAGTGGTTAAGTGCTTGCCTGTGAAGCCTAAGGACCCTGGTTCCAGGCTCCATTCCCCAGGACCCATGTGAGCCACATGCACAAGGCTGCGCACGCATCTGGAGTTCATTTGCAGTGGCTGGAGGCCCTCGCATGACCATTTTCTCTCTCTCTCTTCCTCTCTCTCTCTCCATCTGCCTCTTTCTCTCTGTCGCTCTCAAATAAATAAATAAATAAAAATAAAATTAATAAATGGGCTATGGAACTAAATAGAGTTCTCAAAAGAAGAAACAGCTGGCATATAAACATCTAAAAAAATGTTCGACATCACTAGTCATCAGGGAAATGCAGATGAAAACTACGTTGAGATTCCATCTCACTCCTGTCAGATTGGCTACCATCATGAAAACAAATGAACATAAATGCTAGGAGGATGCAGAAAAAGAGGAAATCTACACTGTTGGTGGGACAGCAATTCAGCCATTGTGGAAATCAGTGGGAGGTTCCTGAGACAGCTGAAAATAGATCTACCATATGACCCAGCTATAGCACTCCTAGGCATATATCCTAAGGACTACCTTAGAGATACTTGCTCAACCATGTTTATTGCCGCTCTATTAACAACAGCTAGGAAATGGAACCAGCCTAGATGTCCCTCAACTGATGAGGGGATAAGAAGATGTGGCACATTTATACAATGGAGTTCTAAATAAAAATGAAGTTATGAAATTTTCAGGAAAATGGATGGATCTGGAAAGTGAGGTAACCCAGGCCCAGAAAACCAAACGTCGCATGTTCTCTCTCATATGTGGATCCTAGCTACAAATGACTGGACTTCTGTGTGAATAGGAAGAAAACTCAGTAGCATAAGCCAGTAAGCTAGAAAGGAAATATAAAAGGAATGAAAGGGAGGGAGGGGTGGACCTAATAGAATGGTATTGTATCAATGTGAACAGAAGAACAGATTAATGGGGGTGAAAAGGCCTAAGAGAGGTCGGGGTAAAGGAAAGGTGGAGGGAGGGCTAATCAAAATCTAAGAGGATATAAATAAAGTCATATGGAAACCTACTTTTTTGGACAATGCAACACACAGGAGCCATAGATTGTTACTAGAAAATTTTCAGTGCCAGGGATGGGATACCTTCCAGTGAGTTATTGGCCAGGGAGGTCTCTAATGCCCCCAAAACATTACAGGCCATTGCCAAGGCCCTTGGTTTCTCACCAGGAATGGATGGCAAGATCCTACTGCTGAAGACTCCACATACTTGGGCTGCAAGGTCACTGAGAAACTCTACTGGAGCTAAGCTGAAAACCTCCTCCATGTAGGCCAGCTGACAGAAAGCTGGAAAAAGCCACACTACATGCAGTTCAATGGGAAAGAGAGAAATCACTAGTGAAGATAACCAACAGTGGACACTGCAAGCCTTAAATTTGGCCAGCCAGGCCAAATGAGCCAATGGGTGCAACAGTGGCACAACTGTTACCGGGGAAAACCAACTGCCCTCTAATTTGTCTGGATGGGAGGGAATACATCCCTGATACTGAACCCTACAACAGGGGTAGTCATGAGCCCTAGCAGTGTAATGTCTGCTGCTGTCTGGCTAAAAGTATATACCATGCTCACCAAACTGCCCAATAAGCATTTCTCTTAATGTTCATACCCATATATTAATACTACTCTCACTTTTGGCTAGAAAACCTTTTCTTTTCAGATGGCATTGAATTGGGATGACTCAGAAGGCACCACAGCACTGAGAAGAAGTGACAGAGGAGTGCTCAGCACTGAAATATCTCAATCACACCTTCCATGGCTCAGGGTCCACTGCAGAAGAGGTGGCAAAAAGAATGTAAGAGCCAAAGCCGGGCATGGTGGCGCATGCCTTTAGTCCCAGCACTTGGGAGGCAGAGGTAGGAGAATCACTATGAGTTCGAGGCCACCCTGAGACTACATAGTTAATTCCAGGACAGCCTGAGCTAGAGTGAAACCCTACCTAAAAAAAAAAAAAAAAAAAAAGAATGTGTAAGAGCCAAAGGAAGGGCAGGGTAGGACTCCTTACAACGTGCTCCTCCAGACACAAAATGGCCTGGTTATCCATGACCTCACAGTGCCTGACACTACCTACACAAGACCATCATAATAGGAAGAACAGATAATAACATTCAAATAAGAGAGAGACTGATTGAGAGGGGGAGGGGATATAATGGAGAGTGGAATTTCAAAGGGGCAAGTGGGTGCTGGGAGGTAATTAGCACGGGATATTGTTTACAATTATGGAAGTTGTAAATAAGTAAATATATGTACATATACATATGTGTGTATGTATGTATGTGTGTGTATATATATATATATATATATGTGTGTGTGTATATATAAATCTGGGCATGGTGGTGCAAGCCTTTAATCCCAGCACTTGGGAGGCAGAGGTAGGAGGATCACCATGAGTTCGAGGCCACCCTGCAACTACAGAGAAAACTCCAGGTCAGCCGGGGTTATAGTGAGATCCTACCTCAAAAAAATAAATAAATAAATAAATAGGGGGCTGGAGAGATGGCTTAGCAGTTAAGTACTTGCATGTGAAACCTAAGGACCCTGGTTCGAGGCTCGATTCCCCAGGACCCACGTAAGCCAGATGCACAAGGGGGTACATGCATCTGGAGTTCATCTGCAGTGCTGGAAGTCCTGATGTGCCCATTCTTTCTCTCTCTCTGTCACTCTCAAATAATAAAATAAATAAATTTAAAATATATATACATATATGTGTGTGTGTATATACATTATATATGTATATATGTGTGTGTGTATGTGTATATATATATATATATATATATATATATATATATATATATATATATATATGTCACTCTTCTTGTTGATCCTCTGGGTTTCATTTCAAGTGATGAATGCATGCAGGCTCACCTCTCTCATCCCAGGACATTCTAGGCCCTATGCTCCCTACCATCCTTTCTCTTCACTCAGGTCAGTGCCTACAGCTGACCAGGAAGAAGCAGTGGAGTAGCCTTCTGCCTATACTTGCCTATGCCAGGAGCCCAGGGCCCAGGAGACTCTCCACAGAAGGAAATACCTTGAGTTGAAGCTTATGTCCACCAACGGATTTAGAACTCAAATTATAGCCTCAGCAGGAATCTTACAAAGGACTCAAATTAAGGCAGACACAAATGAAAAGGAGCAGAGAGACAGCACTAACTCAAACTATAAACTGCAAGTCTAGTCCAGTCAGAAGGAAGAACCTGTTGAAATGCTAAACCCAACAGTTCAGCCTGCTTCAGAACTCTGTTGCCCACAGGGTCTCCCCAGGCTTCCAGCTTAAGACTTGTGTGTGGACATGAAGTGGTTACTCAGGTTTCAAACTGAGTTCATTCCTGTCCTGTGGACCATCTCTCAATGCCAGCATTCATCTACTTGGGCTCCTGAGAGCTCTGCCTTTGGCAAAGTAGATAAAATTAGCAACTGGAATGAATTTGGAATCCAGGGTGGGCTATTAAAAAAGCACATAGGAGATTTGCAAATGCCACAGAAAAACCCTGCTTAGGGCCAAGCTGAAGCCATCTAAAACTTACAGAACTATGGTCAAATCCTCTGTCCCTTGACAACTCCTTTCCACCTTCTCTAGATAAGCCAATTACTTCCTTTTTTTTTTTTTTTTTCCTTGAGGTAGGGTCTCACTCTGGCCCAGGCTAACCTGGAATTAACTATGTAGTCTCAGGGTGGCCTTGAACTCATGATGATCCTCCTACCTCTGCCTCCCAAGTGCTGGGATTAAAGGCATGCACCACCATGCCCGGCTCATTTACTTCTTTTTGCCCTGCCTTTCAACCCAATACCTGGTGCTCAATTGACCAAGGAGGCTCAAAGAGAGAAAATACAGCAGGAAGACCCTAAAAAGCAAAGGGCATTATCTTATTTTAGGGGGAAAGGAAGGTAAGTTAGTTACACTGCAGAGGAGAACTAAGGGATAGGACAGGAAGTGGGTCAGTCCCACAGCTTGACAGTATGATAAAGAGGAGACAATGTTTCTGCGCTGTCTCTGTGTCCACATTGACCTGTGGTGGGAGCCACACTGCTGCCAATAGCAAATGGAGTAACCAAAAGTCTGGCATGGTGGGGCACGCCTCTAATCCTAGCACTCTGGAAAAGAGGTAGGAAGATTACTGTGAGTTCAAAGACAGTCTGGGACTAGAGTGAATTCCAGGTCAGCCTGGGCTAGAATGAGACCCTACCTTGAAGAAAAAATAAAATAGTCCCAGCACCCTGCAGGCTGAGGCAGGAGGATTGTGACAAGTAACTTAAGGCCTGTCTGGGGGGAGATAAGCTAAGTAAGAAGAAGGAAAATTCAGTAACCAAGGTAGCTCTCTAACAATGCCCCAAAATCCAGAAGGACTTAAAAGGACATGGGAAAACAGTGCTTTTCTGCTTGTACATCCCCCAACTTCCCTCTAGCCTCAAAATCCTCCAGGCCTCTGAAAGCTGCAATAAAATTCCTGAGAAAAAGATTATACATTTAGAATGATCCCTAAATGTATATCTATAGTTCATTACTAGAAATGTTTCTGTATAGAATTTTAAAAAAATTCCTGAAACAATGCTGGCACACCTTGGGCAGTAGGATCGTGAATTCAAAGCCAGGACAGGCATGGTGGAACACGCTTTTAATTCCAGAACTCGGGAGGCAGAGGTAGGAAGATCCCCATGAGTTTGAGGCCACGCTGAGACTACATAGTGAATTCCAGGTCAGCCTGAGCTAGAATAAGACCCTACCTTGAAAGAAAAAAAAAAAAGATAGACTGGGCTACATAGACCATGTCTTAAAAAAAAAAAATTAAAGGCTGGGGAAATGACTTAGTGGTTAAAGGCACCTGCTTACAATCATGAACTCATGATTGTAATCTGAGTTCAATTCCCCAGCACCCACATAAAGCAAGATATACAAAGTGACAAATGTGTCTAGAGCTGGAGTTCCTTTGCAGGGCCAAGGGGTCATGATGCACCCTTTCTCTCTTTCTCTTTGAGACTGCATAATGAATTCCAAGCCAGCCTGGGCTAGAGTAAGACCTCAAAAAAAAACAGGGCAAAAAGGGGCTGGAGAGATGGCTTAGTGGTAAAGGCACTTGCCTGTGAAAACTAAGAACCCAGGTTTGATTCCCCAGGACCTATGTAAGTCAGATGCACAAGATGGCACATGCATCTGCAGTTCGCTTGCAGTAGCTAGAGGCCCTGGCATGCCCATTCTCATTCTCTCTCCCTCCCTCTCCCTTTTCTCTCTCTCAAGTAAATAAATAATTTTTTAAATATATATATATATATATATTTTTTTTTTTAAGGGGGGAAACACCCTGAGGCAAGTGAGTGGAGAATCCCTCAAATGCAGTGAGACCCTCTAAGGAATAAAAGGATCCACAGCCATCTCCTATAAGGAAAATGGATATCAGGTATGGTGGTTCATCCCTGCCATCTCAGCATCAGGAGGCTGAAGCAGAAGGATGGCTGGTCCAGGTTACAGAGTGAGTTCCAGGCCAGCCTAGGAACTTCAAAAAACAGAAAAGAGAAAAACAGGGCTGGAGAAATGGCTGCGGGGTTAAAGGTACTTGCTTGCAAAGCCTGCCCACCAGGGTTTAATTCTCCAGCCTTTACACTGTTTGCAGAGGCAAGAGACCCTGGTATGTCCACACAAACACACACACTTACAAATTAATTAATTTTTTAAAAATCTAATAAAAGGGCCACCTGGCATGATGGCACACACCTTTAATTCCAGCACTTGGGATGAAGAGGTAGGAGGATTGCTCTGAGTTCGAAGCCAGCCTAGGACTACAGAGAGAGTGCCAGGTCAGCCTGGGCTATAGTAAGACCCTACCTCAAAAAAGGAAAAAAAAAAAAAAAAAAAGGCTGGCGATATGGCTCAGAAGTTAAAGGCACCTGTTTGCAAAGCCTGCCAGTCCCAGTCCAGGTTCAATTCCCTAGTACCCAGATAAAGCCAGGTGCACAGAATGATGCATGCAATCTACAGTTGTTTCCAGTGGCTAGAGAACCTGGCACACCCTTAGTCTGTTTGTCTGTCCGTCTGTCTGTCTCTCTCTTTTTCTTCTTCTGTCTCAACTAAATAAAAATACTTGTAAAATAAAATCTAATAAACAATTTAGGGGGTGTTATCAAATTCGGGACAACCCAGAAAAGTGGGGAAAACCTCCAGTAAGGATTATGATATATGAATGAACACTTGTGATTATTTGGGGAAACTTGGGGAAAAAAATGGGGACAACAAAGCAGGGAGAGCATTTCAGAAAGACGGAGGTAAAGAAGACCTATGAAAAACAGTGGGACAAAAGCTCAGATAAACACAGACCTCTTCAGAAAATGTGGAGGTTCCTCTGGAGAGGCTAAGTGATCTCAGGAACATCCTCCAGAGAAGGAGAAGGGAGGACTCTCCTGAGAGAACAGCAGTGTCTCCTGAGAAGTGGAACCCCCAAAGGCAGAGGAGACCCCAGAAAAGCAAGGGAAGTTCCTCAGACGAAAAATTACCATCCTCTCACAGAAGTGGGGAACTGAGAGTCCAGGTGACCTCAAAAGAGGGAGTGGCTGGGCATGGTGGCACACACCTTTAATCCCAACACTCAGAAGACAGAGGTAGGGGGATCACTGTAAGTTCGAGGCCAGCTTGAGACTACATAGTGAATTTCAGCTCACCTTGGCTAGAGTGAGACCCTACCTCAAAAGACTAAAAAAAAAAAAGAGGAAATGAAGGTTCCTCAGATAATGACAGTCCCTTCAAAGAAGTGGAGTGCCTTTCAGAGAGGGAAGGGTCTTTCAAGAATGGATGGAAGCGGGGCATAGTGGTGCACACCTTTAATCCCAGCAGTGGGGTCGGCTGTGAGTTCAAGGCCATCCTGAGACTACATAGTGAATTCCAGGTCAACACCTGGGCCAGAGCGAAACCCTACCTAGAAAAAGCAAAAAAAAAAAAAAAAAGAAAGAAAGAAAGAAAGAAAGAAAGAAAGGAGTCCCCTTGAGGGTCCAGGACATCTTTGTGAGATGGGGTTACCCTCCAAAAGCTGAAAGTTGCATCACAGGGACTCCCTGAAATGGGATCCCTCAAAGAAGGGGTACTCCCCTCAGAGGCAGGGGTGTCCAGAGAGTAGAAGTCTTCAGATACCCAGGAATACTTCAGGGAGCTTCAGAAAACAGGGTGCTCCTCTCAAGGAGGCCGGGGACCCTCAGTGAGGCAGGGGTCCCCTGGTGAAGCAGAGGACCTTCAAGTAGATAGTAGATCGGAATCCCTCAGAGCAGTAGAGGAAAAATCTCAGTAAAGTCGGTGCAACCATCAGGGAAGCATGAAACCCTCAGGGAAGTGGGGGCTCTCCTAGAAAAGTGGCACCCCTCAGTGAGGCAGGGGACCTTCAGGGAAGCAGAGGTCCCTCGGAAAAGTGGGGGGACTTCAAATAAGGTGGTGATGCTTGCCTCGGGGAGGTGGAAATGCCCTTAAGAAGCGGAGGTCCCCTAGAGAGTCAGGGTCCCGTAGAGAAGTCGGGGCTCCCTAGAGTGGCGGAGGTCCCCTAAATTTGAGGAAGTACCCAAAACAAGGGGCATCTGACAGGCGGGGTCCTCAGAAGAGAGTCCACTCAGAGAACGCGGTGTCTCAGTAAAGCGGAAGCCCCAGGGGAGCGGGACACCGGAAGCCAGGACCCCTGCCCGCGGCGCCGGCCTCACACTCACCGAAGTTGCTCGGCGCCGTGCCAGGCCGGCGGCTGGGCCCCAGGACGGCCTTGCGCAGAGCGGTCGGGTCTGGTCTGCTCGAGTCCCCAGGCGACGGCTTCCGCAGGTGGTGGCGGCGGCGGCGGCGGCGACGACGGGAGGACGGACGACCGACTGACAGACTGCGCGGGCGGCGCAGGGCGCGCTTGGGCGGCGAGGGTGCGCGTGCGCGCGGCGGGGCGCTGACCCTGGGCGGGAGGCGCTGCCACGGCGTGCTGAGCTGCCGCTTGGTCTCGCCGCTCGGTCTCACACTGAAATTGCCCGCTTCACAGCCCGGCTTCCCCGGTTGCTAGGCAGATTTCGCTGCTCACACTTCCGGGTTGAGGCACGTTTCACCGAGTGGCGGCGCCGCAGACCAATGAGGTCTACCCCGGGTCTCAAGATCCGCACCCCACAGAGGGTGTGGCGAGCCTCAAGACAGACAGCCTATGATGGCCAATGAGTGTGTGGGCCGGCTAGCCCTCGGGACCCCGCCGGAGGCTGGGGCGGGCCCGAAAGGGAGGAACAGAATGACTGACAGTCAATGATCCAATGGGAGGGTGGAGCGGCCTGATCACCCAATAAGAGCCATGAAAGGGCGGGTTTTAGGTTTGGGGCAGGAAGGCCACAAGGGGTGGGGTCTGAAGGACGCGTCAATTCGTGGCCAGCTAACTCGGACTCTGGAAGGCTGCTCGTGTGGGCCGGCCCGCAGCCCGCAGCTGGTTGGGCAGGGGTTCCCCGCAGTGCTCAGCAGGGGCGCCCCACCCACAATGCACCGGAGGCAGCCGGACCAGGCTGTAGACGCTTCTGGGGAGAGTCGCGACTACTTGTGACAAGGCCTTGTCCACCCCTCTGCCGGGAGTTGTAGCTTCCATCCCCTTATGAGGACCATCACAGAGAGGAACTGAGCGCCACTGTGATGAAGAGTGGGGAGCGTCCTCTGCCTCTTGTCTGAGCACTACTTGGACGCACTACCTCTGTCTGAAGGGAAGGGTGCTACCATCCCTCGTGGAGGAGCGATTTGGGATAGATTGCAGTAAATTGGAAACCAGATACCTTTTACTGAAGTTGCACCCCTCACTTTTTTTTTGAAAAGTTATGCGTTTAGTCCCAACACAGTACTTTTTGGGTTTTGTTGTTTTGGTTTTGGTTTCTCGAGGTAGAGTCTCACTGTAGCTCAGGCTAACCTAGATTTCACTATGCAGTCTTAGGGTGGCCTCGAACTCAGTGATCTTCCTACCTCTGCCTCCTGAGTGCTGGGACTACAGGCATGAGCCACTCCCGACCACTACCACTTTTTAAATATTTTTTCATATTTTATTTATTTTGAGAGAGAGAGGCAGATAGAATGAACATGCCGGGGCCTGTAGCCACTGCAAACGAACTCCAGACACATGTGCCACCTGTGCATCTGGTTTTATATGTGTACTGGGGAATTGAACCTGGGTCCTTTGGCTTTGCAGGAAGGCACCTTAACCATTAAGTTATCCCTTCAACTCTTGAGAATTTTTTGTTGTATCTTTTTCTTTTCTTTTCTTCTTGATTTTTGAGGTAGGCTTTCACTCTAGCCCAGACTGACCTGGAATTCACGCTATAGTCTCAGGGTGGCCTTGAACTTATTGCAATCATATATATATATATATATACACATATATATATAATCTTTTTGTTTTGTTTTGTTTTTCAAGGTAGGGTTTCCCTTAAGGCTGGTGGGTGGAATTCCCAGACCCAGGGTTGCTAGGCCAGAAGGAATAGGGTGGTCCGTTGAATTTTTCTTCTGGTAAGAGTAGACGTTTTGGGGGGTGGGAGGTTTCAAGGTAGAGTTTCACTGTAGCCCAGGCTGACCTAGATTTCACTCTGTATTCTCAGAGTGGCCTTAAACTCACAGCAGTCCTCCTACCTCTGCCTCCTGAGTGTTGGGATTAAAGATGTACACCACCACACTTGGCTTTTAATATTTTATTTATTTTTCCAGCAGAGACAGAGAAAGAATGGGCTTGCCAGGGCCTCTAGCTATGGTTTAAACAACAACAACAAAAAAAACTCCAGATGCATGTACCACTTTGTGCTTCTGGCTTTACCTGGGCAATGGGGAATCAAATCCTGGGTCGTTAAGCTTTGCAAGCAAATGCCTTAATTGCTGAGTCATCTCTCCAGTCTCCGCCTCTCCTTTTTTTTTTTTTTTTTTTTTTGGTTTAATTATTTATTTATTTATTTGCAAGCAGAGAAAGAAGAGAGACAGAGAGACACTAGTCATGTCAGGACCTCCAGCTGCTGAAAAGAACTCCAGATGCATGCGCCACTTTATGCATCTGGCTTTACTTGGGTACTGGGGAACCAAACCTGGGTTGGCTTTGTAGGCAAGCATCTTAACCAGCCCTTTTAAAATATTTTTATTAATTTATTTTTGCAGGCAGGGAGAGGGAATGGGTGTGCTGGAGCCTCTTGTCACTGCAAATGAACTACAGATGCATGTGCCACTTTGTGCATCTGGTTTACATAGGTACTGGGAAATCAAACCTGGGTCCATCAGGCTTTGCAAGCAAGCATGTTTTAACCACTCGATTTACTTATTTTATTATTTATTTATTTATTTATTTATTGGTTTTTCGAGGTAGGGTTTCAATCTAGTCCACACTAACCTGGAATTTGTTCTGTATTCTCAGGGTGGCCTCAAATTCACAGTGATCCTCCTACCTCTGCCTCTTGAGTGCTGGGATTAAAGGTGTGCGCCACCACGCCCAGGTAAATTTTTGATCTTCCTGTCTCCACCTTGTGAGTACTGGGATAACAGGCATAAGCCACCATGCCTAGTCAAATTTGTTCTGAAATCCTTACCTAACCCTCTCCTTCTCCCTGCAAAGGACCCAATTTTGCCCTTTAATAAATAACCAATGCCTATTGAGTAAAAGGAATGAGTAGAAACAAGCAGCAAGGAGAAAGGCTTCCAAGTCTGAGGATGCAGCATGACCAGCTTTTATTGCCCCTATTTAGTGCACAGAAATGTTAAGATAATTGAATATATGTATATCTAATATAATCTTTGATAAGATTATGATAATGTATATCTAATATAAGATAATTGAACTATAGGAGGGAACTTGTGAGTCAAGATGAAGTCTGTCATGAAAAATGGGCCTGTTACGCAAAGACATACAAAGAAAACACTGTAAGAATGGAGAGAAGGAAGTGATTAAATGAGATAATGGATGAGAATGTGCTTTGTAAAGCATAAAGTCCTGTGCTCACATGAAGGTGAATTATTCTTTACACACATGGACCGAGATTCCTGCAAGAACAGTAAAGAGTAAGTCCAGGGAAGACCCAAGATGGGAGATTGGCAGGGAGTCCTGGAGGAGTGAATGACTCCCTGAGTGACAAAGCAGACAAAGTCACTGGCTAAGGAAGGAAGCCGTGGTAAACATGAAGACAGCATGTTCCCAGCTTGCTCTATTGGCACCTCTGTTGCAGCACTTACCACATTCTGCAAGTGTTTGAGGCAGGCAGAGTAGACAATAAACACCTGCAGAGCTGGTGCAAACCCATGCTTGCCACTCCCTAAAATGGCCAGTTATTTTCCTCACCATGAAAGACTTCTGAATCCCAAGCAGGATCTGCTGATGTATACCTGTAATACTAGCACTCAGGAGACTGAAGCAGGAGTATCTCATGGGCTGGAGAGATGGCTTAGCGGTTAAGCGCTTGCCTATGAAGCCTAAGGACCCCAGTTCAAGGCTCGATTCCCCAGGACCAACGTTAGCCAGATGCACAAGGGGTCGCACACATCTGGAGTTTGTTTGCAGTGGCTGGAAGGCCTGGCGCGCCCATTCTCGATCCTCTCTCTCTCTCTCTCTCTGTCTCTCTCTCTCTCTTTGTCTGTCACTGTCAAATAAACCAAAAATAAAAAATAAAAAAAGAGTATCTCAAGTTTGAGGCCAGCCTAGACGACATAGTAAGACCCTGCTAAAAGGGCTGGGAGCCAGGCGTGGTGGGGCATGCCTTTAATCTCAGCACTTGGGTGACAGAGGTAGGAAGATTGCTATGAGTTCAAGGCCACCCTAAGACTACATAGTGAATTCCAGGTCAGCATGGGCTAGAGTGAGACCCTACCACAAAAATAAAAGAGGGGAGCTGGGGATGTAGCTCAGCAGATAGAGTGTCTGCTTAACATGTACAGAACCCTGAGTTCAATTTCCAGCACCACATATACCAAGCACTAGGGAAGTAAAGGCAGGAGGATCAAAAGCTCAAGCCTCCGGGCATGATGGTACATGCCTTTTACCCCAGAATTTGGAAGGCAGAGATAGGAGGACTGCTGTGAGTTCAATGCCACCCAAGGCCTACCTCAGATTAAAAAAAAAAAAAAAGACATTCAAAGCCAGGTGTGGTGGTGCACGCCTTTAATCCCAGCACTTGGAAGACAGAGGTAGGAGGATAACTGTGATATCGAGGCCACCCTGAGACTACATAGTGAATTCCAGGTCAGCCTGTGCTAGAGTGAGACCCTACCTCGAAAAAAAAAAGGGGGGGGTAAGAAGGTTATGGAACTTCCCCTGGATCTGTACACTTCAATAAATCCCTTCCTCCATTAAAAAAAAAAAAAAGTAAGAAAAGATAGAGGGAAGATAGCAGGTGACAGTGTGAAGGCTGAGGTTTCTTTCCATTGGTGCAGGATTGCATCTTTGCACCAAGGTGTGTCCCTTCCTGGGTCTGGGAAATCTTGTGGGCAAACTGGCTAAGTGACATTCACACCCAAATAGGGAAATAGGAACTGAGCCAGGCCATGCCACAGGTCAAGAAGGTGGGGCCTCTAGCTAGAGGAGATGAGGGCCTGTGGCCCACCTGTAAAACCTACTGTTTTTTTTTTTTTTTTTTTTTTTTTTTTTTTGAGATCTCCATGGATAAATGAAGCAGTTCCAATGACAGTGAAGGACATCTGGGTAATGACAACAGAAATTAGGCAAACTATTCATCCCACACTCAGAAGTCTGAGGCAGGAGGATTCCAATTTGGAGGCCAGTCTGGAACAATGAGATACCCATCTCCAAAAAAGCGGGGAGGGGCTGGAGAGATGGCTTAGTGGTTAAGGCATGTGCCTGCCAAGCCATAGGACCCAAGTTTGATTCCCCAGGACCCATGTAAGCCAGATGCACAAGGTGGCACATGCATCTGGAGTTCGTTTACACTGGCTGAAGGCACTGGTGTGCCTATTCTCTCTCTCTCTCTGAAATAAATAAAATAAAAAATTAAAGCCAGGCATGGTGGTACACACCTTTAATCCCAGCACTGGGTGGGGAGGGGGGTAAGCAGAGGTATAAGTATTGCCATGAATTCAAGGCCACACTGAAACTACACAGTGAATTCCAGGTCAGCCTGGACTAGGGTGAGACTCTACCTCAAAAAAACAAACAAAAAATAAATAAGTAAATAAATAAATAAGGGCTGGAGAGATGGCTTAGCAGTTAAGCGCTTGCCTGTGAAGCCTAAGGACCCTCGTTCGAGGCTCGATTCCCCAGGACCCATGTTAGCCAGATGCACAAGGGGGCGCACGCGTCTGGAGTTCGTTTGCAGTGGCTGGAGGTGTGCCCATTCTCTCTCTCCCTCTCTCTCTCCCTCCCTCTTTCTCTCTCTGTCTGTCACTCTCAAATAAATAAAAATAACAACAAAAAAATTTTTAACTAAATAAATAAATAAAAATAAGAATTCATCCCAGCACTTGGGAGATAGAGGTAGGAGGATTGCCATGAGTTTGAGGCCACCACCACCCTGAGACTCCACAGTGAATTACAGGTAGCCTGGGCTAGAATAGAGACCCTACCTTGAAAAAAAAAAAAAAAGACCATAATCCCAGCACTCAGGAGGCAGAGGTAGGAAGATAAACATGAGTTCGAGACCACCCTGGGACCACATAGTGAATTCCAGGTCAGCCTGAGCTAGAGTGAGAGCCTACCTCAAAAAAAAAAAAAAAAAAAAAAAAAAAAAAGCCAGGTGTGGTAGTGCATGCCTTTAATCCCAGCTCTCAGGAGGCTGAGATAGGAGAATCACTATGAGTTCGAGGCCACACTGGAGCTACAGTGTGAGTTCCAGGTAATCCTGGGCTGGAATAAGACCCTGCCTCAAAAATAAAAAAAAAATAATAAATAAATAAAAGCTTACAAAGTCAGATTTGGTAGTTCATGTCTCAGAAAGATGGGGCAAGAGGACCTCTGGAAGATGGAGTATAGCCTGGGCTACATAGCAAGATGCTGTCTCACAAAATTGAAGAAAAAGGGGCTGGAGAGATGGCTCAGTGGTTAAGTGATTAAGTGGTCAAGGCTCTGGCCTGCAAAGCCTAACAACCTGAGTTCAGTTCCCCACTACCCACATGAAATCAGATGCATAAAGTGGCACATGTATTTAGAGTTCCTTTGCAGCAGTTAGGGGTCCTGGCATGCCCATTCTCCACCCCCCTCTCTTTTTGTGTGTGTATTATTTATTTATTTATTTATTTAAGAGCGACAGAGAAAAAGGCAGATAGAGAGAGAGAGAGAATGGGTGCGCCAGGGCCTCCAGCCACTACAAACGAACTCCAGACATGTACGCCCCCTTGTGCATCTGGCTAATGTGAGACCTGGGGAATGGAGCCTCGAACCAGAGTCCTTAGGCTTCATAGACAAGCGCTTAACCGCTAAGCCATCTCTCCAGCCCAACACCCCCCTCTCTTGCTGTGCATGAAAATAAATAAATAAGACAGGGCATGGTGGCACATGCCTTTGATTCCAGCACTCAGGAGGCAGAAGTAGGAGGATCACTGTGAGTTCTAGGCCACCCTGAGGCTGAAAAAGAAATAAATAATTAAAGAAAAAAAAAAAAACGGAAGAAAAGCCAGGCGTGTGGTGGCACACTCCTTTAGTCCCAGCACTTGTCAGGCAGAGAGAGATAGGAGGATTGCTGTGAGTTTGAGGCCACCCTGAGATTACATAGTGAATTCCAGGTCAGCTTGCACTAGTGAGACTACCTGGAAAAACAAATAAAAAATAAAACTTAAAAAAAATGAAAAACTGAAAAACTGAAGAAAGAGCTAGAGACAGAAGGAAGGGAAGAAAGGAGAGATGGAAGAAAGAAAGAAGGAAGGAAGGGAAGGAAGGAGGAAGAAAGCAAGAAGGGAGGGAAGGAGAGAGGCAGGGGCCTGGGGAGATTGATCAGTGGGTAAGAGTGCTTGGGAATGATTAGCCAGGCATGGTGGCACACACCTTTAATCCCAGCATCCCAGAGGCTGATATAGGAGGATTGCCATGAGTTCGAGGGTACCCTGAGACTACATAGTGAATTCCAGGTCAGCCTGGACTAGAGTGAAACCCTACCTCAAAAAAAAAAAAAAAAAAAAAAAAAAGTGCTTGGGAATGAGAGTTCCATCCCCAGCACCCACATAAAACACTGGGCATGGCCATGCACACTTGTAATCCTAGTCCTGTGGTAGGTAGTCCAGAGAATCATTGGTGTTTACTGGTCAGTCTTACCAAAAATGTTCAGCTTTCCAAGCATAGTGGCTCACACCTTTAATCCCAGCAGAGGTAGGAGTGTCACTGTGAGTTTGAGGCCAGCGTGGGACTACAGAATGAGCTGGAGGTCAGCCTAGGATAGATTAAGACCCTACCTCAAAAAAAAAAGTTCAGTCCCACATGTGCCCCACATGGGGCACACAATCCATACACTACACATACACACATATACACCACACATAAATATATACTTACAGAGGCAAGAAAAAGTGAAGGAAGGAAGGGGAGAGAATGAAAGGAAGGAAGCAAGGAGAGATGAAAAGGAGGGAGAATGGAAGGAATGCAGCTAGGGATATGGCTCAGAGTTTAAAGGGATTTGCTTGCAAAGTTTGCTGGCCTGGGATCAATTTCCTAGACACCCACATAAAGTTGGATGGGCATTCATTTGCAGAGGCAAGAGACCAAGTGTGGGTGCGTGTGCAAACACAAAGGTAGGAGGATCACCATGAGCTAGAGGAGGCCAGACTGGAAGCTACAGGGTGAGTTTCAGGGATGAGGTGAGGACAGGAAGAAAGGTTAAAGCTATCCAGCATCGTGTGACAGACTGGACTTGGTTCTGCTTTTCTTTCTTTCTTTCTTTCTTTTTGTTTGTTTCTTTCTTTCTTTCTTTCTTTCTTTCTTTCTTTCTTTCGTTTGTTTTTGTTTTCTAGAGGTAGGGTTTCACCCTAGTCCAGGCTGACTTGGAATTCACTATGTAGTCTCAGGGTGGCCTCGAACTCATAGCGATCCTCCTACCTCTGCCTCCCAGGTGCTGGGAGTGTGCCACCATGCCTGGCTGGTTCAGACACAACTGAACCAACAGGCTGCCCTGCATAATCCTGGAATTCCCCAGAGAAAGCCAGGCAGCCCCTCAGGAGCCAGGGTAGGGAGCAGTGTGGTTTTATTGACCCTGGCTGCCTAGAAAATGTAGAAATAAATCCAAATGAAGCACAGGAGCCATCTCAGCCAACCTGTCTTCAAAACTAGATCAAAAATCTAAGAGCAATCTGGGCATGGTGGTGCATGCTTTTAATCCCAGCACTTGGAAGGCAGAGGTAGGAGGATTGCAGTGAGTTCAAGGCCACCCTGAGACTACACAGTAAATTCCAGGTCAACCTAAAAAGTAAAAAAATCTAGGAGCAGCCAGGCATGATGGCGCATGCCTATGATCCCAGCACTCCATGGGGGGGGGGGTGCAGAGGTAGGAAGAGCACCCTGCTGAGTTCAAGGCCACCCTGAGCTAGAGCCACACCCTACCCTGAAGCCCCCTCACCAAAAAAGCAAATCTAGGAGCATGGGGCTGGAGAGATGGCTTAGTGGTTAAAGCAATTGCCTGCAAAGCCAAAGGATCCAGGTTCAATTCGCCAGGACCCACATGAGCCAGGTGTACAAGGTAGGGCATGCATCTGGAGTTCAAAGGCCCAGGTGCACTCATTCCCTCTCTCTCTCTTTCGCTCCCTGTCTGCCTCTTTCTCTTTTGCTCAAATAAATGAAATTAAATTAAAAACAAGATTAAATGACGGGCATGGTGGCACATACCTTTTTTGTTGTTGTTGGTTTTGGTTTTGGTTTTTCAAGGTAGGGTCTCACTCTGGCGCAGGCTGACCTGGAATTCACTATGTGGTCTCAGGGTGGCCTGAAACTCAGGGCGATCCTCCTACCTCTGCCTCCTGAGTGGAGTGCTGGGATTAAAGGCATGCGCCAAAAAAACAAAACAAAACAAAACAAAACAAAACAAAACAAAACAAACAAACAAAAAAAAAACGGGCATGGTGGCGCACGCCTTTAATCCCAGCACTCGGGAGGCAGAGGTAGGAGGATTGCCGTGAGTTCGAGGCCAGCCTGAGGCTCCATAATGAATTCCAGGTCAGCCTGGGCTAGAGTGAGACCCTACCTCGAAAAACCAAAAAACAAAACAAAACAAATAAAGGCGTGCGCCACCACCCCCAGCTCTTTTTTTTTTTTTTTGAGGTAGGGTTTCACTCTAGTTCTGGCTGACCTGGAATTCACTCTGTAGACTCAGGTTTTTCAAGGTAGGATCTCCCTCTCTAGCCCAGTCTGACCTGGAGTTCAATGTGTAGTCTCTGGCTGGCCTTGTACTTACAGCAATCCTCCTACCACTGTCTCCCAAGTGCTGGGATTAAAGGTGTGCCACTAATACAGGATTTTTGGGTTCAGGAGGGGTCTCCCAGAATTTAAGAATCCCAAGTTTTGGGTTCTGTCCTACCTTTAATAAAGAATTAATACTAAAAGCAAACAAACAAAAAAACTATCATTAAGGCTGGGTGTAATGGCACATACCTTTAATCCTAACACTGAGAAGGCAGAGGTAGGAGGATCCCTGTGAGTTCAAGGCCACACAGAGACAACATAGTGAATTCTAGGTCAGCCTGGGCTTGAGCAAGACCCAGAAAAACAAAAAAACAAAAAAGAAAGAAACTGAGCATGGTGGAGAACGCCTTTAATCCCAGAACTCAGGAGGCAGAGGTAGGAGGATTGCTGTGAGTTCTTGGCCAGCCTGAGACTACATAGTGAATTCCAGGTCAGCTTGGACTAGAGCCAGACTGTACCTCAACCCCCCCTCAAAAAAAAAGGATTAATAAAGATGGACTTGGGGCTGGAGAGATGGCTTAGTGGTTAAGCGCTTGCCTATGAAGCCTAACGACCCCGGTTCAAGGCTCGATTCCCCAAGACCCACGTTAGCCAGATGCACAAGGGGGCACACGCGTCTGGAGCTTGCAGTGGCTGGAGGCCCTGGCGCATCCATTCTCTCTCTCTCCTCTCTCTCTCTCTCTCTCTGCCTCTTTCTCTGTCGCACTCAAATAAATAAGAATAAACAACAACAACAACAACAAAAATAAAATAAAGATGGACTCAAGGGCTGGGCAGATGGCTTAGCAGTTAAGACGTTTGCCTGCAAAGCCAAAGAACCCAGGTTTGATTCCCCAGGACCCACATAAACCAGATGCAAAAGGTAGCACATACATCTGGAGTTCATTTACAGCGACTGAAGGCCCTAGTGCATCCATTCTCTATCTCTCTCCATCTCCCTATTCCTCAAATAAAAAAAATTGAAAATATTTTTTAAAAACAGATGGACTCAAGAAGGATAAATTCATGAATCATTAAGTTTATTGAGGGGAAATCACAAATTATAGGGTTTATTTAAGGGAGATTGGGATCTAGGAAGAAAAACTACAAGAGTCATAAACACTGGGAAGTAGGAATCTAGGAGCTTGTGTAAGGAGATTTAAAAGAAACCAGCATGACATCTACCATGTGTTTTTAGAGAAGTTAAGGGACAAATGGTGGGCTGGAAAGATGGCTTAATGGTTAAGGCACTTGCCTGTGAAGCCTAAGGACCCAGGTTCAATTCCCCAGAACTCATGCTAAGCAATATGCACATGGTGATGCAGGTGCCTGGAATTCATTTGCACTAGCTAGAGGCCATGGTGTGCCCATTCTCTCTCTCTTTCTCTCTTTAGTAATAAATAAATAAAAATACCTAAGTGAGGTCAGGGAAAGAAATTGAGTAAAGGAAAGGTGGAGGGAGGGCTAATCAAAATCTAAGAGGATATAAATAAGTCACATGGAAAGCTACTTTTCTGGACAACTTTTCCATTGTCCAGAAAAGTAGCTATAGATTGTTACTAGAAAATTTTCATGGCCAGGGATGGGATACCTTCCAGTAAGTTGTTGGCCAGGGTGGTCCCTGACACCCCCAAAACATTATAGGCCATTGCCGGTGCCCTTGGTTTCCCACCAGAAATAGATGGTAAGACCTTATTGCTGAAGACTCCACATGCTTGGGCTCCAAGGTCGATGAGGAATCCTGCTGGAGCTGACCTGAAACCCTCCTCCATGTAGACCAACTGACAGAAAGCTGGAAGAAGCCACGCTGCATGCAGTTCAATGGAAGAGAGAAATCACCAGTGAAGATACTCACAGTGGACATTGCAAGCCTTAAATTTGGCCAGCCAGACCAACTGAATCAACAGGTGCAATTGGGGCATGTCTGTTATGAGGGAAACCAACCACCCTCTAATTTGACTGGAGGCCCACTCCATGGGAGGGAATACATTCCTGATACTGAAAACCTACAACAGGGGTAGTCATGAGCCCTAGGGGTGTAACGTCTGCTGGTGTCTGGCTAAATGGATATATTATGCTCACCAAACTGCCCAGTAATTATTTCTCTTAATGTTCATACCCATATATTAATGCTACTCTCACTTTTGGTTAGAGAAGCTTCTTTTCTCAGATGGCAGTGACCTTGGGATGACCCAGAAGGCACCATGGTGCTGAGAAGAAGTGACAGAGGAGTGCTCAGCACTGTAATATCTCTATCACACCTTCCAAGGCTCAGGGTCCATTGCAGAAGATGTAGTGGAAAGAATGTAAGAGCCAAAGGAAGGGTAGGACTCCTTACAACGTGCTCCTCCAGACACAAAATGGCCTGCATACCCATGACCTCACAGTGCCTGACACTACCTACAGAAAACCATCATAATAGGAGGAAAAGATCATGACATCAAAATAAAAGAGAGACTGATTGAGAGGAGAAGGGGATATGATGAAGAGTGGTGTTTCAAAGGGGAAAGTGGAGGGAGGGAGGGAATTGTCATGGGATATTGTTTACAATTATGGACGTTGTCAATAACAAAGAAAAAGAGGGCTAGAAGGATGGCTTAGCGGTTAAGGCATTTGCCTGCAAAGCCAAAGGACCCAGGTTCAGTTCCCCCAGGACCCACATTAGCCAAATGCACAAGGGGTGCACGTGACTGGAGTTCATCTGCAGTGGCTGGAGGCCCTGGCACACCCGTTCTCTCTCTCCCTCCCTCTTTCTCTGTCAAATAAAGAAAGAAAATAAAAAGGAGAAAGAATAAAAAGAGGACAAATGGTGAGGCTCAAGGAAAAACAAAATGAGGGGGCAGATATCAGAGACCAAGAGATTCAGAGGCAAAATGAGTAATGAAAAGAGTTATACTCATGGTTGCCCCAAGTTTAAAGAAATTACACAATGGGCTGAAGAGATGGCTTAGTGGTTAAGCAACTTGCCTGTGAAGGCTAAGGACTCCGGTTCAAGGCTTGATTCCCCAGGACCAGCCTTAGCCAGATGCACAAGTGGGCGCACGAACCTGGAGTTCCTTTGCAGTGGCTGGAGGCCCTGGCATGACCATTCTTTCTCTCTCTCTCTGCCTCTTTCTCTCTCTGTCTGTCGCTCTCTAATAAAAAAAAAAAATTAACGAAAAAGGCCTAAAGTTGATGAGAGCACCCACATGGTAGATCCGGAGGGTAAGGAAAATACACACATGGTAAGATTTCAGTAACCAGAGGAAAATCATGCTTAATCAAAGAGGGAAGTCTCAAACTATAAAGCAGAGACAAACAGAAAAGCCATCCAAACCAAAAACAGTTTTATGCTCTTCCCTGGATGAGGGGGAAGCTGGAGAACAAAGAGGTAGGCAGGTGAAGCAGAGCTGGAAAAGCAGAGCTATACTGAGTAGAGCAAGCACAGCAGACTCCACAACAGAAAGAAGACAGGAGCCTTTATAAGCAAAAGACACTATTGGTTGGTAGATTGAGGGAGGATCTTGGGCCAGCTCATCCAAGGCTGTCTGCATAGGTAGTGTGCTAGACTGGGCAGCAGGGGGTGCTGTAGATCAGTCTCAATCAGACAAGAGTTCCATTTTTGTGCTGGTGTGTTGGGTGGCATCTCATGGTTCTCTTTGAGCCACAATCTCTAACTAAAACTGCCTTTAAAAAAAAGCTAGGGCAGGGCTGTAGAGATACCTTAGTGGTTAAAGCACTTTCCTGCGAAGCCTAAGGACCCATGTTCAACTCTCCAGATCCCACATAAGCCAGATGCAAAGGTCAGGCAAGCTCAAGGTCACGCTTCTGGAGTTAGATGGCAGTGGCTGAGGTCCTGGTGTGCCAATTTTCTCTCTCTCCAAAAAAATAAATGAATAAAGCCGGGCGTGGTGGCTCACGCCTTTAATCCCAGCACTCGGGAGGCAGAGGCAGGAGGATCGCCATGAGTCTGAGGCCACCCTGAGACTACATAGTGAATTCCAGGTCAGCCTGGGCCAGAGTGAGAACCTACCTCAAAAAATAAATAAATAAATAAATAAATAAAACACATAAATAAATGAATAAATAAAAAGCTAGAGTTTTAGTGGTTAAGGCACTTGCATGCGAAGGCTGAATAGCTTAAGGAATCAGGTCCCATGTAAGCCAGATGCACAAGGTGGTACATGCGTCTGGAGTCCATTTCCAGTGTCTAGAGGCCCTGGAGGGCCCATTCTCTCTCTGTCTCAATTTCTTTCTTTCCCTCTTTTTTTTTTTTTTTTGTTTTTGTTTTTGTTTTTGTTTTGGTTTTTCCGATGGCTCTATCTCAGGCTGACCTGGAATTCACTATGTAGTATCAGAGTGGCCTCGAACTCATGACAATCCATCAACCTTTGCCTCCTGAGTGCTGGGATTAAAGGCCTGCGCCACCAAGCCTGGCTTCTTTCCTTCTTAAAAAAAAAAAAAAAAAAATGTTATTGTCTTGTCCTTCTTCACCAACACGTCTGGCTGTCTTTTTTTCTTTAGGTTTAAAACAATTTTTTTGTTTATTTATTTGCAAGTAGAAAGAGAGAAAGGGTTCGTCAAGGCCTCTAGCTAGCTACTGCAAACAGACTCCAGATGCATGTGCCACTTTGTGCATCTGGCTTTATGTGGGTACTGGAGAATTGAACTTGGTAGGTTTTGCATGTGCTACTATATACCAGCTTGTTGCAGATAACTTCTAGATCAAAACAGTTCTTCCCCAATGAAAAAGAAAAGCATTTCCTTCTTCTTCTTCTTCGTTTTTCTTTTTCTTTTTTTTTTTTTTTTGGTTCTTCGGGGTAGGATTTCACTCTAGCCCAGGGTGACCTGGACTTCACTGTGTAGTTTAAGGCTGGCCTTGAACTCACAGCAATCCTCCTACTTCTGTTTCCCAAGTGCTGGGATTAAAGCCATGCTCCACCACACCTGTTTATCCTTCCTTCCTTCCCTTTCTCAGCCTAGCAGGTAATTAAAAATCTCTTCCTTCCTTTTCCCCCTCCCCCTCCTCATCCCAATCCTACATCAGCCTTTCCAGTGTTGAGATTTTTGACTGGAACCACCACACCTGGTTTATACTTGTTTGTTTTTTCAAGGTAGGGTCTCATGACAGGCCAGACTGACCTGACCCAGAACTCACTCTAGCCCAAACTGACCTTGAACTCATGGTGAGTCTCCTACATCTACCTGATGATTACAGGCACGTGCTGCCATGGTTTATACTTCTTTACAGAATGAATCCCCAGAACTGGGAGATACCACAGTGGGTAGTGTTTGCCATGGAAGCACAGTACCTGAGTTGGATCCGCAGCATCTAGATTGAAGTTAGGTGTGCCCAAATGTGCCTGTAATCCCAGCACTGAGTTGGCAGAGATAGGAGGATCCCTAGCTGGCTAGCCTAGCCTAACCAAATTGGTGAACTCTAAGTTTAGTAAGAAATCCTGGGGCTGGAGAGATGGCTTAGTGCAGGCCTGTTAGAGATGACCTGCAAAACCAAAGGACCTTGGTTCAATTCCCTAGGACCCACATAAACCAGAGGCACAAGGTGATGCATGCATCTGGAGTTTGTTGGAGGCACTGGAACACTTTTTTTTTTTTTTTTTTTTTTTTTTTTGGTTTTTCGAGGCAGGGTCTCACTCTAGCCCAGGCTAACTTGGAATTCACTATACAGTCTCAGGGTGGCCTGGAAGTCACAGTGATCCTCCTACCTTTGCCACCCAAGCGCTGGGATTAAAGGCATGCGCCACCACACCTGGATTCTTGGGCTCTTACATTCTTTCTGCCACCTCTTCTGAAATGGACCTTGAGCCTTGGAAGGTGTGGTAGAGATATTTCTGTGCTGAGCACTCCTCCTGGTGCCCTCTGGGTCATCCCAAGGTCACTGCCATATGAAAAGAGAAGCTACTCTAACCAAAAGTGAGAGTAGTCTGGAGGCAGAGGTAGGAGGATTGCCATAAATTCAAGGCCACCCAGAGACTACATAGTGAATTCCAGGTACTTGCCTGCAAAGCCAAAGGACCTAGGTTTGATTCCCCAAGACCCACGTAAGCCAGATGCAAAAGGTGGCACATGTATCTGGAGTTCATTTGCAGTGGCTGGAGGCCCTGGCACACCACTTCTCTATCTGCCTCTTTCTCCTTATCTCTCTCTCTCTCAAATAAATAAATAAGTAAAATATTTTATACAAAAGAGAGAGAGAAATGCTTACTGGCCAGTTTGGTGAGCATAGTATATACATTTACCCAGATACCAGCAGATATTACAACACTAGGGCTCATGACTACCCCTGTTGTAAGTTTTCAGTATCAGGGATGTATTCCCTCCCATAGAGCAGGCCTCCAGTCTAATTACAGAGTGGTTGGTTTCCCCCATAACAGACGTGCCACTATTGTACCTGTTGCCTCATTTGGCCTGGCTGGCCAAATTTAAGGCTTGCAATGTCCACTGTTGAATTTCTGTACTGGTGATTTCTCTCCCTCCCATTGAACTACATATAGTGTAGCTGTTTCCAGCTTTCTGTCAGTTGGTTTACAAGGAGGAGGGTTTCAGCTCAGCTCCAGCAGTTTCTCAGTGACCTTGCAGCCCAAGCATGTGGAGTCTTCAGCAATAGGGTCTTACCATCTATTCCTGGTGGAAAACCAATGGCCTCAGCAATGGCCTGTAAATTTTGGGGGTATCAGGGACCTCCCTGGCCAATAACTCACTGGAAGGTATCCAATCCCTGGCACTGAAAATTTTCTAGTAACAAGCCGGGCATGGTGGTGCACACTTTTAATCCCAGCACTCGGGAGGCAGAGGTAGGAGGATTGCCTTGGGTTCGAGGCCACCCTGAGACTCCATAGTGAATTCCAGGTCAGCCTGGGCTAGAGTGAGACCCTACTTCGAAAAACCAAAAAAAAAAAAAATAATAATAATAATAATAATAAATAAATAAATAAAATAAAAATAAATAAATAAGTCATATGGAAACCTATTTTTTTTTGGACAACGCAACACACAGGAGTCATAGATTGTTACTAGAAATTTAAATTTGGTCAACTAGGCCAAATGAGCCAATGGGTGCAATAGTGGCACGTCTATCATGGTGGAAATCAACTGCCGTCTAATTGGACTGGAAGCCCACTCCATGGGAGGGAATACATCCCTGATACTGAAAACCTACAACAGGGGTAGTCATGAGCCCTAAGGGTATAACGTATGTTGGTGTCTGGCTAGATGTATATACTATGCTCATCAAACTGCCCAGTAAGCACTTCTCTTAATGTTCATACCCTTTCAATTTTATTTTAACTCATAGTATGTCAGCAAAACAAAATAAAACTCATACTTATGGATAAAAATACATATAGGAAGCCAGGCATGGTGGTGCACACCTTTAATGCCACCACTAGGGAGGATGAGGTAGTGTTATGGGGTCCGGTGTTGCACAAATAAGACCATTGACTCATGGAATGTGAGGCAAAGTTTTACTGGATTAAAAAAAAGACAGAAAAGGAAAAAAAAAAAAGGATAGTCTGGTATAAATAAAACAGTATAAAGTCTTAGCACCTGTGTTTGAAAATATCTTTAATTAATTTAGATATCTGTGTGGGTACCAATTACCCAGTGAACATTGGAAACAGAGCCATAAAACTTGAAATTACTTTTTCAGATGAGGAACATTGTTTGAGCACGAGGCTATACCCTAAAGTGGGGAATATGTCTTAAGAGTTAATTTTGTTATAAGTACTGGACTTAAGATGCCAGAAATGAGACAGTTACTTTACATATAATAAAGCAGAATCTGGTTTTTTTTTTTTTTTTTTTGAGTTGAAACAGCTACCTAAATTCTAATACAGCCCTTGACAAATCTGTTTGGAAAGAAAAAATACACCATTTGACAACCATTGATTTTAGTTTAATCTAGATAGCCATTGATTTTATGTATCATAGAAATTTTCATTAACATAAAACAATTTAATGTTTTACCTATGACTTAAATTTGATAAAGCTTAAGAAAGCTATCCCAACACATTTTAGCCTGAGAATTAGCTTTAATTTTAGGCAAAATTTGGTCTTTTTAAAGCCGGGCATGGTGGCACACACCTTTAATCCCAGCACTCGGGAGGCAGAGGTAGGAGGATTGCTATGAGTTTGAGGCCACCCTGAGACTCCATAGTGAATTCCAGGTCAGCCTGGACTAGAGTGAGACCCTACCTTGAAAAACAAAATCAAACAAACAAAAAATTTTGGTCTTTTTAGATCTCTGACATTCTTTCTACATACACACATCTTTACTCACATACTTTAACAATCTAAGTTCCACTCAAAAAGCATTTTTAACAAGCATTCTATGTCCAACATTGAAAAATACCTTCCCAGTTCCTTCAATCAACTTGTTTCACCCCATAATTAACCATCTTTCTTATAAGACTATTAAGAGAAATTACACTACCGGGCATGGTGGCACACACCTTTAATCCCAGCACTCGGGAGGGAGAGGTAGGAGGATCGCCGTGAGTTCAAGGCCACCCTGAGACTCCATAGTGAATTCCAGGTCAGCCTGGGCTACAGTGAGACCCTACCTCGAAACCCCCCCCCCCAAAAAAAAGAGAAATTACACCAAATT
Organism: Dipus sagitta; assembly: GCA_036346955.1. Lineage (NCBI taxonomy): Eukaryota > Metazoa > Chordata > Mammalia > Rodentia > Dipodidae > Dipus > Dipus sagitta. Next base: position 220,153,606 of record CM070770.1, read on the forward strand.
GATTAATCTTATTACCCACTGACAAAGAAGCAAATAGTCTGGCTTCAAAGAGTTAACTATCTTATTATTGAAAATTTGCAGAGAAAAAGCCTTCCTTAGTATGTATGTATGTATGTTTGTATTATTTATTTATTTATTTATTTTTAGTTTTTCGAAGTAGGGTTTCACTGTAGTCTAGGCTGTCCTGGAATTCACTACGTAGTCTCAGGGTGGCCTCGAACTCACGATGATCATCCTACCTCTGCCTCCCGAGTGCTGGGATTAAAGACATGCGCCACCACACCCGGCTTCTTCCTAAGTATTTTGATCATCAAAAAATCTCTACCTGACAACCAGACTTGCTTTATAATACTTGAATATATACTTTCAGATTTTATATAACCCATTGATTTGAGATAGCTCCTGTTAATAAACCCCATGAAATACATTTTCTATGAATACAGGGCAAAACCCGACAACCGTTTTGGGGATAATCTTTATCAATACCTTTAACACATTTGGAAATGCTTTTATTAGGAGTAACTAAGGCAAATTTTTCTGTTTCTATTTTGAGGCAGGCTAGCCTAGAACTCAGGCCAGTTGCCTCCTCCTTTTAAGTAGTAGGATATTATAATCTTTTAAAATACCTCAGAACTTTGTTTTTTTTTTTAAATAATCTATGTAATTTGAGGTTGACCTAGAACATAAACTCAGTAATTATATTTATGATATCATGTGATATCATGGATGGCATTGTTTACATAAAATTGCAGGTCACCATAGGCTTTAGTTAAATCTGACTTTTAAAGACAAAAAAAAAAAAAAAAAAAAAAAAACCTTGAAGTAAATCAAATGCCAACAAAAACTTAAGAGAGACCTGTTGGATTATTTGGATTAATAAAGAAACCTTGAGCCAGGTGTGGTGGGAGGCAGAGGTAGGAGGAGCTAGAGTGACACCATACCTCGAAAAAAAAAAAAAAGAAAAAAGAAACCTACAGGTGTCTATAAACATCTTATTTGTTTAAAGCCCAAACAAAAGAGAAAATATCACGCACAGTTCAAATTAAAATTATGTATTTATTTTTATCAAACAGCTTAAAAGCCACATGGTTTAAAATGTAGAGTCAGGCTATCACATTGGAACCTCCTGTCTTAGTTTCCTAAGTAGCTAGGATAATAGGCCTAGCTCATTTTATTATCTCTTTTATTTTTAAGTGCTTTTAAACCAGTTTTAAAGGAGATTTTTCAACAGAATGATTTTGACCCATATCTTCAAAGATGAGGACAAGACAAATGAACACACCACCAAACACAAACATGCTAGTAATAACAGCTCTCCTGACATTGCCACATGGCTGCCAAACAAAAACTGAACCAGAAACAGACCTCCGTTTGAAATCTCTGAACACAGCCATGGAGGGTCAAAGGCAGCCCTTCCATCCCTCGTCCAGGGGAATTAATGCTGCATCCAGCTGCCCTCTTGGACCCAGAAAAAGCGTGCAGAACCAGAAAACCAGAAAAAAGGAGGACAAAAAGACGAGTGGAAAAAACACCTCCAGAGGTTTCTTACCCAATAAAGGAGGGGGCCAATAGTCCTAGGCAAAAGTTCCTCATCAACCCGGCGTGGTGGCTCACGCCTTTAATCCCAGCACTTGGGAGGCAGAGGTAGGAGGATCACAGTGAGTTCGAGGCCACCTTGAGACTCCATAGTGAATTCCAGGTCAGCCTGGGCTAGAGTGAGACCCTACCTCGAAAAACCAAAAAAAAAAAAAAAAAAAAAGTTCCTCATCAATGGCTTGCTACCAAATCCAACACCAGGAACATGCAAAGGGCTCGAGATATGATTCTCAGGCAAAGACTATGGGGGTCTTTCCTAGTGCAGTCGCCCCAGAGTCAGGAAGGGAGGTCTTGAAATGTGGATCCCGGGTGAGACCCCAGGATGTTGTGGGGTCTGGTGTAGCACAAGTAAGACCATCAACTCACGAAATGTGAGGCAAAGTTTTATTGGGGAAAAAAAAAAAAAAAAAAGGATAGTTTGGTATACTAGGGCTCCATTCCAGATTCTGAGTGAAGCCCTGAACTGTTTGGAGTGTCAGCTAAGCCATCTCTCCAGCCCTATGAAAAGGTTTTGAAGAAAGAAATATCTTTTTTTTTTTTTTTTTTTTTGGTTTTTCGAGGTAGGGTCTCACTCTAGCTCAGGCTGACCTGGAATTCACTATGGAGTCTCAGGGTGGCCTCGAACTCATGGCAATCCTCCTACCTCTGCCTCCCAAGTGCTGGGATTAAAGGCATGCGCCACCACGCCCAGCGAAAGAAATATCTTTGTTGCTCAGAATTGGGCCTGAGGAAAGAAAATCAGCATGATTGTGCGAGCTGGGTGTGATTCAAAGGCGGACTTCCTTCTGTCAGTGACTGAGAATGTTCTGGAAGCATGAAGAACTTCCTGGAGAGAAGCCTCACCTCTCCCCCCCAGGGAAGAAGTGGCTCAAGAAGAAGCACAGTGGCCAGCTGGGGAACAGGGGTACTTGAGTGCTGCATCTTGGGTTTGTTCCTAGTTGCAACCAAGTCAAGCCAAAGCCCCATCTGGTTTCAGGGCAGTCTGGGACCCTGCTGTGCAATTACACATTATGACAGGGAGTCAGGCTTGATCCAAGGCTGTATCCTTGCTGGGCCCTCACGCCTGTGTTGTGTGCAACCCTGGATAAGCCACCGTGAGACTGAGACTACATAGGGAATTCCAGGTCAGCCTGAGCTAGAGTGAGACCCTACCTCAGAAAACCAAACAAGGAAAAGAAAGAAAACTGAGAAGGATAATTACTAAATAATTTTAATTTTTATCATTATTATTATTATTTTGGTTTCTTGAGGTAGGGTCTCGCTCTAGCCCAGGCTGACCTGGAATTCACAATGTAGTCTCAGGGTGGCTTTGAACTCACTGTGATCCTCCTACTTCTGCCTCCTGAGTACTGGGATTAAAGCCGTGTGCCACTATGCTCGCCCCCTCCCCTTTTTAAGGTGTAGAGAGACTTAGACGAAGAGAAGTACAGAGAGCTCTGGCCATGAGGGAGAAAGAGGGTAAAGCCCATGTGGGAGTAAGGTTCCCGCCCCACTATCTCAGCCCAGACCAGCTGAGAGGAGGGGGCCTCAGTAGTTGGGCTTATCTAGAATTTAAAAGATAAAGAATGAGTCTAGGGCTGGAGAGATGGTTTAGTGGTTAAGCGCTTGCCTGTGAAGCCTAAGGACCCCGGTTCGAGGCTCGATTCTCCAGGACCCACGTTAGCCAGATGCACAAGGGGGCACACGCGTCTGGAGTTCGTTTGCAGAGGCTGGAAGCCCTGGCGTGCCCATTCTCTCTCTCTGTGTCTCTCTCTATTGCTTCTTCCTCTCTCTGTGCGCCACCACGCCCGGCTTTTTTTTTTTTTTTTTTTTTTTTTTTTTTTTTTTTTGAGGTAGTGTCTCACTTCAGTCCAGGCTGACCTGGAATTCACTATGGAGTCTCAGGGTGGCCTTGAATTTACAGCGATCCTCCTACCTCTGCCTTCCGAGTGCTGGGATTAAAGGCGTGCGCCACCACGCCTGACTTCTATGGATATTTAAAAAAAAGACATTTGAGCTGGGCGTGGTGGTGCACGCCTTTAATCCCAGCACTCGGGAGGCAGAGGTAGGAGGATCGCCGTGAGTTTGAGGCCACCCTGAGACTCTATAGTGAATTCCAGGTCAGCCTGGACTGAAGTGAGACACTACCTCGAAAAACAAACAAACAAAAAAAGACATTCTTTGGACTTCCGGTTAAGATGGCAGCATAGGCACAAGGCCAAAGCAGCCTAGGGGGGGAAAAGCCAAAAAAGAACGCAGCAAAATACACACTTTTACTAAAAAGTGAGGTGTATAGCAAATTGAAATGGCAGTGGAGAAGTAGGAGAGATCCAGAGCATCCAGAGCCGACACAGGCTGGCAGAAGCAGCTCCGGCAGGTCTACAGACCGCAGCGGTGGCAGCCAGAAAGCTGCCAGGCTCGGCTTAAGCTGCAGGGAAAGCCAGGTGAGGGGAGTTTCCACTCACACTGGAGCTCTCCGCAAATTCAAGAAATGTGAAGGGAGAATGGCAGTGAACAACGGAGGAGCAGATCACAAGGTAGAAGAACACGTGGAACAGCGAGAGAACTAGAGCAGCATCGGCAGCCTCCCATCCCCCACTGCCAGTGCCCAGCTCCAGCGAACAGAGCAGAGGTCCAGGGACCCGGCCACGCCAACTTGAACAGACAGCGGAACCCAAGCAGGAGCAGAGGTAACTGGGATTACACCAGGGAAGGGTCTCACCTGGTCACAAGCTGACTTGGAGCCCTCAACAGATCAGAACTCTTAACCTACTCATTGTCAGGATTAAGGCTGTGGGTGGGGCACCACACACCCTAAGGGACAGTTAGAGGATCTGGTTGTCATAATACCTATGCTTGGATAAATACTCTGAGGTTATATAACATCAGATTGACTGATACATCTAATAATACCCAGCTAACTAGAAAGTCCAATCGTTAAATAATCCAGGATGCAAAAATATATACATTATAACACAAACACCAAAAATCAAGACAATATAAATCCACCAAAGAGTATTAATGCATCAGAAATGACCTCCAGTGAGAATGAGTTAGAGGAAAAGCATGAGAAAGAGTTCAAAAGAATGATTATAAATATGTTTAAAGAAGTCAAAGAAGAAATCAAAGGAATGAAAGAGGAAATCAAAGGAATCAAAGAAAACACAGGATACCAATTTAATGAAATAAAGAGGTCAATACTAGACATAAATAAGGAAATAGAAATAATAAAGAAAACCAGTCAGAATTACTGGCAATGAAGAACACAGTTAATGAAACAAAAAACTCTGTAGAAAATCTCACCAGTAGAATGGATGAAGGAGAGGACAGAATATCTAAGCTAGAAGACCAGGTGGCAGATCTAATACAGTCCAACAAAGAGAAAGACAAACTAATAGAAAAGTATGAGTGGGAATTTCAAGATATTCGGGACACTATGAAAAGATCAAACATAAGAATTCAGGGCATAGTAGAAGGAGAAGAATTTCACTCCAAAGGCATAGTAGGCATCTTCAACAAAATCATAGAAGAAAACTTTCCTCAAATTGGGAAAGAGGTGCCAATGCAGATACAGGAATCCTTTAGAACCCCAGGCAGACAAAACCTGGAAAGAACTTCTCGCCATATTATTATCAAACTACAAAACATACAAACCAAAGAAAAAATATTGAAAGCAGTCAGAGAGAAAAATCAAGTTACCTACAAAGGAAAGCCTATCACAATTACAGCAGATTACTCAACACAAACTTTAAAAGCCAGAAGGGTGTGGAGTGATGTATTCCAAGTCCTGAAAGATAACAATTGTCAACCAAGGTTACTTTATCCTGCAAAACTATCCATTCAAATAGACGGAGAACTAAGGACATTCCAGGACAAAAGTATGATAAAGGAGTATTTGAAGACAAAACCAGCTCTACACAAAATACTTGAAAGAATCCTCCATGCTGAAGAAAAAGAAAAGCACACGTTTAAGGAACCGGGAATAAACAAACAATACTCAAATACTAATTAGCACAAGAGAGCAAAGGTAAAACCGGAAGAACTACAAAAAAATGGCAAAAATGAATACACACCTTTCAATATTATCTCTTAATATCAACAGCCTCAATGCCCCAACCAAAAGACATAGGTTCATAGACTGGATTAAAAAGCAGGATCCTTCAATTTGTTGCATCCAAGAAACCCACCTTTCTACAAAGGATGGACACTATCTTAGGGTGAAAGGTTGAAAAATGTTTTTTCAAGCAAATGGACCTAGAAAACAAGCAGGGGTGGCTATCCTAATATCTGACAAGGTAGACTTCAGTCCAACATTAGTTAAGAAAGATAAGGAAGGTCACTTTATATTGATTAAAGGCACCCTCCAACATGAGGACATTACAATCCTAAACTTATATGCTCTTAACATGGGGGCCCCCAAATTCATCAAACAAACGCTATTAAAACTAAGGTCACAGATAACACCAAACACAGTGGTAGTGGGTGACTTCAACACCCCCCTTTTATCAATTGACAGGTCATCCTGGGAAAAAGTAAGCAGAGAGGCATCTGGACTAAATGAGGTCATAGAAAGAATGGACCTAACAGATATCTATAGGACATTTCATCCAAATGCTGCAGAATACACATTTTTTTCAGCAGCACATGGAACATTCTCTAAAATAGACCATATATTAGGACACAAAGCAAATCTTAACAAGTACAGGAAAATTGAAATAATTCCTTGCATTCTATCTGACCACAATGGAATCAAACTACAAATCAATAGCAAGAAAGGCTATAGAGCATACACAAAATCATGGAAATTAAACAACACACTACTAAATGATGAATGGGTCAATGAAGAAATCAAGAAGGAAATCAAAAAATTTATAGAGTCAAATTTATTTATAGATAATGAGAACACAACATATGAAAATCTCTGGGACACAATGAAGGTAAATTTATAGCTAAGAGGTAAATTTATAGCTTTAAGTGCCTATATTAAGAAATTAGAAAGGTCACAAGTAAACGACCTAATGCTTCACCTTAAAGCCTTGGAAAAAGAAGAACAAGGCAAACCAAAAATCAGTAGATGGGAAGAAATAATAAAGATTAGGGCAGAAATTAATGAAATAGAAACCAAAAAAACAATCCAAAGAATCAATGAAACAAAGAGTTGGTTCTTTGAAAGGATAAACAATATTGATAAACCCTTAGCAAATCTGACCAAAAGAAAGAGAGAAGAGACACAAATTAATAAAATTAGGGATGATAAAGGTAACATCACAACAGATGACAGTGACATTCAACAAATCTTAAGGACATACTATAGAAGCATATACTCCACAAAGTATGAAAATTCTGAAAGAAATGGATGATTTCCATGATTTATATGACCTACCTAAATTAAATCAAGATGAGATTAATCACTTAAATAGACCTATAACAAGTGTGGAGATCCAAGCAGTTATCAAAAATCTCCCAACTGAAAAAAGTCCAGGCCCAGATGGATTCACTGCTGAATTTTACCAGACCTTCAGGGAAGAACTAACACCATTGCTTCTTAAGCTTTTCCATAAAATAGAAAAAGAAGGAATCCTACCAAACTCCTTCTATGAAGCCAGCATCACCCTGATACCAAAACCAGGCAAAGATAGAACAAAAAAAGAAAATTACAGACCAATCTCCCTCATGAACATAGATGCAAAAATTCTCAACAAAACATTGGCAAACAGAATACAAGAATATATCAGAAAGATCATTCACCCTGACCAAGTAGTCTTTATCCCAGAGATGCAGGGATGGTTCAATATACCAAATCTATAAATGTAATACATTATATAAATGGACTGAAGGACAAAAATCACATGATCATCTCATTAGACGCAGAGAAAGCGTTCGATAAAATCCAACATCCCGTCATGATAAAAGTCCTACAGAGACTGGGAATAGAAGGAACATATCTCAATATAATAAAGGCTATTTATGACAAGCCTACAGCCAACATATTACTAAATGGGGAAAAACTGGAAGCTTTTCCACTAAAGTCAGGAACAACACAAGGGTCTCCACTGTCCCCACTTTTATTTAATATAGTACTGGAAGTCTTAGCCATAGCAATAAGGCAAGAGACACACATAAAAGGGATACAAATTGGAAAGGAAGAGATCAAGTTATCATTATTTGCAGATGACATGATTTTATATATAAAGGACCCTAAAGACTCTACTAGCAAACTGTTAGAGCTGATAAAAACCTACAGCCATGTAGCAGGATACAAAATAAATACACAGAAATCAGTAGCCTTCCTATATGCTAACAACAAACACACAGAGGATGAAATCAGAGAATCACTCCCATTCACAGTTGCATCAAAGAAAATAAAGTACCTTGGAAAGTACCAAGGAAATAAAGAATCTCTACAATGAGAACTTTAAAACACTCAAGTGAGAAATTGCAGAAGACACTAGGAAGATGAAAAACATCCCTCGTTCCTGGATTGGAAGAATCAATATTGTGAAAATGGTAATCTTACCAAAAAGCAGTCTACACATTTAATGCAATCCCTATCAAAATTCCAAAGGCATTCTTCATGGAAATAGAAAAAACAATCCAAAAATTCATTTTGAATCACAGAAGACCTCAAATATCTAAAATAATACTGAGCAACAAAAATAAGGCTGGTGGTATCACCATACCTGATTTTAACCTATACTACAGAGCCATAGTAACAAAACAAAAACAGCTTGGTACTGGCACAAAAGTAGACATGTAGATCAATGGAACAGAATAGAGGACCCAGATGCAAGTCGAGGTAGCTATAGCCACCTGATATTCGATAAAAATGCCAAAAATACTCGTTGGAGAAAAGACAGCCTCTTTCAGCAAATGGTGCTGGGAAAACTGGATATGTATCTGTAGAAGGATAAAAATTTGAACCGGGCGTGGTGACACACTCCTTTAATCCCAGCACTCGGGAGGCAGAGGTAGGAGGATCACCGTGAGTTTGAGGCCACCCTGAGACTCTATAGTGAATTCCAGGTCAGCCTGAGCTAGAGTGAGACCCTACCTTGAAAAACAAACAAACAAACAAAAAGATTCTTCTCTCTCTCCATGCACAAGAATTAAGTCCAAATGGACTAAAGACCTTAACATCAGACCTGAAACTCTGAAATTGTAGAGGAAAAAGTAGGGGAAACCCTTCAACATATTGGTCTTGGCAAAGACTTTCTGAATATAACCCCAATTGCTCAGGCAATAAAACCACAGATTAACCACTGGGACCTCATGAAATTACAAAGATTTTGTACTGCAAAGGACACTGTGAATAAAGCAAAGAGGCAACCTACAGAATGGGAAAAAATCTTTGCAAGCTATATATGTGATAGAGAATTAATATCTAGGATATACAAAGAACTCAAAAAGTCAAATAATAAGAAATCAAACAAGCCAATTAAAAAATGGGCTATGGAGCTAAATAGAGAGTACTCAAAAGAAGAAATACAGACGGGGTATAAGCATCTAAAAAAATGTTCTACATCCCTAGTCATCAGGGAAATGCAGATTAAAACTACATTGAGTTCCATCTCACTCCTGTCAGATTGGCTACCATCATGAAAACAAATGGTTATAAATGCTGGTGGGGATGTGGAAAAAGAGGGACCCTTCTACACTGTTGGTGGGAGTGCAATCTGGTCCAGCCATTGTGGAAATCAATGTGGAGGTTCCTAAGACAGCTAAAAATTGATCTACCATATGACCCAGCTATAGCACTCCTAGGCATATATCCTAAGGACTCATCCCATTTCCTTAGAAGTACATGCTCAACCATGTTTATTGCCACTCAATTCATAATAGCTGGGAAGTGGAACCAGCCTAGACGTCCCTCAATTGATGAGTGGATAATGAAGATGTGGCACATTTATACAATGGAGTTCTATTCAGCGGTAAAGAAAAATGAAGTTATGAAATTTACAGGAAAATGGATGGATCTGGAAAGGATTATACTAAATGAGGTAACCCAGGCCCAGAAAGCCAAGCGCCACATGTTTTCCCTCATATGTGGATCCTAGGTACAGATGATTGGACTTCTGTGTGAGAAGGAAAAAACTCAGTAGCAGAGGCCAGTAAGTTAAAAAGGAGATATAAAGGGAAGAGAAAGGAAGGGAGAAGGGTAGTTAATAGGTTGGTATTGTATATATGTAAGTAGAAGAATAGATTAACGGGTATGAAAAGGCCAAAGTGAGGTCAGGGGAAGAGATTGAGTAAAGAAACGGTGGAGGGAGGGCTAATCAAAATCTAAGAGGATGCAAATAAATCATATGGAATCCTCCAGTTTTGGACAATGGAACACTCAGGAGCCATAGATCGTTGCTAGAAAATTTTCAGTGCCAGGGATGGGATACCTCCAGTGAGTTGTTGGCCAGGGAGGTCCCTGATGCCCCCAAAACATTATAGGCCATTCCGAGGCCCTTGGTTTTCTACCAGGAATAGATGGTAAGACCCTATTGCTAAAGACTCCACATACTTGGGTGGCAAGGCCACTGAGAAACCCTGCTGGAACTGAGCTGATAACCTCCTCCATGTAGACCAGCTGACAGAAAGCTGAAAGAAGCCATTCTACATGTAGTTCAATGGGAGAAAGAGATACCACCAGTGAAGATACTCAGCTGTGGACACTGCAAGCCTTATAATTGGCCAGCCAGGCCAAATGAGCCAACGGGTGCAATAGTGGCACGTCTGTCATGGTGGAAACCAATTGCCCTCTAATTGGACTGGAGGCCCGCTCCATGGGGGTGAATACATCCCTGATACTGAAAACTTAAAACGGATAGTCATGAGCCCTAGGGTTGTAACTGCTGATGTCTGGAAAAATGTATATGCTATGCTTATCAAACTGCCCAGTAAGCACTTCTCTTAATATTTATACCCTTATATTAACGCTACTCTCACATTGGGTAGAGAATCTTCTCTTTTCAGGTGGCAGTGACCTTGGGATGACTCAGAAAGTATCATAGTGCTGGGAAGAAGTCACTGGAGTATTGAGTAACATCTCGATCACACCTTCCAAGGCTCAGGGTCTAATGCTGAAGAGGTGGTGGAAAGAATGTAAGAGCCAAAGGAAGGGTAGGACTCCTTACAACATGCTCCCTCCAGACATAAAATGGCCTGGATATCCATGACCTCATAGTGCCTGACACTACCTACACAAGACCATCATAAGAGGAGGAAAAGATCATGACATCAAAATAAAAGAGAGACTGAGATGGTGAGGAAATATGATGGGGAATGGAATTTCAAAGGGGAAAGTGGGGGGAGGGAGGGTATTACCATTGCGTATTTTTTTATAATCATGGAAAATGTTAATAAAAATTGAGAAAAAAAAGAAATTCTTTGTTTATTTTTATTTTTATTTTTATTTTTTTGGTTTTTCAAGGTAGGGTCTCACTCTAGCCCAGGCTGACCTGGAATTCACTATGGAACAACAGGGTGGCCTCAAACTCACGGTGATCCTCCTACCTCTGCCTCCCGAGTGCTGGGATTAAAGGTGTGCTGGGATTAAAGGCAGAGGTAGGAGGATCGCCGTGAGTTCGAGGCCACCCTGTTGTTCCATAGTGAATTCCAGGTCAGCCTGGGCTAGAGTGAGACCCTACCTTGAAAAACCAAAAAACCAAACAAAACAAAACAAAAATTTCAGATTCATGTGCAACTTTCTGCATCTGGATTTATGTGGGTACTGGGGAAGTGAACCCAGGCCAGTATGCTTTGCAAGCTAGCACCTTTATTTATTATAATAATAATGATTATTATCATTATTTTTAATGTATTTTATTTATTTAGTTAGTTAGTTGAGAGAGAGAGAGAGAAAGAGACATATAGAGAGAAAGAAAATGGGCACTCCAGGGCCTCTAGCCACTGCAAACAAACTCCAGACACATGTGCCCCCTTGTGCATCTGGCTTACCTGAGTCCTGGGGAATTGAACCATGGTCCTTAAACTTCACAGGCAAATGCCTTAAGTGCTAAGCCATTTCCCCAGCTTTTTTTTTTTTTTTTTTGAGGTAGGGTCTTGCTCTAGTCCAGAACGACCTGGAATTCACTCTGTAGTCTCAGGGTGGCCTTAAACTCACAACAGTACTCCTACCTCTGCCTCCCAAGTGCACCACCACACCCAGCCAAGCAAGCAGACAGAGGAAGAGAAAGAATGGGCACACCAGGGCCTCTAGTCATTGCAAACAAACTCCAGATGCATGTGCCCCTGGTGCAGCTGTCTTACGTGGGTCTTGGGGAATCAAATCTGGGTCCTTTGGCTTCAAAGGCAAACGCCTTAACCACTGAGCCATTTCTCCAGCCCCAAGCAAGCACCTTTTAACCACTGAGTCATCTCCGCAGCCTCAAACTTGATGTGCAGTTGGGGCTGCCCTTGAACTCCTGATACACCTCTACCACCTTGGTACTCAAGTGACAGGCATGTAACAAGGTAAAACATCTGGGTCTCCATGGGACATTGTCCAGCTCTGAGGGGTTTGACTTAGGGCTGTCTTCAACCCCCTCATATCACAATGTTCCCCACTTGTCCCCTGGTGGTCTTAGTCTACTGTGTGCTGGCCCTTCTCACAAATAGGACCCCACCGTCATTTGAAGCCTGTTGTTCAGGGTTAAATGTCCACCCTCTGAGGAAGTTGGCCTGATGTGTGTCTGTGGTGTCTCCAATGTCTGATACACTAAGATGTAGTCACCCCGACACCTAGCAACCTGCGGTCTCATCTTGCTGTACCCTGCATGCCACTCGAAACCAAGCTGGGAGGGGCGGGTCACCTCACACTACTGCCAAGGAGCACAAAGTAGGGCCGAGTTCAGCCCAGCCTTCCCAGTGGGACCCAGGGTCCCCCGCCGTACCCAAACCACCTCCTCAAGGATAGGAATAAGGCTGGGCCCACCCTGTGGTCTCCAGGGCCCGCCCTGCCCCCTAGTGGTCAAAGTCAGAGTAGGTCCCAGACGCTAAAGGCTGTTGCTTAGGTACATTTGCAGATGACCATGGGAGATGCACTTCCGGTTCACTGCAAGACCTGAGCAATTTGTACTTAACCCTTTAGGGCAGGGATATGCTCAGAACCCTGTGGGGACAGGATCACTGTCAAGGAGACAGAAGCACCCCTAGAGGCCACACGCTGAACTGCAGGTGGAGCCAGAAATCCATGTTGCCTAAATGTTAAGTGAATAAGTAACCAGCATACTGAAGAGGGAACTATGCTTGAAACTCATATGTACTTCAGGGTGTATTTCTCTCGCTCTCTCTCTTTTTGTTGGGCTGCAGATAGAATCCAAGGCCTTGTGCATGCTAGGCAAGTACTCCACCAGTAAGCTATGAACCTTAGTGTACTCTTCTTTCTTCCTCCTTTCCTTCTTTTATTTTTTTGGGGTCTTTTCCAGGTGGGGGTCTCACTTTCCCATGCTGACCTAGAACTCACTCTGTGGTCCCAGGCTGGCTTTGAATTCACAGTGATCCTTCTAACTCTGCTTCCCCAGTGTTGAAATTATAGGCATAAACCACTATGCCTGGCTTGCTTGCCTGCCTGCCTGCCTCCTTCCTTCTTTCCTTCCTTTCTCTCTCTTTCTCTTTTTATTTTCGGGGTAGGATCTCACTGTAGCTCAGGCTGACCTGGAATTCACTATTTAGTCTCAGAGTGGTCTGAAACTCACTGTGATCCTCCTATCTCTGCCTCCAAATGCTGGGATTAAAGTTATGCGCCACCACACCCGGCTTTCTTTCTTCTCTGTAGGACAAACTCCATGTAACCGAGGTTGGCCTCAAACTTGTAATCTTCATGCCTCCTAAATGGCAGAGATAATAGGCATTGCTTTCACAGCCAGCCCTAAATAACTTCAAGTAACTTTTCTTTTAGTTTTTTGAGGTAGGGTCTCATTCTAGCCCAGGCTGACCTGGAATTCACTATGTAGTCTCAGAGTGGTCTTGAATTCATGGCAATCCTCCTAGTGCTGCCTCCCAAATGCTGAGATTAAAGGCATGCGCCACCACGCTCGGTTTTGTATGCCTTTAATCCCAGCACTTGGTAGGCACAGGTAGGAGGATCACTGGGAGTTTGAGGCCACTCTGAGGCTACATAATGAATTCCAGGTCAGCCTGGGCTAGGCTGAGACCCTACCTCAAAAACAAAACAAAACAAAATTAAACTTTTATTTTATTTTATTTTATTTTATTTTATTTTTTCAAAGGGAATCTCTCCAGCCCAGGCTGACCTGAAATTCACAGTGGCCTCGAATTTATGGCGATCCTCCTACCTCTGCGTCCTCAATGCTGGGATTAAAGGAGTGTGCCACCATGCCCAGCTAAAAATTATTTTATTTATTTATCTGAGAGAGAATGGGTACGGCAGGGCTTCTAGTCGCTGCAAACAAGCTCCAGACATATGTGCCACCTTGTGCATCTGGCTTACGTGGGTCCTGGAGAACCGAACCTGGATCCATAGGCTTCACAGGCAAGCGCCTTAACTGCTAAACCATCTCTCCAGCCCCAAATAACTTTAATTTTTTTCTTTTTTTCAAACTTTTATTAACAACTTCCATGATTATAAAAAATATCCCATGGTAATACCCTCCCTCTACTATACCCTGAATTCTTATGTTTAATCCCGCTGCTGATGGAGCCACTTCCACCTGCCTGTGTGGGCTCTGGATGCTCTGGATCTCTCCTACTTGTCTGCTGCCATTTTAATTTCTTATACACCTCACATTTTAGTAGAAGAGTGTATTTTGCTGCTCTTTCTTTCTTTCTTTCTTTCTTTTTTTTTTTTTTTTGTTTTTTTCTCCCTTAGGCTGCTTTGGTATGGTTCCTACGCCACCATCTTAAATGGAAGTCTAAAAAAAAATTATTAGTGCTGGGTGTGGTGGTGCCCACCTTTAATCCCAGCACTTGGGAGGCCATGGTAGGAAGATTGCCATGAGTTGGAGACCACCCTGAGACTATATGGTGAATTCCAGGTCAGCCTGGGCTGTAGTGAGACCCTACCTCAAGAAACAACAACAAATAGATGGTAAGACCCTATTGCTGAAGACTCCACATACTGGGGCTGCCAAGGCCAACTGAGGGAGGCAGAGGTAGGAGGATTTCCGTGAGTTCGAGGCCACCCTGAGACTACATATTTAATTCCAAGTCAGCCTGAGCCAGAGTGAGACCCTACCTTGAAAAACCAAAAGAAGCCGGGCGTGGTGGCACACGCCTTTAATCCCAGCACTCGAGAGGCAGAGGTAGGAGGATCACCGTGAGTTCGAGGCCACCCTGAGACTCCATAGTGAATTCCAGGTCAGCCTGGGCTAGAGTGAGACCCTACCTCGAAAAACAACAACAACAAAACCTATGATGGGGGAGGTCACGAGCCTTAGGGGTGTAATGCCTGCTCTTGTCTGGCTAATGACATGTATTATGCTCACCAAACTGCCTGATAAGTGTTTTACTCAATGTTGAATGTTCATACCCATATATTAATGCTACTCTCACTTTTGGTTAGAGACACTTCTCTTTTCAGATGGTGGTGACCTCTGGGATGACTCAAAAGGCACCATAGTGCTAAGAAGTGACAGAGGAGTGTCCACCACTGAAACATCTCTATTGCACCCTCCAAGACTCAGGATCCTTTGCAGAACAAGTGGCAGAAAGAATGTAAGAGCCAAAGGAAGGGTGGACACTCAGGATCCTTTGCAGAACAAGTGGCAGAAAGAATGTAAGAGCCAAAGGAAGGGTGGGACTGCTTACAATGCAATCGTCCAGACAGAAACTGGCCTCGATATCCATGACCTCACAGTTCCTAATACTACCATCACAAGACCCTAAGACAGAAAGAGGTAGTGAGATAGAGACAGAGATGAGAGAGAGATAATGGGCACACCAGGGCCTCTAGCCACTGCAAACGAATTCCAGACACAAGTGCTACCTTGTGTACCTGGTGTATATGGGTGCTGTGTAGTCGAACCTGGGTCCTTAGGCTTCACAGGCAAATGCCTTAACCGTTAAGCCATCTCTCCAGACCATGGTTTTAAATATATTGCAGAGCCATAGTAATAAAATCCGTATGGTACTGGCACAAAACAGACACATAGATCAAAGTTTTGTTGTTGTTGTTGTTTGTTTTATTGAGGTAGGGTTTCACTCTAGCCCAGGCTGATCTGAAATTCACTATGTAGTCTCAGGGTGGCCTTGAACTCATGGTGATCCTCCTACCTCTGCCTCCTGAGTGCTGGGATTAAAAGTGTGCACCACCACACCCGGCCAAAGGTTTTATTTATTTATTTATTTTTGGTTTTTCAAGGTAGAGTCTTGCTGTAGCTCAGGCTGACCTGGAATTCACTATGAAGTCTCAGGGTGGCCTTGAACTCAAGGTGATCCTCCTACCTCTGCCTCCCAAGCGTTGGGATTAAAGGCCTGCGCCACCACGCCCAGCTACATAGATCAATGTAACAGAATAGAGGACCCAGATGCAAACCCAAGCAGTTACAGCCATCTTATTTTGACAAAAATGCCAAAAATAGTTTAAAAATGCTAAAAATATTAACTGGAGGAAAGGCAGCCTTTCTCTCTCTCTCTTTTAAAAATTATTTGCAAGCAGAGAGAGAGACAGAGAGAAGAGAGACAAAGGAGAGAGAATGGACATGCCAGGGCCTCTAGCCACTACAAATGAACTCCAGTTGCATGTACCACCTTGTTCATCTGGCTGATGTGGGATCTGGGGAATCAAACCTGGGTCCTTCAGTGTCTCAGGCAAACACTTTAACCTCTAAGCCATCTCTCCAGTCCTTTTTTTTTTTTTTTAATGTTGGGTTTCACTCTAGCTCAGGTTGACCTGGAATACTCTCAGGGTGGCCTCAAACTCACAGCGATCCTCCTACCTCTGCCTCCCAAGTGCTGGGATTAAAGGCATGTGCCACCATGCTCAGGTGTTCTCTAACCCTATTTATGAAAGAGAGAGGGAGGGAGGGAGAGAATTGACATGCTAGGGCCTCCAGCCATTGTAATCAAACTCCAGATGTGTGCCACCTTGTGCGCATGTGCAACCTTGGATCTGACTTATGTGGGATTTGGGGAGTTGAACATAGGTCCTTAGGATTCTCAGGCAAGTACTTTAACCAATAAGCCATTTCTCCAGCCCTCATCCATGTTTATTGCAGCTCTATTCATAATAGCTAGGAAATGGAACCATCCTAGATATTCTGTAACTGATGAGTAATGAAGATGTGGTACATTTACACAATGGAGTTCTATTCAGTGGTGAAGAATAATGAAATTAGGAAATTTTCAGGGAAATGGATGGATCTGGAAAGGATTATACTAAGTGAGGTAACCCAGGCACAGAAAGCCAAACACTGAATGTTCTTTTTCATACGTAGATTCAAGGTACAAATGTTTAGATTTGTATGTGAGTTTGAGTAAAAGTCAGTAGTAGAGGCCAGTAAGCTATAAAGGGGCTATAAGGGACAGAGGGAAGGGGTGGACTTAATGCGAGGGTATTGCATATATATATATAAGTAGATGATCAGATTACTGGGGGTGCAATGGCCTAAGTGGGGTTAGGAGAAGGAATTGAATAAAGAAAGGGTAGGAGGAGGGTTAATCAAAATTTAAGGTGTTATGAATAGGCCATATGGAAACCTACTTCTTTGGATAATGGCATACCCAGAAGCCATAGATTGTTACTAGAAAAAATTCAGTGCCAGGGATGAGTTGTTGGCCAGGGCAGTCCCTGATGCCCCCAAAATATTACAGGCCGTTGCCAAGGCTCTTGGTTTCCCACCAGAAATAGATTTTAAGACCCTATTGCTAAAGACTCCACATGAGCCAGGCATGGTGGCACATGCCTTTAATCCCAGCACTTGAGAGGCAGAGGTAGGAGGATCGCCATGAGTTTGAGGCCACCCTGAGACTACAGAGTTAATTCCATGTCAGCCTGGGCTACAGTAAGACCCTATGTTAACAAAATAAATAAATAAATAAATAAATAAATAAATAAATAAAAAAACACTATGCTGCATACAGCCCTGTGGGAGAGAGAAGTCAACAATGGTGATAAATAGCAATGGACACTGCCAACCTTAAGATGGGCCAGCCAGGTCCAATGTGCCAGCTGGTGCAATAGTGTTGTGTTTGTTATGGGGGAAACCATCTGCTCTCTAATTGGACTGGAGGCCTGCTGCACAGGAGGGAATACATGCCTGGTATGGAAAATCTAGTCTAAAGTTTATGGCCCTAGGGAGTCATGGCTGGTGTTGTCTAGCTAAATGCATATATTATGCTCACCAAACCACCCAGTAAGCACTTTTTAATATTTATACCCATATATTAATTTTACTCTCACTTTTGGTAAGAGAAGCTTCTCTTTAAAAAAATAGAGAGAGAGAGAGAGAGAGAGAGAGAGAGAGAAAGGGTGCACCAGGGCATCTAGCCACTATGAATGAACTCCAGATGCATGCACCACATCATGCATCTGGCTTTATGTGGGTACTGGGGAAGCCTCCCAAGTGTTGGGATTAAAGGCTTGTGCCACCATGCCTGTCAAAAAAAAATTTTTTTTTAATTTATTTGCTTGAGATAGGTCTCGCTATGTTGCCCAGGCTGGCCTTGAGCAGGTACTCTTCCTGCTGTTGCTTTTTGTGCTGGGGTTCTAGGGATGTGGTCTGTGTCATTTGTTTATGGCAGTCGAGACTCAGAGACATCTGGTGGCTGGTGGCTGTTTGATTTCTATTGGCATGGTCCTTCAGGTGCTGGACTTTGACAGCTTTCCCGCTGTGGGCTTATTGTGGTAAACCTTTTCCATGGGGCGATGTGAACACACATCTTCTCCCAGGACAGGGCACAGACGACAGACCAAAAGACAATTTTTGGTGAAGTAATGTTTATTGGGGTTACTAACAGAGCAGGGTGAGGGGGTTGCTTACAGGAGCCACAGGTGACTTCAATGCACGCCTCACCATAAGAATTCCCATTCCATCCTGGATGACAACCTCCAATAGCTGCTTTGACTCAAAGGCAGCTGCATTACCAGAGAGCCCACCTCAGCCTAGGTGACGACTCACGGAACCTGCATCTCTGCAGCACACCGCGCCACTTGCAGGCCGCTCCATAGGAATCTTCCTCACACCTATTGTTTCCCCTTTATATAGCCTTAGGGCGGGGTCTTGCAAGCCTTTCCCAGACTTCTTGACTTCCTGAGTCTCTGGGATTTCCTTCTTGTTCCCCCCTCCTCCCAGAAAGGGATATTTCAGTTTCTAGCTAACATAACCTTGGGGAGTGTTTGTGTGACCTTTAAGATTCAAGCCTCCCAGACTTGACTTCCTGAATCCCTCAGAGCCTCCTTTCTTCAGTTCTGAGGAATCAGCTACATAACACACCACTCCTTCCTCAGACTCTTAAATTCTTTCCTCCCAGCTCTTCTGCCATATTCCCTGAACTTTGGAGGGGGTGAGATAGATGTCTATCTAAGCATTTGGCCACTATGTCATAGCAAAAGTCACTTAGTTTCAGGAGCTTGTCCAGTTGAGTCTTTCCATCAGTAGCCACAGTCAACTGCAATAAATTCTATAGGACCAAGGCAGACATCAGCAGAAACAGTAGCCATACTCTATGAGCACAAGCATAGATGTTTAGCAAACACTTTAACAGAACCATCACATCCATCCAACCAAACAACAGCAGTGGGTTCCCCATTAGGGCCTATGATCTTCTCAGCCACAGGCTTTTGACCAGGTTTACAGTAGTACCAGACATGAATTCAGTCAAAAAAGTTGTTGGCTTTACCCACAACAGTATGCCACTGTCACACAGGCAGGCACATCTTGCCTGGCATACCGGTATTGTATCACAACAGGGTCCATAGCTGAGAAGGACTGTTGATGAGCATTCTTCCCAGCAGCCTACATAGCACCTTCCAGCACTATGAAAGCCAGCCAGTGGGGAGGGTGCTTCTAGTTCAGCAAACCCGATTTCACCACATCCTGTAACCAAAACATGTGTGCCATGTCTTCAGCGATAGGGTCTTACTATTTCATTCTGGAATGAAACCAACACAAGTGGCAATAACCTTTATCATTTGGGGGCCACATGGGCCTCTCTGGCCAACAACTCTTAAGGGAATGAAGGGTTAATAGCCTTCCCTGAAAACTAGAGGGAACTATAGAGTTAATAACTCTCCCTAAAACTAGCGGGCAATAAAGAAGTGCCTGAGACATGCAGCCTTGACGGGCTACTCCTGATTGATAAACTTCCCTTAACTCAGAAAACCTTGAGGGAACAGAAACATCTGGTGGGTTGTCTTCCCTAGACAATTTGGCTAAAAAGCTTATTCTGAGCAAGAACACAAATAACTACAGTTCCTTATCTGCTTCCCTTGGACCTGCAGCTTGTTTTTTTTAGGATCCTCCTTATAAGCTTACACCCCAGCCTGACCCAGTGTTTTAGCCTTCATCCCGTGGGAAGGCTGCTACCCCTCGCTGTTTCTCTCAATGAACAGTCTGTTTGTAGAAATTAAGTCTGGTGTTTGCTTTTCTCTTACACTTTCCTCACATTCTGGTGCTGTGGTGCTAGGATCAGAGCCCTTCAGGGCTTTCAGGCAGAGCCCTCCCTTTCTCTTTCTCTTTCTCTCTCCTCTCTATCTCCCTGCCAAAGTTTCACACCCTCAGGGGCACAAAAACTCACTGTGCTCACTACTCTGAACTAAACAGCTACCTGTGACCTGAAACCTCCAATCTTTCCAGCTTGATAACTGGGGGCTTCTTCCTTTTCTTCATCTTTTTTTTTTTTTTTTTGGTTTTTTCGAGGTAGGGTCTCACTCTAGTCCAGGCTGACCTGGAATTCACTCTGTATTCTCAGGGTGGCCTCGAACTCACGATGATCCTCCTACCTCTGCCTCCCGAGTGCTGGGATTAAAGGCGTGCGCCACCACGCCCAGCTTTCTTTTCTTCATCTTTTCACTCTCTCCCACTGGACTTTTGAACTCCAGACCAGAGGCCTTTCACCATGTGATCTGCTACATCCACACTCTCATCAAATTACAACTTCAGGACAAGGTATTCCTTCTTGGTCGGTGGCAGAGGCCTCTCACCATGTGATCTGCTACATCCACACTCTCATCAAATTACAACTTCAGGACAAGGTATTCCTTCTTGGTCGCTGGCAGAGGCGCCCCACCCCAGACCTTAGAAACTCTGGGAGTTTTTCACTTTTAGGTCCATGGACAATCAGAGACTCCAGAATCCTCCCACGTGTCATTCCAGCCAATACCCCAAGTATTACCATTGCGGGGACACTCCTCCTAATTCCTGGTTTTTGTTTGCCCTCCCTAAGCCTGGGAGATGTCCCTGGTGGCGGGACTGGCCACTCTAGTCTTTGTCTTCCAAAATGGGCTCTAAATTATCTGTTCCAAAAGATTCCACTGGCATGTCTCAAGGCTAATTTAAAGGAATTCAAATTTCCTGAACTCCTGGCTGCCAAGTTACTCCAGTTGTCTCTCAAATCTGGCCACAATATTCCTTAGACAATGGCCACCGCTGGCCTGAATTTGATACTTTTGATTTTAATATTCTTTTTTGTTTAAAAACTTTTTTCTTTTTCATTTATATTTATTCTGTAAAGGAACTCCAGATGGGTGCGCCCCCTTGTGCATCTGGCTAACGTGGGTCCTGGGGAATTGAGCCTTGAACCAGGGTCCTTAGGCTTCACAGGCAAGCGCTTAACCACTAAGCCATCTCCCCAGCCCAAGATTATTATATCTTTTTTTTTTTTTTTTTTTTTTTTTTTTTTTTTTTTTTTTTTTTTTTTTTTTTTTTTTTTTTTTTTTTTTTTTTGAGGTAGGGTCTCTAGCCCAGGCTGACCTGGAATTCACTCTGTATTCTCAGGGTGGCCTCGAACTCACAGTGATCCTATTACCTTTGCCTACAAAGTGCTGGAATAAAAGGCATGTGCCACCATGCCAGGCCTCCTTCATTTTAGTTTTTGTTGATAGTTATGATATGAACTGACCAAGGAAGATAAACTGTATAGGAAACTTTAAATGTTGGTAAATGTTTGATGAAAAAGATTGTTACAGAGTGGTTACATAGATTGTTAAGGTAAAAGTATGTAGATTTGATGTCATGATCTTTTCCTCTTATTATGATGGTCTATGTGTAGGTAGTGTCAGGCACTATGAGGTCATGGATATCCAGGCCATTTTGTGTCTGCAGGAGCACTTTGTAAGGAGTCCTGCCCTTCCTTTGGCTCTTAGATTCTTACCGCTATCACCACCTCTTCCACAATGGACCCTGAGCCTTGGAAGGTGTGGTAGAGATATTTCAGTGCTGATACTCCTCTGTCACTTCTTCTTCTTTTTTTTAGAGGTAGGGTCTCACTCTGGCCCAGGCTCACCTAGAATTCACTATGTAGTCTCAGGGTGGCCTCGAACTCACAGTGATCCTATTACCTTTGCCTACAAAGTGCTGGAATAAAAGGCATGTGCCACCATGCCCAGCATCCTCTGTCACTTCTTCTCAACACCATGGTGTCTTCTGAGTCATCCCAAGGTCAGTGCCGTCTGAAAAGAGAAGCTTTGCTAAACAAAAGTGAGAGTAGCATTAATATATGGGTATGAACATTAAGAGAAGTGCTTACTGGGCAGTTTGGTGAGCATACTATATCCATTTAGCCAAACACCAGCAGGTGTTATACCCCTAGGGCTCATGACTACTCCTGCTGTAGGTTTTCAGTATCAGGGATGTATTCCCTTCCATGGAGCAGGCCTCCAGTCCAATTAGAGAGTGATTGGTTTCCCCATAACAGACATGCCACTATTGCACCCACTGGCTCATTTGGCCTGGCTGGCCAAATTTAAGGATTGCAGTGTCCACTGTTGAGTATCTCCACCAGTGATTTCTCTCTCCCATTGAACTACATGCAGTGCATGCCTTTAATCCCAGCACTCAGGAGGCAGAGGTAGGAGGATCTCTGTGAGTTTGAGGCCAGCCTGAGACTACATAGTGAATTCCAGGTCAGCCTGGGCTAGAGTGAGACCCTACCTCGAAAAACTAAAAAAAAAAAAAAAGTTTCATTCTTCATATTTTTCTCACCTTAATTATTCATATAGTTCAGATCTTACTCTTCATAATAAGTTGATAAGTTTATTTATATTATCATGTTTCAAATCAGCATTAAATTGAGTTATACAAGTACTGTTAAACTCTACTAAAAAAGGCCACTAAATATTTAACAAAATCAAGATTCATTTTTAATGAGTTTTTTTTACTTAAACTTTATCTAAATGTAACATAAAAATCAAAAATATGAAATTAATATAACTGACTCTTCTAAAAAAAAAAAAAAGAGGAAGCCAGGAGTGGTGGTGCACAACTTTCATCCCATCACTCGGGAGGCAGAGGTAGGAGGATTGCCTTGAGTTCAAGTCCACCCTGAGACCACATAGTGAATTCCAGGTCAGCCTGAGCTAGAGTGAGACCCTACCTCAGAAAAAAAAAAAAAAAAGGAGGGGAGGGGAGCTTACTGACCAAGGAGAATGGAAAGACAGACAATCAGAATCCAGACAGTCTATTTATAATTAAACATAGAAACAAAAAACCTGCAATAACAGAAGTAAACAAAACAAAACAATACAAAAAAAAAAAAAACAATCTTAAATGGTCATTTTAGGTTTTTTTTTTTTTTTTTGAGGTAGGGTCTCTAGCCCAGGCTGACCTGGAATTCACTGTGTAGTCTCAGGCTGACCTCGAACTCATGGCGATCCTCCTACCTCTGCCTCCTGAGAGTTGGGATTAAAGGCGTGTGCCACCATGCCAGGCCTCCTTCATTTTAGTTTTTGTTGATAGTTATGATATGAACTGACCAAGGAAGATAAACTGTATAGGAAACTTTAAATGTTGGTAAATGTTTGATGAAAAAGATTGTTACAGAGTGGTTACATAGATTGTTAAGGTAAAAGTATGTAGATGAAGGTATGAGTAAAGTATGCAGATGAAGATATTAGTAAATTTAAACAGAAGGTTAAAGACAAAGTTGACTAAGTCTTAAAGTACCTGATCAGATTACAGACTCCTTGAGATATATAAGATGACTATTAACCTAGGTCTTATATCAGACTAACAAAGGATGGCTCTGGCTGGTAACAGGATGGTATGGTATTCAGGTTGTAAACTAAAAAACTTTAACTCATTGATATTAATCTGTTCATGATAATGGTTGTAAAAGACTGGCTTTAAAGTTCTCAACCAAGTTTGCTATGTTCCTCTATTTGTCAACCTTTTACTATTTAATAAGATTATTATATCTTTTTTTTTGTTTGTTTATTTGTTTATTTGAGAGCCACAAAGAGAAGGAGGCAGAGAGAGAGAGAGAATGGGCGCGCCAGAGCTTCCAGCCTCTGTAAAGGAACTCCAGATGGGTGCGCCCCCTTGTGCATCTGGCTAACGTGGGTCCTGGGGAATTGAGCCTTGAACCAGGGTCCTTAGGCTTCACAGGCAAGCGCTTAACCACTAAGCCATCTCCCCAGCCCAAGATTATTATATCTTAAAAAACCAAAACAAAACAAAATAAAAACACTGTAACCTTAAGATGGTTCCTGTCTTGTTCATGTGGTTTTACTGGGTGACTATTACTGAGATTATTGTCTAAGTCTTATAAAAGGTGATTTAGTCATTGTAACTTTGTTCTTAGAAAAACTGAGAAAACTCCTCCTGTCCTAGGAAAGCCTGTAATAAAAAAACAATGTTAATATAGTTTGTCTAGGCTTCATATATTCTACCATTTGTAAATATTGCTTTACATTAAACTTGGTTCAGTAGGGCTGGAGAAATGGTTTAGTGGTTAAGGTGCTTGTCTGCAAAGCCAAAGGACCTTGGTTTGATTCCCCAGGACCCACATAAGCCAGATACATAAGGTCAAGCATCTGGAGTTAGTTTGCAGTGGCTGGAGACTCTGGCGCGCCCATTCTTTCTCTCCCTCCCTCTGTTTTGTTCTGTCTCTCTCAAATAAATAAATTAAAATAAAATTTAAAACATGGTTCAGGGCTGAAGACATGGCTTAGTGGTTAAGGCATATGCCTGCTAAGCCTAAGGATCCAGTTTTGATTCTCCAGATCCCACATAAGCCAGATGCACATGGTGACACATGTATCTGGAGTTAGTTTGTAGTGGCTGGAGGCCTTGGTGCACCCATTCTTTCTCTATCTCTCTCCCCCTCCATCTCTAATAAATAAATAAATAAAAATAAATCTTTAAAAAATGGTTCAATGATTAAAGGTAGTTGATGAAGAAATCACTTTATGTCTATCATAATGTCCCTAATATATGTTAAAATCAGGCTAATTTAGCTCAACAATAACCATTTTTGGCTTTATTCTTAAGCTATATATACTTAGTCTCAGTCAACGTTTTACTAAGTAATTGTCTCACTTCTTGTATCTTATGTTCATTGCTTATAGATACTTAAGACATGTTCTCTACTCTAGCAAAATGATCTTAAATGCTGCTGTTCTGCTTCCAGTTTTTCGGTAATTGGTACCCACACAGGTATCTAAACTAATTAAAGATGTTACTAAATACAAATGCCAATTTTTTTTTTTTGGTTTTTCATCTTACTTGACATGTTCTGCTTGTACTTATAACTATTAGATATTTAAAAAATAAAACGTCCTGGGCGTAGTGGCACACGCTTTTAATCCCAGCACTCGGGAGGCAGAGGTAGGAGGATTGCCATGAGTTCCAGGCCACCCTGAGACTACATAGTGAATTCTAGGTCAGCCTGGACTGGAGTGAGACACTACCTCAAAAAGCCAAAAAAAAAAAAAAAAAAAAAAAAAAAAGAAAGAAAGAAAAAAGTGCCTACCTTCTAAAAGGCTGGTTTACTCTATTTCCCTTACCTTGTTTACGTAGTTCAAACTTAATTCTGTATAATCAGGTGATAAATTTATTTATAATGTCATACCTCATATTACAATAAAAAAAGCTAAAGGCCTTTGGCCCAAAATTATGTCTTGTACTATAATAAACTTTTATGCTAATTATGTCCCATACTACATAGTCATTTGTACTGATACTGTAGTTTTTGTACTGTTACAAGGCCATAGTTAGTATTATAGCTTCTGGCCAGTACTAAAGCTATCTTATGTTTCTTCTTAACTGCCACAACACAGCTACAGATATCTTTCTACTAATTAACCATTTTTTTCGGACTTTGGAAGAGATTCCCTTGGACTCACACTGATGTAAAAATAAACTAATTCTCCACTCTGCCTCTGGTGCCCATTCTTAGTTTCCCATATTAATATCAAGGTTAACAAGATCAAAATATTTTAACTATTCTTGTCTATTTATTTAAACTCTATCTGAATGTGATATAAGAATCAAAACTAAGCGTTTATTTTGTTATATAGGATATTGTGGTTGTTTGATTCAGGTGTCCCCCATATACTTAGGTGTTCTGAATGCTAGGTTAGCAGATGATGGAGATTTGGGAATTAATGCCTCCAGAAGGGAGTGTATTGTTGGGGGTGGGCTTATGGGTATTGTAGCTAGTTTCCCCATGCCAGTGTTTGGCACACTCTCCTGTTGCTATGGTCCACCTTATATTGGCCAGGGGGTGATGTCCACCCTCTGCTCTTGTCATTATTTTCCCTGCCATCATGGAGCTTCCCCTTTGAGCCTATTGGCCAAAATAAACCTCTTTTTCCCCACAAGATGCTCTTGGTTGGGTGATATCTACCAGTGCTAAACCTGACTGCAATAGATATCTATTTACAACTATAAGTTTCTTAAATGTTATACTTTTTTTTTTTTTTTTGGTTTTTCAAGGTAGGGTCCCACTCTGGCCCAGGCTGACCTGGAATTCACTATGGAGTTTCAGGGTGGCCTCAGACTCACGGTGATCCTACCTCTGCCTCCCGAGTGCTGGAATTAAAGGTGTGCACCACCACACCTGCCTGAAATATATTTTATATAATTAGCCCCAGTAACTGTATAGGAAACTTTAAATGTTGGTAAATGTTTGATGAAAAAGATTGTTACAGAGTGGTTACATAGATTGTTAAGGTAAAAGTATGTAGATGAAGGTATGAGTAAAGTATGCAGATGAAGATATTAGTAAATTTAAACAGAAGGTTAAAGACAAAGTTGACTAAGTCTTAAAGTACCTGATCAGATTACAGACTCCTTGAGATATATAAGATGACTATTAACCTAGGTCTTATATCAGACTAACAAAGGATGGCTCTGGCTGGTAACAGGATGGTATGGTATTCAGGTTGTAAACTAAAAAACTTTAACTCATTGATATTAATCTGTTCATGATAATGGTTGTAAAAGACTGGCTTTAAAGTTCTCAACCAAGTTTGCTATGTTCCTCTATTTGTCAACCTTTTACTATTTAATAAGATTATTATATCTTTTTTTTTTTTTGTTTATTTGTTTATTTGAGAGCCACAAAGAGAAGGAGGCAGAGAGAGAGAGAGAATGGGCGCGCCAGAGCTTCCAGCCTCTGTAAAGGAACTCCAGATGGGTGCGCCCCCCTTGTGCATCTGGCTAACGTGGGTCCTGGGGAATTGAGCCTTGAACCAGGGTCCTTAGGCTTCACAGGCAAGCGCTTAACCACTAAGCCATCTCCCCAGCCCAAGATTATTATATCTTAAAAAACAAACAAAACAAATAAAAACACTGTAACCTTAAGATGGTTCCTGTCTTGTTCATGTGGTTTTACTGGGTGACTATTACTGAGATTATTGTCTAAGTCTTATAAAAGGTGATTTAGTCATTGTAACTTTGTTCTTAGAAAAACTGAGAAAACTCCTCCTGTCCTAGGAAAGCCTGTAATAAAAAAACAATGTTAATATAGTTTGTCTAGGCTTCATATATTCTACCATTTGTAAATATTGCTTTACATTAAACTTGGTTCAGTAGGGCTGGAGAAATGGTTTAGTGGTTAAGGTGCTTGTCTGCAAAGCCAAAGGACCTTGGTTTGATTCCCCAGGACCCACATAAGCCAGATACATAAGGTCAAGCATCTGGAGTTAGTTTGCAGTGGCTGGAGACTCTGGCGCGCCCATTCTTTCTCTCCCTCCCTCTGTTTTGTTCTGTCTCTCTCAAATAAATAAATTAAAATAAAATTTAAAACATGGTTCAGGGCTGAAGACATGGCTTAGTGGTTAAGGCATATGCCTGCTAAGCCTAAGGATCCAGTTTTGATTCTCCAGATCCCACATAAGCCAGATGCACATGGTGACACATGTATCTGGAGTTAGTTTGTAGTGGCTGGAGGCCTTGGTGCACCCATTCTTTCTCTATCTCTCTCCCCCTCCATCTCTAATAAATAAATAAATAAAAATAAATCTTTAAAAAATGGTTCAATGATTAAAGGTAGTTGATGAAGAAATCACTTTATGTCTATCATAATGTCCCTAATATATGTTAAAATCAGGCTAATTTAGCTCAACAATAACCATTTTTGGCTTTATTCTTAAGCTATATATACTTAGTCTCAGTCAACGTTTTACTAAGTAATTGTCTCACTTCTTGTATCTTATGTTCATTGCTTATAGATACTTAAGACATGTTCTCTACTCTAGCAAAATGATCTTAAATGCTGCTGTTCTGCTTCCAGTTTTTCGGTAATTGGTACCCACACAGGTATCTAAACTAATTAAAGATGTTACTAAATACAAATGCCAATTTTTTTTTTTTGGTTTTTCATCTTACTTGACATGTTCTGCTTGTACTTATAACTATTAGATATTTAAAAAATAAAACGTCCTGGGCGTAGTGGCACACGCTTTTAATCCCAGCACTCGGGAGGCAGAGGTAGGAGGATTGCCATGAGTTCCAGGCCACCCTGAGACTACATAGTGAATTCAGGTCAGCCTGGACTGGAGTGAGACACTACCTCAAAAAGCCAAAAAAAAAAAAAAAAAAAAAAAGAAAGAAAAAAGTGCCTACCTTCTAAAAGGCTGGTTTACTCTATTTCCCTTACCTTGTTTACGTAGTTCAAACTTAATTCTGTATAATCAGGTGATAAATTTATTTATAATGTCATACCTCATATTACAATAAAAAAAGCTAAAGGCCTTTGGCCCAAAATTATGTCTTGTACTATAATAAACTTTTATGCTAATTATGTCCCATACTACATAGTCATTTGTACTGATACTGTAGTTTTTGTACTGTTACAAGGCCATAGTTAGTATTATAGCTTCTGGCCAGTACTAAAGCTATCTTATGTTTCTTCTTAACTGCACAACACAGCTACAGATATCTTTCTACTAATTAACCATTTTTTCGGACTTTGGAAGAGATTCCCTTGGACTCACACTGATGTAAAAATAAACTAATTCTCCACTCTGCCTCTGGTGCCCATTCTTAGTTTCCCATATTAATATCAAGGTTAACAAGATCAAAATATTTTAACTATTCTTGTCTATTTATTTAAACTCTATCTGAATGTGATATAAGAATCAAAACTAAGCATTTATTTTGTTATATAGGATATTGTGGTTGTTTGATTCAGGTGTCCCCATATACTTAGGTGTTCTGAATGCTAGGTTAGCAGATGATGGAGATTTGGGAATTAATGCCTCCAGAAGGGAGTGTATTGTTGGGGGTGGGCTTATGGGTATTGTAGCTAGTTTCCCCATGCCAGTGTTTGGCACACTCTCCTGTTGCTATGGTCCACCTTATATTGGCCAGGGGGTGATGTCCACCCTCTGCTCTTGTCATTATTTTCCCTGCCATCATGGAGCTTCCCCTTTGAGCCTATTGGCCAAAATAAACCTCTTTTTCCCCACAAGATGCTCTTGGTTGGGTGATATCTACCAGTGCTAAACCTGACTGCAATAGATATCTATTTACAACTATAAGTTTCTTAAATGTTATACTTTTTTTTTTTTTTTTTGGTTTTTCAAGGTAGGGTCCCACTCTGGCCCAGGCTGACCTGGAATTCACTATGGAGTTTCAGGGTGGCCTCAGACTCACGGTGATCCTACCTCTGCCTCCCGAGTGCTGGAATTAAAGGTGTGCACCACCACACCTGGCCTGAAATATATTTTATATAATTAGCCCCAGTTTTATTTATTAGGATAAGTTTATAGCAAATAAATAAAAGTATTACCCAATATGAAAATATATAAGAGTATAACATTTAGCCAGGCATGGTGGCTCACACCTTTAATCCCAGCACTCAGGAAGCAGAGGTAGGAGGATCACCATGAGTTCAAGGCCACTCTGAGACTCCATAGTGAATTCCAGGTCAGCCTGGGCCAGAGTGAGACCCTATCTCGAAAAACCAAAATAAATAAATAAATAAATAAATAAATAAATAAATAAATAAAATATATTTCATTATGTTACACAACCAATATAATTATATAAAACCTAATTTCATTGTTAATAAAATAAATAACACATTATCAAAACTAATCAAAGTTTTAGCCTTTCAGCCTAACATACTTTTATTAGTTCTCCTAAAGATAAAATTGATTTCTGAACTAAGTAAGTAAAGACTATAAAATTTCAATATTAAAGACTTACACAAAAAAACCTTTAAACCTAAATTTCAAAATTAGTTAACTTCTTCATCTCTGTCATATTTAAATTTAAAATAAGGGCTGGAGAGATGGCTTAGTGGTTAAGCACTTGCCTGTCAAGCCTAAGGACCCCGGTTCGAGGCTCAACTCCCCAGGACCCACATTAGCCAGATGCACAAGGGGGCGCACGCGTCTGGAGTTCGTTTGCAGTGGCTGGAGGCCCTGGCGCGCCAATTCTCTCTGTGTCTCTCTCTCTGCCTCTTTCTCGCTCTGTCTGTTGCTCTCAAATAAATAAATAAATAAATAAATAAACAAAAAATTTAAATAATTTAAGATATTTTAAATATTGCTTCAATACTCATCTCTTATACTTCCTACCTTAACTAAACCAAATCTTTATATTTCCACAAATTCCAATTTATTTCCCATCAAGGTTAACAACTCCTTCTTCCTTATCGATCTACTATATTATTATTATTTTTCTACCTTAAATATAATGTTCATATCACCTGTAAATTATGTCATGTCACATACCAGAAAACTCACACATGGATAATAACCAGATCATAATGGCTAACATATTTGACATGATCCAGGTGTTTCTTTCCCAAAGGCTCTGATAACTATCACTCTCCTGAAGAGCTGCCTCCTTGCCTGTTCATAAGATCAACTTGGGATATTAGCCTACTTGAACAAAAAGTACAAAATGAAGTTTGGCAAATAAAAAACTAAAAGCTAAAACTCCCAAAAGCCACACATGTGAGACTAAGACTTCAGTGATGAACTACAGTGACTGTGGAAAAGTAAATGTTACCAGTCCAGAGCCAATAATATTTTGCACTGTATTAGCCTTTTTTTTTTCAAGGTAGGGTCTTGCTCTAGACCAGGCTGACCTGGAATTCACTATGTAATCTCAGGGTGGCCTCAAACTCACGACAATCCACCTACCTCTGCCTCCCAAATTCTGGGATTAAAGATGTGCGCCACCACACCCAGCTTGTATTAGCCTTTTTAATGACCAATAATATTTCTCTAAATGTGATCTGACATCTCTCTGTGACCAACTAAGATATCTATTGCTATAAATTAAGAAAAATCTCACAGCTCTACTCCTTTCAAGTTAAACCTATCCTGTCTCCTGATTATGATAATGTTCACCCTCTCTTTTGGTCCTTGCATACTCAGATGCCTCACTGAATTCCTCCAAGACAGAATCTTCACCTTCACTTCACAAGTCACTAAATTCCTCATGGCCACTGAATATCAGCTCCTGAGTATCCAACCTCCATAGGGTTGTGTGGGACATCCCGAGAGATCTACATCTTGAAATAGTTCTGGCCCATGCAGTCCTTCCCTAGATACCCCACACCTCCCCAATTCTACTCAATCGTTTTTATCCTTCCAGAGTCCAGACTGAAGGGTTAATAGCCTTCCCTGGAAACTAGAGGGAACTAAAGAGTTAGTAACTCTCCCTAAAACTAGCAGGCAATAAAGAAGTCACAGAGACATGCAGCCTTGACAGGCTACTCCCGATTGATAAACTTCCCTTACCTCAGAAAACCTCGAGGGAACAGAAACCATCTGGTGGGCTGTCTTCCCTAGACAATTTTGCTAAAAAGCTTATTCTGAGCAAGGACACAAATAACTACAGTTCCTTATCTACTTCCCTTGGACCTGCAGCTGGCACAGTCTGTTTTTCTTAGGATCCTTCTTATAAGCTTACACCCCAGCCTGACCCAGTGCTTTAGCCTTCATCATGTGGGAAGGCTGCTTCCCCTCCCTGTTTCTCTCAATAAACCGTGTGTCTGTAGAGATCAAGTCTGGTGTTCTCTTTTGCTTTTCTCTTACACTTTCCTTACAGAGAGGCAGCTCATCCCTGACACTGTGATCTTCATTCAAAAACCTCTTACCCTTTCCATCCATGCAGGACATCTTCCTTTTTTCCCTGTGGTCTTTACTGTCTTTTCAGATACCTTTCTTTTATTTTCTTTTATTATGTTTTTTTTTTTGTTGTTGTTGTTTGTTTTGTTTTTCGAGGTAGAGCCTCGCTCTAGCCCAGGCTGACCTGGAATTCATTATGTTGTCTCAGGGTAGCCTTAAATTCACAGCAATTCTCCTACCTCTGCCTCCCCAGAGCTGGGATTAAAGGTGTGTGCCACCACGCCCAGCTTCAGACACCTTTCTTAATATGCATGACACCAGAGATTAGCACTGTAACATTTGTCAAAACCTTATATAACCATATTCTAAAACCTTTTCACAGAGGTAGGCAGAATCTCTGAACACCTATCGCTATACATTCCAAGCAGTGCTAGTTGGCCAGACATTAGTTGGCCTCAAGAGTCAGCAGCTAAGCAGATACTAAAGGAGAACATTAGCAAGGCCCAAAATAGCATGAAAAGAGTCCCTTTCTTGTATCACCTGCTTCCCCAAAAGGGCAATATTGGAAACAGCACTATGGATGGGAGGCACTATCCCATCTAGCCTTCCATAATCCTCAGTTTCTTTCTCAGACCTTAGAAACTCTGGGAGTTCCTCACTTTTCAGTCCATGGATGATCAGAGGCTTCAGGAGCCCCCCAGATATTGCTCCACCAGACACCCCAAACATTATGAGTGTGGGGATGCTCCCTCCTCATCCTTGGGTTTCATGTGCCCTCCCTAAGCCTGGGAGATGTCCCTGCTCGTGGGATCGGCCACACCATTAGGACCTGTCCTCCAAAATAGGCTCTAAATCATCTATTCCATTGGCATGTCTCAAAGTTCATTTAAAAGAACTTGTACTCTGAGCTCCTACCTACCAAATTACTCCAACTCTCTATTCAAATTTGGCCACAATATTCTCTAAAATAATGGCCACCACTGGCCTGAATTTGGTACTTTGGATTTCAACATTCTCATTGGTAACTTTCTCTGATGACATGACATGGAAAATAATAGGAGAGGTTTCCTCCCCTGCTTCTGCCCCTCCTAAAACTCTCTCTCTCACACACGATTCTATCAGCTGGCAATGACTTGCCAGGGTGTCTCTCTCACACAAATTCAATTCAAGCCATCTCATTAAATCAAATACAAACCCTGCCTTTGTGTGTATGTGTGTGTGTGTTTTGTTTTTCAAGGTAGGGTCTCGCTCTAGCCCAGACTGACCTTGAATTCACTCAGTCTCAGGCTGTCCTAGAACTCACAGATCCTCCCATCTCTGTCTCCTGAGTGCTGGGATTAAAGGCGTGCGCCACCACACCCAAAGAACCCTGCCTTCTTAAAGGGACTCCTATCTTTACTGAGATTTTTAAACTTTTTCCACATATGGATATCTAATTTTTCTCTTCTTGCTAAAAGTCAAAAATCACAATATGGTTTCTAAGGTTTTTCCTTTCTTTTCCTTTTCCCCCTTCTTTTCATTATAAGCCACCAAAGAAAATTTGACAAGAGGCAGAACAATCACAATACACAAAAACTTAACCCTTAAATGACTAGAAAAACCAGTGCCTGCCACACAGCTGGATAGAATAAACAAACACCAAGAGAAATCCTGTAACCCCAGTCTCCTCTTATGATCAATGGCCACACAAAAAAAATTGTCAACTTTAAACCACTGGCTATTGCCCTGTTAAGATTAAGTCCTTGTCAATTTAAAACATAATTAAAATCCTGAAAGGGATGTATCTCCATGTTTTGTGTTGTCATGTCTAATGTTGGCCAACCAAGTCATGTCATGTTCTATGTTTCATGTAATCTGCCTTTACGTATAACTAAATTCATGATCATTAATTGTTTTAATGATTATAGTCATTAATTGTTCTGATGCCCATATATTTTAAGATAATGTTAAATTATTAAAACAAGGTTTAATATATATATATATATATATATATATATATATATATATATATATATATTTTTTTTTTTTTTGCAGAGAGAGAGATAGAGAGGAGATAGAGAATAGGTGTGCCAGGGCCTCTAGCCACTGCAAACGAACTCCAGATGCATGTGCCCCCTTGTGCATCAGGCTTACGTGGATACTGGGAAATTGAACCTGGGTCCTTTGGTCACAGGCAAGTGCCGTAACCACTAAGCCATCTCTCCAACCCAGGTTTACAATATATTAAAAATAATTAACCTGTATGTTTTTGATATTTTTGTTCATGATTACTACAACAATAAACCATATTTGTATGCCAAATTTTAATCCTGCTCCTACAGAAAGAGACATATTTTTAGATCAGAAAAGACTTTATAAGGTAAAAATTTGCTATAAGGTATGTTATTAAAAGGATATCAAAGTGATATAAAAAGGTTGTGGTGAGCTGGGTGTGGTGGCACATGCCTTTAATCCCAGCACTTGGGAGGCAGATGTAGGAGGATTGCCAAGATTTTGAAGCCACCCTGAGATTACACAGTGAATTCCAGGTCAGCCTGGGCTAGAACAAGACCCTACCTCAAAAAAAAAAAAAAAAAAAAAAAAAAAGGTTATGGGACTTAACCTAAAAAAGGTTTAAGTTGCCTGTGATAAAATGGGTTAACTTAAAGGTTTTCATTCTTCATATTTTTTTCACCTTAATTGTTCATATGATTCAGACTTTACTCTTTGTAACAAAATGTATGATTAAAGGCATGCGCAACCACACCTGGCTAAATTAACTTTTTAAAAAATATATTTATTTATTTATTTACTTGAGAGCAACAGACAGAGAAAGAGGCAAATAGAGAAAGAAAGAATGGGCATGTCAGGGCCTCCAGCCACTGCAAACGAACTCCAGATGCATGCGCCCCTTGTGCATCTGGCTAACATGGGTCCTGGGGAATCAAGCCTCGAACCTGGGTCTTTAGGCTTTACAGGCAAGCACTTAACTGCTAAGGCATCTTTTCAGCCCATAAATTAACTCTTAAGACATATTCTCTACCTCAGGTTACATCCCCATGCTCAAAAATGTTCTTCATCTAAAAATAAATGATTTCAAATTCTATGGCCCTGCTTCCAACCTTCCCTGGGTAATTGGTACCCACACAGGTATCTAAACTAATCAAAGATGTTACCAAATACAAATGCCAAAACTTTATGTCTTACATGACATGTTCTGTCTGTACTACTTATAACTATTAGATAAAGAATATGTGCCTACCTTCTAAAAAGCTGTTTCTCTGTATTTCTATCACCTTTTTTTTTTTTTTTTTTTTTTTGGTTTTACAAGGTAGGGTCTTACTCTAGCTCAGGCTGACCTGGAATTCACTATGTAGCCTCAGGGTGGCCTTGAACTCGTGGTTATCCTCCTACCTCTGCCTCCTGAGTGCTGGGATTAAAGGCATGCACCACCATGCCCGGCTCACCTTATTTTCATAGTTCAAACAATTCTCTATAATAAGGTGGTAAACTTATTTATAGTCTCATACCTCATATTACAATAAAATAAAATTCAAAGCAAAGTTATGTCTTTTTGAGAGGATCAAATTTGCTCCAGTTTACAGGTAGGCCTGAATTTCAGTTTCCTGGTGAGGCAGACAAGACTTCTGGGAAAAACCATGAATAAAGGGCATGCCCAAGGTGGTGGGCTCTGGGGGCTGAGTCAATTCCTGGACACATGCCCAAACATGCCCAGACATGTCCCTTTCATGTCTTTTGCAACCTCTTTGCGCCTTCTGCCCCAACCAATCAGAGATGTACAACTGTAACTGCTGCTTGCCTAGCCAATCATTTTAAAAGATTGCCTAATCCACCTGGAATTCCCCTAGTTGTGCTTAAAAGAGGCCTGTGTGCTTCTCTTGGGGTCACCATTTTGTGTGAATGGTTGACCCCCACATGCTGGCTGATTCTGAAGAATAAATGCTCTTTGTTTTTACATACTATTTGAGTCTGGGTTCTTTCTTCAGTGATTCTTGGACCCTTACATTTGGGGGCTTGTCCGGGATTGCTGGGGATCCCCAGATTCAATAGTGGAGTGTTTCCAGAAGAGCATTTGGTTCTGCGCTGATCGGTGAGTCAGGGCGGCCCTCTGTAGAGTGTGTGTTTGGTCTGCTGTATTCCTTGTTTCGTTTTTGGTGAATATGGTGTCTGGCTGCAATCTGGAGGCCCACGGAGGTAAGGCTGATGAGCCAGCTTGGGCCTGGGGGGTTCCAAGGATGCTCCAGACCCCCTTCTGGTGGAGCCAGAGAGCTCCGATCTAGTGGAGACTGAGAGCTCCAGTCTGACTCTGGTTTTGATAAACAGTGACAGGTCGCACCTGTCTGGCGGATCCCATTTACAATACAGGCTGCCATCTGCAGCATTTGAGTATCTTTTTCACTTCCTGGGAAATTTGTTTTTGTGCCTGTATGTTTGTGTCTTGTTCATCCTTTTTTTTTTCTTTCTTGTGAGACA
The DNA here is from genome assembly GCA_036346955.1 of Dipus sagitta. Taxonomy (NCBI): domain Eukaryota; kingdom Metazoa; phylum Chordata; class Mammalia; order Rodentia; family Dipodidae; genus Dipus; species Dipus sagitta. Next base: position 220,190,072 of record CM070770.1, read on the forward strand.
CCATGAGACAAGCGGCGAGTTCCACCCCATTGGACTTTGTCCAGTCACACTTCAAGGATTTCCAATGCCTGGCAGACAATCTGGGTTTAACAGTACAGCCAGGAAAACTAACCATCTTTTGCAGGAATGAATGGCTGACTTTCAATGTGGGATGGCCAGAGGGAGACACCTTCCACCTTCCCACCATTTACCAAGTGAAAGCTTTTGTGCTGTTCTTCACAACTGAGGAAAGAGAACAGGTGCTAGCTGCAGCCTGAAAGTTGGTTCCAGGGCCAAATGGTCATCCCATGGCAGTCCAGGCCAATATTGACATGGCTTTTCCCTTGATTCGCCCGAACTGGTACCCCAAAGGAGAGAGCTGTTCACACAGAAACTTCTCCCAAAAGTCTTTTACTTTCATATGCTCACCCACTCCAGTTGCCTGGGCATCTTTAGAGGATGGCCGCCAGCCCCAGAGCAAGGACCCAGGAACCCATAGCTGGCACCTGAACAGGGACCCTATAAGATGGACAGGGTAGGTGAGTGCTCTACCAGAGGGACTGGGAGACATCTGCCCATGCGGCCTTGCCTCCATGTTTTTGTGGGCTGGCAGGTTTCTCTTTTTCCTCCTTTATTTTTGGTTTGTGTCATTGCATGGGACCAGACACAACGAACTGGCAACTGACATCTCTTGGCCGAGGCCACTCTTTGGTATTGACTGAAGACCAGCCATCCTCTGCCTGGACTCTGACAGCCTTTGGATGTTGGCAAAAACCCTCTATCTATTTCTTTCTGATACAAAAAACCAGTAACACATCAACCTCTTAAAAGCCTTAGGGCAGGTCACTGGTCTCTTAAACTTGTGGACAGGCTCACGCCTGGATCTTTGGGGAATCCCCCGTGTGCTAATCAGCACTTGGGAACGTTGCCCTCTGGCCTTGGCATTTCTAATCTTTCTCTGCCATGGGTAACATTGCCTCCTGCCAAAAGAAATCTCAGATTCATGGAATAAGAGCTCTTCTGAAAGTTAGTGGTATTAAGCTCTCCCAGAGAGAGGCTACCTCCTTTTGGGAAAAAAAAAAAATCCTCTAGGAGCCCCCCCTGATGATTTCTGGGCATCCGTGTGGCACAGACACATGGAGCTGCATAGCTTATCTGGCTAGGAAACAAAAAGTTCAGGAAGGAAATTTCCCCTCACTCCCTTTAAGCAGAAAAACTGCAAGCTGGCTTTGCAAGTGTTCCAAAGCAGCTTGAGTCAGAGTCAGGCAGTGGACTCGCACATGCCCAGACAATGGCGCCTCAGCCCGTGCAGGCACCATGTCTCTGCCTCCGTCTCCAATGACCCGGGCAGTCCTGGGACCCCCACCCTTCATTTTGGCCCCCCCTCACTGGGCCCCTCATTTCCCAACAGCTTCCTGGTGGTCCCAGGGATGCCCCCTCCCTTCAGGTAGCCAGGCTTGGACTCTGGCAGTCGTCTCGGCCAGTCTTGGCCATTACATCCATGTGTACCAGACCTGACCCCGGTGAGTGCCTGGGAGCTGGGCAGGGCTGATCTAACATGTATGCAAGCCTTGCCCAGCCGCTGCTATGCACCAAAAAGTGGCAAGAAAGAAAGAAAGAAAAAGGTCATGTTTAACTAAAGCCTATGATGAATTGAAGTTTTACGTAAAGAATGTCATACTTTGTTACATGATATCATAAATATAATTACTGAGTTTATGTTCTAGGTCAACTTCAATTTACATAGAGGATTGCTGAAAACAACAGAATTCTCTCTGAAGTGGTGACTTATAATTTGGCAGGTATTTTATTTTTTTATTTCTTTTTTTCCTCAATTTTTATTAACATTTTCCATGATTATAAAAAATATCCCATGGTGCTACCCTCCCTCCCCCCACTTTCCCCTTTGAAATTCCATTCTCCATCATATCCCCTCCCCATCTCAATCAGGCTCTCTTTCATTTTGATGTCATGATCTTTTCCTCCTCTTAATGATGGTCTTGTTTAGGTAGTGTCAGGTACTATGAGGTCATGGATATCCAGGCCATTTTATGTCTGGAGGGAGCACGTTGTAAGGAGTCCTACCCTTCCTTTGGCTCTTACATTCTTTCTGCCACCTCTTCCGCATTAGACCCTGAGCCTTGGAAGGTGTGATCGAGATGTTACTCAATACTCCAGTCACTTTTTTCCAGCACTATGATACCTTCTGAGTCGTCCCAAGGTCACTTGGCAGGTATTTTAAAATAAAAAAGATTGTAATATCCTGTTACTTAAAAGGAGGAGGCAACTGACCTGACTTCCAGGCCAGCCTGCCTCAAGATAGCAACAAATTTGCCTTAGTTACTCCTAATAAAATCATTTCCAAGTGTGTTACTGGTATCAATGATATAAAGTTGTCTTTATACTACTTGCTTGTTAGTGAGTAATAGAATTAATCAATTTGGTATAGTTTTTCTTAATAGCCTTATAAGAAAGATGTTTAATAATGGGGTGAGATGAGTTGATTGAAGGAATTGGGAAGGAATTTTCCAATGTTGGACATAGAATGCTCATTAAAAATGCTTTTTGAGTGGAACTTAGATCAAAATGTTTAAGTATGTGGATAAAGATGTGCGTGTGTAGGAAAGAATTTTCAGGCTAAACCTAAACATCATGCCTAAGGTTGGAAATTTTTCAACTGTTTACAAACTTTTAAGGAACAAAAAACTAATTTTCAGGTTAAAACATGTTGGGATAGCAACATAAAACTGTTTTATGTTAATAAAAATTTCTATGGTATATAAAATCAATAGCTATCAAGACTAAGCCAAAATCATTGATTGTCAAATGGTGTCTTTTCTCTCAAAAAAGATTTACCAAGGGTTATATTAGAATTTAGCTAGCTGTTTTGGCTCAAAAAAAGACCAGATTCTGCTCTATTGTATGTTAAGTAACTGTCTCAATTAAGTCCAGTGCTTATAACAAAATTAAGTCTTAAGACATATTCCCTACTTTAGGGTATAGCCTCATGCTCAAACAATGGTCCTCATCTGAAAAAATAATATTCAAGCTCTATGGTTCTGTTTCTAATGTTCTCTGGTACCCACACAGGTATCTGAACTAATCAAAGATGTTTTCAAACACAAGTGCTAAGACTTTATACTGTTTAACTTGTCCTTTTCTGACAATTTCTAGGTTAATTTGTTTATAAATTAATTGGTATTGTTTTCAAGACTGATAACATGTTCTGCCTACATTTATAAATGTTATATATTTAAAGTGTGAGATGTGCCTACTTCCTATGTCTCAGATATATGGCTTACACTGCCACAGTACAACAAAAATTTAAAAGATTGGAAAAAATGATTTTAAAAGCTCTGTGCCATTCCTTAACTAAATCTACTTCAGTAAAAAAATGTGCCCTATATGTACACACATACAGGTTGGTGTAACTTCCTTTCTAAGTGTGTTAATTACCTACGTAGAAGCCAAAGCCAATTGGAATCATTGGAGCAAAAAGGGCCTGTGCTCCCAGGTCATGAGGCCACTGGGAATGATGGGACATTTCTACACTGGCCCCCTGGTAAGTCACCTGTCTTCCTGAGCAGGGAGGATACAGAGACCCAAACAAAATTGGTGTACAGTCTGAAACAGGAGAGTCACAACTGAGGAACAATCAGTCCTCCTGACTTTCCAAAGAAGGGAAAACTACTTGGCCAGCATACCAGTAAGCTATAGGGCTACTCCTGAGTCCCTAAAGTCTCTTTGGAGAGCCATTAGTGACCTCCAAAATTAATCCTTAATTAAATTGTGGTTATCTATATGGTCTTAAACACTCAGAGAGAAATGTATAATCAAAGATTAAAATACCTTAAATATATGAATGGCCTATTAAGTAATACAACAAGAGCTTTCCAAGAGGGGAAACAGACATTAAGACATCGTTTCCCCATAGTTCTAATTCTATAATAAAGAAAAAAACAACTATAGATGTCAAAAGGTGTCAAAACTAGAATATATAAGTAAGTTCTGAGACAAAATAATATATTTGTACAGCCTTTAATGGCACCCAATAACTCTGTTAATATCTCATCTATCTTACAAGCCATGTTGAATACTACTGTGCCATTTAATGTACAGTTCTGGGAGAAAATCTCAGCCAGTTCATCCTCAGATGGTCCTGAAACGATCCAAGCCTGTCTACCTGCATTCCCTCAACCTCAAAAAGGACCAGTTTTCTGTGTGCTCACTTCTCATTAACTCCTTACTTTTATTCTTTCTCCCCAATGTTCTCTTCCAAGACTATCTTCCTACACTCCAGGGACCATTAGAATAGTTCCCCTCTGTGAGAGGGACTCTCTAACTGCCACCACTTCCTGTCCCATTCAGCAGGAAGTAGTAAGGATCTGAAGTCTTTGGCCTTGTCCCCTAATAGCAGTTAGAGTGTCTTCTCATGAGAGGGAGAAATAAAGGGGGATAGAATTAGGGTGATTGGACCTCTGAAGGTAAAAAGGACAAAAAAATTTTTCTTATCTCTTTCCCACCTCCAAAAAAAACACCAAAAACTTTTTCCATGTGTGTGCTCTGAGTCCTTGGGTCTGAAAAATGGTTAATTAATAGAGATATATTTGTAGTTGTGTTATGGAATTAAAAAGAAATACAAGATAATTTTAGTGCTTGCCAGATCAGAAGCTGTAATACAAACTATGGCCTTGAAATAGTACAAAAACTACATTGTCAGTACAAAAGACTATGTAGTATGGGACATAACCAGTATAAAAGTTTATTACAGAACAAGACATCACCAGCATAAAAGTTTACTACAGTACAAGACATAACTTTGGGGCTGGAGAGATGGCTTAGCAGTCAAGGTGTTTTCCTGCAAAACCAAAGGATCCTGGTTCAACTCTCCAGTACCCACATAAGCCAGATGCATAAGGGGGCACATGCATCTGGAGTTTGTTCTCAGTGGCTGAAGGCCCTGGTGCGTCCATTCTCTCTCTCTCTCTCTCTGCCTCTTTCTGTCAGATAAATAAATTAAAAAAAATATTTTAAAAAAGACATAACTTGCCAGGTGTGGTGGTGCACACCTTTAATTCCACACCTGGCTCTATCATATATTTCAAATATTGCTTCAATATTAATCTCTTATACTTCCTTCCTTACCAAAACCAAATCTTCTTTTTCACTCCTTTAAAAAATTTTATTTATTTATTAGAGAGAGACAGAAGCAGATAAGAGAATGGGCACGCCATGGCCTCCAGCCACTACAAACAAACTCTAGACACATATACCACCTTGTACATCTGGCTTATGTCGGTCCTGGGGAATAGAACCTGGGTCCTTTGGTTCACAGCTCTACTCCCTTCAAGTTAAATCTATCCTGTTTCTGGTAATTCTCCTTGTTGGCCCTTGCATACTCAGATGCTTCACTAAATTCCTCCAAAACAGAATGCATTCCTTCACAATGAGTCACTGAATTGCTCATGGCCACTGAATACCAGCCCCTGGACATCCAACCTCCACAGGACTGCACAGGACATCCTGAGAGATCTACTGCTCCCCCCCAGCAGGAAGTAGTCCAAAATTGTGCCACCATGTTCCTGTCCACACCGTCCACCTCATCTCCAGTTCTCCCCAATCTTTTTTATCCTTCCAGAGTCCAGACTGAAGAATTAATAGCTTTCCTTGAAAACCAAAGGGAATTAAAGAGTTTATAATCATCCCTAAGACTAGAAGGCCATAAACAGCAAAGGCATTCAGCCCCACACAAGCCCGACACCTCCCTGACCGATGTACTCCTCTTAGCTCAGATGACCTTGAAGGTGCAGAAACCATCTGGGGTATTCTCCCTTAGACAATTCTGGCCGAAGAAGCCTATTCCGAACAAGGACACAGATGGTTACAAGTTCTTTATCTACTACATCTGGTACAGATGTTTTTCTTAGGATCCTCCTTATAAGCTTGAATCCCAGCCTAGCTCAAACTTCAGCCTTGATCCCGTGGGAAGGAAGCTGCTCCTTGCTGCTGTAAGGAAAGTATAAGAGAAAAGCAAAAGAGAACATCAGACTTGATCTAGAGACAGACAGTTTATTGAGAGTAACAGAGAGGCAGCAACCTTCCCGTGGGATGAAGGTTGAAGCACTGGGCCAGGCTGGGGTACAAGCTTATAAGGAGGATCCTAAGACAAACAGGCTGGACCAGCTGTAGGTCCAAGGAAGTAGATAAGGAACTCTAGTTGTGTCTTTACTCAGAATAAGCATTTTTGGCAAAAATTGTCTAGGGAGGATATCCCACCAGACGGTTTCTGTTCCCTCAAGGTTTTCTGAGCTAAGGGAAGTTTATCATAGGGGAGTAGACAGGCCTGTCAAGGCCATGCTTCTGAAGTTTCTTTATTGCCAGCTGGTCTAGTTTTCAGAGAAGGCTATTAACCCTGCAGCCATACCTCTCAATAAACAGTCTTCCTGTAGAGATCAAGTCCGATGTTCTCTTTTGCTTTTCTCTTACACTTTCCTTAAAATGGCCATGGTCAGGGATTACTCCCAGACACTCTTCCTCCTGACGGCGCAGTCTTAGTTACATGTCTTACACCCACAGCAACATCCCTGCAACCACCACTACTGCCAGAAAGCACATCATCACACACCACACAGGAATAGACAGCCATGTTGGGATTTCCCCTGAAAATGCTTCACCCTCAGCCTCAGATGTATGCTTTGCTACCAGGACCATGAAATGGCTCCTCCCAAGCTCATCTTTGGTTGTCTTGCCCCATGTTGGAGGCCAAGTGTTACAGGAAACATTTTCCCTAGGGTGATGGGAACACACATTTTCTCCCCAGATAGGGCACACATGACAGACCAAAGAATGATTACACCAAAACCAATTTGGCAAACCAGTAAGTTTATTGGGGTTACTTACAGAGCAGGGTGAGGGGTTGCTTACAGGAGTGATAGTTGACTCAAATGCAGCCTCACCACAAGAAGTCTCATCCCATCCTGAGGCAGCTGCATTACCAGAGAGCCCACCTCAGCCAAGGTGACGACTCAAGGAAGCTGCATCTCTGGAGCACACCGCACCACTTGCAGGCAGCTCCATAGGAGTCTCCTCCCCAACCCCAGCAGTTGTTTCCCCTTTATATAGCTTTAGGGCAAGGTCTTGCAACCCTTTCCCAGATTTTTTGACTTCTTGAGTCTCTAGGATTTCCTTCCTGCTCCCCCTTCTGCCTCCAGAAAGAATGTTTCTGTTTCTAGCTAACATAACCTTGGGGAGTGGTTGTGTGACCTTTAAGATTCAAGTCTCCCAGACTTGACTTTCTGGATTCCCAGAGCCTTTCTCTGTTCAGTTTGGCGGAATCTCTTACACCATAGGGCTGGACAGTGGAATTGCGAGCAATATACACTTCCTAAGGGTGCGAGATTGGTCTTTGGTCCTCATTCCCAGGAAGGATGCAAAGGACATAACTGTCCCAGACATGTATTATCACAACATGTCATGTGGCCCTGGCCTATCAAACCCAGGCCAATGTAACTGCTTATACCGAGGGTCTTCTTCTTCCCCCCTCTTTTTTGGGAAAGGGTCTCATGTAGCCCAGGCTGACCTCAAACTCACTACGTAGATGATGACCACCTTGAACTTCTGATCTTGCCTCCACATTTTCTGGAAAGATTCTTCTGGACCATAAAACTTTGAAGATGGCCAGACTCCAGGAATTATCAGGCTGTTGTAGAAATTCTCTGGAAAAATCACTCCAATGCCAGAATGAGTGAAAGTAGAGGAGTTTGTTACCCGGGGGCTAAAAAGCTTGAGGTAGCCCTCCAAAGCAGCTTTGGCCCCAAGCTGAGATTTCATTTCCATTTTATAGTTTTCATAGCCAAGGGGAGGGGTAAGTGAATAAACAAGATGTGACAATTTGTGTATCTACAATTTCTGTAGTCAGGCCACCCTAACAATGAACTCCATTTTACTTTGTTTTAGCCTAAACTGTCGTTCCTTCTTATCCCTTTGGGCTCTTTCTGAACAGTTTCTTTGGAATTTTTCCATCTGCTGACAAAGACAGTTTTAGCTCCTCAGCAATAAACTTACAGTAATTCAGTGTTAGCAGTTCAACTTTTAGCTTCTTTTCTACCACACTACAGGAGAAGGCTTGGCTTCTTCTTCTGCTTATGTTCCTCATGTCATCCTGGTCAATCCAAAATTCTTTTTTTTTTTTTTTTAATTTTTAAAAATTTATTTATTTATTAGAGACAGGGAGAGAGAGAGAGAGAGAGAGAGGGAGGGAGGGAGAGAATGGGCGTGCCAGGGCCTCTAGCCACTGCAAACGAACTCCAGACGCATGTGCCACCATGTGCATCTGGCTTATGTGGGACCTGGAGAATCGAACCGGGGTCCTTAGGCTTCGCAGGCACACACCTTAACTGCTAGCCATCTCTCCAGCTCTTAATCCTGAATTCTAACAGTCACCACACCTTAAATTGTTTTGGTTTTTGAACTGTGGATGATCCCATGGCTTCCCATATTCTAGGCCAATGTCCTGTCACTGAGCCTCACTTAAGGCAGCTCAGAAGAGGCCTATTGCCTACAGTCCCAGGTAGGAACATCCCACACCAGGCCCACCTGCTGCACTGAGCTCTGGTCAAGCAAAATTAGGATTTGACTCCCACCAGAGGCTTGTGTGGTGTGCAAAGTCTTTGCAGCCAGGCCCTGGCCAATCTGTAGTTAATGGCCTTTAAGGTGTACACAGGCCCTGGTTCACTCCATAGCAAAGAAACAAACAACAAAATAGGTGATTGGGGAGATGGCTCAGTGATTAAAGCACTGGCTTGTCAATTCTGCAACCTGGGGTTCCATTTCCAAGCCATCCATGTAAACTGGATGCAAACAGTGGCACAAGCATGTAGTGTCCATTTATAGTCACTTGTCTGCAAAGCCTAACAACCCTGGTTCAATTCCCCAGTACCCACATAAAGTCCGAAGCACAATGTGGTACATGTATCTGGAGATCGTTTGCAGTGGCTAAAGGTTGTGAAGTGCCCATTCTCTCTCTCCTCCCCGTCTCCTTCTGCCTGAAAATAAATAAACAATAAACAAAATACTTAAAAAGTCCTAGCAAGCTGGGTGTGGTGGCACACGCCTTTAATCCCAGCACTCAGGAGGCAGAGGTAGGAGGATCACCACGAGTTCGAGGCCACCCTGAGACTACATAGTGAATTCCAGGTTAGCCTGAGCCAGAGTAAGACCCTACCAACAACAACAACAACAACAAAAATCCTAGCAAGCCAGGCGTGGTGGCACACGCCTTTAATCCCAGCACCTGGGCATCAGAGTTAGGATTGCCATGAGTTCAAGGCTACCCTGAGACTACGTAGTAAATTCCCAGGTCATCCTGGGCTAAAGCAAATCCTATCTTGAAAAACAAAAAACAAAACAACAACAAAAACCCCCCACAACAAGACTAACCAACCAACCAAACAAAAAGGGGCTGGGCCAGGAATGGTGGCACATACTTTCGATTCCAGCACTCGGGAGGCAGAGGTAGAAGGATCACTGTGAGTTCGAGGCTGGCCTGAGACAACATAGTGAATTCCAGGTCAGCCTGAGCTAGAGAGAGACCCTACCTTGAACAACCAAAAAATATATATAATATATATATATAATATTATAATATTTATTTGCAAGACAGATAGGGGCTTGCTGCTGCAAACCAACTCCACGTGCATGTACCACTTTATGAGTCTGGCTTTTCCATAGGTAGTGGGGGAAATGAACCTGAGCTGACAGGCTTTGCAAACAAATGCCTTTAACTGCTGAGCTCTCTCTTCAGCCCAGTGATTTTTTTTTTTTTTTTGTTAAAAAAAAAAAAAAGCTATAAAACAAATCAAACGTGGCTGCACACACTTTTTTTTTTTTTTTTCCCGAGGCAGGGTCTTGCACTAGCTCAGGCTGACCTGGAATTCACTATGTAGTCTCAGGGGGCCATCAAACTCACAGCAATCCTCATACCTCTACCTCCAAGTGCTGGGATTAAAGGCATGTGCCACCACACCCGGCTCAGACCTTTGTTTGCTAAATTTTTTATTTTATTTGAGAGAGAGAGAGAGAGAGAGAGAGAGAGAGGAGAGAGAGAGAGAGAGAATGAGCATACCTGGGCCTTCGGCTACTGCAAACAAACTGAAGACACATGTGTCACCTTGTGCATATGGCTTACATGGGTCCTGGGGAATTGAACCTGTGTCCTTTGGCTTTGCAGGCAAATGCCTTAACCTCTAAGTCATCTCTCCAGCCCCACGCCTTTTTAAAAAAACTTTTTACAAATACCTTAACCTCTAAGTCATCTCTCCAGCCTCATGCCTTTTAAAAAAAGCTTTTTATTTATTTTGAGAGAGAAACAGAGAATGGGCACACCAGGACCTTCAGCCACTGCGAATGAACACGTGACCCCTTGTGTGCATGTGCAACATCTGCTTACATCACTTGTGCGGCTGGCTACGTGGGACCTGGTGATTTGAATATGAGTTATTAGGCTTTGCAGGCAAGCACCTGCACATGCCTTTTTTTGGGTGTGTGTGGGGGGGAAGAGAATGGGCACACCAGAGCCTCTAGCCACTGCAAAGGAACTCCAGATCCATGCGCTACCTTGTACATCTGGCCTACACAGGTACTGGTGAACTGAACCTGGGTTCTTAAGGTTTCTCATGCAAGTGCCTTAACCACTAACCCATCTCTTCAGGCCCTGCATATGTTTTTTTTTTTTGGTTTTTCGAGGTAGGGTCTCACTCTAGTCCAGGCTGACCTGGAATTCACTATGTAGTCTCAGGGTGGCCTTGAACTCACGGCGATCCTCCTACCTCTGCCTCCCGAGTGCTGGGATTAAAGGCGTGCGCCACCACGCCCGGCCTGCATATGTTTTTAATCCCAGTACTCAGAAGGCAGAAGATTCACTGTGAGTTCAAGGCCAGCCTGGGACTACAGAGTAAGTTCCAGGTGAAAACCTTCCTTCCTCTCCCCCCAAAATGGGCAAACTCAAGAAAATTATTCAAATAAAACCAAGTGGGCAGGTTCATAGCTGCATAACTCAGAATCCCCACAAGGGGAACCACCCAAATGTCTATCAAAGATGAATGGATTGCCAGGCGTGGTATTACATGCCTTTAATAACAGCACGGGGGGGGGGGCGGGGGGGTCAGAGGTAGGATAGCCGTGAGTTCAAAGCTACCCTGAGACTAGAGTGAATTCCAGGTCAGTCTGGACTAGAGTGTAACTCTACCTTGGAAAAAAAAAAAAAAAGGGCTGGAGAGATGGCTTAGCGGTTAAGTGGCTACCTGTGAAGCCTAAGGACCCTGGTTCGAGGCTCAATTCCTCAGGATCCACGTAAGCCAGATGCACAAGGTGGAACTTGTATCTGGAGTTCATTTGCACTGGCTGGAGGCCCTGCTGTACCCATTCTTTCTCTGACTCTTTCTCTGTCACTGTCAAATAAATACATTTCTTTTTAAAAAGGAAGGCAGGTAGGCAAGCCAGCTGGGCTTGGTGGGCATGGCTTTAATCCTAGCACTCTGAGACTACATAGTGAATTCCAGGTCAGTCTGGACTAGAGTAAGACCCTACCTCAATTTCAAAAAGGGGGGCTGGAGAGATGGCTTAGCGGTTAAGGCACTTGCCTGCGAAGTGTAAGGACCCAGGTTTGATTCTCCAGGTCTCAAGTAAGCCAGATGCACATGGTGGCACATGCGTCTGGAGTTTGTTTGCAGTGGCTAGAGAACCTGGTGCGCCCATTCTCTTTCTCTCTGACTCAAATAAATGAATGAAAAAGGAATTAGAAAAACATAGATAGACCAGTAGTTGCCAGAGTTATAGAGAAGAGGGTAGCATCAGCCACTGAGTGCATGATTTCCTTTTGGGTGATGAAAATATTCTGAAGCCAGAGTAAGGTGATGGTGTGACAATGAAAGCTCAGTAGTGTCCTCACCTGCAGGGGCATGTTTTAAGTTATGGATGGCTATAACTGTGGACTGTAACCAACCCTTAAAAAACATTTTTTCCCCCAAGGTTGCATTTCATGCCGAGGCTGACCTGGAACTCACTCTATAGACCCTGGCTGGCCTCAAACTCACAGCGATGATCCTTCCACTTTGTTTCCCAAGTGCTGGGATTACTTGCTTGAAAGCCTGTTGCCCCAAGTTCTATTTCCCAGTATCCACGTAAAGTATGATCCAAGTGCTGGGGTTAAAGGTACTCTCGGGGATGATTAAAGACATGCACCACCACCCCTGGCAATAGGTACTGGGGAATTAAACCCAGGCCATCAGGCTTTGCAAGTAAGTGCCTTTAACAACTGAGCCATCTCTCCAGCCTAAGCACAGGGTTTCTTGCCTGCTTATGTAATTATGCTACCAATTTAGCCACACCCCAGCACCAAAACTGTTTCTTTTCCTGTTATTCATACCTATGGAAAAATTAATTTATAGAGCTGAGGTGTGGCTCAGAGGTAGCACACTTGTCCAGCACCTGCAGGCCCTGGATACTGTTCACAAGGAACTCCCCCGGCCTCCCCCCACCCAAAAAAAAAAGAAAAAAGAACCAGGTATGGTGTTGCATGTCTTTTATTATTATTATTTTTAAAATATATTTTATTTACTTGAGAGATGGGGAGGGAGAGGAAGAGGGAGATAATGGACTTGCCAGGGCCTCCAGCCATTGCAAATGAACTCAAAATACATGCGCCCCTTTGTACTCTGGCTTATGTGGGTTCTGAAGAATGGAACCTGGATCCTTTGGCTTGCAGGCAAATGCCTTAAACGCTAAGCCATCTCTCCAGTCCCACATGCCTCTTTAAAAAAACTTTTTATGTTTATTTATTTGAGAGAGGGAAAGGGAGAGAGAGAGAATAGGCACGCCAGGACTTCCAGCCACTGCAAACAACTCCAGATGCATGTGCCATCTTGTGCATCTGGCTTATGTGAGTTCTGGGGAATCAAACCAAGGTCCTTTGGCTTTGCAGGCAAGTGCCTTAACCTTAAGCCTTCTCTTCAGCCCCTGCATGCTTTTTTTTTTTTTTTTTTAATATTTCATTTGCAGGGAGTGGTGGTGCATGCTTTTAATCCCAGCATTCGGGAGGCAGAGGTAGGAGAATCACCGTGAGTTGGAGGCCACCCTGAGACTCCATAGTGAATTCCAGGTCAGCCTGGACCAAAGTGAGACCCTACCTTGAAAAAAAAAATTATTTGAGAGAGACAGAGAGAGGGAACGAGAGGAAGAAAATGGGCACACCAAGGTCTCTAGCCACTGCAAATGAACTCCAGCTGCATGCACCACCTTGTGTATCTGGCTTACATGGGTACTGAAGAATCAAACCTGGGTCCCTAGGCTTTGCAGGCAAGTGCTTTAACTGCTAAGCCATCTCTCCAGCCTGATTGCATGCCTTTAATCCCAGAACTTGGGAGGCAGAGGGCTTCTGTGAGTTCGAGGCCAGCCTGAGGCTACAGAGTGAATTCCAGGTCAGCTTGGGCTAGAGTGAGACCGTACTTCAAAATAAAACAAAACAGAACAAGAGCAGGTAGGCATGATGACTCATACTCATGTCTATAATCCCAGCCAACACTCAGGAGGTTGAGGTAGGACTGCTGTGAGTTCAAGACTAGCCTGGGCTAGAGTGGGTCAGCTTGGCCTAGAGAAAAACTCTGTCTCAGAAAGCAAAATAAAATAAATCACAAACTATATACTGTTAACAAAAGTTATGTGAGCTGGGCATGGTGGTGGACGTCTTTAATCCCAATACTTGGAAAGCAGAGGTAGAAGGATTGCTGTGAGTTTGAGGCCACCCTACCTCATAAAACAAAACAAAACAGGCTCCAGTTACTCAGGAAGCTGAGGCAGAACTGCTTGAGTCCAAAAGCTGAAGTCAGGACACAAAGCAAAGCAATCAAGCTGGGTATGGTGGTTCACACCTATAATCCCAACACTCTGGAAGCTGAGGTAGGGAGATGGCCATGAGTTCAGTACAGCCTGGCCTACAGAGTGAAATCCTGTCCCAACCAAAAAACAAGGCAAAAGAAACAATCCTAAGGCAGGAATATTAGCTCACTATTGTCATCCCAGCACTCTGGAAGGCACACACCTTTAATACCTATACTCAGGAGGCAGTGGTAGGAGGATCGCTGTGAGTTTGAGACCAGCGTAGGACTGCAGAGTGAGAGTTCCAGTTCAACCTGGGCTAGAGCAAGAACCTACATCAATAAATAAATAAATAACCATAAAAAAGGGACCCAGGGTTGGGTAGATGGCTCAGATGGTATGTGTACTTGCATGACGACCTGAGTTCAATCTCCAGTACCCATGTACAATAATATCAGGCATGGTCACACACACACACACACGTAACCCAGTGCTGAGAGGTAGAGACAGGATAATCCTTGAGGCTTACTAACTGAAAAACAGACATTCTGAGTTCAGTCAGAGATTCCATCTCAAGGAAATAAGATAGAGGACACTGACATTCTCTAGCTTCCAGACTGTACACATGCAACAAAGATAGGGACCCAAGGGGCTAGCGGTGTAGCTTAGTTAGTAGAGTGCTTTCTTAGCATGCAGAAAATCCTGGGTCTCGTCCCCTGCACTGAATAAACCAGGCATAGTGGTGCAAGCAGAATCAAAACTTTGTCATCGGGCTGGAGAGATGGCTTAGTGGTTAGGCATTAGCCTGTGAAGCCTAAGGATCTTGGGGTTCAAGATTCAATTCCCCAGGACCCATGTAAGCCAGACGCACAAGATGGCACATGCATCTGGAGTTTGTTTGCAGTGGCTGGAGGCCCTGGTGTGCCCATTCTCTATCTGATTCTTTCTCTCTCTGTCACTCTCAAATAAGTAAATAAGTAAAATAAATAAAAAACCTTTGTCATCAGCTGGGCATAGTGGCTCTTGCCTTTAATATCAGCATTCAGGAAGAAGTGGTAGGATTGCCATGGGTTCCAGGCCGCCCTAGGTTCCAGAGTTAGTTCTAGGTCAGCTTGGTCTAGACTAAGACCATTTCAAAAAAACCAAAAACTCAGAAGTTGGTCACTGTGGTGGTTTGAATCAGATTCCCTCCATAAACTCATGTGTTTTGAATGCCTGATCCCCAGCTGGTAGCAATTTGAGAGATACAGCCTTGCTGGGGACAGACCTTGATGTTTAGAAGCCCCCCGTTTGCCCATATTAGCTCAGCACTCTCTTACTATTTGCCTCCTGCTGTGTTAAGTGCCTCATGCCCTGCTTTCCCCTGTCATCACAAAACTTCCACTTGAGACTCCAATCCAAATTAAACCCTTTCCTCTCATGAGCAGCTTTTGGTTAGGTATTTTGTCCCAGCAAAGTAAAGGTAACTACAACAGTCATCCTCAGCTATACAGCAAATTTGTATCTAGTCTGAAATGGACCCTATCTCAAACAAACAAAAAATTAAAAATGGGGAAACCAGGAGTGGTGGTACTACCTGAAATTCCATAATCATAGCATTTGGGAGATAAGAAGCTGAAGGATCAGGAGATCCGGGCTATCCTCACCATCAGGTTCCAGACCAGCTTGAGCTACATGAGATTTTGTCTTTACCAACCGTCTTCAAAAATCCAAATTCTGGGACTGGAGAGATGGCTTAGCAGTTAAGGCATTTGCCTGCAAAGCCTAAAGACCCAGAACCCATGTAAGCACATGGTGGCACATATACCTGAAGTTTGTCTGCAGTAGCTAGAGGCCCTGGAACACATATTTCTCTTTCTCCCCTGTCATAAATAAAATAAAATAAAACTCTCCCCATTACCACCAAAAAGAGGAAAAAACAAAACAAAACGCTAATGCCGGGCGTGGTAGCTCACACCTTTGATCCCAGCACTCGGGAGGCAGAGGTAGGAGGATCGCTGTGAGTTCAAGGCCAGCCTGAGACTATATAGTGAACTCCAGCTCAGCCTGAGATAGAGGGAGACCCCACCTCAAGGGGAAGAGGGTTAAAAAAAAAAAACCCTCACATTTATAATCCCAGGACTTGGAAGTCTGAGCTACAAATGTAGTTTCAGACCGGCCAAAGTTACATAGCAAAGCCTCACCTTGAGGGGGAGGGCAAAGAAAAAGAGGATGGAGGGCTAGATTTCAGAAGGGGCTTTGCTTTCTCTCATTCCTTGACCGTAACCAGGCAGCCTATAGTGCAGAAGGCACCAGAAGGCCAGGTGGGAAGGTCAATGTCCCGTCCCGTCCCCCCCTCCCCCGTGGGGTTTCACTCTAGCCCAGGCTGACCTTGAACTCACTATGTAGTCTTAGGGTAGCCTCACACTCAGTGATTCTCCTACCTCTGCCTCCCGAGAGCTGGGATTAAAGGCGTGTGCCACCACATCAGGCTCCAATGTCATTGTTCACAAGGCAGGGCGATGACAGAGACAGCAAGTGATGGCTCCTGTCTTTGATTATTTTTGGGGGAGGGGGGGTTTCAAGGTAGGGTTTCACACTGGCCCAGGCTGACCTGGAACTTACTATGTAATGTCAGGGGGGCCTCGAACTCACGGAGATCCTCCTGCCTCTGCCTCCCAAGTACTGGGATTAAAGGCATGTGCCACCGCACCCAGCTTTCACGTCTGTGATTTGACTTTCAACTGTAAGAAAAGAAATTCGTCAACAGGAGGTGATGTTCCATGGTTCTCTTTTAACATTTTCCATTTACAATTTTTACCTGATTAAAAACACTGGTTGAGAACATACAGGGTAAAACTGTGTTGCCAAAAACCATTAAAAGACATCATAACACGTGACACACCTTTAAACAAAACAACACAAGCAACTAATTCACCTGTAGCACAGGGTAGCAGTTTCCATCTGAGGATTGAGGGTGGAGGGGGAGGGGAGGAAGAGCGCACGTGGAGATGGGGATACAGGGACTAGGGACCCTGGCCTGAGTTGCTGTAACAGCTGTGTACAGGGACACAGCCCATGGATTTGGCTTTCCTGGCAACCTACAGCTGGTTTTTAGCACCTTACCTGTGACAATCTACTGCTCCCCTTGTCCGAAGGAGGTTTTAGTCTTTTCTACACTAAAGGACTATGTGTTGACTGCCCCAAGAGTGGCAGGAAGGGACAGTGAGGTGCTGCTGCCAAGGGAAGGCTCAGAGATGGCACACACATGCAGATTTGGGCTTTGCAACTTGAGTTGATATTAAACACTGATTAGAATCTTCTTACGATCTCAGCCTCATCCTTAACTCTGTGCACACGTGTCACCCTTGGTTACTGAAAGCACTCTAATATAAGGACAGATGTCAGTTGTAAGGTTCTTGTTTCAACTGCTCTATGTAAAAATGCCCTAGAAGCAAAGAAAAAAAAAAAAAAAAAAGGCTTAAATAAATAGGTGGGGCCATGTTGCAAACATGAACTTAGTGCGGGGTTGGGTCCTGGGCACTGTGTGGGCTCCACCTTGTGGATGGAGGAAGACAGAAGGTCAGAGCCAGGTTCCTCTGGTCACTCAGAGCTGGCAAGTGCTCAGGCTGTCACCTGCCAGCCCTCTCGGAGTCCGGGGCAGCTAGCACAGCAGTCTAGATGCCCCTTCAGTCAGTCAAAATCCAAGGATTCAAGGTTCTGAGAAGTGGTCTTCATAAGACCCGGGTGACAGACCTGAAAGCCAGTGGAAAAGGCTGTCACCTCTGGAGCACCTTCCCCTCCCAGCTGTTCAAGACAAGCAGAGAAATCTGGCTCACAGTGAGGTTCTCACTGTCCCCAAACCCTTTGAGAGGCAGTTCTATGCCAGCTGGGTCTACAATGGTCTCAGCAGGAAATGGTCTCAGAGTATCCCTTCCTTCAGGTCCAACTGTTATTTCTGCTCTGTGCACTGACTTGGATGAAGAGGCAATCTGAAATTTGTGACTTGGAGAAATGGGGGTCTCAGGCCTGGTTGGAGCTCTGTGAATCCTCATTGCACACATACCCAACTTGCTGTGTCCACAGTACACCATCCTTGCATGGGACAGGATACAACCAAGGTAATTTGGAAGATGAATTCCCAGTTGTCACAGGGAATGATGCTGGAGAGGAAGCAGGCTGGGGAAAGTGCTGGGACTAGGGCTGTCCTGTGGACCATCGACTCTTCCTTCTGACTTGCTCTCTGTGGGCACTGTCAGGTGGTGCAGGTCCCCAGTACAAAGGATGGGAAGCAGGCCCATTGATGTATCCTCCTGTGTGGGCCTGGCCATTGCCCCTAGACACTTGGGAGCTCTGGACAGTTGTAAGAAGGGCCTATGGACACCCAAGCAAGTGAGCCTCCAGGAAAGCTCCAATGTCATGGAAGGTAAGGACATGGGCCTGCAGGGGCTTCACAGAAGGCTGGCCAGGCTGGTGTTGGGTCCATTCTGAGCCTGGAACTGTACAGGGGGTGGGCCATCTGTCCACTGTGGAGAGAAGACGAAGGTTTAGGCTGGCAACTCTTCCCTGGATGCTTCCCCCAATATGTCACTACACTGAAGAGGCCGCTGATTGAGGCAGGGAGGTGGGTGAGGGACAGATAGAGGGCAAAATGGTGATCAGATGAGGGACAGACAGGGACCGCACCGTGATCAGATTGTGCTCTGGTAGGCTGCAGGCCTCAATGTGGTCTTGAAGCAGCTGCTGTGAGAAGTTCTGGTGCATCTGTGCAGCTTCGTGGGCATCTATGGGGTTCCCGCACGCCTTGTTCAGGTCTGAGGACATAATGAGATCATCCCCTTCAGACAATCTCAGAGACGGCCAAGACCATGTCCCTCAGGATAGACATGGGGGCCCTTGCTGACCTCCCAAGGAGCAATAGGCAACCCTAGGGCATGCAGGAGCTCTTTCCTACCTACTCCCCAGTGTGTGCTCTCATTTTCTAGTGAGCAGCCTACAGTCAAACACACATACTGTGCACTCTGGACAGGGTTGTCCTGTCATATGCATGTTGCATGTGAAGGGGAGAAGCCAAGGTGAGTTAGGACCCATAGCTCTGGCTCACCAGATGCCATCTCCCAAGTCATGGGCCTGTGAGAGGAAGTGAGACACCATGTATAGGCCCTGTATTCTTAAAACAGTCTCTTGCAGAAGCACTTCACCATGACATGTCTGGAACCATGGTACATGAAGGCCACCCTATCAGAGCCAAAGTTCCTTCAAGGTGTGCTCAGCAGGCCTAAGGGCCAGAGGAGGGCTGGCCACCACTTACCTCTCAGCAGGGCCGACGACCACAGCTGCACAGACATGTCTGGGATTTTGCTGGCCAGTTGCATGGCAGGCACCACCATGTTGTTACTCTCCTGACAACAAGAGCAGTGAAGGGTAAATGGAGGGGCTAGGGGTAGGGCAGCTCTGACTGCATCTGCTGAACCTAGCCCAGCATGGGTTTTCCTCTTGCTGCTTGGCAAACTCCTAACTACAGAATCCACCTAAAGTGGTCCTCTGAAGTACTCGCAGCCATCTTGGGAAAAAAATGTCCCTGTTCCTGGTTCTATCCATGTCCTCACATTGGCAGAGACAAGTGGGTCTCTTTCTCCAGTTGGAGAAGAAATAGAACCAAGAGCAGCCAAACCAATTAGATGTGTGGACTCAGACATCCTGGGCCTGCGAAGGACAGCAACCTGAGCTACACGCCTGCTTTGGGGGGATGCTGAGTGGATTGAGGTGGGCAGGTTTGTTTCCTACTGTGGACATCTGGGACTGTGAGGGAATCGGGACCAGTGACTCCCTCCAACCAGATTCTTTGTGCCTGCTCACACTGTCCCACTTGGAGGCCCAGTGTTCTCAGGATAAAGTTCTGTGGGAACATGATTTTGTTTCTGATCCCATGGTGTGGTGAGGAGCCTACCCTATAGCACCTGTTCAGGCTACAGACCATGGGCCCTGTTGGTAAGGACATTTGGTTTGGGGTAAGGCTGGAAGACACTCTATGTGACAGCTCCCAAAGGTAAAACACTAAGTCTCAAACTCAACCCAAAGCTTGGGGTGTAGCTCAGTGGTACAGTACTGGTCTAGCATATGAGGTCCTGGGCTCATCTTGACACACATACACACTTTTTCCTTCTCTCTCTCTCACATACCTAAACAAAAATCTCAACTCAGTTATGGTAGCACACACCTGTAATCCCAGAATGCAGGAGGTTGAAGCAGGATTGTTACAAGTTCAAAGCTAGCCTGGGCTACATGAGACCCTGTCTCAAAAAACCAACCACTCCTACGCCCCAAAAAGCTATGTGGTGACACATGCCACCAAAGCCTACAGACACTTTGTTGAAGAAAGCCAAGACAGGGTGCATGGGGCTTTGTGGGCTCACTCTTCACTGCAGCCTGCCCTACTGTCGAACCCTCTGCCCAGGCACCTGGCTCTGCCTGCTATAGCCATCTCTTCAGGACCATGGCTGACAGTCCCACATCATGGGGCTGGCTTCACTATGGCCAGTGGTGAACTGGACACTCCACACGTGCCAGGGCAAACAGGAGTTGGCAGGGATGTTTCTCATAGCATCAGTCGGTTCCTCTCTCCTTGCTCAGGTGGCTTCACTCCATGGCTTGGATTTCTCACTGCAAGTGAGACCATCACAGCCCTGCCTTGATGTCTGAGAAGGCTGCCCATGAAGCAGGCAGTAGTACTGGGACCTCCAAAGCACACCAAAGCCACCCCTGTGGCTCCCCATGGCCACGGGACAGAGGAAAGGAAGGAGTAAAGCTATGGGCAAGGCTAGAATTTGTTCCCATTATGGTTGATGAGGTCCTCAGTGTTGAGGCCAGTAGCTGAGCTGCAGAGGCCATTGGCCTTGGGAAGGAGTGTTACATAGTTGCAAGGAGGAAATTCTTCCAGGCTCATGAAGAATGGCCACTGAAGGAACTCTGGACATTGAAATCACAGGCAAAGGCACACACCTAGGGCTACCTGTTCCTTGGAGACAGTGCAGGTGAGGCTGGACAGATACAGAGATGCCACTCAAAACAAGCTTCCAATGTCAAGGTGTGGAGGGCTGAGCCTAGCTGAAGGTGATGGCAAAAATGACATTTTTTTCTTTTACCTTTTTTTTGTTTTGGTTTTTTGAGGTAAGGTCTCACTCTAGCCCAGGCTGACCTGCAATCTCTACAGTCTCAGATTGGCCTCAAACTCATAGTGATCCTTTTACCTCGGCCTCCCAAGAGCTGGGATTAAAGGCATATGCCACCAGGCCCAGCTCAGAATGACATTTTGTGGCAGGGTCTCAGTAGCCCAGGCTGACCTCAAACTTAACCCAGCCTCCTGAGTACTTGGATTTCAGTTGTGTGGTGGGCTACACTTTATAATACAGGAATTTTTTTTTTCGAGGTAGGGTCTCACTGTAGCCCAGGCTGACCTGGAATTCACTCTGTATTCTCGGGGTGGCCTCGAACTCATGGCGATCCTCCTACCTCTGCCCCCCAAGTGCTGGGATTAAAGGCGTGTGCCACCATGCCCAGCAAATATAGGAAGTTTTTGTTTGAGAATTTACTACAGGAATTAGAATGTATGCTCACAAATATGAATATAGATTTTTTTTTTGGAGGCAAGCCAAACAGACTGGCCTTTTTCCTTTCATTTTTTTTTTTTCTTTTTCTTTTTTTGTTTTTCGAGGTAGGGTTTTCGCTCTAGCTCAGGCTGACCTGAAATTCACTATGTGGTCTCGGGGTGGCCTCGAACTCACGGTGATCGTCCTACCTGTGCCTCCCAAGTGCTGGGATTAAAGGTGTGCACCACCACGCCCGGCTCTTTTTTTTTTTTAATGTGAAAGAGAGCGAGCGAGCGAGAGAGAATGTGAATTGGCAAGCAAGGGCCTCCAGCCAAGAACTGAACTCTAGATGTGTGTGCAGGTACCACCTTGCATGCTTGTGCATCTGGCTTACATAGGACCTGGAGAGTCAAACATTGGTCTTTAGGCTTCGCAGACAAGCACCTTAACTGCTAAACCAGCCCCCCAAAAATTTGTTTTATTTTTTTCAAGGCAGGGTCTCACTCTATCCCAAGCTGACCTGGAACTCATTCTGTAGCCCAAGATGGCCTTGAACTAATGGTGATCCTACCTCAGGCTCTTGAGTGCTGGGATTAAAGGTGTGTGCCAGCTGGGTGTGGTGGCACATGCCTTTAATCTCAGTACTTGGGAGGCAGAGGTAGGAGGAATGCAATGAGTTCGAGGCCAGCCTGAGACTACATAGTGAATTCCAGGTCAGCCTAAGCTAGAGTGAGACCCTACCTCGCAAAACAAAGCAAAGCAAAAAAAAAAAAAAGGTGTGTGCCACCATATCTGGCCCAATACAGAAATGTTTAAAGTATTTTTTGAAATATTTTTATTTGTCAGCAGAGAGAATGGGTGCACCAGGGCTTCCAGATGCTGCAAAAGGAATCCAGAGGCATGTGCCACTTTGTGCATCTGGCTTTTATGTGGGTACCAGGGAATCAAACTTTTGGATTGTTAGGCTTTGTAGGCAAACACCTTAACTGCTGAGCCATCTCTCCAAATTAGGAAATTTTAAAAAAAGTTAAAAGTGGGCTGAAGGAACTGCCAGTGCCACAAACCACCAGAGAACTCATCCACCCTGTGGCCACACAGCATCCAGCACACCAATCAGAACAGTGACCCAAACAGCCTAAACAAGTTCACAGTGCAACACAGAGGAATCAATGTGGGCACTCACCATACATGAGATTGGAAGCCATCCCAAAAAGTAACAGGACCTATTTACACAAAGCAAGGTATATATATAGGCTTGCACTGGAAGTGCTAACCTCACCTTCCATGTCAAGGCAGGTTATGAGTTAGACTTGACTGATGTATTTTTGGTTGGCTTTACTATTCTCAAATAAACTGTATTTTGGAATTGACAAAAAAAAAAAAAAAAAAAAAAACGTGGGCTGGAGGAATGGCTTAGAGGTTAATGTGTTCCCCTGCAAAGCCAAAGGACCCACATTTGATTCCCCAGGACCCATGTCAGCCAGATGCACAAGGGGGCGCATGCGTCTGGAGTTCGTTTGCAGTGGCTGGAGGCCCTGGCGCACCTGTTCTCTCTCTCCCTCTTTCTCTGTCACATAAATAATAAAATATTTTTTTAAAAAGTTAAAAGCCTGTGAGGTCACATGGGTGACAGTCAGTGTGACAGATTCAAGAAGCTCACAAATTGCTGGGTTGCTGTAAAGTGCTACATGTGCCACAGGGACAGTTGCCGGAAGGAGCCCACTGAGCATACAAGGAGGCCACTTTTTGCCCTCTGAGCCCCAGGACAGGAAATGTGCCCTACGGCAGTGTCCCTTAGGCTGCAATCCTACATATCTGGGACAGTTATAGACACTCACCCTGTGGTTCCCAAGCACGTAAAAGATGTGGCCCAATAGCACGAGGGAGCAGGCTGTGAGCCGGTTCAGGTCTTCTGCATTGGACATCTTTAGAGTTTCTCGCAGAAATCGCCTACTCAAGGAAACACAGGCACTAATGCCCTACAGGGACATGGCTCACAGAGGAGAGATTGGGGCTGGCATGGGCTGTGGGATGGAGGGGAAACCTGAGGACACAGCACCCTGCCCCACACTCACTTGGCCTCATTGTAGCGGCCCTGGAAGAAGGAGAAGAGCCCGCGCACGTAGAATGCTGCCGCACGGAGACAGTGTGAGCTGTGGGGATAGCAGACCGTCACCTGGGGAGTTGGGACAAACAACAGGCTTCCCAAAAGGTTGCTTCTACAGACTGTTTGAAAGGGTGGAGTGCAAGCAAATCAGAAGGCAGGGGGGCATGGACATTTATAGGGTGCAGCCACTCACCTGACAGGGAAGCTATGGTCTGGGTTTATCCTTTCCAGTAGACTGTACAGCTGGGGGAAGAGAGGACAGTCAGGGCCAGCTGAAGCTCCACCAGAGGAGGCTGGGCCATGAAAGTGCCACGGGGGATCAGAGCTGCCTAAAAACTCCATGGAGGCTGTGACACTCACAGCCAGAACCCAACCCCTGAAACTTGCTTGCCCGAAGCAGCCTGCAGGAGAAGGGGTAGGCCATCTGTGGGGATGAAGTAGTGAACAGGGAAGAAGTGAGCTGCACTAGACCTCCCTGGCTAGACAATGGATGGGATAGGAAATAGGCAGGTTGGGCTTTTTTTCTGACATCAAGCCCATGTCTGTCCCTCTGACTCCGTGGCAGCTCTAGGATGGTGAAGCCAGCCTGGATTGGGCTTTCTGTTCCTGATAGCCTGAAAGGTCAGCCTCGATTTCTTTTTTTTTTTTTTTTTTTTTTTGGTTTTTGAAGGTAGGGTCTCACTCTAGCCCAGGCTGACCTGGAATTCACTACATACAGAGTCTCAGGGTGGCCTCGAACTCACGGTGATCCTCCTACCTCTGCCTCCCGAGTGCTGGGATTAAAGACGTGCGCCACCACGCCCGGCTCCAGCCTCGATTTCTGTATTCAAGAAGTAAAGGTGGCTTGGCCTAGAATGAAGGCCATGGGGCTGGAAAGAATTTGGGACACTGGAGGAGGGAGACCAGCTTGAAGAGGAATGGTGGGAGAAACCTGAATTCCATAGACTTTGCCTAGGAAGCTCATGAGTACACCTTGTCTATGGGGATAGCCCTATGTGACCACCCACCTTTATAGAACCTTTCAGTTTTGCAGGAACCCCACTTGAGGCAGGAGCATGCTGGTGCCTGGCCAAAGTTGCACAGCAGGTAGCTGGACAACAGGCCATTGGATCTGGACTGGGGTATAGTCCAGTGAAAATGCTTGCCCAGAATGCACCAGGCCCTCCTTGCCCTGAGTTCCACCCCAAGAACAACCCCCCCCCCCACATACACACAGAGGGAGGGACAGAGAGACTGACTGATTTAGGGGAGACATAGTCAAATTTATCTTCTAAAGCTTGGCTGGCTTCTGACAGAAGTCACATGGCTGCAGGAATGCTGTCCCTGGACTAACTCCCTAGCCCTAGCTACTGAACCAGCTTGTGTGCCTCTCATAAGGACTGCCACTTCCCCATTGAGAGATATACGTAAGATAGCCCCAGCCTTTGAGCAAGATGGAAAGAAAGGATACCAAACATGAAGCATGTCACCTACTACCTCTTGGTGTCTATTTCCTTCCCGTATATACACACTCGCAAGGTTGGTCACAATGAAGGCCCACAGCTCCTGGTGGTTGGTGAGCTGAAATGGGAGACAAGAGTTGTGAGGAAGCTCAAAACCTTACTTTGGACACCTCCTCCCCCGCCTGTTAAGCTCAAGGGCAACATAGAGATTAGTCCTTTTTCCTATCACATCATCAGCCGCATTACATTTAGAGCATGAAGAGGAAAGTTGGTGTCTAGATCCTGTAAATGACTAGTGGTGGAAGGTGGGCTGAATTTCCTGGCTTTTTATTTTAGAGACAAGGTCTCAACACATAGGCTAAATTAGCCTGGAACTCTCCATCCTTCTGCCTCAACCTTTCAAAGATTATAGGCATGGGTTAGGGAGATGGCTCAGCAGTTAAGGTGCTTGCCTGCAAAACCTAAGAACCCAATTCCCTAGTTCGCACATAAAGCCAGAGGCAAACCGGTGCATGTGTCTGGAGTTTGTCTGCAGTAGCTAGAGGCCCTGGCAAGCCCATTCTCTCTCTCAGCTTGTAAACAAATACATAAAATAAAAATATAAAAGGAGAAAAAAAATTTTAAAGATTATAGGCATGTACCAACCTGGTTGGCTTTGAAATAAGGCCTCAGGTTACCCAGGCTAGCCTTAAACTTGTTATGTAGCTGAGGATCACCTTGAAACTTCTGATCCTCCTGCCTTCATATCCCAAGACCTGGGATTAAAGGTATGGGTCACCATGCCTAGTTTATGTAATGCTAGGTAAACATTCTATCAACTAAGCTACATCCCTAGCCTTCACACATTTTTGTAATGCTGGGTAAGTAATAGACTCTTGTACATGCTAGGCAAATATTTTTCTTTTGAGCTAGTCTTGCCCAGGTTAACCATTCATTACGCAGTCTCAAGATGGCCTCAAACTCACAGTGATACTCCTACCTCTGTCTTTCAAGTGCTAGGATTAAAGACCATGCCCAGCTAGGCATGTGTTTTGACACTGAGTCATACCCTAGCCCACCCCAGTCTTCTTGGAAAATAAGATGGTCAAGAGAAGACCCAAATAGTCCGGTCTGTCATCCTAGACACTTGGGAGGCTGAGGTGGAAGGATTTCAAGTTCAAGAATATCCTGGACTACTACAGTATGAGTTCAAGGCTAGGCATGGGCAAGTTAGGAAGTTCTTTTTTCAAAATGAAAAATGGGCAGGGCTATAGCTGTGGTAGAGCACTTGTCTGACATGTCTGAGATTCTGGGTTCAATCCTATCTGTGAGAGAGAAAAGAGAGAGAAGAGAAAAAGAGAGTGAAGACAGAAGGGAGAGAACAGCTCAGCTCCATCCAATCCTGACCTAGCGCAAGTCTAGCTAGGCAGGACAGGTAGTATAAGAAAATGTATAGCCCACACGAGACCCAGGTACACGAAAACCCAGAGCACCCCTCCATGAAACAAGCATGGATGTCCTTAGACACAACAGCTCTGGTACATCTGCTGTGGAACTAAGAGGAGCATGGGTTTGGGTATGGGACTCCTTTTCTGTTTTGGCTGTACCCCTTCCTGTGTATTCTTCAGTAGAGAGGTGACCCCATGGCACATGGCTCTGGGAAATATATAGATACATTTATTTTTGGTTTTCCGAGGTAGGGTCTTACACTAGCTCAAGCTGACCTGGAAGTCACTATGTAGTCTCAGGGTGGCCTCAAACTCACTGTGATCCTCCTACCTCTGCCTCCTGCTGGGATTAAAGGCGTGCGCCACCATGCCCGGCTCCATTTATTCATTTGCAAAGAGAGAGAGAGACTATGTTTGAGTGCACAAAGGCCTCTGCAAATGAACATATGCACCACCATGTGCATCTGGTTTTACATGGGTACTGGGAAATCAAACTCAGGCTGTCAGGCTTTGTAAGCAAGCACCTTAATCGTTGATCAACCTCTCCAATTTTTTTTCCGTTTTTTAATTTTTTTTTTTTTTGAGACGGAGGGAGGGAGGGAGAGGGAGGGAGAGAGGGAGAGAGAGGGAGGGAGGGAGGGAGGGGGAGAGAGAGAGAGAGAGAGGGAGAACTGATGTGTCAGGGCCTTTCAGCAGCTGTGAACAAACTCCAGATGCGTGTGACCCTTTGTGCACATGTGCGACATTGCACACTTGTGTCACTGTGCATCTGGCTAGGTGGAACCTAGAGATTCAAATATGTGTTCTTAGGCTTTGCAGGCAAGCACCTTAACTGCTAAGCCATCTCTCCAGCCTCTTTTTGGTTTTGAGATAGGATCTCACTCTAGCTCAGGCTAACCTAAAATTCACTATGTAGTCTCAGGGTAGCCTCAAACTCATGATGATCCTTCTACTCCTGCCTCCCCTGTGCTGGGAATTAAAGGCATATGCCACTTCACTTGACTTGTTCCACCCCCACCAAGGTAGGATTTTACTTTAGCCCAGGCTGACTGACCTGAACTCATTCTGCAGCCCCAGGCTGGACTTGGAATTACAGTGATATTACAATGGTTCTCCTTCCTCAGCCTCTACTACCATGCTGAGCTTTGGGATATTCCCTCCCCCCTTTTGAGGCAGGGTCTTACTCTACCCCAGGCTGACCTGGAACTCACTGTAGTCTCAGGCTGGACTCAAACTCATGGTGATTCTCCTACCTCTGCATCCCAAGTGCTAGAATTAAAGGCATGCACCACTATGTCCAGCTGGCTTTGGGAATTAAAAAAAAAAAAAAATCTGTCTATGTGTGAGAGAGAAAATGAATGGGCAGGCAAGACCCTCTTGCTACAGCAGAGGAATTTCAGGTGCATGTGCCACTTTGTGAGTACTGGGGAATTGAACCTGGGTGGGTAGGCTTTGCAAGCAAGCACCTTTAACTACTGAGCTATCTCCCCAGCCCTGCTTTGGGAATTTTGATGTTGAGACACCTTGTATAGGAAGTGACCTGGGGAGGGAGGGATGGTGAGAAGTCACAGATGTAAGTGGTAGGGCTCCCAGCACTGCTATAGGAGGGGACAAGTCCAGAGAGGGAGAGGCAGAGGAGCACATACTCAGTAAGCCCTTCATGTCAAACATGTCTAGCACGGCTTCTGTGTCTTTAAGGCCAGCAGCAGGGACAGTAGCATCCACAGGAATAATGACCTCCACAAAGGCAGCCCCCATCCAACAGAAGGACATCTCCAGTAACCTTGTCCAAGTTACCCATGGAGCAGCCTCTGCTCCTCAACATCTCTACTGAGAGCCATTTTGGTGTAGGAAACGTGTCCCGTAAAGACACTGAAGCTAAGGGAGGGATACCCTTGTTTGGTGCTGGGGTCAGGTGTGTGGGACTGGGAGATCTGCTCTGGGTTACTGTGGAAGGCATGGCAGCAGCCTCCTACCAGGCCTCAGCAGGACATGGAGGGAGGCCAAGAGCAGGGGACTGTCAGTGCCCCCGACAGAGCCTCTCTCTGGCTGGGCAAACCCTGTCCTGTCCCAAAGCACCCAGAGCAAGTCTGGGGTGGGCTCAGGGTAGACCTGGCCTCATGTCTCAGCCACCATTCACATGGGGTGGCTTTAGAGAACTGTAGAACCCAGGGCTACTCCATCCTGGGATGGGAGTGGAGGGGGTCACTAGGTGTCAATGTGTCTGA
This sequence comes from Dipus sagitta, assembly GCA_036346955.1. Lineage (NCBI taxonomy): Eukaryota > Metazoa > Chordata > Mammalia > Rodentia > Dipodidae > Dipus > Dipus sagitta. The sequence continues at coordinate 220,218,695 of CM070770.1, forward strand.
AGAGGCCAGAAAATATCTATTGTCTGCCCTAAAGCCAAGCCACTCCACCTCCATGAGCATCAGGATGTCTGTCATAAGGCTTGTAGCCCACAGCGTTGATGTACTCATGGCACCCAATTCAACTCCAGTGCCCACCCAAGGGTTGGGGAAGAGGGCAGCCTTACCCTCAGGGCTGTGGTGAACTGGGCTTCTGCGTTGTCCATGCAGTTAACTGAGACACAATATAGGCCCTGCAAGGAGAGAGGTCACTGCTATGAGGGAATTACCAGGGCCCACTGGAGCTCTGATCGGACCTGGTGCAACTTACATGGGGCCCTTAGAGAAGCTTAACACATGACTGAGCATACTGCAATGAGCTGCATGCTGATGATAAGGAACCCGCCTCCCTAAACCTTAGGCAGGTTGTTGAGATGCTTGACAGGCTGGACAATGCTCTCTGGGAATGCTCTGGGACCTACCTGAGAACTGTCTGGATGCTGGTGAGGGTAGGGCAGGGTATAACTTGGTGCCCAGTGCAGGTGTACTCACCAGCAGCGTGTGCAGCTGGGCAGCATGGTTGGAGAAGAGCCGGGGAGACTGCTGGCACAGCTGGCACACCTGAGAGATCTATGGGGAGAACATGCTGAGGTCATGGTCCATCTCTGAGAACTGGCATCTGAGGATGTTGGAATGCAGCCTCAAAGTTGGCAAATATGCTTGCATCCCACTTGCCCACACTGGGGTCAAAGTCCTGGTGGTCTCAGAATATAAGACACATCCCTGTGCATAATGACTCTTGTCAACCCTCTCTAATGTGTCAAGGCTATAAAGTACCTCTAGCTTGCTAAGGCCTGGGCCCTTTTAGGAAGGCAGGCATCATGGTGATGAAGGGAAGGAGGGGCCTAAGATCCCATCAAGTTCCTTACACTGGAGTAATGAGCCCTTGATGTGCAAGTTTGGAGCAGAGACCACTGGCTTTACAACAGTCTCCAATCCATCATGTGCAGACAGGGTTATAAATAGCTCAGTGACAGTGAGACAACAGAGATGACATTATAGGGCATTTTGCTAACGCATGCTTGGTGTGTTTACCATCTCCCACCGGACTCTGCAGCCCTGTTCACTTAGCTGTGGCCCACCTCCTGCAGCGCAGTGGCCTTGTGGCCTGTGACGAGCCGGCACATGATGATGTGTTCCAGCAGGATCACTTGGAAAGATGACAGGATGGGACTGCAGTCGAGCACTGGGAAAGAGGGAGGGATAAGCACAACCTTGGTCCCCCAGGATGGGTTAGTTGAGAATGTAGACAGAAGCCACCACACCCAACGGATTGGGTTTAAGTTCTGGTCCTGGCCTCTGCAAGCATGTCCATGTCACAATGCTAAGGACCGTTGGCAAAAGCAGCTTGCCTGGTCTCAGCTGACTGTCCCAGTTTTTATAGGCACCAATGTAGTGGGGATAGAAGATAATGGACCTGCTGGTCAGAACACTTACTCTTGAGTTTTTCCAGCTGCATGAGGGCCTTGTCCGTGTACTTCTGTGCCTTCTCCAGGTAGCCAGCTTGCATGGAGTGCATCACAGTCACCTGGAAACAGGAACAAAGTGATTAGTAGAGCCCTCTCCCCACCCATGCCCTGGGTGGCAAGACTCACCAGGTAGACAAGCACACACATGTGCTCCTTGGGCAGCCAGTGGAAGAGGTCAGCGGGGTTGCTGGGCAGGATCTCATCATCATGCAGAGTGGAGATGGTCTGGATGCACTGCTGCAGCTGCTTCAGACACGGCTTTACACTCTTCACCTGCGCACACCACACACCTGAGCACCTGTTCCCCAGGGAGGCTTCGCAATGCACTCAAGTAAGGACAGGCCACTGGGACAGAGCCTGTTCTCTGAATACTGTGGGGACACATCAGAACATGTGCCAGAGAAGCCTGGGGTAAGACTGGTAGAGGTGATGTTGCAGCCTGAGTCCCCTTGCTTCCCGACAGCCCTCCCAGGAGAGATCACATACCTGCCCAGCATCCAGGTAGTGGGTCACCTGGAGCACTAGGAAGAAGACACGCAGTGATTCCTTCTGGATGGGGTTCCCTTGCCAGTTCTCCACAATCTGCCCACACAAGGTGAGCAGCGGGTGCACCTCTTGCAGCTTGCGCTCCATCAGCAGCAGCTGATATGGGGGTAGGGGGAGCAAGGGGCCACACTGACATGTGCAGCAGCCCCTCAGGGACACAGCTACCTGCCCACTCATATGGCAGGGGGGGGGGGAGGGATAGAGAAACGCAGTCCCACAGCCCACCCCACCACCTAGAACCTGAGAGTCCCATCTCAAGCCCACTGGGGAAAAGCCTGTGCCCTAGAGGCTACATGATGGGACAGGAGGCATGGTGTGGGCAGAGGCCAGGTGGGCTGACGTTACTTCTGCAACATGGTTTTCCCAACCACCCACCTAGCCCCAACTTACCATTCCCTTGCTGAGCAGGAACAGTGCCCTGAAAACAAGATGGGATTTCAGGTCGGTAAGGCCCCATGAGCCCTGGGACCAATGTAACCAGTCACCCTAGTGCTCACAGGACCCAATGTGTAGATGACGGGAACACTCTTCAGAGACAATTATTTAAAGATCTGCTGCATTTTGTCCTATGCACTATCTTTTAAAAAAAATATTTACTTATTCATTTGAGAAAGAGGGAGGGGGGGAGAGAGAGAGAATATGAATATGAGCATACCAGGGCTTCCAGCCACTGCAAACAAACTCCAGATGCATGCGCCACTATATGCATCTGGCTTACATGGGTACTGGGGAATTGAAGCTGGGTCCTTAGGTTTCACAGGCAATTTCCTTAACAGCTAAGCCATCTCTCCAGCCCTATCTACTTTTTTTTTCAGTATTTTATCTGTCTTTATTTGCAAAACAGGCCGGGGGAGAGAGAGAGAGAATGGGCGTGCCAGGGCCTCCAGCCACTGCAAACAAACTCCAGATGTGTGCGCCCCTTGTGCATTTGGCTTATGTGGATCCTAGGGAATCAAACCTGGGTCCTTTGGCTTCGCAGGCAAGCGCCTTAAACACTATGCTATTTCTCCAGCCCCTATCTATCTATTTTTAAATGTTATTTATTTAATTATTGGAAAGGGGGAGGAGGGGGGCAGGCAGATATATAGAGAGAATGGGCACGCCAGAACCTCCAGCCACTGTAAACAAACTCCAGCCACATGCACCACTTTGTGCATCTGGCTTAAGTTGGTACTGGGGAATTGAACCTGGGTCCTTAGGCATCGCAGGCGTGCCTTGACATCTAAGCTATTTCTCTAGCCCATGTATGTATGTATGTTTGCATGCATGTATGTATGAGTACATGTGTGTATGTATATATTTATGTATGTATTTTATTTTTGGTTTTTCAAGGCAGGGTCTCACTCTAGCTCAGGCTGACCTGAAATTCACTATGTAATCTTAGGGTAGCCTTAAACTCATGGCAATCTGCCTACCTCTGCCTCCCTAGTGCTAGGATTAAAGGCGTGCACCACCACACCTGGCTTAAGTTATATTTTTATATTATTTATTTACAAGCGGGGGGGGGGGAGGGGGAGGAAGGGAGGGAGAGAATGTGTGCGCCAGGGTCCCTGGCCACTGCAAACAAACTCCAGATTCTTGTGCCACTTTGTGCATCTGGCTTTACACAGGAAATGGGGAATCAAACTTCTGTCCTTAGGTGTCTGCAGGCAAGTGCCTTAACCACTGAGCAATCTATCCAGCCCATATTTATTTACTATTTTGTGGGAGGGTGGGAGATTGAGATAAGGTCTCCTGTAGCTGAGGCTGGCCTCAAACTATGTACCCTTGAACTGATTCATCTTCTTGCCTCTACTTCCCAAGTGCTGAGATGATACATTTGCATGACTGTGCCAGACTACTTTTTCTTTTACTTTTTTTTTTTAAAGCATGGTCTCACAGCCATGTCTACTACAATTGGTGTCTTTACTTAATGTTTTACATGATTCAGACACATTCCCATGCACCCCCAAATCACAGAGGGACTTGATATGGCAGGATAGAGGAGAGCACCCTCACTGTCACCTCAATTCCCTGATACAGATGTTGACTTGATAAAGGGGAAAAGCTTGAGCTCCCTTACCTCACCACCTAGTCTGTGAATTTGGCTGAACCTCTCAAGTTCTACTCAGGATTAAGGAAAGCAGGTAGGGAGCATCAGAGACCTCCTTTCTACCCTCTCCACCTCCAAAATCTCTAGCAGCCTCTCTATCCCACACATTCTGAACAAACATGCATAGCTGGTGCCAGCAAGAAAATCTACGAGACAAGATGGAGAAGACAGCAAGAGGGAGCCAGGGTGGTTCTGCCCCTCAGCCCCAAAGCTATCTCAGGGTACTGGCACTGGACCTGTGGGAGCCTTGATTTTAGGGCTGGGGCATGGCTTAGTGGCTCTAGGCACCACGCACCATGTACCATTCCCTATCATCACCTCAGAGCTGAGACATGCTATGTTCTGCCTTTCTGTTGTCTGTTGCAGTCAATTCTCAAGACTTCATGTCAAGCTCCCTGTGTTGTCACCCAGAAAGCTGCTGGCCCTGGAGGCCCCACGACAACAATCCAGACTGAGAATCTGATCTACAGACTGGAGCCCTTCATGGAGCTAGAGCTCTCTTGGCCCCTTTTCAGCACTGACCACAAAAAGACATGAGCCCATGTACCTACAGGGACTTGTCCAGGCAATGCTCATGAATGACCTTACACAGGGTGGCCTCAGGGCTCACTAACCCTAAGTCCTCAGAGCTGGTACATCATAAGAAACCAGCAGCAGTTACAATATGATGGGGGTGAAGAGGGACAAAGAAGTGTGATATTGTGCCAGACAGTATGACCTAGTGACATCTCTGCCAACCCAGGCAGTGTTCTACAGATAAGGACAGTTTGTGGGGGGCTGTGTGGTACCAAGGACTTTGAAAGTCTAGAGCCTTGCCCAAACACCTCAGCAGGAAAAGCACTGTGTGGGAACTTTCTAAAGCCTCAGCCTACACACAGAATAAGAGTACCACTGATCAGAGTCTATGTAGGAGGAGGACCCTTGTGCGAGAAGGGAGAGACAGGGCATGCTGCTCTAAACAGCCACAATGTTGGTTACTGGCCCCTGTTCTCAGAGCCCTCAATGCCTACCTGAATGGGTGGACACTTCAGTTTGTGTCATGTTCATGTTATGCTGCCAAAAGTGCACATATGTGATGAAGGCAGCAGCCACAGCAAATCCTACCAATACTTTCTATTTTGAGAGACTTGAAAGTTGGACATGATGTTGCAGGTCTGTGATCGCAGTCCTGGGGTGTGTGAGGAAGGAGGATTGCAACAAATAGTTCGAGGCTACCTGGCTACAGAATGAAACTGTCCCACAACACAAAAAAGAGAGCCTTGAAGGTCGCTGGGCATGGTGGCACACACTTTTAATCCCAGCACTCAGGAGGCAGAGACAGGAGGATCATTGTGAGTTCAAGGCCAGCCTGACACTACATAGTGAATTTCAGGTCAGCCTGGGCTAGAGCAAGACCCTACCTTGAAAAATCAAAAGAGAGCCTTATAAACATGCCAAGGGTCAACTCTGCAGATGTTACAGGCCACCTATGCCTCCCTCTCCAGCCATTCAGTGTATAACAAAGCTGGCCTCTCTCTGGGCTTGGACTTGCATGCCCCATTGCAAGAGGGGGAACTTTTACACATGAAGCCGCCATTCTGTTTGGGATCCAGATAGGAGAGCCAAGCAACTAACATGTCAGATAGCAGGGGAGGAAGAGTAGGTGGTACCTACCGTGTATACTCAGATCCCACCACACGGGCATACTCGGCTCCCACGCCCAGGAGGTCACAGGCTGATACTAGATCTTTCTCAAGTGTGTGTAGTTGCTAGAAGGAGAAAGAGTGATGACTGTGGCTGCCAAAGGCACCTATCCTGCAGAACAATGGGGAGGGAGACAAGCCTTCTACTCTTGTCTCAGAGGAGGGTCTAAAGATGCTTTAAGTCCAGAAGCCTAGATTGCTGAAAGGGAGGCCTACACCCAGCTGGACTCTCTCAGGGCCTCCATGGAGAGCTTCAACTTCTCCCATACACATCACACCACCAACGCTGAGATGAGAGATCATGGGCCAGTGGCCTTCTCATCTGCCAAGAGGTACAAGATTGTGGGAATCTGGCAAAGCAACCCATGGGGAAAAGGCTGTGCGAGCCATTGTCTATGTGGGTGATACCATGGGAGGGGGACATGACAGGCAGCTGGTATGAAGGACAGGACAATGGACAAAAAGGGGATCCCTGGGTGTGTCACTGTGAGAGAAGTGCAGGCAGGATCCAGGAAATAAGAGGTGGCCCTTCATAGCCAGGAGGGTCCAGCATAAGAGAAACCTGTGTGTCCTGAACTCTGTTGACATAAACTTGAGGCATGTGTCCCCTCAAGTCTGGGTCTGGTACTTACAGCAAGCTGGAAGAGCAGGCGACAGTGCCAGTACGGGGTTTGCTGTGAGATCTGGATGGCCTTCCGAAGCAGCGGCTTTGCTGCATCTACAGAATTCTGAAGAGAAAGTTTCAAGTTCAAGGAGGAAAAAACAAGCTGCAATCAGGTTGCTGAGGCAGGATGCCACTCCTGTTCACTGAAGAATTTTTTTTTGCTAACTATTTTATTTTTATATTTATTTATTTGAGAGAGAGTTAAAAAAGAGGCGGGGGGGAGGGGGAATGGGTGCATCAGGGCCTCTAGCCACTGCAAATGAACTCCAGATGCACGTGCCACCTTGTGCATCTGGTTTTATGTCCCACCACACAGTCCTTAGGCTTTGCAGGCAAGCATTTGAACCACTGAGCCATCTCCAGCCTCAAGAATTTTTTTTGGAATGCCAATTTACTTTAGTAGGAGAGAGAGAGAGAGAGAGAGAGAGAGGGAAACTACTTTATTGCACTTTTGGGCACATTTTCAAAAATAGCTTCTTGCTGGACATGGTTGCTCATGCACTCAGGAGCCTGAGGCAGAAGGACTACCCATGAGATCAAGGCTAATCTGGGCTACAGTATGAGAAGTAAAATAAAAGAGCTTCTCATGCAATCAGATATGATAGTACACACATTCTCAAAACTCAGGAGGCTGAGGCAGGAGGACTGTGACTTTGAAGCCAGTCCAGGCTATAGAAGTTAAGTTTTAGGCCAGCCTGGACTACACAGACATTGGCTGAAAAAACAAAGGCCAGGGCTGGAGAGATGGCTTAGCGGTTAAGGTGTTCACCTGAAAAGCCAAAGGATCCCAGTTTGACTCTCCAGGATCCATGTAAGCCAGATGCACAAGGTAGGGCATGCATCTGGAGTTCATTTGCAGTGGCTGGAGGCCCTAGTGTGCCCATTCTCTCTCTCTCTCTCAAATAAATAAATAAAATATATTTTAAAAAAACCACAAAGGCTAGGGAGATGAACCAATGGTTGAAGGTGTTTGCTTGCAAAGCCTGCTGTCTGGTTTCAACTTCCCAGTACCTACATAAAGCCAGATGCACAAAAAGGCAGATGTGTCTAGAGTTACTTTGTAATTACAAGAGGCTCTGATGTGCCCATTCTTTCTCTCAAGCAAATAAATATAGTTCAAAAAAACAAACACATGCTTTAATCCCAGTACTTGGGAGGCAGAGGTAGGTGGATCACTATGAGTTTGAGGCCACCCTGAAACTACATAGTGAATTCCAGGTTATCTTGGTATTGAGAGCAAGACCTTACCTTGAAAAACCAACACAGACACAGGCTAGAGAGATGGCTTAGTGGTTAAGGTGCTTGCCTACAAAGCCAAAGGACCCAGATTCAATTCCCCAGGACCCACGTAAACCAGAGGCACAAAGTGGCACATACATCTGGAATTCGTTTGCGGTGTCTAGAGGCCCTGGCATGCCCATTCTCTCTGCCTGCCTCTTTCTCTCTCTCTCTCTCTCAAATAAATAAAAATACAAAAGCCTTGGGCAGGAAAGATGGCTTAGTGGTTAAGGCATTTGCCTGCTGGTATCCCAGTTCGATTCTCCAGAACCCACGTAAGCCAGATGCACAATGGGGTGTGTGCACCTGGAGTTCATTTGCAATGGCTGGAGGCCCTGGTGCAACCATTCTCTCTCTGTCTCTTTCTCACTCTCAAGTAAATAAATATATTAAAAAAAAAATACAAAAGCCCAGGCCGGGTGTGGTGGCGCACATCTTTAATCCCAGCATTTGGGAGGCAGAGGCAAGAGGATCACTAGGAGTTCAAGGTCACCTTGAGACTACATAGTGAATTCCAGGTCAGCCTGGGTTAGAGTGAAGCCCTACCTCAAAAAAACAAAACACAAAATTACCTAGACAAAAAGCATACATAAAATTTTCATAAGCCAGGCATGATGGCGCACACCTTTAATCCCAGCACTAGGGAGGCAGAGGTAGGAGATCTCTGTGAGTTCAAGGCCACCCTGAGACTACATAGGTCAGCTTGGGCTAGAGCAAGACCTGACCTCGGAAAAAAAAAAAAAAAATGTCATGGAACGTCTTATCCCTCATCCAACTGAACTGAAAGTCACTTTAGTTGAAAATCCTACATTCAAATGAGAGCCAGCTCCTGGCTCAGATAAGTACAAGGTACACATGGCTTGGAACAGGTCACTCAGTCTCCATATGGAGTAAAAGGCAATGTTCAGCTGTTGCTAAAATTAGGAACCAGATGCTTGCTTGCTTCGCCCCCCCCCCCCCTTTCTTTGAGGCAGGTAGGGTCTCACTCTAGCCCAGGTTGACCTGGAACTCATTCCTGCAGCCCGGGCTGGCCTTGAACTCACAGAAATCCTCTTACCTTAGCCTCCTAGGTGCTGGTATTAAAGGAATGAACTACCACACTGTGAGGCTTTTGTTTTGTTTTGTGAGGTAGGGGCTCACTCTAGCCCAGGCTGACCTGGAAATGCTCACTTTTTGAGACAAGGTCGCATGTAGCAGGGGTTGGCCTTGAGGATGACCTTGAACTACTGATTGAGATAGGGTCTTGCTATGTAGTGCAGTCTGGCCATTAACTGTGGTCCTCCTACTCAGCCTCCCTCCTGAGTGCTAGGATTACAAATGTAATCCACTGTGCCTAGTCAACTACCTGTGCTTGAGGTGAGATAAGGCTACTTTCCTGAGCGTCTTCAGCAGAAAAGGATTCTGCTAGCCCTACTAGCAAATGCTTAATCACCAAAGCAGTGGTAAACTCTGGTGTAGGAGGTGGGAAAATACAGCCAGCCTTAGCAGTTAAGGCACTTGCCTGCAAAGCCAAAGGACCCAGGTAAGCTGGATGCACAAGGTGGCACATGTGCGTCTGGAGTTTGGTTGCAGCAGCTGGAGGCCCTAGCGCACCCATTCTGTCTGTCTCTCTCTCTCACTCAAATTTTATTTATTTTTATTTTCTGTCTCTTTCTTTCTTTTTTTTCTCTCTCTCTCTCTCTTTCTTTTGGTTTTGGGTTTTCAAGGTAGGGTCTCACTCTAGCTCAGGCTGACCTGGAATTCACTATGTAGTCTCAGGGTGGCCTCAAACTCACAGCAATCCTACCTCTGCCTCCCAAGTGTTGGGATTAAAGGTGTGCACCACCAAGCCCGGCTTCAAATAAATTTTTAAAAAATTAAAAAAAAATACAGCCAGCTGTTTGTATCCTGGGGTCTTGCACCCACAGATTCAATGAAACACAGATCAAAAATATTTGAGAGAAAAGTCAGGCATGGTGGTGCATATCTTTAATTCCGGCACTTGGGAGGCAGAGGTAGAAGGACCCCTGTGAGTTCAAGGCCACCCTGAGACTACTGAGTGAATTCCAGGTCAGCCTGGGCTAGAGTGAGACCCTACCTCTAAAAACAAAACAAAAAAAAATTGAGAGCTGGACATGGTGATGTACACCTATAACCCCCCCCCCCTGCTGTAAATTAACTCCAGATGCATGCACCACTTTGTATGTCTTGCCTACATGGGTCCAGGGGAATCAAACCCAGGCTGGCAAGCTTTGCAAGCAAGCACTTTTAACTGCTGCACCAAATCCCCAGCCATGAAAAAGAAAAAGTAAAAAACAAACAAACAACCAGAATCAAATGTAAGGGAGGTTATGTCCAAGTTCTATACAAAGAGAAGGGTGCTGAGCACCCAATAGCTTTGACATTTTGGGGTTATGGAATAAATCACCCAGGTCTCCAAGGTTGACTATAATGTAAATACAGCAGGCTGGATGGATGCTAGCTATGTGACTTTCTTTGGAACTATGGTAGGATGTGTTCTTACCTCCTGACAGTACAGTTCAGACAGCAGACTTGCGGCTTCAAATTTCACATCTTCAAACTGTGGGATCTGGTGGTGTGAGTTAAGGAAGTATAGACACTGCAGAAAGGTCACCTTAACAGGGTTGCAGCTCTGGGTTCCCACTGCAGCAGTGTACCTGATGGTCTGTTTCCCATATACTCCAGTGATCTGAAGTCTTGTAACACAGGACACAGAGGGAGCCTGCCACCAAGCCTCTAGGGCAATGAGTGCCAGGGGTGGGGGTCAGGAGAGGATCCAAGATTCTAACACACTTTTCACTAAAAAGAAACATTCCTGGGCTGGAGAGATGGCTTAGTGGTTAAGGTGCTTGCCTGCAAATCCAAAGGACCTCAGTTTGATTCCTCAGGACCCATGTAAGCCAGAGGCACAGGGTGGTGCATGCATCTGGAGTTTGTTTGCAGTGGCTGGAAACCCTGGAGCGTCCATTCTCTTCCTCTCTCTCTCTGCCTCTTTCCCTCTCTCAAACGAAAAAATAAAAATGTTTTCTTTTTTTAAAAAAAGGAACATTAGAGAACTTTCTCTTTTCAGATGGCAGTGACCTTGGGATGCCTCAGAAGGCATCATGGTGCTAAGAAGAAGTGACAGAGTGCTCAGTACTGCAATATCTCAATCACACCTTCCAAGGCTCAGGATCTATTGCGGAAGAGGTGGCGGAATCTAAGGAGCCAAAGCAAGGGTAGGACTCCTTACAACATGCTCCACCAGACAAAAAATGGCCTGGATATCCATGACCTCATAGTGCCTGACACTACCCACACAAGACCGTCATAATAGGAGGAAAAGATCATGACATCAAAATAAAAGAGAGACTGATTGAGAGGGGGAGAGGATATGATGGAGAATGGAGGCTCAAAGGGGAAGGTGGGGGGAGGGAGGAAATTGGATATGGGATATTGTTTACAATCATGGAAGTTGTTGATTATAATTTTTTTTTTAAAATGAAAAAAAAACACAACATTTCTTCAAGGGTACACTATTGGACTAGGGGTGCTTTTCAGTGAAAGAACTTTTGCCTAATATACCCAAGGCTTTGAGCTCCATTTTCAGTCTTCCCAGGGGAAGGGAAGGCATCCATAAGGAAAAGGATACTTGCTGTGATATGAACCACTGCAAGAGAAAGAGAGAGGATTAATTGGGAAGCAAATGTCTGGTGCCTGGCTCACTCGCTCACAATGGGGTTGGCATAGCTTGTCCATTGCCCAGGACAGCTGAGATTTGAGGCAATGGGAAGGTAGCTTGTTTTTCTTGCAATCTAGCCATGGCAATTCAAGCTACAGGGCATTTGTTGGAAGCCTAGGGAAGAAAGTATATCCTTTTGACATCAGAGGAAGAACTGGATGGAGCTCAGGAGCCACCTGTTCCACCCTAGCAGGAAGGATGTTTAGAGACGATATGGGCCCAGTGATGCCTCTGAGGTCATGCTGTAGCCTGGCAGAAAGCAAGGACATTCAGCAAAGCATTGCCCAAGGAACCAGTGACAACTGGAGGATGAGACATGAGCTATAAGCCCTTCTTGAAGAAGTGACATTAGAAAGATGCTTGATGGCTAGGGAGATGGCTCAGTGGATAAAGTGCTCGCCTTGCAAGCATGAGTACTGGAGTTCATATACCCAGCACTCATGTAAATGGTGGGTGGGTATGGCAGCCCACCTGCAATCCCAGGGCTACAGAAGCAGAGACAGGGGACTCTGTTGCAAGCTGACTAGATAGCCTAGCCAAATAGGTAAGCTCTGGGTTCAATCAAGTGAGAGACCCTGCCTCAGTAATAAGGTAGACTGTGATTAAAGAAGATATGTGCCACGTGTGGTCATGCACGCCTTTAATCCCAGCACTTGGGAGGCACAGGCAGAGGCAGAAGGATAGCCATGAGTTCGAGGCCACCCTGAGATTACATAGTGAATTCCAGGTCAGCCTGAGCTAGAGTGAGACCCTACCTCGAAAAACAACAACAACAAAAACAAGGTATGTTATATCAATTTCTGGCCTCCATACTCACACACAGGTGTTCCTACACACGTGAATACACATGCATGCACGCACCACACACACACACACACACACACACACACACACACGGGAATAAGGTCAGTCTCCTGGAGGAGAGTCCAAGAAGGACCAATGTGGGCAGCAACTGGATGATGCTGAGGATGTGCCCCAAGAATGAGATTCAACAGCAGGCTCCATCTCAAGCACCACTGGCACCCTAAAGTTACTGTGTTAACAGGCTCCCAGCTGGTGTGTAACACTGTAGTCTTTTGGATCCCTCAGTGTCCCAAGCACATTGCCTAGCATCATTCTGGCATCCCATGGCTCTCACAAATATTTATAGAATGACACCCAACAAGTAGCCCAGCAGGGAGCCAGTGGTGCTGGGTCTTGATGGGTGAGAGAAGAACAGGGAAGGGGCAGGAATGGGGTGTTTTAGGCAGAGAACAGCTGATGAGAAAGGCACTGAGGACAGGGAGCTGAAGTTTTAAGAGTCATTCATTTACAAGTCTGTGGTCTCTACTAGCTATGGAGCCTGACTGAGGTGTGTGTGTGTAGGGGGCGAATCACAGTGCCTGACCAGATCTGTTTCTTTTCTTTCTTTTTCTTTTTTGAGGCAGGGTCTCACTATGGCCCCAAATGAGTTGGAACTCATTCTGCAGCCCAGGCTGGCCCTGAACTAATGACAATTCTCCTATCTCAGGTATAAGGTATGATCCACTGCACCCAGCTCAGGTCACAGCTAGAACATGACCAGTTCTAGACTGGGCATGGTTGGGACATGCCTGTCACCCTAGCCTTCAGGAAGTAGAGGTAGGAGAATCAGTTCAAAGACAGTTTGGGCTGCATAAAATGCTGTATCAGGGGCTGGAGAGATAGCTTAGAAATTAAGGTACTTTCCTGCGAAGCCTAAGGACCCAGGTTCGATTCCCCAGTACCCACATAAACCAGATGCAGAAGGTGGCACATGCTGTCTAGAATTAATTTGTAGTGGCTAGAGGTCCTGGCATGCCCATTCTCTCTCTATCTGCTTTTTTCTCCTCCCTCCCTCCCAAATAAATATATATATTTAATATGCTATATCAAACAGAGCAAAACAAAAATTTGCTGAGACTAGAGTCACATCTTGACATGGCCCTTGTCCTGGTGTGCTAGAGTTCTCGGAGATGACCTGCTGGTCTTGATTCACTGGCAGGGACAGTTGGTGCCCCTTTTAGTGCCCAGATCAGGAACACGCCCATCCCTGAAAAAAATTATCCTCTTTCCCCCCATCTGTCTCTTTCTCTTGCTTGTTCTCTCTCAAAATAAATAAATAAAATATTTTAAAAATTTGTCCTGGACACATCAAAGGAGTATGCAGAGGGTAGAGTAAAATCTAGAGAGGCCTGAAGCACCTTGGATGTCTCTGGAACCAAGGTGAATGACAGCTGGGGAAGTCAGAAAAAAAATGGGGTAGGAGGAGCCTTGGCGTTATCTGAGACCAGTGCCCAGAAAGACACAGGTCGACCAAGATGGGGTGCTGTGTGAGAATAAGAGGGAAACAGAATGGGAGGCAATTTTCACTGATGTTGTCTGTCAAGAAGGTAGGATGAGTGGCTGCCTCATCCTGTCCTGTTCCTAGGCCTCCTCACAGCACCATCAGCTTCCCTAGGCCCTGACTCTGGTTTCTCTCAAATGCCCAACTGCTTGGGGACAGCCCCATCCATTTCTACCAAATCCCAGCAGCACAGCCCATGCAAGTGTCTTTTGAGCAATGGTTTCTGTCCCTTCCCCTCTGGGACTTCCATGAAGTTATATCATCTATCTGTTTAGCTGGCTGGACCATCCCCGCATGAGGGCCAAGGCAGAGAATCACATCTCTCCCAGGTAAGGAGAAGCCAATGAAAAGGAAGCCACGTGCCCAGACTTTCATCTAGAACCTTCCCTTTTAGAGGCCTGGTACACCATCAGCAATGGATGTCAAACTGGGGGCCAGAGAAGCAGGATGATTTCTTCAAGAAGTGAGATGTGCTCTTTTTTGTTCACCTTTGTTTTGTAGGAGACAGGACGTAGGAGACAGGACATCAAGCCTAGTGCATGCTAGTTAGGTGCCTGGTCACTAAGCCATATACCAGACCATAGAGATCGGAACATGCCTTCCTAGACCCATAGACCACTATCATCCTTCCAGTGTGCATGGACGTCCCCCCCCCCCCCAGGCATTGCTTAATGACAGGGACACATTCTGAGAAAAGCCATGTTAGCTGGGCATGGTGGTGCATGCCTTTAATCCTAGCATTTGGGAGGCGAGGATAAGAGGATTGCTATGAGTTCAAGCCAGTTTGAGACTAATTCCAGGTCAGCCTGGGCTAGAAAAAGACCCTACCTCAGGAGAAAGAAAGAAAGAAAGAAAGAAGAAGGAAGGAAGGAAGAGAGAAGGAGGGAAAGAGGGAGGGAAGGAAGGAGAGAGAAGTCTTGTTAGGTGGTTTTGTTATGGAAACATCAAAGTACACTTAAAGCAAGACAGCTATTACTAGGTTACATAATTTTACAGGGCCACCATAATACAAGAAGTTTGCCATTGACCAAGAGGCCAGCAGGCAACATGGAACTACACATATAAATGGAGGATGTTAGACAAAGTTTCATGACACAGCGGTCTCAGTTAAAGCTTTGTCTGGTGTCTGCCAACAATTTACACATGACAGGGGCTTGGGGAAAATCTGCCACATGAGCAACAGCTTTTTCAATTCAGATAATGAACAGGTTACCCAGCATCCTCAGAAACACAGGCTGACAAGTAAAAGGCCACAGAACCAAAGGGTATACACTCAAACTCAAGGTCCCACTTCCTAAGCACCCCCTATATATCACCATGTCTTAGGTGTCATTTCTTTTCCTCCCCCCCCCCCCGAGGTAGGGTCTCCCCCAAGGAGGGATTGACCTGGAATTTACTATGTAGCCTCAGGGTAGACTCGAACTCACAGCAATCCTCTTACCTGAGCCTCCAGAGTGCTGGGATTAAAGGTGTATGCCACCACGCCTGGCTTCCTTTATTTATTTATTAGACAGAGAGAAAGAAAGAATGAGAACGGATGTGTTAGGGCCTCCAGCCACTGCAAAAGAACTCCAGATATATGTGCCACTTTGTGCATCTGGCTCACGTGGGTCCTAGGGAATTGAACCTGTGTCCTTTGGCTTTGCAGACAAGCACCTTAATTACTAAGCCATCTCTCCTTTCTTTTTCGTTTTATTGAGACATGGTCTTCCCTATGTAGCCATGCTGGTCTGAAATTCTTGGTCCTCCTGACTCCAAATCCCAAGTGCGGAGATGACAAGCTTGTACTACAGCTTCTGGCTTTCAAGACTCCTCAGTCTTTTCTGGGGTGGGGGGTGGGGGTGAGGGAATTCTGAGGTAGGGTCTCCTAGCCCAGGCTGATGGAATTCACAGTGATCCTCTTACCTCTGCTTCCCAAGTGCTGGGACTAAAGGTGTGCACCACTATGTCCAGCTTTTTAAAAAAACACTATTATTTATTCATTGAGAGAGAGAGAGAGAATGAATATGAATGAATGAATATGGGTGCACCAGGGCCTCCAGCTACTGCAAACAAACTCCAGATGCATGTGCCACCATGTGCATCTATCTGGCTTAAGTGGGCTCTGGGGAATCGAACCTGGGTCCTTAGGCTTTGCAGGCAAGCACCTTAACCACTAAGTCATCTCTCTAGCCCCCCCTTTTTTAGATATCTTTATTTAAATGTAAGCAGGCAGGGGGTGGGGGAGAGAGAGAGAAAAAAACAAAACAAAACAAAAAAAAAAGCCAGGGCATTCTGCCACTGCAACTGAACTCCAGATGCTTGCACCACTCTGTATATTTGGCTTTATGTGGGTACTGAGGAATTGAACCCAGGTTGTCAGGTCTTGCAAACAAGGCCTTTAACTGCTGAGCCATCTCTCCAGGGAGCTTCTCAGTCTTTGAAAGCAAAGTAATTGGGGGAAAAAGTCACATCTTCTAACTCACCAAAATAAGTAGAAATAGTTACTGATTGCAACAGCACAGGATGGAAATACAGAGTTAAGAAGACACCTCATTTCCTGTTGTGAGCACCCATAGTTGAAGATGCCCCTCTAGCCAGCATCTGAGTGTGGGCATCAATCAGGAGAGGTCTTCACCTATAGGTTTGCAGAAGATTTGATGAGATGGTACTATGAAAGCACCAAATGCAGGGCCTGGCATGCAGAGGTACAAAGAACACTATAGTAATCTGGAAGCAGTGGAGGAGGTTGAGTAGGAGGCAAGCTGGGAGAATAAGTGAGGCAGGTTTTACTTCCTTAAGTCAGAGGTGATGGATGGAGAGAGTGGAGAAAGCAAAAAGGAAAACAAGAACAGATTCTAACTTCATGGAGATGGTGGACAAGAGCTCTTGTACACACAGCCTTAGCCAAGTTACTACTCTAGCCATGTCAGGCATGGTCACAATCCCAGAAAAGGTAAGAGATGCTTCAGCAGACCCTCATGTGAGAGGCCTAGGATGGAGCACTATCAGGCCTCAAGAAGAGAAAAGGAAGACCTTTCTCCATTCACTCACTTGCCAGAAAAGTAAACTAAAGACTCTCTTGGGAGAACTAGGTATAAAGTTGCTTTCTAAAAAATGAGCCACCATTAAAAAGCAGCCCCAAGCCAAGCATAGTGTCATGCGCCTATGTGAGCACAGGAGGATCATTTGCACCCCAGAGTCAGAGACCAGTCTGGCAACACAGAAAGATCCTGTCTCAAAAAGCAGCCCGAGGAGAGATGGGTTAGCAGTTAAGACACTTGCCTGCAAAGTCAAAGGGCCCAGTTCCAGTTCCCCAAGCCCATGTAAGCCAGATGTACAAGGTGGAACATGCCTGTGGAGTTTTTTTTACAATGGTTGGAGGTCCTGGCACCCCCATTCATTCTCTCTATCTGCTTCTGTGTGTGTCTCTCTCTTAAATAAATAAACAAAAATATATTTTTAAAAAAAAGGACACCTTTAACCCCAGCACTTGGGAGGCAGAGGTAGGAGGACTGCCGTGAGTTCGAGGCCACCCTGAGACTCCATAATGAATTCCAGGTCAGCCTGAGCTAGAGTGAGACCCTACCTTGGGGCGGGGAGCAAGCCAGGAGTGGTGGCACACACCTTAATCCCAGCACTCAGGAGGCTGAGGTAGGAGGAGGATCACCATGAGTTCAAAGCCAACCTGGAGCTACAGAATGAGTTCCAGGTCAGCCTGGGCTGGAATAAGACCCTACCTCAATAACCCCCAAAAGTAAAAGCAGCCCCATTCCAAAGGCACAGAGTAAGTGAAACCATCAACATGATACCAGTGACTAGATCAACAAACAACTGGTTAGATATACAATAACAACTCATTTGTAACCCTGAGTTTCTGAGTGTGGAAAATCTTAAGAATGATAATGTATTTTGCAGGTCCAGAGATAAAAAAGACTATGGGGCACTGGGCATGGTGTCCATGCCTTTAATGCCAGAACTCAGTAGGCTGAGATAAGATTGCTGTGAATTTGAGGCCAGCCTGGAGCTACTGAGCTCCTGGAAAGCATGGGCTAGAGTGAGCCCCTACCTTGAAAAAACAAACAAACCAACCTATCAGATCCCAAGAATAAAGGTTGGGGAAAAATTAAACAAATAAAAGGAAATTGAGGACTGGAGAGATGGCTCAGTAGTTACAGGCACTTGCTTGTAAACCCTGACAGCCCAGGTTCAATTCCCCAGTACCCACATAAAGCCAAACACACAAAGTGATGCATACATCTGGAGATCCTTTACAGTGGCAGGAGACCCTAAAGCACCCATATTCATTCTCTATCTGCCTTTTCTCTGTCTCAAATAAATAAACAGAAAAAAAGTATTTTTAAAAAATAAGCAGGGTATGGTGGCACATACCTTTAATCCCAGCACTCGGGAGGCAGAGGTAGAAGGATCGCTGTTAGTTCAAGGCCAGCCTAGAGCTACAGAGTGAGTTCAGGTAAACCTGGCCTAAAGTGAGATCCTACTGTGAAAAACAAAAACAAAATAGTAATAATAAAATAAAAGTTAAAAAAGGGTGCTAGAAAGGTAGCTTAGTGTTAAGTGCACTGTGCCTTGGGGGAGCCTGAAACCACCCAACTCAAATCTCCAGGACCCAAGTAAACAGTTGGGCATGGCCACATGTACCCATAATTCCAGTCCTGCAAAGGGGAGCAGAGACTGAGGAATAGGTCAGGCTCACAGAAACACAGCAAGGTACAGTGTCATCAAGAGACTCTGGGTCAAAATAAGAATGGGAGGAAGAGGCCGGGCGTGGTGGCGCACTCCTTTAATCCCAGCATTTGGGAGGCAGAGGTAGGAGGATCACCCAGAGTTTGGGGCCACCCTAAGACTACATAGTTAATTCCAGGTCAGCCTGGACCAGAGTGAGACCCTACCTCAAAAAACAAAAAACAAACAAAAAAAGAATGGGAGGAAGAATGATGAAGCACGACACCCTCTGCTGAAGGTAAGCCTGTGAGGGCACATACAGGTGCATATACCACATCACACAGCATATCACACACATAACATAAGCAAAAATAAATCAGTCAAGAAATAGGGGCTGGGAGATTGCTCAGTGGTTAAGGTGTTTGCCTGCAAAGCCTAACAACCCAGATTGGATTCCCCAGTATCCATGTAAAGCCAGATGCACAAAGTGGCACATATGTCTGGAGTTTGCAGTGGCAAGAGGCCCTGGTGTGCCCTTTCTCTCTCTTCCTGCAATTAAAAAAAAGGGGGGGCTGGATAGATGGCTTAGGGGTTAAGGTGCTTGCCTGCAAAGCCTAAGGACCCAGGTTCAATTCCCCAATACCTACATAAACCATATGCAGAAGGTAGCACATGTGTCTGGAGTTTGTTTGCAGTGGCTATAGGCCCTAGCATGCCCATTCTCTATCTGCCACTCTCATTCTCTTTCTTCCCCTTCCTCCTTGCAGATAAATAAAAATTAAAAAAAAAAAAAAAACATTCACACAGGAAGAGATGTGTAGCATGACAAAAAATATAGTTGGAAAACAGAGTATGCCTGAAGGAACATAGTCTCACAACATCTGCAGAAACGACTTTGCATGTTCTCTAGCCAAGAGATTTCTGCAGATATAACACCTCTTACCATCACAAGCTATTTCTTAGGTTTTAGAGCAGCAGAATTCACATGACACATCCCTGCCAAGACCACCATTAAAAAGGAAGGGTTGGGCTGAAGACATGGCTTAGCAGTTAAGGTGCTTGCCAGAAAAGCCAAAGGACCCAAGTGGCCACGTAAAGCTGGATGCACAAGGTTGTGCATGCGTCTGAAGTTCATTTGTAGTGGCTAGAGGCCCTGGTGTGCCTATTCTCTTTCCCTGACTCTTTCTCAAATAAATAAAATATAAAATAACATAGAATTTTACAGTCTTTCCTTATCCAAGGGGATCTTCTCCAAGACCTCCAATGTGCCTGGAAACTAGGATAACACTGAACTTTGTATTACACTGTGCTTTTCCAGATGGTGTTCTTTTTTTCCCCCAAGGCAGGGTCTCACTCTAGCCCAGGCTGACCTGGATCTCACTCTGTACAGTTCCAAGATGGCATCAAACTCATAATGATCCTCCTATCTCTGCCTCCCAAGTGCTGAGATTAAAGGAGTGTGCCACCAAGCCCAGCTAAAGTGTATAAATTATAATAAGCACTCTGCTAGAAACATTTAATCCCAGTACTCAGGAGGCTGGAAGAGGAGGAACACTTTGAGGCTATAGAGTGAATTTCAGGTCAGCCTGAGCTAGAGTTGAGACACTGCCACAAATAAAAAAAAAAAAAACAAGGCAGGCATGGTGGTGCATGCCTTTAGTCTCAGCACTTGGGAAGCAGACATAGGAAGATTTAAATTCAAGGCCACCCTGAGACTACATAGTGAATTCCAGGTCACCCTTGGCTAGAGTGAGACCCTACCTCAAAAAACCAACCAAGGCTGGGGAGATGGATTAGCAGTTGAAGCGCTTTCCTGCAAAGCCAAACGACCTAGGTTCAATTCCCCAGGACCCATATAAGGCAGATGCACAAGGTGGCACATGTGTCTGGAGACCCTGGAACGCCCATTCTCTAGCTGTCTCTTTCTGCTTCTCTCTTTCTCAAATAAATAAATAAAAAAAAACAAAACACACACAAACACAGAACCTAATGGGGCTGGGGAGATACTCAGTGGGTAAGGTGCTTGCCTTGCTAATGTGAGAGCCTGAGTTCAGATTCCTCAGAAATGTTGGGTAGGTGTGGTGGCCACCTGTAATCCCAGCATTGGGGAAGCCAAGACAGAGAATCCCAAGGGACAAATTACTAGCTAGACTGGCCAAAGTGGCAAATCCTGGGCTCAAGTGAGAAACCTTACCTCAATAAATAAGGTGGAGAGTGATTGAGGAAGATACTGACATCAACTTCTGGCATGTGCATATATGTGTAAATACACACCACATACATACATGTGCAAAACAAGATAAAATTATGATTATTTCAAAGGGAGGTATCCTCACTGGCCTTCAGCCTCCCAAGTAGCTGAGACTAGACATATGTATGCCACAACTGGCTATGATTCTCTACTGAGAAGAAATTAAAAGGTCATAGTTGTGTTTTTGGAAAAAGATGCAATTAAAAAAAAAGACTTCTTGCTACTGACCTGATGTCCTGCACAGGGCTTACTACTCCACCCATGTATACCTGCTTAAATGTCACTCCTACATGCCTCAGAGACTTCCTTACTACTACTGCCAAAAAACAGCTCCACATCAACTCCATCTTTTCTTCCTGGTCCGTAGTCTTCATGGCTCTTACATAACTGCGTATCCATTGTCTCTCACTAAAACATAAGCTTCTGTGGGAGGGACTGTTTTGGTCACCACTAATCCGGAGTCCTGACAGGACTGAGCATCTGATACGACCTGAACAAATATCTTATCCTGGTTCAGAACTTGGTAATTATTTTTTAAAATATTTTTATTTTTATTTATGTATTTGAGAGAGAGAGAGAGAGAGAGAGAGAGAGAACAGGTGTGCCAGAGCCTCCAGCCACTGCAAATGACCCCCAGATGCATGTGCTACCTTGTGCATCTGGCTTACATGGGGTCCTGGGGAATCAAACCTGGATCCTTTGGCTTTACAGGCAAGTGCCTTAACCACTGAGTCATTTCTCCAGCCCAATTATTAAGTTTTGATTTGAGCCCAGGGTTCTTTTCTTGTTGCTTTGTTTGAGTCAGTCTAGCTATGTAGGCAAGTTGGCTTTGTTTTTTTGTTTGTTTTGCTTTTTTGAGGTAGGGTTTCACTCTAGCTCAGGCTGACCTGAAATTCACTATTGAATTCTCTCTCTCTTGTTTATATTTATTTGAGAGCAACAGAGAGAGAGAGAGAGAAAGATAGAGAGAGAGAGAGAGAGAGAGAGAGAGAATGGGTGTGCCAGGGCCTCCAGCCACTGCAAACGAACTTCAGATGCATGCGCCACATTGTGTATCTGGCTTATGTGGGTCCTGGGGAGTAGAGCCTCAAACCAGGGTCCTTAGGATTCACAGGCAAGCACTTAACTGCTAAGTCATCCCTCCAGCCCTACTACTGAATTCTTAATATTCCTGGTGGCACAAGCCTACAATCCCAGCACTTGGGAGGAGGATAAGGCATGATGCCTGCTGTGAGATTGAGGGCAATCATAGTTACAAAGTGAGACTCTGGCTCAAAGAACAAAACCGAGGATGGGGAGATGGCACAGTGGTTAAAGGTGCTTGCAAGCCTGTCAGCCTGGGGTTTAATTTCCCAATACCCACATAAAAGTTAGTTGCACAAAGTAGCGTATGTGTCTGGAAATGTTTGCATTAGCAGGAAGCCCTGGCACACTCATTTTTTCTCCCTTTCTCTTCCTCAAAATTAAAAAACAACAACAACAACAAATAAAGAGTTGGGTGTGGTGGTATAAACCTTTAGTCCCAGCACTTGGGAGGCTGAGGTAGGATTATCACTGTGAGTTTGAGGCCAGCCTGGGACTACAAATTGAGTTCCACGTCAGCCAGGGCTACAGTGAAAGATTCTGCTTCAACAAACAAACAAACCCCCAATTCTTACTTTGTGGCCTAAAAGCATATTGCTTCACATATCACCTCACTTTTGAAATAAGGAAGTTAGACCAATGAGAACTAAGTTTCAAATTTTTCAGTCTATGCTTTGTTTTTGAGGTAGGGTCTCACTGTAGTGTAGGCTTACTCTGTAGCCAAGGCTGGTCTCAAACTCCAGATGATTCTCCTACCTACGTCTCCCTTTCAAGTGCTGGAATTATAGGCACAAGCCGCTAAGCCCAGCTCCAACTTTTCCATCTATGAAACAAAAATTTTGATCTCCCCCTGAAGGCAGTTTGTTGCTGAGGGACAGCTCCCCTTTACCTTAGATCAAGACTTTTAGTAATCTTGGAGCTGAGCTGGGCTTGGTGGTGCATGCCTTTAATCCCAGCACTTGAGAAGCAGAGGTAGGGGGATCACTTGCAAATCCTAACAGTTCAAATTCCCCAGTACCCATGTAAAGCCAGTTGCACAAAGTCTGGAGATTGCAGTGGCAAGAAGCCTGGGTGTGCTCATTCTCTCCATCCACTACTGCTTGCAAAAATGTTCAAAAGAAAGGCCAGGTGTGGTGGTGCACATCTTTAATCCCAGCACTAGGGAGGCATAGGTAGGAGGATTGCTGTGAGTTCGAGGTTACCCTGAGACTGCGTAGTGAATTCCAGGTAAGCTTGGGCTAGAGGAAGACCCTACTTTGAAAAAAAAAAAAAAAAAGCGTTCAAATCAAGTCTGAGTTGTTTCAAGATGCTTTTTTAATCAGAACGGCAAAAATTCAGGGGTGATAGGAGCACAGAGTTAACATGAGAAAAAAAAAGCGGACAGAACAGTTTAAGGGTAGACAGCCACTTTTCCACATTCTTTGGGGCATCAAAATGCAAAATTAAATTAAAAATAAAAATAAGTGCCAGATGGGACTGGGGAGATGGTTCAATGGCTTAAGTGTTTGCTGTACAAGCATGAGGACCTGAGTTTGGATCCCCAGCACCCATGTGAAAATGTTTGGCTTGGTGATGCACACCTGTAATCTGTGCTGGGATGGAAGAGACAGGACGATCCTATGGGCTCTCTGGCCAGTCAGTCTAGTTACATCAGTAAGCTGTAGGTTGTAGCAAGAGATGCTGTGTCTTAGAGAATAAGGGAGTCACTGAACGACCCCTGACCTCACCACCCACACAAATATACATGAACAGATGCGTCCCCCATCCCCCAAAAAAGAGAAAATGACACCACAAGACTCCTTCAATGGTGGACTAGGTCAGGCGTGGTGGCGCACGCCTTTAATCCCAGCACTCAGAGGTAGAGGTAGGAGGATCGCCGTGAGTTCGAGGCTACCTTGAGACTACATAGTGAATTCCAGGTCAGCCTGGGCTAGAGTGAGACCCTACCTTGAAAACAAAACAAACAAAAAGATGGACCAGTAGTAGTAGTACATCGTGGAAGGAGATCATAGTGCTACCCACCTCCAACCTTGAGATCCGTATTACCTATTTCCCTTCCTCTCAGGATCTCGGTGCTCAACCCTAGACTATCGGGTCACTTTCCCACATGACTTTGGCATTACGAGTGGGGACACAAAAACTTCCAGACACTCCCCAACAGCAGAATTCCGGGCCCAGGGACAGGAAATACCGCCCGCTCAGGTTCCTAAGACAGCAAACTTCAGCTTCCCAGGGGATGCCTGAAAGTGTCGCCTGGACTTAGGTTAGAGAGCGATGGGAGTGAACCCGGACGAGCTGGAAGCTGCCACACCGGGGTGGCCTCACACCAAGGGCGAAATCCTCCAGAAAACCTGACGCTGTGGGGACCCTGTTGCTTCCAAGACAACATTTTCTTAGCTGCTGGTCAAGGGGTGTTGCTGAAGCCCTGTCTGCCATCAGAAGCGAAGGCTAAGGTGATGGCGAGAGACCTTCGGGCACCCGTAGTCTGAGCGACGCGGTGAGGGTCGTGCCCCCACGAGTGACCGCCCCAACCAGCCCCAACCTCGCGCCTGCTCGCTTGCAGCCCGGCCCGGCCACCCGCGCTCACCGCCTTCTCCAGGTGGCTGCGCGCCTGCTCGCTGTTCTTCGTGTGGTGGTAGAGCACCGAGCCGAGCTGCAGGTGCGTGCGGGCCTCGATGCGTTGAGGCGGCTTGAAGGGGAACACGGCCTGCAGGCAGTGCACGCACAGGCGGATCTTGGGCGGGCTGGACGTACGGAAGTGCTCGGCGAATCCTAGAAGTGCCAGGTACCACGACTCGGCCGCCTCGGCCTGCGCCGCCTGCACCGCAGCCGCCTGGGCCGCCGCCGCCGCCGCCTGAGCCGCCATCTTGGTCAGCACAACAACAAGCCGCCTCCACAGAGAGGCGGAAGCAGTGCGCGGGGCGGGGCTGGACACCTCTCGCGGTTCTCGTGAAGTGTTCCTCCCGAGGCATTCTGGGACATGTAGTTTGAACCTAGAGAGGTCTCGGCTGAGGGCAAGTGTGAGGAAAGGGTAACGCCAGTAAATCATCGCGACTG
Organism: Dipus sagitta; assembly: GCA_036346955.1. Lineage (NCBI taxonomy): Eukaryota > Metazoa > Chordata > Mammalia > Rodentia > Dipodidae > Dipus > Dipus sagitta. Next base: position 220,243,583 of record CM070770.1, read on the forward strand.
ACAGCGGAATTTTGCCTATGGGCTGACACTCGCATTTTCGTGGAGAAGATCCTTGGCAGTCTCACAAAGGCCAAGCGTGGCTGGTGACACGGACTACATCTCCCATCAGGTCAAGTGCAGTATAACAGGCCGCCGCAGGTGGCGCTGGAGCATTGTGGGATTGGATGAGTCTCAAGATGGACAACCGAGATGTTGCAGGTAACAGGCCCCCCGTCTTCCCTCAGGCGCTCTCCTGGGTTCTGGCAGCTGCACGTCGTTGCTTCTCCCGGTGGTCAGTCCTAACCCGATCCCACGGACTCCTCGCTGTAGCCCTTGGGAAGCCCAAGGTGACAGCCCCTGCACCCCGTCACCTCCTCAGATCCCCCAGACCCAGATTGCTTGCCGCCCCCGCCTACTGTGCGGAAAACTCCCCATTTTCCATAAAGGCTGCCCCCCCCGGGTCAGTCCTGCCCCAGCTTTCCCTAAGAACTACCTTCAGGGCAGTCCCCAGGAACAGCGGCCACTTTGGGCTCCACTACGCCCCTCGGAGTAGGGGTTACCCTCTGGCTTGTGTCTCGCTTTCCGGAAAAGCTGCTTTTCCAAACTGCGCTGGGAGTCCCCAGACGTTATTTCCCAGGTCCTTTGAGCCCCACTTTCCCACAGGTTTTGCTGCCCTTACTCTCCTAGAGTGGGATGCATCTATCCACTCAGCAGATGTCAGGAACCCACTATGTTAGGCCAGCGGGGACCAAAACAGAGCCCCGCCTTTTTGAAAGTTGTTTTCTACAAGGGTGTCAGTGCACCGAGGAGCAAATACTAGCAAGGAACTATTTCTGGCAACACGAGGGACTGATATTGGGTGTTCAGGGAAGGACTTTTTCCGCAAAAGACATTTGGAATAAAAAGATGCCTTTCTATGGGAGGGACTAAGGGCACGAGGCTTCTCCACAGAGGTTGAACAGCAAGTGCAAAGGCCCTGGGGTAGGCGGGGCATGTCGTTTTGAAAACTATAATGAATGAAATGGAGATGGGATGGAGAACCATCTCTGGAAACTTGAAAATTTTAGAATTTAAGCAGAGCTTAGTGGCACATGCCTGCAATCCTAGCACTTAGGAATCAGAGGCAGAAGGTTGCTGTAAATTTAAGGCCAGCCAGGTTTACATAGCATGACCCAGTCTTTTATTTTATTTTATTTATTTTTAAATATATTATTTATTTGGGGGGGGGTTCAAGGTAAGGTTTTGCTGTAGCCCAGGCTGACCTGGAATTCACTATGTAGTCTCAGGATGACTTTGAACATGGTGATCCTCCTACCTCTGCCTCCTGAGTGCTGGAATTAAATTTGTGTGCCACCACACCCTGCTTGCTTTTTTAAATTTTATTTATTTATTTATTTGCAAGCAGAGATAGAGAGAAGAGAGACAGAGAGAATGGGCACACCAGGGCCTGTAGCCACTGCAAACAAACTCCAGATGCATGTGCCCTTTATGCACCTGGCTTATGTGGGTCTTGGGGAATCGAACCTGGGTCCTTTGGCTTCGCAGGCAAATGACTTAACTGCTAAGCCATCTCTCCAGCCCTTTTTTTTTTAAAATATTTTTATTTATTTGAGAGAGAGCAAGCGAGAGTATGTGGATGCTAGTGCCTCTTTCCACTGCAAATGACTCCAAATGCATGTGCCACTTTGTGCATCTGGCTTTACCTGGGCACTGAGGAATCAAACCTAGGACGTATGCTTTGCAGGCAAGTGTCTTAACTGCTGAGCCATCTCTCCAGCCCTGTTTGTTTCAGACAGGATCTCACTTTATAGCCCAGACTGTCTTAAACTCACTATGGGGGCTGGGCTGGCCTGGAACTCATATGGATTGTGTGCCTCCGTCTCTCAAAGTGATGGGATTACAGATGTGTGCCGCCCCACCACACCCAGCCCTCTCAAAGTTGTTAGTGTTTTTGGTTTTTCAAGGTAGGATCTTACTCTAACCCAGGCTGACCTGGAACTCATTATATAGTCTCAGGCTGGTCTCAGACTCTTGGCAATCCTCCTATGTCTGCCTCCTGAGTGCTGGGATTAAAGGCATGCACCACCATGCTGGGCTCAACCTTACTTTTTGAGATAGAATCTCTCACTGAACATGAAGCTCACTGGTTCAGCTAGACTAGCTAGCCAGTGAGCCCTAGGGATCCATTTGTCTCCACCTCTGTAGTGCTGGAATTACAGGCATGTGCCCCCACACTTGGCTTTTCCAAGGATGCTAGAGATCTGAACTCAGGTCCTCATACTTGGCTGGCAAGCACTTGACTCACTGATCCATCTCTCCAGCTGTGGTAATTTGAATGTATGTCTCCCATTGACTCAGGTGTTAAAATGAAACTTGTAACTCAGATCTCCAGCCACTTGGCTGGAGGAGGTGTCACTGGGGGTGGACCCTGGAGTTCAGCCCTAAGGTGTCACTGGGGGGCAGATCTGATTCTAGCCAAAGGTGTGCAGAGCAGTTTGAGCTCTGGCAGATTTTTGTTTGTTTGTTTGGCTTTTCAAGGTAGAGTCTAGTCCAGGCTGACCTGGAATTCACTATGTAGTCTCAGGGTGGCCTCCAACTCACTGCAGTTCTCCTTACCTCTGCCTCCCAAGTGCTGGGATTAAAGGTGTGCACCACCATGTCCTGGTCTGGCAGATTTTTTTGCTTCCTGCTTTTTGGTCTTTGCAGGCTGGTAGTGATTTTCTCTGCTTGGATTTATGAATGGGAGGCAGTTTCTTCCGCCATTAATAGAACTTCCCCTGGATCTGTAAGCCTGAATTGCATTCCTCCCATAAACTGTGTCTGATTTGGTTGTTCATCTCAGCATCGTGGAACTGCCTACGACACCAACCCTCTAATGTCCTGTCTTCTAATTGTTATTTTTGGACTGCACTACCTGTACAGTACTTCCATTACCTCTCTCACTCTTTGGTTTCTAGGAGAGTGCTGCTTGTAATTTGTGCACTTTAGTTGGGCTTGGTGGCAAATGCCTTTAATGTTAACACTCAGGCAGCTGAGGTAAGAGGATCACTGTGAATTTGGTGCCATCTTGGGCTACAGAGTGAGTTTCAGGTCAGCCTAGGCTAAAGTGAGGCTCTGCTTCAAACAATAACAACAACAACAAAATTTTTTTTTTAATTTGTGTACTTTTTTCCTCCTCTCTTTCTCACTCTCCCTTTGATAGGGTCTAAGTAGCCCAGGCTAGCCTAGAACTGGATATTCATTCTCCTGCTTTATCAACCTGACTGCTGAGGTTATAGGTGTGCACCACCAGGCCCAGCTTGCAGCTAATGTACCTTGCTATGGTCTATTGTTTCCTCTGCTAGAGATGATCCCACATAGGCCAAGCTCTCATCTCTTATTTAGCACTTAGCACAGTGCTGGTTACACAGCAGGTGTTCCACAAATGTTTGCTGAAGAAATTAACAAATGGAGGCTTTCAGAGAGATGGCTTAGCAGTTAAGGCGGTTGCCTGCAAAGCCAAAGAACCCAGGTTCTGTTCCCCAGGACCCATGTAAGCCAGATGCACAAGGTGGCCCAGGCGCCTGGAGTTCATTTGCAGGGCTAGAGGACCTGGTTTGTCCATTCTCTATCTGCTTCTTTCTCTCTCAAATAAATAAATAAAATATTTTTCAAAAAGGAATTAACAAATGGACATATGAGTCCAGCAGGGCATTGGTTGCTTTCTGGCCCATCACAGATGTGGGGATGCCAGTGGAGCAAAGGTGTTTATTTATTCATATATATATATTATTATTATTATTATTATTATTTGGATTTTCAAGGTAGAGTATCACTCTAGCCCAGGCTGACCTGGAATTCATTATGTAGTCTCAGGGTGGCCTCAAACTCACAATGATCCTCCGACCTCTGCCTCCCAAGTGCTGGGATTAAAGGCGTGTGCTACCACGCCTGGCTTATTTATTTATTTATTTATTTATTTATTTTTTAGCCAGGGTCTCTAGCCCAAGCTGACCTGGAACTCACTCTGTAGTTCCAGACTGGCCTTGAACTCATGGTGATTCTCCTACCTCAGCCTCCTCAATGCTGAGATTAAAGGCATGTGCCACCATGCCCAGCTAAAGGTGTGTTTTTCTTCTTTTCTTTTCTTTTTTTTTTCTTTTTTCTTTTTGGTTTTGTGAGGTAGGGTTTCACTCTAGCCCAGGCTGACCTGGAATTTGTAATCTTAGGGTGGCCTCGAACTCATGGCAATACTCCTACCTCTGCTGGGATTAAAGGTGTGCACCACCACGCCCAGCTTTTTTTGTTTTTTGTTTTTTGTTTTTTTTTAAGTGGTTTTTGGGCTGGAGAGATGGCTTAGAGGTTAAGCACGTGCCTGTGAAGCCTAAGGACCCTGGTTCAAGGCTCAATTCCCTAGGACCCACGTTAGCCAGATGCATAAGGGGGCGCACGCATCTGGAGTTTGTTCGCAGTGGCCAGAAGCCCTGGCGCACCCATTCTCTCTCTCTCTCTCTCTCTCTCTCCCCCCCCCTCTCTCTCTGTCGCTCTCAAATAAATAAATAAAAATTTAAAAAAATAAATAAATAAAAGTGGTTTTTGATTCACTTCTTTTCCCTCTGCAGGAAAGGCTAATCGGTGGTTTGGGGTTGCCCCACCCAAGTCTGGGAAGATGAACATGAATATTGTTCACCAGGAAGAGCTCATTGCTCAGAAGAAACGGGAGATTGAAGCCAGGATGGAGCAAAGAGCCAAGCAGAATCAGGTGGCTAGCCATCATCCCCCACACCCTGGAGAGTAAGTGTCTTTTGGGGCCTAGAATTCTTAGAACTTCACTGGCAGAGGGTTTGGCTTATATCTTCAGTCAGTATGGACCTGCATCTAGTCACAGCTTGAGGGTCCAGCAAGTCTCAGAGAGGTTCAGTGAGAAAGGAGACAGGTAATGGGTGTACAGGAATCCAGAGGGTGGTTTGATAACTTGTGTATTGATGCTTACTTACTAGACCCAGATGTGATAAACACCTGTCATCCCAGTATTTGGAAGGCTGAGGCAGCAGGATCACCCCGTGTCTGAGGAGAGTCCTGTGGCTCAATTGGCAGAGCACTTACCTCTACATACATACATGAAGCATACATGAAGTTTTGGGTTTAATGCCCATCTCTCCATAAACCAGGCATGGTGGCATGCACCTATAATCTAAGTATTTCAGAGTTGAGGCAGGATGAACAGAAGTTCAAGGTTAGCCTTGGCTATATATTAAGTTCAAGGTCAGCCTAGGATACATGAAACTTTGTCTTAAAACAGACAAACATTTAGACTCTTGGCTGGGCATGGTGGCATACACTTGTGATCCTAGCAGTCAGGAGGCTGAAGTAGGAGGATGGCAAATTCAAGGCCAGCCTGCATTACATAGTATAATCCTGCTTCAAAAAGAACAATAGGGCTGGGGAGATGGCTTAACAGCTAAGGCACTTGCATATGAAGCCTAAGGACCCAGGTTCGATTCTCTAGTACCCATGTAAGTCAGATGCACATGGTGGTGCATGCATCTGGAGTTTGTTGGTAGTGGCTAGAGGCCCTGGCATGCCCATTCTCTACCTGCCCCTCTCTCTCTCTCTCTCTCTCTTTCTCTCAAATAAACTAAAATAAAATATTTAAAAAAAAAACACAGTTGGGCGTGGTGGCACATGCCTTTAATCCCAGCCATTGGGAGGCAGAGGTAGGGGGATCACTGTGAGTTTGAGGCCATGAAGTGAATTCCAGGTCAGCCTGGGCTAGAGTGAGACCCTACCTCGAAAAAACGGGGGGGAGGGGGAACAAGTATAATGGCTCATGCCTAGTACTTGGGAGTTTGGGAGTTAGAAGCAGGATGATCAGGAGTTCAGGGCCAGCCTTAACTACATAGCAAGTTTGAGGTCAGCCTGAGCTACATGACAAAACAAAAAAAAGCCCTATGCTTGTCTGTCCTGTCCTTATGAGGCTCACAGGCTGCTAGCAAAAGGTTGCCAGCCCCACCTCAGAGCTGTCAAAGATGTCATGAGGCACTGTGTACATAGCCACAGTGGTCACCACAGGGTCACAGAGAGGCTGTGTGTTCCAGAGGCCTTGGTGGAGCTGTCCTGGAAGTAGAGATCTTGGCTGGTAGTGGGTAGGACAGGAGAGAGCCACCGTGTCAGGCCAGCCCTAGCCATCACACACTACATGGGCCATACCAGAGATGGCACAGTACAGTTAGTTGTTTATCTTGAGGAATACTGAAGATAATAATAAGTTTAAGCAAGTGTGATGTGATGAGGAGGATGGAATCTACAGGTTGATAGTGCTTCAGGCCCCTTCTATTAATATATGTGGGTGGTTTTTGCTAAGAGGCAGATAGAATCATGCCAGGGCCTCCAGCCACTACAAACGAACTCTAGGACACATGTGCCATCTTGTACATCTGGTTCACATGTGTACTTAGGGAACTGAATCTGGGTCCTTAGCCTTCACAGGCAAGTACCTTAACCACTAAGCCATCTCTCCAGCTCTGCATGGGTGTTTTAACCTTTCATGACGCTTGTCCAGGCTCCCACCTACTGTCAGAGTTGACAGTTGCCCATGACGAGCAAGGCTTAGACCTCATTGCATATGTGCCTAGCCTGGCACAAGGTCTGAAGCCTCTGAGATGTTGAGGAACCTGGGGGTTGGATGCAGAGTAACTGAATGAGGGTCCCAGTCCCTGGGATTATTGAATGCTTGGTGCCGAGATGGGAAAGGCCTTCAGGATCCAGAGGATCTCCTTTAGTCTCCTGGATTACAGATCCAAGGTCAAGCAGCCCAGCGGGGATTTTCATGTGGAGGTCCTGTCTTGTCATCTCATCTCATCTCATCTTCTTTTTTTTTTTTTTTTTTTTTTTTCTTGAGGTAAAGTCTTGCTCTAGCCCAGGCTGACCTGGAACTCACTCTGCAATCTCAGGGTGGCCCCAAGCTCATTGCTGACCTCCTACCTCAGCCTCCCAAGTGCAGGGATTAGAGGCATGCACCACCATGACTAGCTTTTTTTTTAATCATTTGTTTGAGAGAAAGCATGGGTACACCAAGGCCTCCTGTCACTGTAGACAAACCCCCAGATGCATGCACCACTTTGTACATCTGGCTTTCTGTGGGTACTAGAGAATTGGACCTAGGCAACCACTAAGCCATCTTTCTAGCCAGGGCCCCCCTGCCCCTTTTTTTTGTTGGTTTTTCAAGGTAGGTTCTCACTCTAGTCCAGGCTGAACTGGAACTCACTATGTAGTCTCAGGGTGGCCTTAAACTCATGCTGATCCTCCTGCCTCTGCCTCCCAAGTGTTAGGATTAAAAGCATGAGCTACCATGCCTGGCTTTTTTTGGTTTGCTTTTATTTTATTTTATTTGATTTTTTTGGTTTTTCGAGGTAGGGTCTTACTCAAGCCCAGGCTGACCTGGAATTCACTGTATAGTTTCGAGGTGTCCTTGAACTCATGACAATCCTCCTATCTGGTATTTTGTTTAATTAGGCGATCCTCCTACCTCTACCTCCTGAGTGCTGGGCTTAAAGACATGTGGTACCATGCCCAGCTCATCTGTTTTTTTGTATAGATGGATGGATGGGAGATGATAGATAGATAGATAGATAGATAGATAGATAGATAGATAGATAGATAGATGAATGGATGGATGAAAATAAAGAAAGAGAAAAAGAGCTGGGCATGGCAGTGCATGCCTTTAATCCCAGCACTCAGGAGGCAGAGGTAGGAGGGTCGCCTTGAGTTGGAGGCTACCCTGTAAATACTGAGTGAATTATTGGTCAGCCTGGGCTAGAGTGACTGAGACCCTACTTTGAAAAACCAACCCCCCCAAAAAAAAGAAAAAAGAAAAAGTGAAAGGAAGAAAGGGTGTACCCGGGTGTCTTGCTAGTACAAAGGAACTCCAGGTGCATATGCCACTTTGTGCATCTGGCTTTACATGGATACTGGGGAATCAAACCTGGGTCATCAGGCTTTGCAGGCAAGTGCCTTTAACCACTGAGCCATTTTTTAAGCCCCTTAATTTTGTTTTTTTTTTTCAAGGTAGGGTCTTGCTGTAGCCCAGGCTGACCTGGAATTCACTATGTAGTCTCAGGCTGGCCTCAGATTTACTATGATCTTCCTACCTCTGCCTCCTGAGTGCTGGGATTAAAGGCATGCACCACCACACACGTCCTGTGTGCCACTTTTTATGTCTGGCCTTAGGTAGGTGTTGGGGACATGAACCAGGGCTGACAGGCTTTGCAAGTAAACACCTTGAACCACTGACCTATCTGCCCAGTCCCCAGTAATAGTTTTTTATTTTTTATTTTTAGTTTTTCAAGGTAGGGTCTCACTCTAGCTCAGGCTGACCTGGAATTCACTCTGTAGTCTCAGGGTGGCCTTGAACTCACAGCGATCCTCCTACCTCTGCCTCCCAAGTGGTGGGATTAAAGGTGTGTGCCACCATGCCCGGCAGTAATAGGGTTTTACCATCTTGTTTTGGTGGGCACTGGCAATAGTTTGTATTGTTTTAGAGGCCTCAGGGATGGCTGGGTCACCTTGTTCTTGTTGTTATTCCCTAAGCAGTCAGAGACAGTTATTTACATGGCATCCGTAGAGTATTAGTTGTGATGCGTCATCTAGAAATGAAGTCAGTGGGAAGATGTGTGTAGGTTCTTTTGTGTATATTCTGTGCAAATAACTATGGCCATTTGATATGAGTGACTTCAGCATTATGGATTTTGGTGTCCGTGGGAGTCCTAGAACTGTCCCTGTATGTGGTAAGGGACAAGTGTATACACTTTTGTTCATTCCTTGTCAGTTTCACACAGTAGTACTTTCCTGTCTCTGTGCAACATGGTTGTGATTTTCGTTTTTCACTGTCCTCACCTGTATCGTCTTGCTTATGAGGCAAGCACTAACAAACAGGTGGGATATGTTGTGCAGGAGGAAATCATGAGTTATTTTGATGGCACCATTGAGCCCTTAGGGGCTGTCATCAGAGATTGCCCAAATAATGTATTTCTCTTGTTATGGCAAGTGTATTCCCCATGCACTCAACCATTGCCCTTGGACATCTTTGGGAGCCAAAAATTGGGTCTGTTTTAGTGTGAACACAGTGTAGGTGTAAGGCAGGGATATCGAGGAATCGGCCCTGTCTTTGGGTTCCCCACTTCTCTCCAGCTCACCCTTACTTGTCTTCTGTTTTGGTTCTAGAGTAGTCAACACACACAATTCCTCTTGTATTTCCAACAAGTTTGCCAATGATGGCAGCTTCTTGCAGCAATTTCTGAAATTCCAGAAGGCACAGATGAGCACAGGTAAGTGCAGCTGACTCCTACCTTGGAGCCTCTGACCCCTATATCCTCTGATATGATAAGACCAGGGTCAAGTGTGAGAGTGATTATGGCCTGGGATGTCACCTGCCAAGTGCCTCCCCCCTTCGTTCTCTTCTGACTAGGGAACCTTGATAAATCATTCCCTAACCTGCATACCCATAGCACTCTATTAGTACCCTGCAGACCTTGAGTTTGTCTTCTTTCTCCCAACTCCAGACCCGCCCCCTAGTGCCCCTCCCAGCATACCCACTGCTAATGCCGTGAAGAGGCCTCTCCTGCTCAGCAAGCGAACTGGCCTGGGTCTGGGCAGCCAGCTCAATCAGGTGAAGAACTACTCACATGCCAAGCAGCTGCCTGTGGCACACCGCCCCAGTGTCTTCCAGTCCCCTGATGAGGAGGAGGAGGAGGACTATGAACAGTGGCTGGAAATCAAAGGTAAGTTGGGGCCTCCACATCTTCCACTGACCACCTGCAGACCCCTAGGAAGGTCCACAGGCCATGGTCTGTGGTGGATCATAGGGTGCTCAGGGCTTTGGGGAACAGCCCACAGGTCTTTAGCCTGAGCCAGGGTGAGGCCCCTGCAGGAGCCATCTCTTGAGCAGGGCTGTGTCGTAGAGGTAGTGGGAGCTGTTGTACCCTATCTTGGAACCTTCCCAGGACAGGTGTGATTGAAGGAGTAGAGCTTCAGCATTTCACTGGCTGCATAGACACTCCCCTTCCTGAGCTTCTGAGGGTCTGGGGAGGTGGTGGCTGGTTTCAGGTGCAAGAGGGCCCAGAGCAGGTTATAACTGCCCTTATGAGGCCAGTCCTGCCTCAATCAAAAAGAGACTCTGAGACACCCAAGCTGAATGGAGATCTGGGTTCAGGGTTCTGTTGTCTTCTTCAGGTCAGACTGAAGTGATCCTATACTCATACCACGTCAGCCACTAGATCCTTTATTCTGAATAAGTGTGCCAACTTCGTGTGTCTTAGCAGACCAGAGGACATCCTGGCTCTGAGCCATTCCTTGGTCAGTGTGGGCTGGAGAGGGGAACTGTTGCTCTACAAGGGCTCTGGAGGATCTCCCATTTTGGCTACTTGTCCATGTGGCCTCACAAACCCACCTGCTTCTGTAAACAGTGACCAACTCAGAGGTCTTGCTGAGCATGTGGGAGGAGGGTGGGGCTGGGGAAAGTCAGGCACAGAGTGCTCCTGGACTTCACAGGATTCTTCTTAGATCATATGTGTCTCTGTCTTCTAGGGCTCACCTCTGTGCTTTGCAGTTGGCAGGGCCCAGGTAACAGTGAGAAAACTCGTGAAAGTGATTTATATAGTGGTTGACATACTCACCTCTTAAATAGTCCAGCAGGAAATATAGAAGCAAGTTCCATATGGTTCAAACAGGAAAGATAATTAACCTGTGAAACTATTCTCAGGCTGGGGACGTGACTCAGTTGGTAGAATGCCTGCCTAGCATGCACCAGGCCCTGGGTTCTATCCCAGTACTGCATAAACCAGGCATGGTCATGCATACCTGTCCTCTCAGCACTCAGGAGGTGGAGGTAGGAGAATCAAGAGTTCAAGGTCATCTTGGTTTACAAAACAAGTTCAAGGTCAGCCTGGTTTACATGAGAACCTATCTCAAAAAGAAAAATTCACACCTTTAATCCCAGCACTTGGGAGGCAGGGGTAGAAGGGTCTCCATGAGTTTAAGGCCACCCTGAGACTATATAGTGAATTCCAGGTCAGCCTGGGCTAGAGTGAGACCCTACCTCGGGAGGAAAAAAAGAAGAGAAGGAAGGAAGGAAGGAGAAAGAAAAGAAAGAAAAGAAAAGAATTCAGAGCTGGGTGTGGTGGCACACGCCTTTAATCTGAGCACTTGGGAGGCAGAGGTAGAAGGATCACCGTGAGTTCAAGGCCACCCTGAGACTACTTAGTGAATTCCAGGTCAGCATGGACTAGAGTGAGACCCTACCTTGTGAAACCAAAAAGAAAGAAAGGAAAGAAAGAAAAGAATTCAGCTGGCCGTGGTGGCACACACCTTTAATCCCGGCACTTAGGAGGCAGAGGTAGGATTGCCGTGAGTTTGAGGCCAGCCTGTGAATTCCAGGACAATCTGGGCTAGAGCAAGACCGTACCCCCCCCCCAAAAAAAGAAATTCTCATAACCCTGAGATAGCAATTGAATTTATGTCATTGGATGTCTAAATGGTGGTCTGCTGGCACACTTTCTCACTAACAGAGACCAGGACTCCTTCAAGAAAATGGATGGGTCTGGCCATAAGGTGTGTGAGGAAATTCTGTAGTGCCTTAACCCTGTAGATGGCAAAAGGGATCATGGAGACTCCTGAAGTCATGTTAAGAACTTCCAGAAAACCAAACCCACAAAAAAATGCCAGGTGTGTTGTTGCACACCTATAATCCCAGCACTGGGGAGATGGAAACAGGAGAAATCTCTGGGGATTGCTGGTCAGACAGTCTAGCACAAGTGATGAGCTCCAGGTTTGGTGAGAGACCATGTCTTAAAATGCAAGGTGAAGAATGACTGAGAAAGACACCTGAGGTTGTCCTCTGGCCTCCATACTTGCATGTACACATGAATATGCACACACATGAACAAAGAGTACTTTCTTTGAAGGATTAAAAAGGTACTGATATAATAAAAACTGCTAAAGGAGTTAAGCACCCCCTATCCACAAAGCAAGGAAGCTAGAATGTGCTTCCCAGCAGCCCCTTCCAGCCAAGAGAGATGGGTTCACCCCAGGAGGTCCTCACACCTATTTTTTGCCTGCATGCTTCATCCTGTGAAGACTGACTGCCCTCACTGTGGGGTGCTGTGAGGACCAAGCCACTAACAGCCCCCCACACCTCATGCTCCTCTCCCCCTGTCGTTGTGGTCTGTAGAGAGAGTGTACCTATTGACTGTTGGTTGTGTGAGTTGGACCCAAGTACTGACCGCCTCCTTAAAGTTTCACCCCCAGAGGGAGCCGAGACTCGGAAAGTGATAGAGAAACTGGCCCGCTTTGTGGCAGAAGGAGGCCCTGAGTTAGAAAAAGTAGCTATGGAGGACTACAAGGATAACCCAGCCTTCGCGTGAGTATTGCTAGGGGCAGGCCACAGCTGCCACTGTGTGTACTGTGTGTCACACATGGATGTGCTTGAACTTGTGTGGACCAGTTGCTGTGCTGAATGCTTTTTTTTTCTTTATTTTTGTGGTGCTTGGGTTGGAACCCTGGCCCTCATTCATGCTAAGAAAGTGCTCTGCCACCAAGCTTCACCCCAGCTCAAAAGAGGACTATTACTATTTTGGGAGGGGTGATATGCACACTGGGCAAATGCTGTGCCACTGAACCACCCCTATTCCTGAGCACTTTTTAACTCATACCAGATGGCACTGGCACCCAGACTGACTTTGCATGGTAGAACTCCAGGCTCATACTCCGCTGACACTTTTTTCAATGTTTCCAAATCTCTTGTTCAGATTTTTGCATGATAAGAATAGCAGGGAATTCCTGTACTACAGAAAGAAGGTAGCTGAGACCAGAAAGGAGGCACAGAAGTCACAGACAGCCCCTCAGAAAGGTAAGTGGGTGGAGGGGCAGGGCAGGAAGCTCTGGGGAGGCATGTGGTGGCACTGGGCCTTGTTGATTGGTTTTCCTAGAAGTGGAATGGGTGGTACCACAGGTTGCTGACAGGTAAGGGTGGTACCCTCCTGGGCAGCAAGGATGGCTCTGGGAGGTGCTAGCACCACCTTCCCTGTAGGCCTCCAGGAACCAGATGAAGTCTGAACCCAAAGCCTGTCTTTGGGGTGTAGGGCACTGGTAGACCAGGGTCCTCGGGAGGGGGGATCATGTCCAGGCCCTCAGCAGAGTATGCATAGCGGGCAGAGGGATGTCTGCCTGTTTAGTTTTGACAAATGCTATTAAGTTGCAGCTTCATGCTTGCATTGGGGACCCAGCAAGATGTGTGGTACCTGAATCTGATTGAGGGGCTGAGAACAGGGATAGCTGTTGGGCAGCAACATCTGATATCTGATGGAAACGTGGCCCACAGGCATGCACTGTCACTGCAGACCTCGCATCCTCTCCCCAGGGGAGGGGGGTGACTGGGCAGGACAGAAATCTGTCTCTATTCCCCAGCTTGTGTCTGAAAACCTGTACCCTGACCTGCGTGGTGGGAAATGGAAGTAGGGAGGGGGAAAGGGGTCGTAATACTTATGATGTTAACTGAGCATTTGGTCCCGGTGTAGTAATCTGATTCCCATTTGCCTGTTTCTCTTTGCATCATTCCTAAAACAAGCCCCACTCGTCCCTACGGGGCCTCTTAGCAGGAATTAGGCTGTTGGGTGTGGTGAGTTGAGCTCAGTACTGACAGCCTGCTTAAAGTTTCACCCCCAGAGGATGAAGAGGCCAAGAGCCTTGCAGAAAAGTTGGCCAGGTTCATAGCAGATGGGGGTCCCGAGGTAGAGACCATCGCCCTCCACAACAACCGTGAGAACCAGGCATTCAGGTAAGAGCAGCTGATTGCCTAACAGAACTGTCATATGGCAAGAAAGATTCATTGTGCTGTTGGTCTCAGGGTTCTTTGTCCATCATGGTGGGAAGGCAGGGTGAAGTTCATGGTTTGTGTGACAGGGTCTTGTCAAGTCACCACTACCCAGGAAGCAGAAGGCACCAGAACCCAAGACCAAGCTACAACCTGCAAAGGCACTCCCTGTGACCTACTCCTGCTGATGAGACCCTACTTCCTAACAGTTCCATAACCTCCCAAGTCAGCACTGCCAGTTAGGGACCTTCCTGTGAGGGACAGTCCAGGTTTAGACCATTAGGATTCTCACCCTGGCCACTGACCCTGCAAATGAGGGCAGCATAGGCTCCATGTACAGGGGCAAGGACTCTAATCTCTAACCCAGAGCCTAGCTGTGACTCCACAGGCACCTCCCAAGCTCACTCTGGTCCAAAGAGGTGTCTGAGGTAGGTAGATGGGGGCCTTTGGGACCCATGTTTTCCAGTCATCTTATGGATAGTCTCTGGCATCAGCCTTGCTGCTTGTGACAGATGGCTCAACTCTTGACCAGAAACTCAGGGAACAGTTTATATTGGGTATATTCTTGGGAGGGGTTGCAAACCCATTTATGGCAAGAAACAATAAGGAATAGGGAGCCTTGGGGTATAACGAGGAAGAACCCATTTGTGTGCAGATCTCACAGAGGGGTAAGTAGCATATGACTCCCATCATGGGATGATACCCACCCTGAACGTAGCTCCATGCTTACCCATTTGGTTATTGGCAGTCAGGAAGTGGAACACCTGCTCTGTGGTTGGGACAGTGGGACATGATGCACTTGTGAGGATGCTTTTGGCTAAATGTAAGATAAGTCCCTGCTCGGTCATTGAGAAGACTGATTGATGAAGGGCTATAAACTAGAGTTCAGCTGGATGACACACGCCTTTAATCCCAGAACTTGGGAGGCAGAGGTAGGAGGATCTCTGTGAGTTCGAGGCCAACCTGAGACCACCTAATGAATTCCAGGTCAGCCTGAGCTACAGCTAGACCCTCCCTCAAAAATAAAAAAAGAAAAGAAAAGAAAAAAGAAGTTCAGAGTTGATGATGTATGACACACTACTATAACCACAACACTTGGGAGGCAGAGGCAGGAGGATCAGGAGTTCAAGGCCGGACAGAGCCACATAGAAGACCCTGTCTCAAGTAGAAGGATGGGATGTAGCTCAGTGACAGAGCACCTGCCTCCTATGCATGGGCCTGGGTTCTATCTCAGCTCCATAGAGACCAGGGGTGACAGCAGTTCTATAACTGTCTTCTGAGACTTGGAGAACAGAGGGGAGATGGGTTGGCAATGTCACCTGGCCTGTTATGTTCATGACCTATGCTGAGCACAAATGAGGTGCAAACAGAGGTGTTTGCAGGAAATGTTGTGCCAAGGGAGCCATAAGATTTGTCATTGTTTTGTTTTGGCTTGGTCCCAGAGGCCTTGGTGTCACTGAGGGTCTTCAAAGATGAGCCGGGAATGAGGGGCTACTTGTGTTTGTAGGGTCTGCGGAGACATTAGAAAGAGGCCAGTCAGAGGGGGTTGACCATTGGGACTTAAGAGGATGGAGTTTGGAATTAGGGCAGGGTCCAGTACCTCAGAAGCCGTAGTGGAGTCTAGTACCTCATGGAGGCCTGGAAAGTTAGGTGAAAGGCATCTTCCAGAACTGGGGTCCTTGCTAAACAGCTAACTGCTCCGGCTTTTAGACAGAAAGCTTGTGCAGCTCAGGCTGGCCTGAGATGCATAGTAGTCCTCTGGCCTCAGCTTCCCAAGTGCTGTGATGGCAAAATGTGGGCTACCTCACACAACCTAATTTTCTTTCTTTCTTTCTTTCTTTCTTTCTTTCTTTCTTTCTTTCTTTCTTTCTTTCTTTCTTTCTTTTTTTGGTGGCTTTTCAAGATAGGGTCTTGCTCTAGCCTAGGCTGACCTGGAATTCACTATGTAGTTTTAGGGTAGCCTTGAACTCACAGCGATCCTCCTACCTCTGCCTCCTGAGTGCTGGGATTAAAGCCGTGCACCACCACACCCAGCTCTAGTGTACTCATTTTAAAAATTATATTTATTAATTTGTAAGAAGAGAGAGAGAGAGAATAAGAATAGGTGTGGGCTGGAGAGATGGCATAGTGGTTAAGGCGCTTGCCCATGAAGCCTAAGGACCCATGTTCGATTCCCCAGGGCCCATGTAAGCCAGATGCACAAGGCAGTGCGTGCATCTGGAGTTCATTTGTAGTGCCTGGAGGCCCTGGTGCACCCATTCTCTCTATATGCCCCCCCCTTTCTCTCAAATAACTAAATAAAATGTATTAAAAAAAAAAAAGAATAGGTGTGCCAGGGCCCCTAGCCACTGCAAATGAATTTCAGGTGCATTCACCACTTGTTACATCTGGCTTTATGTGGATCCTGGGGAATGGAACCCAGGTTGTTAGGCATTGCAAGCAAGTGCCTTAAGCACTGAGCCATCTCTTTAGCCCCTAGCTGACTTAAAAAAAATATTTTTTCTGGGTGTGGTGGTGCACGCCTTTAATCCCAGCACTCAGGAGGCAGAGGTAGGAGGATCACCATGAGTTCGAGGCCACCCTGAGACTACATAGTGAATTCCAGGTCAGCCTGAGCCAGAGTGAGACTCTACCTCAAAAAAAAAAAAAATTATATATATATATATATATCTTTAAATTGGGCCAGAGAGATGGCTTAGTGGTTAAAAACTCTTCCTTCCAAAGCCTAATGGCATGGGTTCATCTTCCCACTACCCTCGTAAAGCCAGATGCACAGAGTGGTGCACGTGTCTAGAGTTTGTTTGTAGTAGCAGGAGGCTCTGGCATGCCCATCCTCCTCCCCTCTCTGTCAAATAAATAAATAAATAAATAAATAATGTTTTTATTATATTTATTACAGAGAGAGGAGTATGGGTGTGCCAGGGCCTCTTGCCACTGCAAATGAACACCAGGTGCATATGCTACTTTTTGCGTCTGGCTTTATGTGGCTGTTGGGAATCAAACAAGCCTGTAGGCTATGCAAGCAGGCACCTTTAACCACTAAGCCATCTTTCCAGCCCCTTTACTGTGGAAACCTGTCTCAGGACAAATGATAAAAGTAGTGGGATTTTGTTCTGTGTCAGGCTGCTCTGGTCAGTCACAAGGACTTTCTTTCACAAGCCTTTCTCCAAGAGGTATTTCTGGTACAGGTGGCCCATGCCTCCTGTATGGCCCTATGTCTTGTCTGTGGGTCTGGAGGTAGATAGCAGCTTCAGGATAGCTGTCATTGGTGCTGGGCCAGGGGTGGTATCTGAGATGAAAGCTCTTTCCCACACTTAGCCTGAGTCTGGAGTCAGACTGGAGTAACAGAAGCCCCACAGGGCATGCAGATTTATATAAAACCATGGTAGTCTCCAGATCACATGAGGTGGCCACCAAGCCCAGGTCTGCCAGGTGGACACTTGGCTGGCAGCACCTCCCTGCACCCTGTGGCCTATTTTAGGAAACAGTTTGTCACAACCATGCCTGGCTGTCTGGAAGCTAGACATGTTATCCTCTGACCGGCCATCTCACTGCTATGGTGTGTCTCCTGAAATCACATCAAATGTAGCATTACCTGATGAGACAAAAAAGTCAGTAACAAGCTGGCTGTAGTGGCACATGCCTGCTGTCCTGTTACTCAAGAGGCTGAGGCAGTAGGAGTACCAGGAATTCAAAGCCAGTCCAGATATAGATATATAGATATATCAAGATCTTGTCTCATAAAGTAAAGCAAACAAAAAAGAATCTTTAATAAATTGAATGCCCAACCTCAGTGACTACTCAACTGCAAGTGCATTTCCCAGTGTGCTACATTCTGTCAGGAGTTGCACAGACCTGACCATGGTTGGTGCAGCACCCTGGCAGACCCAAGTTCTTGGCAGGGAGGAAACTGGCAAGGAGCCATGCCCCTGGTATTCAGTGTCTCAGTCCACTTCCTGGTGTTGTCAGTTCCTAAGACTGGGAATTTTCTTCAGGAAATTGGTTTGTTTGACTTATGATTCTGACTGGCCCAGTTGGGCAGTCCCATCTGGTATAGGCCTCATGCTGAGTCAGCTCGCAGTAGACTGGACTGTAAGCAGTAGCTTGTAGAAGCCACAGAATACATGGGGCCTTATCTGAGCTTCCTCTGTAGCTAAAGTCTCTTGAGTATCTAGCTTATTTTTTTTTTAATTTTCTTTTTTTGTCTTTGTTAATTTAATTTATTTTTTTTTATTGACAGCTTCCATAATTGTAGATAATAACCATGGTAATTCCCCCCCCCCCACTTTCCCCTTTGGAACTCCACTCTCCCATCATATCCCCTACCCCTCTCAGTCTCTCTTTTTTATTTTATTTTATTTTATTTTTCTCAATTTTTAAAACATTTTCCATGATTATAAAAAATATCCCATGGTAATACCCTCCCTCCCCCCTTTCCCCCTTTGAAATTCCATTCTCCATCATATTCCCTCCCCATCTCAATCAGTCTCTCTTTTATTTTTATGCCATGAGCTTTTCCTCCTCTTATGATGGTCTTGTTTAGGTAGTGTCAGGCACTATGAGGTCATGGATATCCAGGCCATTTTATGTCTGGAGGGAGCACGTTGTAAGGAGTCCTACCCTTCCTTTGGCTCTTACATTCTTTCTGCCACCTCATCCACAATGGACCATGAGCCTTGGAAGATGTGATAGAGACATTTCAGTGCTGAGCACTCCTCTGTCACTTCTCAACACCCCTAAGGCTCATGACTACTCCTGTTGTATGTTTTCAATATCAGGGATATATTCCCTCCCATGGAGCAGGCTTCCACTCTAATTAGAGGGGAGTTGGTTTCCCTCATAATAGACATGCCACTATTGCACCTGTTGGCTCATTTGGCCTGGCTGGCCAAATTTAAGGCTTGCAGTGTCCATTGTTGAGTATCTTGACTGGTGATTTCTCTCTCTCCCATTGAACTGCATGCAGCGTGGCTTTTTCCAGCTTTTTCTCAGCTGGTCTACAGGGAGATTTTTAGCTCAGCTCCAGCAGGATTTCTCAGTGGCCTTGCAGCCCAAGTATGTGGAGTCTTCAGCAATAGGGTCTTTATCTATTCCTGGTGGGAAACCAAGAGCCTTGGCAATGGCCTGTAATGTTTTGGGGGTATCAGTGACCTTCCTGGCCAACATCTCACTGGAAAGTATCCCATCCCTGGCACTGAAAATTTTCTGGTAACAATCTATGGCTTTTGAGTGTCCCATTGTCCAAAAAAGTAGGTTTCCATATGACTTATTTATATCCTCTTAGATTTTAATTAGCCCTCCCTCCACCTTTCCTTTACTCAATCTCTTCCCCTGACCACACTTAGGCCTTTTCACCCCCATTAATCTATTCTTCTACTTACATATATACAATATATTAAGTCCCCCTCCCTCCCTTTCTATTCCCTTTATATCCCCTTTCTTGTTTACTATCCTCTGCTATTTAGTTTTATTCCTACTCATATAAAAATCCAGTCATTTGTAGCTAGGGGATCCACATATGAGAGAGAACATATGGCATTTGGCTTTCTGGGCCTGGGTTACCTCACTAAGTATAATCCTTTCCAGATCCATCCATTTTCCTGCAAATTTCATAACTTCATTTTTCTTTACCGCTGAGTAGAACTCCATTGTATAAATGTGCCACATCTTCATTATCTACTCATCAGTTAAGGGACATCTATACTGATTCCATTTGCTAGCTATTGTGAATACAGCAGCAGTAAAAACATGGTTGAGCAAGTATCTCTATGGTAGTGAGACAACATATGCCTATGAGTGCTATAGCTACGTCATATGGTAGATCTATTTTTAGCTGTCTCAGGAACCTCTACACTGATTTCCACAGTGGCTGGACCAGATTGCATTCCCACAAACAGTGTAGAAGGGTTCTTCTTTTTCAGTATCCTTGCCAGCATTTACGGTCATGATGGTAGCCAATCTGACAGGAGTGAGATGGAATCTCAACATAGTTTCAGTCTGCATTTCCCTGATGACTAGGGATGTAGAACATTTTTTAGATGTTTATATGCCATCTGTATTTCTTCTTTTGAGAACTCTCTGTTTAGTTCTATAGCCCATTTTTTAATTGGGTTGTTTGATTTCTTATTATTTGACTTTTTGAGTTCTTTGTATGTCCTAGATATTAATCCTCTATCAGATGTATGGCAAAGATTTTCTCCCATTCTATAGGTTGCCTCTTTGCTCTGTTCACAGTGTCTTTTGCCATACAAAAGCTTTGTGATTTCATTAGGTCCCAGTGGTTAATCTGTGGTTTTATTGCCTGAGCAATTGGGGTTATATTCAGAAAGTCTTTGCCAAGACCAGTATGTTGAGGGGTTACCCCTGCTTTTTCCTCTAGCAGTTTCAGAATTTCAGATCTGATATTAAGGTCTTTAATCCATTTGGACTTAATTCTTGTGCATGGAGAGAGAGAAGGATCTATTTTCATCCTTCTACAGATACATATCCAGTTTTCCCAGCACCATTTACTGAAGAGGCTGTCTTTTCTCCAATGAGTATTTTTGGCATTTTTGTCGAAGGTCAAAGATCAGGTGGCTGTAGCTACCCAGACTTACATCTGGGTCCTTTATTCTGTTCCATTGATCTACATATCTTTTGTGCCAGTATCATGCTGTTTTTGTTACTATGGCTCTGTAGTATAGGTTAAAATCAGGTATGGTGATACCACCAGCCTTATTTTCTTTAAACTTTATTTTTTTTTATTTATTTGAGAAAGAGAAATAGAGGCAGAGAGAGGGAGAGAGAGAATGGGCGTGCCAGGGCCTCCAGCCATTGCAAACGAACTCCAGACGCATGCGCCTCCTTGTGCATCTGGCTAATGTGGGTCCTGGGGAATCGAACCAGGATCTTTTGGCTTTGCAGACAAACCACCAGCCTTATTTTTGATGCTCAGAATTGTTTTAGATATTTGAGGTTTTTTGTGCTTCCAAATGAATTTTTGGATTGTTTTTTCTATTTGTGTGAAGAATGCCATTGGAATTTTGATGGGGATTGCATTAAATGTGTAGATTGCTTTTGGTAAGATTGCCATTTTCACAATATTGGTTTTATTTTAAATATTTTATTTATTTGACAGAAAAAGAGAGAATGGATGTGCCAGGGCCTCCAGCCACTGCAGACGAACTCCAGACATGTGTGCCTCCTTATGCATCTGCTTTAGCCCTTTTTAAAGTATTTTTATTTATTTGCAAATAGAAGTAGATGAGAGACCGACAGAAAGAATGGGCATGCCAGGGCCTACAGCTGCTGCAAATAATCTCTAGATGCATGCGCCACTTTGCATCTGGCTTTATGTGGGTACTGAGGAATCAAACCTGGGTCCTTAGGGTTTGTAGGCAAGTGCCTTAACTGCTGAGCCATCTCTCTAGCCCCTCTCTCTTTTTTTCAAACTTTTAATATATTTATTGGTTTGTGTGTGTGTGTGTACACGCATGTATGTGCATCAGGGTTACTTGCCACTGTAAATGAATGCCTGTCTGGCTTTATGTGGGTGACTAGGGAACCAAACACATGCAAGCAGGCTTTATAAGCAAGCACCTTTAACGGCTGAGCCATCAACTCAGCCCTTTATTTTTGTCTTTTACAAATGGCCTTCAGTTGATTGTTGATCACACCTATACTATGACCTACTACACTATACTATGACCACCATCTCTTTGTCACATCACCTTTACCAGGCACCAGACGATAGCAGGGTAGGGTTGCTCCAACCTCTCCTAGGGCTCATATTCACTCCGTCTGATGTAGACTCCATCTTTGAGGTCTCTGGCTGCTTTTTTTTTTTTCAGTGTGTGGTGTGGATGTGTATATGAGTATATGTTCACATGTGTGGATGCATGTGTACATAGATGCACTTGAGTGTATCCTTGCACTGAATGTGGAGGCCAGAGGTTTACTTCTTGTGTGGTTTTCTGTCACTGTCCACCTTATTTATTGGGGCAGGGTCTCTCATTTGAACCCAGACCTTACCAATTTGGGTAGTTGAGCTAGCCATCTTGCTCCCAATAATCCTGTTTCTGCCTCCCAAGTGCTGGCATTGCGGGTAGCTGCCATACCCAGCATTTTGCATGGGTGCTTGGGATCCAAGCTCCAAGTCCTCATGCTTGTGCAACAAGTACTTTACCAACTAAGCGGTCTTTCCCTGTACGCAAAAGGAACCCTTACCATGTCCCATCAGCCCTCCATGTCCTTTGGACTTGAATTCCATGCAGTGAAAATATTCTTAGAAAAATTATATCTGGTGGGCATGGTGGCACACACCTTTAATCCCAGCACTTAGGAGGCAGAGGTAGAAGGATCACTGAGTTTGAGGCCAACCTGAGACTACATAATAAATTCCAGGTCATCAGCGTGGGCTAGAGAGAGACCCTACCTTGAAAAACAAAACAAAACAAAACAAAACAAAAAATTGTGTCTGTACTGAATACATATGGACGTTGGTCATCATGTGTCCCTTTTCATTCTGAATCACTGGGTAGGTGGTATGTAAGATTCCATGCAAACCCTACACTGTGGGCTGGAGAGATG
Source organism: Dipus sagitta (assembly GCA_036346955.1). Lineage (NCBI taxonomy): Eukaryota > Metazoa > Chordata > Mammalia > Rodentia > Dipodidae > Dipus > Dipus sagitta. The sequence goes on from CM070770.1 coordinate 220,265,976, forward strand.
GCTTAAGTGGTTAAGGCGCTTGCCTGCAAAGCCAAAGGACCCAGGTTTGATTGCCCAGGACCCATGTAAAGCCAGATGCACAAGGTAGAACATGTGTCTGGAGTTCATTTGTAGCAGCTGGAGGCCCTGAAGTGCCCATTTCTTTTCTGTGTACCTCTTTAACACACACACACACACACACACACACTCTCTCTCTCTCTCTCTCAAATAAGTAAATAAATAAAAATGAAAAGAAAAAAAAAAAAAAGAACAAATCCTGCACCGTGTTATAAGATTTGCACATCACAGATTTTGGTATGAGCAAGGGATACTGAGTGACCTTGCCTTGCTGTTGGGCACAGTGTTGTGCCAGGCTCATAAGTGCAGGTCTGGTCTCTTGTCCAGGACCAAGTCACCTGGGCTGTACACACATTTGAATCTTTCTTGGCATTTTGCCACAGGAAACTGGGCTGGGCACCTTACTGTTATCTAGGATTGCAGAGATGTGAGCACCAGCTGTGGACATGCTGTCTGCGGGAAGGGCAGGTGGGGATGCAGTTGTCGTGGCCAATCCAGTGCTACCTGCTTTGTTCCTAGCTCACTAGAGACCCAGGGATCTGTAGCACCTACAGAAGTGAGAGCTTCGTTCTGGACTGCCTCCTTCCTTGTGTGTGGCTGGCACCCAGCTCTTTGCTCCACTGTGTCCAATGTGCTCTGGCTCCACTCACTGTTGGTCTCCAGGGGCCCAGCAGAGATGTGTGGAGGTTAGGGCATGACCCTTCACCCTATCCGGTGTTTCAGGACTCTCCACAACTCAAGAGTTTCATGGTGGGAGTCACTGTGTCTATCTGAAGGCGGCTGAGCTTTTAGCTCAGAAGCATGTCCATTTGGGCTCCCAGAGATAGCAGCCACAGACACCTGTCCAAATAGTGATTCTGGAATGCATTGCCCAGGAAGCAGCAGGCTGACGGGGCTCTCTCATGTTCTTCTTTGCAGTTTTCTGTATGAACCCAACAGCCAAACATACAGGTACTACCGGCAAAAGCTAGAAGAGTTCCGGAAGGCCAAGGCAGGCTCTACTGGTGCTCTCCCAGCCCCTGACCCCAGCCAGAGGCGCAAGTCTGCTCCTGAGGTCCTCTCTGGCATTTTGCCCATTGCCAACACCTGCCCCGCTCTGCCAATCCCAGCACCCACAGTTGCCCCTCTTCCAGTGATCCCCCTCTCCGGAAAGCCTCCTGCCACAGCCACTGTGAAGAGGAAGCGAAAGAGCCGGTGGGGGCCTGAAGAAGACAAGGTGGAGCTGCCACCCGCTGAGCTGGCTCAGAGGGATGTGGATGCCTCCCCCTCACCTCTGTCAGGTAGGTGGACCCCAAGCCTATGCTTGAAGCTCACCTGTGTCATAGTATATGCCATTGACTTCACTTCCTCTCTGGCTGGATAATCCAGGTACACATGTATGTGTGTGCTAGGCCCCACTTTCCACTCGGGATTGAATCCAAGGTCTCCATGGACACTAAACTGTGACTCTGTGTATGTGTTTGTTTGTTTTGCTTTGTTTTTGTTTTACTGTATTTTTTTTATTGTTGAGTCAGGGTCTTACTGTAGTTCTGTAGCCCAGACTAGCCTTGACCTCATGGAAATCTTCATACCTCAGCATTGGTGTGCTGGTATAGGTGTGAGCCACCTGGCTTAAATTTGTTTTTATAATTGGCATACAATGGCATAAGTTGGCCACGCATGATGGTTCATGCCTAGGATCCTCAAAGCAAGAGGATCATGAGTTCCAGGCTAGCCTGGATTACAGGATAAGATCCTGACTCAGAAAAACAGGTGTGTATGTATGTACACACACATTTATGCTGGTACGTATGAAGCAATCTCTCCTTGAAGTTTTTTTGGGATGTATGTGTGGGGTCAGGGTTTTTGTTTTTTTTTTTTTTTTTTCCACGTAGGGTCTCTCACTCTAGCCCAGGCTGACCTGGAACTCACTCTGCAGTCCCAGGCTAGCCACAAACTCAGAGCAGTCCTCCTACCTTTGCCACCTGAGTGCTAGGATTAAAGGCATGTGTCGTCACAACCAGCTCCTACTGTAGTTTTGACCTGCCTCTCCTTAATCACTAATGGTGTGGCTATGCTCCCCATCCTGGCCATTTGTGAAGCTTCTGCACATATTTTGTTTATTCCTTTGACTGTTTTAAAGTCCGCTTGTGGGTTTTTGTTACTGAATTGTAAGAATTCTTTCTTTTTCTGCTTGAGGCAGGGTCTCACTGTGTAGTCTAGGCTGGCCTGTTAAATTTAGGTCGCTGGTACATTTTAAGTTAATTTTTGTAAATAGTGTGGCATAGGAGTCCCAACTTCATCCTTTTTCTGTGGAAGTTGAGTTTTCCAAGCAACATTTGAAGGGGCTGTTCTTTCCTTATTGCATAGTCATGACACCCTTGTAAAAAGTCAGAGACAGCTAGGTGTGGTGGCACACAGCTTTAATCCTAGCACTTGGGAGGCAAAGGTAGGAGGATCACTGTGGGTTACAGGCCAGCCTGAGACTACATAGTGACTTCCAGGGTAGCCTGGGCTAGAGGGAAACGCTATCTGGAAACCCCTACGCCCCCCCCCCAAAAAAGTGGTATATGTAGGGCTGGGTGTGACTTGGTGATAAACACTTACCTGTCATTCATTGCAAAACTCTGTTTGCCAGGCGTGGTGGTGCATGCCTTTAGTCCCAGCACTTGGGAGGCAGAGATAGGAGGATTGCCATGAGTTCAAGACCACCCTGAGACTACATAGGGAGTTCCAGGTCATCCTGGGCTAAAGTGAGACCACCCTGCCTTGAAAAACCATAAAAAGAGCTGGAGGGATGGCTTAGCAGTTAAGGTGTTTGCCTGCAAAGCCAAAGGACCCAGGTTCGATTCACCAGGACCCACATTAGCCAGATGTACAAGGTGGCGCATGTGTCTGGAGTTCGTTTGCAGTGGCTGGAGGCCCTGGCATGCCCATTCTCTCTCTTTCTCTTCCCTCTTCTCTCTGTCAAATAAATAAATAAAATATTTTTTTAAAAATTGGGCCTCAGCCAGGTGCATGCCTTTAATCCCAGCACTCAGAGGTAGGAGGATCGCTGTGAGTTCAAGGCTACCCTGAGGCTACATAGTTCCGGGTCAGCCTGGGCTAGAGTGAGACCCTACCTCGAAAAAAAAATTTTTTTTTTAGAGCAGAAGAGATGGCTTAGTTAAGGTGCTTGCCTACAAAGCCAAAGGACCCACCAGGTTCCATTCCCCAGGACCTACATAAGCCAGATAGATGCACAAGGGGGCACATGCGTCTGGAGTTCTTTGCTATGACCGAAGGACCTGGCACACCCATTCTCTCTCACTCTACCTGCCTATTTCTCTGTCTCTCTCTCAAATAAATAAAAAATTTAAAAATAAATATTTAATAAAAAAGGGCCAGATGTGGTGGCACACACCTTTAATCCCAGCTCTTGGGAGGCAGAAGTAGGAGGATTGCTGTGAGTCCAAGGCCACCTTGAGACTACACAATGAAATACAGTTCAGCCTGGCCTAGAATGAGACCCTACCTCAACATAAATAAATAAATAAACCAACCAACCAACCTCTGGGTTCCATTCCCAGCACTGCACAAGAAAAATAGACATCGGAGTGGCATGTTGAATTGTCTAGCCCTTATTGCAGGAGTATTTCTTCCTTCATTGCTGTCAAGTTTTGCTTCAAGTGCTTAGGGGTTCTGTTGCTAGGTGTGGGTAGGTTTATAATTGTTATATCTTCCTTCTGTATGAACGTTTTGCGTTTTATCAACATATGACTCCCTCTTTGGTCTCATTAACCTGTTTCTTTCCTTTTGTCTTTTTCCTTCCTTTCTTTCTTCCTTTCTTTCTTTCTTTCTTTTTTTTTTTTTTTTTTTTTTGCTTGTGTATCTGTAATTCTTTAATGTGGTATATGTGTGGCATAAGCATGTGTATATGCCCTTGTGACACCCTCACCTACAGGGAAGGGTGCTTGTCTATAGTGGCTGGAGCAGAATGTTGGGTATCCTGCTCCATTACTCTTCCTCCTGCTCTTATTTTGAGTAAGTCTCTTGCTGATACCAGAGCTTGCTGCTTTTTTCATGAGTCAGCAATTCCGTGGTCTTTCCTTTGTGGGACTTGGGGTTAAAGGTACATGTGGCCATGCCCAGCTATTTATGTGGGATCCACAGACTCAAACTCGGGTAGTTTTTGGGTCCCTCAGGCCCTCATGCTTGTGCAGGAAGAACACTTCGCCCCTGAGCTATCTCTAGCCCATCATTAACCTTTTGACTTAGTCAATCTTGTCTGATGCTGATATAGCCCTCCCAGGTTTCTTGGTTACTGTTTACATGCAGTATCTATTTCCATCCTTTCTGTCAACCTGTGTGTATCAGTGGATCTGAAGTTAGTCTCTGCTAAGGTCATATGGATGGATCCTGCTCTCTGTTAAACTTTGAAGCACGTAGATTCCTTTTGTGTCATTGAAAGTTCAGTAATGCATAATGAGAAGCACCATGCCTGCTATAGTCAGTTTTGCAGTTACTTGACCTTTCCTCCCCATAGCAGTTTGAAGATAACCAGTATGGGGCCAGGTCTCATTTCCTAGCCAGCCTGGATTCTCTTTTACCATTTCTGCAGCAGTGGCTGAGAGGCCATCTCAGATTGTTCTTCTGGCTCTCATGTAATCTATCCCATGTGAAGAATCAGCCTCTCCCTTCCCCACCGTAACACACAGGAGCATAAGAGAGTCACATGTGTCCTGCTGTTACTTGCATTTGCAAGAGGACAATGAAGAGGGAAAGCAAGGCCATTCCCTCTGGTTGCTGGGTAACATGTTAGCCCTTGTTGTCTACCCTGAGGGCCACTTTCTTACTTGTTGATGTTCTGGTCCCAAGGGCTTCAGAGATTCTAGGTCAGGGAGAAAAGCTCCTAAGTGAAAATTCTAGTACTTGCTAGACAGAAACTCCAGCCAGGGTTGAGAGCTCAGGATCAGCCTGCCACTCAAGGTTGACCCCTCCTGTCAGTCGTAGAGGGTGCTCAGCCTGGGACTTTCTCCAGTGTGGGTACCCCTGCTCTGAGGGACCTATCTTCACCCCCACAAGTGCTCAGTGATAGAATGGCCTAGGGAGAAGAGGGACCACTCAAGACCTCCTTGTGGACTCTCTCAATGTTCCCCTTACTACCAGTAGATATCCTCCAAGTTCCCAAGCAGAGATTAGGGGCCTAGAAACAGCCATGACAACTGTGTATGCATGCGTGTGTGTGCTGGGAGTAGAACCCAGGGTCTCATGCCAAGTGGGCAAATGTTCCATCTGAGTTCCACCCCCAGCCCTAGACCCAAACTTATTACATCTGTACCAGATGCTTGTTAACTATCGGGCTGCCTTCTGGGAAGCACAAGCATGGACACACACAGATACATACACCTCTCAGTTGCTCTCTTTGGCTTTGCTCATTAGCTGTGTGGTACTGAATGAGAACCCACCCTCTCTTATGCCTGGCGTCCACATCTATGTCTGGGGAGTCAAGCCTTCCTGAAGAAGATAGGTCATCAGTATCCATCAGTCCCCAGTGACAGTAAAGGCCCCTGAGGGTCCTTACAGAGTAGTGAGGCTGACAACCAGGATTGGAGTACCCTGTCCTGGGTGGCTTTAACACTAAGGGCCTGCAATATCATTTACTATCATATATCTTTGGTCTCCAGTTCAGGACCTCAAGGGGCTCGGCTATGAGAAGGGGAAGCCTGTGGGGTTGGTGGGTGTCACTGAGCTGTCTGATGCACAGAAGAAGCAGCTGAAGGAGCAGCAGGAGGTAAGGCCACAGCGCCTGGGAAACAATTGGCTGGGTCAGTTGATGTGTCCATGTATGCAAGCCTCTTAGAGAAGGAGTTGGAATAGGTGGGTTCCCCAGCCATTGGCATGTACCCCACCCAGAGTCCTTGCTACCCAGGAGATGCCAACCTTAGGGCTGGGCCTCCTCCTAATGGTCTCCCATTTCCCTGTCCTTCCCTAGCTTCCTCTTGTGTTTAGTACAGGAGAGATCTGTGACAACAGATCTTGAGTGATCTGAGGGTCCCCAAGCACAGCATTCCCTGGGGCTTAGCTGAACCCCTGTCTCTGGGACCATTGACCTGGACTGCAACCCAGTGGTAGCCCCCTGAAGGGCTAGTCTGTCCTCATTCAGTGCTGAGTGGTCCTAGAGCTCCATGCAATGCTAGGACTGAGGATTCTGGTGACTGCCTGGCCTCAAGGAGGGGAGCTGGCTGAGGGTGACAAGCATGGCCACATCTGTTTTCACTGCCCTTACTCATCATGGCCACAGATGCAGCAGATGTATGATATGATCATGCAGCACAAGCGTGCCATGCAGGACATGCAGCTACTGTGGGAGAAGGCTCTGCAGCAGCACCAGCACGGCTACGACAGTGATGAGGAGGTGGACAGTGAACTGGGCACCTGGGAGCACCAGCTGCGGCGCATGGAGATGGACAAAACTCGGGGTGTGTAAGGTGGGAGGGGTTGGGGGATTTCCCTCAGGCACTGCACATGCCCAGTACCCACTTCTCTCAGAAGATTCTCCTCCACCAGGCCACACTGGTGCTGGGGCCAGATGCTCAACCCCTCTGGCTTGGTCCTTGCTGTTGGGGGGGGGGGGGCAGGGAATCATGTGAGCCACATCAATGCTGTTGGTGCTTGGGTAGAACACTTTGGTTCCTGAGCCAGCTAGGAAGGGGAGCCATCCAGTTCTCTTCCACACATACCCCCCCCCCCTCGCAACCTTCCCTTGCCACTCACCTCCCCACCTCTCCGTGCAGAGTGGGCCGAGCAGCTGACTAAGATGGGTCGGGGAAAGCACTTCATTGGGGACTTCCTGCCCCCCGACGAGCTGGAGAAGTTCATGGAGACCTTCAAGGCTTTGAAGGTGAGCGCAGAGTGCACTCCTAGCCTGCACTCCCAAGTGGCCCACCTTCTGGCAAAGTATCTGTGGCAAGTGCCCCTGGGTAGGAAATTAACAAACTGAAGTTCAGCTGCTGCTCCAGAAACATTTCCAGCTATGGAAACAGTGCCTCTAATGGAGCCAGTTATGTGCCTGACAGGCAAAGCTAGTCTTCTAGAAACCTGCAGGCTGGCTTCTAAAACAGGGTTTTGGGGGCTGGGGTATGGCTTAGTGGTTAAGGCACTTGCCTGCAAAGCCAAAAGACCTAGGTTCGATTCTCCAGGTCCCACATTAGCCACATGCATAAGGTGGCATATGTGTCTGAAGTTTGTTTGCAGTGGCTAGAGGCCCTGGCTCACTCATTCTGTCTCTGTCTGCCTGACTCACTCACCCTCTCTCTCTGTCTCTCAAATAAATAAATAAATAAATAAATAAATAAAATATTTAAAACAGGGTTTTTGAGACAGGATGTTGCTATATGCTCTAGGTCCTCTGACACTCATTATGTAGACTAAGCCAGCCTATAACCTAAGCTGTCCTCCTACCAAGTGTTGGGAGTCACCACTGTTGCCCAGAGCACAGTTCAACATGCTGGCCCTGCCACAGTGAGCACCTGAGGAGAATCAGTGGGCTGATGTGGCAGGAACCACATCTTTATTTCACTGTATCAACTACATCTTAGCATTTTGTATAACAAACTGTTCCTGAGTTGGACATCATGCTTATAGTCCTAGCAACCCCAAAAGCTGAGGCAGGAAAAAAAAAAAAAAAAAGCTGAGGCAGGAGGAATGCTTGAGTCTAAGATTTTGAAACCAGTTTGGGCCAACTGCATTTCAGAAGCGCGCGTGCACACACACACACACACACTTTCAGAACATGAGCTATTCTTTGCTGATAAATTATTAAATCTTTCTCATAGACAAGGCCTGTGTAGCTTGCCACCATGCCCTTTTTGACTTGGCTTAGTCCCTTGGGGACCCAGAGAACGTGAAGAGCTTGATCTGTCCTTATGGAGTCTAAGCTAGTGGGGGCAGGGCACATAGGCAAGTGTTCCCAATTGGACTGACGCCAGAGGCAGGGGATGGGAAGGTTTGGGAGCCTGAGCTGAAGCCCATGGGTGGCTGATTGCCCTCTCACACCTACTGCAGGAGGGCCGTGAACCAGACTACTCGGAGTACAAGGAGTTCAAGCTGACAATTGAGAATATCGGCTACCAGATGCTCATGAAGATGGGCTGGAAGGAAGGCGAGGGGCTGGGCACTGAGGGCCAGGGCATCAAGAACCCGGTGAACAAGTGAGTGCTGATGACCACCTAGTGACTGCCTGTCCCACCCTCACTCCCCTATCAAAAGCAGGGGAGCCAATTCCCCTGGGGCCTCCTGCCTTATGATGTAGCCATAAGGTTCCAGAAACTACTGAGAACTGTCCTAGGCATTCACCCTGGCTCTGAGTACCCTCTCCCACACACACTCAGCTGCACCACTGGGTGGCAAGCCTTGGATACACTTTCTGAGTGGCTTTGCCTCTCACTTGTAGCTCAGGGGGAATAGCTACTGAACTAGTCACAGAAGTCACAGGGTCTAGTCAGCATTTTCTTTCTTCCTGCCCTAGCTTGGCCCCTGCTCATGCTTGCTGGTGTCTCTCACAGGGGTGCCACCACAGTGGATGGTGCTGGCTTTGGCATTGATCGGCCAGCAGAGCTTTCCAAGGAGGATGATGAGTATGAGGCCTTCCGCAAGAGGATGATGCTGGCCTACCGCTTCCGGCCCAACCCCTTGGTGCGTGTGCTCCTTCCATTCATAGTCCACTGCAGGGTTGTGGAGGTGTACAGGGTCCCTTCTGGCTCCAGAATGATGAGCTTCTATCCGGGAGGTTGTAGAGGGAGGACCTGCAGTTTCCAACTAAAGCTGTCATCATTCTGATCTTTTTGGTTACCCACAGAACAACCCCAGACGGCCTTACTACTGAATATTCTGGAAACACACAAGCCTACTTCAGGAGCAGTCATCCCTGGACTGTGGAATGTTCTGGCCTGCATTTCTGCTTGTCCTATTGTCACAAGTGTCTTGCAGTATATTAAAGTCCCAGTACTCACCCACCCAGCAGCCTGTTCCCTGCCGTGGTGAGAAACCTTCCAGCCTCAGCAGTGTGATGGGCAGAAGCTGGTGGAAGGCTCTTTGATGTCTGAGAATTTCTGGAACTCCACCTTGTTCTTTGGATCCAGTTATGGCTCTGGTTGTGAGGGGGGTTATGGAGGGGGGACAGGCAAAGTTGCTGTCACAGTGGGCACACCTGGGCATAGGTGTGTCGGGACCTCCGGCTTCAAGCTGTGTTGCAAGAGGTTGAGATGGGGACCAGATAGGACGCAGCTTCTTTCATATACCAAGGGCACACTGCAGCCCTCGCTCCCTGGCAGGTGTTGGTGTCAGGGCCCAGGGCCTAGCACACAAGCTACCACTGGCTACAGGTCAGGTTCCAAGGCTGTGAGTCCCTGGAACTCATGCTCTTGGAAACAGCTGTGAGGACAAGGGCTTCATGCCAATATGTTGGGCACAGCCTTTGTGTTGGGGGGTGGGTGTTGGTGTAGTGGGGACTACTTGCAGTAGAAAGGAGGGTGGAACAAGCCAAGGTGGATACCACTTCCCTACTGTTCCCCAGAGCTCATGTCTTACTTTGCCTGGATCACCCCCAACATGACTTTGATGTTATCAGCTACTCAGGAATCTGAATGCCCACCTTTCTGCTCTATCTCTACTGGAAGAGAATGAGAGACCAAGGGTCCCCCACCCACTGCTACATGGTGCCCTGGGGAGTTGGGGCTCCTGAGCCAGCCTGTAGTCACACAGTCGTTCAGCAAATATTTGAGCTAGTTGTGAACCAAATGAGTGAGATCTGCCCCCAAGCAGCCAGTCTGCTGAAGACAAGGGCTAAGGCTGGTTAGTCTCTGCAGTGGCTGCTGACTGAGCAGCTACAAAAGCTACCAGGAGGCTGGGCCATGGTGAATACTAGGGAATGTGTTTCAAGGGACCCACTGACCAGGAAGGTCACAGTCAACAGCAGAGTGGAAGCTGGGGTGCATGCCCTTCTGTCTCCCTCTGTGGATGTCAGGACTGTGGCATGGCAAGGGATGAGCAAGGTTTAGCCTACATGTCTACATGGAGATTCCCAGATGCCCTGTCACCAACTGGCCCAAGTCACCTTTCCATTGAGTTCTCTGTAACCTGGAGGCCAACTAGGGTATGGACTTTCCCCAACTCCCATCCCCACAGGGGAAGGAGGCAGGACTCCAAATTCTGCATGCATGCACTGTGTGGCAGGAGGGTCCTAGGGGCCAACCTGCTGCAAGAATGTGGGGGAAGGGCCATTTCCGACAGGAGGCCAACCTGAGGGTAGGTGGCACCACTCACTTTGCTGTTTACAGCAGCACAAGTCCTCCATGTGTGCAAGAGCCAGGGGCTGGTTGAATATGCTGACAAGTGCTTCCCAGTGGCAGACAGTACAGTGCCCAGCCTATTCCAGCTGTTCCTGCTCCCTGCCTAGGCCCCTCCAGCTGTTCAGAACCCCATACCACTTACAGAAGTCTCAGAGCCCAACCTCCAGTCTGCCTGCCTTCCCACCACACCCAGACCACTGCCCAGCTCCATTCCTGAGCCTGTGATTGCCAGGGAACTTTCCCAGACAGCTACATCCAGCTTGCCTTCCCCTACCCAAGGCCTTCATGGAGTCAGTCCCCCCTCTGAACTTCACACTTGGACACTTGATGTGGTTACCTTGAGATAATTCAAGTCCAAGTGCAATGAGGGTCATTTTGCTCCCAAGTGGACATGGTTACTCATAAGTGCACACCTGCAGTGTGGTCTCCATCCTGAAGGGATGACAGTGATGTGGAAATGTGAGGGGTTAAAGAGGGGCCTCTTCGCAGTAAAGTTGGGACCGATTGAATTCCAGGTCAGCCTAGGCTAGAGTGAGACTGAGCTTCAGAGAGAGAAAGAGAAAAGTCAGGGTGCCTCACGTCTGTCATCTCAGCAATAAGGAGGCTGCAGCAGGAGGATGGTGAGCTCCAGGCTACTCTGGGATATCCTGTCTCAAAAATCCAAGAGTAGGCCGAGGTACGAGATTGCTAGAAGTTTGAGGCCAGCCTTACAGAATGAGCTTCAGATCAGCCGGGACTAGAATGAGACCCTGCCTTAAAAAAAAAAAAAAAAAAAAGAAAGAAAGAAAGAAAAAATTCTTGGGCTGGAGAGATGTCTCAGTGATTAAGGCACTTTCCTGCAAAGCCTAACAACCCTAGTTTGATTCCCCAGTACCCACACAAAACCATATTCACAAAGTGGTGCATGCATCTGGAGCTTGTTTGCAGTAGCTGGAGGCTATGGCATGCCCATTCTCTTATCTCTGAAAATAAAAAGTATATATATTTTTAAAAATCCAAAAGATGGGCTGGAGGAATGGCTTAGCCGTTAAGGTGCTTGCCTGTGAAGCCTAAGGACCCAGGTTTGATTCCCTAGTACCCAGGCAAGCCAGATGCACAAGGTGGCACATGCAGCTGCAGTTCATTTGCAGTAGCTACAGGCCCTTGAGCGCCCATTCTCTCCCTCCCTCTCTCCCCTCTGAAAATAAGTAAATAAATTTAAAAAAAAAATTTTTTTTTTTTTTGGTTTTTCGAGGTAGGGTCTCACTCTAGCCCAGGCTGACCTAGAATTCACTATGGAGTCTCAGGGTGGCCTCGAACTTTGACAATCCTCCTACCTCTGCCTCCCTAGTGCTGGGATTAAAGGCATGCACCACCACGCCCGGCAAATATTTTTTTAGAAAAGAAAAAATCCAAGAGGGCTGGAGAGATGGCTTAGCAGTTAAGGCGCTTGCCTGTGAAGTCCAAGGACCCAGGTTTGACTCTCCAAGTCCCACATAAGCCAGATGCACAAGGTGACACAAGGTCGCACATGCGTCTGGAGTTTGATTACAGTGGCTGGAGGCCCTAGCACACGAATTTCCTCTCCCTCAGTTCTCTCATTAAAAAAATTACAAAAAAAAAAAATAATAATCCAAAAGAGGTGGAGGAAGGAAAGCAAACTAGGGGAGAATGGGGAAAGAAAACAAAAATAAGTTTAAAAGACGCCATAATGGAAATTCTTTGTATGCTAAGTTCTTAACTATTTTATTCATTTGTTTATTTCAGAGAGAGCTACAGAATAGGTGTGCCAGGGCCTCCAACTACTGTAATCAAACTGCAGATGCGTGCACCACCTTGTGCATCTGGTTTACATGGGTACTGGGGAATCAAACCTGGTTCATTAAGCTTTGCAGGCAAGCTCCTTAACTGCTAAACCATCTTTCCAGCCCTGCATGCTAATTTAAAAAGAAAAAAGAGGGCTGGAGAGATGGCTTAGCGGTTAAGCGCTTGCCTGTGACGCCTAAGGACCCCGGTTCGAGGCTTGATTCCCCAGGACCCAAGTTAGCCAGATGCACAAGGGGGCGCGCGCATCTGGAGTTCGTTTGCAGTGGCTGGAGGCCCTGGCGCGCCCATTCTCTCTCTCTCTGCCCCTCCCCCCTCTCTCTCCCTCCCTCCCTCTCTCTCTCTCTCTGTCACTTTCAATAAATAAATAAATAAATAAATAAATAAATAAATAAATAAAAAGAAAAAAGACAAGACCTTGCAAGGCCTTGGGAAATAGCAAAGAGGAAAAAAGTGCAGAGAAGCCCAGGGAACAAATTCCCTTAATTTATCAGCCTAGAACCCACAGGATGGAGCCCTGGGGTCAGAGCAGAAGCTCCTCAAAGTTCCATCTAGATATTATATATTATTACATCTAGATTTATATATATATATATATAAATTTTTTTGAGGTAGGGTTTTGCTGACCTGAAATTCAATATGTAGTCTCAGGGTGTCCTTGAACTCACAGCGATCCTCCTACTTCTTCCTCCTGAGTGCTGGGATTGGGATTAAAGGTGTGCGCTGCCGCTCCCGGTTTGGGTTCTAACTTTAAACGGAAGGGGAAACTGACTAGGCAGCAGAATTTGGGCGGGGGGGGGGGGGGTGGGGACTTACAAATGGGGCGGGTCAGCGACTAGGGGCGGGACGAGGTGGTGGCCGGCCAGTAATGGGACGAAGAGCTGGGAAGCTGGATAGGGCTAGGGGCGGGTCGAGTGGCTGCAGATGCAGTGCAGTGGCGATGGGAGGGGAGGGGCAGGGCGAAGGGCGGGACCCCGGCGCGCTGGGCGGTCGCGGTGGCCACTGTCCCTGGGCGACCTTTGCACGGGGCGGGTCCCCGACAGTCGGAGCCCAGACGCGCTGCCATCCAGAAGCCGTGAGTACCGGAGGCTTTGCCAAGGGTCCGAGCTAGGGTCCCGGTACCTCTGCCATGGATATCCCGCCGCTGGCCGGCAAGACCGCGGCGCTGTCGCTCGGTGCCTTGCCGGCGTCCTACGCGCTCAACTACATCTCGGCGCTCTCGCAGTGCGTGCGGGGAGTACCTCGGGGCTGGAGGGAGGATGCGGGGCGGCCGAGCCAGGGAGGGCGGGGCCCGGGGTGCCCATCTAAGCCGCAGTCCGCTTTTCCGCGTGCTGAAAACGGGAAGGGCCTAGGGGAAAGAGATGGAGAGTAGCAGGACCCCACACAGGGCAGGGCTTTGGTCGTTTCCGGGCTACTCCACGGATGCGCCCCGCACAGGTTCCAAAGTCGCCAAGGTTCAAAGTATTGTCCCAGATAAGGCCCCAGTGACCCAACTCTTGGCTGGCACACACGCCCTGCTCCATCGCCTGTCACAGAGTAAATTTCCCCTACACGTGGTGACTGTCCGTATTTCAGCCTCCTATCATTAGATCCCAGCGGGCGGGGAGGGGGGTCGTCTGACAAGCCCTTGACACGTCAAATTCTCACCATAATTATGGGCAAGAATTTCAAGTTATGTGGTCTCAACTGACTAATGTAATTGTCATGGTTGGAGAAGGTGGAGACTTGGCTAGTGTGAGAGAATTGATGGACAGTCTTGACCTGTGATTCTGGACTTGCTCACCCTCTCTGTGTCTTGGCTTGGCCAGTTGTATTGGGAGAAGCTCAAAGGCTTGGCTTCTGTTATCTATGCTACTGGCTGGCTTATCAGGTTGGTGGGGCCAGATCCAGGCATGGGTAGGGTGGAGCCGATTTGAACTTTAGCTGAGAGGAGGTGGATGCCTCAGACTGGGAACACCTAGAGACCTCCCCACATTATACTGGGGGGGGGGTGGTACACACCTTTAATCTCAGCACTCAGGAGGCCTTATGGTAGGAGGCTTACCATGAGTTCCAGACCAGTCTGGGGCTACAGAGTGAGTTCCAGATCAACCTAGAATAGAGCAAGACTTTACTTTGAAAAAAGAAGAGAAGAAAAGGAGAGACCCTCCATGTGGGAGATGAGGCTGGTCACAGGCAGGCCAGCCTTGCTAAGTGACTGGTTGGGGATCAGGAAGGACTTCCAAGAAGAGGAGCAAAGCAATGTAAATGGACCTTAAAGAATGAGCAGGAGTTTGCTGATCAGAAAATAAATTTAGGGGCCAGAGATGAAACTGAGTGGTAGAGCATGTGCAAAGCCCTAGGATGGGAGAAGAGGCAGGGAGGAACTTCTGTAAGGTTTTTCTGGAAGAGAGAAATCTTAGCAAGGAGCTGCTGGTGGGAAAGTGCTATTGCAAAGAACATCATTGGTGGCAGACAGCTGTGTTAGCTTCCTTTCCCAGTGCTTGCTGAAGGCTGCTCTTCCCAGGAATAGGGTGAGGTCTTTCATGGGCTGGCCTCACTCACTTGGCTTCTTCTCAGGCCTGTGTGGGTGGTACTGATCAGCGCTTTGATCCTGGGTCTGCTCTTCCTGGCCACTTACAGCCTGTCTCGTGGTGAGATAACCCATGATCCACTCTATGCCGGTGAGTCACTGTGAGGTAGTGGGGATGGCTGAGGGGGCCAAACAAGGACCTTCACCCTCTGACTTGGAGCTGCCTTCAGCAGCATGACTTTAAGCCCCATGAGGTTGGAGCCAACTTCATCAGACTTGAATCTCTGGAGAGCAGCAATTATGCCTTCCCTGGCAGACTAGGATCTCGGGAAACACTGTGCCCTTCCCAGCATATATGTAGCCCAGGATAGCATTTAACTCCTGATCTTTCTGCCTCCACCACCCAAGCTTGGATGGTTGGCATGTGCTACCACACACAGCTCGAAATGAGGAACTTATGAGGCCCCAGACCATGCCTCCTCCATCAGACATGCAGAATGAGGTCCTGTAACCTTGCCTGGAGCCTCAGCCTGCACCTACTGTTTCAAGCACAGCTTTATCCTTGAACTAAAATCCCAGTGTGGTAGCACAGACCTGTAAACCCAGCATTTGATAAGCTGAGGCAGGAAGATTGTCATGAGTTTGAGGCCACCCTGGACTACAGAATAAGTTCAGGTCAGTCTGGGGTAGTGTGAGACCCTGCCTCAAAAAATCCAAAACAGGGCTGGAGAGATTGCTTAGTGGTTAAGGCACTTGCCTGCAAAGCCTAACGACTGGGGTTTGATTCCCCAGTACCCACATAGAACCAGATGCAGTGGCCCATGCATTTGGAGTTTGTTTGCAGCAGCTGGAGGCCCTGTCATGCCTATTCTCTCTCTGTCTTCTCTCTATCTCTCTCAGTGTACAAATAAATAAAAATATTTTTAAAAATAAAAAACAGGGCTGGAGAGATGGCTTAGTCATTAAGACACTTGCCTGCAAAGCCAAAGGACCAAGGTTTGATTCCCCAGGCCCCACGTAAGCCAGATGCACAAGGTGGAGCATGCATCTGGACTTCGTTTCTCTCTCTCTCTCCCTCTCTCCCTCCCTCTTTCTCTCTCAAATAAATAACTAAACACAAAACAATATTTTTAGGGCTGGAGAGATGGTTTAGTCATTAAGGCACTTGCCTGCAAAGCCAAAGGACCAAGGTTCGATTCCTCAGAACACATGTAAACCAGATGCACAAGGTAGTGCATACATCTGGAGTTCATCTGCAGTGGCTGGAGGCCCTGGAACACTCATTCTCTGTATACATCTGCCCCCCTCTTTCAAATAAATAAATAAATAATAAATTTTTTTTAAAATCCAAAATAAACAACAATAACAACATAAATGCAAAACAAAGGCCTGGGGAGGTAGTTCAGTGATTAAAGGTGCTTGCTTGCAAAGTCTGCTGGCCCAGATTCAATTCTCCGGCACCTACATGAAACAGTGACCACACATCTATGATCCCAGTGTAGCTAGGCAATAGGAGGCAAAAGCAGCAAATCCAAAACTCATGGGTCAGCTAATCTGACATTTGTTTGCAGTCTGGCAGTTCATTTTGGTAAAAGACTCTGTCTCAAAGAAGGTGGAGCACAGACACCTCAAAGTTGTCCTCTGACCCCCACCAGGACCATGGCACATAGATACAAGTAAATGAATAAAAATTTAAAAATAAAATAAATCCTTTCTTTAAGAAAAGAGACAACAGGGCTGGAGAGATGGCTTAGCCATTAAGGCACTTGCCTGCAAAGCCAAAGGACCCAGGTTTGATTCCCCTGAGACCCACATAAGCCAGATGCACAAGGTGGTGCATGCATCTAGAGTTCATTTGCAGTGGCTGGAGACCCTAGCATACCTATTCTCTCTATCTCTCTCCCTCCCTCTCAAATAAATAAATAAAATATTTTAAAATAAAAATAAAAAAGACAACAGGGCTGGAGAGATGGTTTAGTGCTTAAGGCACTTGCTTGCAAAACCAAAGAACCCAGGTTTGACTCTCCAGGATCCACGTAAGCCAGATGCACAAGGTGGCACATATGTCTGGAGTTCATTTGCAGGGCTAGAGGCACTGGCACATCCATTCTCTATCTATCTGCTTCTTTCTCAAATAAATAAAGTATTTTAAAAAAGACAACAAAAGGAAAAAAACAAAAACATTACCTAAGCCTGCATAGGCCCAACTTTGTCTTGGGAGGGGCCAGCTTTAGCCCCTCCCATACTCATCCCCACCTACCTGCCTGGTCCTGCTCACTTTCCCTGCAGTCTTTACCATCTTCGCCTTCACCTCAGTGGTGGACCTGGTCATCGCACTCCAGGAAGATGGCTACATTGTGGGCTTCATGGAGATTTACACCAAGGAGGTAGGTGGCGGGTGGCG
The DNA here is from genome assembly GCA_036346955.1 of Dipus sagitta. Classification (NCBI taxonomy): domain Eukaryota; kingdom Metazoa; phylum Chordata; class Mammalia; order Rodentia; family Dipodidae; genus Dipus; species Dipus sagitta. The sequence continues at coordinate 220,283,062 of CM070770.1, forward strand.
GGTGGCCAGGGGTGCTCTGAACCTTATGTACGCCTGAGCCTTGCACCTGCCCCACAGGGTGAGCCCTATCTGCGCACAGCACATGGCATCTTCATCTGCTACTGGGATGGCATGGTGCACTACCTCTTCTACCTGGCTATGGCAGGTGCCATCTGCAAAAGGTGAGAGACAGCAGAATGGTGCAGGTGTCTGGAGAGGTCAAGTAGAGGTCCCAGGTCACAATGGAGGTAGAAGTGTCTGTGGGAATCCAAAATCCTACCCCACCTCTAGGGATGGTTAGAAGGTCCTAGAAATGGTAGGTGTAGTTTGTATCAGGCCTGGGTCCTGTTTCCAGTGCTTACCAGGCACTTGCCATTTTAACTACAAAAAACAAAATTTTTAAAAGGGGGGACAGCTGGAGAGATGGCTTAGCAGTTAAGGCGCTTTCCTGAGAAACCTAAGGATCCAGGTTCTATTCCAAAGGACCCACATAAGCCAGGTGGCACATGCATCTGGAGTTTGTTTGCAGTGGCTGGAGGCCCTGGAGCGCCCATTCTCTCCCTCTCTCTCTCTCAAATAAATGAAAAATTTTTAAAAAAAAATTTTAAAGTTGATAGTGGCACATGCCTTTAATCCCAGCACTTGGGACGCAGAGGTAGGAAGATCACTGTGGGTTAGAGGCTACTACGTAGTGAATTTTAGGTCAGCCTGGGGTAGAGTGAGACCCTACCTTGAAAAACCAAAAAAAAAAAAAAAAAAAAAGCTGGAATCCCAGCACTCAGGAGGCAGAGGTAGGAGGATTGTCATGAGTTCAAGACCACCCTGAGACTATGTAGAGAATTCTAGATCAGCCTGAGCTAGAGTGAGGCCCTACCTTGAAAAAAAAAGAAAAAAGAACAAAGAACAAAGAAAAACACTGGAGAAGAGCCTGGAACTGAAGAGCCAGGACTGACCTTCGGCCCTGGCTAGGGCTTGAAACGGGTCACCTGCCCACAGCCGTTCCTCCATCCACTTCCCAGGAAAAGATACCGGAACCTTGGACTGTACTGGTTGGGGTCCTTCACCATGAGCATACTGGTTTTCCTCCCAGGAAACATACTTGGTAAAGACTCTGCTTCCCAGACTCCCACCCTCCTGTGGTCACTTCCCTGCATCTGGAAGATGCCTATGAGGCCCTCCTTCCCTTCTCAATGTTGCCAGGTACTCAGTGTCCCTGTGCCTCTACATAACCAGCCTCTGCCAATAACCTAGCCCCTCATCCTATTTCCTCTTGGAGGTCAGAGCACCCCACATTAATTCATCTTCTTCCCTAGGATACTAGCCTCCATTCACAGGGATTTTCCCAGAATGCACTTGGTATAGATGAGAGTTTTAGCGTGGCTTCTGGAGACACTGATAGCCTTGTAAGTAGGTGTTGGGAGGTGGAGAATAGATGACAGTCCTAATGTTGGGATGACTGTAGAAATGCTCTGCAAGGCAAACATCCAAGATGTGTTCATGGGAAACCCATTGGAGTATCAGAGCTGTATGCAGAAGGTAAGCCAAGGTTGCCTGCATATCATCTTGTGGGCACTGGGAAGCCATGGAGGGTGTGCAAGCCTGAGCAAGGTAGCATTTGTGAACCAAGATATCAAGGCAGGAGACTGACTTGACCAGGTTAATGGGTGTAGCTAGGGTTGGAGATCCTTGCTGACTGATATCCTCTCTTTCAAAATGGCAGGCAAATACAGTTCAGAGCTCAGACCTGCCTTCTTCCTCGCCATCCCATACGTGCTGGTCCCATGCTGGGCCGGCATAAGGATCTTCAATCAGTCTCGGGCACTAACCTGCTATGCCACAAGCATGGTGAGTGCCTCATGTCTCACACTAGACACCTTGCCTGGCTTGTAATGGTTTTGATCAAAGTCTTTGTCTCAAGCTTGGCATGCTGGTGCAGATCTGAGGAGGCTAAGGCAGGAGGATTGCCACAAGTTTGAGGCTAGCATGGGCTACACAGTGAGAACCTGTCTCAAAAACTCAAGGGCTGAGTGCTGGAGAGGTGACTTAGCAGTTAAGGCACATGACTATGAAGCCTAAGGACCCAGGTTCAATTCTCTATGTCCCACGTAAGCCAGCTGCACATGGTGGCGCATGTGTCTGGAGTTCATTTGCAGTGGCTAGAGGCCCTGGCATACCCATTCTCACTCTCTCTCTCTCTCTGTGTCTCTCTCTCTCCGTTTCTCTCTGTCTCTAATAAATAAATAAAAAATAAGTCTTAAAAAAAAAAAAAACTCCAAAAAGCCGGGCATGGTGGCGCACGCCTTTAATCCCAGCACTCGAGAGGCAGAGGTAGGAGGATCTCCATGAGTTCAAGGCCACCCTGAGACTCCATAGTGAATTCCAGGTCAGCCTAAAGTGAGACCCTACCTCGGAAAAAAAAAAAAAAAAGAAAAGAAAAACTCCAGGGCTGAGCTAGAGAGATGGCTTAGTTGTTAGGGCACTTGCCTGTGAAGCCTAAGGACCCATGTTTGACTCCTCAGATCCCACATAAGCCAGACGCACAAGGTGATGCAAGCCTAAGGTCTCACATGTGCACAAGGTGGTGCACATATCTGTGGTTGGATTACAGTGGCTGGAGGCCCTGGTGTGCCAATTCACACACACACACACATACACTCTCTCTCTCTCTTTTGCATAAAAAGGGCAGCCTGTTGGGCTTGCCTCAAAGGGCTGAGCTAAAGAGATGGCTTAGCGGTTAAGGCATTCTCATGGGAAGCCTAAGGATCCAGGTTTGATTCCCTAGAACCTACATAAGACAGAAGCACATGGTAGCATATGTGTCTGGAGCTCATCTGCAGTGGATAGAGACCCTGGTGTTCCCATTCCTTCTTGCTCTCTCCCTCTTTCTCATAAATAAATACAAATAAAATATTTACCAAAAAAACTCAATGACTAATTAAAGGCAAAGCTCAGCAACAGAGCAGGCTAGAATCCCAGTGAGGGAGGGGGCGTGGCTGGGAGGTGGAGCCTCACCTACAATCCAGTGAGGAGGGGCCTGGTTGTAGAACCTAGGCCAGAATCTAGTTAGGAGGGGGCGTGACTTAGTGTTACTCATTAGAAGGACCTTCTCTGTTGTCAGGAAAGAAGACAACATTTATTGAGCTTACTGGAATCTAGACCTTTCCATCTAGCTACAATTCTCTCCCACGGAGCAGGTACAGGAGGAACAAAGGAAAAGCCTCCTACGACGCCCAGCTGACCTGGCCCTCATCATATACCTCATCCTTGCTGCATTTTTCACCCTCTTTCCGAGGCCTGGTGAGTCTGCTCTGGCCAGCCTCCTCTCCCCACACTTAGTTTCTTTCCCAAGATCGCTTGTCTCAAATTTATTGTGTGAATTGCCTAAAGTACACAGTTCTTTTGTCTGATCACACAAGGAGGCTCCTCAGCCACTCTAACCTGAGTGGTTCCTGACAAAGGCCTATTTTCTGTAACTCTTTTCTCAGTTCTCAGATCTGTGGATTTCCAGATAGTGAGAACCAGGGCTGAGTGAGGCCAAAGCAAGGGATCTGGACCCTGGTTGGGAGGTTGGGTAAGGAAGCTTTCTAGAAGAGGGTGGTTTGAGGTTGGTGTGGTGATCTGTGTGCCCTAGGTGGTCCTCGACTGCCCCACAGATGCCTGCTTTGTCTACATCTACCAGTATGAGCCCTACCTTCGGGATCCTGTGGCCTATCCAAAGGTGCAGGTGAGAGGAAAGGTGGGAGGAAAGGGTCCCAGTGGGCCTAGGTCTCTTTGAAGTAGTTTCCAGATGTCCAGGTTAGATATGCAAATGTACATGAGGTCTTCAGGTATGGCTTCAAGGACACCAGTGTGCCTGGGCTCTCCTTTCTTGGCATGACTCCCCTGGCAGGTGGCTGAAGCAGCTCCACCCTCCTCTGCTCAGCCACTGCTGGGGAATGTGAGAACTTAAGCACATATTTCAGGCAAAGTCCTCCAACTGGCCCACCCTGGATCACATGCCCTGATCAGTCATAACAACCTTGGGAATGCAACATTCTGATTGTCCAGATCAGGGTCCCATGTCATCTCTAAGAGGGCGGACTCAGTGTGTATATCTCCCAAGGTGAGGGTCCGTGTGCAGACACCTTTCCCTGAGGGTCTTAGGAGACAAGCACGGAAGGTGATCTCATAGGTTGTGGTCCCCACCAGATGCTGATGTATCTCTTCTACGTCCTGCCCTTCTACGGCCTGGCTGCCTACGCCCTCACCTTCCCTGGCTGCTCCTGGCTTCCAGACTGGGCCTTGGTGTTTGCTGGGGCCATTGGCCAGGTGAGGGATAAATGGGTATGGAAGGGAGGTGTTTTCTGCCCACCCACCAACTGCTTTTGTATTCTACCTGGGTAGCACACTGATGGGCCTCCAAACAGGCCCATTGCCCCAGAATCCAGGAGAGGCAGACAGCCATAGATAACCCTCAAGGGTCAGAACTGGAGAGAAGAGCCTGGGGTGTGGCTCAGTGGTAGGGTGCATGCATGTGCAGGAGTGTAGATTCCATTCCCAGGACTGAAAAACCAAGCCAAACAAAAACCTGGAAGGATCTGGGAGTGGTCGTGCACACCTTTAATCTCAGCAGAGGTAGGAGGATCACAGTGAGTTCAAGGCCAGCCTGGGAATACATAGTGAATTCCAGGTCAGCCTGGGCTAGAGAGAGACCCTACTTTGAAATAACCAAGAAAGAACTGGGGGGAGGGGAGCTGGAGAGATGGCTTAGAGGTTAAGACACTTGCCTGCAAAACCAAAGGGTTCCGGTTCAGTTCCCCAGGGCCCACGTAAACCAGATGCACAAAGGGGCATATGCATCTGGAGTTCGTTTGCAGTGGCTGGAGGCCCTGGCGCGCCCATATTCTCTCTCTCTCTCTTTCTACCTGCCTATTTCTGTATCTCTCTCACTCTCTCAAATAAATAAATAAAAATAAAATATTTTTTAAAAGGACTGGGGAGTTGGCTCAGTGGTAAAGGCTTGCCTGCAAAGCCTAAGGACCAGGGTTCAATTCCCCAGTACCCATGTAAAGCCAGATGTACAAGGTGGCACATGCATCTGGAGTTTGTTTGCAGTGGCTAGAGGCCCTAGCACACCCATTCTCTCTCTTTCAAATAAATAAATAAATAAATAAATAAATAATTTTTTTTTTAACCTGGAAGGAAGGGAGCTGGGCATGGTGGCACATGCCTTTAATCCCAGCACTCAGAGGCAGAGGTAGGAGGATTGCTGTGAGTTCGAGGCCAGCTTGGGTCAGAGTAAGACCCTACCTCGAAAAACCAAAACCAAATAAACAACAACAACAAAAAAAAAAACCTGGAAGGAAGGGCTGGAGAGATGGCTTAGTGGTTAAGTGCCTGCCTGTGAAGCCTAAGGACCCTGGCTTGAGGCTCGATTCTCCAGTACCCACGTAAGCCAGATGCACAAGGTGGCACATGCATCTGGAGTTCATTAGCAGTGGCTCGAGGCCCTGGAGTGCCCATTCTCTCTCTATCTACCTGCCTCTTTCTGTCTCTGTCAAATAAATAAATAAATAAACAAAAATAAAAATAAAATAAAAAGGAAAGAGGAGAGAAGCTGAGAGGAATTGCAGAGGGGAAAGGTTTCCTAGAAACAGGCACAGAGGCTGCACAGCTTTGACGCATGAGCTCTCCAGGCAGGGAAGGGCATCCAGGAACAGGAACAGCATAAGCAAACGCTGCAGGGCTGGGAATGATTTAGCAGAGCTATAATGCAGGTAAAGACAGAGACAATGCCAGGGTGGTGCTGCAGGCCTGGAATCCCAATACTAGGGAGACAGGAGGGTCCCTGGGCCTCCCTGGTTAGCCAGTCTATCCCCACTGGTGAGTTTCTGACCAATGAGAGACCTTGTTCCTCAGAATGACACCTCATATTCACACACATGCATTAAAATGAAAATAAAGGGCTGGAGAGATGGCTTAGTGGTTAAGGCACTTGTCTGCAAAGCCAAAGGACCCAGGTTTAATTCCCTAGAACCCATGTAAGCCAGAGGCACAAGGCGGCTCAAGCATCTGGAGTTCATTTGCAGTCACTGGAGGCCCTGGCATGCCCGTTCTTTCTGTCTCTCTCCACCTGCTTCTTGCTCTTGCTCTCAAATAAATTTAAAAAAAAATAGATTTAAAAAAAAGACTGAAAAAACAAAGAGAGAGAGAAGAAAAACTGGGAGCTGGATCCTGAAGACTTTGGACTCTGGCTTCTGAAGCATGTGCTGAGGGGTAATGGGAAGCTCTGAAAAGTGTTTAGCAGTAAGAGCCTAGTCAGAGCTAAGGACCTATTTTGGGGTTCCTAGTAGGAAGAGAAAAAGCTTGGACCCAGACCAGAGCAGTAGGACCCAGGAAGGCATCTGTGGAGGAAAACAGCAGCTGGGAGGAGAAAGAGCAGGTACCAGATCACAGACAGGAATATTTCAGATGCATCCAGGGAAGGGAGACAGGGTGGTCTACTAAGAACAGAGAGCAAGGACCCTCGGGGCTCTGCCGGTTGGGTGGGATGTCACTGTCACTCTTCCCTCTGCATGGACACTAGGCACAATTTGCCCACATGGGTGCTTCCATGCATCTGCGTACACCCTTCACCTACCGAGTGCCTGATGACACCTGGGCCTGCTTCTTCCTGAGCAACCTGTTGTTCGCGCTGGGTCCACAGCTACTGGCCCTCCGCTGCCTGTGGCAGCCGGCCTTCTTCCTGCCCCAGCCACACAAGGCACCCCAGGCCCACCTGAAGAAACAGCAGTGAACAATCACAGCTTGAGACCGCTCAGCAGCCTTGTCCTGAAAGGATGGCTCTTTCAGCAACCAGAGGAGGATGTCCCCAGATCCTCATAGAGCCACATACAATATCACCATGCCCCCTAAAAGCCCATGTGGACTCTTCTGCTCCTCCCAGAATTTACCCATCATCCCTCACCCCACCCTGAGGGTTCTTTAAATAAAAGTCTTTTTGATGTCTAGACTGTCTGCCTGTTTTAGGAAGCTGGGGTAAGGAGCCATGTTCTTGCACCCCACAACCACTGCCATTGTGGCTATTGAGAGAGCAGCAGACATCAGGTATGTGTACAACTGTCTTCCAGATGGAGAAGCTGAGGCTCAGAAGGGTCCAGACACCCATATAAGGGTCACATTAGGAAAAAGAGTCACTGCTGTGCCAGCAAGTAGAGTACAACTAACTACATGCCACAGCCATTAGGTACCTACTGGATAGCAGGCCCAGGGCTACCTGCTGGGTCTCCATATTCCTGATGGGGAAGTTGAGGCTATAAGAAGTGAAAGTCCTGCTTACCATTCTACCTCCTTACAGCTAAGCCCCAGCCCAACCTGAACTTGTTCTGGGGAAACTTCTGCTGAAGAGAGAGCAAAAGGCTGGGGAAAGGGTTGTAATTTCATGGTTTGTGAATTTAGAAACTGGGTAAAGAGAATCAGGTTTGATGGGAGATGGTTCAATGGACAAAGCACTTGCTGCACAAGGGTGAGAACCTGAGTTCAATCCCAGAACCCATGTAATGCCAGAGGCTGTGGCCCACATCTGGAATTCGCGCTCCTACTATGAAAAAGGAGGCTGAGACAAAAGAATCCTCGAAGCTTGTGGACTAACTAGCCTGGTGTTTGCACCTAACAAGAGACTCTGCCTTAAACAAAGGCAAGGCAAGGACCCATACCAGAGGTTGTCTTCAACCTCCACACATGCACCATGGCACACAGATGTACTCCCACAAACACATATGTCATACACAAGATTTTTTTTGTTTTCGAGATAGGGTCTCACTCTAGCTCAGGCTGGCCTGGAATTCACTATACAGTCTCAGAGTGGCTTCAAATTCACAGTGATCCTCCTACCTACCCCTGTCTCCTGAGTGCTGTGATTAAAGGCATATGCCCCCATGCCCAGCAAGATTTTTTTCAACCTTTTATTAACAACTTCTATGATTATAAAAAATATCCCATGGTAATACCCTCCCTCCCTCCCTCCACTTTCCCCTTTGAAACTCCATTCTTCATCATATCCCCTCCCCATCTCAATCAGTCTCTTTTATTTTGATGTCATCATCTTTTCCTCCTCTTATGATGGTCTTGTGTAAGTAGTGTCAGGCACTGTGAGGTCATGGATATCCAGGCCATTTTGTGTCTGGAGGGAGCACGTTGTAAGGAGTCCTACCCTTCCTTTGGCTCTTACATTCTTTCCACCACCTCTTCCACAATAGACCCTGTGCCTTGGAAGGTGTGATAGAGATATTACAGTACTGAGCACTCCGGTCACTTCTTTCCAGCACCATGATACCTTCTGAGTCGTCCCAAGGTCACTGCCACCTGAAAACAAGATTCTCTACCAAAAGAGAAATGCTTACTGGGCAGTTTGATAAGCATAGTATATACATTTAGCCAGAGAGCAGCAGACGTTATACCCCTAGGGCTCATGACTACCCCTGTTTTAAGTTTTCAGTATCAGGGATGTGTTCCCTCCCATGAAACAGGCCTCCAGTCTAATAGAGGGCAGTTGGTTTCCACCATGACAGACGTGCCACTATTGCACCCGTTGGCTCATTTGGCCTGGGTGGCAAAATATAAGGCTTGCAGTGACCACTGTTGAGTATCTTCACTGGTGATTTCTCTTTCTCCCATTGAACTGCATGCAGAATGGCTTCTTTCAGCTTTCTGTCAGCTGGTCTACATGGGGGAGGTTATCAGTTCAATTCCAGCAGGATTTCTCAGTGGCATCAGATTTGTTTTTTAATATTTTTATTTGTAAGGAGAGAAAGAGAGAGAGAGAGAATGGGTGTGCCACGGCCTCTTGCCACTGCTTTACAAGCAAGTGTTTTTTTTTTTTTTTTTTTTTTTTTTTTTTTTGATTGTTTTTGTTTTGTTTTTTGAGGTAGGGTCTCACTCTAATTCTAGGCTGACCTGGAATTCACTTTGTAATCTCACAGTGATCTGCCTCCTGAGTGCTGGGATTAAAGGTGTATGCCACCATACCCAGGTAAGCAAGCACTTTTTAAAAAATATTTTATTTGTTTATTTATTTAAAAGAGGGAGGGAGGGAGAGAGAAAGAAGCAGATACAGACAGAGAATGAGTGCGCCAGGGCGTCCATGCACTGTAAATGAACTCTAGACACATATGGCACCTTGTGCATCTGGCTTACGTGGGTCCTGGGGAGTCGAACCTGGGTCCTTAGGCTTTACAGACAAGCGCCTTAACCACTAAGCCATCTCTCCAGCCCAAACATTCTTTTGTTTTTATTAATTTATTTTTTTGTTTGTTTATTTATTTATTTGAGAGCGACAGAGAGAAGGAGGCAGAGAGAGAGGGAGAATGGGCACGCCAGAGCTTCCAGCCTCTGTAAACGAACTCCAGACGCGTGCGCCCCCTTGTGCATCTGGCTAACGTGGGTCCTGAGGAATTGAGCCTCAAACCGGGGTCCTTAGGCTTCCCAGGCAAGCACTTAACCGCTAAGCCATCTCTCCAGCCCTAATTTATTTTTTATTAACAACTTCCATGATTATAAAAAATATCCCATGTAATACCCTCCCTCCCCCCACTTTGCCCTTTGAAACTCCATTCTCCATCATATCCCACCCCCTCTCAATCAGTCTCTCTCTTATTTTGATGTCATGACCTTTTCCTCCTATTATGATGGTCTTATGTAGGTGGTGTCAGGCACTGTGAGGTCATGGATATGCAGGCCATTTTGTGTCTGGGGGAGCATGTTCTAAGGAATCCTACCCTTCCTTTGGCTCTTACGTTCTTTCCATCATCTCTTCCGAAATAGACCCTAAGCCTTGTAAGGTATGACAGAGATATTACAGTACTCAGCACTCTGGTCACTTCTTTCCAGCACTAAGGTGCCTTCTGAGTCATCCCAAGGTCACTGCCATCTGAAAAGAGAAGATTCTCTACCAAAAGTGAGAGTAGCATTAATATAAGGGTATGAACATTAAGAGAAGTGCTTACTGGGCAGTTGATAAGCATAGTATATACATTTAGCCAGAGAGAAGCAGACATTACACCCCTAGGGCTCATGACTACCCCTGTTTTAAGTTTTCAGTATCAGGGATGTATTCCCTCCCATGGAGCGGGCCTCCGGTCCAAGACTATATATTTATAACATCTGGGAAGTAGTTTAACTTTAATGGCTGGACTACTTCCGTCACCACACTTGCTTGCCTTCAAAACCCCTGACCCTGTGATTTTTATGGTTTTACCCTATAAAAGGAGCCTGAGAAACTGACTTGGGCTGCTCTCTATACCCCTGCCTTAGGGAGGCAGCCACCGGATTGGCTCTATTATGCACAATTAAAAGCTTGCTTCAATTTGACCATAATTTGTGGTCAGTGGTCTTTATTCTCACAAATTCTGGGTTAACATAATGGAGGCCCCAGTGAGATGGAGACCCCAATCCAAATTCTGAAGCAGGTCGTTCACTCTGGGACTGTGAGAACAATGCTGCCTCAGGAGGTGCACAGCCGGAGGGGTTGCAGGGCTCCGAGGCATGCCTCTAACCTGACAGATGGTCAGAGTTAATTGCCACACTAACAGGAACTAAAAACCCCTGTTTGGGGAAGCCTCCAAGGGTAAGTCATAGTAAAGCATTTCCTTCTATGACGTCTGGTTTTGGTTCTGGTGGGATCCTTTCTGGGGATAGAGAGGTATCTGAAAAGGCACATTCACAGTCTTGCCAGCTATTGCACTGCCCATTTGGTTCTGGACAACTGTGATGCTCACATTGTCTACTTGATCTACTTGGTTTTAGGCACTAGTGAGATGTCACATTGTCTACCTGTTTCTGGTTTTAGGGCCCATATATTATTTGATTGTTGTAGGTCCTTTGTCCGTCTTTCATGTGTTCTTTTGTGTCTTGTCCTTCTGTTTAGTGTTTGTTTTGTCCTTGTGCTTAGCATTTTTGGATCCTCCTAGGAGCTGCATATCAAGTCACAAGTTGTCCTTGGGCAACCTGAACACCCTGACCACTCCAGGTGAATTGGAAATTAAAAATTGGAATTGAGGGGCTGGAGAAATGGCTTAGTGGTTAAGGTGCATGCCTACAAAGCCTAAGGACCCAGGTTCCATTCTCAAGGTCCCACATAAGCCAGATGCACATGGTGGCACATGCATCTGGAGTTCATTTGCAGTGGCTAGAGGCCCTGGCAAGCCCATTCTCACTCTCTCTCTCTCTGTCTCAAATAAATAAATAAATAAATAAATAATAGATCTTTAAAAAATGGAATTGAGACTAATCAAGTTTTGGTTTGGAAAATCCTGTATATGAAATCTGAAATTATACTCAAAGTAATTTCAAGGTTTGATTTTGGTCTCCGGAGCTATAAATAGAATAGGAATTTAAAATGGGAATGTATAGCTTCTGAATAAATAAAGGAAAGAATGTGTGAGGGACAAATGTGCCTGGAGTCTATACAAAAAGTGCACTTAGAATGAACATGAATATAAATGAGTGTATGTGCGGCCCATGACCCTAAGCCTGCAGAATGATAATGTTTTGCCTTTATGTCTGTTCTGCAACACCAACATAATGGAAAATTCATTGTGGGGAATGTCCTCCAGCAAGCCCACTGTCCTAGACTGCATGGCCAACTTTTACTGTTTAGTGTCCCCCAGAAGGAACACTAAAAATAATTAAAATCATAGGCAGGGAAAAAATGTAAGATTCTCCTACTCTTAAATAGGGCTGGAGAGATGGCTTAGCGGTTAAGCGCTTGCCTATGAAGCCTAAGGACCCCGGTTCGAGGCTCGATTCCCCAGGACCCACATTAGCCAGATGCACAAGGGGGCACACGCGTCTGGAGTTCGTTTGCAGTGGCTGGAAGCCCTGGCGCGCCCATTCTCTCTCTCGCTCTCTGCCTGCCTCTCTCTCTCTGTCTCTCTGTCACTCTCAAATAAATAAATAAAAATAAACAAAAAAAAAAAGTTGTAAAATAGAGCTGGGCCTGGTGGTGCATGCCTTTAATCCCAGCACTCAGGAGGCAGAGGTAGGAGGATCATTGTGAGTTCAAGGATACCCTGAGACTACATAGTGAATTCCAGGTCAGCCTGGACTAGAGTGAAACCCTACCTTGAAAACCACACAACAACAACAACAACAACAACAACAACAAAAAGTTATGAAAAGACAGGATCAGAAAGCTGCCTTATAGCCCTCAGGGAAGTCCAAAATTATCTTTGGAATTTCAGGAAGAAAAAAAAGGTGGGGGAATTATGCTGTCCCGTTGTGTTCCCCAAGGGCAAAAAGTAGATCAAAAATAGTTAAGTTCTGGGTCAATCCTAGGCAGATGCTAGCACCTGGGGAAAAACTGACTAGCTTTCACATGTTGTGGCTGGAGCCGTTCTCCATAACAAAGATAAAAGTAGGGGACTACACATGAACAGGCACCTACAGTGTGTCACCTAATGCTTTCCCCTGAAGGGCTTGATCTGCAGATGGCCAGGTGGCCCTGGGGGTAAGAAGAGGAGCATAACACACAGGCTCACTGTTGGACAGGAGTATCCCTGATGGCTCTTAGCTTCCTTGCCTTGCAGAATCAGAGGGATTGCAGGCAAAGGGAATCTCAGGATCCTGGCCCCAGCATGCTGATGGGTAAGTCCCAAATTGCTATGAACAGATGGGGACTTCTCATAAGAAAGTTACAACTGTTTTTAAGTTTACTTTATCTATCTATGCTTCTATGGGACTACTAACAGACAACAGCCCCAAGGTATTTTTTTTTCCATTTTTATTTTTATTTTATTTTATTTTATTCAAATTTTTATTAACAACTCCCATGATTATAAAAAATATCCCATGGTAATACCCTCCCTCCCCCCACTTTCCCTTTTGAAACTCCATTCTCCATCATATCCCCTCCCCATCTCAATCAGTCTCTCTTTTATTTTGATGTCATCATCTTTGCCTCCTCTTATGATGGTCTTGTGTAGGTAGTGTCAGGCACTGTGAGGTCATGGATATCCAGGCCATTTTGTGTCTAGAGGGAGCACATTGTAAAGAGTCCTACCCTTCCTTTGGCTTTTACAGTCTTTCCGCCACCCCTTCTGAAATAGACCCTGAGCCTTGGAAGGTGTTATAGAGATATTACAATACTGAGCACTCTGGACGCTTCTTTCCAGCACAATGATACCTTCTGAGTCATCCCAAGGTCACTGCCATCTGAAAAAGAGAATATTCTCTACCAAAAGTGAGAGTAGCATTAATATAAGGGTATGAACATTAAGAGAAGTGCTTACTGGGCAGTTTGATAAGCATAGTATATACATTTAGCCAGAAGCAGCAGACGTTACACCCCTAAGGCTCATGACTACCCCTGTTTTAAGTTTTCAGTATCAGGGATGTATTCCCTTCCATGGAGCGGGCCTGTAATCCAATTAGAGGGCAGTTGTTTTCCACCATGACAGACATGCCATTATTGCACCTGTTGGCTCATTTGGCCTGGCTGAACCACCCCAAGTTTTAAGTTTAAATTTAGAAGTACTCAATAATGTTTGCCTAAATTTCTAAAATTTCTAATAATGTTCAAATATTATTATTATTTTTTTTATTTTTTGAGGTAGGGTCTCACTCTAGCTCAGGCTGACCTAGAATTCACTGTGTAGTCTCAGGGTGGCCTCAAACTCATGGCAATCCTCCTATCTCTGCCTCCTGAGTGCTGGGATTAAAGGTGTGCGCCACCACGCCCAGCTACTTTCATATATTTTTTTTAATGGTTCAATGGGCTAGAGAGTTGGTTTATTGGTTAAGTTGCTTGCCAGTGAAACCTAAGGACCCAGGTTTAATTCTCCAGATCCCACGTAAGCCAGATGCACATGGTGACACATGCATTTGGTGTTCATTTGCAGTGGCTAGAGGCGGCCCTGGTGTGCCCATTCTCTCTCTCTCTCTCTCTCTCTCTCCTTCTCTCCCTAATCAATAAATAAAAATAAAATATTTTAAAAAATGGTTCAGGATATTCTGGGCAAATAATATAAATCAAATCTGATCCACTCTTCTATAAAGAGTTAATTCAAAAAGCCTTTTGAGGAAAAAAAACTTAAGTGGTCATATTAAAAGTCTTATGAGCTGGGCGTGGTGGCGCATGCCTTTAATCCCAGCACTCGGGAGGCAGAGGTAGGAGGATCGCCATGAGTTCGAGGCCACCCTGAGACTACATAGTGAATTCCAGGTCAGCCTAGGCCAGAGTGAGACCCTACCTTGAAAAACCAAAAAAAAAAAAAAAAAAAAAAAGTCTTATGACTTGGGAGGCAGAGGTAGGTGGATCGCCGTGAGTTCAAGGCCACCCTTACATAGTGAATTACATAGTGAATTCCAGGTCAGCCTGGGCTATAGTGAGACCCTACTTCGAAAAACCAAAAAAAAAAAAAAAAAAAAGTCTTAAGATAAGGACAATAAAAGTTTTTGTTAGTAGTTATGAGATAAACTGACTAAACATGTAAACTGGAGAGAAAACTTTAAATATCAGATATTAAATGTTTGATGAAAAATATTGTTACAGAGTGGTTACATAGATTGTAGAGTAAAAGTATGTAAATGAAGATATAAATAAACTTAAACTGAAGACTAAAGACAAAGTTGATTAAGTAACTCTTAAAGTACTTAAACAGATTACAGACTTCTTGAGATATAAAATGACTACTAACCGAGGGTTTACATGGGACTAACAAAGGATGGCCCTGGCTGGTAGCAAGTTACTATGGTATTCAGATTGCAAACTTAAAACTTAAAAATTTTAACTCATTGATGTTAATCTGGTCATGATAATGGTTATAAAAGACTGGCTTTAGAGTACTCAACAAAGTTAGCTAGGTTCCTCTATTTGTCAACCTTTCAACTTAATCTTAAGGTTAAAATTGGCTCATTAATATTTAATTCTCTTCTAAGGTTATTATATCTAAAACCCTGCCTCAAAAAAAAAAAAAAAAAACTCAGGAGGAATTATTTACTCTTTTTTCCTATTTTTTTTTTTTAAGACAAATAGACCACATTTGGAGACACCAAACAGCATTTATCTGTCATACACTTGAGAACTAGTCCTAAATTCTTCCAACAATCACAGTCTTAATACTTTAGATTTAAATTACATCATTATTGAGTAAGTTTATCAAAGTGCCACAGGCAGAATTATAGAGTTGGCTAAGATTTAAATAGTTATAGATTGTGTCATAAAATTTTGTGTATATTTGAATTCTCTGTAGTTCTATAAAATTAATTTAGAAGAGATTAAAAGTATTTCTTTCTGAGCCGGGCGTGGTGGCGCACGCCTTTAATCCCAGCACTTGGGAGGCAGAGGTAAGAGGACCGCCATGAGTTCAAGGCCACCCTGAGACTACATAGTGAATTCCAGGTCAGCCTGGACAAGAGTGAGACCTTACCTCGAAAAACTGAAAAAAAAAAAAAAAAAGTATTTCTTTCTGGCTGGGCATGGTGGCACATGCCTTTAATCCCAGCACTTGAGAGGCAGAGGTAGGAGGATCACTGTGAGTTCAAGGCCACCCTGCAAATACAGAATGAATTCCAGGTCAACCTGGGCTAGAGTGAGACCCTACATCGAAAACAAAACAAAAAACAAGATGAAAACAAAAGTATTTCTTTCTGGCTCAGCAGCTAAAGTTGCTTGTTTGCAAAGCCAGATGGCCTGGGTTCGATTCCCCAGTACCCATATAAAGTCAGATGCACATGGTGGAACATGTATTTGGAGATTGTTTGCAGTAACAAGCGGTCCTGACATGCCCATTCCCTCTCTTTTCCATGAGACCTGTCTCCTTTTTCATTAGTTCATGGCAGTTCAGCCCAGTTCCTCTATTCTTTGGGTATGTTAGATATAGCTGAATTAATTTCAGAAACTAATTTATAGATTGGATGGACATATTATTTGCCTTTTTTTTTTTTTTTTTTTTTTTTTTTGAGGTAGGGTCTTGCTCTAGCCCAGACCAACCTGGAATTCACTATGAGGTATCAGGGTGGCGTATCAGGGTGGCCTTGAATTCTCAGTGATCCTCCTATCTCTTCCACCTGAGTGTTGAGATTAAAGGTATGTACCACCACCTCTGGCTTTCATTTAACTTTTAAGAGTTGCAAATCTTGCCTGGCATGGTGGTGGCGCACGCCTTTAATCCCAGCACTCCTGAGGCAGAGGTAGAAGGATCACTGTGAGTTTGAGGCCAGCCTGGGACTACATATTGAATTCCAGGTCAGCCTGGGCTAGAGTGAAACCCTATCTCGAAAAACAAAAAACAAAAAAAGTGCGAAATGTCATAAAAAAATATATAAGAAAGCTGGACGTGGTGATGCACACCTTTAATCTCAGCACTCCGGAGGCAGAGGTAGGAGGATCACTGTGAGTTCGAGGTCAACCTGAGGCTACATAGTGAGTTCCAGTTTAGCCTGGGCTAAAGTGAAACCCTACCTCAAAAAAAAAAAAAAGTATATATGTGTGTATATATGTGTGTAAATATTATATAAAGGTATCCCCATTCTGATGAACTTTAAATATTGTAAAATTTTGAAGATTGTAAAGCCTTACAAATTACCTAAAGTTTTTCTTAATGTGTTTTTTCTCTTGAAAGAAAAAACGTTAAAGGCTATGGTAATTTTTTTTTTTTTTGGTTTTTTGAGGTAGGGTCTCACTCTAGCCCAGGCTGACCTGGAATTCACTATAGAGTCTCAGGGTGGCCTCGAACTCACGGCAATCCTCCTACCTCTGCCTCCCGAGTGCTGGGATTAAAGGCCGTGTGCCACCACGCCTGGCTGGCCATGGTAATTTTTATTTATTTACTTTTCAAGGTAGGGGTCTCACTATAGCTCAGACTGACCTGGAACTCACTCTGTTGTCCCAGGATGGCCTCAAGCTCAGAGGTATCCTACCTTTGCCTCCCAAGTGCTGGGATTAAAGACATGCACCACCACACCTAGCTAAAACCCTGTAATTTTAGGATGGTTTCTGTCTTGTTCATGCTGGTTTTGCTGGATGGTTATCACTGAGGTTATAATTTACATCTTATAAAAGGTGACTTTGGGGCTGGAGAGATGGCTTAGCGGTTAAGCACTTGCCTGTGAAGCCTAAGAACCCCGGTTCAAGGCTCGATTCTCCAGGACCCACATTAGCCAGATGCACAAGGGGGTGCACGCATCTGGAGTTCGTTTGCAGTGGCTGGAAGCCCTGGCGCGCCCATTCTCTCTCTCTCTCTCTCTCTGCCTCTTTCTCTCTCTGTCTGTCGCTCTCAAATAAATAAATAAAAATAAACCAAAAAACTTAAAAAAATAATAAATAAAAGGTGACTTCATCATTGTGACTTTGTTTTTAGGAAACTGAAAAAGTTCCTCATATCCTAGAGAAAACTGCTATATACAAACAATGTTAATATGGTTTATCCAAGCTTCATATATTCCAACAGTCATAAATATTGCTTCATGATAAGCTATAAAATGGTTCAATGGCTAAAGATACTTATTTTAAAAATTACTTTTGTGTCTGTCATCTCTAATACATGCTAAAATCAGGCTAGCTTAACTCAACAATGGCCAGGTTTGACTTTATTCTTAAGCTATGTATAATCAGTTTCAGTCAAGGTTTTATTTAAGTAAGTTCATTGCCTATATATATATATATACTTAAGACATGTTTCCTGCCCTAGAAAAATAATATTAAACTGATGTTTTGCTTCCAGTTTGGAGAATAATTGGTACCTACATAGGTATACAGACTAGTCAAAGTTGTTTTCAAGCACAGATGACAAGTTTTTATGCTGTCTTATCTTTTCCTGACATATAATATCTAGATTAAATCAATTGTCTTAAAGTTATTGATAAAAATAATTGATAAAATATTGCTTTCAGGGCTACTAAAATGTTCTGCCTGTACTTGACTGACAGATATTTAAAAAGATAAAATGTGTATGTTTGCTATGTTCCAGATACAGCTTACACGTGACAACCAAACTTAAATACTAATCAAAATGATTTTAAACTATTGTGTCATTCTCTGTCCAGATCTACTTTGCCAACCATATATGTTTTGCACCTTTTTAACTAAATCTGTTTTGCTAATCAGATAGGTACAGTCTGAGTGATTAATAACCATATGTAGAAGCCAAGGTCAATTGGAAACACTGGAGTTAAAAGGATTACCAATATTTTGGTTCCTACTCCCAGGTCAGAAGGCTACAGGAGATGATGGGACACTTGCTAACCTCTAGCCTCTGGTAAGTCACCTGTCTTCTTAATCAGAGAGGATATGGAGACCCAGAGATGAATTCCAAGTTGGTGTATCTGCAACAGAAGAGTCACATCGGAGGAAAATCAGTCCTCCAGGCCTCCCAAAAGAGGGAGGGCCACTTGGTCAGCATGGCCTTGACTTATCCTAGCAGATGACAATGGTGAGAGTCATAGAACTCCTCACAGGTCCCTAAAAGTGTATTCTACACTGCCATTTTTGACTGTGTGTGTGTAGTTAATTTTGGCAGCCTGCATGGTCTTAATTACCCAGTAAAAAAATATAACTACAAAATACTACAATATAAACAAAGACTCAGACTAATAGGCTCCCCTGTCTGATGCTGGTTTACAATACTAAACTCTAACAATTAACTCATGCCTTCTGCCTCTGCCTGTCTCTGCTGCCTTCAAATAAAAATTCCAGTGCTGGAGAGTTAGATTAGTGGTCAAGGTATTTGCCTGCAAAGTCAAAGGATCCCGGTTCAACTCTCCAGGACCCATGTAAGCCAGATGCACAAGGGGGCGCATGCATCTGGAGTTCCATTTGCAGTGGCTGGAGGACCTGGTGCACCCATTCTCTCTCTCTTTCCCTCTGCCTTTTTCTGTCTCTCAAATAAATAAATAAAATATATTTTTAAAAATTCCAAAAATTGGGCTGGAGGAATGGCTTAGCAGTTAAGGCATTTGCCTGCAAAGCCAAAGAACCCAGGTTCGATTCCCCAGGACCCATGTTAGCCAGATGCACAAGGGGGCACATGTCTGGAGTTCGTTTGCAGTGGCAGGAGGCCCTGGCACATCTATTCTCTCACTGTCCCTCTTTCTCTGTCAAATAAATAAATAAATAAATAATTTTAAAAATCCAAAAGTTGTCTTCACTGGTTATGTTTACCTGATAGTTATTGATTTGTATTAGTCCAATCTATCCTTGATATGTCTTATTAAAGGAGGTATATCACTAAGGATAGATCTCAGACTCCCATCCTAACATGTAAAAACAAGTTATCATTCTAGCTGTTTGTACTTGCTGATGTGAGGTGTGCTGGTTGTTTGAAGGTGTCTTTTTGAGATAAACCAGATTCTTCTGCCACTGATGGTGCTCCCTCAAACTTGTAACACAAGGGGACCCACATAACCTAAAAAACCCATCAGTCAAAGGGTTTGGATTCGGGCTGGAGAGATGGCTTAGCAGTTAAGCACTTGCCTGTGAAGCCTAAGGACCCTGGTTCGAGGCTCAATTTCCCAGGACCCACGTTAGCCAGATGCACAAGGGGGCGCACGCATCTGGAGTTCATTTACAGAGGCTGGAAGCTCTGGCACGCCCATTCTCTCTCTCTCTCTCTCTCTCTGCCTCCTTCTCTCTGTCGTTCTCAAACAAATAAATAAACAAAAAAAATTTTTTTAAAGAAAGGGTTTGGACTCATCATACCAGAGTTAAGGGGACAATGTCCTCAGCTGATTGTAGCAGCTAACAAATTACCAGGAACCCAGAGGGTCCCTTCCAGGTCAAGCTCCATAGGACACCTGCCCCATGACAAAAAGACTACAGCCCTGCTCTAGTCACTCCAGAAGCTGACTAGTCTACACATGGCAGAAGCTTGAGGAATTCAATGTGAGATAAAAAATGGACATTACGTACACTGTGCCTGGTTAGGAAAATTATATGTTAAAACATAAGGAACAGAGCCGGGCGTGGTGGCGCACACCTTTAATCCCAGCACTCGGGAGGCAGAGGTAGGAGGATCGCCATGAGTTCAAGGCCACCCTGAGATGACAGATTTAATTCCAGGTCAGCCTGGACCAGAGTGAGACCCTATCTCGAAAAAGAAAAAAAAAAAAACCATAAGGAATTATGACTGGGAAGATAAGAGAAATGGAAAGCCATTGTAAGAGTTAACTGCTAAGGAGCTGAACTTATCTCTGTCAGTAGCTGAAGGAATCCCAAAGAGGTAACTGGTATAACTGGTATCTTTGTTCAATTGGTCCCCCTAGCTAACTACTCTTATCTCAGCTACAGTGGACTCTGTATTACTTGTCTTACTTGCCTTAACAATTGGGCCACACATTCTCTGGGACATTACAAGTTTTGTATCCAGACATATAGAAACTGCTAAAAAACTTGCTCTTTGTTAACATTATCAACCAATACAGCCAATAGAAATAAAAAACCCCCATCAAAGATTTAACAAGGGACTTCCCATTAATATGGCAGCATAGGAACCACGCCAAAGCAGCCTAGGGGAGAAAAAAAGCAAAAAACAAAACAAACAAACAAACAAACAAAAAAAAAAAAAAACAAAAAAACCAAGCAAAACATACTGTTCTACTAAAAAGTGAGGTGTATAAGAAATTACCAATGGCAGCAGAGAAGTAGGAGAGATCCAGAGCATCCAGAGCCCACACAGAAAGGCAGAAGCAGCTCCAGCTGCAGCGGCACCAGGTCCGCGGAGCCACAGCTGCAAGGCTCGGCTTGAGCCACAGAAAAAAATCCAGGTGAGGGGATTCTCCACTCACACTGGAGCTCTTCGCAAACTCAAGAAATGTGAAGGGAGAACGGCAGTGAACAATGGAGGGGCAGATCACAAGGTAGACGATTACACGGACCAGCCAGAGAACTAGAGCCACCTTCCACAGCCTCTCCTCCCCCACCGCCAGCGCAAGTACCAGCAAGCACCAGAGACCAGGGGAAGGGAGATCACAGCACCCAGCACGGGCGACCAGAGGAGCGATCCAACCACCCAGCCAGCCTACTTGAACCCACAGCACACCAAAGAGGGACCCAAGCAGGAGCGCAGCAAAACTGAGACCAAAATCATCCCAAAAGGTAGCTGGGATTACAAAAGGTCAGTACCCACCAAATAAGCCTGGTATATAGGCCTGAAACAGAAGTGCTAACTGCACCTTCCATATCAGGATAAATTATATGTAAAATCGTATCGATGGGTGGATTTGCCATTCTTAAATAAGCTGTATTTTGGGCCTATTATTTGTTGCTTCTTGATTTATAGTGGCTTTGCTTTCTCTTCTGTTGTACATTAGGGAAGGGTCTCACTTGGTCACAAGCTGGCTTGGAACCCTCAACAGACCAGAAATCTTAACCTCCTTGTTGACACGTTTAAGGGTGAGGGTCACCACACACTCTAAGGGACAATGATATTGTTAGAGATATTATTGTCATAATATCTACTCTTGCACAAATACTCTGTGCTGCTTTTCATTGAAAGCGTATATTGTTTAGTTAAATTTTAGAATCTGCCTATATTTTATTCCACTCAGCCTACTTGAATACTCTCACAGCAGGCAAACCCAACACCTAGGGTCACTTTTGTAGATACTCTGAGAGTCTTGAGAGCCACACCAAGCGCCTTAAGCTCCTACCCTGAAGTTATATAACATCAGATTGATTGATACATCTAATAATACTGCAGCCAACTAGAAAATCCAAGCATTAAATTAATCCAAGATGCAAAAATATATACATTATAATACAAGAAACACCAAAAATCAAGACAATATAAATCCACCAAAAAGAATTAATGCATCAGAAATGACCTCCAGTGAGAATGAGTTAAGAGGAAATGCCTGAGAAAGATTTCAAAAGAATGATTATAAATATGCTCAAAGAAGTCAAAGGGGAAATCAAAGGAATCAAAGAAGACACAGGACACAAATCTAATGAAATAAAGAGGTCAATACTAGACAAAAATAAGGAAAGAGAAATAATAAAGAAAAACCAGTCAGAATTACTAGCAATGAAGAACACAGTGAATGAAATAAAAAATTCTGTAAAAAATCTCACCAGTAGAATGGATGAAGGAGAGGACAGAATATCTAAACTAGAAGACCAGGTGGCAGATCTAATATAGTCAAACAAAGAGAAAGACAAACTAATAGGAAAGTATGAATGGGAATTTCAAGATATTTGGGACACTATGAAAAGATCAAACATAAGAATTCAGGGTATAGTAGAAGGAGAAGAATTTCACTCCAAAGTCATAGTAAGCTGTTTTCAACAAAATCATAGAAGAAAACGTCCCCCAAATTGGGAAAGTGGTGCCAATGCAGATACAGGAATACTTTAGAACACCAGCCAGACAAAACCTGGAAAGAACCTCTCCTTGTCATATTATAATTAAACTACCAAACATACAAACCAAAGAAAATATATTGAAAGCAGTTAGAGAGAAAAATCAAGTTACCTACAAAGGCAAGCCCATCTGGAGCACAGCAGATTACTCAACACAAACTTTAAAAGCCAGAAGGGCTTGGAGTGATATATTCCAAGTTCTGAAAGATAACAACTGTCAACCAAGGTTACTTTGTCCTGCAAAACTATCCATTCAAATAGACGAAGAAATAAGGACATTCCACAACAAAAGCAGGCTAAAGAATATTTGAAGACAAAACCAGCTCTGTAGAAAATACTTGAAATAATCCTCTGTGCTGAAAAGAAAGAAAAGCACACATATAAGGAACCTGGAAAAAGCAATCCATACTCAAATACTAGTTAATACAAGAGAGCAAAGGTAAAACAGGAAGAACTACCAAAAAATGGCAAAAATAAATACATACCCTTCAATAATATCTCTTAATATCAATGGCCTCAATGACCCAACCAAAAGACATAGGTTTTCAGACTGGGTTAAAAAGCAAGATCCTTCAATTTGTTGCCTCCAAGAAGCTCACCTTTCTACAAAGGTTGGACACTATCTTAGGATGAAAGTTTGGAAAACAGTGTTTCAAGCAAATGGGCCTAGAAAACAAGCAGGGGTTGCTATCCTAATATCTGACAAGGAAGAATTCAGCCCAACATTAGTTAGGAAAGATAAGGAAGGTCACTTTATATTGATTAAAGGCACACTACAACAGGAGGACATTACAATCCTAAACATATATGCACCTAACATGGGGGCTCCCAACTTCATCAAACATTATTAGAACTAAGGTCACAGATAACACCAAACACAGTGGTAGTAGGTGATTTCAACACCCCACTGTCATCAATTGACAGGTCATCCTGGCAAAAAATAAACAGAGAGGCATCTGGATTAAATGAAGTCATAGAACAAATGGACATAAAAGATATCTACAGGACATTTCATCCAAATGCTGCACAATATACATTCTTTTCAGCAGCACATGGAACATTCTCTAAAATAGACCATATATTAGGACACAAAGCAAATCTTTACAAATACAGGAAAATTGAAATAATTCCATGCATTCTATCTGACCACAATGGAATCAAACTACAAATAAATATCAAGAAAAGCTATAGTGCATACACAAAATCATGGAAACTAAACAATACACTACTAAATGATGAATGGGTCAATGAAGAAATCAAGAAGGAAATCAAAAAATTCATAGAGTCAAATGATAATGAGAACACAACATAACAAAACCTTTGGTTCACAATAAAGGAAGTCCTAAGAGGGAAATTTATAGCTTTAAGTGCTCATATTAAGAAATCATAAAGGTCTCAAGTAAACAACTTAATGCTTCACCTTAAAGCCTTGAGGAAAAAAATCAGTAGATGGGAAGAAATAATAAAGATTAGGGCAGAAATTACTGAAATAGAACCCCCCCCCGAAAAAAAATCCAAAGAATCAATGAAACAAAGAGCTGGTTCTTTGAAAGGATAAACAAGATTGACAAACCCTTAGCAAATCTGACCAAAAGAAAGAGAGAAGAGACACAAATTAATAAAATTAGAGATGAAAAAGGCAACATCACAACAGATACCAGAGAAGTTCAAAAGATCACAGGGGCATACTGTAAAAACATATACACCACTAAGTATGAAAATCTGAAAGAAATGGATGATTTCCTTGATTTATATGACCTACCTACATTAAATCAAGATGAGATTAATCACTTAAATAGACCTATAGCAAGTATGGCGATCCAAGCAGTTATCAAAAATCTCCCAACTAAAAAAAGTCAAGGCACAGATGGATTCACTGCTGAATTTTACCAGACATTCAGGTAAGAACTAACACCACTGCTTCTTAAGCTTTTCCATAAAATCAAAAAAGAAAGAATCCTACCAAACTCCTTTTATGAATCCAGCATCACCCTGATACCAAAACCAGGCAAAGATAGAACAAAAAAAGAAAAGTACAGACCAATCTCCCTCATGAACATAGATGCAAAAATTCTCAACAAAATATTGGCAAACAGAATACAAAAATATATCAGAAAGATCATTCACCCTGACCAAGTAGGCTTTGTTCCAGAGATGCAGGGATGGTTCAATATATGCAAATCGTTAAATGTAATACATTATATAAATGGACTGAAGGACAAAAATCACATGATCATCTCATTAGATGCAGAAAAAGCATTTGACAAAGTCCAACATCCCTTCATGATAAAAGTCCTACAGAGACTGGGAATAGAACGAACATATCTCAATCTAATAAAGGCTATTTATGACAAGCCTACAGCCAACATATTACTAAATGGGGAAAAACTGGAAGCTTTTCCACTAAAATCAGGAACAAGACAAGGGTGTCCACTGTCCCCACTTTTATTTAATATAGTACTGGAAGTCTTAGCCATAGCAATAAGGCAAGAGACACACATAAAAGGGATGCAATTTGGAAAGGAAGAGATCAAGTTATCATTATTTGCAGATGACATGATTCTCTACATAAAGGATCCTAAAGACTCTACCAGCACACTGTTAGAGCTGATAAATACCTGTAGCCATGTAGCAGGATACAAAATAAATACACAGAAATCAGTAGCCTTCCTACATGCTAACAACAAACACACAGAGGATGAAATCAGAGAATCACTCCCATTCACAATTGCATGAAAAAAATAAATAAATAAAGTACCTTGGTATAAACCTGACCAAGGAAGTGAAGGTTCTCTACAATGAAAACTTTAAAACTCTCAAGCAAGAAATTGCAGAATACACTAGGAAATGGAAAAACATCCCTTGTTCCTGGATTGGAAAAATCAATATTGTAGCCGGGCGTGGTGGCGCACGCCTTTAATCCCAGCACTCGGGAGGCAGAGGTAGGAGGATCGCCTGAGTTCGAGGCCACCCTGAGACTCCATAGTGAATTCCAGGTCAGCCTGGGCTAGAGTGAGACCCTACCTCAAAAAAAAAAAAAAAAAAAAAAAAAAAGAAAAATCAATATTGTGAAAATGGCAATCTTACCAAAAGAAATCTACAAATTTAATGCAATCCCCATTAAAATTCCAATGGCATCTTCATATAAATAGACAAAACAATCCAAAAATTCATTTGGAATCACAAAAAATCTTGAATATCTAAAACAATACTGAGCAACAAAAATAAGGCTGGTGGTATCACCATACCTGATTTTAACCTATACTACAGAGCCATAGTAACAAAAAACATCATGGTACTGGCACAAAAGCAGACATGTAGATCAATAGAACAGAATAGAGGACCCAGATCTAAGTCCGGGTAGCTATAGCCACCTGATATTCGATTAAAATGCCAAAAAATACTCACTGGAGAAAAGACAGTCTCTTCAGCAAATGGTGCAGGAAAACTGGATATGTATCTGTAGCAGAATGAAAATAGATGCTTCTCTCTCTCCATGCACAAGAATTAAGTCCAAATGGATTAATGACCTTAACATCAGACCTGGAACTCTGAACCTGCTAGAGGAAAATGTAGGGGAAACCCTTCAACACATTGGTCTTGGCAAAGACTTTCTGAATATAACCCCAATTGCTCAGGCAATAAAAACACAGATTAACCACTGGGACCTCATGAAATTACAAAGATTTTGTATGGTAAGGACACTGTGAATAGAGCAGAGAGGCAACCTACAGAATGGGAAAAAATCTTTGCTACCTATACATCTGATAGAGGATTAATATCTAGGATATACTAAGAACTCAAAAAATTAAATAAGAAATCAAACAAGCCAATTAAAAAATGGGCTATGGAACTAAATAGAGAGTCCTCAAAAGAAGAAATATGGATGGCATATAGGCACCTGAAAAAATGTTCGACATCCCTAGTCATCAGGGAAATGCAGATTAAAACCACGTTGAGATTCCATCTCACTCCTGTCTGACTGGCTACCATGATGAAAACAAATGACCATAAATGCTGGCAAGGATGTGGAAAAAGAGGAACCCTTCTACACTGTTGGTGGGAATGCAATCTGGTCCAGCCACTGTGGAAATCAGTGTGGAGGTTCCTAGGACAGCTAAAAATTGATCTACCATATGACCCAGCTATAGCACTCCTAGGCACATATCCTAAGGACTAATATATTTACCTTAGAGATACTTGCTCAACCATGTTTATTGCTGCTCAATTCACAATAGCTAGGAAATGGAACCAGCCTAGATGTCCCTCAACTGATGAGGGGATAATGAAGATATGGCACATTTATACAATGGAGTTCTACTCAGTGGTAAAGAAAAATGAAGTTATGAAATCTGCAGGAAAATGGATGGATCTGGAAAGGATTATACTAAGTGAGGTAACCCAGCCCCAGAAAGCCAAGTGTCACATGTTCTCTCTCATATGTGGATCCTAGCTACAGATGATTGGACTTCTGTGTGAGTAGGAAGAAAACTGAGTAGCAAAGGCCAGTAAGCTAGAAAGAGATATAAAGGGAAGAGAAAGGAAGGGAGGAGGGTACTTAATGCGATGGTATTGTATATATGTAAGTAGAAGAATAGATTAATGGGGGTGAAAAGGCCCAAGTGAGGTCAGGGGAAGAGATTGAGTAAAGCAAAGGTGGAGGGAGGGCTAATCAAAATCTAAGAGGATATAAATAAATCATATGGAAATGTACTTTTTTGGACAATAGAACACTCAGGAGCCATAGATTGTTGCTAGGAAATTTTCAGTGCCAGGGATGGGTAACATCCAGTGAGTTGTTGGCCAGGCAGGTCCCTAATGCCCCCAAAACATTATAGGCCATTGCCAAGCCCTTGGTTTCCTACCAGGAATAGATGGTAAGACCCTATTGCTGAAGACTCCACATACTTGGGCTGCAAGGCCACTGAGAAATCAAGCTGGAACTGAGCTGGTAACCTCCTCCATGTAGACCAGCTGACAGAAAGCTGGAAAAAGCCATTGTGCATGCAGTTCAATAGGAGAAAGAGATACCACCAGTGAAGATACTCAACAGTGGACACTGTATGCCTTATATTTGGCCAGCCAGGACAAATGAGCCAATGGGTGCAACAGTGGCACATCTGTCATGGTGGAAACTAACTGCCCTCTAATTGGACTGGAGGCCTGCTCCATGGGAGGGAATACATCCCTGATACTGATAACTTAAAACAGGGGTAATCATGGGCCCTAGGGGTGTAATGTCTGCTTCTCTTTGGCTAAATGTATATACTATGCTTATCAAACTGCCCAGTAAGCACTTCTCTTAATGTTCATACCCTTATATTAATGCTACTCTCACTTTTGGTAGAGAATCTTCTCTTTTCAGATGACAGTGACCTTGGGATGACTCAGATGGCATCATGGTGCTGAAAAGAAGTGTCCAGAGTGCTCAGTACTGCAGTATCTCTATCACACCTTCCAAGCCTCAGGGTCTATTGTGGAAGAGATGATGGAAAGAATGTAAGAGCCAAAGGAAGGATAGGACTTCTTACAATGTGCTCCCTCCAGACACAAAATAGCCTGGATATCCATGACCTCACAGTGCCTGACACCACTTACACAAGACCATCATAAGAGGAGGAAAAGATGATGACATCAAAATAAAAGAGAGACTGATTGAGATGGGGAGGGGATATGATGGAGAGTGGAGTTTCAATGGGGAAAGTGGGGGGGATGGAAGGTATTACCAAGGGATATTTTTTATAATCATGGAATTTGTTTAAAAAATTTGACAAAAAAGAAAAGATTTGACAGGAATACATTATAACAAAGGGGGGAATGAATAGCCAACCTGACTCCATTTTAATACCAAGTGCCATTTTGATATAATGAATAGGTTAAGTTTCTGTTTCTCTCAGTTTCTTTCTTTTTTTTTTTTTTTTTGTTTGTTTGTTTTTGTTTCTCTCAGTTTCTATGTCTGAATTTTGGCCACAATCTGTTCCCTGGTTACTGTTCCCAGGATTGTATATTCGTAATGTTCCAGGAAGTAGTTTAACTGCAATGGCTGGTCTGCTTCTGTCACCATGCTTGCTTGCCTCTGAACACCCCCTACCCTGTGCCTTTTAGGGTTCTACCCTATAAAGGAGCCTGAGGGCTGGTGAGATGGCTTAGTGGTTAACCACTTGCCTGTGAAGCCTAAGGACCCTGGTTCGAGGCTCGATTCCCCAGGACCCATGTTAGCCAGATGCACAAGGGGGCGCATGCATCTGGAGTTCGTTTGCAGTGGCTGGAGGCCCTGGATGCTGGAGCGCCCATTCTCTCTCTCTCTCTGCCTCTTTCTTTCTCTGTCACTCTCAAATAAATAAATAAAAATAAAAAATAAAAACAAAAATATTTAAAAACAAGGAGCCTGAGAAACTGAGTTGGGACTGCTCTGTTAGGAGGCAGCCACTGGGCCAGCTCTATTGTACACAATTAAAAGCTTGTTTCAGGGCTGGAGAGATGGCTTAGCCGTTAAGGCACTTGCCTACAAAGCTAAAGGACCCAGATTTGATTCCCCAGGACCCACATAAGACAGATACACAGGGGGGCTCATGCATCTGGAGTTTGTATGTAGCAGCTAGAGACCCTGGTGCACCCATTTTTTTTTCTCTCTCTCTCAAATAAAATTTAAAAAAAAAAAAGGAGCTTGCTTCAATTTGGCTATAGTCTGTGGCCAGTGGTCTTCATTCTCATAAATTCTGGGTTAACACCATTATCCAATAAAGTAGGTTTTCATATGTCTTATTCAGAATATCTTCAATTTTGATTGACCCTCCCCCCATCCTTCTTTTACTTAATCTCTTCCCCTGGTCTTACTTAGGCCATTCCAGTCCCTGTAATCTGTTCTTCTACTTACATATATACAATATCATCCCCTTAAGTCCTTCCCTCTCCTCCCTCCTTTATAACCTTTTTCTAGCTTACCGACCTCTGCTACCAGTTTTTCGTTCCAGCTCACACACAAGTCTAAACATTTGTAGCTAGGATCCACATTTGAGAGAGACCATGCAAGTTTGGCTTTCTTGGCCTGGGTTACCTCACCTAGTATAATCCTTTCCAGATCCATCCATTTCCCTGCAAATTTCATGATTTCTTTTATTTATTTATTTATTTATTTTTAGTTTTTCGTGGTAGGGTCTCACTCTAGCCCAGGCTGACCCAGAATTCACTATGTAGTCTCAGGGTGGCATCAAACTCATGGGATCCACCTACTTCTGCCTTCCAAGTGCTGGGATAAAAGGCGTGCACCACCACGCCCAGCGTATAATTTCATTTTTCTTTACCACTGAATAGTACTCCATTGTGTAAATGTACCACATGTTTATTATTCATTCATCTGTTGAGGAACATCTAGGTTGGTTCCATTTCCTAGCTATTGTGAGTAGAGCAGCAATAAACATGGTTGAGCAAGTATCACTACAGTAGTGAGAAGAGTCCTTAGGATATATGTCTAGGAGTGCTGTAGCTGGGTCATATATTAAATATATTTTTTAGCTGTCTCAGGAACCTCCACACTGATTTCCACAATGGCTGTACCAGACTATATTCCCACCAACAGTGTAGAAGGGTTCCCTCTTTTTCCACATCCTCACCAATGTTTATTGTCACTTGTTTTCTTGATAATAGACATTCTGACAGGAGTGAGATGGACTCTCAAAGTAGTTTTAATTTGCATTTCCCTGATCTTATTATTTTTAATTGCCATAGGGTCTGGCTATATATACTGTGCTAGCCTCAAACTTACTATCTTCTGCCTCAGCCTCTGTTACCATCCACATGTGGCTTTCCCTTTTTTTTTTTTTTTTTTTGGTTTTTTGAGGTTGAGTCTTACTCTAGCTCAGGCTTACTTAGAATTCACTATGTAGTATGTAGCTCAGGGTGGCCTTGAACTCACAGTTATCCTCCTACCTGTGTCTCCCAAGTGCTGGGATTAAAGGCTTGTGCCACCACGCCCGGCCCCATCCTTTTTTTTTTTTTTTCATAGAAAGTTTCTTATAGCCCAGGCCTCGAACTCGCTATATGTATGAACTTGCTAAGTAGTTGAGGATGACCTTGAACTCCTGATCCTCCTACCTCTACCACCCGAGGGGTAGACGCCCCCTCACTGGGATGAGCGACATTCCATTTTAAAGATTGCTAAACTGAGGCTCAGGTGGTTCCTCCGCTGGCCAAGGCTCCTTCCTCAGTCCTGTCAGTGCCACCTTGCCTCTGTGCAGACCGCGCGTTCCCTTTAATTCCCGGCTCCCGCCCTCCTCCCCTTGCAGGCAGACTCCAGGATTGCGTTGCCAGGGGACAAACCGGCCACCCAGTGAGCGCATGCGCAGTCGGGAGGTGCAGGGGCTGCTCCGCGGGGGCAGCGGGCAGGATGGTGAGTGCAGGCGGGAGTCGGGTCTGGGTTTCACGCGCCTGAAGTTTGTCTCTGTCCTTCTGTCCTCTTTGTCCACCTCTGCCTCACTTTCAGGCACTTTTCTCAGCTCAGCTCTCCCACCTCTTTATTATTATTATTATTATTTTGTTGTGGTGGGATCCGCTCCTGTTTCGTCCTTCTCCCCCTCACTTTCGTCTGTCTGTGTACCTCCGTCTCTCCATCCCTGTCTCTCGTCCTGTCTCAGCATCTCCATCTCTGTCTGGCTGTAACTGTATCTGTGTCTGCTTCTCTGCGTCTCTCTCTCCCCATCTCTCCCAGCCTGGTTCCCTGTCCCCAGCCTCCGCTGGCGCTCGAGCCGCGGGTTTGCTGCAGTCTCCTGGCGCGGGTAATCTTGACGCCGCCAGCCGCTCCTCCCCCTCCCGCGCGGGCCGCGGAGCGGGGTTGGGGATGGCAGGGCGTCCCGGGCCGGCAGGCTTGGGGACCCGGGGCGGCCGGGGCGGGGTGCCGGGGTGAACCGAGATCTCGTGCCCGCAGGCGTGCGTGCGGGTGGCTCTCGGTCCCCGCGCGCTCTGGGCCGCCGCGTGGGGTCTCCTGCTGCTCGGCGCGCCGGCGGGGGCACAGCGCGGCCGCAAGAAGGTCGTACACGTGCTCGGTGAGTGCGGCGCGGACAGGTCTGGTCCCCCAGGAGCGGCGGGCGCGTGTGACAGGGGCGGGGCGATGCGGATGGCCACGGTCCCTTCCCCCAATCCTGTTTGACCCCCTTGACCCTCCAGATCCCTCCAAATCCTCGTCCCACACCCACCTCCCCAGGGTCCTTTCCACACCCCTCCAACGCCGACTCGCTCATCCGCAGAGGGCGAGTCGGGCTCCGTGGTGGTGCAGACGGCGCCGGGACAGGTGGTCAGCCACCGCGGAGGCACCATCGTCTTGCCTTGCCGCTACCACTACGAGGCGGCCGCTCACGATCACGACGGCGTCCGTCTTAAGTGGACAAAGGTTGTGGACCCGTTGGCCTTCGCCGATGTCTTCGTGGCCCTGGGTCCCCAGCACAGAGCCTTCGGTAGCTACCGCGGGCGGGCTGAGCTGCAGAACGATGGACCTGGAGATGCCTCCTTGGTCCTCCGAAATGTCACCCTGCAGGACTACGGCCGCTATGAATGTGAAGTCACCAATGAGCTGGAAGATGACGCTGGCATGGTCAAGCTGGACCTGGAAGGTGAGCGACATGTGGGCAGAGGAGAGAAGAGGGGACAGCCAGGGACAAACCAAATCGTGTTGGCTTGGAGAAATGTGTAGATGTTGTGGGGTAGCTTAATGGTTCGTTTGTTGTTTTGTGACAGTCTCTTGTACCCTAGACTGTCCTTGAACTTCTGATCCTCTTGTCTCAGCTTCCCAAGTGTTGGGATGATAGGCGTGCATCACCATATCCAGCTCCATGGGTGCGCTTCCCCTTATGGACCTCGAAGGAACCCCAATCGTGACTACAGGCTTACCAGGCTTAAGCCACCGATTCCTCGAAGCAGCAACTACAGTCCCGGAGATGTGTCTTATTGCGCTTGCTTGAGCCATGTGCCTGTATATATGAGCCAATCACTGTGGTTAGGTTCTGATTGGCTGGCCTTACCACTGATAGGCGGGGCTCCTGTCTAAAGCGGTCCCAGAGCCTTGGTTTGCCTTCCTCGGACCACCTTGAGAAGATTGCAGAGATCTTAGAGCTTGCTGGCTGAACTTTCCGAGAATTCAAACAATAACACCAGCAACTCTTCTTAGACGTTATCTGAGAGCCAGCCACTTAGCTGAAGAGCTCTCTGGAGCCTCACATTTAATTTCCCCAAATCCCCAAGGGAGACATGTCTTAATTCTCAGATGAGCACTGACTCAGGGAAGTTAGCGAACCAGGATCCACACTCCTGTCAGGTTCTGGAGCTTCGCTTTGGCCCTTGTCTACCTCCTTTCTAGGTCCGCTGAGAGCATCCACCTCAGCCCAGTCCTGACTTAACATGAAAACGCTCTGAGTTCAGTAACAGATAAGTTCAGAGTCAAGAGCTGAAGTAAAAGGGAAAACACTAGGTGCTGTCTTGAGCAACACTGGCAGATCAAAGGGGCTAGCTTTCCAGGGGCTCCCAATCTAGGGGAGTCCTGCTGCGGACACAGGCATTCCCAGTTCTGTGGTTCCTGCGGGAAGGACTCGGGGTATGGAGAACTGAATAGAAGGTTAGAAGGTGGGTTTTGAAGGATGATGAATAGAAGCTTGACAGGTAGAAAAGGATAGAAAGAACATGAGCAAAAGTCTCCAGCGATGGAAAGAGGGTGATCTGATTGAACATGTCAATGGAGGGACAGATCCCAAGCTTAAGGCAAAAGAAGAGGCTCACTCACTAGTGTGGGAGCCGAGGAGAGGTGTGGCCAGGTCCAAGGGCCAAGGGGAGGTATATGATGGGAAGTCAGGTGGATGGGGACTGGGAAACCCTGGCTTATTCCCATTCACTTCCGGCCAGGTGTGGTCTTCCCATATCACCCCCGTGGAGGCCGTTACAAGCTGACCTTCTTGGAGGCACAGCGTGCATGCGCAGAGCAGGACGGTATTCTGGCTTCGGCGGAGCAGCTGCACGCTGCCTGGCGCGATGGCCTGGACTGGTGTAACGCCGGCTGGCTGCGCGACGGCTCCGTACAGTACCCGGTGAGCCAGGCTCGGGAGCCCTGTGGCGGCCTGGGCGGGGCCGGGAACACCGGGACCGGTGGCGGCACCAACGGGGGCGTACGCAACTATGGATATCGCCATAATGCTGAGGAACGCTACGACGCCTTCTGCTTCACATCCAACCTCCCGGGTGCGTATTCCCTTTGCTGGAGGAGTACTGT
Organism: Dipus sagitta; assembly: GCA_036346955.1. Taxonomy (NCBI): domain Eukaryota; kingdom Metazoa; phylum Chordata; class Mammalia; order Rodentia; family Dipodidae; genus Dipus; species Dipus sagitta. The sequence goes on from CM070770.1 coordinate 220,316,622, forward strand.
CCCAAAAGCGTAGGTCCCGCCCCTTGAATGGAGGCCCCACCCCTAAATGCTTAGAGCTCGCACTGGAGGAGACCCAACCTATCACTAATACTCTCCTCAAACACATAGGCCCCGCCCCTGAAGAATTTCCCCCCACCCCCACCCCATCCCTAAGCACACAAACCGGGTTCCCTGGAGTGCTATCCACCTGGAAGACTTAGGTCTTGCCCCTTGGAAGGAAGGTGACCCCCAGGCGTGTTCGCCGGGCTAATATGGGGAAGCCAGCCCCAGGGTTTCATTTTTGCCTCCTGAGCGGAGGCCGGCCCGCAAGCGCGTTGGTTCCACGTGGCAAGAGGCTCCGCCCCGAGAGAGCTTAGGCCCGCCCTCTCCTAGCCAGAGGTCGCTGGGTCCTGGAAAGCGGCGCGCGGGGGCGGGCACCAGGGGGTAGACCCCAACAGTGTCGCGTAGGAAGCTAATGGACTGGGCTGTCGGCGTGCGCGGTCCCGAACGGAGCTAACAGCCTGGTCCCCCATGCACCCCGCAGGGCGCGTGTTCTTCCTGAAGCCTCTGCGGCCAGTGTCCTTCGCGGGAGCGGCGCGCGCATGCGCGGCGCGCGGCGCAGCTGTGGCCAAGGTGGGGCAGCTGTTCGCCGCGTGGAAGCTGCAGCTGCTGGACCGCTGCACGGCGGGCTGGCTGGCCGACGGCAGCGCGCGCTACCCCATCGTGAACCCGCGCGCGCGCTGCGGAGGCCCTCGGCCGGGCGTGCGCAGCCTCGGTTTCCCCGACGCCTCCAGGCGCCTCTTCGGAGTCTACTGCTACCGCGCGCCCGGCGCACCGGACCCTGCTCCTGGGGGCTGGGGCTGGGGCTGGGCCGGCGGCGGAGGCTGGGCGGGAGGCGCACGCGACCCTGCTGCCTGGACCCCGCTGCACGTTTAGCACTCAGGAGGATCCACGGCTGAGGGTGTCCTGTGGCCCCTGAAGACGGACAATGCCCCCCCCCCCAAGGCTCTCCAGAAGCGGGACACGCCCCCTGCGGTGCGCTGCTGGCCAACCTGACCTCTTTTGGTCCTAGGATGGAGACTGACCACTCACCGTGAGGTCCCCTGGAATTTGGCCACATTCCCTATGATCTCTTAGTACTGACAATGCCCCTGGAGTCCTCTGAGACTGGCCAAGCCACCTCTTTGGACAGTGTCTCCCTGACTTTGTCCAGAAGAGCCACACCCCCTGGAGGATCCCAGCAGGCCACACAGCAGGTCCAATCATTTCCTGAAGACAGTCTACCCTGCGGCCTCCTGTAAACATGGGTCACCCCACTCAGTCACCTGGAGGCTGGACCCCCAGGCTTATCTGGAAACTGACCACATACCCTCCACATTTCCCTGGAAAACCGGTCCTTTCTAGTAACCTTCACACTGAATCCTTTTCCCCATATCACCTCAGGGTTCCCCGGTGACAACGACCCTGTGCACACAGGGAGAAGTGAACTCAGCTGCTTTTTTTTTCCCCCTTGGTGATCTGAGACTGGGTATTACTATTCTTCCCAAGTCCTTTAAAGTTTCCAGGTTAACAGGCCATGTCCCCAGGTCACTTTCAGGAAAGCCCTACCCTTCCAGTTTCATGACAGAACATGTCCCAGCAGACTTGCAGGAGTGGCAGCAATGACCCACCCTCAGGGTGTTTCTCTGGACAGAGAGCAAACCTGCCCCACTGTCCCTTCCCCAAGCCTCTGGCTCTGCTGTCACCAAAGAGATTGGTTCCTTTGGACCCCAGGGACTCATGAGAACATTGTCACTTTGTTATAGAGACCACCTGCTAGGCTTCTCAGTGTCACCAGGGCCTGAAATGCAGCTTCTATCTGTCCCCTAAAAAGCACACACTCCTTCCCTCATCATTGGTGATGGTGCCACCAATTATAACCATGGATACCCATCTTCCCATCTCAACCCAGACACCTAAAACCCCACTGCTGGCTCTCCCCACCCTGACCCACCACGATGGAGACAGCTAGACAGCTCTTAGCCCTGAGTGGACTCAGGGCCGCCCAAGCATTTGGTTCTTCAGCTGTCACCATGGTAATAAGCTGCCCCTTTCCCAAGGTGCATTGTGCTATCTCCTTGCAAGTGCCCAAGCTCCACCCCCAGCTGATTTGGACCCCATCACTGTTGCCATGGAGACTCAAACTCCTTTAAGGTAACAGAACACCTGTCCCCCTAGGTTTTCCCACCATAACAAGGTCTCAACCCAAACTGTTGCCATAGAGATTGACAATGTATTCTCCATAACAAACCACCTCCCAACTCTCAGGAACTTACCCCCATGGGCTAGATGCCCCTGGGTGCTTCCCACTGGGACTGCCAAGGGGCAACCCCTTAGCCAGATGAGCCTAGCTCCAGACTGGACTAGCTTTCCAGAGCTGCTGTGGGCACATTTGCACGCAAACTATGCACCACACAGCAGCTGTGCATGAGACACCCTTGCAACGCACTCTCCCACTGCTTTTATTACCATCTTGCAGACAAGGAAACAGCTATAGCAATCCCTGCCCTTTGAGTTACTCAAACCCTAAGCTCTCCTCTTCCCCTTTCCTTCCTCCAAAGGTTAGGTGTCCCCAAAGCAGCACAATCCAAAAGGTTCTGAGGGCAACGTGTAGGTCAGGACTCAGCCAGACTTCCAAGGGTTGAGAGACAGTGCACCGCCAAAGCCCTGAGCCCCCAGCCCTGAGGTCCTGCCTGGTAGGCTCCTGTCATTCATCTTTGCAAAACCCATCTCTGAGTTTAGGAACCAGGGCAATTTGGGATTGATCTGTGTGACCAAGTGACAAAATGTGTTCAGGCTGTTTCCTTCTCTACCAGGGTCGTCTTGAGCCCCCATGGCTGCAAATCTTACTGCAGGGGTTCAATAAACCTTCCTTTTGTGAATGAGAAAATGAGTTAGGGTGTCTGTTATTCCTTCATCAGTGTACAACCTGGACAAGTTTCTCAGGCAGAGTGCTGGTTGTGATGGAAGTGGTTCCCCTCCTCCTGCTGGCCCCTCCCCCACATGCACACAAAGCCAAAAGAGCAAAAGTGGCAAGCCTGATCTGGTTGTAGAAAGGAGTGGTCAGCTAGCTGCCCATCCTTCATTGCATCGAAAAACATACTGTTCATCAGAAACTGCTTGGGTGGATGGCATGCTCTCCAGCTTGGCCTCAACTTCTGCTTCCAGCTGAGTAAAGGGGATATGGTAGTTTGGTTGTGAATGTATGTCCCCATAGCTCAAGGTATTTTTTGTTTGTTTGTTTTTGTTTTTTTTTTTTTTGTTTTGTTTTTTTGAGGTAGGGTCTCACTCTAGCCCAGGCTGACCTGGAATTCACTATGGAGTCTCAGGGTGGCCTCGAACTCACGACGATCCTCCTACCTCTGCCTCCTGAGTGCTGGGATTAAAGGCGTGCGCCACCATGCCCGGCTCATATTTTTATTTATTTATTTGCAAGTAGAAAGAGAAGAGAGACAGAGAGAATGGGTGTGTCAGGGCCTCAGTCACTGTACATGGACTCCAGGTGCATGCACCATTTTGCACATCTAGGTTTATGTAGGTACTGAGGAATTGAGCCCAAGTCCTTAGGCTCTGCAGGTAAGTGCCTTAACCACTAAACAATCTTTCCAGCTCCTTGAAGGATTTTTTTTTCAAGGTAGGGTTTCACTCTAGCTCAGGCTGATCTGGAACTCACTATATAGTCTCAGGGTGGCTTCGAACTCACGGCGAACCTCCTACCTCTCCCCCGAGTGCTGGGATTAAAGGCATGCACCACCATGCCCAGCTCTTGAAATATTTTTTATTAAGCTTGTAACTGGAGTCTCTAGCAGGCAAGCCCTGCTGGAGGTGGTGTCACTGGGGGCACATTTTTTTTTTAAATTATTTATTTATTTATTTATTTATTTATTTATTGAAAGTGACAGAGAGAGAGAGAGGCAGAGAGAGAGAGAATGGGCGCGCCAGGGCCTCCAGCCACTGCAAACGAACTCCAGATGTGTGCGTGGGGGCACATTTTTTAGTCTAGCCCTAAAGTATGTTCAGAGCAGTTCAAGCTCTGGCTGTTTATGTTTGCTGTAAGGTACTGTCTCTTTGCTATGCATCTATGGAAGTGGGTCAGTTTCTTCCACCATTGATGGTTTTCCCCCTGAATTCTGTAAACCTGATATAAACCCTTTCTTCCCATAAGCTGCTTCTGGTCAGGTATTTGTCCCAGCAATGAAAAAGTAACTGCAGCAGGCGATAAGCAAGAAAGGAGAAAGGGAAGAAGAAAGGGAGAGTTGAAGAAAGGAAGCTATTCATTCTGCCTCATAAGTTATTCCCTGTCATCCTTTCCATTTTGGGGGATGGTGTCCAGGAAACTATGTAAATTTCCCTCTTTTCATTGGATAAGAGTCAACAGGGCTGTCTGTCCCCACTTCTGGCTCAGCCAAGGAGTGCTATGGCCCATTTTCCTGGGTAATTCTGATTGGGCCAAGTGTGGACAACTATGGAGAAGTTCAAACCCTGGACCAATGGGACAGAAGAATCTTCAGATTCTGCAGGTTTGGTCATGTTGTTGTATTGGTAAATGCAGTTGTTGCTGGGGATGTAACTCAGAGCAGAACATTCAAGAAGCCACAAACCCAACCCAACACCCAGGAGTGGAGGGAGGGAGAGAGAGAGAAAAAAAAAAAAAAGAAAAGAAAAAGAAGGGGCTGGAGAGATGGTTTAGCAGTTAGGCGCTTGCCTACCAAGCCTAAAGACCGGGGTTTGATTCCTCAGAGCCCATGTAAGCCAGATGCACATGGTGGTGCATGCATCTGGAGTTTATTTGCAATGGCTAGAGGCCCTGGTGTGCCCATTCTTTCTCTTCCTCTCTCTCTGTCTCATAGATAAATTTTTTTTAAAAAAAGTAAAAGAAAAAGGAAGAAAAGAGAGAAAACAAAAGACAAAAGAGGGCTGGAGAGATGGCTTTGCTGTCAAGGTGCTTGCCAGCAAAGCCAAAGGACCCAGGGTTCAATTCCCCAGTACCCACCTAAAGCCAGATGCACAAGGTGGCACATGCATCTGGAGTTGGTTTGCAGAGGCTATGCTCATTCTCTCTACCTGCCTGTCTGTCTGTCAATCTCTCTCTCTCTCTCTCTCTCTCTCTCTGTTTCTCTCAAATAAATAAATAAAATATTTAAAAGAAAAAAGAAAGGGGCTGGGAGATAGCTTAGTGGTTAAAGGCACTTGCATACAAAGCCTATGCATATGGATTCAGTTCCCCAGCACCCACACAAAGCTAGCTGCTAAAAGTGGATCAAGTGTCTGGAGTTTGCTGTGGTAAGGAACCCTGGCACACCCACACACATACATACACACAAATAAATAAATAAGGGCTGCAGATTGCCCAGTGGCTAAAGTTGCTTGCTTGCAAAGACTGACAATCCAGGTTTGATTCCCCAGAACCCACTTAAAGCCAGATGCACAAAGTAGTGTATGTGTGTGGAATTCCTTTGCAACAGCAGGAGGCCCTGGTCTGCCCATTCTCCTCACCTCTATATGTTTCTCTTTCTCTCTCTCTTTTAAATATTTTATTTATTTATTTATTTTTAAAATATTTTATTTATTTGAGAGAGAGACACACACACAGAGAGATAGAAAGAGAGAAGGGCACACCAGGGCCTCCTGCCACTGCAAATGATCTCCAGATGCATGCACCCCTTTGTGCGTCTGTCTTATGTGGGTCTTGGGGAATGAAACCTTGGTCCTTTGTAGACAAGAGTGTTAACCACTAAGCCATCATTCCAGCCCTCTCTGTCTCCCTTTTACTCACATTATTTAAAAATATTTAAAAACAAGCACAAATATTTTTAAATATATTTTTTAAAAAGCTTTATTTAGCTGGGTGTGGTGGTGCACACCTTTAATCCCAGCACTCGGGAGGCAGAGGTAGGAGGATCACCATGAGTTCAAGGCTACCCTGAAACTACATAGTGAATTCCAGGTCAGCCTGGGCTAGAGTGAGACCCTACCTCAAAAAAAAAAAAAAACCTTTATTTATTTATTTGCAAGCAGAGAAAGATAGACAAAGGGAGGCAGACATACACAGAGAGAATGGGCATGCCAGGGCATCTAGCCACTGCAAACAAATTCCAGATGCATGTGCCACTTCGTGCATTTGGTTTTACATGGGTACTGGGGAATCGAAATCAGGTCATTAGGCTTTGCAGGTGAGTGCCTTAACAACTGAGCCATCTCTCCAGCCCTTTTTAAATATTTTTATTTGTTTATTTGAAAGAGAGAAAGAGGCAGAGAGAGAAAGTATGGGCACTCCAGGGCCTCTAGCCACAGCAAATGAACTCCAGACACATGAGCCACCTTGTGCATCTGGCTTATGTGAATAATGGAGAATAAACCTGGATCCTTAGGCTTCACAGGAAAGTGCCTTAACCATTGAGCAATTTCTCCAGCCCAGTAAATATATTTATTTTTTAAAAAGAAATAAAAGGCAAAGCACAAATTTGAAGGCCCGGACCTGGCAGCCTAAATCAAGCCATTTCCTGGAGCCCAGTTATCAGAAAAATATCTCTCTCCTATTCTCCACCACACAGTTCACATCTCAGGCATGTGAAGTTTATATATATAATTTATTTATTTATTTGCAATTAGAGAGAGATAGAAAGAAGAGAGACATACAGAGAGAATGGGCATGCCTGGGTCTCAAGAACTTGGGATGCATGCGCCACTTTGTGCATGTGGCTTTATGTGGGTACTGGGGAATCAAACCCAGGTCGTTAGGCTTTTCAGGAAAGCCCCTTAACCACTTAACCATCTCTCCAGCCCCATGTGAAAGTTTTTTTTCTTTTTTCTTTTTTCTTTTCTTTTTTCTTTTTTGGTTTTTCGAGGTAGGGTTTCCCTCTAGACCAGGCTGAGCTGGAATTCACTCTGTAGTCTCAGAGTGGCCTTGAACTCACGGTGATCCTCCTACCTCTGCCTCCCAGGTGCTGGGATTAAAGGCGTGTACCACCATGCCTGGCACAGATGTTTTATGTCCAAACAAACATACATGAGCACTTATCCCTTGGTGTCATGAGTCCCCCCTCCCTGATAGATAGCCAAATTCCCAGTGCGGAGTGACCAGCATTCTCTGCAGACTTTTTTCTATTTTCTATTTTATTTTATTTTTTATTTTTTTGATTTTTCGAGGTAGGGTCTCACTCTAGCCCAGGCTGATCTGGAACTCACTACATAGTCTCTTGGTGGCCTCGAACTCATGGTGATCCTCCTACCTCTGCCTCCCGAGTGCTGGGTTATTTTTTAATTTTAAAAATATTTTATTTATTTCTTTATTAGTGAGAGAAAGGAGACAGAAAGAGTGAGAATGAGCACACTGGGACCTTTAGCCACTCTAAACAAACTCCAGATGCATGTACCACCTTGTGCATCTGGCTTTATGTGGGTTCTGAGGAATTGAATCCAGGTCCTTAGACTTTGCAGGCAAGCACCTTAACCATTGAGCAATCTCTCCAGTTATTTATCTATTTATTTTTGGGGTTTTTGTTTTTTGTTTTTTGTTTTTTTTGTTTTTTGAGATAGGGTCTCACTCTAGCTCAGGCTGACCTGGAATTCACTATGTAGTCTCAGGGTGGCCTCGAACTCATGGTGATCCTCCTACCTCTGCCTCCCAAGTGCTGGGATTAAAGGCGTGTGCCACCACGCCTGGCTATTTTTGGTTTTTCAAGGTAGGGTCTTAGCTCAGGCTGATCTGTAGTCTCAGGGTGGCCTCGAACTCACAGCGATCCTCCTACCTCTGCCTCTTGAGTGCTGGGATTAAAGGCATGGGCCATCACACCCAGCACCAGTCTTTTTTTAAAAAAATAGTTTTATTTATTTATTTGCAAGGAGAGAGTGGGACTAAAGGCTTGTGCCACCATGTCCAGCTCAATAAGTTATTTAAAAAATTGCATACTTCCAACACCCAATGGCACAGAATAAACTTGCCTGTTCCAAAAGGGAAGAATGGGAGTGTAGCAAGGAAATATTGGACCAAAGCAAGACTGAAGCTCACCAGGGCAAACATCAAATCCTACAGTTCCATGTTGGTATTTGTGACTTGTGATGGAGTTTTCTGGACTCCAAGGGGCTTAGGTAGCCCTGATGAAGAACGCCTCCTGCTTCTGGGAATTATATAATTGAGAAACTAAAAGGTTTGCATGGTTGACTAAGGATGGTTGAAGCTCTGAGAGTCCAGGGTGTTCATCCAGAATAGTACAAGGCAGTTAGTAATGACTGCTTCTCTGCAGTAGCCACTGGACAGCTCACCTGTTCCTCAATTCAACAGATCTCTGGTTACTACTAAACTTCTGTAGACAATCAGATTATAGGTAGAGATAAACCCAGCATACTTAACCACCCACCTCTGAATTCAGCTTTCAGTTGAGTTCCTACTTTGGGGCTCTCATCCATGTCAATGGATGCTTTTCTGCTTATAATTAAGCCAGCCTACCGTTTCTGTCTTTACTGTAATTCTTACTCCTGCACAATAGAGCTTGTTGCATTTATTCCTCTCATCAGCCTTGTGGATTGTCTCAAGGTCTCAAGGCAATTCTTTGCCACTCCCTGGGTAAGAACATACTCCAGAAGAGCTCATGGGAAGCTGCTCTCCTACCACTTCAGCCCCACCCCTGCAATTCTGCTGCCCACATACCCTCTCTTTAGGGCCAGCTCCCTTCCGTGTCAGCAGCCTTCTTTAGCAGAAGTCCCATAGTTCTGGCATCTCCAACATCCTAGGATGCATGGCAACTTAGGCTTCCTCACTGCTTCCCACAATGGCCTCTCAGGCCTCCTTGCAGGGACTCCAAGCCTGCTGCAAACTGGCTAGCCTCAGTGGCTCTCTAGAATCCATCTCACATCTTCCATGCCAGAAAAACCAGTATTGTGTGGACAATGCTGCCATGTTCTGCTGTGAGCATGGGATAAATCCTGGCCCCCTTGGACCACAGTTCCATTGGTCTCTGTGTGCTGACCCCAGGAAACACTCCCCTAGGTGGTTGTTTTCCAGTAAGGAACCCCTTCAGGGGTTCTCAATTTAGGTTCTGTCCTCTCAAATGAATTTGCATTTTCACAAGACAGAGGCTTCAGCTGGGCATGGTGGCATACATTTGGGTGGTGGAGGGAAGAGAACTAGGAATTCAGGTCAGTTGGAGGCCAGCCTTGGGTATATGAAAGACGGAGCCTTCTATAGGTGGAGTCTTGCCTCAGAACACCTTTCCTATTGGCCCAGTGTAGTGTGGAAGGTTTCTCTCTCTCTCTCTCTCTCTCTCTGTTTGGTATTTAAATTTTTTCATTTTATTTATTTGAGAGAAAGAGAGAGAGAGAATGGGTATGCCAGGGCCTTTAGCCACTGCAAACAAACTCTGGATACATGTGCCACCATGTACATCTGGCTTATGTAGGTACTGGGGAATGAATCTAGGTTATTAGGCTTCACAGGCAACCTTAACCACTGAACCATTCCTCCAGCCCCCACTTTTTGGTATTTTGAAGTAGGGTCTCTCTCTAGCCCAGGCTGATCTGAAATTCACTATGTAGTCTCAGGATGGCCTTGAACGCACAATAATCCTTCTATCTCTGCCTCCTGAGTGCTGGGATTAAAGGCATGTGCTGCCACACCCAGCTGGTTTCTCCTTAACGGTGATGACGATCTCCTTAACAGTCACAGCTGTTCTTTGTCTACACTTTAATCTTTTTTTCTGGTTTGTATGAGGTAGGGTCTCACTCTAGTCCAGGATGACCTGGAATTCACTTTGTAGTCTCAGGGTGGCCTCGAACCCTCAGCAACCTCCTACCTCTGCCTCCCGACTGCTGGGATTAAAGGCATGCCTTTGTCTACACTTTAAACTTACTCCTTTCATTGCCCTACCAAATGGACTATTTTTCATATCTTTTAGCTCCACTTGTTCTCTCTTACTGTAGACTTGGATATATCAGTGAGCAATAGCTATAACAGCCCAAATACTGTCCTGTCTCAAGATTTCCTTCCCCAAACAAAGTAGCCCATTACTTTTGAATTCAGCCCCTCAAGTTCTCAGTATATGAGCAAACATCACCCAGATTCTTTGCCTGAGTGTAGCAGAAACACCTGTAGCCCAGTTCTGAGTAGAGTCCTTGTTCCTCTCTGAAACTTCATGAGTCAGGCCTCTATTTTCCACACTGCTTTCAGCATTCTGGTCTTACAGACTCCCACCAGAATGGTCCATTAAGCTCTGCTTACAGCATTCTAGGGCTTCTCTAGGCCACTTGTCCAAATTTTTTCTCATTCTTCCCTCAAACCATTTCCAAGAGCTTAACAGCCACATGATCAGGTTTCTCACAGCAATGTCCCCACTCCTGGTATCACTTTTCTGTATCACTTTCTCCTTGCTGTGACAAAATACCTGACATGAATCAACTTAAGGAAGGAAGGGTTTATTTTGTTCAGAGAGACAGTTCAGTCCATCATGGTGGGAATGTGAGGCAGTCAATCACATTGCACCCACAGTCACAGTTATTGTCTGGAACACTTGCCCATGGAGTTGGTGCCACCCATGGGTATGTGAAGGGGAAAAGAAAACCACCATCACCAAGTTTGAAATTGGATGCAGGTGGCTCAGCAAATCAAAACTCATTCTCAGTTCAGGGGCTGGAGAGATGGCTTAGTGATTCAGGTGCTTGTCTGCAAAGCCTAAGGACCCAGGTTTGATTCCCCCAGTGCCTGCATAAGCCAGATGCACATGTGTCTGGAGTTCAGTTGCAGAGGCTAGAGGCCCTGGGGTGCCCATTTTCTCTCTCTCTCTATTTTCTTTCTCCCTCTTTCAAATGAATAAATAAAAATAAAATAGTAGCCGGGCGTGGTGGCACACGCCTTTAATCCCAGCACTCGGGAGGCAGAGGTAGGAGGATTGCCGTGAGTTCAAGGCTACCCTGAGACTACATAGTGAATTCCAGGTCAGCCTGGGATAGAGTGAGACCCTACCTTGGAAAACCAAAAATAAATAAATAAGATAGTGAATAGAATCGTTCTCAGTTCAGGCAAGTTGTTAACACTGGCCTTTTCCAAGCCTTCTCCCATGAGATTTACTTGTTTATATTTCCTTCCTTTCATATCTTTTTCTGTTCAAATGTATGTGATTTTTGTTGATCATATATTGCAGAGTAGGAGCAGGTAGCTCCTGTCCTGCAAGCTTTTTGCTTACATCTCTTACCTGTTTCACTGTTGAATTATTAGTTGGTTTCCCATTAAGTTGCAGGAGCTCTTTACATATGAAGGCCACAGATCCTTTATATATGATTTGAAGAATTATGTCCAAGTTTGTTTTGACCTTTTTGACCTTCCTAATAGTATTTAATTTTTTTGCAATTACTGCATATATATTACTTTTATTATTATTATTTTTGTTTTGTTTTGTTTTTCAAGGCAGGGTCTCATTCTAGCCCAGGCTGATCTGGAATTCACTATGGAGTCTCAGGGTGGCCTTGAACTCATGGCAATCCTCCTCTGCTTCCCAAGTGCTGGTATTAAAGGCATGCACCACCATGCCCAGCTTAATACTTTTTTAATTAAATTTTTTTGTTTTTATTTTTATTTATTTATTTGAGAGCGACAGACAGAGAGAGAAAGAGGCAGATAGATAGAGAATGGGCATGCCAGGACCTCCAGCCACTGCAAACGAACTGCAGACACATGCACCACCTTGTGCATCTGGCTTACATGGGTCTTGGGGAATCGAGCCTCAAACCGAGGTCCTTAAACTTCACAGGCAAGCACTTAACCACTAAACCATCTCACCAGTGGCCCCCCCTTTTTTTGAGTGAGAGACACAGAGAGAAAGAGAGGTAGGAGACTGCCTAGAGTTCAAGGCCAGCCTGAGACTACATAGTAAATTCCAAGTCAGCCTGGGCTACAGCAAGATACTATCTCAAAAAACTAAAACAAATAGATAAATAAAAATAAAGCCTAACTCCACTGTAACCCACATGGCCTGGGATATGGCCCCTACTTCTGGAACCTGACTTCACGTCTCTCCATCTCTGCCTCTGTATCTCGGCTACAATAGGATAAGCTCACTTCTGTTTTCCAATGAGTTGTCATATGATTTTAAGAGGATATTGCTTTTCTCATCCCTACACTTATAACCATGGCTTTCACTTCTTCCACCCTAGTCTAGTTAATACAACACCTTCATTGTATCCACTTTACCTGGCTTGGTGGAGCACATCTTACATCCCAACATCCAAGAAGCTGAGGCAGGAGAATCTCGAGTTCAAGCCTAGCCAAGGACATATATTGAGACCCTGACTCATAAAAGAAAAAAAAAAAAAAAACCTGGGCGTGGTGGCATACACCTTTAATCCCAGCACTAGCAACGCAGAGGCAGGCAGATCACTGTGAGGTCAAGGAAAGCCTGAGAATACAGTGATTTCTTGGTCAGCCTGGGCTAGAGTGAGACCCTATTTTGAAAAAACAACAACAACAAAAAAAAACATTTTGGGAGAGGTAGCTCAATGGTCAAGGTACTTGACTGCAAAGCCTAACAACCAGGGTTTGATTCCCTAGTACCCAAGTAAAGCCAGATGCACAAAGTAGCACAAGCATCCGGACTTCGTTTGTAGTGCCACTATGCCCTGGTGTGTCCATTGTCTTTGTTTCTCAATCTCTCTGCTTGCAAGTAAATTTTAAAAAACTATTTTAAAGAAAAAAGAGGGCTGAAGAGATTGCTTACTGTTAAGGCACTTGCCTGCGAAACCTAAAGATCCAGGTTTGACTCCCCCCAGTACCCAAGTAAGCCAGATGCACATGGTTGCACATGCATCTAGAGTTCATTTGCAGTGGCTAGAGGCCCTGGAGCACACATCCTCTCCCTCCCTCTCTCTTTCTCTGCCTCTTTCTCTCTCAAATAAATAAAGTAAATTTTTAAAAAAAGGGCAGGCATGGTGGCACACACCTTTAATACCAGAACTCGGGAGTCTGAGGTAGGAGGATCAGTGTGAGTTCAAGACCAGCCTGTGACTACATAGTGAATTCCAGGTCAACCTGGGCTAGGGTGAGACCCTACCTTGGAAAAAAAAAAAATCAGGGTTGGAGAGATGGCTTAGCAGTTAAGGCGTTTGCCTCCCAAGCCAAAGGACCCAGGTTCAATGCCCAGGACCCACATAAGCCAGATGCACAAGGAGCACAGGCATCTGGAGTTCGTTTGCAGTGGCTAGAGGCCCTGGAGTGCCCATACTCTCTGTCTGCCTCTCTTTTCTCTCTCTACTTGCAAGTAAATAAATAAAATTTTAAAAAGAAAAACAAAAGCAAAAAAAAAATTTTTTTTTTTTCTAACTCTCCTGGGGAGCCTTCCCTGGTCAACAAACACTTAGTCCCCAGCACCCTGCACAGTAACACAGTACTCAGCTCATAACAGCTTCTCATGAAATATTTGCCAAGTACATGAATAACAGCAGCAGGTGAGGACAGGCAAGTTGAACTGTTAAAAAATTTATTAAAATGTTCAAGAAGTACATTAATGTCCACAGTGTCAGATACCACAGACCCACAAAACACTGTGGCTTTCAGAAGGACCCACAGTTGTACACACACACACACACACACACACACACACACACACATACACACACACAGACACACACACACACATCCCAGAGGGAAAGATCCAAAGATAAACTCCTGCTGCTATAGAAAAGACTGGAGCTCCTCCCACTATAGAGCTAGAGTGGGGGACAGCACCCCAGCAAGTCATATCCCCCCCAAACAAAGGGAAATCTTTTTGTGCCATGGAGAGGTGAAGGTATGTTGCTATCACATTTGAACCAAGAAGTGTTAGTGAATTAAAAAAACAAAACCTGCGTCCCTGGGCTTCCCACAACAGTCTGAGCTAGGGCAGTGGCTAATATCTGTAGCAGGGAGGATGGATGATCAAAGTCAAGGGGAATGGTCCAGTTTGCATTTGTAGATATTTTCCAAATCTGCCAGTGTGTTGTGGGGAGGGGAGGAAAGGGGAGAGAGAGGGAAGGAGAGAGAGAGAGAAGGAGAAGAGGAGGAGGAGGCTTTCAATCTCTTCCCCAAAGTAAAAGGCAATGTTTGAAGTCAGAATTGGGGCCAAGTCCTTCCTATAACCCTGTCCTTCATGTGACATTAATTCTGTTTATTTCTCAGTCTCATTATGTGTAAAATGGGGAAATGATGGTCATTTGGATGTTGAGATCTCATACAGATGATGGCTCAGTTAAAACATTTTGGTTCTTCTAGGCAGGGTTTCACTCTAGTCTAGTCCAGGCTGACCTGGAATTCACTCTGTATTCTCAGGGCGGCCTTGAACTCATGGCGATCCTCCTACCTCTGCTTCCCAAGTGCTGGGATTAAAGGCATGGGCCACCACACCCGGCTAGTTAAAACATTTCTATCTGTACTGATCCCTTAGAGGGGCCATATGACAAACAATGGGGATGGAACTGGGGCCTCCACCAGGCTCCACAAGTGTTACTGCTGAGCTGTGCCTCCACCCACACCACAGCTTTGACACCAATTCACACATTTTACCCACAATGGAGGGGCTGAGCATGGCCATGAAACATGGAGGCCAATCTCTGGGTGCTTTGTGTGAGAGGGCAGGGAGCTGGCTGCTGCCTCTGAGTTTGCAGGGGCAATTTGAAGAAGGAAGGCAAGGTAGATACTTTCCCACTTTAAAAAGTAAAACTTGTAGGGAAAAATGTGTGTTTTTCTTTTTTAACACCACCCATCTCTCTACAATACAGCTATGAGTAGGTGGCATGGGTAGCTTTAAACACGTCTAGTCTACTAGGCAGTGTCTGTAGATGGGGTTGGGATGGGATCCAAAACAGGGGCATTGCCAAAGTCTGTTCCAGGGAGGGGTACAGATGGGCTATGGGCTAGAAAATGTGGCATATACCCCACCCCAGTTCAGGAAGGAGGCTCATTGTCTCCCTGAGAGATGGAGGCGAGGAAATCCAGACATACTAGTATTAATGCTATTGTCATCTGGTGTGTGCGTGCGTTCAACACATGCATCTGTGAATGTGTGTGAGAGATCTGCCACCATAAAACCATGACATCTCTAGGCATAGTGGTGCCAGCATGCCTGTCATCCCAGGAAGATTAGCACGAATTTGAGTCCAGCCTGGGCTACAAAGTAAATTCCAGGTTAGCCTCAGCTACAGAGTGAGACCTTATATAAAAAAAAAAGAAAGAAAACAAATTTTAAAAGACCACAGTATTCCAGCATTGGACAAGATCTGAGAAGGTCTGCAATATACTTTCCCTCCTGCCCTCCACATTGCTCTAGGAGGCCATGGAGGCTGGTGCTTGTAAAACACATTCCTAAATTCAGTAGTGAGAGTTCCACACTAGTTTATGCACATGGCAGAAGTCCAAGGTGAAGGAAGAGCAAGTCACATCCCAGCTGCTGTGTTTCAATGGAGCCGTCTGCTCCCCGAGCCAGTGACCTTAAGAAAGGCTTCATTCTGGATTTAGGGCAGCCAACCATTCAACTGAGCCTGAATCTCTGGTGTCAAAATTCCTCAGCACACATCCAAACACACACTCACACATGCTCGCAGAAGCCTTATTTCAACACTAGGCTATCAGCCTGGCAAACACACGGGGGAAGCAATGTAATGGCACTTCCTGTGGCTATGAGGCTCCAGGCTCTGCCAGATGAAACTGCACTTTTCAGACACGTGGCCACCCCTGCCAAGAGGACCCTGGGTGGGGAAGAAGAGAGGGGAGCTTTGTACACAGGGTTGGGGGGAGTGCATGGGGCTCAGGGTACCTCCAGAGACCTTCTCCTTCTGGGTGGGCACAGTGTCCCTAGGAGAAGGCTGCAGAGGAGATGTGGGGTAGGGGCTGTGCTGGCTTCTGCTGAGCTCATCAGCAGAAATTCCCTTCATCCTTCTCCCAGTCCTCTGCTGGGTGATTCTTGTGTTTTCTGCGCTCCTTATGAGATTTGTGGTGGCGATGCTGGTGCCGATGCTGGTGGTGGTGATGGTGTCTTCGTATCCGATGGGACCGTCTGGCTGCAGGGTCAGGAAAGAGGGGAAAAAAAAGAAGTCACTGGCATCCTCAGCGGGAGAAAATGGGAAAAATGCTAGTTGGTAGACTGATTCACATCCCCAGTTCTGCTCCCCCACCCATGGGTTTCTTATTCTGTAGCCCAGAACTTGCAATCCTCCTGCGTCAGCTGTCACATTGCTGGGATTACAGGCACATCCCACTATGCTACAATAGAATGTCAGAAGGTTTGCTCCTCAACAACCACAAACTGGATGTAGTGGTATAATCTGCCATCCCAGTACTTGGGAGGTTGAAGCAGGGGAATCAGAAGTTCAAGGTTATATTCCACTATATAGTGAGCTCCAGGCCAAACTGGGCTACGTGAGACCCTGTCTCAAAACAAATACACAAGGTGGGTATGCCTTTAATATCTAGTAAATAAATGAAAATATTTAAAAGAGAGAGAAAGAGAGATAGATGGGTAGCACAAGCCTTTAATCCCAGCATTTGGGAAGGTGAGGTAGGAGGACTGCTGTGAGTGTGAGGCCAGCCTGAGACTACATGAGTTCTAGGTCAGCCTGTGCTAGAGTGAAGACCTGCCTCAAACAAACAAGCAAACAAAACCTACAACAAACACACTAGGTGGGCTGGTAAATTCTCACTTTGCTATAGGCATGTTGGGATTACAACCCATGTGGCACATTGTGTCTAGCTTTCCATGGGTACTAGGGAATTGAATCAGGCTGTTAGGCTTGAAAGCAAGCACCTTTAACCATGAACCATCTGCTCAGCCCTAAAAGGATGTCTTATTTATTTTAATTTCTTGTTGTTTGTTTTTGTTTTGTTTTGTTTTTCAAGGTAGGGTTTCACTCTAGCCCAGGCTGACCTGGAATTCACTATGTACTCTCAGGCTGGCCTTGACCTCACAGCGATCCTCCTACCTCTGCCTCCCCAGTGCTGGGATTAAAAGTGTGTGCCACCACACCTGGCTTATTAAAAAAATTTTTTGGAGGGGGGCTTGAGGTAGGGTTTAACTCTAGCCTAGACTGACTTGGAACTCACCATGTAGTCTCAGGATGTCCTCGAACTCACGAAGATCCTCCTACCTCTGCCTCCCGAGTACTGGGATTAAAAGCGTGCACCACCATGCCCGGCATTATTTTAATTTCTTTTGAGACAAGGTCTCAGGTCTCCCAAGTTGGCTTTGAATTCACAATGTAGCTAAGCATGACTCTGAACTGATCTTCCTGCCTCCCCCTATCAAGTGCTGGAATGACAGGTATGTGTCACCATGCCTAGTTTATGCAGTACTGGGCATGAAACCCAGGAATTTGTGCATGCTAGGTGAGCACTCTGCCAACTGAGCCCTAGCCCCAGCTCAGCTTTTATTTATCCCCCACATGGGTCTCACTCTGTAGCCCAGGCTGGCCTGGAACTTGCAATCCTTCTGCCTCACCCTCCAAGCAGCTGGGGTCAGACACACATCATCATGCTAAAATGGGGTGCTTTAATCAGAAACTATCAAGCGCTGAGGTCTCTGGATGAGTAACTTACGTTTGGTGCACACAATCTGGGGCCGCTCCCACTTGCCATTGCTCCGGCAGCGGATGGTGGCCACATGGTGCTGGGCAAAGCCTTCCTCACACTGGTAGCGGACAGTGGCATGGACATTGTACTTGGCCTTGCGGACACTGACAAGGGAGGCATTCTCCACTGCTGGAGGGGGTCCACACAGGACTGGGAACAGAGGGGTCTCCAGTTAGGGAAGTGGCCAAGACTGGGGCTAATCCAGGGACATGTCTTGGGAAAGATGGCCCCTCAGCATGTCATCATCAGGTCACACCCTCTGCCCATCTCTAGTCTGGGACGACTAGAAATGACTGTCCCTGTCTTGGCCACTTTCATCCAAAGCAGAAGCTCCTTGCTTGCAGGAAATTTCTGGACACAGCCCACCCCTAGTTCATAAGGCATGGTGAAAACAAAAGAGATAGAGGCAAGAGTGATGATCTGAGCAAATGGCAGCAAAGAAACTGTTAATGGGCTGCAGGGATGGCTTAGCGGTTAAGGCACTTACCTACAAAGCAAAAGAACCCATGTTTGACTCCCTAGGATCCACGTAAGCACAGGGTGGAGCATGTGTCTGAAGCTTGTTTGTGGTGGCTAGAGACCCTGGCATGCCCATTCTCTCTCTCTCTCTCTCTCTCTCTCTCTCATCCTCTCTCTTTCTTTCTCTCTCAAATAAATAAATCAAAATGTTCAAAAAAGCAACTGGCAAAGAAGTGAAAGAGAGCAACCAAAACATGAAAGAAAGTAGACTGGAAAGCCGGGCGTGGTAGTGCACGCCTTTAATTCCAGCACTTGGGAGGCAGCGGTAGGAGGATCACCGTCAGTTCAAGGCCATCCTGAGACTACATAGTGAATTCCAGGTCAGCCTGGGCTAGAGTGAGACCCTGCCTCTAAAAAACAAAAAGAAAAAATCCAGGTGTGGTGGTGCACGCCTTTAATCCCAACCCTTGGGAGGCAGAGCACTTGCCTGCAAAGCCGAAGAGCCTCAGATCGATTCTCCAGGACCCACATAAGCCAGATGCACAAGGTGGCACATGCATCTGTAGTTTGTTTGCAGTGGCTGGGAGCCCTGGTGCACCCATTCTCTTTCTCTCCCCAATAAATAAAAATAAGATATTTTAAAAAGGAAGAAGAAGAAAGTGGACTGGAGAACACTTACAGATGACTTCTTCATATGTAAAGAGTTCTGAGGCATTATGAGTTTTCCCCTCAAGACAGTTTTCCCCTCAAGACAGGGTCTCGCTCTAGCCAAGGCTGACCTGGATCTCACTCTGTAACCGCACGCTGGCCTCAAACTCATGGGAACCTCCTACCTCAGCCTCCCGAGGACTGGGACTAAAGGTGTATACCACCACACCTGACAAATTCTGAGGAATTAATAAGACCAGTGTGGACAAAGGAGATGGACTGGCAGGTCACAAGAAAGTAAGTGCACATGGGCTGGAGATGGCTTAATGGTTAAGGCGTTTGCCTACAAAGCCAAAGGACCCAGGTTCAATTCCCCAGGATCCACGTTAACCAGATACACAAGGAGGCGCCTGCGTCTGGAGTTCATTTGCAGTGGCTGGAGGTCCTGGCACGCCCATTCTCTCTCTCTCTCTCTCCTGTCTCTTCTCTGTCAAATAAATAAATAAATGTTTTTAAAAAAGAAAGTAAGTAAGTGCACATGTCTGGAAAGGCAAGAGGCAGAGAGACATGGTGGGGAGGGGCGGACAGACAGAGAAATGAGTACCTGTGCCCTTCTTGCAGATGTAGGGGAGGTTATAGTTGCAGGGGACATCATTCCAGCGCCCGCTCTCATGTGCCACCATCACCACACAGTCCTCTCCGCCCGCGAAGAAATTGTCTGGCTGGTTCTCTCGCCAGTTCTTGTATTGCTGAGGGAAGAGGGAGCTGGGTTTCTCAGGGGACCTGGTCGCAGTAGTTTCCAGAACATTGTTTCGTGCGATTCTCATGGCCAGACCCCTCCAACATATAGGGGCTGTAGTTCCCATCTCTACAGTGGGCACTGGCTATCTCTGTGAGCCCAGACCTCCTCCTCTGGCTATAGTGTCATCTGTGATGTTTTTGCTTCCTCCTATCTCACCATACCCTCCCCAGCACCCCACCTGAGTCAGTTAGAAAAACAAGAAGGGCTGGAGGGATGGCTTAGTGATTAAGGCATTTGCCTGCAAAGCCAAAGGACCCAGGACCCACAATAGCCAGATGCACAAGGGGGTGCAAATGTCTGGAAGCCCTGGTGTGTCCATTCTTTCTCTCCTTCCCTTTTTATTTGTCAAATAAACAAATAAGAGAAAAATCTAAAAAGAAGAAAAACAAGTAAACAAAAGTTTTCCTCAGCTTGGAAGTCCAGGAGGGCTTCCTTGCAGAGGCAGTAGGGACAGCAAGCAGAGGAAACATCCAGTGAACAGAATTCCAAGCAGAGGGAATGGTAAGTACAAAGGCCCAGAGGCAGGAGTGGAATCAAAGACAGAGGGCCAGGACTACTTGCTGGAGTCCAGCATGTGGCCAGAGTGGGCAGGGCCAGATATTACAGGCAAGAATCCAAGGGGGATGTTTTAGAGTGTGGTGGCACATGCCTCTAATCCCAGCACTGGGGAGACTGAGGTAGGAGGATTATTGTGAGTTCAAGGCCACCCTGGGCTAGAGTGGCAACCTGCCTCAAAAAGGGGGAGAAGCCAGGCATGGTGGCACACACTTTTAATCCCAGCACTCGGGAGGCAGAGGTAAGAGGATCACTGAGAGTTCAAGGCCACCCTGAGACTAGAGTGAATTCCAGGTCAGCCTGTGCCAGAGTGAGACCCTACCTCAAACAAACAATAGAAACAAAAACAAAACAAACAAACAAACAAACAAAAAACATGGGAGAGCCCAGCGTGGCGACACACCTTTAATCCCAGCACTCAGGAGGCAGAGGTAAATGGATTTCTGTGAGTTCAAGGCCAGGTCAGCCTGGGCTACAGACTGAGACCCTACCTAGGAAAAAAAAATTTTTAAGGGGGAAGTATTAAGGAGAAGGCTCAGTTAAAGGCATTTGTTTGCAAAACCTGGGGTCTGGGTTTGATTCCCCAGTACCCATGTAAAGCTAGACACACAAAGTGGTGCATGCGTCTGGATTTCATTTGCACAGCAAAAGGCCCTGGCACACCCATATACATACTCACACTCTCAAGTAAATAAATAAGAATATTTAAAAGAGAGAGATAGAGAGATAGGTGTGGTGGCACAAGCCTTTAATCCCAGCATTTGGGAAGCTAAGGTAGGAGGATTGTTATGAGTTACAGGCCAGTTTAGAGCTACAGAGTGAGTTCTAGATCAGCCTGGGCTAGAGTGAGGCCCTGCCTCAAAATAAAGGAAGGAAGGAAGGAAGGAAGAAAAAAAGAAAGAAAGAAAGAAAGAAAGGAAAGGAAAGGAAAGGAAAGGAAAGGAAAGGAAAGGAAAGGAAACCACATTGTGGTAGCAGGAAATTTTCCATTTTAACTTTTACATTTTTTTAAATTACTTAATTAGTGCATGCATGTGTATGCACACAAGGACTTCTTGCAACTGCAAACAAATACCATAAGCCTGCATCACTTTTTGCATCTGGTTCATGTGGCTGGCTTGGGAACTGAATTTAGGCCTGCTTTGTAAGCAAGCACCTTTAACTGCTGAGCCATGTTCCCCGACCATTGTTTTAGTTTTTTGAGACAGAGTCTCCTGTAGCCCAGAGTGGCTTCAAACTCCTTATGTAGTGAAGGATGACACTGGTATTTTTTTTTTTTGTCTGTTTGTGTTTGAGGTAGGGTCTCATTCTAGCCCAGAGTGACCTGGAATTCACTATGTGGTCTCAGGCTGGCCTTGAACTCACAGCAATCCTCCTACCTCTGCCTCCCAAGTGGAGTGCTGAGATTAAAGGCGTGTGCCAACATGCCTGGCTTGACCTTGATGTGTTGGTTCTCCTGCCTCAACCTACTGAATGTTGTTATGACAAGCTTAAACAACTATGCCCAGCTCATTTGAACCATTTTTTTTGTGGGTGTGTGTATATGGTGTACAAGCATGTGTGTATTGTGTTTGTATACATATGGGTGTATATGTGTGTGCACATGCATGTGGAGGCCAGAGGTTGACCTCAAGTATCTCAAGTCACTCTTCTTCCTGTCTCCAGCTCATTACTGCTGGGATTACAGGCGCATGCTACCACACCCAGCCTTTTACATGGGTGCTGGTGACCCAAACTCAATATAGTATAGCCAGTACTTTACCCACCGAGGCTTCTCCTCGGCCCTAGCTTTTTAAAGTTTTTTTATTTTTCTTTTTGTTTTTTTTTTTTTTTTTGGAGGGAGTTGTTTGTTTGTTTCTTCAAGGTAGGGTCTCACTCTAGCCCAGGCTAACCTGGAACTCATGGTGATCCTCCTACCTCTGCCTCCTGAGTGCTGGGATGTGCCACCATACCTGGCAGAGTTAATTTTTTAATTAATTTTATTTATTTATTAGAGAGAGAGACAGACAGACAGACATTGGGCACACCAGGGCCCCCAGCCACTGCAAGTGAACTCCAGACACACACACACAATCTTGTGCATCAAGCTTAAGTGGGTACTGGGGAATCAAACCTGGGCCCTTAGGCTTCATAGGCAAGCACCTTAACTGCAAAGCCATTTCTCCAGCCCAAGTTGTTTTTTGAGATGAGTTTTACCATATAGCCCAGGCTGGCCTCAAACATGCTGTGCAGTTGATGATGGCCTTAAACTTCTGATCCTCTTATCTCTACCTCCCGAGTGCTGGGATGACAGGTGTACATCACCTCATGTTTTAAAAGCCCCGGCTGATGAACGGGAAGCAGCAGTCCTCCAGTTACTCAGGAAGGGTAGATAGGATCATTTGAGCCCAGGATACAAGTCTGGGCAAGACATCCAGGCCCTGTCTTAAAAAATTATGAGCTGGGGGCTAGGAAAATGGCTTAGCAGTTAAAAGCATTTGCCTGTAAAGCCAAATGACCCTGGTTCGATTCCTCAGGATCCACATAAGCCAGATGCACAAGAGGGCACGTGCGTCTGGAGTTCATTTGCAGTGGCTGGAGGCCCTGGTATGTTCATTCTCTCTTTCTCTCTGCCTCTTCCTCTCTCTCTCTCTCTCAAATAAATAAAGAAATATGTTTTTTTTAATTATGGGCTGGGGCTTAACAGTTAAGGCACTTGCCTGCAAAGTCAAAGGACCCAGGTTCTATTGCCCAGGACCCACGTTAGTCAGATGCACAAGGGGAAGCACATGTCTGGAGTTCATTTGCAGTGGCTGAAAGCCCTGGTGCACCCATTCGTGGTCTCTCTCTCTCTCTCTCCCTTTTTCTCTGTCAAATAAATAAAAATAAAATATTTTTTTCTTAAATTATGGGCTGGAGAGATGGCTTAGTGGTTAAGGCTCTTGCCTGCAAAGCCAATGGACCAGGTTTGATTCCCCAGAATCCATGTCAGACAAATGTACAAGGTGGCAAATGCATCTGGAGTTCGTTTGTAGTGGCTGAAGGCCCTGGCGTGCCCATCCTCCCTCTCTCCCTTCCTCTCCCTCTCTCTCTCTCTCACATAAATATAATATAATGTTATATATATATGTCCCTGGACTAGAGAGATGGCTTAGTCACTAAGGTGCTTGCCTGAAAAGCCTAACAACTGGGGTTCGATTCCCCAGTACTCACATAAAGCCAGATGCACAAAGTGGCACATGCATCTGGAGTTTGTTTGCTGTGGCTAGAGGCCCTGGCACTCCCATTCTCTCTCTCTCTCTGATTGTGTGTGTGTGTGCTTGCAAATAAATAAATAAAAATATTTTACAAAATAAATAAAGTCCCTGCTAGATGTGGTGGCTCACACCTATAATCCTAGCAGCAGTGGGAGCCTGAGGTAGGAGGATCAGCATGAGTTTGAGGCCAGCTTGGGCTACAGAGCAAGCTCCAGGTCAGTCTGGATTATGGCAAGACTGCCTCCAAAAAGAAAACAAAAACCAAAAATCAAACCATCTGGGCATGGTGGCACAAGCCTTTAACCCGAGCACTCAGGAGGCAGAGGTAGATGGATTACATTGAGTTTGAGGCCACCCTGAGACTACATAGTGAATTCCAGGTCACCATGGGCTAGAGTGAGACCCGACCTTGAAAAATAAAATAAGAAAGGAAAAAGGAAGTTCCACCGCTCTTGGTGAGGGGGAGGAGTGAGCAGGTTTCCTATGACTGGTATTGAAGCTGGTACCCAGGCCGTCACTGCAGGCAGAGGAGTCAGGGCAAGGAGCTGGATCCTGCTCTACCCCCTCTGACCATTCCAACCCCTCAGAGCCGCAGCCAGAGTGTCTGAGGACCTTGGCTGCCCCTGTGATTGCTATGTAGGAGGAGCTAGGCCATGGGACCCAGCAGGCTAAGGACAAGGACTCCACTCACCAGCCCCGTGTTGTCTGTCCACTGGAAATCTCTCTCCACTGTCCTGTCGTTTAGGCCAATCCACGCGTTCTCATGCCCGAAGCCTGGGGGCAGGGTGAGGGTGAGTATGGGTGTGCTCCATCATTAGGGTGACGGGGTGGGGGACGGGCATATTCCCTTTCCCAGCCTGGAGGTGGGCTTGGAGTAGAGGGGAAAGCAGAAAGGAATGGGAATCATGGGGAGAGATACAAGAATAGGGTAGAAACAGGAATACGCATGGGTGCTGTTGGGGAGGACATCAGACCCTTCCCTCAGCCACACTGGCTGGAGTGTTGTGGTGGTTTGATTCAGGTGTCCCCCATAAACTTAGGTGTTCTGAATGCTAGCTTGCCAGCTGATGGAGATTTGGGAATTAACACCTCCTAGAGGTAGTGTATTGTTGGGGGCAGGCTTATGAGTATTATATCCAGTTTCCCCGTGTCAATGTTTGGCATACTCTCCTATTGCTATTGTCCACCTTACGTTGGCCAGGGGATGATATTGACCTTCTGCTCATGCCATCATTTTCTCCTGCCATCATGGAGCTTCCCCACAAGTCTGTAAGCCAAAATAAACCTTTTTTTTTCCCCAAAAGCTGCTCTTGGTCAGGTGATTTCTGCCAGCAATGCAAACCTGACTGCAACAGTAAACTTGGTACCGAGGAGTGGTGTCATTTGCTGCTAGACACCTGACTGTGTGGCTTTGGCCTTTTGGAGCTGATTTTCAAGAGGACTGTGGAAGGATTTGAAACCTCAGCCTAAGAGATGCCTTGCAGTGCTGTAAGTACAGCTTTATAGACTATTCTGGTCAGAGTTGAATGCAGTAAGAACTATGGACTGTGAGGTTTGACTTATGAGGGTGAGAAAGAGCTTTGTTTGGACTGGGCTAGAAGCACTTCATGTGAGAGGCTTGCTGTTATATCTGTGTCCTGAGAACTTGTGCAGGGTTGCAGCACATAAAAATGGACTTGTGTGAGCAGAGGGATATGGCATAGAAATGAAATCTTTGGGCTAAAACTGCTGCCTGTTCAGCTGCAGTTATATGAGAGATTACAACCTTTGAGATTGGGCCATCTGACCTGCACTGGGGCAACAGAAAGAATATAGATGCTTTTGAAGGGGCCTGAATACTCAAGAAGTGTCCTGTTCTTCAAAGTCTGTTTTATTCCCCCTGAATCAACAAATTGGCAGCTACCTGGTATTGTGGAGTATAAAAAATGCAGAAAAGAAAGGGTCATTGAGTTTGCAATACAGTCTTGTGTTTTGGAAATAGCCATAGGCAGTGTGAAGCAGGTTTGCTGGATGCCTGCATGGAGATGCAATGGAGCCAGGAGGATGAACCCTGGGTTGCAGTGGAGACCCAGTAGAGATGCTGGGACCACAAGATGACTGCCTGGGAGAGCTGCCAGCCCCAGATGAAGTTTTCCAGGACTGTGAGTAGCCTAGCTGGAGGGGCAGAAATGGAACTCCAGAGACTTGTTGCTGGTTAGAAATATCCGACTAGCTGGGCGTGGTGGCATATACCTTTAATCCCAGCACTCGGGAGGTAGAGGTAGGAGGATCGCTGTGAGTTCGAGGCAACCCTGAGACTACATAGTGAATTCCAGATCAGCCTGGGCTAGACTGAGACTCTACCTCGAAAAGCAAATATAACTAAATAAATAAAAATAAAAAGAATTATCGGACTTGGAGACTTGTCACTGACTAGAGTTGTTGGACTTGAGAGCTACAGAGTTTGATGTTCTCCCTGTTTAAATCTTGTATTAATTGAATATTTCTTTGTTATGCCCAATGCCATCTTTTTAGTGTGTTTGTTCTGTGCCATTATGGGATTTTTTGGAGATTTTTTGGTATTAAGGCTCAGTTAAAAGACCTTGGATTATGAGGATATTTGAACATCATTAGGATTGATAAAAAATATGGGGACTTTAGAGCCGGGCGTGGTGGCGCACGCCTTTAATCCCAGCACTCAGGAGGCAGAGGTAGGAGGATCGCTGTGAGTTCGAGGCCACCCTGAGACTCCATAGTGAATTCCAGGTCAGCCTGGGCTAGAGTGAGACCCTACCTCGAAAAACAAAACAAAACAAAACAAAACAAAACAAAACAAAACAAAAAAAAATATATATATATATATGGGGACTTTTAAAGTTGGATGAATGCATTGCATCTTACATCATGGATGGTTATCAGTTTATGGGGGCCAAGGGCAGAATGTGGTGGTTTGTTTCAGGTGTCCCCCATAAATTTACATGTTCTGAATGCTAGGTTCCCAGCTGATGGAAATTTGGGAATTAACGCCTCCTGGAGGGAATGTAATATTGGGGGCGGGCTTATGGGTATTATAGCCAGTTTCCCTATTGTCTACCTGATGTTGACCAGAGGACAATGTCTACCCTCTGCTCATGCCATCATTTTCCCCTGCCATCATGGAGATTCCCCTTGAGTCTGTAAGCCAAAGTAAACCCCCCCTCCTTTTTTTCCCCCAAAGCTACTCTTGGTCAGGTGATTTCTGCCAGCAATGGGAACCTGACTGCAACAAGAGTGAATGATGTAGGAAAGGTACCCACTGTGTGCCAGCCCCAGGTGAGCTGGATGTATGTAGGAGTGATGGGGGTTTAGGGAGGTGGGGAGGGCCCAGAGCACCTACCCAGCAAGGAAGAAGGTGAGGACAAAGGAGATTGGGCTAGCAGGAGGGAACCTTGGTCACCTTGTCATCTGGAGGGTGGGGGTGAAATTAGGTATCAGCTCAGCTATGGTGTGGAGCTGAGAAGAATAAACACAGACCCTGTTGAGTCTTTGCAGAAAGGAGAGAGTGAGGGACAGGAGCTGCCATGGGCAGCACTGGGCAGGGCGGGGCAGGTGGCCCAGGGGAACAAGGCAGCCTTTTCCAGAGAAGAGACAGCCAGGACGAGCACATGTGAGGCAGGGAGGTAACAGGGCAGAGCACAGAATGAACAATGAGAGAGTCAATCAGAGCAGTTTAAGGGTGACACAAGGAAATGGGTAGTCAAACACATAGCTGAGGGAGTAATGAATGAATCAATAAGTGGCAGCTTTAATTCGTGTCACGCTCTTCTTCCTTTAAGTCTCTGCAGAGATCCATGCCCTCCCCCCGGCTCTGTTTTATTTAGGTGTTGGTATGTGTGCATGTGTACATTTGGCTGGAATGTCAGAGGTTAGTCTACACACTCAGATAGTCCTGTGACAATAACTCTATATACCTAGGTCCCCTCAACCTTCCTCCAAGACCAAAAAGTCTACGAAAAGAGGAACCCCAAAGAGCTCCAATTTGCTCAGTGCCCACTTCCCTCTAATGTTTTCCTTTTATTCTTTCTCCTTAACATTTTCTTCCAGGACTGTCTTCCTGCACTATACCAATGTACTTTTGGGTCCATTAGATAAACCCAATGGAGAAGTTTCCCAACTGACACACCCAATAACTCCATTCATCTCCAAGAAGCCAGATTGGTCATTGCCTCAATTCTCTAAACTTTAAAATAAATATACATACATGTAGTACTGAATATAATAAAGAACATAATAAAGTATGTGAGCACTTAGAATAATATAAGCATTAGGTCATATATTATCTAATTAGATATCTACTTGTCTATATCCTCACCCTGCTGGCAAGAATTATGGACTGGGTATGGTGGTGCAAGCCTTTAATCCCAGCACTGGGGAGGCAGAAGTAGGAGGATTTCTGTGAGTTAGAGGCCAGCCTGAGACTATATAGTGAATTCCAGATCAGCTGGGCAGGAGCAAGACCCTACCTTGAACCCCACCTCAGAAAAAATCATTGCCTGAGGACACATCGTCTGTCTCACTGCTGTGTCTCCAGGTCCCAAATGATGACTAGCAGATGGATGGGCTCACTGAAGTAGATTAGGAATTAATTTCTGAGTGAGTAGACATGTGATCTAAGAAGTGATCAGAACACAAGTTTGTTAAGGCGTCATCTTCAGGACTGGTAAAGGGCCCTGTCCCACCCTTGCTCACTGTGCTGACTAGGGACTCAAGCGTCCTTACTGTTGATGAACTGCTGCTCCTCCCGGGAGTGGACACTGGTCAGGTGACCTGCCCGGCGGCGGCAGTCTCGCTCTGCATCTTCCCATGCACGCCGATGCGCAAAATAGCGGTAGCAGTGGCCCTGGAACTTGTGCCAACCACGGTCACAGCCTTCTGTGTCTGCAGGAGGAACAGAACGGTGACAAGGGTTGTCCACATGCAGATAGCCCAAGGTCATTGAGCAGGGAGATCAAGTCCCTGACCCTTTCATCTCCCTACTCACATTTCCTTTCTTGGGGCTAGCTCTGTTCCCAGAGCCTGCAAAGCATGCATGAGGCCCAGGTTCTGTCCCCAGCACTGGGAATGTACTTAATCCTCCTGAATTGCATACTTTAACCCTTCAAGAAAAGCTGGGCATAGTGACATGTGCCTGTGTTCCTATCTACTCAGGAGGCTGGGGCCAGGAGTCACAGAGCAGCAAGATCTTCTTTCCAAAAATAGGGGGGAAGCTGGGAGATAGCTCTGAGGTTGAAGTAGCTTACTCACAAAGCCTGCCAGCCTGGGTTCAATTCCCCAGCCACCTACATAAAGCCAATGGGCATTTGCAGTGGCAAGAAACCTAGATGTTTGCACATGTGTGCATGCATGCGTGTGCGCGCGCACGCGCGCGCACACACACACACAAATAAAAATTTGGGGGAAAAAAAGCTAAGCTGGGATTTAGCTCAGGTAAAGCACTTGCCCAGCATACACAAAGTCCAGGGTTTGATTTTCAGCATTGCAAAATTAGTAAGTTAATAAATTTTATCCAGGAATATGAGCTCACACCTGTAATCCAAGTACACAGGAACTGAGACAGGAGGATCACCAAGAGTTCAAGGTCAGTGGGATTACAGAATGAGTTCCAGGACAGTTTGGGCTACAGAGTGAGACTCTGCCTCAAAAAAAAAAAAAAAAAAAAATGCAGGGCTGGAGAGATGGCTCAGCAGTTGAGATGGCTTGCCTCTGACACCTAAGGAGCCACGCTTGAGTCCCCAGGACCCACATAAAGCCAGATGTACATGGTGACATATGCGTCTGCAGTTCATTTCTGTTGTTAGAGGCCCTGGTGTGCCCATTCTCTCTCTCTCTCTCTCTCTCTCTCTCTCTCTCTCTCTCTCTCATTCTCTCTCTCTGATAAGTAAAAAATTAGGGCTAGAGAGATGGCTTAGTGGTTAAGCCTAAGGACCTTGGTTCAAGGCTCAATTCCCCAGGACCCACATTAGCCAGATGCACAAGGGGGCGCACGCATCTGGAGTTTGTTTGCAGTGGCTGGAGGCCCCGGCATGTCATTCTCTCTCTCTCTCTCTCTCTTTCTCTCTCTCTCTGTCACTCTTAAATAAATAAATAAACAAAAAAAAAAAACTAAATAAAAAAACTAAATGCAAAAATCTGGCACTTGTCATGCAAGTATGAGGATCTGAGTTTGATCCCTAGCACCTACTTAAATGCCAGGTGTGCCACGTGTGTGCCAGTAACCCCGGTGCTGGCTTCCACACATGCACATACATGTACATACACACAACCCAAAATAAGCAATCAAGCAAAAAAAGTATTTCTTAGAGGTTGGACAGTTGGCTAAGCAGCTAAAAGCACTTGCTTGCAAAGCCCACCAACTTGAGTTTGATTCCCCAGTACCTATGTAAAGACAGACATACGGAGTGGCACATGAATCTGGAGTTCATTTGTAATGGCAAGAGACTCTGGCATACCCATACTCACATTCATTCTCTCAAAAAAAATTAAAATATTTTTAATTGAGAACTTGCTTCATTGTATGAACATACTGCCTAATAGTCATACTCCCATTTGGTATAAAATATTTTAAAAATGTATTTCTTTAAAAATTGCTTATTTGAAAGCCAGGTGTGGTGGTGCACACCTTTAATCCCAGCACTCAAGAGGCAGAGGTAGGAGGATCACTGTGAGTTTGAGGCCACTCTGAGACTCCATAGTGAATTCCAGGTCAGCCTGGGCTAGAGTGAGACCCTACCTCAAAAACACAAAGATCCACAAACAAACAAACAAAATATCCAAGCAATTTGGTTCCTATGAAGCTTGGCCATGGAACCAAGCAGAGACACAGAGACTGCTGTCAGCCTCTGGCCAGGTTTTCATACCCTGCTGGCCATGTCTGCGGTAGAGTGGACACTTACCCTTCTCGCACAGGCTGCCGCCATAGCTGGGGAGACAAAGGCAGACAAACCCATTCACCTCATCAATACATGTGCCTCCATTCTCGCAGGGGCTGCAGATGCAGTCATCAATGTCTGTAGGAGAAAGGGGCTGATCAGAGGTCAGCTTCCTTGACCATATAGTAAGTTTGAGACCAGCCTGGGCTACATAAGACCTTATCTTAAATTTTTTTAATTTACTTTTACTTACTTGAGAGAGAAGGAGAGAGAAGGAGGCAGATAAGAGAGAGAGAATGGGTGCTCCAGGGCATCCAGCAAATAAAATCCAGATGCATGTGCCATTTTGTGCATCTAGCTTATATGGGTATTGGGGAATTGAACCTGGGTCCTTTGGCTTTACAGGCCAGCACCTTATCCACTAAGCCATCTCTCCAGCTTAGAAGAATTTTTTTAAAAAACAAACTAGGGGTTGGATGGATGGCTTAGTGGTTAAGGCGTTTGCCTGCAAAGCCAAAGGACTCAGGTTCGATTCCTTAGGACCCATGTTAGCCAGATGCACAAGGGGGCGCCCACATCTGGAGTTCATTTGTAGTGGCTGGAGGCCCTGGTGCGCCCATTCTCTCTCTCCCTCTTTCTCTGTCAAGTAAATAAACAAAAAACTATATCATTTGGCAGCCAATGTGGTTTAGGCCTCTAATCCCAGTGCTCAGGAGACTAAGGCAGGAGGACCACAAGTTTGAGGCCAGCCTAGGCTAGACTGGGAGACCCTGTCTCAAATAATCAAGAGAAGAAAATTATATCTTTTATGTGCATTATTGCTACTCCATAATTCCTAGTGTGATTGTAAAGTGAATACATGGATCTTGAGAAATTATACTATTTATATTTATTGTAACTTCACACTTTGTAGCATGTCCTCCAGTATTTCTGCAGGTGCTGCTTATACTCCTAATCATCAAGAGGAGGTAGGTTCCCCAGAAGCCCTTTACTGGGAGGAATCTAACCCCCATCACCCCTTTCTCACTCCCTCCCAGCCATGATAGATGGTGGAAGCAAAAGGTAGCACACCAGAGCCATGCCTGGCTCCAGCAGCTCTTACAGCTGATTCTGCCAAGGGGACGAGCACAGGCTCTGCACTGTGATACTCACCAATCTCGCAGTTCTCCCCTGTGAAGCCCTGATCACAGCTACAGCCATACATGGTGCCGTTGGTGTGACAGATCCCACCGTGCAGGCAAGGGTTGTTCTCACAGGGATCTGTGGGAGCTGTAGGATGGACACACTATGTGAGGGACAGGTGCGGCCAGGTTGACTGACTTTCATGGAATCCAGACCAAAGGCGCCGGAAGTCCTTCTTATCAACCACTGTCTGAGGAGTCCCTTCCTGTCACCTCCCCAACAGGTAGCCACCAACATCCCCTCACCTACCCCCAGTGATGAAACTTACTTCTTTCAGGAATTGCCCCACAGCATCTGTGGACTGCCCTGTGGGAGCGAGATTCTACCTTGGGCCAAACTGGAATGGGCTATCCAGTGTCAGAACTTCTTTAAGAGTATCTTAGCAATTCTCACTGTCCTCTCCGACTACTGCCCCTCATCTGCACTTACTTCTCAAGATCTAGGCTATAGTACACATTACTGTTATGAAAAGAATGAAAGAATCTCAATTCATGCTGGGCATTGTGATGCACACCTTTAATCCCAGCCCTGGAGAGGCAGAGGTAAAAGAACTGCTATGGGTTCAAGGCCACCCTGAGATTATGTAGTGAATTCCAGGTAGCCTGGGCTAGAGTGAAACCCTACTTTGAAAAGCAAAAACAAACAAAAATCTCAGTTCCTTTTTCAAAACTAAATTTGAAATTTGGGCTAGTGAGAAGGCACAGTGGTTAAAGCCACTTGCTTGCAAAGCCCCCAGCTTGGATCTGATTCCCCAGTACACATGTAAAGCCAAATGCACAATGGCACGTGCATGGAATGTTTCTAAAAGTGTTAAGAGGCCCTGGAGTGCCCATTTTCACTCTCTCTCTCTGACATACACAAAAGTATTTAAAATTTTTAAAACTGTATATGTGGTATGTGAGGTGTGGTATGTGTGTGAAGGCTGCATGTATTTGGTGCAGATGCACGTGCCCCGTGCACACACATGCTGAGACCAGAGGAGAGCATCAGCTTTCTGCCTCTTGTTCATCACTTTATTTTGCTGAGATAATGTCTCCTACTGAGCCTGGAGCTCACACCATTTTTTATTTAGGCTGGCTGGCTGAGCCCCAGCTATCCTCCCATATCCACCTCCCCCCTGCCACTGGGTTTAAAGGCAAGCATGGTCATGCCCCGCTTTTTATGTGGGTGCTGGGGATAGAAGTCAGGTCTTCATGCTTGTACAGTGAGCACTTTTAGCTACTGGGCCATCTCTTCAGCCCCCTATTTTTTTTTTTTTTTTTTTTTTTTGGCTTTTTAAGGTAGAGTCTTACCCTAGCTCAGGCTGACCTGGAATTCACTATGTAGTCTCAGGGTGGCCTCGAACTCATGGCAATCCTCCTACCTCTGCCTCCCAAGTGCTGGGATTAAAGGCATGCGCCACCACACCAGGCTTTTTTTTTTTTTTTTTTTTTGAGGTAGGGTCTTGCTCTCCCTATTTAATTTTTGAAATGAGGTCTCCTGTATTTTCAGGTTGGCCTTGAGCTTGCTGTGTGTGTGTGTGCATGCGTGCGCACGCATGCACATGGGCAAGCCAGGGCCTTCTTGCCTATGTAAATGAACAATAGATGTTTATGCCACTTTTTGTGTCTGGCTTATGTGAGAGGCTTGGAAATAGAATGCAGGTTGGCAGGCTTTGCAAGCAAGTGCCTGTAATAGTTGAGCCATCTT
Organism: Dipus sagitta; assembly: GCA_036346955.1. Lineage (NCBI taxonomy): Eukaryota > Metazoa > Chordata > Mammalia > Rodentia > Dipodidae > Dipus > Dipus sagitta. Next base: position 220,349,679 of record CM070770.1, read on the forward strand.
CCTAGGTCAGCCACCTTATTTTTTCATCTTTTTTTTTTTTTTTTTTTTTTCAGGTAAGGTCTCACTCTAGCCCAGGTTTACCTGGAATTTACCATGTAGTCTCAGGGTGGCCTTGAACTCACAGCGATCCTTCTACCTCTGCCTCCCAAGTGCTGGGATTAAAGGCATGCACCACCATACCTGGCTCTACCACCACCTTCTTTTTTAAAATTAATTAATTTGCAAGCAGAGAGAATGGGTGCACCAGGGCCTCCAGCCACTGCAGACTCCAGACACATGTGCCACTTTGTGCAGCTGGCTTTACGTGGGTACTGGGGAATTGAACTCGAGTTGTTAGACTCTGCAGGCAAGCACCTTAATGTTGAGCCATCTCTTCAGCCCCATACCACCTTCATTTTTTGAGACAGGGTCTCTCACTGAACCTGAAGCTCAGTGATTTAGCTAGACTGGCTAGCCAGCAACCCCAGACACTCTTGTCTCTATCTCCCCAGTGCTGTATTACAGATGCTGGCCACCAAACCTGCCTTTAGATGGCTTCTGGGGATCTGAACTCCAGTGCTCATGTTTGAACAGTAAGCACTTTACGCACAGAGCCATCTCCCCAGGTTGAACTTAAAACTTTTTCTTTTTTGAGGTAGGATCTCACTCTAGCCCAGGCTTACCTGGAAGTCACTCTGTAGTCCCAAGCTAGCCTTGAACTCACAACACTCCTCCTACCTGTGCCTCCTAAGTGCTGTGCTTATAGTTTGTGCACCACCATGCCCTCTTATTGTTGTACTGGTTTGACATCTCTTGGTATGTAATCTTAGTAGTTTTCTTGTTTTGAGACACAGTCTCATGAAGTCCAGCATAGCCTTGAACTTGCTCTATAGTCAAAGCTGGCCTGGAATTCCTGATGATCCTATTACCTCCTGATGGCAAACATACTGTACCACACTGGGTTGTGGTGGTTATAGCCACAGCTTCATGTTACCATATATAACCACATAATCACAACTGCTTACTTTGCTTCTCACTAGGAGACCCCAGGAGACTCATGGTTGATTCTCTATAATGGAAAAATAAAAATAGTCCACCCCTGACACTGAGACCTGACCAAGAATTATGCCAAGCTCTCTTGATACTGACCTGGAGACTCTGGGGGTGGGTTACCTCAGCATGGGATTTGATACCCAAGTGGTATTAAAGAGCAGGTGACCCTGTACCCTTTCCCAGCTGAGTTTCCTCTGGGGCAGGAGGCTTGCTTCTACCCCTGGATTGCTGGTTATAAGAAACTCGTCCTCTGAGGGTCTCCATCTCTCCCAGCCTTGTCAGGGCAACACCCTCAACCACTGTTCCCAGCAAAGCCAGGCTCAGAGGCAGGCAACACCTGGCCAGCAGCTCTGCCATGAAAACCCAAGAGCCTGCCTGCCTGACTCTGGGCTCCAGGCCTTGCTCCAATTTCTGTGATCTGGAACTTCTGCTTTGCTCTGGTGCAGGTTCGTGCAAGAAATTGAGGAGGTGCACACCTGTCATCCCAGCACTTGACAGGGTGAGCCAAGTCCAGGCTTGGCTATAGAGTGAGGCCCTGTCTCAAAAAAGGGTGGGAGCTGGAGAGATAGCTCAGTGGTTAAAGGTACTTGCTTGCAAAGCCTGAAGGTTGGGGTTTAATTCTCCAGTACCCACATAAAGCCAGATGCACAAAGTGGCACATGTTCATTTGTTCATTTGTAGTGGCGAGAGGCCCTGGCAAACATATTCCCCCCTCCTTTCTCTCTCTCTCAAATTTTTTATACCTTTTTTTTCTTTCTTTCTTTTTTGAGGTAGTGTTTCACTTTAGCTCAGGCTGACCTGGAATTCACTATGTAGTCTCAGGGTGGCCTCGAACTCATGGTGATCCTCCCACCTCTGCCTCCCAGGGGCTGGGATTAAAGGCATGCGCCACCACATCTGGCCCTTTATACCTTTTTAAAAACATATTTTATTGATTTATTTGAGAGAGAGAGACAGAGGAAGAGGCAGATAGAGAGAATGGGTGGCCTCTTGAAAACGAACTCTAGACGTATGTGCTGCCTTGTGCATCTGGCTTACATGAGTCCTGGGAAATCGAACCTACGTCCTTTGGCTTTGCAGACAAGTGCCTTAACTGCTAAGCAATCTCTCCAGCCCTAAATAAATATTTTTAAAAGTTGAGGTGGTGGGTTGGAAAGATGGCTTAGTGGTTAAAGTGCTTACCTGCAAAGCCTAAGGACCCATGTTTGACTCTCCAGGTCCCATGTAAGCTAGTCACACCAGGTGACACAAGTGCACAAGGTCGCACGTGTACACAAGATGGTGCATGCATCTGGAATTCAACTGCACTGGCGGGAGGCCCTGGTGTGCCAATTAACTCTCTTTCTCACACTCATTAAAAAAAAAAAAAATAGGGCTGAAGAGATGACTAAGTGATTAAAACATTTGCCTACAAAGCCCAAAGGACCCAGGTTCAATTCCCCAGGACCCCTGTAAGGCAGATGCACAAGGTGGTGCATGTGTCTGGAGTTCATTTACAGTGGCTGGAGGCCCTGGTGGCCCATTCTCTCCCTCCTTCCCTATCTATCTGCCTTTCTCAAATAAATAAAATAAATAAATAAATAAATAAAATAGCTGGGCATGGTGGTGCATGCCTTTAATCCCAGCACTGGGAGGCAGAGGTAGGAGGATCGCCATGAGTTCAAGGCTACCCTGAGATTACATAGTAAATTCCAGGTCAGCTTGGACTAGAGGGAGACCCTACCTCGAAAAACCAAAATAAATAAATAAAATAAAAACATGAGGTGGCATCAAGCCTCCCTGTTCGTGGGCTGCTCTCCCAGACACCAGAGGCAACCATGGAATCATGAGTCCACCTGTTGCTTCCTCTGTGCCATAGAGCAAAAGTCAAGCTCAGAAGCCGGGCGTGCTGGCACATGCTTTTAATCCCAGCACTCGGGAGGCAGAAGAGATAGGAGGATCACTATGAGTTCAAGGCCACCCTGAGACTACATAGTGAATTCTAGGTCAGCCTGGGCTAGAGTGAGACCCTACCTTGAAAACAAAAAGTCAAGCTCAGTGGATAAAGCACGCATCCACGCTTGAGGATCCCAGCTCGGATCTCCAGAACCTACAAATCCTGGGTAGGTAAGGGGTTCTGCCTGTAATCCCCAGAGCTCAGGAGGTGGTGACAGGGAATCCCCTAGTAAACTGGCTAGATCAGACTAGCTGAGTCAGAGATTCTGGGCTCAAATGAGAGGCCCTGACTCAGTCAGTAAAGTGGAGAGTGCTAGAGAAGATGCCCACAGCTAACCTCTGGCCTCCACACACACATGCACACACACACACACTCACACCAAAGTCCTCTTGGCAGCCCACACAGCTCTGTGTGATGCACCCTGGCTTCTTGACTCCCCTCCACTCTTCCTCCTGGCTTACTCTGCTCCAGTCACGCACATCTCGCCATTCCTCCCACACTCCAAGCAGGACCTTTGCACAAGCTGGGACCTCTGGTCTGGAATGTGTGTGTGGAGGCTAGAAGTTGATGTTCAATGCCTTTCTCAGTCACTACATCCACCTTTTTTGTTGTTATTTTATCGAGGTTAGGGTCTCACTCTAGCCCAGGCTGACCTGGAATTCACTATGAAGTCTCAGGGTGGCCTCAAACTCTCAGCAATCCTCCTACCTCTGCCTCCTGAATGCTGGGATTAAAGGTGTGTGCCCCCATGCCTGGCTTCTCCACTTTATTTATTTATTGTGGGAGGAAAGGGTTTATTTTGGCTTACATACTGGAAGGGAAGTTCCATGATGGCAGAGGAAAACAATGGCATGAGCAGAGGGGTGGACAGTACCTTCTGGCCAACATCCACCTTATTTTTTGAGACAGGGCCTCTCACTGAACCTAGGGCACACTGATTCAGTAAAGACTAGTTAGCTAGCATGTCCTGGAGATTCTCCTGTTTCCATGAGGGCTGGAAATCTGAACTCAGATACTCATGCTTGCATGACAAGTACTTTACCCAGTGAACCATCTCCCTGGCCTGGTTTTTTTACTTTTTGTTGTTATTGTTGTTGTTTTGAGGTATGGTCTCATTCTAGCTCAAGCTGGCCTGGAATTCATATGTAGTCTTAGGCTGGCCTTGAACTCACAATAATCCTCCTACCTCTGTCTCCCAGGTGCTGGGATTAAAGGCGTGTGCCACCACACCCAGCTAATATTTTATTTGTTGATTTATTTGCGAGTGTGCACACACATGAGAGAGAGAGAGAATGTGAATGGGCACACCAAGTCCTCCAGCCACTGCAAAAGAACTTCAGATGCATGCAACACTTTGTGCATCTGCCTTTATGTGGGTAGTAGGGAATCAAGCCCAGGTTTTCAGGTTTTACAGGCAAGTGCCTTATCTACTGAGCATCTCTCCAGCCCCACTTTTTTATTATTTATTCTTTCACAGTGCTACAGGAATAAATCTAAGGCTTCTTGCATGCTTGGTGAGAGCCACCAAGATCACCTCAGCTCTCTCTTTCTCTGATCACTTTCTGGCCTCCGATATCATGGATTTTTCAATTATTATTGTTTTGCCTCCATATCTCTTCCAAGATCAGCAATGTTTCACATGTCAGCCACACATCCCATTCATGCTTAAATTAAAATGAAAGTGAAAATTCAGTTCCTCAACCCTAGAAGCCACATGTCAAGCTGACAGCACAGAGAGAGAACATGTCCATCATCGGGAAATTTCTACAACATTGCTCTAGGATGTCAGCTTTCAAGGGACAGGGAATTTCCTTTGTGCCTTGGGCCCAGAACACAGCAGGCATGGATAATTGTTGGCTAACTGAATGGCTGGGGCAGCTGGCCCCCCTGTGGTGGCTGAGATGTCCTCAGGGTGGTGTGGCTGGTGTAGTCCCAGCCCATGTGCATGAATGCCCAGCAGGGGCTGCAAGCAACACAGACAGAGCCACCAGGTGGCCCCGCCAACACCTGCGCACGGGCTGGCGCTGACTCAGTGGTGCACTGCTGCTGCTGCTGCGGGTATTTTTGGCTTCATTAGCATTTGTGCTGCTGGCAGAAGGTGGCAAGGCGCTTGGGTGTCCCCCAGCATAGCCCACCTCCCCCACCCGGCTGCTGTTGGCTTTACTCTGGAGCTGAGCCTCTTGGAAAGTTCAAGGCTAATGTGCAGGCCCAGGACCACACTTTCCTCCCATGGGTGGGAGTTCTGCTTTCTAGCTGCTTGGAGCCCAGCCTTCTTCCCTTCTTTCCTCTGTCCATATACCTCTGAGAACCTTCAGGGCCATGACCCTCTCTCTAACAGCCTTCCCAGGACTTCGTGTATTTTTTCATGCCAATGAACTTGGAATCTTATAGCCTACAGGCTGAAACAGACCTTTTCTCCTTCCCTCCCTTTCTCCCTTTCTCCCTGATGTGTATATGTGTGTGTGTATATATAGATGTGTGTGTGGCTGGAGAGAGGCTTAGCAGTTAATTAAGGTGCTTGCCTGCAAAGCCAAAGGACCCAGGTTCAACTTCCCAGGACCCACGTAAGCCAGATACACAAGGTGGTGCATGTGTCTGGAGTTCATTTGTAGTGGCTGGAGGCCCTGGTGTTCTCTATCTGCCTCTGCCTCTGCCTCTTTCTCTCTCCCTCTCTCTTTCAAATAAATAAATAAATAACACACACACACACATAATTGTTGTTTGTTTTTTGTTTTGTTTTTCCAGGTAGGGTCTCTCTCTAGCCCAGACTGACATGGAATTCACTATGTAACCTCAGGGTGGCCTTGAACACATGGCAGTCCTCCTACCTCTGTGTCCTGAGTGCTGGGATTAAAGAATTAAAGGTGTATGCCACCACACCTGGCTATTTTCTTTGATTTGAGTATACTTTTATTTATTTGCAAGAAGAAAGACAGAGTATGGTCACACCAGGACCTCTTCCCACTGCAAATGAACTCCAGATGCATGTGCAACTTTGTATATCTGGGTTTACATGGGTACTGGTGAATCAAACCTGGCAGGCAGGCTTTGCAAGCAAATGTCTTTAACTTCTAAACCACATCTCCCCAGACTGGTTTTGTTTCTTTGTTTTTTTTTTTTTTTTTTTTTTTTTTTTGTTTGTTTTGGTTTTTTGGTTTTTCGGTTTTTCGAGGTAGGGTCTCACTCTAGCCTAGGCTGACCTGGAATTCACTATGGAGTCTCAGGGTGGCCTCGAACTCACGGCGATCCTCCTACCTCTGCCTCCCGAGTGCTGGGATTAAAGGCGTGCGCCACCACGCCCGGCTTGTTTTTTTTTTAAATATATTTATTTTATTTATTTGACAGAAAGAAAGAGGGAGAGAGAGAGAATGGGCACGCCAGGGCCTCCAGCCACTGCACATAAACTCCAGACACATGTGCCACCTTGTGCATCTGGCTTACATGGGTCCTGGGGAATTGAACCTGGGTCCTTTGGCTTTGAGAACAAGCACCTTAACAGCTAAGCCATTCCTCCAGCTCCATGTTTTTATTTATTTATTTATTTGACAGAGAGAGAGAATGGGTGCACCGGGGCCTCCAGCCAATGCAAACAAACTCCAGATGCATGTGCCCCCTTGTGCATCTGGTTAACATGGGTCCTGGGGAATTGAACCTGGGTCCTTTGGCTATGTAGACAAACACCTTAACCACTAAGCCATCCCTCCAATCGCTGTTTTTTGTTTTTGAGGTGGGGTCTTGCTCTAGCCCAGACTGACCTGGAATTCACTCCATAGTCTCAGGCTGGCCTTGAACTCACAGCGACCCTCCTACCTTTGCCTCCCAAGTGGAGTGCTGAGATTAAAGGCATGTGCCACCATGCCACACAGTGTCTCACTCTAGCCCAGGCTGACCTAGAACTCACTCTGTAGCCCAGGTTGACCTCAAATTGACTATGTAGTTAAGGATGACCTGGAACTTTTTAAAAGTTTTGATCCTCTTGCTTCCACCTCTTAAGTGCTGGGATGACAAGTGTGCATCGCCATGTCTCTCTCATAGGCTGTTTTCATCCTGGATTCAAGCTGCAGTCCTAGTTGCATAAATATATTTAAGTTCCTAGATCTTGCTCTCAGTTTCCCCACCTGTAAATCTAGAATCATACTAGAACTTACCTCATGAGATATAATAAAGATGAACTAAGATGGCTGAAATAAGGTGTATGTATGTGATCCCAGACTTGGGAAGCGTGAGACAGGAGGACTGTTGAGAGTTCAAGGCCAGCCCGAGTTGGTAGAGTGCTTGCCTATCATATATGAAGGCCTGAGTTCAATCCGTAACACTACGTGAACTGAGTACAGTCCTATTATTCCAGCACTTGGAAAGTGGAGGCAGGAGGATCAGAAGTTCAAAGTTACCTTCTGCTACATAGTGAGTTTGAGGCCAGTCTGGACAACATGTTACCCTGTCTCAAAACAAAAACAAAACAAACAAACTAAAAAGCAAGCTGGGGCCTGGGAAGATGGCTCAGTCAGTAAAATGCTTGCTTTACAAACATGTAGACCTGAATTTAGGTTGCCAGAACCCAGGTAAATGCTGGGTATGGTGGCGAAAGCCTCTAATCCCAGTGTTAGGGAAGCAGAGAGAAGGAATCTCTGGGGCTCACTGGCTAGCTACTCTAGTCAAATTAATGAGCTCTAGGTCCACTGAGAAACCCTGCTATAAAGTATATGGTGGACAGCAATTGAGAAAAACACCCAATACCAACATATGTCCCGCATACACATGTACACATATGTGCACACACACATAAACACACAGAGATGCACAACCTAGCTGGTCATGATGGCACATGCTTATGATTCCAACACTTAGGAGACTGAGGCTGGAGGATCGCCCAAAGTTTGAGGCCAGCCAGGTAGTGATGTGGCTTTGAGCCTGCTTCTAGTCTGCAGAATGGAGGCAATGCTTGCCTTCCACTCCACCAGCTCTCCTTAGGGCTCATGGCCCCCTACTGTCCCCATTACTGAACCCAACTCCAATTCTGATCCATTGAGGATATTCCCCTTCCAGCCTCAGACCCCACTTGTGTCCAGCTCCATCTGTCCAGCCTGGAAGGGGGAAGGGAATTTGAAGTCCAGTCCCCCCCCCATCAACATGGACACTTTTGTTGTTGTTTGGAGGTAGGGTCTCACTCTAGCCCAGGCTGACCTGGAATTCACTATGTAGTCTTAGGCTGGCCTTGAACTCACAGCAATCCTCCTAACTTTGCCTACCAAGTGCTGGGATTAAAGGCATGTGCCACCACACCCAGCCACCTGGACACTGGAAGTCCTCCTCCAAATCCAGTCACCCCAACTTTTCATTTTGCCCACATTTCACTCAGTCAATACAATTGCTGTGATTGAGATGCAGTCCACCTCCTTGCCTCTGCCCGTGAGTGCTGACCTCTAATGTTGACAGAAAATTCCAGACCTTCCTAGGATAACCCACACTTTGTTCTCAGGGCTCCCCCAACCCATTGTCCCAAGGCCCTGGCAACACTAGGCTGGATGTAGTTACAAGATTAGAAACTTACCCTCCTGCCCACTGGCCACCTCCTCCCAGAAACCCTCCAGGCCTGGGCTTCCAACCAGGTCCTGCAGCTCAGGCTCCTCAGAGCCCAGGGGCACAGGAAGCAGGGTGCTGGGGGTGTCCCATGGCTCCACAGGCTCCCCTGAGGAAACTGAGGCAACTTCATCTATGCTGGCAGCCGTAGTTGTCCAGGGAGGAAGAGTTGGCTTCCTGGGAGGACTGCCCTGAGACGGTGGGGCTGGAGGTCCTGGCGTCCCCTGGCCTTCTGGCTCTGGATGGCCTTGAGAACTGAAGAAGGTTAATGTGGGTGTGTTCTGGGCCTCACTGTTGGTCCCCCAGTCCAGGGAGGTGAGAGATGTCACCACATTTGAACCCATGGCCAGTTGAATTCTGGAAGTGGGGTCTTGGGATCCCAACCCCAAAATGGCACCAGCATCACTGGGGGCTAGCTCAACTGTGACACCCATGGGATCCTTTGTGGCACTTCCCTCTGAAGCCACCTGAGGTTCCACACTCATGATGACTCCAAGGTCCTCTGAGGGTACAGATGTGGTCCTGGTGTCCAGCCCTCTAATGTGCAGTGATGACCCAGTGCCTGGCACCTCATCTACAGTAGCCTGCCAGCCAGAAGAGGGGCTCTCTGCTGCCTCTAAGAACCCAGATTCAGTCCCTGGGATGTCAGGGACATTCATGGACCCCACTGGGGCATCAGAAGGGACAAGATTGATTGTCATGTTCTCGTCCATGGAAAGCCAGGAGCTGGAGCTGAGGTGGTCCAGAGTGTGGGTCAGGAGGGTCCCCTCGACGTCTCTGGAGTCTGCTGCAGGGAAGTCAGGGCTGGCTCCAGATGGGACATCCATGGCAGCCTGGGATGGGGCCAGGGGGCTTCCTGATCTGAGGCTGCTCAGTATGGTGGCTGTGGACTCACCACTCCATCCTGCTGGGCCCCAGGAGGGGAATGGGGTGGCTGGGGCTGGCAGGGCAGGAGTTACAGCTTCTACATGCCCCTCATCCCCATCAGCTTCTGGGACAGACGTGGAGTGTGGCAGGAGCCACAGTTTGGGGGCACGCAGCATGGCCACAATAGGGAAGTCTGGGGAAGTGACACCAGGGGATGCCTCCCAAGGGACAGTGCTGTGACCCTCCAGGGGGTTGGAGGCAGGGACAGTGGGCTCCAAGGATGGCCAGGGCAGATTGTGGGTGGCTGGCATCATGCTGGAGGCTTGGGCTGCTCTTGGCTTCAGGTCAGATGTCCTGCTGGGACCTGGGTTACTCGGATGGACTGAAGTTGGAGGCCACAGGTGGGACTGTGGGGGGCTCCTGTCATCAGAGGCACCTGACACATGAAGATGAATTATAGTTACCTAGATGTGATGTCACAGACTTGCCATCTGTCACTTGAAAGGCTGAGGCAAATGGATGAAAAGTTGCAGACCAGCATAGGCTACTTAGCAAGACCCTGTCTCAAAAACTAAAAGAGGGGCTGGAGAGATGGCTTAGCGGTTAAGCACTTGTCTGTGAAGCCTAAGGACCCCAGTTCGAGGCTCGATTCCCCAGAACCTACGTTAGCCAGATGCACAAGGGGGTGCACGTGTCTAGAGTTCGTTTGCAGTGGCTGGAAGCCCTGGAGCACCCATTCTCTCTCTCTTTCTCTTTCTCTCTCTCTGTCACTCTCAAATAAATAAATTAAAAAAAAAAAAAAAAAACTAAAAGAGGCCGGGTGTGGTGGCGCACACTTTTAATCCCAGAACTCAGGAGGCAAAGAGATAGGAGGATCGTTGTGAGTTTGAGGCCACCCTGAGACTACATAGTGAATTCCAGGTCAGTTTGGGCTAGAATGAGAATCTACCTCAAAAAAAAAAAAAAAAAAAAAACTGTAAGAGGGATGGAGGGATGGCTTAGCGGTTAAGGCATTTGCCTACAAAGCCAAAGGACCCAAGTTCGATTCCCCAGGACCCACGTTAGCCAGATGCACAAGGGGGTGCACACATCTAGAGTTTGTTTGCAGTGGCTGGAGACCCTGATGCACCCATTCTCTCTCTCCCTCTTTCTCTGTCAAATAAATAAATAAATAAAAATTTTAAAAAACTATAAGAACAAGCATGATGGTGCTTGAACTTGGGAGATGGAAGCAGTAAGGTAGGGAGTTCAAAGTAATCCTCAACTCACAAGTGAGTTCAAGGCCAGCCTGGGCTACATGAGACTCTCAAAAATAATAACAGCAGCTAAGCATGATGGCTCATACCTTTAAGTCCAGTACTCAGGAGGCTGAGGTCACCATGAGTTCAAGAGCAAGGTGGATTACAGAGTGAGTGCCAGGTCAGCCTTGGCTAAAGTGAAACCTTGCCTCAAAGTAAACCAAAATAGGGCTTGGGAGATGGCTTAGCAGTTAAGGCACTTGCCTGTGAAGCCTAAGAACCTGGGATCGATTCCCCAGTACCCACAAAAGCCAGATCCACAGGATGGCACATGGGTATGGAGTTCATTTGCAGCAGCTAAAGGCCCTAGCGCCCATTCTCTCTCTCTCTATCTGCCTCTTTCTCTCTCTCAAATAAATAAATAAAATAAAAAATTTTAAAAGCCAAAATAACAGCAACAACAACAACAATAATAAAGACAGGGTGTGGTAATACACTCCTGTCATCCCACCACTAGGTAGGCAGAGGCAGGAGTTTGAGGCCAGCCTGGACTACGTGAGGCTCTGTCCCCTCCCCCATCACACACAAAAGAGGGTCAAAGAGATAGCTCAGTGGATATAGCACATGGAGGACCTGAGTTCTGATCCCCTGACATCCTTATAAAAGCCAGACACTATAGTAGGCCTTTGTAATCCCAGTGCTCCTACAGTGAGATGGAAGGTAGACAGGAGACTCCCAGAAGCTCACAGGCCAGCTAGTCTGGTGTATGTTGCAATCAAGAAGAAACCCTGCCAGGCGTGGTGGCACACGCCTTTAATCCCAGCACTTTGGAGGCAGAGGTGGGAGGATCGCCATGAGTTCAAGGCTAGCCTGGAACTACTGACTGAGTTCCAAGTCAGTCTGGGCTAGAGCGAGACCCTACCTCAAAAAAAAACAAATATAGCCAGGTGTGGTGGTGCATGCCTTTGATCCCAGCACTTGGGAGGCTGAGGTGGGAGAACTGCCATGAGTTCAAAGCCACCCTGAGACTATATAGTGAATTACAGGTCAGCCTGGGCTAGAGTGAAACCTACTCCGAAAAACAAAACAAAAATGTGTGTGTACGTGTGTGTGTGTGTGTAGAGAAAGAGAGAGACAAACAATACTTTTATCTCTGTTAAGAATCTCTTTGGGGGCTGAAGAGATGGCTTAGCGGTTAAGGTACATGCCTGTGAAGCCTAAGGACCCAGGTTCAATTCTCCACGTTCCACGTAAGCCAGATGCACATGATGGCATATGCATCTGGAGTTCGTTTGCAGTGGCTAGAGGCCCTGGTGTGCCCATTTTCTCTCTCCCTCTCTCTGTCTCTAATAAATAAATAAAAATAAAATCTTAAAAATAAAAGAATTTCTTTGGTCCACAGCATGAAAGAAAGGGGGTTCAGAGGCAGCACAAGAGGTCAGGTAGCTTGGATGGGACTGGGAACTTAAACCTGTGCCCACCAGCTCTGCCTCCCCCTGGTCACTCACCTGCTCTGGGCATCTCCACCTCATTGGTCAGACTGGTCCAGGGGCTGAGTGTTAGGCCACTCCCTGAGGTCTCTGCAGTTGAGGGCAGCTCGATGTGGTTGGCAACAACTTCTGGGGTAGGTGGTTGCGCGCTGGCCTCAACTACCATGACCAATGGGCCATCTGGATCCTGTTGCTGGAAGTGACGCCCATTCAACCCTTTGAACCGGCTCCTCCTCAGTGTAGAGGTGGAGGCCATCTCTGTGCTTGTAGTGGGTATCCCTGCCACACCTACTTCCATGTCACTGGGCTTGGGGGCACCAGTAAGCAGCCACTCTTCTGCAGGGGGCCACGAGTCCAGCCTGGGGTCACCAGGGGTGGAGCTGGTCTTTGGAGACTCCTGTGTCCCTGCCAAGACCAAAGACTCTTCTCCGCTGGATACCACAGGCTCCTGGAAATCAGGGGTAACCACCACCTCCTCCTCCTCGCCCAAGCCAGCTGGAGGGCCCTCTGCAGATAGAATCTCCGCCTCGTCTCCAGATGAGGGTGTCTCGGGGTCTCCATGTTGGGGTGTGGGGTGATGAGCTATGGGGAAAACAGAAGAGGATGTGGTGGGCTCCAGGCACTGGCAGAAAATTCCTGCTTGAAGTCTAGGTACAATCCAACCCGCTGTAGCACAGGCTATCTGGGCCCGTCAGGTCTCTTTGGGCTCCTCTGTCTCCCAGCAGGAGGGGAGGCACAAAGTTGTCATCTGCACTGTTCCAGCTGTGCCAGACAAGCCCACTGTCAGGGGTAGGGTCAGCTGGGCACAGTGAGGAACAATGGAACCCACTGGTTCATGAGTGGCGAAGCTCTCATGTCACCAAGCACATGCTATTCCTGCTGAGCCCCTGGTGTGCCAGGCGAGGACACAAGGGTGTGACTGTGACTGCGACCTCCCCCGCATCTCCCGTGGGGCGTGGACCGCGCACCTCGGAAGCAGTAGGCATCGAAGCGCGCACTGGGTGCGGGGAAGCCAGTGCGATTGGCGAAGCGATAGACGGTGCGCACGCCCGGCACGGGGCCTCCGCAGCGCCGGCGCGGCGTCTGGATCGGGTAGCGCACACTGCCGTCTGCCAGCCAGCCCGGGTCACACTGGTCCAGGCCCTCGTGCCAGGCCAGGTGCAGCTGTCCCACTGACGCCAAAGTAGCACCCTGCCGGAGGCACTGCGCACGAGCTCCGGCCAGGGTCAGCCGGCGGGCGGGGCCCACGTAGAAGACCTCGCCTGTGGGAGGGGCAGGGTAGAGGTCAGGGTCAGAGAAGGGGAAGCTCCCCCCAAGAGAAAGATGGAAAGCCTGGGGAAGAGGAGGGGGCCTGTGGTCCCAGCTGCAGATTTGCAGAGGGATGAGGTTTTGGAGAACCGGAAAAAGACTTGGGGGGGGGGGTGGCAGGGCCGGCTGGCAAAGTGACCAACGGGCCCAGCACAGGACTTACCCCCCAGCTCGCGGGCAAAGCAATACACGTCGTAGAGTTCCCGCGGGTCTCGCCTCCCGTAGCTCCGCACGCCAGGCAGGCTGCTGCGGTCACCATAGCAACCAGGACGGGACTGTGTGATCGGGTACCTGAGGATACCAGGGGAGTGGCTCTCGGATGCATGGTCCTAGAATGTCCAAGGGGCCTCCTCGTCCAGAGCCACCTCTGCCCCCATCTTCCCTCCTCGTGCACCCCCCTCACCGAACAGTGCGGTCCGAGAGCCAGCCAGCATCGCAGTTATCGAAGCCATCCTCGAAGGCAGCCTGCAGGTGCCGCGGGGCTGCGATGGTGGCAGAGCTGAGCCGACAGGCCTCCTGGGCCTCAGAGAAGGTCAGCGCATAGCGGTCCTGGGCTGCCCGGTAGTGGAACACAACACCTGTCCAGGAGGAATGACGGATGAAGAAACGGATGTCAATGGCCACTAAGTGCTCAAATTTGTGACATACCGCGTGAAAAACATCTGCATTCTGAAGTCAATCCTGTGATTTCATAGGCTCAGAGAGGTTTAAGGGCCATGTCCAGGGTCACACGGAATGAAGCAGAGCCAAACTTAAACACAGTAGAATCTGTCTCCGTAGACAGCAATTTTTTGGCACATGTTCGGTGTTATGTATGTGTGTGTCGGTGCCTGTGCACGTGTGTGCATGGATGTGTGGAGGCCAGAGGTCAATGTCAAGTGTCTTCTTCAGTTGCTATCCACCCTATTTTTTTGTGGGGGAAGAGTTTTGAGGTAGGGTATCTCTCTGGCCCAGACTGACCTGGAATTCACTATGTAGTCTCAGGCTGGCCTGGAACACACAGCAATCTTCTTACCTCTGCCTCCCAAGTGCTGGGATTAAAGGGGTGCACCACCAAGCCTGGCATTTGTGTGTGTGTGTGTGTGTGTTGCTGGGGATGGAACTCAGGCATTACATATGCTATGCAAGTGCTCTACCACTGAGCTGCATCCCAGTCCTTCCATCTATTTATTGAAAGAGAGTCACTCACTCCAATTAGAGTTCACCAATTCAGCTAGACTGGCTGGCCAGTGAACCAGGGATCCTCCTGTCTGTTTCCCCAGTGCTGACACTATAGAGACATGTCATCACACCTGGCTTTAACTTGGATTCTGGGGATCAAACTCAGGTCCTCAAGTTTGCTGGGCAAGCACTTGACCCACTGAGCCATCTCCCTAAACCCCTCCCCACTTTAAAAAATTTTATTTATTTATTTGAGAGAGAGAGAAAGAGGCCAAATAAAGAGAGAATGGGCACACTAGGGCCTCCAGCCACTGCATATGAATTCCAGACCACCTTGTGCACCTAGCTTATATAGGCACTGGGGAAGCCAACTTGGGTCCTTAGGCTTTATAGGCAAATGCCTTAACCACTGAGCCATCTCTCCAGCCCCCTCCCCCTTTTTGAAGTTGGATATCTCAGGCTGGCTCCAAACTTGCACTAATCCCAATACCTCAGCCTCTGGAATGCATTTGCTCCATCTTGATGGGCTGAGAGCTCCTGGACATTAGGCTCAATAAATAATGTTTGGGTTGTGTGTGGCGAGCCATGCCTGACATCCCAACATATGAGAACAGGAAGATCAGAAATTCAAGGCCATCCTCAAGCTAAAGAATGAATTTAAGGCTAGCCTGAGCTACATAAGACCTTGTCTCAAAAACAGACCGAGCCAGGCATGGTGGCACACGCCTTTATGCCTTTAATCCCAGCATTCAGGATCCCCATAAGTTCGAGGCCACCTTGAGACTACATTGTGAATTTCAGGTCAGCCTGAGATAGAGTAAGACCCTACCTTGAAAAATAAAAAAATAAAATTTAAAACACGCTGGAGCTGGGCGTGGTGGCACATGCCTTTAATCCCAGCACTCAGGAGGCAGAGGTAGGAGGATCACTATGAGTTCAAGGCCACCCTGAGACTACATAGCATATTCCAGGTCAGCCCTAAATTAGAAGGGTCACACCCAGCTCTTAAAAATTTAAAACGAAGCCAGGCATGGTGGCAAACGCCTTTAATCCTAGCACTCTGGAGGCAGAGGTGGGAGGATCACTGTGAGTTCAAGGCCACCCTGAGACTGCATAGTGAATTCCAGGTCAGCCTGAGCTAGAGTGAGACCACACCTTGAAAAACCAAACAAATAAACAAAAAAATTTAAAACGATTAAAAAATCAACTGGCGTGGTGGCACATGCCTTTAGTCCCAGCACTTGGGAGGCAGAGGTAGGAGGATCACCATGAGTTCAAGGCCACTTTGAGACTACATAGTGAATTCCAGGTCAGCCTGGCCTAGAGTGAGACCCTACCTGGAAAAACCAAAAATAAATAAATAAATAAAGTCAAGGCTAGAGATATGGCTTAGCAGTTAAGGCACTTGCCTGCAAAGCCTAAGGACCCAGGTTCGATTCCCCAGTACCCACATAAGCCAGATGCACAAGGTGGTGCATGTGTCTGTAGTTTGCAGTGGATAGTGGCCCTGGCACACCCATTCTCTCTATATATTTTCCTCTTTCTCTCTCAAATAAATAAACAAGTTACTGTGTTAAAAAAAAAAAAAAAGTTAAGCAGCCAGGCATGGTGGCTCACACCTTTAATCCCAGCACTAGGGAGGCAGAGGTAGGAGGATCGCCGTGAGTTCAAGGCTACCTTGAGACTACACAGTGAATTTTAAGTCAGCCTGAGCTAGAGTGAGACCCTATCTCAACCCCCCCTCAAAAAAAGAGCTAAAAATATCATTCCTTGGGCTGGAGAGATGGCTTAGTGATTAAGGGGCTTGCCTACAAAGCCAAAGAACCCAGGTTCAATTCCCCAAGACCCATATAAGGCAGATGCACAAAGTGGTGCATGTGTCTGGAGTTTATTTGCAGTGGCTGGAGGCCCTAGCACTCTCTCCCTCTCTAATAAAAATATTAATAAAAAGTAAAGAAAATCATTCCTTGAGTGATATATTAGAATAGCAAGAAAAAAGTAAAAGAAAAAAATTGAGCATTTACTCTATACCAGGCTCTGTTGCAAATTTTTTATTGTTGTTTTTCGATTTTTTTTTTGTTGTTTTTTGAGGTAGTGTTTCACTCTAGCCCAGGCTAACCTGGAATTCGCTATGGAGTTTCAGGGTGACCTCAAACTCACTCAATCTTCCTACGTCTGCCTCCTGAGTGGAGTACTAAGAATAAAGGCGTGCACCACCACACCCAACAAGTTTTTCTTTAATCAATATTCCTTTTTTGTTTTTTTCCAAGATTAAGGATCAAGGCCAAAGCTTTTCCCAAGCAGGCGCTCTACCACTGAGCTACATCTCCAGCCCTGACATCATTTTGCTCTTCCTTAATCGGTTAGGAAAACAAATCACACAGGGAATTTCCACAAGAATTTATTAAAGGAACTTGGTGAACAGGTATTTGAGAAGTTATTGGGCTTCAGAGATGTCAATGTTTTTGAATTTTTTTCAACAAAAATTGGAGGTTGGGATGGAGAGATAGCTTAGTGGTTAAGGCACTTGCCTGCAAAGCCTAAGGAGCAAGGTTCAATTCCCCAGAACCCACAAAAGCCAGCTGCACATGGTGCAACATGCGTCTGGAGTTCATTTGCAGTGGCTAGAGGCCCTGGCTCATTCTCATTCTCTTTCTGTCTCTTCTGTCTCTCTCTCTCTCTAATAAATAAATAAATAATTTTTAAACATTTTTTAAATTGAAGGTTATTGTTGAAAAGATTGATGATTATGTTTTTTTTGTGGTTGTTTTGTTTTGATTTTGGTTTAAAGCCAAAGCCAGGCAGAGGAGATAGCTCAGTGGTTAAAGGGGATTACTTGCAAAGTCTGCCAGCCTGGGTTTGATTCCCCAGTTCCCACATAAAGCCAGATACACAAAATGGTGCACACATTGGGAGTTCCTTTGCAGCAGCTAAACGCCCTAATGCACCCACAGTCTCTCAGTCTTAATCTCTCTGTCTTCTCTCTCTCTCTCTGCCTGTGTGTGTGTGTGCTTGAAGAAAAATAGAAGTACTATTAATGTGTTTTGGGGGCTTTTTTTTTTAGTAGGGTCTCACTTTAGCCCAGGATGACCTGGAATCACTCTGTAGCCCAGGCTGGTCTCAAACTCAGCGATTTTCCTTCCTCCACCTCCCGAGAGCTGGAATTGAAGGTGTGTACTACCGGAGGCTGGAGGGATGGCTTTGCAGTTAAGGCATTTGCCTGCAAAGCCAAAGGACCCTGGTTCAATTCCCCAGGACCCACGTTAGCCAGATGCACAAGGGGCGCACACGTGTGGAGTTCATTTGCAGTGGCTGGAGGCCCTGGAGCACCCATTCTCTCCTTCTCTCCTTCTTTGTCAAATAAATAAATATAAATAAAATATTTTTTAAAAGGTGTGCACCACCACATCCAGCATTGTTTTTTGTTGTTGTTTTGTTTTTATTTTTGAGGCAGGGTCTCACTAGATTGCACTGACTGGACTGGAACTTAGTTTGTAGCCCATGTTGAACTTTCAGGAATCCTCCTGCCTCAGCCTCCCACGTGCTGGGATTACAGACATGTGACACCATGCCCAGCTATGCTCAAATTTTAAATAGCCAATATCCTTTGTCTTATGTAAAAAATTTTTTTAATTTTTGGGTTTTTTTTTTTTTTGAGGTAGGGTTTCACTCTAGCCCAGGCTGTCCTGGAATTCACTATGTAGATTCAGGGTGGCCTTGAACTCATGGAAATCCTCCTACCTCTGCCTCCTGAGTGCTGAGATTAAAAGTGTGTGCCACCATGCACAGCTTTGATGTAAAATTAGATGAGGATAAAAGGAACTCCTTTTAGGAGGCAGGATTACAAAACCTGTGGGGCTGCTGTGGCCTTGACCCTGAGCCTGAGGCTGCTGTGCCTTGCTATGTATGAGACATGTGAAAGACCTGTGGAGACTTCCTCCAGAAGTTACTAGAACACCTGAAAGGGAGTCTCTGCAAGGAGGGGAATTTCTAAGGTGACCCTCAGTGGTTAGGCCTCAAGCGTGGACCCTCCTTCTCTAAGGCCACTCCCCTCTATACCCAGCCCCTCCCGTCCCAGCCTCAGTTCCACTCCTCCATTCTCAGCTCCTGCCCCTACAACCTTGACCCCTTCCCCTTCCAGCCCTAACCATTTCCTCTCTAGCCTTGGTCCTTCTTTTTTCTTTTTCTTTTCTTTTCTTTTTCTTTTCTTTTTTTTTTTGGGGGGGGGGGCTTCAGCTCCTTCTCTCCTCCTGGCCTTGACCTCTCCCTCACCTTAGCTCATCTCCCCTTAACTTTGGCCCTGCCCCTTAATCCCTAGCCCCTTGGAACCTCAACTCTGCTGCTCTATCCTTAACCACACCCTCCTAGTCTTGACCTCTCCCCTCCCAGCCCCTCCCTTGACTCCAACTGACCTGTCACTTCCAGGGTCACCAGGTCCTGCTCATCCTCTATGCCTCTCACCACCTGGCAGCGATACAGTCCAGAGTCGCTGGCTCTCAGTGGCCCCAGCAGAAGTGTGGCATTGGCTCGGTGCCGGGGGTAGGCAGGCAGTGACACCCGACCCTGCCAGCCCTTGGCCACCCGTACCACGTTGTCCTTGGCCACTAAGATGGGCAAGTCCTGTCTTTGGCCCGACAAAGCCCGCACTTTGGTCCACTTGATCCGAGGGACATCCCCAGTTGTGCCCTGTTGTGGCTGCACACCAAAAAGACAGGGCAGGGCCACCAGCTCGGCCAGTGCGGCCCTCACAGGCCCAGATCCCATCTTCTGCATGTGGATCCCCTTTTCTGAAGTGGCAGTGACATCTTGTGTGCCTGGGGTGGAGAAGGCAGAGAAAGGGACTGAGCCAGAAGCAAGGACCAGCAGGATGTAACTCCTCTTTACAGAGGAGGAGACTGCAGTCAGAGAAGCCAGACTATCAACACAGTGTCATGGTACAGAAGGGCATCATCTGTGGGCCACAGCCCCTTCATGGTTCTGCCTACACTCAAACTGGAAATTCTAGAGGGTTCTTATAGGAATAAGGATATGGGTTATTGTGTGTCTCTGAGCCTCAAAAGTTAAGCAAGAGGGGTTGGAGAGATTGCTTAGTGGTTAAGTGTACTTCCTGCATAAGTATAAGGGTGTGTGTGGGGGGGGGTCTAAGACTGCCCAAGTTCAAATCTCCAGATCTCATGTAAAGCAGCTGGGTATGGCCATGTGTTCCTATAACCCCAGTCACCTCAGGGGAGCAGAAGCAGGAGAATTGACAGAGCCCTAGAAGCAGTAGAGAGATAGACAGGCAGAGTCCAGCTCAAAAACAAGACAGAGCAGGGCATGGTGGCACACGCCTTTAATCCCAGCACTCAAGAGGCAAAGGTAAGAGGATCACCATGAGTTTGAGGCCACTCTGAGACTACATTGTGAATTTCAGGTCAGCCTGAGCTAGAGTGAGACCCTACCTCGAAAAAATGGGGGGAAAAAAAGACAGAAAGGAAAGCAAAGGAACAGAGCACCCAAGGTTCCACTCTGGTCCCCACTACAGGTGAGCATATGGGGGACACACAAGGGCAATTCCACATACATACACTACACACCACACCTCACACACCACACACTGTATCACAGAGTCACCAAAGTTAAGCAAGAAGTAGCCATTAGCAGGAAGCAATTAGGCTATTTTATAACAGGCATTTGCAATCATGGCCTTTGGTTCTCATAGCCATCTGTAGGGGAGCAATGTCTGGCCTTCTTTTGGGAACACTGAGGAAACTGAAGCTTGGGAAAAAATTACATTTGCCCATGGCTACAAGAAAAAGTCAGCAAGAGATTTCTAAAACCTAGGTGTTCTCTTTTTTCAAGAAAATATATTTTTATTTATTTATTTGAGAGAGAGAAAGAGGCAGTTAGAGAATGGGCACACCAGGGCCAGTAGCCACTGCAAATGAACTCCAAAGCTACCATGCGCATCTGGCTTACATGAGTACTGGGGAATTGAACCTGGGTCCTTAGGATTTGCAGGCAAGCACTTTAACCTCTGAGTCAACTCTCCAGACCTTTTCATTTTTAATATTTTTAATTTTATTTATTTATTTGAGAGAGGGAGAGATGGGGGGAGAATGGGCACACCAAGGATTCCATCCACTGCAAATGAACTCCAGATGCATGTGCCACCTTGTGCATCTGGCTTACGAGGGTATTGGGGAATTGAACCGAGGTCCTCTGGCTTTGCAGGCAAGCACCTTAACTGCTAACCTGTCTCTCCAGCCCCCTTTTCTTTTCTTTTCTTTTCTTTTCTTTCTTTCTTTCTTTCTTTCTTTTTTTTTTTTTTTTTTTTTTTTTGAGATAGGGTCTCACTCTAGCGTGGTGGTTTGATTCAGGTGTCCCCCATAAACTTAGGAATTCTGAATGCTAGTTTCCCAGCTGAGGAGATTTGGGAATTAACGCCTCCTGGAGGCAGTGTATTGCTGGGGGTGGGCTTATGGGTGTTATAACCAGCTTCCCTTTGCTAGTATTTGACACTCTGTCCTGTTGCTATTGTCCACCTTATGTTGGCCAGGGGTGTGATGTCTACCCTCTGCTCATGCCATCGTTTTCCCCTGCCATCATGGAGCTTCCCTTTGAGCCTGTAAGCCAAAATAAACCTCTTTTTCCCACAAGCTGCTCTCAGTTGGGTGATTTCTACCAGCAATGCCAAACTGACTGCAACCGTTCAGCTGACCCGGAATTCACTATGTAGTCTCAGGGTGACCTTGAACTCATGGCAATTCTACTTCTGCCTCCCAAGTGCTGGGATTAAAGGCATGTGCCACCACACCTGGCTTCCAGACCTTTTTATTTTAAAAATATTTTAATTTTTTTATTTATTTATTTGAGAGACAGAGAAAGATGCAGATAGAAAGAAGCTTTTTTATATAAAATTATTGGGCTGGAGAGATGGCTTAGCAGTTAAGGTGCTTGCCTGCAAAGCCTAAGGACCTAGGTTCAACTCCCCAGTACCCACATAAGCCAGATGCACAAGGTGGTGCATGTGTCTGGGGTTCATTTGCAGTGGCTAGAGGCCCTGGCACACTCATTCTCTATCTGCCTCTTTCTCTCTCAAATAAATAAATAAAAACTATTGCAGGGAGCCAGGCATGGTGGTACACACTTTTAATCCCAGCACTTGGGAAGGAGAGGTAGGAGAATCACAGCAATCCTCCTGCCTCTTCCTCCAGAATATTGGGATTTAAAGGTGTGTGCCACCATGCCTGGCACATGTGCCACATTGTGCATCTGGCTTTACGTGGGTACTGAGAAATCAAACCCAGGATGGAAGGCTTTGCAAGCAAGTATCTTTAACTGCCGAGCCAACTCTCCAGTCCCTAGGCCCTTTCTTGATCACTATTGGGTAGAGGCCAGGAGAGGCACACAGACCTACACTTCCCTTGCACACTAATCAAATTCTGTTCTCTCTCTCTCTCTTTTCTTTTCCTTTTTCAGTTCATTTCAGCAAAACAGGGAGAAGCAGGAACCTCCAGCTTCTGTTGGCAACAACTAAAAATATCCTCTCAGGTATCTTGTTCCCTTTTCATTGTTCAAAGACTTTTTCATCTATTCTTGTTTTATTCTCTAGACTAAGCTGGAGGACCAGCAGGAGAAGGCCATGGCTGCAGAATGAAAAGTTCCCTCAGAAGCCACTCACCCTCATCCCCGGCCACTCACCCTCATCCCCTCCACTCACCCTCATCCCCTCCACTCATACTCATCCCCAGCCACTCACCCTCATTCCCTCCACTCACCCTCATCCCCTCCACTCACCCTCATCCCCAACCACTCACCCTCATCCCCTCCACTCATCCTCATTCCCAGCCACTCACCCTCATCCCCTCCACTCATCCTCATCCCCAGCCACTCACCCTCATTCCCTCCACTCACCCTCATCCCCTCCACTCATCCTCATCCCCAACCACTCACCCTCATCCCCTCCACTCACCCTCAACCCCGGCTGCTCACACTCATCCCCCCCACTCACCCTCAACCCCATCCACTTACCCTCATCCCCGGCCACTCGCAGCAGCATCTGCAGCATCAGAAGTCCAGAGGCCCAGACAGGTGCGGCCCCCATCTTGGAGCTGGAAGGAAAGGCAAAGCGAGGGAGAGTGATCACAGCATAAGACTCACAGAAATTTTGCATGGAGACCAAGTCCCTCCCCCCTTCAGCAGTGAGTAAGGAACTGAAGCACAGAGAGGCCACAGTGTCACTCAAGGTCAGAGAAAGGAAAGCAATGGCTAGGCCATGATTCAAACCCAGGGCACCGGGCTTGAGAATGGAATCAGTGAGGATAGGGTGCAACTCATGGTAGTATGCTGCCAAGCATGCATGAGACCCACAGTCTGTCCCCCTGAGCATGTGCAAGGTCCCAGGAGTGGTGTTGTACACCTGTCATCCCAGCCATGGGGAGGCAGACACAAGGATTTCCATAAGTTTGGAGCCATCCTGGTCTACATAGTGAGTCCCAGGCTAAGCAAGGCTCTATCCCAAGACCCTGTTTCACCAAAAGAAACACACACACACACACACACACACACACACCAGTAAAACCTCATTGGCAGAGGTATGGGTGACTGAGGGAATAGGCCCAGGATTGCTGCCTCTCAGCCTCTGCATTGCTGTGTGATCCTGAGCAAGTAGCTTAACTTCTCTGTGACTCCCTTTCTTGGTGGGTCACATGAGTACAACAGATGGTTGGAAGGAAGAGATGAGCCAATATATATATAATGCTTGGCATGAAGTACATTTTAGCTGTTGCTAATATTATGATTGAGCTTCCCACAGCCAAGATTGAAATCCCATCTTGTACGTCACCCTCTCCTATCATAGGAGCTCTTGGAGGGTACAGACCATCCCCTGTCCACACTAGTGGGGGGGGTCCCCAGTCACTGTCACCCACCCTGAGGAAGACATTTCCTAGGCCAGCAGATGAATTCCAGCCCTCCATAGGGGCTGCAGCCAATGGGCATACAGAGGACAATTACTGAGTGCCTACTGTGATTCCATGGTGCATTCCATGCGTTGGGATACATTCTCCCACTGGCTTTCTTCAAATCCTCACCCTACCCTCACCATCAGGAGACAGCAGATAGGAAGTTAGAATGTCACCTGCAAACCAGATGCCACTCCCTTAGCAGAGAAGAGGCTGGGAGAGGGGATCGTGGGAGAAATATGTAGAGGCCACAAGTGGGCAGCAGCTTCCCGGGCTTCTTGGTGTTGTGTTCCCTGGGAGCCCAAACAGGCCTGACAGGGACCTGTCCGTGGTGCTGAACCTGGAGGCCTTCTCCCAAGGACAACGCATTCAGCCTGCTTTACAACCCTCTCAGGGCCCAGAGAGGGTTAGCTGTTTGTCTTGGGCTGCACAGCAGAGTGCAGGCAAAGGTCAACTACCATCTCCATAACCTCTGCCTCCATTTCAGGTCATCCCTATTTCTCCGACCAGGACTCCCAGAGAAGTGTGGGGTACCTCAATGCCTTAAGGGAGGGCAAGACTAGAAAATTCTCTCTCTCTCTCTCTCTCTCTCACACACACACACACACACACACACACACACACACACACAGGAATTATCCGAGCACTTGAGAGGTGGGACAAGTGGGTCTGGAGTCCAATGCCAGCCTGGACTTCAAAAAAAAAATTCATGGGAGACTGAGGCTGAGATAACTCTGAGTTTGAGGTCAGTCTGGGCTATAGACTGAGTTCCAAGTCAACCTGTTTCAAGGAAAAAAAAAATAATTCACCTGACACTCAAGCTGTGTCTCTCCTCTTTACACACTGTGCAACCCTAGATCAGGTACCTCATAGCTTCATGACTCTGTTTCCCCTTCTGTAAAATGAGCTTCACCCAACACAAACTCCTAAAGCTATTGTGAGGAAGGAATGAGCTAAGACTTGTAAGGTCCATCACATTTAAAAATAGCTCTTTGTACACAGAGACTCGTGAACACAGTAAAAATACATGGAGGTGGACTGGCAGTGACAGACACAACTTCAAGTGCATGCCCTTCCCTTCCCAAACACATGCACCCTCCCACACCTTCCCCTCACAGCCTCACACACCCACACCCTTTTCTTAAAATACCTCCTCCCCAGGGCCGCTAGAGGTGAGTGGCAGCCTTTGCAAAGCAGTCTGGACCCGCCCCCTCATGAATGATGCATAAGCCTCATGCATATGCAAACAGGGGGTCTACAAGTGCAGGGGAGGAGTGGCCTGTGATGTGTGTGTGTGTGTCTCATTCCCATCATGGCATTTGTCAGGGGTGTCACTGATGGTGTATTTGGGGTGTTATGTCCACGCATGGGTATGAATGTCTTTACCCTCCTGTGTTGTGGAGCCATCAAGTATGGGAGGCCAGCCTGCAGCAGCACCATACTGTGGATAAGTAGAGAGGACCCAGGAGGATTTCTGGTCCTGGCCAAGACACACACACACACACACACACACCACTTTCTTGTCTGTCCCTGGTCTGAGAATCATACTGTATTTGTGTACACAGCTACAGCTGCGAATGTGGAACTCCATGAAAGAGAATGCGAACCAATTTGGGGATCCTCACTCTTCCCTTCCTATGACCTCAAGTCTCACCCCACAACCCCAAGCTCATTGTCCCTGTTCCCCCCCACACACCTTACAGGACACACCCCAGACACAGACAGGAGAGCAAGACATACAGACTCCCGGAGACATTAACAAAGAGAGGCCACGCAGGCATTTGCCAGATGGTGGCGCGTCCTCTACACAAAGACACCCACAGTCTGGGGTCCCCCACAGAATGCCCTAAGGAACGGGCCACTAGGCTCAGCTCCCTACACGCAGCCATGCCAGCTCCTGGCACACACACAGAACAGGACAGCTTTGGCGACCAATGAACATACATCCTTTGGCCACTTGTGATGTGGCCCCTGGCACAAGTTTTTGTGACAAAAACCACCAACCACAGTCAGATCAGTCACAGGAGATCCCAGACTCTTGAGCATGCCCCTCCTCACGGCTGCAAGACACAGACACAAAACCCCCTCCTCCTGGGATGGGAGACCTTCCCTTTGGGAATGTCAAAGAGTTGCTAGGGTGCTAGGGTCTGAGGTGCCACACCATCCCTCCACATCCTGTCCCCCACTGGGGCACCTCACCCACTGTTGCCAGCCTCAGCCTGGTGGCTTCCCATCATGCTTGGGAAGGGAACAAAGCCCCTCGTGTGGTGTGTGTGTGTGTGTGGTGTGTATGTACAGATAGGGGTCACTCACACCCTGGTGTTCCAGCTCCCTACTTTCCAAACCCTGTTCCCCCAAACCAAACCACAGCATTAATGTACACCATATGGACAGATGGATGCGGGATGAGTCGAGGATCTAGGGGGCTATGATGAGGATGTGGGCAAACTGCAAATGCTAGGAGATCCCCGCGGATGTCCACACAAGCCTGGCAATACTTACGGGGAGCGGAAGGACCCCCCATCCAGCATTTGCCCAGGACACCCAGAATGTTTTCCTAGAAGAAAGGACAGCACCCCAACTACAGATCTGCGGAGAAAACAGGGACCACCTTGAGATAGGGCGCCCAAACCTCCTCTCTGGCTCAGAATGTGGTAAGACTTAGCCCAAAGGATGGACAACCGGCTGGCTCCCCTTTCCAGAGGCGACACTAAGCTGCAGCTCCCCTTTCCACTGGAGGCCCCCTCCCCACCGCAGAACAATCTGGAGTCCTCCGTTCATCTGCAAATGGGGGATCCCCACTTCAAATCCTGAGGTGTCTCAGCTCAGACAGAGGTCCCCAGTTCTGGAGTCCCCTGCTCAGCCACTGGGTGTCCTCTACGCTCTCAAAACTCGGGGTGCCCCTCCCCTAGCCCTGGCTCCCAGTGCCTCCTGGTCCATCCTGAGAAGCACCTCTAGCCCGGCTGGGGATCCTCCCATCCTTTAGGATGGTCTCCGCACCCCGGACCACCTTCTTCCCCAATGCGCAATCCCCTGGGAGCCCCCAAACCTACCCCCCAACTCAGGGCTCCCCTCCCCCATAACTCTCTCCCCATCCTGGGGGAGTCTTCGCCGTCATCACGGACGTCTCCCAACCCTGAGTCCCGTCCCTGATACCCTCGGGCCACCCTCCCCGCGGTCGCCCCCACACCTGGCTCCTAGCGCGGACGCATCCCGGGCACAAAGGACGCGCCGGCCGCCCTTACGCTCCTGCTCCTCCAGCCCGCGCCCTGCGCTCGGCTCAGCCAGCGCAGCTTCAGCTTATAAAGGGGCCGCGGGCTAATCTGCGCATGCGCCCCTCGCCAGCCCGGGTCCTCCAGCAGCACAGGGGAGGGGGCTCCCTTGCTTGAAACCCCCTCCAGCACTTTCTGACATTCCCCCCAAGGATCACACTACACCTGACTTCCTCCACCCCATTCTCTGCCACTCAACAACCTCGTTCAATGACCCCCTCCAACATGCTGCCCTGAGGGGAATTGCCCAGGTTACAGGTGGGAAAACTGACTTAGGGGGCAAAGTTGCTTGTCAAGGTCACAGAGGAAAGAGCAGAGTTGGGATTCCAACAGTGGTCGCCCTGACATTCCAAGGCTTCAATCAATGACGGTTACCCATTCGTAGAGAGTCTGAGATGACCAGAGGCCACAAAGCTGCAGAGAGTGACAGAAGAGCCTGGGTGTGTCACAGTGTTGCCTGTGGCCCCAGTAGGCTCCTTCCTCCCTGCCCCCTTTCTCTCATCTTTCCTTCCTTTGTTCTTTCTTTCTCTTCTCCCTCACCTCCAGTCCTCCCTTTTCTTCCTTTCCTTCCTCCCTCCCTCCCTCCTTTTCTTCCTTCCCTCCGTCCCTCCCTTCCTACCTCCTTGTCCAGTGAATATTCACGGAGCACACCATGACCAAGCACTGTTAGGAATATTTTTGCTTTATTTTGCTTTGGTCAGGGGCGTGTTCTGGTTCTTGACTAGGGTCTGGAGGGTTTTTGTTGTTGTTTGTTTGTTTCTTTTTGATTTTTTGATTTTTGATTTTTTTTAGAGAGCAAGAGATGGAGACACAGAATTGGCGCCTCAGGTCCTAGAACACAGCAATGGGGCATGTGCGACCTTGCGCTTGCCTCACCTTTGTGTATCTGGCTTACGAGGGATTTGGAGAGTAGAACATGGGTCCTTAGGCTTCACAGGCAAGCACCTTAACCACTAAGCCATCTCTCCAGGCCTGTGTTTTTGTTTTTGTTTTTGTTTTTGTTTTAGTATAGATTCTCATGTAGCCCAGGCAGAACTCACTGTGTAGGAGAGAATGGCTTTAAACTCTTTGTTGGGGAGGGAGGGAGGAATATTTTTATTATTTATTTATTTGAGAGAGAGAGAGAGAGAACGGGCATGCCAGGGCCTCCAGCCACTGCAAACGAACTCCAGACGCATGTGCCACCTTGTGCATATGGCTAAGGTGGGTCCTGGGGAATTGAACCTGGGTCCTTTGGCTTTGCAAGAAACGCCTTAACTGCTAAGCCATCCCTCCAGCCCGTTTTTGGTTTTTTGAAGTAGGGTTTCCCTCTAGCCCAGGCTGGCCTGGAATTCACTATGTAGTTTCAGGGTGGCATCAAACTCAAGGTAATCCTACCTCTGCTTCCTGAGTTCTGGGATTAAAGGTGTGTGCCACCATGCCTTGCTCAACTTTAAACTCTTTTTGTTGTTGTTGTTGCTTTTTTTTTTTTGCTTTGTCTTTATTTTTTATATTTATTTATTTATTTGACAGAGAGAAAGAGGGAGAGCAAGAGAGACAGAATGGGCACGCCAAGGCCTCCAGCCACTGCAAACAAACTCCAGACACATGTGCCCCCTTGTGCATGTGGCTAACGTGGGTCCTGGGGAATTGAACCTGAGTCCTTTGGCTTTTGAAGGCAAATGTCTTAACCGCTAAGCCCTATTTTTATTTTCTTAAAGATTTTATTTTTATTTATTAGAGACAAGGGGAGAGAGAGAAAGAGAGAGAGAATGGGCATGCCAGGACCTCTATTCACTGCAGACGAACTCCAGATGCATGTGCAACCATCTGCATCTGGCTTATGTGGGACCTGGAGAATGGAACCTGGGTCCTTGGGCTTTGCAGGCATGCGCCTTAACTGCTAAGCCATCTCTCCAGCCCTTATTTATTTATTTTTTATTGACAACTTCCATGATTGTAAACAATATCCCATGGTAATTTCCTCCCTCCCCCCACTTTCCCCTTTGAAACTCCACTCTCCGTCATATCCCCTTCCCCTCTCAATCAGTCTCTCTTTGACTTTGAACTCTTGATCCTTCTTCACCTATCTACTGAATGCTCAAGTTCTGGGATTAAATGTGTGTGCCACCAGGCTGGAGAGATGGCTTAGCAGTTTAGGTGCTTGCCTGCAAAGCCTAATGACTGGTTCAACTCACCAGTACCCATGTAAAGCCAGAAGCACAAAGTGGTGCATGCAGCTGGAGTTCATGTGCAGTGGCTAGAGACCCTGGCATGCCTATTGTCTCTCCCTGCCCCCACCACTCTCTCCTTGCAATTTTTTTTTTGGTTTTTCAAGGTAGGGTCTCACTCTAGCCCAGGCTGACCTAGAATTTACTATGTAGTTTCAAGGTGGCCTCAAACTCATGTTCATCCTCCTGCCTCTGCCTTCCAAATGCTGGGATTAAAGGCATGAGCCACCATGCCTGGCTTAAATAATTTTTTTTTGAAAAAGCAACCACAACAAATTGAGTCAACACATTGAAATACTATTTAGAAGCTGGACATGGTGGCACATGCCTTTAATACCAGCACTAGGAAGGTAGAGGTAGGAGGATCATCGAGAGCTTGAGAGCTCAATGCCGCCCTGAGTGTGGTGGTTTGATTCAGGTGTCCCCCATAAACTTAAGTATTCTGAATGCTAGTCTCCTCAGATGATGGCAATTGGAAATTAAAGCCTCCTAGACGCAATGTATTGTTGGGGGCAGGCTATGGGTATTATAGCCAATATCCCATTGCCAGTGTTTGGCACATTCTCCTGTTGCTATTATTGTCTACCTTATGTTGGCCAGGGGGTGATGTCCAGCCTCTGCTCAGGCATCGTATTTCCCTGCCATCATGGGACTTCCCCTCAAGTCTGTAAGCCAAAATAAACCCTTTTACCCCCCAAAGCTGCTCTTCATTGGGTGATTTCTGTCAGCAATGCAAACCTGACTGCAATAGTAATGTTGGTACTGAGGAGTGGTATCATTTGCTATCAGACTCCTGACTGTGTGGCTTTGGTCTTTTGGAGCTGATTTTCATGAGGAATGTGGAAGGATTTGAAAGGTCAGCCTAAGAGATGCCTTGCAGTGCTATAAGTACAGCTTGTTGGACTATTCTGGTCAGAGTTGAAAGACCGTGAGGTTTGGCTTATGAGAGTGAGAAAGAACTTTGCTTGTACTGGGCTAGAAGCAGTTTGTGTGAGAGGCTTGCTGTTATGCCCATGTCCTGAGAATTTGTGCAGGATTGCAGTGCATAGAAATGGATTAGTGTGTGCAGAGGGATATGGCACAGAAATGAAATCTTTGGGCTGAAACTGCTGCCTGTTCAGCTGCAATTATATGAGAGATTACAACCATTGTGATTGGGCCAGTTGATCTGCATTGTGACAACAGAAAGAATGCAGTCTTTGAAGGGGCCTGAATGCTCAAAGAAGTGTCTCTTCAAAGTCAGCTTTATCCCCCCCCCCCATTAACAAATTAGCACCCTACCTGGTATTGTGGAGTATAAGAAATGCGAGAAAGAGAAGGTCATTGAGTTTGCAACACAGTTTTGCGTTTTGCAGACAGCCATGGGCAATGTGAAGAAGGATTGTTGGATGCCTGCATGGAGACCCAATAGAGCCATGAGGATGAACCCTGAGTTGCAATGGAGACCCAATGGAGATGCCAGGACCACGAGATGGCTGCTAAGGAAAGCTGCTGCCCCCAATGAAGTTTTCCAAGACTGTGAGTATCCTAGCTGGAGGGGCAGGATGGGAATTCCAGAGACTTGTTGCTGGTTAGAATTATCAAATTTGGAAGCTTGTTACTGACTAGAGTTGTTGGACTTGGAGCTACACAGTTTGATGTTTTCTCTGTTTAAATCTTGTATTTTTTAAATATTTCTTTGCTGTGCCCAATGCCATATTTTGCAGTGTGAATGTTTATTCTGTGCCATTATGGTTTTTTGGGGAGATTTTTTGGTATTATGGCTGTTAAAAGATCTTGGACTATGGGGATGTATGAACATCATTGGAATTGATAAAAAAAAAAAAACTATGAGGACTTTTAAAGTTGGATGAATGCATTATATTTTACATCATGTATCATTATCAGTTTATGGGGGCCAGGGGTTGAATGTGGTGGAGTCAGGTGTCCCCCATAAACTTAGGTATTCTGAATACTAATCTCCCCAGCTGATGGCAATTGGAAATTAAAGCCTCCTGGAGGCGGTGTATTATTGGGGTTGGGCTATGGGTATTATAGCCAATGTCCCCTTGCCAGTGTTTGGCACACTCTCCTATTGCTATTGTCCACCTTATGTGGGTCAGGGGGTGATGTTCACCCTCTACCCATGCCATCATTTTCCCCTGCCATTGTGGAGCTTCCCCTCAAGTCTGTAAGCCAAAATAAACCCCTTTTTTTCCCAAAAGCTCCTCTTGGTTGGGTGATTTCTGCCAGCAATGCGAACTTGACTGCAACACTGAGACTACATAGTTAATTCCAGGTCAGCCTGGGCTACAGTGACACCCTACCTGGAAAGAAAGAAAGAAAGAAAGAAAGAAAGAAAGAAAGAAAGAAAGAAAGAAAGAAAGAAAGAAAGAAGGAAGGAAGGAAGGAGGGAAGGAAGAAAGAAAGGAAGGAAGGAAGGAAGGAAAAAAAAAAAGAATATTTAGCCATGAAAGGAATGAAACATTACATACTCTACAACCTAGAAAACACGAGGCCCAGTGACAGAAGTCAGCCACTAAAAGCCACATGGTATGAGAACCTACTGACATGAAACATTCAAAACAGGAACGTCACAGACACAGGACACAAAGTGGTTGGCTGGGGGAGGGGAATAGGAGTGACAGCTCATAAAAGACAGAGACTCCTTTGGGGATATGGAATGTTCTGGAATTAGACAGAGGTGATGATTGCATAATAATAGAAAAGCTAAAAGGGGCTGAGCAGATGGCTCAAGCAGTTAAGGTGCATGTTTGCACAGCCTACAGATCTGGGTTTTATTTCCCAGTACTGATGTAAAGCCAGCTTCACAACATGGAGCATGTGTATGGAATTCGCATGCAGAGGAAAAAAATACTTACTTACTTATTTATGAGCAGAGAGAAAGAGAAGACAGAGAGAGCAAGACAATGAGAATATGGGCACATCAGGGCCTCTTCCCACTACAAAAAAAAAAAAAAAAAAAAAAAAAAAAAAAAAAAAAAAACCTCCAGATGTATTTGCCACTTAGTGTATCTGGTTTTACATGGGTACTGGGGAATTGAACCCCAGGCTGGTAGGTTTTGCAAGCAAGTCCCCTTTAACCACTAAGCCATCTCCTCAGCCCCAATTTAAAAAAAGAAAATTAAGCCAGGCGTGGTGGCTCACACCTTTAATCCTAGCACTAGGGAGGCAGAGGTAGGAGGATTGCTGTGAGTTCCAGGCCACCCTGAGAATACAGAGTGAATTCCAGGTCAGCCTGGGCTAGAGTGAGACCCTACCTGGAAAAACCAAAAAAAAAAAAAAAAAAAAAAAAAAAAAATTAAAGATGAGCCAGGGGCTGGGGAAATGGCTTAGTGGTTAAGGCATTTGCCTGCAAAGCCTAAGAACCCCAGTTCAATTCCTCAGGACCCATGTAAGCCAGATGCACAAGGGGGCACATGTGTCTGGAGTTCCTTTGCAATGACTGGAGGCCCTGGTGTACCCATTATCTTTTTCTCTCTGCCTCTTCCTCTCTCTCTCAAATAAATAAATAAATAAAATACTTAAAAAAAAAAAAGATGAAAGCCAGGCATGGTGATGCACGCCTTTAATCCCAGCACTCAGGAGGCAGAGGTAGGAGGATCGCCATGAGTTCAAAGTGAATGAAACAATGAAAACTATAAAACACTCAAGCAAGAAATTGCAGAAGACACTAGGAAATGGAAAAACATCCCTTGTTCCTGGATTGGAAGAATCAATATTGTGAAAATGGCAATTTTACCAAAAGCAATATACACATTTAATGCAATCCCCATCAAAATTCTAAAGGCATTCTTCATGGAAATAGAAAAAACAATCCAAAACTTCATTTGGAATCACAAAAAACCTCGAATATCTAAAATAATACTGAGCAACAAAAATAAGGTGGGTGGTATCACCATACCTGATTTTAACCTATACTACAGAGCCATAGTAACAAAACCAGCATGGTACTGGCACAAAAGCAGATATGTAGATCAATGGCACAGAATAGAGGACCCAGATATAACTCCAGGTAGCTATAGCCACCTGATATTCAATAAAAATGCCAAAAATACTCATTGAGAAAAGACAGCCTCTTCAGCAAATGGTGCTGGGAAAACTGGATATGTATCTGTAGAAGGATGAAAATAGATTCTTCTCTCTCTCCATGCACAAGAATTAAGTCCAAATGGACTAAAGACCTTAACATCAGACCTGAAACTCTGAAATTGCTAAAGGAAAAAGTGGGAGAAACCCTTCAACATATTGGTCTTGGCAAAGACTTTCTGAATATAACCCTAATTGCTCAGGCAATAAAACCACAGATCAACCACTGGGACCTCATGAAATTACAAAAATTTTGTACTGCAAAGGACACTGTGAATAAAGCAAAGAGGCATCCTTCAGAATGGGAAAAAAATCTTTGCCAGCTATATATCTGACAGAGGATTAATATCTAGGATACACAAAGAACTCAAAAAACTAAATAAGAAGAAATCAAACAAACCAATTAAAAAATGGGCTATGAAGCTAAATAGAGTTCTCAAAAGAAGAAATACGATGGCGCATAAGCATCTAAAAAAATGTTCTACATCCCTAGTCATCAGGGAAATGCAGATTAAAACTACATTGAGATTCCATCTCACTCCTGTCAGATTGGCTACCGTCATGAAAACAAATGACCATAAATGCTGGCGAGGATGTGGAAAAAGAGGAAATCTTCTACACTGTTGGTGGGAATGCAATCTGGTCCAGCCATTGTGGAAATCAGTGTGGAGGTTCCTAAGACAGCTAAAGATTGATCTACCATATGATCCAGCTATAGCACTCCTAGGCATATATCCTAAGGACTCATCCCATTTCCTTAGAAGTACATGCTCAACCATGTTTATTGCCACTCAATTCATAATAGCTGGGAAATGGAACCAGCCTAGATATCCCTCAACTGATGAGTGGATAATGAAGATGTGGCACATTTATACAATGGAGTTCTACTCAGCAGTAAAGAAAAATAAAGTTACGAAATTTGCAGGAAAATGGATGGATCTGGAAAGGATTATACTAAGTGAGGTAACCCAAGCCCAGAAAGCCAAGCACCGCATGTTTTCCCTCATATGTAGATCTTAGCTACAGATGATTGGACTTCTGTGTGAAAAGGAAAAAACTCAGTAGCAGAGGCCAGCAAGTTAAAAAGGAGATATAAAGGGAAGAGAAGGGAAGGGAGGAGGGTACTTAATAGGTTGATATTGTATATATGTCAGTAGAAGAATAGATTAACCGGGGCGAAAAGGCCCAAAGTGAGGTCAGAGGAAGAGATTGAGTAAAGGAAAGGTGGAGGGAGGGGTAATCAAAATCTAAGAGGATGCAAATAAATCATATGGAATCCTCTGGTTTTGGACAATGGAACACTCAGGAGCCATAGATCGTTGTTAGAAAATTTTCAGTGCCAGGGATGGGATACCTCCAGTGAGTTGTTGGCCAGGGAGGTTCCTGGTGCCCCCAAAACATTATAGGCCATTGCCAAAGCCCTTGGTTTCCCACCAGTAATAGATGGTAAGACCCTATTGCTAAAGACTCCACATACTTGGGTGGCAAAGGCCACTGAGAAATTCTGCTGGAACTGAGCTGATAACCTCCTCCATGTAGACCAGCTGAGAGAAAGCTGGAAGAAGCCATTCTACATTTAGTTCAATGGGAGAGAGATACCACCAGTGAAGAAACTCAACAGTAGACACTGCAAGCCTTATAATTGGCCAGCCAGGCCAAATGAACCAACGGGTGCAATAGTGGCAAGTCTGTCATGGTGGAAACCAACTGCCCTCCAATTGGACTGGAGGACCGCTCAATGTGGGGGAATACATCCCTGATACTGAAAACTTAAAACAGGGGTAGTCATGAGCCCTAGGGGTGTAACATCTGCTAATGTCTGGAAAAATGTATATACTATGCTTATCAAACTGCCCAGTAAGCACTTCTCTTAATATTTATGCCCTTATATTAACGCTACTCTCACTTTGGGTAGAGAATCTTCTCTTTTCAGATGGCAGTGACCTTGGGATGACTCAGAAGGTATCATAGTGCTGGAAAGAAGTGACTGGAGTACTGAGTAACATCTCAATCACACCTTCCAAGGCTCAGGGTCTAAAGCGGAAGAGGTGGCAGAAAGAATGTAAAAGCCAAAGGAAGGGTAGGACTCCTTACAACGTCCTCCCTCCAGACATAAAATGGCCTGGATATCCATGACCTCATAGTGCCTGACACTACCTACACAAGACCATCATAAGAGGAGGAAAAGATCATGACATCAAAATGAAAGAGACTGATTGAGATGGGGAGGGGATATGATGGAGAATGGAATTTCAAAGGGGAAAGTGGGGGGAGGGAGGGTAGCACCATGGGATATTTTTTATAATCATGGAAAATGTTAATAAAAATTAAGAAAAAAAATTGCTCTGCCCTAGAGCCACCCCTAGAATCCCAGTGAGGAGGGGCTGTAGAGGGGAGGAGAGAAGGGAGGGAGGGGGGCTGGAGTGGCTAGGTGAAAGAGCACCTTCTTTTCAAATGTGTGAGTGCATGAAACCCTGTGCTTACCATTAGTAATGATGCGGCTCTAGGTCAGCCATTCTCATCTTCCTCATCTTCCTGTACCCCGGTTTACCATCTCAGTAGTAAACTGTGCAGGGGAGATGGCTCCAGTTTTTAAAGGCATTTGTTTGCAAAGCCTCCCATCCTGGGTTTGATTCCCCAGTGTCCATGTAAAGCCTATGCACAAAGTGGCACATGCATCTAGAATTCCCTTTGTGGCAAGAGGTCCTGATATGCTCATCTTCTCTTTCTCTCCCTCTCACTCTCTCTTTCTCTCTTGCTCACTAGCAAGTAGATAATAAATTAATTGTAAGTAACAGTCTAAGTGGTTTGCTAGGAGAACAAAGATGGAAATGATTTTTTTGTTTCTTTTCTTTTTCTTTTGGGGGGAGGGTCTCACTCTAACCTCAGCCCCAAGTTCTGGGATTAAAGGCAGGTACCACCATGTCTAGCTTCTTTCCTTTTTTGGTCTGGTTTTCTGAGACAGGGTCTCATGTAGCTCAGATTGCCCTGGAACTCCCTATGCAGCCTTGACTTCCTGATCCTCTTGCCTCCTGACTCCTCAGTGCTAAGGAATCACAGGCCTGCACCATTATATCCAGCTTTGGTTGCCACCTTGTAATGGTTCATTTTGGAGTTTGCTGGTGAAATTGAGACTCAGGGAGATGTGATCGCCTATCTGAACTTACAAAACCAAGGCCTGTGGTCATGAAACAGAGCTATTCCCCCTACAGCCCTGGAATCCCCTGGTTTGTGCCAGAGCTGAACTGAGAGGGGCTGGCCCAGGGCCCGGGTGGCTGTTGCCCAGGGGGCTTGAATGAGGTAACCTTGCCTGGGAATCTATGGGGCTCAAAGAGCTATTTATAGGCCCACTCTGGGATCCAGAAACTTCCCACCCCCAGCCTGGAGGGCCTTCTCTGTCCCCTGCATCCTGGGATAAGTTGGGGGAGGGGCCAGTGGCCCAGAAACTATTTAGGAGGATGGACAGTCCTGGAGAGTTAGGTCTGAGGGTCATCCAAACTACCCTCCAACGTGCCTAGGGATATAGCTAAAGTGACACATGGAGAAGTCATACACAATGCCAATATCCACCCTCTGATTCACAGTCAGTCAAGCTAACAGCACACAGAAGAACACCTAGTTACACAAGTCACAGCAATGCCTAGAGTGGCCGTACACACCTGTCATCTCAGCACTCCAGAAGCTGAGACAGGAGGGTGGCAGGCTCCAGGCCATACTCCGCTACATAGTGAGTTTGAAGCCATCATGGGCTACATTGTGAGACCCTGGCCTGGTACTATAGCTCAGTGGGTAGGATGCAGGAAACCCTGGGTTCCATCCTCAGTCCTGCATAAACCCTGTCATCACAGGTAGAAGGAGAAGGATAAGGAGTTCAGGGTCATCCCCAGCTATATAGAAAGTTCAAGTCAGCATGGCTACAAGGGGGGGGGGGCTGCCCCTCAGGAGCCCTCCCACTCCTGGCCTGGAGAGGGTGGGAAGGAGGAAGCTCTGAGGCTCCCTCACACAAGCAGATGAATGGAGCACGTTGGCTGCCTTGTTGGAAACTCAGAGCTGCTAATTCCCTAGTGGAACAGGAGGCTCTTTCATGCCCAGGCGCCAGTGGGCTGAAGAGGCGAGAAGAGGGAAGGGAGCTGGCCTCATCCCAGTGGGCCAGGTGGCCCCTTGCCAAAACCAGCAGTGGCAGGGAGAGTGCCAGGAGCATGCATATCCTATTGAGGCACCTTGGCCAGGTCACTGTGTGTTAAACTATGCTGATGAAACAGATCAGCCTTGGGCAGTTTAGTGGAGGCCATGTCTCCATGGCCAGAGACAGAAAGTAGCTGCAAGTTACCCACACTGTGTCTCAATACCAATCCACTTTTCACAGACTGGGAACTGAGCTCAGAGAGGTCAAGATGCTGGTCTAGAGTCACACAGCCAGGGACTAAGACAGCCAAGTTTTTAACTAGACTTGAGTATTCTAGGATGTGGATCTTCCTCACTTCCAGGGAGATTGAGGACACCAGCAAAACTAGGTCTGGATAGCAGAGCTGCCCATAACTAAATTGGAGTCCTGGCAGGCAAGGTCTGACGGGGCAGCCAGTCCCATGGTGACCCAGTTTCCTTTCCAGCCCCTCCTCCTCCTTGGGGAGGCACTAGGGGAATGCCAGGGGACCCTTCACTGAGCTCTGGAAAAAAGGGGCTGGATCAGGGACTATTCAACTAAAGCCAGGAGCAAGAGTCTCCAGCCAGTGGCAGCTCCATGATGGGAACCACCATTCAGGATGTCTGGTGTCCCACCCTGTCCCCAAAGCTGCTCCAGGCCCAGCGGGATATGGCTCCACAAATTTTATTCAATCCATGTTCTGCCACCAAACTCTGCATCGTTACTTTTCCTGTCCCACAGCCTGAAACACCCTCTCTGACCCACATGTTCCCTTGCAGAAAGCTCTTCCTCCTGAAAGGTTTTCACCTTCCCCAGCATTACTCAGTGCAGGGCAGGGAACAGCAGGTGGCAATAGGGGGTGGCAGGAGTTGTACAGTGAATCAGCAACCATATCTTTAGCCTGGTATATAAAGTTTTTTTTAATTTTTATTTTTTAAAGATTTATTTATTTGAGAGAGTCAGAGAGAGAGAAAGAGAGAGAGAGAGAATGGGCGTGCCAGGGCCTCCAGCCACTGCAAACAAACTCCAGACGCATGAGCCACCTTGTGTATCTGGTTTACGTGGGTCCTGGGGAATTGAACCAGGGTCCTTTGGCTTTGCAAACACCTTAACTGCTAAGCCATCCCTCCATCCCTGGTATATAAAGTTTTATGTAACCTGGTTTAACAAACTCTTGTTCATTCTATAAAATCCACCTCACATGCCCACTCTTCCAAAAGCCTTTCCTAATGTCCCTAATGTTCATTTGATAGGAGGACTGATTTGTTGTCATTTCATTTTTTTATTTTTCCGAGGCAGGGTCTCACTCTAGCCCAGGCTGACCTGGGAATTCACTATGTAATCTCAGGCTGGCCTTGAACTCATGACAATCCTCCTACCTCTACCTCTGCCTGGAATTAAAGGCATGTGCCACCACACCCAGCTTTTAAAATATTTTACTTGCCGGGCATGGTGGCATATGCCTTTAATCTTGGCACTCTGGAAGCAGAGGATCACCGTGAGTTCAAGGCCACCCTGAGACTACACAGTGAATTCCAGGTCAGCCTGAGCTACAGTGAAACCCTACCTTGAAAAAACAAAAAATAAAATAAAATAATAAAATATTTTACTTATTTTTATTTGCAAGCAAAGTGGGGGGGATGGATGCATGTGCCACTTTGTACGTCTGGCATTACCTGGGTACTTGGGGAATTAAACCAGGTTGTTTGGCTTTGCAGGCAAGAGCCTTAACCACTGAGCAAACTCTCCAGCCCAAGAGGACTTTTAAAAAAATTTTATTTAATTGAGAACAACAGAGAGAGAGAGACAGAGAGAGACAGAGAGAAAGAATGGACACACCAGGGCCTCCAGCCACTGCAAATGAACTCCAGATACATGTGCCACCTTGTGCATCTGGCTTACGTGGGAACTGGGAAATCAAGCCTTGAATCGGAGTACTTAGGCTTCACAGGCAAGTGCTTAACTGAGTCCCCGAGAGGACTCTTTTTTTTTTTTTTTTCAAGGTAGGGTCTCATTCTAGCTCAGGCTGACCTGGAATTCACTATGTAGTCTCAGGGTGGCCTTGAACTCACTGCGATCTTCCTGTCCTTGCCTACTGAGTGCTGGGATTAAAGGCATGTGCCACCACGCCCAACATGAGAGGACTTTTTAAAAAATAATTTTATTATTTATTTGAGAGAGAATGGGTGCACCAGGGCCTCCAGCCGCTGCAAATGAACTCCAGATGCATGCACCACCTTGTGCATCTGGCTTACATGGGTCCTAGGGAACCGAACTTTGGTCCTTTGGCTTTTCAGGCAAGTGCTTTAACCACCAAGCCATCTCTCCAGCCTAAAGACTGATATATATATATATATATATATATATATATTTTTTTTTTTTTTTCCGAGGTAGGGTCTCACTCTAGCCCAGGCTGACCTGGAATTCACTATGTAATCTCAGGGTGGCCTTGAACTCACGGCGATCCACCTACCTCTGCCTTCCAAGTGCTGGGATTAAAGGTGTGCGCCACCACACCCGGCTAAGACTGATTAAAAAAAAAATATTTCATTTTTTTTTCAGTGCTGGTAATGGATCCAAGGTCCTTACACCTTCTAGGCAAGCCTCTATTACTGAGCTACATCCTGAGCCCTTAAAAATTATTTTTGCTGGTGGTAAACAGAAGAGATTACTGGGGGTGGAAAGGCCTAAGTGAAGTCAGGGGAAGAGATTGACTAAAGGAAAGGTGGGGGAAGGGTTAATCAAAATCTAAGAGGGTATGTGTAAGTCATATGAAAACCTACTTTTTTGGACAATGGTGCAACCAAAAGCCATAGATTGTTACTAGAAAATTTTCAGTGTCAGGGATGGGATACCTTCCAGTGAATTGTTGGCCAGGGAGGTTCCTGATAACCCCCAAAATATTACAGGCCATTGCCGAGGCTCTTGGTTTCCCACCAGGAATAGATGGTAAGACCCTATTGCTGAAGACTCCACATGCTTGGGCTGCAAGGTCACTGCTGGAGCTGAGCTGAAAACCTCCTCTGTGTAGACCAGCTGACAGAAAGTTGGAAAAACTACGTTCCCTGCAGCCCTATGGAAGACAGAGAAGTCATCAGTGGAGATAAACAACAGTGCCCACTCAAATGAGACAATGGGTGCAATAGTGGCATGTCTGTTATGAAGTAAAACAACCGCTCTCTAATTGGACTGGAGGCCCGCTCCATAGGAGGGAATACATGCCTGATACTGAAAACGTGTGATGGGCAAATTATGAGCCCTAGGGGTGTAACGTCTGCTGGTATTTGCCTAAATGTATATATTATGCTCACCAAACTACCCAGTAAGCACTTCTTGTAATGTTCATATATATTAATGCTACTCTCACTTTTGGTTAGAGAAGCTTCTCTTTTCAGATGGTGGGGACCTTGGCATGACTCAGAAGGCAGCATAGTGCTGAGAAGAAGTGACAGAGCAGTGTTCAGCACCGAAACATCTCTATAACACTTTCCAAGGCTCAGGGTCCATTGCGGAAGAGGTGGAGGAAAAAATGTAAGAGCCCAAAGAAGGGAAGGACTTCTTACAATGCACTCTGTCAGACACAAAATGGCCTGAATATCCATGACCTCACAGTGCCTGACACTACCTACACAAGACCATCATAATAGGAGGAAAAGATCATGACATAAAAAATAAAAGACTGATTGAGTGGGGGAGGGGATATGATGGAGAATGGAGTTGCAAGGGTAATGTGTGTGGGGGAAGGGAATTGCCATAGGTTATTGTCTATAATTATAAAGGTGTCAATTGAATTAAAAAAATATTTTTAGCTGGGTGTGCTGGCACAAATCTTTAATCCCAGCAGAGGGAGGATCGCTGTGAGTTCCATGCCAGCCTGAGACTACATAGTAAATTTCAGGTCAGCCTGTATTAGAAGCAACACCCTACCTCAAAAAAAAAGACTCTAAATTATTATTATTATTTTGGTTTTTCCAGGTAGGGTCTCACTCTAGCCCAGGCTGACCTGGAATTCACTATGTAGTCTCAGGGTGGCCTTGAACTCACGGGGATCCTCCTACCTCTGCCTCCCGAGTGTTGGGATTAAAGGCGTGCGGCCACCACGCACGGCGTCAAAATTATTTTAAAATATTTTAGTTAATTTCTGAGCAGAGAGAGAGAGAGAGAGAGCTAGAATACATCCAGCTCTCCGTGGGTACTTGGGAACTGAACCTGAGCAGAGACTTTGCAAATAAGCGTCTTTAGTCACTGAGCCACCTCCCCAGCCTGCTTAAAAGAATTTTGTTTTAGGTCTGGAGAGATGCCTTAGCGGTTAAGGTGTTTGCCTGCAAAGCCAAAGGATACGGGTTCGACTCTCCAGGACCCACCTAAGCCAGATGCACAAGGGGGCGCACGTGTCTAGGGTTCGTTCTCAGTGGTTGGAGGCCCTGGCGTGCCCATTCTCTCTCTCTGTCTTTTTCTCTCTGCCTCTTTGTCTCTCTTAAATAAATAAATAAGAATTTTGTTTTAAGTAGGTCTTGCTAAATTGTCCAAGTTAACTTAAAACTTAACGAACCTCCCAACCTCGGCTACCTGACAGATTTACCAGGGTCTTCCACAACGCCCTGCTCAGGGAAGACAAATTTGAATGCCAGCGGGTCCCTAGCGTCGGCGATGACTGATGCTCCCATCACAGGGCCTCTTCCTCGGGCCTCCGGGAGGCAGTGGGGTGGCGGGGGTTCCCAGGCTGTGCTAACAATGAAGGAATGGATTCGTCAGACCGTCCTCTGTCAGGAAGACGTGATTCGGGGAAGTCTGAGGGACCGCAAGGCCAGTGCTCTATACCCGGGAGCACCCCGGCACGGTGCCCGGGGGGAGCGGTCTGCATTCTTCTCCCAGCTCCCAGGAAACCTAGCTCGCCGGAGGCGGGCGCTTTAACGAGGAGCGCCCCGAGAACCAGCCCCCGCAAGCCCTGCCCCCACGGCGGCGGCCCGCCCACCCGACTCCAGTGCGCAAGCGTCACACTTCGCGGTTCCGGGCTCGCGGGGCCCGTACCTAGCGGCGTCGGTAGGGAGGCTGAGGATCGGGCAGGGATCGATGCGCCCCACTGCGGGGAGTCGGCTTCCGGTAAGGAGGTGATCCGCACGGACGAGTGTCTCCGCTCGGCTTCCCCCGAGGACGAGCGGCCGGGGCGTGGTTGCGGTGCCGGCGGGACTGATATCCCGGTGTTTTTTGAGACCTGGCGGAACCGAGATGACCCAGTCTTTAGTTTGCCCCGAGACCGTGAGCAGGTGAGACCCCGGAGGGGGCGGGCTCGGGCAAGGAGGGGCGGGGCCCGTGGTGCTGTAGGCCCGCAGCGACCACGCCCTGCGCGGCCCCGGCTTGGAGTGCGGGCTCTGCCTTCCATTGCCCCTGTGACTGTGCCGCCAGGGTGAGCTCCGTGCTGAATCGTAACACCCGGCAGTTTGGGAAGAAACACCTTTTCGACCAGGATGAGGAGACTTGCTGGAACTCGGATCAGGTAAGGTGCTGCAGGGACCTTCCAAACCTTATGAAAATCAGATTGAGGTCCCGGTGCCTTCAGAATTTTGGGGAGTTCTAGCGGGGCGCAGTTGAGGTGAGCTAGAAAGGACTGAGCACTCACCTCCGTGCTGGCTGTGGCCGTGAACCAGCTGAAGGTGACATTTGAGGACAATATTGACTTTGAATGTTGGAGACTGCCTAGCAAGGCCCTGAATCCAGCAGGTCTCAGTTTATTCATCTGCTTCCAGGGTCCCTCCCAGTGGGTGATGCTGAAGTTTCCCCAGCGAGTCCGCCTCTCCCAGCTGCAGATACAGTTCCAGGGGGGGTTCTCCAGTCGAAGGGGCCACCTGGAAGGTACTGGAAGGCCCTGGGAGATGGGGCGGGGGGGGGGTGCTTCCCTGGATTCACAGGCTGCCTTCCATGCTGCAGGTTCTCAGGAGGGTGATGCCCTCCGCAAGATTGTGGACTTCTACCCAGAGGACAACAATGCTCTTCAGATATCCTCCTTGGCTTGGGTGGGAGGGATCATTATTTCTGACAACTAGGGGTCTGATGGGCATAGCACTGGGGAGGCGGAGGAGGCAGGAGGGTCCATAGTTACAGGCCAGCCTGGGCTACAGATTCAGACAGGAGTGGTGGCACAGAGGTAGGAGGTAGGAGGATCGCCATAAGTTCAAGGCCACCCTGAAACTATATAGTGAATTCCAGGTCAGCCTGGGCTAGAGTGAGACCCTACCTGAGCGGGGGAAGGGAGAACTAAGCAAACACAAGCACCGTGTCCTCTTAGACCAGAGTGGGAATCCTTGCATGTAAGCTTGTGCAGGGCACCTACAGCAAGCCTCCACTGCTTCATCTCTAAAATAGGAAAATGGAGTGGTGATGCCCGGCATGGTGGTGCACACCTTTAATCCCAGCACTTAGGAGGCAGAGGTAGAAGGATCACTGTGAGTTCGAGGCCAACCTGAGACTACTACACAGTGAATTCCAGGTCAGCCTGGGCTAAAGTGAGACCTTACCTTAAAAAGCCAAAGGACTGGGAAAATGGCTTAGCAGTTAAGGCATTTGCCTGCGAAGCCCAGTGACCTTAGTTCAATTCTCCAGGACCCAAGTAAGCCAGATGGCACGTGTCTGGAGTTTGTTTGCAATGGCTAGAGGCCCTGGCGTGCCCATTCTCTTTATCTGCCTCTTTCTCTCTCAAATTAATAACAAATAAATAATAAATAAAATATTTTTTAAAGCAAAAAAAAATAAAGCTTGAAAGCGGGTGTGGTGGCACATGCCTTTAATCCCAGGACCCGGGAGGTAGAGTTTGAGGCCACCCTGAGACTCCATAGTGAATTCCAGGTCAGCCTGGGCTAGAGTGAGACCCTACCTCGAAAAAAAAAAAAAAAAAAAGCTTGGAAAATGGGGCTGTGGAGTTGGGCATGGTGGTGCAATCCTGATATCCTAGCAGCACTGGGATTGATGCAGGAGGATCAAGCGTTCAAAGTAACCCTTGGCTACATAGTTGGAGGCCACCTTGGGAGACCTGTCTCAGAAAAGCCAAAAACAAAAGGGGTTGAGGAGATGGCTTAGTCTGTAGTGCTTGCCTGCAAGTGCTCAGGCCTGAGAATCCATGTAGCATGCCAGGTGTGGTAGTACAGCCCTGTGATCCCAGCATTTTGAATGTGGAGACGGGAAGATTCCTGGGGGGGGGGGGGATCAATGGCTAGCTAATCTAATGTACTT
Organism: Dipus sagitta; assembly: GCA_036346955.1. Taxonomy (NCBI): domain Eukaryota; kingdom Metazoa; phylum Chordata; class Mammalia; order Rodentia; family Dipodidae; genus Dipus; species Dipus sagitta. The sequence continues at coordinate 220,394,178 of CM070770.1, forward strand.
TAGCACGTTCCTGGCTGGTGAGAGACCCTGTTTCAGAAGATTAACAGCATCTCTGAGGTTGCCTTCTGGCATCCACACACATGCATGCACATGTACACACACACATACACACACACAAAGTGGGGTGCGTTACTTCTTGTTCTATATGAGGTGCAGAAGAGTCTGCAGCTTCTTGGGATCACCCTGCACATGGGTGGTATCCAAGCCAGGGCTGGAGCCAGGCTCTGGGAGGATGGAGACTGGAGGGCAAGACACAGAAAACCACCTGTTCCTTGACTGACCATGCTCACACTTTCCCTGTGCCCGTTGTGGAGGTAGACCAGCTGAAAGTGGTATTTGAGGAGCCCACAGACTTTTTTGGCCGCGTGGTCATCTACCACCTGCGGGTGCTAGGTGAGAAGGTGTGAGAACTCTGGAATGCTGTGTCCTGCAGGAAGCCCACAGGGAGGCATCGACAGCCCTTCATGTTCTGCACAGAAGGTTTATTGGTTACTGTTGGGGAGGGTTCCTTCCCATCACCTGTCCAAGAGCTGCCTTTGAAGCCAAGTTTGGGTCCTGTCCAGCTCTGGCTTGACTGTTCTGTTCCCTGAGTGTCTTGAGTCCCCGATAGGCGGTCTTCACTCAGGGTCTGGGTCAGTAGGCCCCAGGTTGCTCTGGAAGAGTCTGAGGATGTGGTTTTCCATCACCTGTTGCACTGAAGGTGGGGCAGAAAGCAGGCGGCAGTTAGTGGGAGTGGAGGCAGGGAGGCTGTTTGGCCTCATCCAGGAGACCAGCACTTTGACTTACTGGACTGGGAGAAGTACCACAAAATTAGGTTGTTTGAAAGTAAGGTTCCCTTCTGGGTTTGAGTCTTCCATACCCCCCCCACTCCCCCCCCCCCGCCCTTCTTTTCTCTGAGTGGAAGCAACACAAGGCCCTCATCAAATAATGGCCACCAGTCATGTATCTCCCAGCCTCCAGAAACAGAAGCCAAAATAAATCACTTTTCTTTATAAAAGCATTCAGCTTTGGGTATTCTATTATACTAACAGAGAGGGACTGTGAGGTCTGCGCCTGAAAGCACAGGAAACCCTGGCTCCATCCCAAGCACTACAAGCAGAGGGTGATCCATGCCCACACTAGGGCTGGACGGGGGCCTCTTTGCTCTCTTTAGCACATGTACATCCATCTGTCCCCCATGGTGGCTCTAGTCACTACCAGCATTGGTGTCCCTTTTGTATACCAAGGGCCCAAGAATCAGGATGGGTCTGTGCCTCCATGAGGGACACAGAAGTACTCCATGTGTAAATATGATTGAGCTTGCTCCCAGCGCCTGGCACACAAGGGAAGGTTCCTATGTGCCCCTCTATGGTTGCCCCCCAGCCTGCCCCAGCATCTTTGGTATGTATACCTTTGTGGTATCCTAGGGCCACAGCGAGGTCCATGGGGGTATAGCCAGAGTCGGCCTCTGTGGTGAGGTCAGCACCCCGGGCTACAAGGCAGAGGGAACACTGGGGGTGGGATTGTGCTTACTGACCAGGAGCCTAAGATAGAGTCTGGGGACTTGAGGGTCACAGCACAGCCATGGGTTTTCCCACTGCCTATGTGGCCTTGGACAGAGGCCTGGCTTTTCCAAGCCTTAGTTTTCTCCAAATAGGGTCTGGGGGCTTAAGTCAGTTGGCCAAATCCTATTCCACTACCTCTTGTCCCCAATCCACCCTCCAAGCCCAGGAGGCCATTTAGGGCTCCCACTCACCCAGCAAGACCTCCACACACTTAACGTGGTTCCCACGCACAGCATACAGCAATGGTGTCCCTCCATTCTGTGGGATGAGGGTGAGTGAAAACCAACCCTCTTAACTGTAACACTTCTCACAGAGCTCCACCTTCTGGCTTCCAGTTCAGTCTGCTTCCTTTTCCTGCCCATGACCTGGCCCATCTTTCTCCTCCTCTGTGTCTCAATTTTCCAGAAAGTCCTCCCTGTCTGCCTTTGGCTTCTTGCAGTTGCCTGTGGGCCTGCCATCCCAGTGCTAGTCATTATCTCTCAGATGCCTCTAAGCTGTATCCCATGTGAGGACAATTCTGTCTTACGTTTCCAGACCTCAGGGCAGGCACCTTTGGGGGGGGGGGGGAATCCATCTATGGGTTTTTTTTTTTTTTTTTGGCAGGAATGGTAGTTGGAGGCTGGGGTCGACCAGGGTGGGTGGTGCCTCACCCAATCATAGATGTTAATATCCACATCACACTCGAGCAAGAGCCCCACGATGTCTGTGTAGCCACCCATGCTGGCCAGTGACAGGGCGCTCTCCCTCTCCTTGGCCAGGATGTGGGGGTCCGCACCCTGGGGGAGCAGAGCAGGCAGGGATGGGAGGTGTGAAGGCACCCTCTGGAATCCCAGGGTCCCCTGGCAGGGCAGCCCATGTCACAGACAAGGTGGTGGCAGCAGAAGCTGAGACCCCAGCCTGTTCCCAAGACGCACCCACTCGAGCAAGAAGCGGACGGTTTCAATCTCTCCAAAGGCTGAGGCCCAGATGAGAGGGGTGAAGCCACGCTCATCAGGTTTGTTGACGAGGTTGTCACCTGGCAGGCAGGAGGGGCAGCAGGGGGTTGTAACCTGCTATTCTGGTCAGTGTGATTGGATGGGATAGAACAGGGCTCAGGATCAAGTGGGAGGAACATACATGTGGAGACAATCAGGACACACAGGTCATAATCAGTATTGTTAATGAGTGCAGTGTTCTACCCCACCAGACAGGTCTCAACATGCCAGGGCATATATACACTTGCTAGCACACGTGAACATGTACCTTTCCGCAGATGATCCTTGAGCTGGCTCAGTTCTCCCTGGGCTGCAAGCTGGTGGATAGACAGGGCTGCAGGCCAAAAAGCAGACAGTCCTCACCCACCTCATTGCCACTCTGTATCTCAGTTCACTCAGTTCAAAATAGTTCCTCTTTTTGTTGTTTTACATGTGTGTGGCTTGTGTATGCATGTTCCTAGGCATATGAATGTGTGTACGGGTACCCATGCACTTGTGTGTGTGTGTGTAGAGTGTAGAGGTCAAAATGGGATGTCTCAGTTAAAATTCTACCTTATTTTATTTATTTATTTCAGAGAGACAAAGAAAGAAGAGGCAGATAGAATGGGTGTGCCAGGGCCTCCAGCCACTGCAAGTGCACTCCAGATATATGTGCCAAAATGTGCATCTGGCTTATGTGGGTACTGGGGAACTGAACCTGGGTCCTTAAGATTAACAGGCAAGTGCCTTAACCACTAAGCCATCTCTCCAGCCCATACCTTGTTGTTTTTTTTAAGACAGGGTCTTTAACCCTGGAGCTCACTTATTCAGTTAGATTGGCTGGCCAACTAGCCCCAGGGATCCTCCTGTCTCCACCTCCCTAGGGCTGGAATTACAGATGTGTACCACCATGTCCACTTTTACATAGATGCTGAGGATGTAGCTCAGGCTGGACTTGAACTCCTGCTCCTTCTGCTTCCACTTCCATGCTTTGCTAATCAGGGCCTCACTTGGCCCTCTGTGGTGATTTGAATGTAAAATGCCCCCATAGCCTCATGTGTTTGTGATTAAGTTTCATAGTCAGTCCCCAGCAGTTAAAGCCTTTGCGAGGTGAAGCTTTGCTCGAGAAGGTATATCACTGGGGGCAGACCTTGAAGTTTATTAGTCCAGCCCAGTGGTTGTTCAGAAATTGCTCATTCTTGCTGATACCTCCGAGCTGTTGGGACAAAATGTGATGCCTAGCCTCTGCTCTGTCATGCCATGAAGAAATTTCCCCTGGAGACTATAAGCTGAAATAAACCCTTTCCTCCCATCAGCTCCTTTTGGTCTGCTGTTTTGTCCCAGCAATAGGAAAGTGACTCCACCACCCTCTTAGCCCACTCAGGGTCATACTCACAGTCCAGGGTGGCTGGTAGGGCTGAGATTTCATTCCCTCGCTGTCGGTTAGTTAGAGTTGTGGAGTGCTTCAAGGAAGTGCCTGTGGGAGAGGAAGGACCTCAGTAACCCCTGAGTGTATCTGTCACTGGTGTTTCCAGACAGATACTGGAGGCTCTGAGCCTCCAAAGACAGTCCCCCTTACACAAGTCCCTCACTCAGTTCTGTAGACACCAAGGCTTTGCGGCCCATGTCCTTAGCAAAGAAGACAAAGTCCTGTCCTACAAGGCTAAGGGCTATTTCAGAAACAGGAGAACCAAGCCTCCTTTGGAAATATGTGCTCAAAAGAAGTTAAAAAAAAAAAAAAAAAAAAGATTTGGTAGCACACACCTTTAATCCCAGCACTTGGGAAGTAGAGGTATGAGGATCGCTGTGAATTCAAGACCACTCTGAGACTACACAGTGAATTCCAGGTCAGCCTGGGCTAGAGTGAGACCCTATCTCGAAAAATAAAAATAATAATAAAATAAAAAAAAGAGGGCCAGAGAGATGGTTTAGTGGTCAAAGCACTTGCCTGCAAAGCCTAAGGACCCATATTCCACTCCCCAGTTCCCACATAAGTCAGAGGCACAAGGTGACACATGCACAATGTCGCACAAGGTGGCACACATCTGGAGTTCAGTAGCAGTGGCTGGAGGCTCTGGCACACCAATTCTCTCTTTAAAAAAAAAAATAGCCAGATAAGATGATCACTGTCAGTTCAAGACCACTGGGAGACTACATAGTGAATTCCAGGTCAGCCTGGACTAGAGTGAAAGCTTACCTAAAAAAAAAAAAAAAAAATGCCGGGTGTGTTGTTGCACACCTTAATCCCAGCACTCAGGAGGCAGAGGTAGGAGGATCGCCTTGAGTTCGAGGCCACCCTGAGACTACATAGTGAATTCCAGGTCAGAAAAAAAAAAAAAAAAAGCTGGTCATAGTGGCACATGCCTTTAATCCTAGCACTTGGGAGGCAGAAGTAGGAGGACTGCTGTGAGTTCAAGGCCACCCTGAGACTACATAGTGAATTCCAGGTCAGCCTCGACTAAAGTGAGACCCTACCTTGAAAAACCAAAAATAAATTAATAAAATAAGACTGGAGAGATGGCTTAGCAGTTAAAGCGCTTGACTGCAAAGCCCAAGGACCCATGTTTGACCCTCCAGGTCCCACATAAGCCAGATGCACAAGGTGGCGTACACGTCTAGAGTTCGATGACAGTTGCTGGAGGCCCTGGCTTGCCAATATTCATTCTCATTCTCTCCCTCTCTCTCTCTCCCTCCCTCCCTGTACCAGGGCCTCCAGTTGCAAATGACCTCCAGACATATGTACCACCTTATGCATCTGGCTTACATGGGTACTAGGAAATCGAACCTGGGTCCTTTGGCTTTGCAGACAAGCGCCTTAACCACTGAGCAACCTCTTCAGCCCCAATATTTTTAAAAATAAAAAAAAAGTAAGGGCTGGAGAGATGGCTTAGCATTTAAACACACTTGCCTACGAAGCCTAAGGACCCAAGTTTGATTGCCTAGCACCCACATAAGCCAGATGCACAAGGTGGCACATGCATCTGGAGTTTGTTTGCAGTGACAAGAGGCCCTGAAGTGCACATTCTCTATCTGCATCTCTTTACCTGCTTCTTTCTCCCTCTCAAATAATTAAAATAAAAAGTAAATTAAAAAGTAAAAAGAGGGCTGAGGATAGATAGGGCTGAGGACAGAAAGGAGCTAGAACAAACTAGGCATAGTGGTGTACAACTAGAGAAATTCCAGTACTTGGGAGATGGAGTCAGAAAGAGAGTCAAAAGGTCAAGGACAGCCTGGGACACATAAACCCTATCTCAGAAAGAGAAAAGGAAGTAGTAGGAGGCAGAAAGAAGAAAGGATGGGGCATAAGTCCACTTTTCGACAAGATGGTAAGAGAAAGTGGCTCTGAGGTGATAGCAATGCAGATGTCAGCAAGCACCAAGAAGAAGTATGGGAGAATGGCACAAAGGTCCTGGGGTGACACTATTAACTCAATTTAAGGACTCCAGTCAAAAAGAAAGCCTGGGCTGGATGTTATCCAGCAGAGTGGGGATGGAGGAAGGGGGAAGAGAAGAGAAGGAGGAGAAACACAGAGGCGAGAAATAGAGAGACAGCCAGGCATGGTGGTGCACACCTTTAATCCCAGCACTTGGGAGAAAGAAGTAGAAGAATTACTGTGAATTCAAGGCCAGCCTGAGACTATATAGTGAGTTATAGGTCAGCCTGGGCTAGAGAGAGAACCTAACTCAAAAAAAAAAAAAAAAAAAATGCCTGGAGAGATGGCTTAGCAGTTAAGGCGCTTGCTTGTGTGAAGCCTAGAGACCCAGGTTCGATTTCCCAAAACCTATGTAAGACAGATGCACAAGGTGGTGCATGTGTCTGGAGTTTGTTTGCAGTGGCTAGAGGCCCCGGCACGTCCATTCTCTCCTTCTCTCAAATAAATATTTGAAAAGCAAAAAAATAGAAAGAATAAGACAATGTTTTGTTTTTACACAAAAATCCTTCACCTTGTCCACACATTGAACAGGATTATCATTTGAACTGAGAACACTACCCATAGCAATCAACTCCAAAGAGCCAGGTGTTCATGTTCAAACAAAAACTTGGACACACATGTTCATAGCAACATTATCCTGAGTAGCAACAAGCAAACTACCTGAACATCCATTGAAGGATGAATGCTCTGTCCACCGTTGGAGTATTGTTCAGCCATAAATAATGAAGAACTGGGCTGAAGAGATGGCTCTCTCAAATAAATAAATAAAATTTTTAAAAAGTGTCTGGGCATGGTGGTGCATGCCTTTAATCCCAGCACTCGGGATTCAAGGCCACCCTGATCCTACAGTGAATTCCAGGTCAGCCTGAGCTAGAACAAGACCCTACTTTGAAGAAGAAAAAAAAAAAAGAAAAGAAAAGAAAAGAAAGAAGAAAGAAAGAAATAGAAAATGAAAGAGAGAAAAAAGAAAAAAGTGAAGAACTGTGGGCTGGAGAGATGGCTTAGCAGTTAAAGACGTTTATTTGAAGGCCTAACGGCCTGCATTTGATTCCCCAGTACCCAAATAAAGCCAGATGCACAAAGCTGGTGCATGCATCTGGAGTTCATTTGTAGGAGAAAGAGGCCCTGGTGCACCTATTCTTATTCTCCCTTCTCTCTCCCCTTGATATATATATATATATATATATTTTTTTTTTTCAAGGTAGGGTTTCACTCTAGCTCAGGCTGGAATTCACTATGGAGTCTTAGGGTGGCCTCGAACTCATGGCAATCTTCCTACCTCTGCCTCCCGAGTGCTGGGATTAAAGGCGTGCGCCACCACTCCCGGCCCTGAAAAATTTTTTTAAATGAAGACCTAACCCATCCACACTACAACCTGGATCATCCACAGTACAACCTGGACCAACTGGATCCATAATACCGAGTAGAAGAAAGTAGACACAGAAGACCACGTGCTGGGTGACTGTGAGACAATCTGAACAATTCAGGCAAATTTACAGCAACCAGAAGCAGGGTGGTGACTGCCTAGGGCTGGAGGAGGGCATGCAGGCCAGGAGTCTTCTACTGAGGAGATGGAAATATTCTAGAAGAGTAAATGTGCCAAGTGCCATTGAATTGTGCTGCAATTCTGTTCCAAATGGTACATTTTATGTTGTGTGTGTTTTGTTACATTAATATCCATAATATATGTATAATACATATGCATGTATGTATGTGTATATATCTACATATACATACACACATACGTGTGTGTGTTTAAAAACAAAAACCCCAACAACCTCCAGATGGTGGAGAAGGAAGACCTGTCCTTACCATGAGCTATGAGGACAGACGTGTTTCATTTGGGGCTTGACAGTCCTATGTCACCAAATCCCAGAGAGACAAAGGGCATGGTGGCAGCTTACCCTGTACTGAGCATGTGCTAGCATCAGCATCGGGATTCCCAGCCTCAGGGGTGCAAGGGAACAAGCTAAGGACCACTGTGTCTGAGCCATCCACTGATTCATCTCTGGAGTCCTCCGGGTCCCCAGGCTCAGGGGTGGGTGACTGCTGGTTCAGGATACTGCCTTTGGCAGACTGGTTGCGCTCCATGAAGGGCTGAAGGAGAGATGACAGTAGTGACTGGAAGCTCTTGTTAAGTTGGTAAAGTGCTTGCCCAGCATGCATAAAACCCTGGGTTCATCCCCAGGACCAGATACAATGGGTATAGTAGCATAATTTTGTAATCCTAGCACCAGGGAGAGGGAGGAAGGAAGATCAGGAGTGCAAAGTCATCCTCAGCTCCATAGTGAGTTCCTGGAGGCAAGCTTAGGCTACATAAGACCATCTCCAAAAGAACAAAAAGTCAATTAAGTAGGTGCTATCTGCATAAGCAGTCTCGCTCTGTAAGGGTGAGTAAACTGAGGCTCTGGATAATTGCCAGTGCTGGGAAATTTGCAAAGAGTCCAAGGCAAGTGTAACTTTCAGTGCTGTAAAGGCCAGGGGTTCTGCTATCAGCTGCCTGCATCCGAATCCCCCCACTTAGAGGCTATGAGAGAGTGTGCGCATGTAACAACCTCGCTGAGCTAGTTTCCTCGGTAAGAAGGAACTGAGGCCTGAAAGAAACCATGACAGCACACATAGCCTGATACCAGCAGAACTTAGTATCTCCTGTAGTCATCTGGGTCGGGGTCTCCCGAAATAAGTTTGGTGTCAACAAAGATGCAATTGGTTCCAGTTCCACCCTTACCTTCCAAACCGACCCACGAGCCTCCCACGAGCCTTCTCTGTCCCCCTACGCTGCAAGCCTGGGTCTTCCAAAAGTTGGGAACCCAATTAACAAACTTTTCTCTTCCAATGAATTTAGTGGGGAGCGGGTTGGAGATGGGACCCTCAGCTCTCGGGCTTCCTCAGCTTGGACAGAGGGCAACTTGATATGCTACCGCTACCCGCCCCCCCCAACTCCTGTACTGCGCCTGCGCACCCCCGCCTTCCCAAAGTGTGAAGGGGCGGGAACTGCCTCTAGTCCTCTAAGGCCAAGTCGAGAGGGGCGTGGCTTCCGCTAGGACTCAACTAGTGCAGCTGCGCCTGCGCGCGTCCTTTCCTCAGAACCGGACAGTGGTCCCTGGAGCCTGGCGACTGCATCCAGCTCCGCCCACAGATTTTTTTCCCCAACAGGGAACCAATCACCGACTCATAAGGGAGGGTAGGACATGCAAATAGGCGGGACATCTGGAATTTAAAGGGTTGGATACTATTGGCGCCTCCTCCGTAACAGGTTTTGAGCATGACCCGGACTAAGTACCAGCAGGATGGCTAGAGGAGAGCGTGTATTTGAGATAGAATCGTCTCTTCCAGAAAAAGGGGAATTCCTGGCTCTCCCCTACCTAGGTTGAGTTCTTTGTCCACTCCGAACGCGCCCTGGGTTTCCCTCTCACAACCCTCTGCGGTCAGAGAGGAGGAATGAGGCCGCCACGCAACTGGTACCGGAACTGAACATCCAGCGTTCAGATTCCGCGGGGAAGATTTAGGCAGAGAGCCCAGCCTCTGAACTTCTGGTTCCGGTTCTCGCATTCCACGGGCTACGGCCGCCATGGAGGAGCCAGAGATGCAGCTGAAGGGGAAGAAAGGTGGTGTGGCACCTTAGACCGGGTGGAGGGAACGGGAGGGCGCAGAATCGTCCCTCGGGGAGAGGAACGCGGAAGCTCCGTCTGTGACACGGACCTCGGGGATTTCCTGGGGAGGGGGCGGATGGGAGAACCTGGTGTTTGAAGCGTGTGAGAAGGGCCGGGACGCTGTGATCCCTGGATGTGCTTTATGTACACATTTGTGTATCATTACCTTGATTTATCAAATATTTACTCATCCTTTTTTGAAACAGGGTCTCAAGCAACCCAGGCTGACCTTGAACTAATCCTCCTGCCTCAACCTTCTAAGTGCTGGGATAACAGGCTTGTACCACCATGACCGGCTTATCAAATACTTATAAATCATATAGTTACAATGTACCGCAATTTTTTTTTACAAGGTCTCATTTTGTAACTCAGGCTGGCCACAGACTTTTTATGTATGTACGGGTGGATGTAATCCAGAATGCCCATGGAACTCCTGATCCTCCTGAATCAATCTACTCAGTGCTGGGATCAGGCCTGTTCTGCCATACTTGGCCTCAAACGTTTTATGTTACTTCATTTTATTTTACTATTTTTGAGTTTTCAAGGTAGGGTCTTGCTCTAGCCCAGGCTCACCCGGAATTCAATATGTAGTATCAGGGTGACCTCAAACTCACAGCGATCCTCCTGTCTCTGCCTCCGGATTGCTGGGATTAAAGGCATGTACCACCACACCCAGTTTTTAAATATTTTTATTTATTTATTTGCAAGCAGAGAGAGAGAGAGAAAGAATGGGAACACCAGAGCCTGTAGCTGCTGCAAACAAACTCCAGATGCATGTGCCACTTTGTGCATCTGGTTTTACATGGGTACTGGGGAATTGAGCCTGGGTTCTTAGGCTTTGCAGGCAAGCACCACAATCACTGAGCCATCTCTCCAGCCCCTTACTTTATTTATTTATTTATTTTCGAGGTAGGTTCCACTCTAGTCCAGGTTGACCTTGAATTCACTGTTATTTTTTTAACTTTTTTTTTTTTTTTTTTTGAGGCAAACCTAACAGACTGGCCTTTTTTTTTTTCTTTTTTTTTTTATGAGAGAGAGGGAGACAATTGGCAGGTCAGGGCCTCCAGCCACTGTAATTGAACTCCAGATGTGTGCAACACCTTGTGTATATGTGTGACCTTGCACATGTGTCACCTTGTGCATCTGGTTTACGTGGGATCTGGGGAGTCAAATATGGCCCTTAGGCTTTGCAGGCAAGTGCATTAATTGTTAAGCCATCTCTCCAATCCTTTCTTTTTTTCCACTTTTTATTGATAGCTTCCATAAGTATAGACAATAAAACCATGATGATTCCTACCCTCCAGTCTTATTCTCCCCTCTCAAATCTACCCTCCATCAAATCGCTTCCTCCTTCCATTTAGTGTCTCTCTTATTTTTATTTATTTATTGTTTTATTTTTCTCAATTTTTTAAAAACATTTTCCATGATTATAAAAAATATCCCCTGGTAATACCCTCCCCCCCCCTTCCCCCTTTGAAATTCCATTCTCCATCATATCCCCTCCCCATCTCAATCAGTCTCTCTTTTATTTTGATGTCATGATCTTTCCTTCCTCTTATGATAGTCTTGTGTAGGTAGTGTCAGGCACTATGAGGTCATGGATATCCAGGCCATTTTATGTCTTGAGGGAGCACGTTGTAAGGAGTCCTACCCTTCCTTTGGCTCTTACAGTCTTTCCGCCACCTCTTCCACATTAGACCCTGAGCCTTAGAAGGTGTGATCGAGATGTTACTTGGTACTCTAGTCACTTTCCAGCACTATGATACCTTCTGAGTCGTCCCAAGGTCACTGCCATCTGAAAAGAGAAGTGCTTACTGGGCAGTTTGATAAGCATAGTATATACACTTATCCAGACATCAGCAGATGTTACACCCCTAGGGCTCATGACTACCCCTGTTTTAAGTTTTCAGTATCAGGGATGTATTCCCTCCCATGGAGCAGGCCTCCAGTCCAATTGGAGGGCAGTTGGTTTCCACCATGATAGACGTGCCACTATTGCACCCATTGGCTCATTTGGCCTGGTTGGCCAATTATAAGGCTTGCAGTGTCCACTGCTGAGTATCTTAACTGGTGGTATCTCTTTCTCCCATTGAACTGCATGTAGAATGGCTTCTTCCAGCTTTCTGTCAGCTGGTCTACATGGAGGAGGTTATCAGCTCAGTTCCAGCAGGGTTTCTCAGTGGCCTTGCAGCCCATATATGTGGAGTCTTCAGCAATAGGGCCTTACCATCAATTCCTGGTGGGAAACCAAGGGCTTTGGCAATGGCCTATAATGTTTTGGGGGCATCAGGGACCTCCCTGGCCAACAACTCACTGGAGGTATCCCATCCCTGGCACTGAAAATTTTCTAACAACGATCTATGGCTCCTGAGTGTTCCATTGTCCAAAACTGGAGGATTCCATATGATTTATTTATATCCTCTTAGATTTTGATTAGCCCGCCCTCCACCTTTCCTTTACTCAATCTCCTCCCCTGACCTCACTTTGGGCCTTTTCACACCCGTTAATTTATTCTACTTACATATATACAATATCAACCTATTAAGTACCCTCCTCCCTTCCCTTCTCTTCCCTTTGTATCTCTTTTTTAGCTTCCTGGCCTCTGCTACTGAGTTTTTTCCTTCTCACACAGAAGCCCAATCATCTGTAGCTAGGATCCACATATGAGAGAGAACATGAGGCACTTGGCTTTCTGGGCCTGGATTACCTCACTTAGTATAATCCTTTCCATACCCATCCATTTTTCTGCAAATTTCATAGCTTCATTTTTCTTTACCGCCGAGTAGAACTCCATTGTATAAATGTGCCATATCTTCATTATCCACTACTTATTTATTTTTTTGAGGTAGGGTCTTGCCCAGGCTGACCCTGACCTGGAATTCACTATATAGTGCCAAGCTGGCCTTGAACTCATGGTAATCCTCCTACTTCTGAGTGCTGGGATTAAAGGCATGTACCACCATGCCTGGCTCATTTTGCTACTTTTATGAGGCAGAATTTGGTATAACAGTTGAATTAAACTTGGTAATCATGAAAGTTTTAAAGAAGTAGGACTTCTGATCCCCCTGCCTCTACCTCTCAAGTGCTAGAATTGGAGCCCAAGGCTTGGTGCATCTATCATCGGAGCTACTCCCCCATTCCTTTCATTGTTTTCCTGTAAACAAGTAAATTGATGGCCAGACCTGTAGGCACAGGCCTCCAATCTGCTACTTGAGAGGCTAAGTCAGTAGGTTTGCAAATTCAAGGCCAGTCTCAAGACCCTGTCTCAAGAAACCAAGGGCTAGGACTATAGCTCAGTGATAAAGCACTTGCTTAGGTGCAGACTAGGCCCTGGGTTTGACCCCTATACTGCAAAGTGAATAAGTAAAAACCATCTTAGTAGTTTTTTATTCTCTGGCTGGTTGAAGCCATGGCTATTAAGCAAGGTGAGACAAATGTCATCTATGTCTTTGGACCTGGACATGGTAGTTTATGCCTATAATCCCAGTACTCAGGAGGCAGAAGCAGGAAGATTGTTGAAAGTTCAAGGTCAGCCTGGTCTACATAGTATGAAGCTGAGGTTTCATATTCCCAGGATATGATATTTGGATAAAAGGAAATTGAGGTGATCTTGAATGGTAGTAGCAGTGTCCCTTAGATGTACCTTTGGGGGGGAAAGGGCCATAGGCTCACACTGTGCACTGACATCCCCTTGAGTGAGGCCCTGCTATTACTCCAGCCTGCCCCTGGGGCTGCACTTGAGAGCTATTGGGGAGTGCTTTGGTCTGGCTGGGGTCACAAGCTACATAGTTAGGAGTCTTAACACTTGTCCCCTTATCTCCACCTACTCCATGGGGACTGTTGACCCTGGACTCAGTCACGGACAAGTTCACTGAGAGCGTCTATGTCCTAGCCAATGAGCCATCGGTGGCCCTGTACCGCTTGCAGGAACATGTGCGCCGCTCACTGCCTGAGCTGGCCCAGCACAAGGTGAGTCCTGCCAAGGACTTTTGGGTCTGCATTTCCTAAGCTGGGGCCTCCCTGTTGGGGTGGGGGAGCAGGAGGCAAGGCACGTGCCCCAACATCCATAGAGAGGAGATTGCTGGTGGAAGAAGTTTCTATATCCATGGGGTGGACTTGGGATCCCCCAACCCATGTACTGTAGGGCTGAGATGCAGCTCATTGGGAAAGTGTGGGCCAAGCATGCACACTGCAAAGAAGAGCACAAGACAGTTGGAAGGAGGTCCCTCAGGAGTGAGCCTTTCCTGCTAACAGCACCCTAACCCTGCAGGCTGACATGCAGCGCTGGGAGGAGCAGAGCCAGGGAGCCATCTACACTGTGGAGTACGCCTGCAGGTGAGGCTCCCCCCCATCAGTCATGGGAGAGGTAAGGATTTGAGCACCACCCCTTCAGTGTTCCCAGCCACAGGCATCTCAGTTGGGTTCTTTGCTGGAGCAATAAGGACCTTGTTCCTACTGCCTCTGGACTTTGATGACCACTGGCATTCTGTTTGTGTGTGGCTCACACTGGACACCCATGGATAGAGCTGGTGGATTGCTGGTGCTCTAGTTATGGTCTCTGTCCTTCTGGTGAGAGAGGGTGACTGAGCAGGTAGCATCTTCCCAGCATGAAGAGCTGTTGGCAAGAACAGCCCTGCAGCCCAGGGAAGGAGGGTCCTCTGCCTATTTACTGTTGCTCTGGATTTTATTTTGCTTATTGTCCATGGGCCTATGTGCTGGCCTACCGAGGCCAGAGGAGGATGCCGGCTGTTCTCCATTACTCTTCACCTCATCTGCTTGAGACATTTTCTCATTACACTTGGAACTTGTTTTTCACTTAGAATGGCTGACTAGCAAGTCCCAGCAATCCTCCTGTTTCTGCCCTTCTCAGCACTGGGGCTACAGGCATGTGCAGCCATGGGGTTAGTGGGTGCTGGAGATGGAACTCAGATCCTTATGCTTGAGCCCCAAGTGTTCTGATCCAGTGACCATCTCCCTAGCCTAGCCTTTAACTGCTGAGCCATCTCTCCAGCCCTGCCACCTTTGAGCAGGGTCTCTTCCTTGCCTGGAACTCAGCAGCTAGATGGGAATGACTGGCCACTGAGTTCCAGAGATTATTCTGTCTCTGCCTCTCCAGTACTGGGATTACAGGCACAGGCCACCATGCCCCACTTTTACATGGGTGCTGGGATCTGAATTTAGATCCTGGTGCTTGACCAGTGATTGATCCACTGAGCCATTTCCTCAGTCCCTGTTTGTTTTTGAACACAGGATCTTCGGGTGTAGCCTAGGCTGGTCTTACACTCCTGATCCTCCTGCCTCTGCTCCCCACAGGCTGGAATAACAGCCATGCACAACACCTGGTCAGGGGGCTTTTTTCTCTTTGTGTAGTATGTGTGTGGTTGTGGTGGTGTGTGCACGTGCACACATACACATGTACATATTGATACAGCATCCCATGCACTCGCCTCTGGCAGCCATTGCTCACCCGCTTGCTACAATGGAGTGAGTCTTACTGATCCAGAGCTTGCCAGTCCCAAGCCCCAGTGATTTTCAGATCTCCACACCACCACAGGACTAGGGTTCCAGATACCCATGGCCATGCCCAACTGTTTATGTGGGTTCTGGAGATTCAAACTTGAGCAGTGTCAGGCCTCCTCAGACACTTAAGCTTGGGCCAGAAGTATGCTTAACCACTGAGCCATCTCTCCAGCCCAGTAAGCTACCTTTGAGGCTCTCTTTGCTTGTACCTTCAAAACTGTTGTTGCAGCTGGGCGTGGTCATCATGCCTGTCATCCAATACTGAAGAGACCCAGGTACAAGGGTCGGCATGAGTTCAAGGTCAGCCTGAGTTAGTGAGACCCTGCCACTTGTCTCTATTATGTGTATCTAATCCAGAAATGTACAGTGTGACCCCATGGCCATCCCTCGGGGATATCCAGGGATCCTCCAGGTCCCTTTTGAGTGCTTAGCTGCATGGGGCCCTGAGACCTCTGGCCTGGCTTCTCAAGGGCTGAGATGAGGGGACGTGTCATCCTCCAGGCAGCTGACCCATTCCCTCCCCTCCACCCTCCTGTTTCAGCGCTGTGAAGAACCTGGTTGACAGTAGTGTGTACTTCCGCAGCGTGGAAGGCCTACTCAAACAGGCCATCAGCATCCGGGACCACATGAATGCCAGCTCACAGGGCCACAGGTAGCCTCTGTGCACCCACCTGTGCCCCACTCTGTCATCAACATTGCCAGCCCAGCTGCTCAGTGTCTGGAGATTTCTGCTTGTCACTTGTCATCAGACTCTGAGCCCAGTGTGTACCTGAGCTGGGCACCAGGAACACAGCTGGGGCAAGGCAGCTGGCTTCTAGGGAGACGGCAACCAAGTCATTCCACAGCAGGCAGGAGCATGTAAACCTCATTGCAAGGGAAGCGATGGATTCTCCACAATGGTGTGGGAGCCAAGGCAATGCTAAGACCCAGGAGCCTGTACTCTGGACATGTTAGAGGAGCCTGTCTGTGGTGTAGCAAGTGAACAAGGCAGGAGCTGCAGGTGAAAGCAGGGCCTCTCCACCCAGGCCATACTCCCCTCAAACTGAGGGAGGGTCAGAAATGAAAAAAAAAGAAAAAGAAATGCTTGCTGTCTTAGCACAGGAGGGTTATGTAGGGCTAACTTGTATTTCCTTTGTTTTTGTCATAACTTAATAAACATGCCTCTGATACATCCTGTCTTCAGTCTGATGCACTCTAGTCTCCCCAGACCAGAGCACTGGTAAACCTTCCCACTAAAAGGCACAAAGAAAGCTTGCTGAGCTTAGTGGCTCATACCCACCACCCCAGCCTTCAGGAGGCTGGGCCTGGGGAACACAAGTTCCAGGCTCCTCTAGGTGACAGCCGAACCCTGGTTCCAAAAACCAACAACACCTGTAGGTTCCTGTCAACTCCTGACTTCCAAGGCACTGTCTGACCCACTGCTTCTGCCTGTTGTAGAAACACACTCCTTGCTGGCACTGGGCCTGTGATGTGCACCATCCTCTGGGCTGTGGAGTCCTGTTTTTATAGCAGGTGTGGGAGAACAGAGTAGGATTCAGACCTGGACCCAGCTCAGCTGAGCCGTCTTCTGGACCTGATCTCAGTCCAACAGACACCACATGTATTTCTTTTCAGCCACACTCATCCTCGTTGCCTTGACCCTGAATGACACTGAAAGCTGTCCAGCCTCCCCAGCCAGGTCAGTTCCCAGGCTTGGGTACTTCTCTGCTATGAACTCGCCCTCTTGATGCAGCAACCTGCTGTCTAGCACACCCTGCTGGTTTTTTCACTGGGATTCTAGAACTTTTCCTAGAAGCCCTGGGCAAGGTGGTAATCTTCCATATCCATCTCTAGCCCTCCACCAGCCAAGCATATTGTCTCTTAATCTCTGTCCCTGATTCTGTCAGTTTCTTGCCTCTTACCCAGACCCTGTCCTGACCCCAAAGACCCCACCCCAAGACTAAGGGGCAGCCATACTTCCCATCCTAGCCCCATGCCAGCTCATTGCGTTACCCACAATCTTTTCGGGCAGAGCCCTGCAGCTTCCCCCTCCGTTGCCACACACCTGCTGCTGTGCCTGCCTTCTCTGCTCTCCACTTTTCCTAACGTCAACATTGCTCATCTTGTGAACTAGCGTTCAGAGGACAAAACAGCTTTGACCAGCCCATATGCACATGGAGGCCCTAGCAGAAGCTGAGAGAAGAATAGAGATGGTACAGCCTCAGTGCCATGAGGCAGCAGAGTCGAGAGTGAGACCCTACCTCAAAAAATCAGAAAAAAAATACAACAGGGAGTGGGGGCAAGGGAGATGGTTCAGCAGTTAAAGGTGTTTGCTTGCAAACCCTGCTGTCCAGGGTTCAATTCCCCAATACCCACATAAAGCCAGTTGCACAAAGTGACTCATGCATCTGGAGTTTGTTTGCACTGGCAAGAGGCCCTGGTGTACCTATGCTCTTTGCTCACAAATAAATCAAAAAATAATAATATTAAAACAAAAACAGGGAAGGTGGACATATGCCCAAGCAGATCCACCAGGACTGCAAAGTACTCCATGGTAAAGCATTGCTCTTGCGCCCACTTGTGGTGAATGACTAGGACATGCAAATGAGATGCAAATTAACGAGGGCCCTCTGGGAACAGGTGAAAGCTCTGATGCCATTGAAAGGTGGCTTATCAGCTGAAGTGACACTGAGGGGCTGTAGATGGTGAGGAATCTTGGGAAAGCCTAGGACACCCCAGACCAGCCCCATTAGCTCACAGCACCCAAGCTCTGAAGATATACAATTCTTAGCAGCTGAGTATGGGAGGCAGGGCCAGCATGTCTGTCTTTGTTTTTGAGACAAGGTCTCATGTAGTTCTGATTGGCCTGGAACCTGATTTTTGAGGTAGGGTCTCACTCTAGCTCAAGCTGACCTGGAATTCACTATGTCGTCTCAGGGTGACCCCAAACACACCAGGATCCTCCTACCTCTGCCTCCCAAGTGCTGGGATTAAAGGCATACACCACCATGCCCGGCTCCTGTTCTTTTAAATATTCATTCGCGCATGAGAGAGAGTATGTGAGAGAGAGAGAGAATGGGCACAGTAGGGCCTTTCGCCACCACAGAGGAACTCTAGACACATGCACCATGTTGTGCATCTGGCTTTACGTGGGTACTGGGAAATTGAACCTAGGTCCTTTGGCCTTGCAGGCAAGCACCTTAATCGCTAAGCCATATCTCCAGCCCCCTCATGCCCTGTTCTTGCCAGGGCCTCTAGCCACTGCAAATGAACTCCAGATGTATGCATCACCATGTGCATCTGGCTTACATGGGTACTAGGGAATCGAACCTGGTCCTTAGGCTTTGCAGGTAAGCATCTTAACCACTAAGCCAACTCTCCAGGGGCCCAGTCCACATTTTATTTTTATTTATTTATTTATTTTTGGTTTTCCAAGGTAAGGCCTTGTTCTAGCTCAGGCTGATCTGGAATTCACTATGTAGTCTCAGGCTGGCCTCAAACTCATAGCAATCCTCCTACTTTGGCCTCTGGAGTGCTGAGATTATAGGCGTGCATCACCACACCCAGTGAAAACAAGATTTTTTGTTTGTTTGTTTGTTTGTTTGTTCCTAGTTTTTCAAGGTAGGGTTTCACTGTAGCACAGGCTGACCTGGAATTCACTATGTACTCTCAGGCTGGCCTTGAACTCACAGCCATCCTCCTTCCTCAGCCTCTCAAGTGCTGGGATTAAAGGCGTGTGCCACCATGCCTGGTTCCCCACCTTTTAAATAAATTTTTAAAAATAATGCTGGGCATAGTGGCACACGTCTTTAATCCCAGCATTCAGGAGGCAGAGGCAGGAGGACTGCCTTGAGTTTGAGGCCACCTTAAGACTACATAGTGAATTCCAGGTCAGCCGGGCTAAAGTGTGACCCTACCTCGAAAACAAAAAAGGCCTGAGAGATGGCTTAGCAGTTATGGCACTTGCCTGCGAAGCCTAAGAACTCATGTTTGAATCTCCAGGCCCCATGTAGGCCAAAACGCCCACAATGTCACACACGTGCACAAGATGGTGCATGCATCTGGAGTTCATTTGCAGCAGCTGAAGGTACTGGTGCACCCATTCTCTCTCTCTCTCTCTCTCTCTCTCTCTGCCTCTTTCTTGCTCTCAAATAAATAATAAAATAAAATACTTTCTTTATTTGTGTGAGAGAGAATGGATACGTGAAGGCCTCAAGACACTGTAAACAAACTCCAGATGCATGTGCCACCTTGTGCATCTGTCTTATGTGGGTACTGGAGAATCAAACCTGGCTCCTTAGGCTTCACAGGAAGTTCCTTAACTGCTAATCCATCTCCCCAACCCCTAAAAGGTTTTTTTTTTTTAGCCTGGTATGGTGACTCAACTGCGGGGGAGAAAAAGAGAGCCAGGCGTAGTGGTGCACTCCTTTAATCCCAGAATTTGGGAGGCAGAGGTAGGAGGATCACCATGAGTTCAAGGCCACCCTGAGACCTGAGACTACATAGTGAATTCCAGGTCAGCCTGAGCAGCTAGAGTGAGACCCTACCTCAAGAAACCAAAAAAAAAAAAAAAACACTAAAATGCAAAACAAGGGCTAGAGAGATGGCTTAGCAGTTAAGGCACTTGTCTGCAAAGTTTACGGCCCAGAGTTGAACCTAGGTAAACCAACCAGCTGAACAAGGTGAAGCATGCGTATAAGGTGTCCCAAATACCTGGAGTTTGATTGCAGTGGCTAGAGGCCCTGACACACTAATTCTCTCTCTCTCTCTCTCTCTCTCTCTCTCTCTCTCTCTCTCATTAAAAAAAAAAACAAATATATATATATATATATATATATATATATGCACATATATATACACACACACACACACAAAACAAAGGCTAAAGAGATGCCTTAGTGGTTAAGACACTTGACTGCAAAGCCAAAAGACCCAGGTTTGATTCCCCAGGACCCACATAAGCCAGATGCACAAGGTGGCTCATGCCTCTGGAGTTCGTTTGCAGTAGCTAAAGGCCCTGGCATGCCCATTCTCTTATCTGTCTCTCCCTCTGTCTCTCAAATAAGTAAGTAACTAATAAATTAAAGATTAAAAATATAGAACAAAGAATGTAGGGGTGTGTTTGTAATCCCAGCACTGAGGAGGTAGAGAAAGGCAGATCCTTGGAGCTCACTGGCCAGCCAGTCAGCTTTAAACCAGTGAGAGACTCTCTTGTCTCAAAGAAAGAAAAAATGGGCTGGTGAGATTGCTTAGTGGTTAAGGTGTTTGCCTGCATAGCCAAAGGACCCAGGTTCGATTCCCCAGGACTCGTAACCCAGATGCATAAGGTGGTGCATGTTTCTGGAGTTCATTTGCAGTGGCTAGAGGCCCTGGCATGCCCATTCTCTTCCTCCCCCTCCTCTCTTTCTTTGTCTTTCTATCTAAAATAAATGAATAAATAAAAATTATAATTTTTTTTGTTTTTTGAGGTAGGGTCTCACTGTAGCCCAGGCTAACCTTGAATTCACTATATAGTCTTAGGGTAGCCTTGAACTCGCAGTGGTTTCCCTACCTCTTCCTCCCTCTTTTTAGTATTGTTATTATTATTTATTTCAGAAAGAGAGAGAGAATGGACACGCCAGGGCCTCTAGCCACTGCAAATGAACTCCAGATGCATGTGCTACCTTGTGCATCTGCCTTACGTGGGTCATGAGGAATTGAACCTGGGTTCTTTTTTGTTTGTTTTGTTTTGTTTTGTTTTTCAAGGTAGGGTCTCGCTGTAGCCCAGGTTGACCTGGAATTCACTCTGTATTCTCAGGGTGGCCTCAAACTCACAGTGATCCTCTTACCTCAGCTTCCTGAGTGCTGGGATTAAAGGCGTGCTCCACCACATCTGGCTGAACCTGGGTTCTTTAGCTTTGCAGGGGAGTGCCTTAACGGCTAAGCCATCCCTCCAGCCCTTTTTTTTTTTTTTTTTTTAATGTAGGGTCTCACTGTAGCCCCAGTTGATCTAGAATTTACTATGTAGTCTCAGGTTGACTTCAAACTCACAATGATCCTCCTACCTCTAGGCCTCCCAGGTGATGAGGATTTTTATTTAATTAATTAATTTTGGTTTTTTGAGGTAGGGTTTTACTGTAGCCCAGGCTGATCTAGAATTCACTATGTAGTCTCAGCTTTGAACTCACGGTGATTCTCCTACCTCTGCGTCCGGAGTGCTGGGATCAAAGGTGTGAACCACTATGCCCAGCAAGTCTGTGACTTTAAAAACAAAAATTATGGTCTGGGGAAATGGCTTAGCGGTTAAGGTGTTTGCCTGTGAAGCCTAAGGACCTCGGTTTGATTCCCTAGGACCCACGTCAGCCAGATGCACAAGGGGGCGTGTGATGCACAAGGGGGCGCATGCATCTGGGGTTCGTTTACAGTGGCTGGAGGCCCTGGTGTGCCTATTCTCTCTTTCTTTCTATCTGCCTCTTTCTCTCTCAAATAAATAAAATATTTAAAAAATTTTTATTTATTTATTTGAGAGAGAGGCAGGTGAGAGAGAATGGGTATGCCAGGGTCTCTAGCCACTGCAAATGAACTCTAGATGCATGGGCCACCCTGTGCATCTGGCTTACATGGGTACTAGGGAATTGAACTTAGGTCCTTAGGCTTCACAGGCATGTGCCTTAACTGCTAAGCCATCTCTCCAACCCAAGTCTGGGACTTAAAAAGAATTTTTTTGTTTGTTTTATGTTTTTTTCAAGGTAGTGTCTCACTCTAGCCCAGGCTAATCTGGAATTCACTCTGTAGTCTCATGCTGGCCTCCAACTCACAGTGATCCTCCCACCTTTGCCTCCCTAGTGCTGCAATTGAAGGTGTGCACTGCAACATCCAGCTTAAATATTTTTATTATACATTTACAAGCAGAGAGAGAGAGAAGAGAAGAAAAGGGAGGAAGGGAGGGAGGGAGAGAATGGACATGTTAGGGCCTCCAGCCACTGGAGATGAACTCCAGATACATGCACCACTTTGTGCATCTGGCTTTATATGAGTACTAGGGAATCAAACCCAGGTCGTTAAGCTTTGTAGGCAGGCGCCTTAATTGCTGAGCCATCTCCAGCCCTTTTTTTTTTTTTTTCGAGGTAGGGTCTTAGTTTAGTTCAGACTCACCTGGAATTTACTATGTAGTCCCAGGCTGGCCTTGAACTGACAGAGATTCTCCTACCTCTGCCTCTTGAGTGCTGGGATTAAAGGCATGCACCACCATGCCTGGCCTTTCCTATTTATTTGTTTGCCTGGATATTCTTTTAATTTTTTTTAAAGTTTTCTTTATTTGAGAGAGGAGAGAGAGAGAATGGGCGTGCCCGGGCCTCCAGCACTGCAAACGAACTCCAGACACATGCACCACCTTGTGCATCTGGCTAATGTGGGTCTTGGGGAATCGAACCAGGGTTCTTTGGCTTTGCAGGCAAACGCCTTAACCACTAAGCCATCCCTCCAGCCTGTGTGTGGATATTCTTGAGTGACCCATTGGTGGATAGGTAGTGATGGGGTGGGTACAGGTTTGAAGCCTGGCAAGGAGGGAGGCATGGCCTCTGTGGGAGGGGTCTTGAGGGCGGGATTGTTGCAGTGGGCAGGGCCAAGCTGGGTCCCCTTGCACCCGTCCTGGGCCGCTGCAGCTGCCACCACCCTGCCTTACGTAACCAGAGCCTGCAAGTTGCATCAGAGGCGGACGGCGGCTGGGTAAACAGAGCGGTCCCCTGGGCCAGGGCTCCCCAGCCACCTCCAGCTACCTGAGCCTTGCTCTGCACATTGCAGCCCAGACAGAAGCCCCAGCCTGGCCAGGACCATAATGTGTGTTGGGGACACCTGAGGGTATGATTTTGAGCTCTGGGTCAAGACTGGTCACCCACATATGACACATCATGAACTTTAGTTCTTATGTCTAAAGAGAAAATTGTAGCTGGGCATGGTGGCTCACACCCATCATTTATCACTCAAGAGGGTGAGGCAGCAGGATTGCCACAAGTTTGAAGTTAGTCTGGGCTACAGAGACCCTGTCATAAATAAAAATCAAATAAATAATAAAATAAAAACGAGAAAGTTACCAGGCATGGTAATGCATGCCTTTTATCCCAGGATTTGGGAGGCAGAGGTAGGAGGATCGCCATGAGTTCACAGCCACCGTGAGACTACATAGTGAATTCCAGGTCAGCCTGGGCTAGAGCGACCTCAAAAAAAAAAAAAAAAAAAAAAAAAAAAAAAAAAAACAGAAGAGAGAGAAAGTTATGCCCAAGCTACCAGAGTTCTAAATCCCATGTCACACACAGGTAAACCGAGGCATGGAGAGAGGCAGAAGCCCTCCAGTCTGCCCCACTCTTATCTCAGTGCCCCTGCCCCACCCCACTGGCACCTCCCACCTGCTTCTGCTAATCTCCAGCCTCCTCTCCTTGCTCCAAGAGGAGACAGATGCCTGACAGGCATGAGCACCTGCCACTCTTCCTTCAGAGTCTTCCCCAAATCCACACCCTCTGTGGTGTTTGCCTGGGTCCCCAGCCCCAGCTGCCCCCTCCCACAAGACACTCTTCTGAGCTCTCACAAATCCCTACTAGTACTGGAAAGTCTAGTGCTCAAGCCCTAACTTCTGGGAAGCCCTCCCCCTCCTTCTAGTATGGCCCTTGTTGGGCCTTCTGTGCCTTCCTCTTGCCTGGTACTGTCCCACAGGCTCTCTCCCATACACTGAGGGACTTCTTCAAAATTTCCCACTCCACAGCTAGCTTCATCCTTACCCTCTAATCCTGTTACCCTTTTCACTTTGATTCTCCATCCAGTCCCTCCCCAGTGCTCCTCTCCTGCTTGGGACCTGAAGAAGGGACAGATTGAAAGGCTGGTCTGTGGGGTCCAGTCCTAGAAGGACCTCCACAGATGACATTTCCTCCTGAAGCCAGAGATAAGGGGACGTGGAGGGCTGGAGAGATGGCTCGGCAGTGAAGGCACTTGCCTGCAAAGCCTAACTACTGGGTTCAAATCCCCAGTACCAATGTAAAGCCAGATGCACAAAGTGATGGATACATTTGGAGTTTGTTTGCAGCAGCTGGTGCCCCTGGCGTGCCCACTATCTCTGTCTCTCTGTTTGCAAATGAACAAGTAAAATAAAAAAAATTGAGGGCTGGAGAGATGGCTTAGTGGTTAGAGCACTTGCCTGCAAAACCAAAGGACCCAGGTTCGATTCCCCAGGACCCATGTAAGCCAGATACACAAGGTGGCGCATGCATCTGGAGTTTGTTTGCAGTGGCTGAAGGCCCTAATGTGCCCATTCTCTCCCTCCCTCCCTCCCTCTCCCTCTCTCTCTTTCTCTCTCTCTCTCAAAATTTAAAAATATTTTAAAAAGCCAGGCGTGGTGGCACACGCCTTTAATCCCAGCACTCAGGAGGCAGAGGTAGGGGGATTGCTGTGAGTTCAAGGCCACCCTGAAACTACATAGTGAATTTCAGGTCAGCCTGAGTTAGAGTGAGACCCCACCTCAAAAACCCAAAAATAATAATAATAAATACACAACTAAATTTCAAAAAATAAAGTCTTAAAATTTTTCATAATCTATTTATTTGACAGCAAGAGAGAGAGAGAAACAGAGAAAGAGAGAAATTGTGTGCGCCAGGGCCTTCAGCCACTGTAAATGAACTCCAAAAGCATGCGCCACCTCGTGCATCTGGCTTACATGAATCGAACCCGGGTCCTTTGGCTTTGCAGGCAAGAGCCTTAACCACTAAGCAATCTCATCAGCCCGATTTTTTTTTTTTTTTCGAAATAGGGTCTCACTGTGGTCCAGGTTGACCTGGAATTAACTCTGTCATCTCAGGGTGGCCTTGAACTCATGGCGATCCTCCTACCTCTGCCTCCCGAGTGCTGGGATTAAAGGCGTGGGCCACCACTCCCGTCTTCAATTTTTTTTTTTCTTTGAGACAGGAGGGTCTCTCACTGGTTTGAAGCTCACCAAGTACCAAGTAGACCTGACTGGCTGGCCAGTGAGCTCCAAGATCTGCCTTTCTCTACCTCCTCAGTGCTGGGATTACAAATACACCTCTACATTCTTTTGTTTGTTTTTAATTTTTAATGTTTATTTTATTATTTATTTATTTATTTGAGAGACAGGGAGAGACAGAGAATGGGCACGCAGAAGGTAGACTGGGTGAGAGCCAGACAGGTGACCCCAGAGTCACTTATGGAGTCCCTCCAGCTGAGATTGCATAGTGAATTTCAGGTCAGCCTGGGCTAGAGTGAGACCCTACGTGGAAAAACAAAAAGAATAAAATAAAAAATAAAGAAAGCAGGCGATCTGAGATATGAACAGAGTCCAAGTTGAAGTCAGGGTCACAATAGGGACAAGGATCTGGAGTAAGATCAGGAGCCCAATGAGCTGTGGAGAACCCTGGCCTGTCGCCTGCAGTCCTTCCCCCATTCTGTTTTGGGGCGAGAGGGATTTCTTGAGATGGTGTCCAAGCTGGCCTGGAGCTCATTATGTAGTTCAAGCTGGCCTCAAACTCGCCGCTATCCTGCCTCAACCTCGCTAGTGTTGGGATGACATACCTGCGCCACCACACCTGGCTTCTCCCTTCTGAAAACGCCAGGTGCCCGCTCCTCGTCCATAGCTCCCAGACAAGGCCACGCCCATCACAGCTCCATGCAAATAAGATCCTCCCTGGCCAATCAGCTCTCAGGGGCGGGGTCACCCGGGATGGAACTTGCGGCCGCGCACGCGGGGCCCTCAGAGCGGCCGCTGCGGTGGGTCAGAGACTTCAGTGCCCAGCAGGTGCGGCGGGGCGGGGCGGGGCGGTACTCCGCGATGCCCGAGCGTCTACTGTGCCAGGTTGTGCGTGGAGGTCCAGGGCTGCCGCTGGGCCTCGAAGGGTGGTGTGAGTGTCTCAGGGGTGGGAGTCTCAGGTGTGTGACTCTGAAAGATGGGGGTCTGAGAGGTGATGTTCCCAAAAAAATGTGGCTGAAGTGTGTATGAGAAGTGTGCCAAGGGATTGTGCATACAAGGGGTGTTTGAGAGTTGTTTGTTAAAGTACAGTTTCTCTCTGTACCTTAGGCTGGTTCTCGAACCCATGATATAGCTCAGGCTGGCCTTGAACTTCAGGTAATCCTCTCAGCGCTAGGGAAGGGGGATGCTTACATACAAGCGTGTGCACCCACTCCTGCCTGAATTTGAGGGTTTTTTTTCTTTGAGAGGGTGGAAATTTGAGAGGGGTCTCTATGTAGTTAAGGCTGGCCTCCAACTCCTGGCAATTCTCCTGCCTCAAACTCTTTGGTGCTTGGATCACAAGCAATTACAAGTGTGTGTATGTACTCACAGTTATGTTTGTGGTGTGCCTTTCTTTTTCAGGTGATGGAGTTTTAAGAGTTGGTCTCTGTGTAGCCAGGCTAACCTTAAATTCATAGCATTTTTCCTGCCTCAGCTTCCTGAGTGCTGGCATCGCATATGTGTGTATCCGCTCACAGCTCTATTTATCTTTTTAAGGGGACAGAATCTCTGTATGTAACCCAGGCTGGCTTGGAACTTGCTATGTAGCTCAAGGCTATCCTCCTGCCTCAGTCTCCCAAGTGCTAGGATCACAAATGTGTGTAACCATTTATGGCTGTTCTTGTGATTTTCTTTCTTTCTGGGGAGAGGGAGTTCATGACTCGGTCTCTGTATATAGCCCAGGCTCGCCTCAAAGTTATAATGATCCTCCTGCCTCAGTCTCCTGAGTGCTAGGATCATAGGCATGCCCCCCCCCCTTCACACATGGCTGTGTTGAAGGTTGGTTGTGAGTTGGTACTGATGTGATGTGTGATGATGCTGTATCTCTGAGCTGTTATGCCCTCCTTTTGGGGTGTCCACCCATTTGGTATTAGCCAGGCCCTGGTGAACAACCCTCTGCCTTCCTGCTAGCCTATGTGTGTGACAGTGAGAACACCGGCTCAGAGTCCAGGATGAGGCGACCCCAGTGGCCTCGGGAACCATGCCTCCTCATGCCTCATTGTCTCTATCTGAAAGTGCAGAGATGGCATTCTTTCATTGTCCCCTTCCCAGCTTCTCTCAGGGTCCTGGGCAGCAGAGGTTGGTGACCCAGGTTCCAGGCCACCCATGACCTTAGCTACAGATGGAAATCAGAAATAACTGAGGCCTGGTGTCTGGTCTGCCTCAGACTCCTAACTGGGGAAGGTCCAGGCCCATGGCCCCTTGGGATCTGGGAGGAGTAAATGAACCTGGGTTCATAGAAGCTCTAAATGAGGCTAGGCTTGGGGAGAACATGTACCAAGAATGCTTGAGACCTTGGGTTCCATCCCCACCACCCCCAAAAGATTTATTTACATTTCAGAGGACCAGTGTTTGAGAATCGGTTGCAAAGACTGAAGAGACTGAAGGGACTTTCTAAAAAGATACACTTGTTTCTTCTTCTTCTTCTTCTTTTTTTTTTTTTTTTTTTGAGGTAGGGTCTTACTCTTGCCCATACGGACATGGAATTCACTATGTAGTCTCAGGGTGGCCTCAAATTCATGGCAATCCTCCTACTTCTGCCTCTCCAGTGCTGGGATTAAAGGCATGCACCACCACGCCTGGCTGTTTCTTCTTTTCTTTCTTTTTCTGTTTTGGTCTTTTTCAAGTAGGGTCTCATTGTAGGTGAAGTAAAATCAAGCACAAAACATGGGTCCTAGACACAGAATTTGAAGGCACTAAGGGCTAGGTTGGGGGCTCCTTCTAGAACTGCAAGATAGTTTTGACTTTTGGGCTTTTGGAAGGGTCTCATGTCCTCCAAGGCTGTCCTCAAATTCGCTATGTAGGCAAGGATGATCTTGGACTCCAGACCTTCCTGCCTCTACTTCCCTAGTGCTGGGATGATGGTGTGCATTACCAAGCTTTTCTGAGAAAGCTGGTTTTTGGAGGAGGGGTCCTAAAGCCAGGTACAGACACAGGCTCTGAGAAAAAGTGGAGTTCAAGGCTACCTGCAGGCCCTTGAGAGAACAAAAGCTATGGCAGGGGACCCATCCATTTGCTGTGGTGACCTTCAGTAAGATGCTGCCCCCTCTCTGAGCTCCATGGCTGCCTTTATGACCACAGAAAGTTGAGCCTGAACTTGGACTCTCTCCTTTTCTTTTTTAATTTATTTTGTTTTTATTTTGAGACAGGGTGTCATGTAACCCAGGCTGATCTCAAACTCAATATGTAATGGAGAATGACTTTGACCCTCCCACCTCACTCTCCTGAGTGCTGGAATGACAGGTGTATACCATCTTGTCAGGTTTTTTCAGGAACTTCTGTGCCTGTCCTGATATCCCCTGGCTGGGACCTAAATGGTGAGCCTGTGCTGGACACACTGAGGCCCACTTCTCAGGCACAGGTAGTGAGTTTGAGGTACAGCATTCTGATAGTGGAGTACAAGCCCAGACTTGACTAGGGGCGCCAAAGATCCTGCCATTGGACCCTGGAAAAAAGCCTACCTTCCTCCACGTGAAGAAGGGCCTCTTGTCTCAGAGTCCCTGTGCTATCTCCATTCAGGTGGTTGTGTGTGTAATCAGACAGAGAGGGCCTTGGGCAAACAAACAGTAGGTGCTCAATCACAACAAGCACCATATGAACATGCCCAAGCAGAGAGGCCAGTGAACCCCAGATAGTCGATTCCCACCCAACCCTCTACTGAGGGTATGGATCATCCAAACTCAAGGTGAGGGCTGAGAAGGGAGCAATAGTGGTGGATTGGGCTATCAAGTCCCCACTACTGTGAAGTGAGGCCTGTTCCCTCTTCTTTCCCAGCCTGCAGCCCTGCTAGTCCATGCCCCAAGCATGTCCTAGTAGGTGCTGTCCCAGGCCTTCTGTACCCAAAACCTTTTGCCCCAACAGTCATGGAGTGAATGAGGTCTGAATCAGACCATGGTTCTCTCCTGTTCACACACCTTCTGTGGCTCCCTAGTGCTCTGCAGAGCACCCCTCACCTGATCCCCGAGGCCCCTATGCTGGCTCAGTGCCCTTCTTTGTCTGTAGCTGCCCCTTGCTCACCCTGTCCTTAGCACACTGCTGTCATCTCAGGGCCTTGAGCTCCTGCCCCTCCTGCCTCCACCTCCCAAATGCTGGGATGACAGGCTTGTAACACCATACCTAGTTTATGTGGTGCTGGGGATCGAACCCAGGGTTTCATGCATGCTATGCAGGCACTCTACCAGTTGAGCTACAGACCCATTTTTTTGTTTTGGTTTGTTTTTGGTTTTTTGAGGTAGGGTTTCACTCTAGCTCAGCCTGACCTGGAATTCACTATATTGTCTCAGGGTGACCTTGAACTCATGGTAATCCTCTTACTTCTGCCTCTTAAGTGCTGGGATTGAAGGTATGGGCCACCATGTCTAGCCCTAGTTCAATTTTTATTTATTTATTTTTATTTTTTGAGATAGGGTCTTGCTTTAGCCCAGGCTGACCTGGAATTCACTATGTAGTCTCAGGGTGACCTCGAACTCACCACGATCCTCCTACCTCGGCCTCCCAAGTGCTGAGATTAATGATGTACACCACTATGCCCGGCCCCTAGTTCCCCCCCACAGACACTTTTTTGGTTGTTTTTTAAGGTAGGGTCTCACTGTAGCTTAGGCTGACCTGGAATTAACTATGTAGTCTCAAGGTGGCCTCGAACTCACAGCGATCCTCCTACCTCTGCCTCTTAGGTGCTGAGATTAAAGGTGTGTGCCATCATGCCCGGCCCTAGTCCCATTTTTTAATTTCTTTCCTTGTCCAGTTTTTTCTTTGTTTGTTTTTTCAAGGTAAGGTCTCTAGCCCAGGCTGACCTGGCACTCACTCTGTAGTCCCAGGCTGGCCTCAAATTCACAGCGATCACAGACGGTCTCAGTCTGCATGTAGCCTCAAACTCTTTGCCATCTTCCCTCAGCATCCTGAATGCTGGGATGACAGATGTGCACAGTTGTGCTGGGTTTCTTTTTCTATTCTTTCCCCACAGGCCTCTCTCAGACACAGTTCTGTATCTGCCATTGACCGGCCAGCAGGGGAAAACAGGTTCTGTCCACCTCTACTCCTGCATCCCTGACCTTTCTGTGCACAGAGAGCTGAGAACATGGGAATACCCAAAGCCACATCCCAGAGTCCCAGCTGGCTGCATCTTGGGGCTGCCAGGCTGTGGGCAGAGTCCCTTCCGCCCAGCACTGACAGATGTGCTAATTTCCCAAGCAGGCAGGCTGGGCCTCTGGGGAGTAATTCCCCAAGGGAATCTCTTTCTGTGGAACAAAGAGAGGGAAATCTTGGGCCATCCCCACAGCCATCCTAAGGAACCTTAGGGGACATGGCAGGGGGTCCTAGTGTGAAACAGCATGACCAGGCTCAGAGTGGATCTTTCACAGCAGACTGGGCAGGTGGCACAGGCTCAGGCTCTTGGTTTTACTGAGTAAGGATCTCAAACTGGTGGCCCAAGGACCTTATGTGACCTAAAGTTAGTTTCACAGGCCATGAAGTGCTTAAAAGGAAATTGAGGGCTGGGAATGGAGCTCAATGACAGAACCAACATCCCCTCTCCCCTGTGCCTAGCATGCATGAGCCCGTGGATTCCCCCAGACCACAGAAAATAGATAATAAACAAACAGCTCTCCAGCTTAGAAGGAAAAATATGGATTCAAACCCTAGGCTGGCTGGCCAGAATCCCTGCTTTGGCTCCTGGCTCCTGGGACATAGTGTGAGTCTCATTTAACACAAGTCTCTGTCCTTCCTGCAGGAACAGGCCAGGGAAAGGTTTGAGGGCTCCCAACTTGGCCTCAGTTTCTCCTAGGAACCCCTAAGGAACCAGGGACCCTGAGGAGCCTCCTGGGGTTCAGACATATTCTACCCGCTGAGAATTTCAGCAACCCTGTGAAAGGAAGCTAGAAGGGGTCAGGGCTGTAGGGGATGGGGTCACCTGTGTGTTGTCTTGTAGGGTGTCATGTCTGAGGGTGTCACGCAGACCAGCATAGATTTTGGAGTTTTGCACTTGTCTGGGAGTCGTCTGCATGTTTTTGGAAAGGTCTGAGTGCATTGAGGAGATCTGTGTGTGTTTGGGAGGCTCCCTATATATCTGGTGAATCTGTTGTTTGTGGGGGTCTGGGTGTTGGATGTGTACATGCATTGGGAGACTCTCATGTGTTGGGAGTTCTGTGTATATGTGGGGGGGGGGTCTCTATGCAGAGAGAGCTGTTTAGAGATTAGTGTTTAGAGAGCTGTGTGTGGGTTTGGGAAGGGTCTTGTGTTCATTTTTTATTTTTCTTTTTCTTTTTTGGTTTTTTGAGGTAGGGTTTCACTCTGGCCCAGCCTGACCTGGAATTCACTATGAAGTCTCAGGGTGGCCTTGAACTCATGGCAATTCTCCTACCTCTGCTTCAGTAGTGCTGAGATTAAAGGCATGTGCCACCATGTCTGGCTCTTATATACTTTGAGCTGTTGTTGGGTTTTTTGTTTGTTTGTTTGCTTGTTTTAATATTTTTAATTTATTTGAGAAAGAGAGAGAGAAAGATAGAGAAAGAGATGGTACATGTACCAGGGCCTCCTGTTGCTGCAAACAAGTTCCAGACACAGGCACCACTTTGTACATCTGGCTTTATGTGGATACTGGAAAATAAAACCCAGGCCAGCAGGCTTTGCAAGCGAGTGCTTTAGCCACTAGGCCATCTCCACAACCCCCTCTTTTTTTTTTTTCTTGAGGTAGAATTTTACTCTAGCCTAGGCTGACCAGAAATTCCCTCTGTAGTCTCAGGCTGGCCTTAAACTCACAGTGATACTCCAACCTCGGTTCACAAGTGATGGGATTAAAGGCATGTGCCACTATCCCCAGCTTTTTTTTCAATTAATTAATTTATTTGAGAGAGAGAGAAAAAATGAATGGGCATGCCAGGGCCTCCTGCCACTGCAAACAAACTCCAGCCACATGCACCACTTTGTGCAGCTGGATTTAGGTGGATACTGGGGAATCAAACTCTAGCTGCCAGGCTTTGCAAGATAGCTCCTTTAACTGGGGCTGGAAAGGTGGCTCAGCAGGTAAGGAGCTTGCCTGCAAAACCTAACGACCCGAGTTCAATTCCCTAGTACCCACATGAAGCCAGATGCACAAAGTGGTGTATGCATCTGGAGTTCATTTGCAGTGGCTGGAGACCCTGGTGCACCCATTCTCTCTCTCTCTCTTTCTCTCTCTCCATATGTCTCTCTTTCTCTCCTTGCAAATAAATAATTTAAAATATTTTTAAATTTTGGGACTGGAGAGATGGCTTAGCAGTTAAGCGCTTGCCTGTGAAACCTAAGGACCCCGGTTCGAGGCTCGATTCCCCAGGACCCACGTTAGCCAGATGCACAAGGGGCGCACGCATCTGGAGTTCGTTTGCAGTGGCTGGAGGCCCTGGCGTGCCCATTCTCCCTCTCACTCTATCTGCCTCTTTCTCTCTCTGTCTGTCACTCTCAAATAAATAAATAATTTTAAATTTTTTAAAAAAACTTTTAAATTTTATTTATTTTATTATTATTTGAGAGAGGGAAAGAGGCAGAGAGAGAGAGAATGGGCGCGCCAGGGCCTCCAGTCACTGCAAATGAACTCCAGACACATGCTTTACCTTGTGCATCTGGCTTTCGTGGGTCCTGGAGAGTCGAACCTGGGTCCTTTTGGCTTTGCAGGCAAGCTCCTTAACTGCTAAGCCATCCCTCCAGCCCTAAAAATATTTTTTTTAATTTTTTTTTGTTGTTATTTTATTTATTTGAGAGTGACAGAGAAAGAGGCAAAGATAGAGAGAGAGAGAATGGGCGTGCCAGGGCCTCCAGCCACTGCAAACGAACTCCAGATGTGTGCGCCCCCTTCTGCATCTGGCTAACGTGGGTCCTGGGGAATCGAGCCTGGCACCGGGGTCCTTAGGCTTCACAGTCAAGCTAACTTAACTGCTAAGCCATCTCTCCAGCCCCCTAAAAATATTTTTTAAAGCACCTCTGCTGGGCGTGGTGGTTCACGCCTTTAATCCCAGCACTCAGCAGGCAGAGGTAGAAGGATCACCATGAGTTCAAGGCCACCCTTAGACTACATGGTGAATTCCAAGTTGGCCTGAGCTAGAGTGAGACCCTACCTGGAAAATGCAAAAAGAAGTACCTCTAACCGCTGAGTCATCTCTCTAGACCGTTTTTTTTTTTTTAAATGCAACTCACAATGGGTTTTTAAAAACATTTTTAGGGCTAGAGAGATGACTTGGCCGTTACCTGCAAAGCCAAAGGACCCAGGTTCAATCCTCTGAGACCCGTGTAGGCCATATGCACAAGGTGGTGTATACATCTGGAGTTTGTGGTGGTTGGAGGCCCTGGCATGCCCATTCTCTCTCTCTGTCTCTTTCTCTCTCTCTCTCTCTCTCTCTCTCTCTCTCTCTCTCTCACACACACACACACACACAAATAAATAAAAATTCAAAAAAAAATTTTGAAAAAAATATTTTTATATGTAATTATTATTTATTTGAGAGAAAAAGAGAGAGAGAGAGAGAATGGGCATGCCAGGGCCTCCAGTCACTGCAAATGAACTCCAGACACATGCTTCACCTTGTGCATCTGGCTTACATGGATCCTGGGGAATGGCTTTGCAGGCAAGTGCCTTAACTGCTAAGCCATCTATCCAGCCCTAAAAATATTTTTTTTTAATTTATTACAAGCAGAGAGAGATAGAAGAGAAAGAGAGGGAGAATGGGTGCACCAGGACCTCCAGCAAATGAACTCCAGATGCATGCACCACTGTGCATCTGTTTTTATGTGGGTACTGGAGAATCGAACCAGGTCCTTAGTCTTTGCAGACAAGCGCCTTCGCTGAGCCATGTCTCCAGCTCCTGTTTTTGTTTTCTTTTAAAAAGGGTCTCACAGCCCAGACTTTCCTGGAACTCACTATGTAATCACACACAGACTGGCTTCCAATTTGTGGCAATCTCTGCCTCAGATTCTGAGTGCTGCAATTACAAATGTGGTTTACTACATCCAGCTAAACTGTATTTTTTAGACTTTGTAGGCAGATACATGTCCCTGAGGGATCCATTGTGTTTTGGACATCTGAACGGCTCTGCAAATGTTTAGGGGTCTCTGAGTGTTGGGGGAATCTCTCACCTCCCATTCTGTCCACCCTAGGAATAGCTTTGCCCTTGACCGCCCCTGCCACCCAGGACTGCTTGAGGCCCTTATATTGGTCTTCACTTTCTCCCCCAAGGCCTAGGAGTGGTGACTCTAAAGCCTAGTGAGAGGAACGGCGGGGAGGGGGGCAGGGATCCCCGAGGCAGACTGGACCAGGCCACGCCCCCCTCTCGTCCAGGTCCCATCACACCTGGGATGGGCGTGGCCAGGCTTGGGGTGGTGGGCATCAGGGGTCGTTCGGAGTTGACCGCATCCCCTGGAGAAAGGCGGGGGGAGGGTCCCGCTTTCCAGGGGGCTCTTCCTGTCGCCCGTAATGAGGTGCTTGGGGAGCAGGTGATGAAACCGCGGCCCGGGTTGCGTGAGGCGGAGCCCGGGTGTCCCACGGGCCCGGACGCCCCACCTGCCTCTCACTTCTGCTTTTCCCGTTCGCGTCCGCCCTGGCGCCCTGGCCCCGTGCAGCCCCCGACCACCGAGCAGGAGGAGTGGGTACTGCTTGTGGTCTGCGTGGTGGCGCACTGACTCAGCCTGCCTGGTCCAAAGTTGGCTTCTGGGAAGGAAAGAAAGATTGGAAGCCTCCTGGCGGACTTCCACCTGCATTTATTTGCAGCTGAGGAAACTGAAGCCTCCACGCGAGGCGAAGGGGTGTAGGTGAAGTGCCATTGCTAGGGTGGGATTTCTTCTGGTCACCCCCATCTCCATCACTTTGGGACTTTGGGGCTTGGGGAAGCTTAGGGGCATTTGTTGATCCACTTAGTGACCACAGACAACCCTATACAGTGTTGTGTTTTGTTTTCTTAGCTTCTTGAGACAGAGACTTATTTATTTGCAAGGAGAAAGAGAAAGGAATGGGTGCTGCAAACAAATTTCATATGCATGCGCCACTGTGTACCTGGCTTTATGTGGGTACTGGGGATCAAACACTGGCTGATAGGCTTTGCAAGCAAGCACCGTTAACCACTGAGACATCTCCTCAGCTCCCAGAGCTGTTTTTTAAATTATTAACTTATTTGAAAAAAATACTTTTATTTATTTATTTGATTTATTTGGGGCTGAGGATGTGGCTCAGTTGGCAGAGTGTGTGCCTAGAACACAAAGCCCTGGATTCCATCTCAGCACTGCATAAAACCAGGCATGGTGACACAGGACTGTCATCCCAGCACTGGGGAGTTGGAGGCAGGAGGATCAGGAGTTCATGGTCATCCTCAAGACAGACAGAAGAGAGAGAGAGAGAGAGAGAGAGAGAGAGAATGGGCACACCAGGGCCTCTAGCTGCTGCAAACAAACTCCATATGCATGGACCACTTTGTGCATCTGGCTTTACATGGGTACTGGAAAATTGAACCTGAGTCCTTAGGCTTTGCAGGTAAGCGCCTTAACTGCTGAGCCACCTCTGCAAACCGCCCCCCCCCCCCCGCTTTTTTGAGGTTGGGTCTCACTGTAGTGCAGGCTGACCTGGAACTCACTCTGTAGTCCCAGGCTGGCTTCAAAGTCACAGTGATCTTCCTACCTCTGCCTCCAGAGTGCCAGAATTAAAGGTGTGCTCCAGTACGCCCAGCCAGAGCTTTATTTTTTTTAGACAGGTTCTTACTCTGTAACCAGGCTGCCCTGGAAGTTGGATCCTCTTGCCTCCACATCCAGGGCTCTAGGATGACAGGTATGTACCACCATGCCAGCTTGCCATTAATTCATTTGGATGTTCCATATTCCCAGCTCCACACTCCACCATGCTTAGGCCTGGGACCTGGCTCCATCCCAAGTGTGTGCCTTCAGCACACACTGTTCCTGGGTCACCTAAGATGA
Organism: Dipus sagitta; assembly: GCA_036346955.1. Lineage (NCBI taxonomy): Eukaryota > Metazoa > Chordata > Mammalia > Rodentia > Dipodidae > Dipus > Dipus sagitta. The sequence continues at coordinate 220,430,171 of CM070770.1, forward strand.
CCTCCCCCGCTGTAGACTTTTCTACCCCTGTCCTAACCCCAGATCTTACTTAGCCTCTCCATGTCACCCCACTGTGGCCTGTCTCCCTGAGATTAGAAGCCCCTGTAGGTGCCCTACAGGGACACATGTGATTGACAATGTCCCCATGACAGCCATGCACAAGTGGAAGCATTTTTATTATTTTATTTTTGAGACATCTCATGTAGCCCAGGCTGGCCTTGAACTTGTGATCTTCCTGTCTCTACCTCCTGAGGGCTGAGATGACACTGTGTGTGTGTGTCCACACTGTGCTAAGTGCACTGCATTCTGGCTAGGCCTCCTGGGACCTCAGCTTCCCACCTCCTGCCAGGCACATGAAGGGGCACATGAAGAGTGGGTCACCCCATCCTCCAACAGTTCCCATCACTCTGACATCTGGAGAAGGGGTGACTAGGGTCTGTCTGTGGCTGGGGTGTGATTTGCATGTGGGTACAAATAGATCTACCCAGCCTCAAAGCCGCCTCCACACTCCTTCTGGAGCCTGACACACCTGGGAGAGACATGTCCACAGGCCCGTGCTGAGTGGCTGCAGGATTTGCATTCGAATGTATTTCTGGGCAGGGTACCCATTGGGGAAGTCTAAGAGGAAGTTGTTGAGGGAGGCAGATGGGGATGTCAGCTACATTTGTCCCTGTAGGACTTAACCCAGAGGGGCTTCAAATCTCAGGGAGACAAAACTGGGTATGCATGGCCCCACCTCAAGGGGTCGGAACTGGAAGAGAAGGATAGGGACTGTGATAGCCCAGAGGAATGGTGGGGAAGACTTCCGGGAGAAATAGATTTCTTTTTTAAAAAAATATTTTCTTTTTATTTATTTATTTGACAGAGAAAAGGGAGAGAAAGAGAGAATGGGTGCGCCAGGGCCTCTAGCCACTACAAATGAACTCCAGACACGTGCGCCCCCTTGTGCATCTGGGGAATGTGGGTCCTGGGTAATCGAATCTGGGTCCTTTGGCTTTGTAGGCAAACGCCTTAACCGCTAAGCCGTCCCTCCAGCCTGAGAAATAGATTTCTTGAACTGGGTTTTGAAATGTGAATTAGCTAGGTCAAAAGAGGGCAAAGGGACCTTCTCCATAGGGATACGTATGGCAAGGAGAGTGACGTGGGCAGGAGCTGACTTAGATGGTGGGTTTAAATGCCAAGCAAAGGCAGGGACTTTTTCAGGATGGTGAGGAGCTGTGGAGATGATATGAGCAGAGCAGGCCATGATGAAAGAGACCATAGTGGGGGGGGGGGGTGCTTTGGGCCATGGGTGGTGGGATTGGGAGTTAGAGTCCTTGGGGGTTAGGAGAGTAACTTAAATTGTAAGATGAAGGCTTAGCACTGAAGATAGTCCCAAGTGGTCAAGCCCAGCCTCTTGCCATCTCCACCCTGACCCCAACCCTTCCACCCCCATAACAGTTTTAAAATGAAAAATCAATGAGGCAGTTGTCATCCCAGCACTCAGGAGGTGGAGGCAGGAGGAACAAAAACAGCTTGAGCTACATGAGACCCAACAATAATAATAAAGAAAGGAAGAAAGAAAGAAAGCATGGATGAATCAAAAGCAGGGCTGGAGAGATGGCTTAGTGATTAAGGCACTTACCTGTGAAGCCTAAGGACCCAGGTTCAATTCTCCAGGTCCCACATAAGGTTTGCAGTGGCTAGAGGTCCTGGCACACCATTCTCTCTCTCTCTCTCTCTCTCTCTCTCTCTCTCCCTCCCTCCCTCCCTCCCTCCCTCTATCTCAAATAAATAAGTAAAATCTTTTAAAAAAAATACGCAAAAACAAGCCAGGCGTGGTGGCACATGCCTTTAATCCCAGCACTCAAGAGGCAGGGGTAGGAGGATCACTGTGAGTTCGAGGCCACCCTGAGACTACATAGTGAATTCCAGGAGAGCCTGAGCTAGAGTGAAACCCTACCTCGAACCCCCCCCCCAAAAAAAAAAACAAGTAAAATGCTAAATTCAAGCTGGGCATGGTAATACACACCTGTCATTGCAGCACTGGGGATGCTGAGGCAGGAGGATCATGAGCTCCAGGCTACTGTGGGATACAGTGTGAGGCTCTGTCTCAAAACCAAAATATTAGCTGAGCATGGTGGCACACTTAATCCCAGCACTATGAAGGCAGAGGTAGGAGGATCACCATGAGTTCAAGGCCACCCTGAAACTACATAGTGAATTCCAGGTCAGCCTGGGTTGAGTGAGACCCTACCTCAAAATTAAGTCAAAAAAAAAAAAAACAAGAAAACAAAATATTGGGGCTGAGAATGTGAGGATGTGGCTCAGTTGGCAGACTGCTTGCCTAGAGTGCACAAAGCCCTAAATTCCATCCCAGCACTGCGTAAACCAGCAAGGTGGCACAGGCTGTCATCTTAGCACTGGGGAATTGGAGGTAGGAGGATCAGGAGCTCATGGTCATCTTCAACTACATAATGAGTTGGAGGCTAGCTTGGGCTATGTGAGACCTCATTTCAAAACAAACAAAACCCCCAAGATATTAATAAGTAAAATGATGAGTAAACCTAATTCTGAACAAAACCCTCTCACCCTCAATCCCAGGCCTCCTTGCAGCCCAGAAGGTGTTTTCTCCTCCCTCACTCCCAGGTTCCATCCCACCCCAGAGCCTTTGCACCTGCTCTTCCTTCTACATGGAACTTACTTCCTGTCTCTGCCCTTAGGTCTCCCCTGGCCTCCCAGCTGTCTTCCCCTCACCCCGTCATGTGAGCCCCAACCTAGCCAGTCTCCCTGTCTAAACTGACTGTGCCAAGGGACCCACAGTCAGAACTTCCAGGCCCAATGACTCAGGCCCAAGCTGCAGCCTGGGCCTTGCTCTCTCATGGGACCCTGGTGTGGGGGGCATTTCTGTAGTCATCTTGGCACAAGAACCTATCATCCAGTGCCCCTCTTCATCCTCCAGGGACCTTCCAGGATTTGGGCAACACATCCCAACCGTGGGAACGCATCCGATTCCGGCTGGGGATTAAAATTAGTCTGAAAGTTAATTTTAGAAAGTGAAGCTGGAGCTGGGGGCAGCCACCAGCCTGCCTGAACTCTGCATATGAGCCTTGGTTCAGAGATACAGCCCTAGGAGTGAAGGGGCTGGGCCTGTGGCCACCCAGAGGTTCAGCCATGGCAGCTCATGTGTCTCACAGTGCTGTGTACCACCATCCTGGAAGGATGTTGGCACAGCCAGACCACTTTAGGTTGAGTACTAAGAAGCAGCTGTGGCCATTCTCAAAGGATAACAATTTATTTTTTTAAAAAAATTGGAGGTGGGGCTGGAGAGATTGCTTAGTGGTTAAGGTGCTTGCCTGCAAAGCCTAAGGACCCATGTTCAACTCTCCAGATCCCACATAAGCCAGACACACAAGGTGACACAAGCGTGCAAGGTCGCAAATGTATACAAGATAGCACACACATCTGGAGTTCGATTGCAGTGGCTGGAGGCCCTGGTGCACCAATTCTCTCTCTTTCTCGTTCATAAAACAATTGGGGGTAGACCTGGCATGATGGTACACACCTTTAATCCCAGAAATTGGGAGGCAGAAGTAGGAGGATCACTATGAGTTTGAGGCCAGGCTGAAACTACATCGTGATTTCCAGGTCAGCCTGGATTAGAATGAGGCCCTACCTCAAAAAAATTGGGGGGCTGGAGAGATGGCTTAGTGGTTAAGTGCTTGCCTGCAAATCCATAGGACCCAGGTTCAATTCCCCAGGACCCATGTAAGCCAGAGGCACAAGGTGGTGCATGTATTTGGAATTTGTTTGCAGTGAATGGAGGCCCTGGCATGCCCATTCTCTCTCTGTCTCTCTCTCTCTCTCTCTCTCTCTCTCTCTCTTTCTCTCTCTCTCTTTCTCTCCCTCTCTCCCTCTCCTTCTCTCTCTCTCTCCCCTTCTGTCTCTTAAATAAATAAAACATTATTTTAAGTGGGGCTAGGGAAATGGGGAGATGGCTGATCAGTTAAAGGTGCTTGCTTGTAAAGCCTGATGGCCTGGGCTTAATTCCCCAGTACCCACATAAAGCCAGATGCACAGGGATACATGCGTCTGGGGTTTGTGTGCAGCAGTAAGAGGCCCTGGTGCATCCATACTCCCCTGCCATGTCCCCTTGCAAATGAATAATTTTTTGTTTGTTTTTTTTTTGAAGTAGGGTCTCACTCTAGCCCAGGCTAACCAGGAATTCACTATATAGTCTCAGGGTGGCCTCGAACTCAAGGCAATCAATCCTCCTACCTCTGCCTCCTGAGAGCTGGGATTAAAGTCATGTGCCACCATGCCTGGATAATAAATTTTTTTAAATGTGGATGGGGTGGGTATCCGGGTGACAGGGTCTTATGTAGCCCAGCTGGTCTTGAACTCCTGATTCTCCTGTCTCCACCTGCCTGGTGCTAGGATAAGTGAGTACCCCACTGTGCCAGGCTTTTTTTGTCCACCTCCCCTCCCCCCAGGCTGGGTGTACGCTAAACTGACCCTAGAGCTCTCAGACTCAATCAATCTTATGTTAGCCTCCCAAGGCTGGGATTGCAGGTGCATGACTCCCGCCCGGCTCAGAAACATTACCTTGTTTTGGTTTTGTTTGTTTGAGATAGGGTTCTTGCTGTATAGTCCAGGCTAGCCTGGAACTCATAACCATCCTCCAGCCTCAGGCTCCGGAGTGCTGGGATAACAGGCAGTGGCTTTCAGCTTTCAGCTCAGAATTTTACACATATATATAATCAGGGAGGAAGAGGGAGTATGGGTGCACCAGGGCCTCTTGCCACTGAAAAGGAAGTCCAGACATATGCGTCCAGTTTGTACATCTGGTTTATGTGGGTCCTGGATAATCAAACCCAGGCTGTTAGGTTTTGCAAGAAAGCACCTTTAACTGCTGCAGTTCTGTATTTCTTAGGAGCAAATTTCCAGCCTAGAGTTTCACTAGGTATGCTCATTCTGCCCATGTGTCTGTCACCAGCCCCATTCATAGAATAGCAAACTGATGCCGAAGGAGGGCACTTGGGAAACTGAGGCAGGAGGATTGCCTGTTTCAGGCCAGGCTGGACTAATGTAGCAAGAACCTGTCTTGCCTCCATCCCTTCCTGAAGAATTATAAGCAGTTGCTTGTTGCTGGAGGAGTGGGAGACATTTTCTCCAGTGGGCATACTGGTAGGACCCTTGTGCTCTGACAACCACCTACCCGTGTCCGTGTAGGCAACTCCAATTAAACTCAGTGGGTCACATTCACATACAAGACAAAAATAAAAAGATGAGCTGGGGAGTTGGCTTAGCAGTTAAAGGCGCTTACTTGTAAAGCCTGCTGGCCTGGATCCAATTGTCTAGTCAGTCATATAAAAGCAGAATGGGCCAGGCGTGGTGGTGCATGCCTTTAATCCCAGAATTTGGGAGGCAGAGGTAGGAGGATTGCCATGAATTCAAGGCCACCCTGAGAATACAGAGTGAATTCCAGGTCAGCCTGGGCTAGGGTGAGACCCTACCTCGAAAAAAACAAAACAGAAAAGCAGAATGGGGTAGGGTGGTGGTGCACGCCTTTCTGCCTCTCCTTCTCTCTCTTATAAATAAAGAGTATTTTTTCAGGGAGGTTCTGAGGTAGGGTCTCACTCTAGCTCAGGCTAACTTGGAATTCACTATGTAGTCTCAGGGTGGCCTCGAACTCACAGTGATCCTCCTATCTCTGCCTCCCAAATGCTGGAATTAAAGGCGTGCGCCACCATGCCCGGCTAGTATTAATTTTTTTAAAGAAAGAGAAGAAAAAAAGATGGTGGCAAATTTTATTTTATGTGAAATTCTCTCCTACCTATACACAGGGGAAGTAAAAAGATGAGGGGAAAGAAATCGCTCTCATAACGCTGTACTAAGTAGTGTCTACCAACATGAAGACTTCCGTGTGTGTGTGTCCACACCCTTGGGTGCCCATCTTCCACCCTTGCCCCCTTCTTATTGGCCTGGAGCTCAACATTTAGCCTAGACTGGCTGGGCAGTGAGCTCCAGGGGCATTTTACTT